>CANQKQ010000033.1:0-1372512 GCA_947623515.1 Neoascia interrupta
CATCTATACTATGGACGTCATCTATGCAATAGACGTCATCTATACTATAGACGTCATCTATACTTTAGACGTCATCTATACTATAGACGTCATCTATTCTATAGACGTCATCTATACTATAGACGTCATCTATAATTTATACGTCATCTATACTATAAACGTCATCTATACTGTAGACGTCATCTATACTATAGACGTCATCTATACTATAGACGTCATCAATACTATAGACGTCATCTATACTATAGACGTCATCTATACTTTAGACGTCATCTATACTATAGACGTCATCTATACTATAGACGTCATCTATACTATAGACGTCATCTATACTATAGACGTCATCTATACTATAGACGTCATCTATACTATAGACGTCATCTATACTATAGACGTCATTTATACTATAGACGTCATCTATACTATAGACGTCATCTATACTATGGACGTCATCTATGCTATAGACATCATCTATACTATAGACGTCATCTATACTATAGACGTCATCTATACTATAGACGTCATCTATACTATAGACGTCATCTATACTATAGACGTCATCTATACTATAGACGTCATATATACTATAGACGTCATCTATACTATAGACGTCATCTATACTATAGACGTCATCTATACTATAGACGTCATCTATACTATAGACGTCATCTATACTATAGACGTCATCTATACTATAGACGTCATCTATACTATAGATATCATCTATGGTATGGACGTCATCTATGCTATAGTCATCATCTCTACTATAGACGTCATCTATACTATAGACGTCATCTATACTATGGACGTCATCTATGCAATAGACGTCATCTATACTATAGACGTCATCTATACTATAGATATAACAATACTATAGACATCATCAATACTATAGACATCATCAATACTATAGACGTCATCAATACTATAGACGTCATCAATACTATAGACGTCATATATACTATAGACGTCATCTATACTTTAGACGTCATCTATACTATAGAAGTCTTCTATTCTATAGACGTCATCTATACTATAGACGTCATCTATACTATAGACGTCATCTATACTATAGACGTCATCTATACTATAGACGTCATCTATACTATAGACGTCATCTATACTATAGATATCATCTATACTATGGACGTCATCTATGCTATAGACATCATCTCTACTATAGACGTCATCTATACTATAGACGTCATCTATACTATAGACGTCATCTATACTATAGACGTCATCTATACTCTAGACGTCATCTATACTATAGACGTCATCTATACTATAGACGTCATCTATACTATAGACATCATCTATACCATAGACGTCATCTATACTATAGACGTCATCTATACTATAGACGTCATCTATACTATAGACGTCACCTTTACTATAGACGTCATCTATACTATAGACATCATCTATACTATAGACGTCATCTATACTATAGACGTCATCTATACTATAGACGTCATCTATACTATGGACGTCATCTATACTATGGACGTCATCTATGCAATAGACGTCATCTATACTATAGACGTCATCTATACTTTAGACGTCATCTATACTATAGACGTCATCTATT
Source organism: Neoascia interrupta (assembly GCA_947623515.1). NCBI lineage: Eukaryota > Metazoa > Arthropoda > Insecta > Diptera > Syrphidae > Neoascia > Neoascia interrupta. Next base: position 1,592 of record CANQKQ010000033.1, read on the forward strand.
CTATAGACGTCATCTATACTATAGACGTCATCTATAATTTATACGTCATCTATACTATAAACGTCATCTATACTGTAGACGTCATCTATACTATAGACGTCATCTATACTATAGACGTCATCTATACTATAGATATCATCTATACTATGGACGTCATCTATGCTATAGACATCATCTCTACTATAGACGTCATCTATACTATAGACGTCATCTATACTATAGACGTCATCTATACTATGGACGTCATCTATACTATGGACGTCATCTATGCAATAGACGTCATCTATACTATAGACGTCATCTATACTTTAGACGTCATCTATACTATAGACGTCATCTATTCTATAGACGTCATCTATACTATAGACGTCATCTATAATTTATACGTCATCTATACTATAAACGTCATCTATACTGTAGACGTCATCTATACTATAGACGTCATCTATACTATAGACGTCATCAATACTATAGACGTCATCTATACTATAGACGTCATCTATACTTTAGACGTCATCTATACTATAGACGTCATCTATAATTTATACGTCATCTATACTATAAACGTTATCTATACTGTAGACGTCATCTATACTATAGACGTCATCTATACTATAGACGTCATCAATACTATAGACGTCATCTATACTATAGACGTCATCTATACTATAGACGTCATCTATACTATAGACGTCATCTATACTATAGACGTCATCTATACTATGGACGTCGTCTATGCTATAGTCATCATCTCTATAGACGTCATAATATACTATACTATAGATGACGTCTATAGTGTAGATGACGTCTATAGTATAGATGACGTCTATAGTATTGATGACGTCTATAGTATAGATGACGTCTATAGTATAGATGACGTCTACAGTATAGATGACGTTTATAGTATAGATGACGTATAAATTATAGACGACGTCTATAGTATAGATGACGTCTAAAGTATAGATGACGTCTATAGTATAGATGACGTCTATAGTATTGATGACGTCTATAGTATAGATGACGTCTATAGTATAGATGACGTCTACAGTATAGATGACGTTTATAGTATAGATGACGTATAAATTATAGATGACGTCTATAGTATAGATGACGTCTATAGAATAGATGACGTCTATAGTATAGATGACGTCTAAAGTATAGATGACGTCTATAGTATAGATGACGTCTATTGCATAGATGACGTCCATAGTATAGATGACGTCTATAGTATAGATGTTGTCTATAGTAGAGATGATGTCTATAGCATAGATGACGTCCATAGTATAGATGATATCTATAGTATAGATGACGTCTATAGTATAGATGACGTCTATAGTATAGATGACGTCCATAGTATAGATGACGTCTATAGTATAGATGACGTCTATAGTATAGATGACGTCTATAGTATAGATGACGTCTATAGTATAGATGACGTCTATAGTATAGATGACGTCTATAGTATAGATGACGTCTATAGTATAGATGACGTCTATAGTATAGATGACGTCTATAGTATAGATGATGTCTATAGTATAGATGACGTCTATAGTATAGATGACGTCTATAGTATAGATGACGTCTATAGTATAGATGACGTCTATAGTATAGATGACGTCTATAGTATAGATGACGTCTATAGTATAGATGACGTCTATGGTATAGATGATGTCTATAGTATAGATGACGTCTATAGTATAGATGACGTCTATAGTATAGATGACGTCTAGAGTATAGATGACGTCTATAGTATAGATGACGTCTATAGTATAGATGACGTCTATATTATAGATTACGTCTATATTATAGATGACGTCTATATTATAGATGACGTCTATATTATAGATGACGTCTACAGAATAGAAGACGTCTATAGTATAGATGACGTCTAAATTATAGATGACGTCTATAGTATAGATGACGTCTATAGTATTGATGACGTCTATAGTATTGATGACGTCTATAGTATTGATGATGTCTATAGTATTGATGATGTCTATAGTATTGTTATATCTATAGTATAGATGACGTCTGTAGTATAGATGACGTCTATTGCATAGATGACGTCCATAGTATAGATGACGTCTATAGTATAGATGACGTCTATAGTAGAGATGATGTCTATAGCATAGATGACGTCCATAGTATAGATGATATCTATAGTATAGATGATATCTATAGTATAGATGACGTCTATAGTATAGATGACGTCTATAGTATAGATGACGTCTATAGTATAGATGACGTCTATAGAATAGATGACGTCTATAGAATAGATGACATCTATAGTATAGATGACGTCTAAAGTATAGATGACGTCTATAGTATAGATGACGTCTATTGCATAGATGACGTCCATAGTATAGATGACGTCTATAGTAAAGATGACGTCTATAGTAGAGATGATGTCTATAGCATAGATGACGTCCACAGTATAGATGATATCTATAGTATAGATGACGTCTATAGAATAGATGACGTCTATAGTATAGATGACCTCTATAGTATAGATGACCTCTATAGTATAGATGACCTCTATAGTATAGATGACCTCTATAGTATAGATGACGTCTATAGTATAGATGACGTCTATAGTATAGATGACGTCTATAGAATAGAAGACGTCTATAGTATAGATGGCGTCTAAAGTATAGATGACGTCTATAGTATAGATGACGTCTATAGTATTGATGACGTCTATAGTATTGATGACGTCTATAGTATTGATGATGTCTATAGTATTGATGATGTCTATAGTATTGTTATATGTATAGTATAGATGACGTCTATAGTATAGATGACGTCTATTGCATAGATGACGTCCATAGTATAGATGACGTCTATAGTATAGATGACGTCTATAGTATAGATCACGTCTATAGTATAGATGACGTCTATAGTATAGATGACGTCTATAGTATAGATGACGTCTATAGTATAGATGACGTCTATAGTATAGATGATGTCTATAGCATAGATGACGTCCATAGTATAGATGACGTCTATAGTATAGATGACGTCTATAGTATAGATGACGTCTATAGTATAGATGACGTCTATAGTATAGATGACGTCTATAGTATAGATGACGTCTATAGTAGAGATGATGACTATAGCATAGACGACGTCCATAGTATAGATGACGTCTATAGTATAGATGACGTCTATAGTATAGATGACGTCTATAGTATAGATGACGTCTATAGTATAGATGACGTCTATAGTATAGATGACGTCTTTAGTATAGATGATGTCTATAGCATAGATGACGTCAATAGTATAGATGACGTCTATAGTATAGATGACGTCTATAGTATAGATGACGTCTATAGTATAGATGACGTCTATAGTATAGATGACGTCTATAGTATAGATGACGTCTATAGTAGAGATGATGACTATAGCATAGACGACGTCCATAGTATAGATGACGTCTATAGTATAGATGACGTCTATAGTATAGATGACGTCTATAGTGTAGATGACGTCTATAGTATAGATGACGTCTATAGTATAGATGACGTCTATAGTATTGATGACGTCTATAGTATAGATGACGTCTATAGTATAGATGACGTCTATAGTATAGATGACGTTTATAGTATAGATGACGTATAAATTATAGATGACGTCTGTAGTATAGATGACGTCTAAAGTATAGATGACGTCTATAGTATAGATGACGTCTATAGTATTGATGACGTCTATAGTATAGATGACGTCTATAGTATAGATGACGTCTACAGTATAGATGACGTTTATAGTATAGATGACGTATAAATTATAGATGACGTCTATAGTATAGATGACGTCTATAGAATAGATGACGTCTATAGTATAGATGACGTCTAAAGTATAGATGACGTCTATAGTATAGATGACGTCTATTGCATAGATGACGTCCATAGTATTGATGACGTCTATAGTATAGATGACGTCTATAGTAGAGATGATGTCTATAGCATAGATGACGTCCATAGTATAGATGATATCTATAGTATAGATGACGTCTATAGTATAGATGACGTCTATAGTATAGATGACGTCTATAGTATCATCGTCTATAGATATCATCTATACTATAGATATAATCTATACTATAGATATCATCTATACTATAGATATCATCTATACTATGGACGTCATCTATGCTATAGACATCATCTCTACTATAGACGTCATCTATACTATAGACGTCATCTATACTATGGACGTCATCTATGCAATAGACGTCATCTATACTATAGACGTCATCTATACTATAGATATAACAATACTATAGACATCATCAATACTATAGACATCATCAATACTATAGACGTCATCAATACTATAGACGTCATCAATACTATAGACGTCATCTATACTATAGACGTCATCTATACTTTAGACGTCATCTATACTATAGACGTCTTCTATTCTATAGACGTCATCTATAATATAGACGTCATCTATAATATAGACGTCATCTATAATATAGACGTCATCTATAATATAGACGTCATCTATACTATAGACGTCATCTATACTATACACGTCATCTATACTATAGACGTCATCTATGCTATAGACGTCATCTATACTATAGACGTCATCTATACTATAGACGTCATCTATACTATAGATATCATCTATACTATGGACGTCATCTATGCTATAGACATCATCTCTACTATAGACGTCATCTATACTATAGACGTCATCTATGCTATGGACGTCATCTATGCAATAGACGTCATCTATAATATAGACGTCATCTATACTTTAGACGTCATCTATACTATAGACGTCATCTATTCTATAGACGTCATCTATACTATAGACGTCATATATAATTTATACGTCATCTATACTATAAACGTCATCTATACTGTAGACGTCATCTATACTATAGACGTCATCTATACTATAGACGTCATCAATACTATAGACGTCATCTATACTATAGACGTCATCTATACTTTAGACGTCATCTATACTATAGACGTCATCTATAATTTATACGTCATCTATACTATAAACGTCATCTAAACTGTAGACGTCATCTATACTATAGACGTCATCTATACTATAGACGTCATCAATACTATAGACGTCATCAATACTATAGACGTCATCTATACTATAGACGTCATCTATACTATAGACGTCATCTATACTACAGACGTCATCTATACTATAGACGTCATCTATACTATAGACGTCATCTATACTATGGACGTCGTCTATGCTATAGTCATCATCTCTACTATAGACGTCATCTACACTATAGACGTCATCTATACTATAGACGTCATCTATACTATAGACGTCATCTATACTATAGACGTCATTTATACTATAGACGTCATCTATACTATAGACGTCATCTATACTATGGACGTCATCTATGCTATAGACATCATCTATACTATAGACGTCATCTATACTATAGACGTCATCTATACTATAGACGTCATCTATACTCTAGACGTCATCTATACTATAGACGTCAAATATACTATAGACGTCATCTATACTATAGACGTCATCTATACTATAGACGTCATCTATACTATAGACGTCATCTATACTATAGACGTCATCTATACTATAGACGTCATCTATACTATAGACGTCATCTATACTGTAGACGTCATCTATACTATAGACATCACCTATACTATGGACGTCATCTATGCTATAGACATCATCTCTACTATAGACGTCATCTATACTATAGACGTCATCTATACTATGGACGTCATCTATGCAATAGACGTCATCTATACTATAGACGTCATCTATACTATAGATATAACAATACTATAGACATCATCAATACTATAGACATCATCAATACTATAGACATCATCAATACTATAGACGTCATCAATACTATAGACGTCATCTATACTATAGACGTCATCTATACTTTAGACGTCATCTATACTATAGACGTCTTCTATTCTATAGACGTCATCTATACTATAGACGTCATCTATACTATAGACGTCATCTATACTATAGAGGTCATCTATACTATAGAGGTCATCTATACTATAGAGGTCATCTATACTATAGACGTCATCAAAACTATAGACGTCATCTATACTATAGACGTCATCTATACTATAGACGTCATCTATACTATAGACGTCAACTATACTATGGACGTCATCTCTGCTATAGACATCATCTCTACTATAGACGTCATCTATACTATAGACGTCATCTATACTATAGACGTCATCTATACTATAGACACGTCATTTATACTATAGACGTCATCTATACTATAGACGTCATCTAAACTATAGACACGTCATTTATACTATAGACGTCATCTATACTATAGACGTCATCTATACTATAGACGTCATCTATACTATAGACGTCATCTATACTATAGACGTCATCTATACTATAGACGTCATCTATACTATAGACGTCATCTATACTATAGACGTCATCTATACTATAGACGTCATCTATACTATAGACGTCATCTATACTATAAACGTCATCTATACTATAGACTATGGACGTCATCCATGCTATAGACATCATCTATACTATAGACGTCATCTATACTATAGACGTCATCTATACTATAGACGTCATCTATACTATAGACGTCATCTATACTATAGACGTCATCTATACTATAGACGTCATATAAACTATAGACGTCATCTATACTATAGACGTCATCTATACTATAGACGTCATCTATACTATAGATATCATCTATACTATGGACGTCATCTATGCTATAGACATTATCTCTACTATAGACGTCATCTATACTATAGACGTCATCTATACTATGGACGTCATCTATGCAATAGACGTCATCTATACTATAGACGTCATCTATACTATAGATATAACAATACTATAGACATCATCAATACTATAGACATCATCAATACTATAGACGTCATCTATACTTTAGACGTCATCTATATTATAGACGTCTTCTATTCTATAGACGTCTATACTATAGAGGTCATCTATACCATAGAGGTCATCTATACTATAGAGGTCATCTATACTAAAGACGTCATCTATTCTATAGACGTCATCTATACTATAGACGTCATCAAAACTATAGACGTCATCTATACTATAGACGTCATCTATACTATAGACGTCATCTATACTATAGACGTCATCTATACTATAGACGTCATCTATACTATAGACGTCATCTATACTATAGACGTCATCAAAACTATAGACGTCATATATACTATAGACGTCATCTATACTATAGACACGTCATTTATACTATAGACGTCATCTGTACTATAGACGTCATCTATACTATAGACGTCATCTATACTATAGACGTCGTCTATATTATAGACGTCATTTATACTATAGACGTCATCTATACTATAGACGTCATCTATACTATGGACGTCATCTATGCTATAGACATCATCTATACTATAGACGTCATCTATACTATAGACGTCATCTATACTATAGACGTCATCTATACTATAGACGTCATCTATACTATAGACGTCATCTATACTATAGACGTCAACTATACTATGGACGTCATCTATGCTATAGACATCATCTATACTATAGACGTCATCTATACTATAGACGTCATCTATACTATAGACGTCATCTATACTATAGACGTCATCTATACTATAGACGTCATCTATACTATAGACATCATCTATACCATAGACGTCATCTATACTATAGACGTCATCTTTACTATAGACGTCATCTATACTATAGACATCATCTATACTATAGACGTCATCTATACTATAGACGTCATCTATACTATAGACGTCATCTATACTATAGACGTCATCTATACTATAGACGTCATCTATACTATAGACGTCATCTATACTATAGACGTCATCTATACTATAGACGTCATCTATACTATAGGCGTCATCTATACTATAGACGTCATCTATACTATAGACGTCATCTATACTATAGATATCATCTATACTATGGACGTCATCTATGCTATAGACATCATCTCTACTATAGACGTCATCTATACTATAGACGTCATCAATACTATGGACGTCATCTATGCAATAGACGTCATCTATACTATAGACGTCATCTATACTTTAGACGTCATCTATACTATAGACGTCATCTATTCTATAGACGTCATCTATACTATATACGTCATCTATAATTTATACGTCATCTATACTATAAACGTCATCTATACTGTAGACGTCATCTATACTATAGATATCATCTATACTATGGACGTCATCTATGCTATAGACATCATCTCTACTATAGACGTCATCTATACTATAGACGTCATCTATACTATAGACGTCATCTATACTATAGACGTCATCTATACTATAGACGTCATATATACTATAGACGTCATCAAAACTATAGACGTCATCTATACTATAGACGTCATCTATACTATAGACGTCATCTATACTATAGACGTCATCTATACTATAAACGTCATCTATACTATAGACGTCATCTATACTATAGACGTCATCAATACTATAGACGTCATCTATACTATAGACGTCATCTATACTTTAGACGTCATCTATACTATAGACGTCATCTATAATTTATACGTCATCTATACTATAAACGTCATCTATACTATAGACGTCATCTATACTATAGACGTCATCTATACTATAGACGTCATCAATACTATAGACGTCATCTATACTATAGACGTCATCTATACTATAGACGTCATCTATACTATAGACGTCATCTATTCTATAGTCATCATCTCTACTATAAATGACGTCTATAGTATAGATGACGTCTATAGTATAGATGACGTCTAAAGTATAGATGACGTCTATAGTAGAGATGATGACTATAGCATAGACGACGTCCATAGTATAGATGACGTCTATAGTATAGATGACGTCTATAGTATAGATGACGTCTATAGTATAGATGACGTCTATAGTATTGATGACGTCTATAGTATAGATGACGTCTATAGTATAGATGACGTCTATAGTATAGATGACGTTTATAGTATAGATGACGTATAAATTATAGATGACGTCTATAGTATAGATGACGTCTAAAGTACAGATGACGTTTATAGTATAGATGACGTCTATAGTATTGATGACGTCTATAGTATAGATGACGTCTATAGTATAGATGACGTCTACAGTATAGATGACGTTTATAGTATAGATGACGTATAAATTATAGATGACGTCTATAGTATAGATGACGTCTATAGAATAGATGACGTCTATAGTATAGATGACGTCTAAAGTATAGATGACGTCTATAGTATAGATGACGTCTATTGCATAGATGACGTCCATAGTTTTGATGACGTCTATAGTATAGATGACGTCTATATTAGAGATGATGTCTACAGCATAGATGACGTCCATAGTATAGATGATATCTATAGTATAGATGACGTCTATAGTATAGATGACGTCTATAGTATAGATGACGTCTATAGTATAGATGACGTCTATAGTATAGATGACGTCTATAGTATAGATGACGTCTATAGTATAGATGACGTCTATAGTATAGATGACGTCTATAGTATAGATGACGTCTATAGTATAGATGACGTCTATAGTATAGATGATGTCTATAGTATAGATGACGTCTATAGTATAGATGACGTCTATAGTATAGATGACGTCTATGGTATAGATGATGTCTATAGTATAGATGACGTCTATAGTATAGATGACGTCTATAGTATAGATGACGTCTATAGTATAGATGACGTCTATAGTATAGATGACGTCTATAGTATAGATGATGTCTATAGCATAGATGACGTCCATAGTATAGTTGACGTCTATAGTATTGATGACGTCTATAGTATAGATGACGTCTATAGTATAGATGACGTCTATAGTATAGATGACGTCTATAGTATAGATGACGTCTATAGTATAGATGACGTCTATAGTATAGATGACGTCTATAGTATAGATGACGTCTATAGTATAGATGATGTCTATAGCATAGATGACGTCCATAGTATAGATGACGTCTATAGTATAGATGACGTCTATAGTATAAATGACGTCTATAGTATAGATGACGTCTATAGTACAGATGACGTCTATAGTATAAATGACGTGTCTATAGTATAGATGACGTCTATAGTATATATGACGTCTATAGTATAGATGACGTCTATAGTAGAGATGATGTCTATAGCATAGATGACGTCCATAGTATAGTTGACGTCTATAGTATAGATGACGTCTATAGTATAGATGACGTCTATAGTATAGATGACGTCTTTAGTATAGATGACGTCTATAGTATAGATGACGTCTATAGTTTTGATGACGTCTATAGTATAGATGACGTCTATAGAATAGATGACGTCTATAGTATAGATGACCTCTATAGTATAGATGACCTCTATAGTATAGATGACGTCTATAGTATAGATGACGTCTATAGTATAGATGACGTCTATAGAATAGAAGACGTCTATAGTATAGATGACGTCTAAAGTATAGATGACGTCTATAGTATTGATGATGTCTATAGTATTGATGATGTCTATAGTATTGTTATATCTATAGTATAGATGACGTCTATAGTATAGATGACGTCTATTGCATAGATGACGTCCATAGTATAGATGACGTCTATAGTATAGATGACGTCTATAGTAGAGATGATGTCTATAGCATAGATGACGTCCATAGTATAGATGATATCTATAGTATAGATGACGTCTATAGTATAGATGACGTCTATAGTATAGATGACGTCTATAGTTTATATGACGTCTATAGTATAGATGACGTCTATAGTATAGATGACGTCTATAGTATAGATGACGTCTATAGTATAGATGATGTCTATAGCATAGATGACGTCCATAGTCTATAGTATAGATGACGTTTATAGTATAGATGACGTCTATAGTATAGATGACGTCTATAGTATAGATGACGTCTATAGTATAGATGACGTCTATAGTATAGATGACGTCTATAGTATAGATGACGTCTATAGTATAGATGACGTCTATAGTATAGATGACGTCTATAGTATAGATGACCTCTATAGTATAGATGACGTCTATAGTATAAATGACGTGTCTATAGTATAGATGACGTCTATAGTATAGATGACGTCTATAGTATAGATGACGTCTATAGTATAGATGACGTCTATAGTAGAGATGATGACTATAGCATAGATGACGTCCATAGTATAGTTGACGTCTATAGTATAGATGACGTCTATAGTATAGATGACGTCTATAGTATAGATGACGTCTATAGTATAGATGACGTCTATAGTATAGATGACCTCTATAGTATAGATGACCTCTATAGTATAGATGACCTCTATAGTATAGATGACGTCTATAGTATAGATGACGTCTATAGTATAGATGACGTCTATAGTATAGATGACGTCTATAGTATAGATGACGTCTATAGAATAGAAGACGTCTATAGTATAGATGACAACTATAGTATTGATGACGTCTTTAGTATTGATGACGTCTATAGTATTGATGATGTCTATAGTATTGATGATGTCTATAGTATTGATGATGTCTATAGTATTGTTATATCTATAGTATAGATGACGTCTATAGTATAGATGACGTCTATTGCATAGATGACGTCCATAGAATAGATGACGTCTATAGTATAGATGACGTCTATAGTAGAGATGATGTCTATAGAATAGATGACGTCCATAGTATAGGTGATATCTATAGTATAGATGACGTCTATAGTATAGATGACGTCTACAGTATAGATGACGTCTATAGTATAGATGACGTCTTTAGTATAGATGACGTCTATAGTATAGATGACGTCTATAGTATAGATGACGTCTATAGTATAGATGACGTCTATAGTATAGATGACGTCTATAGTATAGATGACGTCTATAGTATAGATGACGTCCATAGTATAGATGACGTCTATAGTATTGATGATAGATATCATCATATAGCATAGATGACGTCCATAGTATAGATGACGTCTATAGTATAGATGACGTCTATAGTATAGATGACGTCTGTAGTATAGATGACGTCTATAGTATAGATGACGTCTATAGTTTATATGACGTCTATAGTATAGATGACGTCTATAGTATAGATGACGTCTATAGTATAGATGACGTCTATAGTATAGATGACGTCTATAGTATAGATGATGTCTATAGCATAGATGACGTCCATAGTCTATAGTATAGATGACGTTTATAGTATAGATGACGTCTATAGTATAGATGACGTCTATAGTATAGATGACGTCTATAGTATAGATGACGTCTATAGTATAGATGACGTCTATAGTATAGATGACGTCTATAGTATAGATGACGTCTATAGTATAGATGACGTCTATAGTATAAATGACGTGTCTATGGTATAGATGACGTCTATAGTATAGATGACGTCTATAGTATAGATGACGTCTATAGTAGAGATGACGTCTATAGTATTGATGACGTCTATAGTATAGATGACGTCTATAGTATAGATGACGTCTGTAGTATAGATGACGTTTATAGTATAGATGACGTTTAAATTATAGATGACGTCTATAGTATAGATGACGTCTAAGGTATAGATGACGTTTATAGTATAGATGTCGTCTATAGTATTGATGACGTCTATAGTATAGATGACGTCTATAGTATAGATGACGTCTACAGTATAGATGACGTTTATAGTATAGATGACGTATAAATTATAGATGACGTCTATAGTATAGATGACGTCTATAGAATAGATGATGTCTATAGTATAGATGACGTCTAAAGTATAGATGACGTCTATAGTATAGATGACGTCTATTGCATAGATGACGTCCATAGTATTGATGACGTCTATAGTATAGATGACGTCTATAGTAGAGATGATGTCTACAGCATAGATGACGTCTATAGTATAGATGACGTCTATAGTATAGATGACGTCTATAGTATAAATGACGTGTCTATAGTATAGATGACGTCTATAGTATAGATGACGTCTATAGTATAGATGACGTCTATAGTATAGATGACGTCTATGGTATAGATGATGTCTATAGTATAGATGACGTCTATAGTATAGATGACGTCTATAGTATAGATGACGTCTATAGTATAGATGACGTCTATAGTATAGATGATGTCTATAGCATAGATGACGTCCATAGTATAGTTGACGTCTATAGTATAGATGACGTCTATAGTATAGATGACGTCTATAGTATAGATGACGTCTATAGTATAGATGACGTCTATAGTATAGATGACGTCTATAGTATAGATGACGTCTATAGTATAGATGACGTCTATAGTATAGATGACGTCTATAGTACAGATGACGTCTATAGTATAAATGACGTGTCTATAGTATAGATGACGTCTATAGTATATATGACGTCTATAGTATAGATGACGTCTATAGTAGAGATGATGTCTATAGCATAGATGACGTCCATAGTATAGTTGACGTCTATAGTATAGATGACGTCTATAGTATAGATGACGTCTATAGTATAGATGACGTCTTTAGTATAGATGACGTCTATAGTATAGATGACGTCTATAGTTTTGATGACGTCTATAGTATAGATGACGTCTATAGAATAGATGACGTCTATAGTATAGATGACCTCTATAGTATAGATGACCTCTATAGTATAGATGACGTCTATAGTATAGATGACGTCTATAGTATAGATGACGTCTATAGAATAGAAGACGTCTATAGTATAGATGACGTCTAAAGTATAGATGACGTCTATAGTATTGATGATGTCTATAGTATTGATGACGTCTATTGCATAGATGACGTCCATAGTATAGATGACGTCTATAGTATAGATGACGTCTATAGTAGAGATGATGTCTATAGCATAGATGACGTCCATAGTATAGATGATATCTATAGTATAGATGACGTCTATAGTATAGATGACGTCTATAGTATAGATGACGTCTATAGTTTATATGACGTCTATAGTATAGATGACGTCTATAGTATAGATGACGTCTATAGTATAGATGACGTCTATAGTATAGATGACGTCTATAGTATAGATGATGTCTATAGCATAGATGACGTCCATAGTCTATAGTATAGATGACGTTTATAGTATAGATGACGTCTATAGTATAGATGACGTCTATAGTATAGATGACGTCTATAGTATAGATGACGTCTATAGTATAGATGACGTCTATAGTATAGATGACGTCTATAGTATAGATGACGTCTATAGTATAAATGACGTGTCTATAGTATAGATGACGTCTATAGTATAGATGATGTCTATAGTATAGATGACGTCTATAGTATAGATGACGTCTATAGTATAGATGACGTCTATAGTAGAGATGATGTCTATAGCATAGATGACGTCCATAGTATAGTTGACGTCTATAGTATAGATGACGTCTATAGTATAGATGACGTCTATAGTATAGATGACGTCTATAGTATAGATGACGTCTATAGTTTTGATGACGTCTATAGTATAGATGACGTCTATAGAATAGATGACGTCTATAGTATAGATGACCTCTATAGTATAGATGACCTCTATAGTATAGATGACCTCTATAGTATAGATGACGTCTATAGTATAGATGACGTCTATAGTATAGATGACGTCTATAGTATAGATGACGTCTATAGAATAGAAGACGTCTATAGTATAGATGACGTCTATAGTATTGATGACGTCTATAGTATTGATGACGTCTATAGTATTGATGATGTCTATAGTATTGATGATGTCTATAGTATTGATGATGTCTATAGTATTGTTATATCTATAGTATAGATGACGTCTATAGTATAGATGACGTCTATTGCATAGATGACGTCCATAGTATAGATGACGTCTATAGTATAGATGACGTCTATAGTAGAGATAATGTCTATAGCATAGATGACGTCCATAGTATAGGTGATATCTATAGTATAGATGACGTCTATAGTATAGATGACGTCTACAGTATAGATGACGTCTATAGTATAGATGACGTCTATAGTATAGATGACGTCTATAGTATAGATGACGTCTATAGTATAGATGACGTCTATAGTATAGATGACGTCTATAGTATAGATGACGTCTATAGTATAGATGACGTCTATAGTATAGATGACGTCTATAGTATATTTGACGTCTATAGTATAGATGACGTCTATAGTATAGATGACGTCTATAGTATAGATGACGTCTATAGTATAGATGATGTCTATAGCATAGATGACGTCCATAGTATAGATGACGTCTATAGTATAGATGACGTCTATAGTATAAATGACGTCTATAGTATAGATGACGTCTATAGTATAGATGACGTCTATAGTGTAGATGACGTCTATAGTAGAGATGATGACTATAGCATAGACGACGTCCATAGTATAGATGACGTCTATAGTATAGATGACGTCTATAGTATAGATGACGTCTGTAGTATAGATGACGTCTATAGTATAGATGACGTCTATAGTATAGATGACGTCTATAGTATTGATGACGTCTATAGTATTGATGACGTCTATAGTATAGATGACGTCTATAGTATAGATGACGTCTACAGTATAGATGACGTTTATAGTATAGATGACGTATAAATTATAGATGACGTCTATAGTATAGATGACGTCTAAAGTATAGATGACGTCTATAGTATAGATGACGTCTATAGTATTGATGACGTCTATAGTATAGATGACGTCTATAGTATAGATGACGTCTACAGTATAGATGACGTTTATAGTATAGATGACGTATAAATTATAGATGACGTCTATAGTATAGATGACGTCTATAGAATAAATGACGTCTATAGTATAGATGACGTCTAAAGTATAGATGACGTCTATAGTATAGATGACGTCTATTGCATAGATGACGTCCATAGCATAGATGACGTCTATAGTATAGATGACGTCTATAGTAGAGATGATGTCTATAGCATAGATGACGTCCATAGTATAGATGATATCTATAGTATAGATGACGTCTATAGTATAGATTTTTTTTTTTTTTTTTTTTTTTTGAATACTAGGATGGACGGAGACTAAAACTCCAAAATCTTTCAAAGATACCAATACGCCCACTATAGCAGGTACATAATACCGAAGTAGCCGATATTGGTTATGCCCGATTTCCACGTGCTAAAAAACCACCCATTTATGAGAGACACTATGAAACTGCCAGAACGCACTTCATAGTAGTAAATTTTCGCTCTCTCATAATACTTCTTGACTACAACTAAGTTAACTTAACAAGTAGTTTACGCTTCCATAGTGTTGATCGCATTGGATAGGTTGCTTTCCAGTGAATGCACCTACTAAGCCGTTCATTAATGCGGCTTCACCCTACGTCGTGAGCTAGATCGAAGGGTCTTGTTCTTTGTAGTCGTCGCTCGTTGTTAACATCGTTAAGAGTCTCGTTTAGAGTACGGATCATTTCATTGTTGCAATGAACATGAAGGCGAGCATTCAGTATAGATGACGTCTATAGTATAGATGACGTCTATAGTATAGATGACGTCTATAGTATAGATGACGTCTATAGTATAGATGACGTCTATAGTATAGATGACGTCTATGGTATAGATGATGTCTATAGTATAGATGACGTCTATAGTATAGATGAAGTCTATAGTATAGATGACGTCTATAGCATAGATGACGTCTATAGTATAGATGACGTGTATAGTATAGATGACGTCTATAGTATAGATGACGTCTATATTATAGATGACGTCTATATTATAGATGACGTCTATATTATAGATGACGTCTATATTATAGATGACGTCTATAGTATAGATGACGTCTAAAGTATAGATGACGTCTATAGTATAGATGACGTCTATAGTATTGATGACGTCTATAGTATTGATGACGTCTATAGTATTGATGATGTCTATAGTATTGATGATGTCTATAGTATTGTTATATCTATAGTATAGATGACGTCTATAGTATAAATGACGTCTATTGCATAGATGACGTCCATAGTATAGATGACGTCTATAGTATTGATGACGTCTATAGTATTGATGACGTCTATAGTATTGATGATGTCTATAGTATTGATGATGTCTATAGTATTGTTATATCTATAGTATAGATGACGTCTATAGTATAGATGACGTCTATTGCATAGATGACGTCCATAGTATAGATGACGTCTATAGTATAGATGACGTCTATAGTAGAGATGATGACTATAGCATAGACGACGTCCATAGTATAGAAGACGTCTATAGTATAGATGACGTCTAAAGTATAGATGACGTCTATAGTATAGATGACGTCTATAGTATTGATGACGTCTATAGTATTGATGACGTCTATAGTACTGATGATGTCTATAGTATTGATGATGTCTATAGTATTGTTATATCTATAGTATAGATGACGTCTATAGTATAGATGACGTCTATTGCATAGATGACGTCCATAGTATAGATGACGTCTATAGTATAGATGACGTCTATAGTAGAGATGATGTCTATAGCATAGATGACGTCCATAGTATAGATGATATCTATAGTATAGATGATATCTATAGTATAGATGATATCTATAGTATAGATGATATCTATAGTATAGATGATATCTATAGTATAGATGATATCTATAGTATAGATGACGTCTATAGTATAGATGACGTCTATAGTATAGATGACGTCTATAGTATAGATGACGTCTTTAGAATAGATGACGTCTATAGTATAGATGACGTCTAAAGTATAGATGACGTCTATAGTATAGATGACGTCTATTGCATAGATGACGTCCATAGTATAGATGACGTCTATAGTATAGATGACGTCTATAGTAGAGATGATGTCTATAGCATAGATGACGTCCATAGTATAGATGATATCTATAGTATAGATGACGTCTATAGAATAGATGACGTCTATAGTATAGATGACGTCTATAGTATAGATGACCTCTATAGTATAGATGACCTCTATAGTATAGATGACCTCTATAGTATAGATGACCTCTATAGTATAGATGACGTCTATAGTATAGATGAAGTCTATAGTAGAGATGATGTCTATAGCATAGATGACGTCCATAGTATAGATGATATCTATAGTATAGATGATATCTATAGTATAGATGATATCTATAGTATAGATGATATCTATAGTATAGATGACGTCTATAGTATAGATGACGTCTATAGTATAGATGACGTCTATAGTATAGATGACGTCTATAGAATAGATGACGTCTATAGTATAGATGACGTCTAAAGTATAGATGACGTCTATAGTATAGATGACGTCTATTGCATAGATGACGTCCATAGTATAGATGACGTCTATAGTATAGATGACGTATATAGTAGAGATGATGTCTATAGCATAGATGACGTCCATAGTATAGATGATATCTATAGTATAGATGACGTCTATAGAATAGATGACGTCTATAGTATAGATGACCTCTATAGTATAGATGACCTCTATAGTATAGATGACCTCTATAGTATAGATGACGTCTATAGTATAGATGACGTCTATAGTATTGATGACGTCTATAGTATAGATGACGTCTATAGAATAGAAGACGTCTATAGTATAGATGACGTCTAAAGTATAGATGACGTCTATAGTATAGATGACGTCTATAGTATAGATGACGTCTATAGTATTGATGACGTCTATAGTATTGATGACGTCTATAGTATTGATGATATCTATAGTATTGATGATGTCTATAGTATTGTTATATCTATAGTATAGATGACGTCTATAGTATAGATGACGTCTTTTGCATAGATGACGTCCATAGTATAGATGACGTCTATAGTATAGATGACGTCTATAGTAGAGATGATGTCTATAGCATAGATGACGTCCATAGTATAGATGATATCTATAGTATAGATGACGTCTATAGTATAGATGACGTCTATAGTATAGATGACGTCTATAGTATAGACGACGTCTATAGTATAGATGACGTCTATAGTATAGATGACGTCTATAGTATAGATGACGTCTATAGTATAGATGACGCCTATAGTATAGATGACGTCTATAGTATAGATGACGTCTATAGTATAGATGACGTTTATAGTATAGATGACGTATAAATTATAGATGACGTCTATAGTATAGATGACGTCTAAAGTATAGATGACGTCTATAGTATAGATGACGTCTATAGTATTGATGACGTCTATAGTATAGATGACGTCTATAGTATAGATGACGTCTACAGTATAGATGACGTTTATAGTATAGATGACGTATAAATTATAGATGACGTCTATAGTATAGATGACGTCTATAGAATAGATGACGTCTATAGTATAGATGACGTCTAAAGTATAGATGACGTCTATTGCATAGATGACGTCCATAGTATAGATGACGTCTATAGTATAGATGACGTCTATAGTAGAGATGATGTCTATAGCATAGATGACGTCCATAGTATAGATGATATCTATAGTATAGATGACGTCTATAGTATAGATGACGTCTATAGTATAGATGACGTCTATAGTATAGATGACGTCTATAGTATAGATGACGTTTATAGTATAGATGACGTCTATAGTATAGATGACGTCTATAGTATAGATGACGTCTATAATATAGATGACGTCTATAGTATAGATGATGTCTATAGTATAGATGACGTCTATAGTATAGATGACGTCTATAGTATAGATGACGTCTATAGTATAGATGACGTCTATAGTATAGATGACGTCTATAGTATAGATGACGTCTATAGTATAGATGACGTCTATAGTATAGATGACGTCTATAGTATAGATGACGTCTATATTATAGACGACGTCTATATTATAGATGACGTCTATAGTATAGATGAAGTCTATAGTATAGATGACGTCTATAGCATAGATGACGTCTATAGTATAGATGACGTCTATAGCATAGATGACGTCTATAGTATAGATGACGTCTATAGTATAGATGACGTTTATAATATTGATGACGTCTATAGTATTGATTATGTCTATAATATTGATGACGTCTATAGTATTGATGATGTCTATAGTATTGATGACGTCAATAGTATAGATGACGTCTATAGTATAGATGACGTCTATAGTATAGATGACGTCTATAGTGTAGATGACGTCTATAGTATAGATGACGTCTATAGTATAGATGACGTCTATAGTATAGTATATATGACAGCGTCTATAGTATAGATGACGTCTATAGTATAGATGACGTCTATAGTATAGATGACGTCTATAGTATAGATGACGTCTATAGTGTAGATGACGTCTATAGTGTAGATGACGCCTATAGTATAGATGACGTCTATAGTACAGATGACGTCTATAGTATAGATGAAGTCTATAGTATAGATGAAGTCTATAGTATAGATGACGTCTATAGCATAGATGACGTCTATAGTATAGATGACGTCTATAGCATAGATGACGTCTATAGTATAGATGACGTCTATAGTATAGATGACGTTTATAATATTGATGACGTCTATAGTATTGATTATGTCTATAATATTGATGACGTCTATAGTATTGATGATGTCTATAGTATTGATGACGTCAATAGTATAGATGACGTCTATAGTATAGATGACGTCTATAGTATAGATGACGTCTATAGTATAGATGACGTCTATAGTATAGACGACGTCTATAGTATAGACGACGTCTATGGTATAGACGACGTCTATGGTATAGACGACGTCTATAGTATAGATGACGTCTATGGTATAGATGATGTCTATAGTATAGATGACGTCTAAAGTATAGATGACGTCTATAGTATAGATGACGTCTATAGTATTGATGACGTCTATAGTATTGATGACGTCTATAGTATTGATGATGTCTATAGTATTGATGATGTCTATAGTATTGTTATATCTATAGTATAGATGACGTCTATAGTATAGATGACGTCTATTGCATAGATGACGTCCATAGTATAGATGACGTCTATAGTATAGATGATGTCTATAGTATAGATGACGTCTATAGTATAGATGACGTCTTTGGTATAGATGATGTCTATAGTATAGATGACGTCTATAGTATAGATGACGTCTATAGTATAGATGACGTCTATAGTATAGATGACGTCTATAGTATAGATGACGTCTATAGTATAGATGACGTCTATATTATAGATGACGTCTATATTATAGATGACGTCTATATTATAGATGACGTCTATATTATAGATGACGTCTATAGAATAGAAGACGTCTATAGTATAGATGACGTCTAAAGTATAGATGACATCTATAGTATAGATGACGTCTATAGTATTGATGACGTCTATAGTATTGATGACGTCTATAGTATTGGTGATGTCTATAGTATTGATGATGTCTATAGTATTGTTATATCTATAGTATAGATGACGTCTATTGCATAGATGACATCCATAGTATAGATGACGTCTATAGTATAGATGACGTCTATAGTAGAGATGATGTCTATAGCATAGATGACGTCCATAGTAGATAGATGATATCTATAGTATAGATGATATCTATAGTATAGATGACGTCTATAGTATAGATGACGTATATAGTAAAGATGACGTCTATAGTATAGATGACGTCTATAGAATAGATGACGTCTATAGTATAGATGACGTCTATAGTATAGATGACGTCTATAGTATAGATGACGTCTATTGCATAGATGACGTCCATAGTATAGATGACGTCTATAGTATAGATGACGTCTATAGTAGAGATGATGTCTATAGCATAGATGACATCCATAGTATAGATGATATCTATAGTATAGATGACGTCTATAGAATAGATGACGACTATAGTATAGATGACCTCTATAGTATAAATGACCTCTATAGTATAGATGACCTCTATAGTATAGATGACGTCTATAGTATAGATGACGTCTATAGTAGAGATGATGTCTATAGCATAGATGACATCCATAGTATAGATGATATCTATAGTATAGATGACGTCTATAGAATAGATGACGTCTATAGTATAGATGACCTCTATAGTATAAATGACCTCTATAGTATAGATGACCTCTATAGTATAGATGACGTCTATAGTATAGATGACGTCTATAGTATAGATGACGTCTATAGTATAGATGACGTCTATAGAATAGAAGACGTCTATAGTATAGATGACGTCTAAAGTATAGATGACGTCTATATTATAGATGACGTCTATAGTATTGATGACGTCTATAGTATTGATGACGTCTATAGTATTGATGATGTCTATAGTATTGATGATGTCTATAGTATTGTTATATCTATAGTATAGATGACGTCTATAGTATAGATGACGTCTATTGCATAGATGACGTCCATAGTATAGATGACGTCTATAGTATAGATGACGTCTATAGTAGAGATGATGTCTATAGCATAGATGACGTCCATAGTATAGATGATATCTATAGTATAGATGACGTCTATAGTATAGATGACGTCTATAGTATAGATGACGTCTAAAGTATAGATGACATCTATAGTATAGATGACGTCTATAGTATAGATGACGTCTATAGTATAGATGACGTCTATAGTATAGATGACGTCTATAGTATAGATGACGTCTATAGTATAGATGACGTCTCTAGTATAGATGACGTCTATAGTATAGATGATGTCTATAGCATAGATGACGTCCATAGTATAGATGACGTCTATAGTATAGATGACGTCTATAGTATAAATGACGTCTACAGTATAGATGACGTCTATAGTATAGATGACGTCTATTGTATAGATGACGTCTATAGTAGAGATGATGACTATAGCATAGACGACGTCCATAGTATAGATGACGTCTATTGTATAGATGACGTCTATAGTATAGATGACGTCTATAGTATAGATGACGTCTATAGTATAGATGACGTCTATAGTATAGATGACGTCTATAGTATTGATGACGTCTATAGTATAGATGACGTCTATAGTATAGATGACGTCTATAGTATAGATGACGTCTATAGTATAGATGACGTCTATAGTATAGATGACGTCTAAGGTATAGATGACGTCTATAGTATAGATGACGTCTATAGTATAGATGGCGTCTACAGTATAGATGACGTTTATAGTATAGATGACGTATAAATTATAGATGACGTCTATAGTATAGATGACGTCTATAGAATAGATGACGTCTATAGTATAGGTGACGTCTAAAGTATAGATGACGTCTATAGTATAGATGACGTCTATTGCATAGATGACGTCCATAGTATAGATGACGTCTATAGTATAGATGACGTCTATAGTAGAGATGATGTCTATAGCATAGATGACGTCCATAGTATAGATGATATCTATAGTATAGATGACGTCTATAGCATAGATGACGTCTATAGTAGAGATGATGTCTATAGCATAGATGACGTCCATAGTATAGATGATATCTATAGTATAGATGACGTCTATAGTATAGATGACGTCTATAGTATAGATGACGTCTATAGTAGAGATGATGTCTATAGCATAGATAACGTCCATAGAATAGATGACGTCTATAGTATAGATGACGTCTATAGTATAGATGACGTCTACAGTATATATGACGTCTATAGTATAGATGACGTCTATAGTATAGATGACGTCTATAGTATAGATGACGTCTATAGCATAGATGACGTCTATAGTATAGATGACGTCTATAGTATAGATGACGTCTATAGTAAAGATGACGTCTATAGTAGAGATGATGTCTATAGCATAGATGACGTCCATAGAATAGATGACGTCTATAGTATTGATGATGTCTATAGTATTGATATGTCTATAGTAGAGATGACGTCTATAGTATAGATGACGTCTATTGCATAGATGACGTCCATAGTATAGATGACGTCTATAGTATAGATGACGTCTATAGTATAGATGACGTCTATAGTATAGATGACGTCTATAGTATAGATGACGTCTATAGTATAGATGACGTCTATAGTATAGATGACGTCTATAGTATAGATGACGTCTATAGTATAGATGACGTCTATAGTATAGATGACGTCTATAGTATAGATGACGTCTATAGTATAGATGACGTCTATAGTATAGATGACGTCTATAGTATAGATGACGTCTATAGTATAGATGACGTCTATAGTATAGATGACGTCTATAGTATAGATGACGTCTATAGTATAGATGACGTCTATAGTATAGATGACGTCTATAGTATAGATGACGTCTATAGTATAGATGACGTCTATAGTATAGATGACGTCTATAGTATAGATGACGTCTATAGTATAGATGACGTCAATAGTATAGATGACGTCTATAGTATAGATGACGTCTATAGTATAGATGACGTCTATAGTATAGATGACGTCTATAGTATAGATGACGTCTATGGTATAGATGACGTCTATAGTATAGATGACGTCTATGGTATAGATGACGTCTATGGTATAGATGACGTCTATAGTATAGATGGCGTCTATAGTATAGATGGCGTCTATAGTATAGATGACGTCTATAGTATAGATGAAGTCTATAGTATAGATGAAGTCTATAGTATAGATGACGTCTATAGTATAGATGACGTCTATAGCATAGATGACGTCTATAGTATAGATGAGGTTTATAGTATAGATGACGTCTATAGTATAGATGACGTCTATAGTATAGATGAAGTCTATAGTATAGATGAAGTCTATAGTATAGATGACGTCTATAGTATAGATGACTTCTATAGCATAGATGAAGTCTATAGTATAGATGACGTCTATAGTATAGACGACATCTATAGTATAGATGACGACTATAGTATAGACGACATCTATAGTATAGATGACGACTATAGTATAGACGACATCTATAGTATAGATGACGACTATAGTATAGACGACATCTATAGTATAGATGACGACTATAGTATAGATGACGTCTATAGTATAGATGACGTCTATAGTATAGATGACGTCTATAGTATAGATGAAGTCTATAGTATAGATGACGTCTATAGTATAGATGACGTCTATAGTATAGATGACGTCTATAGTATAGATGACGTCTATAGTATAGATGACGTCTATAGTATAGATGACGTCTATAGTATAGATGACGTCTATAGTATAGATGACGTCTATAGAATAGATGACGTCTATAGTATAGATGACGTCTATAGTATAGATGATGTCTATAGTATAGATGACGTCTATAGTATAGATGACGTCTATAGTATAGATGACGTCTATAGTATAGATGATGTCTATAGTATAGATGTCGTCTATAGTATAGATGACGTCTATAGTATAGATGACGTCTATAGTATTGATGACGTCTATAGTATAGATGACGTCTATAGTATTGATGACGTCTATAGTATAGATGACGTCTATAGTATAGATGACGTCTATAGCATAGATGACGTCTATAGTATAGATGACGTCTATAGTATTGATGACGTCTATAGTATTGATGACATCTATAGTATTGATGATGTCTATAGTATTGATGACGTCTATAGTATTGATGACGTCTATAGTATAGATGACGTCTATTGCATAGATGACGTCCATAGTATAGATGACGTCTATAGTATAGATGTCGTCTATAGTATAGATGACGTCTATAGTATAGATGACGTCTATAGTATAGATGACGTCTATAGTATAGATGAAGTCTATAGTATAGATGACGTCTATAGTATAGATGACGTCTATAGTATAGATGACGTCTATAGTATAGATGACGTCTATAGTATAGATGACGTCTATAGTATAGATGACGTCTATAGTATAGATGACGTCTATAGTATAGATGACGTCTATAGTATAGATGAAGTCTATAGTATAGATGACGTCTATAGTAGAGATGATGGCTATAGCATAGATGACGTCCATAGAATAGATGACGTCTATAGTATAGATGACGTCTATAGTATAGATGACGTCTATAGTATAGATGACGTCTATAGTATAGATGACGTCTATAGTATAGATCACGTCTATAGTATAGATGACGTCTATAGTATAGATGACGTCTATAGTATAGATGACGTCTATATTATAGATGACGTCTATAGTATAGATGACGTCTATAGTATAGATGACGTTTATAGAATAGATGACGTCTATAGTATAGATGACGTCTATAGTATAGATGACATTTATAGTATAGATGACGTCTATAGTATAGATGACGTCTATAGTATAGATGACGTCTATAGTATAGATGACGTCTATAGTATAGATGACGTCTATAGTATAGATGCCGTCTATAGTATAGATGCCGTGTATAGTATAGATGCCGTCTAAAGTATAGATACTGTCTATAGTATAGATGACGTCTATAGTATAGATGACGTCTATAGTATAGATGACGTCTTTAGTATAGATGACGTCTATAGTATAGATGACGTCTATAGTATAGATGACGTCTAAAGTATAGATGACGTCTATAGTATAGATGACGTCTATAGTATTGATGACGTCTATAGTATTGATGACGTCTATAGTATTGATGATGTCTATAGTATTGATATGTCTATAGTATAGATGACGTCTATAGTATAGATGACGTCTATTGCATAGATGACGTCCATAGTATAGATGACGTCTATAGTATAGATGACGTCTATAGTAGAGATGATGTCTATAGCATAGTTGACGTCCATAGTATAGATGAAGTCTATAGTATAGATGACGTCTATAGTATAGATGACGTCTTTAGTATAGATGACGTCTATAGTATAGATGACGTCTTTAGTATAGATGACGTCTATAGTATAGATGACGTCTATAGTATAGATGACGTCTATAGTATAGATGACGTCTATAGTATAGATGACGTCTATAGTATAGATGACGTCTATAGTATAGATGACTTTAATAGTATAGATGACTTTTATAGTATAGATGACGTCTATAGTATAGATGACGTCTATAGTATAGATGACGTCTATAGTATTGATGACGTCTATAGTATAGATGACGTCTATAGCATAGATGACGTCTATAGTATAGATGACGTCTATAGTTTAGATGACGTCTATAGTATTGATGACGTCTATAGCATAGATGACGTCTATAGTATAGATGACGTCTATAGCATAGATGACGTCTATAGTATAGATGACGTCTATAGTATTGATGACGTCTATAGTATTGATGACGTCTATAGTATTGATGATGTCTATAGTATAGTTGACGTCTATTGCATAGATGACGTCTATTGCATGGATGACGTCCATAGTATAGATGACGTCTATAGTATAGATGACGTCTATAGTATAGATGACGTCTATAGTTTAGATGACGTCTATAGTATAGATGACGTCTATAGTATAGATGACGTCTATAGTATAGATGACGTCTATAGTATAGATGACGTCTATAGTATAGATGACGTCTATAGTATAGATGACGTCTATAGTATAGATGACGTCTATAGTATAGATGACGTCTATAGTATAGATGACGTCTATAGTATAGATGACGTCTATAGTATAGATGACGTCTATAGTATAGATGACGTCTATAGTATAGATGACGTCTATAGTTTTGATGACGTTTATAGTTTTGATGACGTTTATAGTATAGATGACGTCTATAGTTTTGATGACGTCTATAGTATAGATGACGTCTATAGTATAGATGACGCCTATAGTATAGATGACCTCTATAGTATAGATGACGTCTATAGTATAGATGACGTCTATAGTATAGATGACGTCTATAGTATAGATGACGTCTATAGTATAGATGACGTCTATAGTATAGATGACGTCTATAGTATAGATGACGTCTATAGTATAGATGACGTCTAAAGTATAGATGACGACTATAGTATAGATGACGTCTATAGTATTGATAACGTCTATAGTATTGATGACGTCTATAGTATTGATGACGTCTATAGTATTGATGATGTCTATAGTATTGATATGTCTATAGTATAGATGACGTCTATAGTATAGATGACGTCTATTGCATAGATGACGTCCATAGTATAGATGACGTCTATAGTATAGATGACGTCTATAGTATAGATGACGTCTATAGTATAGATAACGTCTATAGTATAGATGACGTCTATGGTATAGATGACGTCTATAGTATAGATGACGTCTATAATATAGATGACGTCTTTAGTATAGATGACGTCTTTAGTATAGATGACGTCTATACTATAGATGACGTCTATAGTATAGATGACGTCTATAGTATTGATGACGTCTATAGTATAGATGACGTCTATAGTTTTGACGACGTCTATAGTATAGATGACGTCTATAGTATAGATGACGCCTATAGTATAGATGACCTCTATAGTATAGATGACCTCTATAGTATAGATGACGTCTATAGTATGGATGACGTCTATAGTATAGATGACGTCTATAGTATAGATGACGTCTATAGTATAGATGACGTCTATAGTATAGATGACGTCTATAGTATAGATGAAGTCTATAGTATTGATGACGTCTATAGTATTGATGACGTCTATAGTATTGATGACGTCTATAGTAGAGATGATGTCTATAGCATAGATGACGTCCATGGTATAGATGACGTCTTTAGTATAGATTACGTCTATAGTATAAATAACGTCTATAGTATAGATGACGTCTATAGTATAGATAGACGTCATCTATACTATAGACGTCATCTATACTATAGACGTCATCTATACTATAGACGTCATCTATACTATAGACGTCATCTATACTATAGACGTCATCTATAGTATAGATAGATGACGTCTATAGTATAGATGACTATGGTAGTCATTTATAGTATAGATGACGTCTATAGTATAGATGACGTCTATAGTATAGATGACGTCTATAGTTTATATATCTATACTATAGATGACGTCTATAGTATAGATGACGTCTATAGTATAGATGACGTCTATAGTATAGATGACGTCTATAGTATAGATGACGTCTATAGTATAGATGACGTCTATAGTATAGATGACGTCTATAGTATAGATGACGTCTATAGTATAGATGACGTCTATAGTTGGATGACGTCTATAGTATAGATGACGTCTATAGTATAGATGACGTCTATAGTATAGATGACGTCTATAATATAGATGACGTCTATAGTATAGATGACGTCTATAGTATAGATGACGTCTATAGTATAGATGACTTTAATAGTATAGATGACTTTAATAGTATAGATGACTTTTATAGTATAGATGACTTTTATAGTATAGATGACGTCTATAGTATAGATGACGTCTATAGTATAGATGACGTCTATAGTATAGATGACGTCAATAGTATAGCTGACGTCTATAGTATAGATGACGTCTATAGTATACTTTAATAGTATAGATGACTTTTATAGTATAGATGACGTCTATAGTATAGATGACGTCTATAGTATAGATGACGTCTATAGTATAGATGACGTCTATAGTATAGATGACGTCTATAGTATTGATGACGTCTATAGCATAGATGACGTCTATAGTATAGATGACGTCTATAGCATAGATGACGTCTATAGTATAGATGATGTCTATAGTATTGATGACGTCTATAGTATTGATGACGTCTTTAGTATTGATGATGTCTATAGTATAGTTGACGTCTATTGCATAGATGACGTCTATTGCATAGATGACGTCCATAGTATAGATGACGTCTATAGTATAGATGACGTCTATAGTATAGATGACGTCTATAGTTTAGATGACGTCTATACTATAGATGACGTCTATAGTATAGATGACGTCTATAGTATAGATGACGTCTATAGTATAGATGACGTCTATAGTATAGATGACGTCTATAGTATAGATGACGTCTATAGTATAGATGACGTCTATGGTATAGGTGACGTCTATAGTATAGATGACGTCTATAGTATAGATGACGTCTATAGTATAGATGACGTCTATAGTATAGATGACGTCTATAGTATAGATGACGTCTATAGTATAGATGACGTCTATAGTTTTGATGACGTTTATAGTATAGATGACGTCTATGGTTTTGATGACGTTTATAGTATAGATGACGTCTATAGTTTTGATGACGTCTATAGTATAGATGACGTCTATAGTATAGATGACGCCTATAGTATAGATGACCTCTATAGTATAGATGACGGCTATAGTATAGATGACGTCTATAGTATAGATGACGTCTATAGTATAGATGACGTCTATAGTATAGATGACGTCTATATTATAGATGACGTCTAAAGTATAGATGACGTCTATAGTATAGATGACGTCTATAGTATTGATAACGTCTATAGTATTGATGACGTCTATAGTATTGATGACGTCTATAGTATTGATGATGTCTATAGTATTGATATGTCTATAGTATAGATGACGTCTATAGTATAGATGACGTCTATTGCATAGATGACGTCCATAGTATAGATGACGTCTATAGTAGAGATGACGTCTATAGTAGAGATGATGTCTATAGCATAGATGACGTCCATAGTATAGATGACGTCTATAGTATAGATGACGTCTATAGTATAGATAACGTCTATAGTATAGATGACGTCTATGGTATAGATGACGTCTATAGTATATATGACGTCTATAATATAGATGACGTCTATAGTATAGATGACGTCTTTAGTATAGATGACGTCTATATTATAGATGACGTCTATAGTATAGATGACGTCTATAGTATTGATGACGTCTATAGTATAGATGACGTCTATAGTTTTGATGACGTCTATAGTATAGATGACGTCTATAGTATAGATGACCTCTATAGTATAGATGACGTCTATAGTATGGATGACGTCTATAGTATAGATGACGTCTATAGTATAGATGACGTCTATAGTATAGATGACGTCTATAGTATAGATGACGTCTATAGTATAGATGACGTCTATAGTATAGATGACGTCTATAGTATAGATGACGTCTATAGTATAGATGACGTCTATAATATAGATGACGTCTATAGCATAGATGACGTCTATAGTATAGATGACGTCTATAGTATAGATGACGTCTATAGTATAGATGACTTTAATAGTATAGATGACTTTTATAGTATAGATGACTTTTATAGTATAGATGACGTCTATAGTATAGATGACGTCTATAGTATAGATGACGTCTATAGTATAGATGACGTCAATAGTATAGCTGACGTCTATAGTATAGATGACGTCTATAGTATTGATGACGTCTATAGCATAGATGACGTCTATGGTATAGATGACGTCTATAGCATAGATGACGTCTATAGTATAGATGACGTCTATAGTATAGATGACGTTTATAGTATAGATGACGTCTATAGTATAGATGACGTTTATAGTATAGATGACGTCTATAGTATAGATGACGTCTATAGTAGAGATGATGTCTATAGCATAGATGACGTCCATAGTATAGATGACGTCTATAGTATAGATGACGTCTATAGTATAGATGACGTCTATAGTATAGATGACGTCTATAGTATAGATGACGTCTATAGTATAGATGACGTCTATAGTATAGATGACGTCTATAGTATAGATGACTTTAATAGTATAGATGACTTTTATAGTATAGATGACTTTTATAGTATAGATGACGTCTATAGTATAGATGACGTCTATAGTATAGATGACGTCTATAGTATAGATGACGTCTATAGTATAGATGACGTCTATAGTATAGATGACGTCTATATTATAGATGACGTTTATAGTATTGATGACGTCTATAGCATAGATGACGTCTATAGTATAGATGACGTCTATAGCATAGATGACGTCTATAGTATAGATGACGTCTATAGTATTGATGACGTCTATAGTATTGATGACGTCTATAGTATTGATGATGTCTATAGTATAGTTGACGTCTATTGCATAGATGACGTCCATAGTATAGATGACGTCTATAGTATAGATGACGTCTATAGTATAGATGACGTCTATAGTATAGATGACGTCTATAGTATAGATGACGTCTATAGTATAGATGACGTCTATAGTATAGATGACGTCTATAGTATAGATGACGTCTATAGTATAGATGACGTCTATAGTATAGATGACGTCTATAGTATAGATGACGTCTATAGTATAGATGACGTCTATAGTATAGATGACGTCTATAGTATAGATGACGTCTATAGTATAGATGACGTCTATAGTATAGATGACGTTTATAGTATAGACGTCATCTATACTATAGACGTCATCTATACTATAGACGTCATCTATACTATAGACGTCATCTATACTATAGACGTCATCTATACTATAGACGTCATCTATACTATAGACGTCATTTATACTATAGACGTCATAGTATAGATGACGTCTATAGTATAGATGACGTCTATAGTATAGATGACGTCTATAGTATAGATGACGTTTATAGTATAGATGACGTCTATAGTTTTGATGACGTCTATAGTATAGATGACGTCTATAGTATAGATGACGTCTATAGTATAGATGACGCCTATAGTATAGATGACCTCTATAGTATAGATGACGTCTATAGTATAGATGACGTCTATAGTATAGATGACGTCTATAGTATAGATGACGTCTATAGTATAGATGACGTCTATAGTATAGATGACGTCTATAGTATAGATGACGTCTATAGTATAGATTACGTCTATAGTAAAGATGACGTCTATAGTATAGATGACGTCTATAGTATAGATGACGTCTAAAGTATAGATGACGTCTATAGTATAGATGACGTCTATAGTATTGATGACGTCTATAGTATTGATGACGTCTATAGTATTGATGACGTCTATAGTATTGATGACGTCTATAGTATTGATGATGTCTATAGTATTGATATGTCTATAGTATAGATGACGTCTATAGTATAGATGACGTCTATTGCATAGATGACGTCCATAGTATAGATGACGTCTATAGTATAGATGACGTCTATAGTAGAGATGATGTCTATAGCATAGATGACGTCCATAGTATAGATGACGTCCATAGTATAGATAACGTCTATAGTATAGATGACGTCTATAGTATAGATGACGTCTATAGTATAGATGACGTCTATAGTATAGATGACGTCTATAGTATAGATGACGTCTATAGTATAGATGACGTCTATAGTATAGATGACGTCTATGGTATAGATGGCGTCTATAGTATAGACGACGTCTATAGTATAGATGACGTCTATAGTATAGACGACGTCTATAGTATAGATGACGTCTATAATATAGATGACGTCTATAGTATAGATGACGTCTATAATATAGATGACGTCTATAGTATAGATGACGTCTATAGTATAGATGACGTCTATATTATAGATGACGTCTATAGTATAGATGACGTCTATAGTATAGATGACGTCTATACTATAGATGACGTCTATAGTTTTGATGACATCTATAGTATAGATGACGTTTATAGTTTTGATGACGTCTATAGTATAGATGACGTCTATAGTATAGATGACGTCTATAGTATAGATGACGCCTATAGTATAGATGACCTCTATAGTATAGATGACGTCTATAGTTAAGATGACGTCTATAGTATAGATGACGTCTATTGTATAGACGACGTCTATTGTATAGACGACGTCTATAGTATAGATGACGTCTATTGTATAGACGACGTCTATTGTATAGACGACGTCTATAGTATAGATGACGTCTATAATATAGATGACGTCTATAGTATAGATGACGTCTATAGTATAGATGACGTCTATATTATAGATGACGTCTATAGTATAGATGACGTCTATAGTATAGATGACGTCTATACTATAGATGACGTCTATAGTTTTGATGACGTCTATAGTATAGATGACGTTTATAGTTTTGATGACGTCTATAGTATAGATGACGTCTATAGTATAGATGACGTCTATAGTATAGATGACGCCTATAGTATAGATGACGTCTATAGTATAGATGACGTCTAAAGTATAGAAGACGTCTATAGTATAGATGACGTCTATAGTATTGATGACGTCTATAGTATTGATGACGTCTTTAGTATTGATGACGTCTATAGTATTGATGATGTCTATAGTATTGATATGTCTATAGTATAGATGACGTCTATTGCATAGATGACGTCCATAGTATAGATGACGTCTATAGTATAGATGACGTCTATAGTATAGATGACGTCTATAGTAGAGATGATGTCTATAGCATAGATGACGTCCATAGTATAGATGACGTCTATAGTATAGATGACGTCTATAGTATAGATAACGTCTATAGTATAGATGACGTCTATAGTATAGATGACGTCTATGGTATAGATGACGTCTATAGTATAGATGACGTCTATAGTATAGATGACGTCTATAGTATAGATGACGTCTATAGTATAGATGACGTCTATAGTATAGATGACGTCTATATTATAGATGACGTCTATAGTATAGATGACGTCTATAGTATAGATGACGTCTATAGTATAGATGACGTCTATAGTATAGATGACGTCTATAGTTTTGATGACGTCTATAGTATAGATGACGCCTCTAGTATAGATGACCTCTATAGTATAGATGACGTCTACAGTATGGATGACGTCTATAGTATAGATGACTTCTATAGTATAGATGACGTCTATAGTATAGATGACGTCTATAGTATAGATGACGTCTATAGTATAGATGACGTCTATAGTATAGATGACGTCTAAAGTATAGATGACGTCTATAGTATAGATGACGTCTATAGTATTGATGACGTCTATAGTATTGATGACGTCTATAGTATTGATGACGTCTATAGTATTGATGATGTCTATAGTATTGATATGTCTATAGCATAGATGACATCTATTGCATAGATGACGTCCATAGTATAGATGACGTCTATAGTATAGATGACGTCTATAGTAGAGATGATGTCTATAGCATAGATGACGTCCATGGTATAGATGACGTCTATAGTATAGATGACGTCTATAGTATAGATAACGTCTATAGTATAGATGACGTCTATAGTATAGATGACGTCTATAGTATAGATGACGTCTATAGTATAGATGACGTCTATAGTATAGATAACGTCTATAGTATAGATGACGTCTATAGTATAGATGACGTCTATAGTATAGATGACGTCTATAGTATAGATGACGTCTATAGTATAGATGACGTCTGTAGTATAGATGACGTCTATGGTATAGATGACGTCTATAGTATAGATGACGTCTATAATATAGATGACGTCTATAGTAAAGATGACCTCTATAGTATAGATGACGTCTATAGTATAGATGACGTCTATAGTATAGATGACGTCTATATTATAGATGACGTCTATAATATAGATGACGTCTATAGTATAGATGACGTCTATAGTATAGATGACGTCTATAGTATAGATGACGTCTATAGTATAGATGACTTTAATAGTATAGATGACTTTAATAGTATAGATGACTTTTATAGTATAGATGACGTCTATAGTATAGATGACGTCTATAGTATAGATGACGTCTATAGTAAAGATGACGTCTATAGTATAGATGACGTCTATAGTATAGATGACGTCTATAGTATAGATGACGTCTATAGTATAGATGACGTCTATAGTATAGATGACGTCTATAGTATTGATGACGTCTATAGCATAGATGACGTCTATGGTATAGATGACGTCTATAGCATAGATGACGTCTATAGTATAGATGACGTCTATAGTATAGATGACGTCCAAAGTATAGATGACGTCTATAGTATAGATGACGTCTATAGTAGAGATGATGTCTATAGTATAGATGACGTCTATAGTAAAGATGACGTCTATAGTATAGATGACGTCTATAGTATAGATGACGTCCAAAGTATAGATGACGTCTATAGTATAGATGACGTCTATAGTAGAGATGATGTCTATAGTATAGATGACGCCTATAGTATAGATGACGTCTATAGTAAAGATGACGTCTATAGTATAGATGACGTCTATAGTATAGATGACGTCCAAAGTATAGATGACGTCTATAGTATAGATGACGTCTATAGTATAGATGAAGTCTATAGTATAGATGAAGTCTATAGTATAGATGACGTCTATAGTATAGATGACGTCTATAGTATAGATGACGTCTATAGTATAGATGACGTCCAAAGTATAGATGACGTCTATAGTATAGATGACGTCTATAGTAGAGATGATGTCTATAGCATAGATGACGTCCATGGTATAGATGACGTCTATAGTATAGATGACGTCTATAGTATAGATGACTTTAATAGTATAGATGACTTTTATAGTATAGATGACTTTTATAGTATAGATGACTTTTATAGTATAGATGACGTCTATAGAATAGATGACGTCTATAGTATAGATGACGTCTATAGTATAGATGACGTCTATAGTATAGATGACTTTAATAGTATAGATGACTTTTATAGTATAGATGACTTTTATAGTATAGATGACTTTTATAGTATAGATGACGTCTATAGTATAGATGACGTCTATAGTATAGATGACGTCTATAGTATAGATGACGTCTATAGTATAGATGACGTCTATAGTATAGATGACGTCTATAGTATTGATGACGTCTATAGCATAGATGACGTCTATAGTATAGATGACGTCTATAGCATAGATGACGTCTATAGTATTGATGACGTCTATAGTATTGATGACGTCTATAGTATTGATGATGTCTATAGTATAGTTGACGTCTATTGCATAAATGACGTCTATTGCATAGATGACGTCCATAGTATAGATGACGTCTATAGTATAGATGACGTCCATAGTATAGATGACGTCTATAGTATAGATGACGTCTATAGTATAGATGACGTCTATAGTATAGATGACGTCTATAGTATAGATGACGTCTATAGTATAGATGACGTCTATAGTATAGATGACGTCTATAGTTTTGATGACGTCTATAGTATAGATGACGTTTATAGTATAGATGACGTCTATAGTTTTGATGACGTCTATAGTATAGATGACGTCTATAGTATAGATGACGTCTATAGTATAGATGACGCCTATAGTATAGATGACCTCTATAGTATAGATGACGTCTATAGTATAGATGACGTCTATAGTATAGATGACGTCTATAGTATAGATGACGTCTATAGTATAGATGACGTCTATAGTATAGATGACGTCTATAGTATAGATGACGTCTATAGTATAGATGACGTCTATAGTATAGATGACGTCTAAAGTATAGATGACGTCTATAGTATAGATGACGTCTATAGTATTGATGACGTCTAGAGTATTGATGACGTCTATAGTATTGATGACGTCTATAGTATTGATGATGTCTATAGTATTGGTATGTCTATAGTATAGATGACGTCTATAGTATAGATGACGTCTATTGCATAGATGACGTCCATAGTATAGATGACGTCTATAGCATAGATGACGTCTATAGTAGAGATGATGTCTATAGCATAGATGACGTCCATAGTATAGATGACGTCTATAGTATAGATGACGTCTATAGTATAGATGACGTCTATAGTATAGACGACGTCTATAGTATAGATGACGTCTATAGTATAGATGACGTCTATAATATAGATGACGTCTATAGTATAGATGACGTCAATAGTATAGATGACGTCTATATTATAGATGACGTCTATAGTATAGATGACGTCTATAGTATAGATGACGTCTATAGTATAGATGACGTCTATAGTATAGATGACGTCTATAGTTTTGTTGACGTCTATAGTATAGATGACGTCTATAGTTTTGATGACGTCTATAGTATAGATGGCGCCTATAGTATAGATGACCTCTATAGTATAGATGACGTCTATAGTATAGATGACGTCTATAGTATAGATGACGTCTATAGTATAGATGACGTCTATAGTATAGATGACGTCTATAGTATAGATGACGTCTATAGTATAGATGACGTCTATAGTATAGATGACGTCTATAGTATAGATGACGTCTATAGTATAGATGACGTCTATAGTATAGATGACGTCTATAGTATAGATGACGTCTATAGTATAGATGACGTCTATAGTATAGATGACTTTAATAGTATAGATGACTTTTATAGTATAGATGACGTCTATAGTATAGATGACGTCTATAGTATAGATGACGTCTATAGTATAGATGACGTCTATAGTATTGATGACGTCTATAGCATAGATGACGTCCATAGTATAGATGACGTCTATAGAATAGATGACGTCTATAGTAGAGATGACGTCTATAGTATAGATGACGTCTATAGTATAGATGACGTCTATAATATAGATGACGTCTATAGTATAGATGACGTCTATAGTATAGATGACGTCTATAGTATAGATGACGTCTATAGTATAGATGACGTCTATAGTATAGATGACGTCTATAGTTGGATGACGTCTATAGTATAGATGACGTCTATAGTATAGATGACGTCTATAGTATAGATGACGTCTATAGTATAGATGACGTCTATAATATAGATGACGTCTATAGTATAGATGACGTCTATAATATAGATGACGTCTATAGTATAGATGACTTCTATAGTATAGATGACGTCTATAGTATAGATGACGTCTGTAGTATAGATGACTTCTATAGTATAGATGACGTCTATAGTATAGATGACGTCTATAGTATAGATGACGTCTATAGTATAGATGACGTCTATAGTATAGATGACTTTTATAGTATAGATGACGTCTATAGTATAGATGGCGTCTATAGTATAGATGGCGTCTATAGTATAGATGGCGTCTATAGTATAGATGACGTCTATAGTATAGATGACGTCTATAGTATTGATGACGTCTATAGTATTGATGACGTCTATAGTATTGATGACGTCTATAGTGTTGATGACGTCTATAGTATTGATGATGTCTATAGTATTGACATGTCTATAGTATAGATGACGTCTATAGTATAGATGACGTCTATTGCATAGATGACGTCCATAGTATAGATGACGTCTATAGTATAGATGACGTCTATAGTAGAGATGATGTCTATAGCATAGATGACGTCCATAGTATAGATGACGTCTATAGTATAGATGACGTCTATAGTATAGATGACGTCTATAGTATAGATAACGTCTATAGTATAGATAACGTCTATAGTATAGATGACGTCTATAGTATAGATGACGTCTATAGTATAGATGACGTCTATAGTATAGATAACGTCTATAGTATAGATGACGTCTATGGTATAGATGACGTCTATAGTATAGACGACGTCTATAGAATAGATGACGTCCATAGTATAGACGACGTCTATAGTATAGATGACGTCTATAATATAGATGATGTCTATAGTATAGATGACGTCTATAGTATAGATGACGTCTATATTATAGATGACGTCTATAGTATAGATGACGTCTATAGTATAGATGACGTCTATAGTATAGATTACGTCTATAGTATAGATGACGTCTATAGTATAGATGACGCCTATAGTATAGATGACCTCTATAGTATAGATGACGTCTATAGTATAGATGACGTCTATAGTATAGATGACGTCTATAGTATAGATTACGTCTATAGTATAGATGACGTCTATAGTATAGATGACGTCTATAGTATAGATGACGTCTATAGTATAGATGACGTCTAAAGTATAGATGACGTCTATAGTATAGATGACGTCTATAGTATTGATGACGTCTATAGTATTGATGACGTCTATAGTATTGATGACGTCTATAGTATTGATGATGTCTATAGTATTGATATGTCTATAGTATAGATGACGTCTATAGTATAGATGACGTCTATTGCATAGATGACGTCCATAGTATAGATGACGTCTATAGAATAGATGACGTCTATAGTAGAGATGATGTCTATAGCATAGATAACGTCCATGGTATAAATGACGTCTATAGTATAGATGACGTCTATAGTATAGATAACGTCTATAGTATAGATGACGTCTATAGTATAGATGACGTCTATAGTATAGATGACGTCTATAGTATAGATGACGTCTATAGTATAGATGACGTCTATGGTATAGATGACGTCTATAGTATAGATGACGTCTATAATATAGATGACGTCTATAGTATAGATGACGTCTATAGTATAGATGACGTCTATAGTATAGATGACGTCTATAGTATAGA
The DNA here is from genome assembly GCA_947623515.1 of Neoascia interrupta. Lineage (NCBI taxonomy): Eukaryota > Metazoa > Arthropoda > Insecta > Diptera > Syrphidae > Neoascia > Neoascia interrupta. The sequence goes on from CANQKQ010000033.1 coordinate 41,659, forward strand.
TGACGTCTATAGTATAGATGACGTCTATAGTATAGATGACGTCTATAGTATAGATGACGTCTATAGTATAGATGACGTCTATAGTATAGATGACTTTAATAGTATAGATGACTTTTATAGTATAGATGACTTTTATAGTATAGATGACTTTTATAGTATAGATGACGTCTATAGTATAGATGGCGTCTATAGTATAGATGACTTTTATAGTATAGATGACTTTTATAGTATAGATGACGTCTATAGTATAGATGACGTCTATAGTATAGATGACGTCTATAGTATAGATGACGTCTATAGTATAGATGACGTCTATAGTATAGATGACGTCTATAGTATAGATGACGTCTATAGTATAGATGACGTCTATAGTATAGATGACGTCTATAGTATAGATGACGTCTATAGTATAGATGACGTCTATAGCATAGATGACGTCTATAGTATAGATGACGTCTATAGCATAGATGACGTCTATAGTATAGATGACGTCTATAGTATTGATGACGTCTATAGTATTGATGACGTCTATAGTATTGATGATGTCTATAGTATAGTTGACGTCTATTGCATAAATGACGTCTATTGCATAGATGACGTCCATAGTATAGATGACGTCCATAGTATAGATGACGTCTATAGTATAGATGACGTCCATAGTATAGATGACGTCTATAGTATAGATGACGTCTATAGTATAGATGACGTCTATAGTATAGATGACGTCTATAGTATAGATGACGTCTATAGTATAGATGACGTCTATAGTATAGATGACGTCTATAGTATAGATGACGTCTATAGTATAGATGACGTCTATAGTATAGATGACGTCTATAGTATAGATGACGTCTATAGTATAGATGACGTTTATAGTATAGATGACGTCTATAGTTTTGATGACGTCTATAGTATAGATGACGTCTATAGTATAGATGACGTCTATAGTATAGATGACGCCTATAGTATAGATGACCTCTATAGTATAGATGACGTCTATAGTATAGATGACGTCTATAGTATAGATGACGTCTATAGTATAGATGACGTCTATAGTATAGATGACGTCTATAGTATAGATGACGTCTATAGTATAGATGACGTCTATAGTATAGATGACGTCTAAAGTATAGATGACGTCTATAGTATAGATGACGTCTATAGTATTGATGACGTCTATAGTATTGATGACGTCTATAGTATTGATGACGTCTATAGTATTGATGATGTCTATAGTATTGATATGTCTATAGTATAGATGACGTCTATAGTATAGATGACGTCTATTGCATAGATGACGTCCATAGTATAGATGACGTCTATAGCATAGATGACGTCTATAGTAGAGATGATGTCTATAGCATAGATGACGTCCATAGTATAGATGACGTCTATAGTATAGATGACGTCTATATTATAGATGACGTCTATAGTATAGATAACGTCTATAGTATAGATGACGTCTATAGTATAGATGACGTCTATAGTATAGATGACGTCTATAGTATAGACGACGTCTATAGTATAGATGACGTCTATAGTATAGATGACGTCTATAATATAGATGACGTCTATAGTATAGATGACGTCAATAGTAAGATGACGTCTATATTATAGATGACGTCTATAGTATAGATGACGTCTATAGTATAGATGACGTCTATAGTATAGATGACGTCTATAGTATAGATGACGTCTATAGTTTTGATGACGTCTATAGTATAGATGACGTCTATAGTTTTGATGACGTCTATAGTATAGATGACGCCTATAGTATAGTTGACCTCTATAGTATAGATGACGTCTATAGTATAGATGACGTCTATAGTATAGATGACGTCTATAGTATAGATGACGTCTATAGTATAGATGACGTCTATAGTATAGATGACGTCTATAGTATAGATGACGTCTATAGTATAGATGACGTCTATAGTATAGATGACGTCTATAGTATAGATGACGTCTATAGTATAGATGACTTTAATAGTATAGATGACTTTTATAGTATAGATGACTTTTATAGTATAGATGACGTCTATAGTATAGATGACGTCTATAGTATAGATGACGTCTATAGTATTGATGACGTCTATAGCATAGATGACGTCCATAGTATAGATGACGTCTATAGAATAGATGACGTCTATAGTAGAGATGATGTCTATAGCATAGATGACGTCCATGGTATAAATGACGTCTATAGTATAGATGACGTCTATAGTATAGATAACGTCTATAGTATAGATGACGTCTATAGTATAGATGACGTCTATAGTATAGATGACGTCTATAATACAGATGACGTCTATAGTATAGATGACGTCTATAGCATAGATGACGTCTATAGTATAGATGACGTCTATAGTATAGATGACGTCTATAGTATAGATGACGTCTATAGTATAGATGACGTCTATAGTTGGATGACGTCTATAGTATAGATGACGTCTATAGTATAGATGACGTCTATAGTATAGATGACGTCTATAGTATAGATGACGTCTATAATATAGATGACGTCTATAGTATAGATGACGTCTATAATATAGATGACGTCTATAGTATAGATGACTTCTATAGTATAGATGACGTCTATAATACAGATGACGTCTATAGTATAGATGACTTTAATAGTATAGATGACTTTTATAGTATAGATGACTTTTATAGTATAGATGACGTCTATAGTATAGATGACGTCTATAGTATAGATGACGTCTATAGTATAGATGACGTCTATAGTATTGATGACGTCAATAGCATAGATGACGTCCATAGTATAGATGACGTCTATAGAATAGATGACGTCTATAGTAGAGATGATGTCTATAGCATAGATGACGTCCATGATATAAATGACGTCTATAGTATAGATGACGTCTATAGTATAGATAACGTCTATAGTATAGATGACGTCTATAGTATAGATGACGTCTATAGTATAGATGACGTCTATAGTATAGATGACGTCTATAATACAGATGACGTCTATAGTATAGACGACGTCTATAGCATAGATGACGTCTATAGTATAGATGACGTCTATAGTATAGATGACGTCTATAATACAGATGACGTCTATAGTATAGACGACGTCTATAGCATAGATGACGTCTATAGTATAGATGACGTCTATAGTATAGATGACGTCTATAGTATAGATGACGTCTATAGTATAGATGACGTCTATAGTTGGATGACGTCTATAGTATAGATGACGTCTATAGTATAGATGACGTCTATAGTATAGATGACGTCTATAGTATAGATGACGTCTATAGTATAGATGACGTCTATAATATAGATGACGTCTATAGTATAGATGACGTCTATAATATAGATGACGTCTATAGTATAGATGACTTCTATAGTATAGATGACGTCTATAGTATAGATGACGTCTATAGTATAGACGACGTCTTTAGTATAGATGACGTCTATAGTATAGATGACGTCTATAATATAGATGACGTCTATAGTATAGATGACGTCAATAGTATAGATGACGTCTATATTATAGATGACGTCTATAGTATAGATGACGTCTATAGTATAGATGACGTCTATAGTATAGATGACGTCTATAGTTTTGATGACGTCTATAGTATAGATGACGTCTATAGTTTTGATGACGTCTATAGTATAGATGACGCCTATAGTATAGATGACCTCTATAGTATAGATGACGTCTATAGTATAGATGACGTCTATAGTATAGATGACGTCTATAGTATAGATGACGTCTATAGTATAGATGACGTCTATAGTATAGATGACGTCTATAGTATAGATGACGTCTATAGTATAGATGACGTCTATAGTATAGATGACGTCTATAGTATAGATGACGTCTATAGTTGGATGACGTCTATAGTATAGATGACGTCTATAGTATTGATGACGTCTATAGCATAGATGACGTCCATAGTATAGATGACGTCTATAGAATAGATGACGCCTATAGTAGAGATGATGTCTATAGCATAGATGACGTCCATGGTATAAATGACGTCTATAGTATAGATGACGTCTATAGTATAGATGACGTCTATAGTATAGATGACGTCTATATTATAGATGACGTCTATAGTATAGATAACGTCTATAGTATAGATGACGTCTATAGTATAGATGACGTCTATAGTATAGATGACGTCTATAGTATAGACGACGTCTTTAGTATAGATGACGTCTATAGTATAGATGACGTCTATAATATAGATGACGTCTATAGTATAGATGACGTCAATAGTATAGATGACGTCTATATTATAGATGACGTCTATAGTATAGATGACGTCTATAGTATAGATGACGTCTATAGTATAGATGACGTCTATAGTTTTGATGACGTCTATAGTATAGATGACGTCTATAGTTTTGATGACGTCTATAGTATAGATGACGCCTATAGTATAGATGACCTCTATAGTATAGATGACGTCTATAGTATAGATGACGTCTATAGTATAGATGACGTCTATAGTATAGATGACGTCTATAGTATAGATGACGTCTATAGTATAGATGACGTCTATAGTATAGATGACGTCTATAGTATAGATGACGTCTATAGTATAGATGACGTCTATAGTATAGATGACGTCTATAGTATAGATGACGTCTATAGTATAGATGACGTCTATAGTATAGATGACGTCTATAGTATAGATGACTTTAATAGTATAGATGACTTTTATAGTATAGATGACTTTTATAGTATAGATGACGTCTATAGTATAGATGACGTCTATAGTATAGATGACGTCTATAGTATAGATGACGTCTATAGTATAGATGACGTCTATAGTATTGATGACGTCTATAGCATAGATGACGTCCATAGTATAGATGACGTCTATAGAATAGATGACGTCTATAGTAGAGATGATGTCTATAGCATAGATGACGTCCATGGTATAAATGACGTCTATAGTATAGATGACGTCTATAGTATAGATAACGTCTATAGTATAGATGACGTCTATAGTATAGATGACGTCTATAGTATAGATGACGTCTATAGTATAGATGACGTCTATAATACAGATGACGTCTATAGTATAGATGACGTCTATAGCATAGATGACGTCTATAGTATAGATGACGTCTATAGTATAGATGACGTCTATAGTATAGATGACGTCTATAGTATAGATGACGTCTATAGTTGGATGACGTCTATAGTATAGATGACGTCTATAGTATAGATGACGTCTATAGTATAGATGACGTCTGTAGTATAGATGACGTCTATAATATAGATGACGTCTATAGTATAGATGACTTCTATAGTATAGATGACGTCTATAGTATAGATGACGTCTGTAGTATAGATGACTTCTATAGTATAGATGACGTCTATAGTATAGATGACGTCTATAGTATAGATGACGTCTATAGTATAGATGACTTTAATAGTATAGATGACTTTTATAGTATAGATGACGTCTATAGTATAGATGGCGTCTATAGTGTAGATGGCGTCTATAGTATAGATGGCGTCTATAGTATAGATGACGTCTATAGTATAGATGACGTCTATAGTATTGATGACGTCTATAGTATTGATGACGTCTATAGTATTGATGACGTCTATAGTGTTGATGACGTCTATAGTATTGATGATGTCTATAGTATTGACATGTCTATAGTATAGATGACGTCTATAGTATAGATGACGTCTATTGCATAGATGACGTCCATAGTATAGATGACGTCTATAGTATAGATGACGTCTATAGTAGAGATGATGTCTATAGCACAGATGACGTCCATAGTATAGATGACGTCTATAGTATAGATGACGTCTATAGTATAGATGACGTCTATAGTATAGATAACGTCTATAGTATAGATGACGTCTATAGTATAGATGACGTCTATAGTATAGATGACGTCTATAGTATAGATGACGTCTATAGTATAGATGACGTCTATGGTATAGATGACGTCTATAGTATAGACGACGTCTATAGAATAGATGACGTCCATAGTATAGACGACGTCTATAGTATAGATGACGTCTATAATATAGATGACGTGTATAGTATAGATGACGTCTATAGTATAGATGACGTCTATATTATAGATGACGTCTATAGTATAGATGACGTCTATAGTATAGATGACGTCTATAGTATAGATGACGTCTATAGTATAGATGACGTCTATAGTATAGATGACGCCTATAGTATAGATGACCTCTATAGTATAGATGACGTCTATAGTATAGATGACGTCTATAGTATAGATGACGTCTATAGTATAAATGACATCTATAGTATAGATGACGTCTATAGTATAGATGACGTCTATAGTATAGATGACGTCTATAGTATAGATGACGTCTATAGTATAGATGACGTCTATAGTATAGATGACGTCTAAAGTATAGATGACGTCTATAGTATAGATGACGTCTATAGTATTGATGACGTCTATAGTATTGATGACGTCTATAGTATTGATGACGTCTATAGTATTGATGATGTCTATAGTATTGATATGTCTATAGTATAGATGACGTCTATAGTATAGATGACGTCTATTGCATAGATGACGTCCATAGTATAGATGACGTCTATAGAATAGATGACGTCTATAGTAGAGATGATGTCTATAGCATAGATGACGTCCATGGTATAAATGAGGTCTATAGTATAGATGACGTCTGTAGTATAGATAACGTCTATAGTATAGATGACGTCTATAGTATAGATGACGTCTATAGTATAGATGACGTCTATAGTATAGATGACGTCTATAGTATAGATGACGTCTATAGTATAGATGACGTCTATGGTATAGATGACGTCTATAGTATAGATGACGTCTATAATATAGATGACGTCTATAGTATAGATGACGTCTATAGTATAGATGACGTCTATAGTATAGATGACGTCTATAGTATAGATGACGTCTATAGTATAGATGACGTCTATAGTATAGATGACGTCTATAGTATAGATGACGTCTATAGTTGGATGACGTCTATAGTATAGATGACGTCTATAGTATAGATGACGTCTATAGTATAGATGACGTCTATAGTATAGATGACGTCTATAGTATAGATGACGTCTATAGTATAGATGACGTCTATAGTATAGATGACGTCTATAGTACAGATGACTTTAATAGTATAGATGACTTTAATAGTATAGATGACTTTTATAGTATAGATGGCGTCTATAGTATAGATGGCGTCTATAGTATAAATGGCGTCTATAGTATAGATGGCGTCTATAGTATAGATGGCATCTATAGTATGGATGGCGTCTATAGTATAGATGGCATCTATAGTATGGATGGCGTCTATGGTATAGACGGCGTCTATAGTATAGATGACGTCTATAGTATAGATGAAGTCTATAGTATAGATGAAGTCTATAGTATAGATGAAGTCTATAGTATAGATGACGTTTATAGTATAGATGACGTCTATAGCATAGATGACGTCTATAGCATAGATGACGTCTATAGTATAGATGACGTCTATAGCATAGATGACGTCAATAGAATAGATGACGTCTATAATATAGATGACGTTTATAATATTGATGACGTCTATAGTATTGATGATGTCTATAGTATTGATGACGTCTATAGTATTGATGATGTCTATAGTATTGATGACGTCAATAGTATAGATGACGTCTATAGTATAGATGACGTCTATAGTATAGATGACGTCTATAGTATAGACGACATCTATAGTATAGACGACGTCTATAGTATAGACGACATCTATAGTATAGACGACATCTATAGTATAGACATCTATAGTATAGATGACGTCTAAAGTATAGACGACATCTATAGTATAGATGACGTCTATAGTATAGTATAGACGACATCTATAGTATAGATGTCTAGTATAGATAGTATAGATGTATAGACGACATATATAGTATAGATGACGTCTATAGTAAAGACGACATCTATAGTATAGATGACGACTATAGTATAGATGACGTCTATAGTATAGTAGTTGTAGTAGTAGTAAGCTTTATTAGTATTAATTTAATACTTTACAAAATCCATATTTCTCTTACAGTTATAATATAAGTTTTACAAAAGTTAAACAAATTTATTTAATTCAGTCTTAATTCTCTTATGTTCTTCTTTTTACAAACTCTAAGCATTTACGTTTAAACGTTCTAAAATTCTGCTCATTTTTAATATCACTTGGTAAGCTATTAAACAGACTAAAACCTTTATATACAATTGTATTTCTACCTGTTGATGAAAACTGATTTCGTAACCTAAAATCATTTATGTTTCGTAGATTGTACGGCTGCGCATCTCTTACTCTTCTGACCTCGTTCGTTAAATACCTCGGTGCTGCACCATGTTTGATTTTAAACACAGCTATCAAAGTGTTGTACTCCAGCCTTTGCTTGACGTTCAACCACCTTAGCGCTTCCAGCATAGAATTTATTGGGGTGAAACGATTGCACCTTAGGATACTTCTCATACCTTTATTTTGGAGTTTTTGAAGCCTTTGAATGTGGTTTTGATTGCAACAGGAGTACAAAATAGTAGCGCAAAACTCAAAGTGTGGCTTCACAATGGTGTTATATACTATTACGGCAGTCATGTCATCCATTTGTTTTCTTATCCTCTTGAAAAATCCAATTTTTTTGCCTATTTTTTTGCATACGTAATCGACATGTTCATGCATATTCAACTCTTTGTCAATCGTCATTCCTAAGTATTTGATACTGTTTACATTTTCAATTCGTTTTCCGTTTATGTTGATGTTGGTTTCGCTCGGTAGGTTTACTTCTATAATTTAGTTTTTTGCTCGTTTAGTTTCAACTTGTTCATTTTTAGCCAGAGTATTAGTTGCGTTAGATCGTTGTTGATTTTGCTTCTGCATTCCTCAGCGTCTTTCCCCTCAGCGTAGATCAATGTGTCGTCGGCGTACAAAATAACTTAACAAAACTTTATAATTGTTGGCAGATCATTAATGTACAGTATAAATAGAAGTGCACCTAAAATTGAACCTTGTGGCACTCCTTGTTCAACCTCGACGAAACCGGACACGGTATTATTCACTTTAGTGCGTTGTTGTCTTCTAGTCAAAAAAGATCTAAACCATTCCAGCTCAGTACCCTGTATTCCATACTTATGCAGCTTCCTTAAAAGTATATCCCGATCGATAGTTTCAAAAGCACGTTTGAAATCCAAGAATAGAGCTATTATCTTCTTTCTCTTTCCGCCGTCCTTCCATTCGTTAACTAAGTGGTTAACTGCCGCTTCACAAGAATAGTTTTTCCTGTATCCAGATTGATAAATAGATAAAAGATTGTTATCTTCGAGATATTTCACCATTTGTTGTTTTACAACAGATTCAATAATTTTCTCTAACGTTTTAAGTGTGTTTATTTGTCAAAATTCCTCACATTTATTCGTATTCGTTACTTTTTGCACCGGTGTAATCATTGAATCTTTCCATGAACTTGGGAACTCACCATTTAAAAGAGATGCATTTACAATCCTGTGTATTGTGCGTCCCAAGATATCCCAATTATCCAATATAGCCTGTGGGCTTATCTTGTCGAAGTCAGGTTTGTTTTTTAGTTTTTTACAAATAATTTTTAGTTCTTGTAGCGTTATTTCACGGAATTTGAATCTAACTTCAGTTTCATTTAAATGATTGACATATTCAACATCTTCTATTGACCTAACTATCTGTCCCACACTTTCAACAAAATAATCGTTGAACTTTTATCTTAGCGATTTCGTCGATATACTCTTTTCCATCGAAGCATATATTTTTGATTTCGTTTGTATGCTGTCCAATAACCATTTTTTTGATAGTTTCCCACATTTCTTTTTGTCCGTTTGCGTGTCTTCTCTTATTCCTTATGTAGCTGTTTTTTGCGTTGATTATTCTTACTTTATAGTAGTTTCTTAATCTTCTGTATTCTTCCCAATTCTCGCTTCTATTGTAGTGCTTAGTTAACTGATATTTTTCGGTTACTTTCTTTTTAAGAGCTTTCAGTTCATTTGTGTACCATCGACTTGTTTTATTATCCATTTTTATAGTTTTCTTTTTAATGAATTCTTTTGCCGTATTTCTAAGCATCATTTCGATATTTTTCGCATTCTCATGTATGCGTACAGCCACGTTAAATGTTGCATCAGATTCCCTTAATTTATGTGTAAAGAGGTCCTTCTTGTATTTGTATATTTCTATTTTTTTCTGGTCCACATTTAGATTCTTAGTGGTGTTTATTGACACGTCAATACTTTCGTGGTCAGAAATCTTGTTATTCGCATTTGTGCGAGCTGTGAGATTACTCATATTTGAAACGACGTAGTCAATTATACTGTTTGATGTTTCCGTTACTCTAGAATACTCCATCATTTTCTGCGACAAACAGTTATCATTGAGAATTCTCTCAATCTCCCGCTTATAAAGGTGATCTTTGCTCCAATTTATGTTGAAGTCCCCAGCAATCACAATGTTTGCCTGTGTTTCAGTCAGCCTTTCGATGTTTTCCTCCATGAAGTCACAAAATTCTCGTTCTGAACTATTTGGCGCTTTATACACAGCAACTATGACTAGTTCCATACTGCTACATTTACATTTGCACGCAAGTAGCCATCTCTTGTAATCAACTGATTTGTCAAGTACTTTAGTCACTTTCCAGTTTCTTTTAACGTAGATTGTTGTACCTCCGGTATGAGTCGAGTTCGAGAAACAAGAGATGTCATTGTATCCTTCAATTTTTATGTTGACTAGTTTGTCGGTTACCTTTTTCTCGATTAGGTGTGTTTCGGACAAAATCATGAACTCGTACTGTTTAATATCTGCTAATATTTCCAGCTCATTAAAATTATTGGTTAAACCCTGAATGTTTATATAAATACCCTTGATTGTGTTTAATTGCTAATATCCAATTTTTTTCTTTCTGGCTTCCAGTTTATTAAGATAGACTGGGCATGTTCTGTTAAGTGACGTATGGTTGTCGTCTAGCCCGAGATTAAATTTTTCGTTTGCTCTTTTGCAATTTATACATTTATTGACTGCTTCACTGTTGCACTCGCTGGTTTTATGATTTCCTAAGCATTTAATGCATGTTTCCTCCACAATCTTACATTCGGTCGATTTGTGATTGAATCCTTTGCATTTAAAGCATCTCATGATTTCCACACCATCAAAAACTCTACATCGCTCCCAACCAATGCTGAGTTTACCTTCCTCAATTACCTTTGGAAAAGATTCAGCGTCAATTTCAATGATTGCGTTGTAATTTATCACATTATTTTTCTTATTTTCAAAATATTTGACAAGTTTTAGCTGACTGTTTATAATTACATTATTTTGAGTTTTCAGTCTTTCAATGAACTCATCCTCATTGTTTTTAAACTTCATGTTTGGAATAATAATTCTTGGTTTAATTTTATTTGGTACCTTAATTTCGTAATCATCACCTATGTTTTTTTCGATCGCAGATTTAATTCTATTTCTTTCCTTTGAATCCTCGCTCTGGATAATAATTATTCCATTATGTGCAGTTTCAATGTTTGCTATTTTTAAATCTCCCGGATCAACCTTTTTATTTAAGTCTTCCCTTGTTTTAATACTATTTTGTTTCCCTTTTGGTTTTATAACAAGTGGCAACTCTTTTCTCATTTTCGGCATCACCCTGTCACTGTGGTTGTCATTTGTCTTCTTGACAACTTCAGAGAATGACAACTGATTTCCCGCCATGTGTTTACGCGTGTTGTTGTGCATGATTTTCTTGAATTCGTCGCAGACGTTGTTACTATTGTTTCGCACCTCGTATAGATGACGTCTATAGTATAGATGACGTGTATAGTATAGCTGACGTCCATAGTATAGATGACGTCCATAGTATAGATGACGTCTATAGAATAGATGACGTCTATAGTATAGATGACGTCTATAGTATAGATGACGTCTATAGTATAGATGACGTCTATAGTATAGATGACGTCTATAGTATAGATGACGTCTATAGTATAGATGACGTCTATAGTATAGATGACGTCTATAGTAGAGATGATGTCTATAGTTTAGATGACGTCTATAGTATAGATGACGTCTATAGTATAGATGACGTCTATAGTATAGATGACGTCTATAGTATAGATGACGTCTATAGTATAGATGACGTCTATAGTATAGATGACGTCTATAGTATAGATGACGTCTATAGTATAGATGACGTCTTTAGTATAGATGACGTCTATAGTATAGATGACGTCTATAGTATAGATGACGTCTATAGTATTGATGACGTCTATAGTATAGATGGCGTCTATAGTATAGATGGCATCTATAGTATGGATGGCGTCTATAGTATAGATGGCGTCTATAGTATAGATGACGTCTATAGTAAAGACGACATCTATAGTATAGATGACGACTATAGTATAGATGACGTCTATAGTATAGACGACATCTATAGTATAGATGAGGACTATAGTATAGATGACTTCTATAGTAAAGATGACGTCTATAGTATAAATGACGTCTATAGTAAAGATGACGTCTAAAGTATTGATGACGTCTATAGTATTGATGACGTCTATAAAATTGATGACGTCTATAGCATAGATGACGTCTATAGTATAGATGACGTCTATAGTATAGATGACGTCTATAGTATAGATGACGTCTATAGTATAGATGACGTTTATAGTATTGATGTATATACTATAGACGTCATCTATACTATAGACGTCATCTATACTTTAGACGTCATCTATACTATAGACGTCATCATCTATACTATGACGATGACTATATATATCATCTATCTATAGTAGAGATGACGTCTATAGTATAGATGACGTCTATAGTATATACATCAATACTATAAACGTCATCATAAACGTCATACTATAGACGTCATATTATAGATGATGACGTCTTTAGTATAGATGACGTCTATAGTATAGATGACGTCTATAGTATAGATGAGGTCTATAGTATAGATGACATCTATAGTATAGATGACGTCTATAGTATAGATGACGTCTATAGTATTGATGACGTCTATAGTATAGATGACGTCTACAGTATAGATGACGTCTATAGTATAGATGACGTCTATAGTATAGATGACGTGTATAGTATAGATGACGTCTATAGCATAGATGACGTCCATAGTATAGCTGACGTCCATAGTATAGATGACGTCCATAGTATAGATGACGTCTATAGAATAGATGACGTCTATAGTATAGATGACGTCTATAGTATAGATGACGTCTATAGTATAGATGACGTCTATAGTATAGATGACGTCTATAGTATAGATGACGTCTATAATATAGATGACGTCTATAGTATAGATGACGTCTATAGTATAGATGACGTCTATAGTATAGATGACGTCTATAATATAGATGACGTCTATAGTATAGATGACGTCTATAGTATAGATGACGTCTATAGTATAGATGACGTCTATAGTATAGATGACTTTAATAGTATAGATGACTTTTATAGTATAGATGACGTCTATAGTATAGATGACGTCTATAGTATTGATGGCCTCTATAGTATAGATGGCGTCTATAGTATAGATGGCGTCTATAGTATAGATGGCATCTATAGTATGGATGGCATCTATAGTATGGATGGCGTCTATAGTATAGATGGCGTCTATAGTATAGATGACGTCTATAGTATAGATGAAGTCTATAGTATAGATGAAGTCTATAGTATAGATGACGTTTATAGTATAGATGACGTCTATAGCATAGATGACGTCTATAGCATAGATGACGTCTATAGTATAGATGACGTCTATAGCATAGATGACGTCAATAGAATAGATGACGTCTATAATATAGATGACGTTTATAATATTGATGACGTCTATAGTATTGATGATGTCTATAGTATTGATGACGTCAATAGTATAGATGACGTCTATAGTATAGACGACATGTATAGTATAGACGACGTCTATAGTATAGACGACATCTATAGTATAGATGACGTCTAAAGTATAGACGACATCTATAGTATAGATGACGTCTATAGTATAGTATAGACGACATCTATAGTATAGATGTCTAGTATAGATAGTATAGATGTATAGACGACATATATAGTATAGATGACGTCTATAGTAAAGACGACATCTTAAGTATAGATGACGACTATAGTATAGATGACGTCTATAGTATAGACGACATCTATAGTATAGATGAGGACTATAGTATAGATGACTTCTATAGTAAAGATGACGTCTATAGTATAAATGACGTCTATAGTAAAGATGACGTCTAAGGTATTGATGACGTCTATAGTATTGATGACGTCTATAGAATTGATGACGTCTATAGCATAGATGACGTCTATAGTATAGATGACGTCTATAGTATAGATGACGTCTATAGTATAGATGACGTCTATAGTATAGATGACGTCTATAGTATAGATGACGTTTATAGTATAGATGACGTCTATAGCATAGATGACGTCCATAGTATAGCTGACGTCCATAGTATAGATGACGTCCATAGTATTAGATGACGTCTATAGAATAGATGACGTCTATAGTATAGATGACGTCTATAGTATAGATGACGTCTATAGTATAGATGACGTCTATAGTATAGATGACGTCTATAGTATAGATGACGTCTATAGTATAGATGACGTCTATAGTATATACATCAATACTATAAACGTCATCATAAACGTCATACTATAGACGTCATATTATAGATGATGACGTCTTTAGTATAGATGACGTCTATAGTATAGATGACGTCTATAGTATAGATGAGGTCTATAGTATAGATGACGTCTATAGTATAGATGAGGTCTATAGTATAGATGACGTCTATAGTATAGATGACGTCTATAGTATAGATGACGTCTATAGTATTGATGACGTCTATAGTATTGATGACGTCTATAGTATAGATGACGTCTATAGTATAGATGACGTCTATAGTATAGATGACGTCTATAGTATAGATGACGTGTATAGTATAGATGACGTCTATAGCATAGATGACGTCCATAGTATAGCTGACGTCCATAGTATAGATGACGTCCATAGTATAGATGACGTCTATAGAATAGATGACGTCTATAGTATAGATGACGTCTATAGTATAGATGACGTCTATAGTATAGATGACGTCTATAGTATAGATGACGTCTATAGTATAGATGACGTCTATAGTATAGATGACGTCTATAGTATAGATGACGTCTATAGTATAGATGACGTCTATAGTATAGATGACGTCTATAATATAGATGACGTCTATAGTATAGATGACGTCTATAGTATAGATGACGTCTATAGTATAGATGACGTCTATAATATAGATGACGTCTATAGTATAGATGACGTCTATAGTATAGATGACGTCTATAGTATAGATGACGTCTATAGCATAGATGACGTCTATAGTGTAGATGACGTCTATAGCATAGATGACGTCAATAGAATAGATGACGTCTATAATATAGATGACGTTTATAATATTGATGACGTCTATAGTATTGATGATGTCTATAGTATTGATGACGTGTATAGTATTGATGATGTCTATAGTATTGATGACGTCAATAGTATAGATGACGTCTTTAGTATAGACGACATCTATAGTATAGACGACGTCTATAGTATAGACGACATCTATAGTATAGATGACGTCTATAGTATAGTATAGACGACATCTATAGTATAGATGTCTAGTATAGATAGTATAGATGTATAGACGACATATATAGTATAGATGACGTCTATAGTAAAGACGACATCTATAGTATAGATGACGACTATAGTATAGATGACGTCTATAGTATAGACGACATCTATAGTATAGATGAGGACTATAGTATAGATGACTTCTA
Source organism: Neoascia interrupta (assembly GCA_947623515.1). Taxonomy (NCBI): domain Eukaryota; kingdom Metazoa; phylum Arthropoda; class Insecta; order Diptera; family Syrphidae; genus Neoascia; species Neoascia interrupta. Next base: position 57,536 of record CANQKQ010000033.1, read on the forward strand.
TAGTAAAGATGACGTCTATAGTATAAATGACGTCTATAGTAAAGATGACGACTAAAGTATTGATGACGTCTATAGTATTGATGACGTCTATAGAATTGATGACGTCTATAGCATAGATGACGTCTATAGTATAGATGACGTCTATAGTATAGATGACGTCTATAGTATAGATGACGTCTATAGTATAGATGACGTCTATAGTATAGATGACGTCTATAGTATAGATGACGTTTATAGTATTGATGTATATACTATAGACGTCATCTATACTATAGACGTCATCTATACTATAGACGTCATCATCTATACTATGACGATGACTATATATATCAACTATCTATAGCATAGATGACGTCTATAGTATAGATGACGTCTATAGTATATACATCAATACTATAAACGTCATCATAAACGTCATACTATAGACGTCATATTATAGATGATGACGTCTTTAGTATAGATGACGTCTATAGTATAGATGACGTCTATAGTATAGATGAGGTCTATAGTATAGATGACGTCTATAGTATAGATGACGTCTATAGTATTGATGACGTCTATAGTATAGATGACGTCTATAGTATAGATGACGTCTATAGTATAGATGACGTCTATAGTATAGATGACGTCTATAGTATAGATGACGTCTATAGTATAGATGACGTGTATAGTATAGATGACGTCTATAGCATAGATGACGTCCATAGTATAGCTGACGTCCATAGTATAGATGACGTCCTTAGTATAGATGACGTCTATAGAATAGATGACGTCTATAGTATAGATGACGTCTATAGTATAGATGACGTCTATAGTATAGATGGCGTCTATAGTATAGATGACGTCTATAGTATAGATGACGTCTATAGTATAAATGACGTCTATAGTATAGATGACGTCTATAGTTTAGATGACGTCTATAGTATCGATGACGTCTATAGTAGAGATGATGTCTATAGCATAGATGACGTCCATAGTATAGATGACGTCTATAGTATAGATGACGTCTATAGTATAGATGACGTCTAAAGTATAGATGACGTCTATAGTATAGATTACGTCTATAGTATAGATGACGTCCATAGTATAGATGACGTCTATAGTATAGATGACGTCTATAGTATAGGTGACGTCTATAGTATAGATGACGTCTATAGTATAGATGACGTCTATAGTATAGATGACGTCTATAGTATAGATGACGTCTATAGTATAGATGACGTCTATGGTATAGATGACGTCTATAGTATAGATGACGTCTATAGTATAGATGATGTCTATAGTATAGATGACGTCTATAGTATAGATAGTATAGATGATATCTATAGTATAGATGACGTCTATAGTATAGATGACGTCTATAGTATATATGACGTCTATAGTATATATGACGTCTATAGTATAGATGACGTCTATAGTATAGATGACGTCTATAGTATAGATGACGTCTATAGTATAGATGACGTCTATAGTATAGATGACGTCTATAGTATAGATGACGTCTATAGTATAGATGACGTCTATAGTATAGATGACGTCTATAGTATAGATGACGTCTATAGTATAGATGACGTCTATAGTATAGATGACGTCTATAGTATAGATGACGTCTATAGTATAGATGACGTCTATAGTATAGATGACGTCCATAGTATAGATGACGTCTATAGTATAGATGACGTCTATAGTATAGATGCCGTCTATAGTATAGATGCCGTCTATAGTATAGATGACGTCTATAGTATAGATGACGTCTAAAGTATAGATGACGTCTATAGTATTGATGACGTCTATAATATAGATGACGTCTATAGTATAGATGACGTCTATAGTATAGATGACGTCTACAGTATAGATGACGTTTATAGTATAGATGACGTCTATAGTTTTGATGACGTCTATAGTATAGATGACGTCTATAGTATAGATGACGTCTATAGTATAGATGACGTCTATAGTAAAGATGACCTCTATAGTATAGATGACCTCTATAGTATAGATGACCTCTATAGTATAGATGACGTCTATAGTATAGATGACGTCTATAGTATAGATGACGTTTGTAGTATAGATGACGTCTATATTATAGATGACGTCTATAGTATAGATGACGTCTATAGTATAGATGACGTCTATAGTATAGATGACGTCTATAGTATAGATGACGTCTATAGTATAGATGACGTCTATAGTATAGATGACGTCTATAGTATAGATGACGTCTATAGTATAGATGACGTCTATAGTATAGATGACGTCTATAGTATAGATGACGTCTATAGTATAGATGACGTCTATAGTATAGATGACGTCTATAGTATAGATGACGTCTATAGAATAGATGACGTCTATAGTATAGATGACGTCTAAAGTATAGATGACGTCTATAGTATAGATGACGTCTATAGTATTGATGACGTCTATAGTATTGATGACGTCTATAGTATTGATGACGTCTATAGTATTGATGATGTCTATATTATTGATATGTCTATAGTATAGATGACGTCTATAGTATAGATGACGTCTATTGCATAGATGACGTCTATAGTATAGATGACGTCTATAGTATAGATGACGTCTATAGTATAGATGATGTCTATAGCATAGATGACGTCCATAGTATAGATGACGTCTATAGTATAGATGACGTCTATAGTATAGATGACGTCTATAGTATAGATGACGTCTATAGTATAGATGACGTCTATAGTATAGATGACGTCTATAGTATAGATGACGTCTATAGTATAGATGACGTCTATAGTATAGATGACGTCTACAGTATAGATGACGTCTATAGTATAGATGACGTCTATAGTATAGATGACGTCTATAGTATAGATGACGTCTATAGTATAGATGACGTCTATAGTATAGATGACGTCTATAGTATAGATGACGTCAATAGTATAGATGACGTCTATAGTATAGATGACGTCTATAGTATAGATGACGTCTATAGTATAGATGACGTCTATAGTATAGATGACGTCTATAGTATAGATGACGTCTATGGTATAGATGCCGTCTATAGTATAGATGACGTCTATAGTATAGATGACGTCTACAGTATAGATGACGTCTATAGTATAGATGACGTCTATAGTATAGATGACGTCTATAGTATAGATGACGTCTATAGTATAGATGACGTCTACAGTATAGATGACGTCTATAGTATAGATGACGTCTATAGTATAGATGACGTCTATAGTATAGATGACGTCTATAGTATAGATGGCGTCTATAGTATATATGACGTCTATAGTATAGATGACGTCTATAGTATAGATGACGTCTATAGTATAGATGACGTCTATAGTATAGATGACGTATATAGTATAGATGACGTCTATAGTATAGATGACGTCTACAGTATAGATGACGTCTATAGTATAGATGACGTCTATAGTATAGATGACATCTATAGTATAGATGACATCTATAGTATAGATGGCGTCTATAGTATATATGACGTCTATAGTATAGATGACGTCTATAGTATAGATGACGTCTATAGTATAGATGACGTCTATAGTATAGATGACGTCTATAGTATAGATGACGTCTACAGTATAGATGACGTCTATAGTATAGATGACGTCTATAGTATAGATGACGTCTATAGTATAGATGAGGTCTATAGTATAGATGACGTCTATAGTATAGATGACGTCTATAGTATAGATGACGTCAATAGTATAGATGACGTCTATAGTATAGATGACGTCTATAGTATAGATGACGTCTATAGTATAGATGACGTCTATAGTATAGATTACGTCTATAGTATAGATGACGTCTATGGTATAGATGCCGTCTATAGTATAGATGCCGTCTATAATATAGATGACGTCTATAGTATAGATGACGTCTAAAGTAAAGATGACGTCTAAAGTATTGATGACGTCTATAGTATAGATGACGTCTATAGTATAGATGACGTCTATAGTATAGATGACGTCTATAGTATAGATGACGTCTATAGTATAGATGACGTCTATAGTATAGATGACGTCTATAGTATAGATGACGTCTATAGTATAGATGACGTCTATAGTATAGATGACGTCTATAGTATAGATGACGTCTATAGTATAGATGACGTCTATAGTATAGATGACGTCTATAGTATAGATGACGTCTATAGTATAGATGACGTCTATAGTATAGATGACGTCTATAGTATAGATGACGTCTATAGTATAGATGACGTCTATAGTATAGATGACGTCTATAGTATAGATGACGTCTATAGTATAGATTACGTCTATAGTATAGATTACGTCTATAGTACAGATGACGTCTATAGTATAGATGACGTCTATAGTATAGATGACGTCTATAGTATAGATGACGTCTATAGTATATAGTATAGATGACGTCTATGGTATAGATGCCGTCTATAGTATAGATGACGTCTATAGTATAGATGACGTCTATAGTATAGATGACGTCTAAAGTATAGATGACGTCTAAAGTATAGATGACGTCTAAAGTATAGATGACGTCTATAGTATTGATGACGTCTATAATATAGATGACGTCTATAGTATAGATGACCTCTATAGTAAAGATGACCTCTATAGTATAGATGACCTCTATAGTATAGATGACGTCTATAGTATAGATGACGTCTATAGTATAGATGACGTCTATAGTATAGATGACGTCTATAGTATAGATGACGTCTATAGTATAGATGACGTCTATAGTATAGATGACGTCTATAGTATAGATGACGTCTATAGTATAGATGACGTCTATAGTATAGATGACGTCTATAATATAGATGACGTCTATAGTATAGATGACGTCTATAGTATAGATGACGTCTATAGTATAGATGACGTCTATAGTATAGATGACGTCTATAGTATAGATGACGTCTATAGAATAGATGACGTCTATAGTATAGATGACGTCTATAGAATAGATGACGTCTATAGTATAGATGACGTCTATAGTATTGATGACGTCTATAGTATTGATGACGTCTATAGTATTGATGACGTCTATAGTATTGATGACGTCTATAGTATTGATGATGTCTATATTATTGATATGTCTATAGTATAGATGACGTCTATTGCGTAGATGACGTCTATAGTATAGATGACGTCTATAGTATAGATGACGTCTATAGTATAGATGATGTCTATAGCATAGATGACGTCCATAGTATAGATGATATCTATAGTATAGATGACGTCTATAGTATAGATGACGTCTATAGTATAGATGACGTCTATAGTATAGATGACGTCTATAGTATAGATGACGTCTATAGTATAGATGACGTCTATAGTATAGATGACGTCTATAGTATAGATGACGTCTATAGTATAGATGACGTCCATAGTATAGATGACGTCTATAGTATAGATGACGTCTATAGTATAGATGCCGTCTATAGTATAGATGCCGTCTATAGTATAGATGCCGTCTATAGTATAGATGACGTCTATAGTATAGATGACGTCTAAAGTATAGATGACGTCTATAGTATTGATGACGTCTATAATATAGATGACGTCTATAGTATAGATGACGTCTATAGTATAGATGACGTCTACAGTATAGATGACGTTTATAGTATAGATGACGTCTATAGTTTTGATGACGTCTATAGTATAGATGACGTCTATAGTATAGATGACGTCTATAGTATAGATGACGTCTATAGTAAAGATGACCTCTATAGTATAGATGACCTCTATAGTATAGATGACCTCTATAGTATAGATGACGTCTATAGTATAGATGACGTCTATAGTATAGATGACGTCTATAGTATAGATGACGTCTATAGTATAGATGACGTCTATAGTATAGATGACGTCTATAGTATAGATGACGTCTATAGTATAGATGACGTCTATAGTATAGATGACGTCTATAGTATAGATGACGTCTATAGTATAGATGACGTCTATAGTATAGATGACGTCTATAGTATAGATGACGTCTATAGTATAGATGACGTCTATAGTATAGATGACGTCTATAGTATAGATGACGTCTATAGTATAGATGACGTCTATAGTATAGATGACGTCTATAGTATAGATGACGTCTATAGTATAGATGACGTCTATAGAATAGATGACGTCTATAGTATAGATGACGTCTAAAGTATAGATGACGTCTATAGTATAGATGACGTCTATAGTATTGATGACGTCTATAGTATTGATGACGTCTATAGTATTGATGACGTCTATAGTATTGATGATGTCTATATTATTGATATGTCTATAGTATAGATGACGTCTATAGTATAGATGACGTCTATTGCATAGATGACGTCTATAGTATAGATGACGTCTATAGTATAGATGACGTCTATAGTATAGATGATGTCTATAGCATAGATGACGTCCATAGTATAGATGACGTCTATAGTATAGATGACGTCTATAGTATAGATGACGTCTATAGTATAGATGACGTCTATAGTATAGATGACGTCTATAGTATAGATGACGTCTATAGTATAGATGACGTCTATAGTATAGATGACGTCTATAGTATAGATGACGTCTATAGTATAAATGACGTCTATAGTAGAGATGATGTCTATAGCATAGATGACGTCCATAGTATAGATGACGTCTATAGTATAGATGACGTCTATAGTATAGATGACGTCTATAGTATATATGACGTCTATAGTATAGATGACGTCTATAGTATAGATGACGTCTATAGTATAGATGAAGTCTATAGTATAGATGACGTCTATAGTATAGATGACGTCTATAGTATAGATGACATCTATAGTATAGATGGCGTCTATAGTATATATGACGTCTATAGTATAGATGACGTCTATAGTATAGATGACGTCTATAGTATAGATGACGTCTATGGTATAGATGCCGTCTATGGTATAGATGCCGTCTATAGTATAGATGACGTCTATAGTATAGATGACGTCTATAGTATAGATGACGTCTATAGTATAGATGACGTCTATAGTATAGATGACGTCTACAGTATAGATGACGTCTATAGTATAGATGACGTCTATAGTATAGATGACGTCTATAGTATAGATGACGTCTATAGTATAGATGACGTCTATAGTATAGATGACGTCTATAGTATAGATGACGTCAATAGTATAGATGACGTCTATAGTATAGATGACGTCTATAGTATAGATGACGTCTATAGTATAGATGACGTCTATGGTATAGATGCCGTCTATAGTATAGATGCCGTCTATAGTATAGATGACGTCTATAGTATAGATGACGTCTACAGTATAGATGACGTCTATAGTATAGATGACGTCTATAGTATAGATGACGTCTATAGTATAGATGACGTCTACAGTATAGATGACGTCTATAGTATAGATGACGTCTATAGTATAGATGACGTCTATAGTATAGATGACGTCTATAGTATAGATGGCGTCTATAGTATATATGACGTCTATAGTATAGATGACGTCTATAGTATAGATGACGTCTATAGTATAGATGACGTCTATAGTATAGATGACGTATATAGTATAGATGACGTCTATAGTATAGATGACGTCTACAGTATAGATGACGTCTATAGTATAGATGACGTCTATAGTATAGATGACATCTATAGTATAGATGACATCTATAGTATAGATGACATCTATAGTATAGATGGCGTCTATAGTATAGATGACGTCTATAGTATAGATGACGTCTATGGTATAGATGCCGTCTATAGTATAGATGCCGTCTATAATATAGATGACGTCTATAGTATAGATGACGTCTAAAGTAAAGATGACGTCTATAGTATTGATGACGTCTATAATGTAGATGACGTCTATAGTATAGATGACGTCTATAGTATAGATGACGTCTATAGTATAGATGACGTCTATAGTATAGATGACGTCTATAGTATAGATGACGTCTATAGTATAGATGACGTCTATAGTATAGATGACGTCTATAGTATAGATGACGTCTATAGTATAGATGACGTCTATAGTATAGATGACGTCTATAGTATAGATGACGTCTATAGTATAGATGACGTCTATAGTATAGATGACGTCTATAGTATAGATGACGTCTATAGTATAGTCGACGTCTATAGTATAGATTACGTCTATAGTATAGATTACGTCTATAGTACAGATGACGTCTATAGTATAGATGACGTCTATAGTATAGATGACGTCTATAGTATAGATGACGTCTATAGTATATAGTACAGATGACGTCTATGGTATAGATGCCGTCTATAGTATAGATGACGTCTATAGTATAGATGACGTCTATAGTATAGATGACGTCTAAAGTATAGATGACGTCTAAAGTATAGATGACGTCTAAAGTATAGATGACGTCTATAGTATTGATGACGTCTATAATATAAATGACGTCTATAGTATAGATGACCTCTATAGTAAAGATGACCTCTATAGTATAGATGACCTCTATAGTATAGATGACGTCTATAGTATAGATGACGTCTATAGTATAGATGACGTCTATAGTATAGATGACGTCTATAGTATAGATGACGTCTATAGTATAGATGACGTCTATAGTATAGATGACGTCTATAGTATAGATGACGTCTATAGTATAGATGACGTCTATAGTATAGATGACGTCTATAGTATAGATGACGTCTATAGTATAGATGACGTCTATAATATAGATGACGTCTATAGTATAGATGACGTCTATAGTATAGATGACGTCTATAGTATAGATGACGTCTATAGTATAGATGACGTCTATAGTATAGATGACGTCTATAGAATAGATGACGTCTATAGTATAGATGACGTCTAAAGTATAGATGACGTCTATAGTATAGATGACGTCTATAGTATTGATGACGTCTATAGTATTGATGACGTCTATAGTATTGATGACGTCTATAGTATTGATGACGTCTATAGTATTGATGATGTCTATATTATTGATATGTCTATAGTATAGATGACGTCTATTGCGTAGATGACGTCTATAGTATAGATGACGTCTATAGTATAGATGACGTCTATAGTATAGATGATGTCTATAGCATAGATGACGTCCATAGTATAGATGATATCTATAGTATAGATGACGTCTATAGTATAGATGACGTCTATAGTATAGATGACGTCTATAGTATAGATGACGTCTATAGTATAGATGACGTCTATAGTATAGATGACGTCTATAGTATAGATGACGTCTATAGTATAGATGACGTCTATAGTATAGATGACGTCTATAGTATAGATGACGTCTATAGTATAGATGATGTCTATAGTATAGATGACGTCTATAGTATAGATGACGTCTATAGTATAGATGATGTCTATAGTATAGATGACGTCTATAGTATAGATGATGTCTATAGCATAGATGACGTCCATAGTATAGATGACGTCTATAGTATAGATGACGTCTATAGTATAAATGACGTCTATAGTATAGATGACGTCTATAGTATAGATGACGTCTATAGTATAGATGACGTCTATAGTATAGATGACGTCTATAGTAGAGATGATGTCTATAGCATAGATGACGTCTATAGTAGAGATAATGTCTATAGCATAGATGACGTCCATAGTATAGATGACGTCTATAGTATAGATGACGTCTATAGTATAGATGACGTCTATAGTATAGATGACGTCTATAGTATAGATGACGTCTATAGTATAGATGACGTCTATAGTATAGATGACGTCTATAGTATAGATGACGTCTATAGTATAGATGACGTCTATAGTATAGATGACGTCTATAGTATAGATGACGTCTATGGTATAGATGACGTCTATATTATAGATGACGTCTATAGTATAGATGACGTCTATAGTATAGATGATGTCTATAGTATAGATGACGTCTATAGTATTGATGACGTCTATAGTATTGATGACGTCTATAGTATTGATGATGTCTATAGTATTGATATGTCTATAGTATAGATGACGTCTATAGTATAGATGACGTCTATTGCATAGATGACGTCCATAGTATAGATGACGTCTATAGTATAGATGACGTCTATAGTAGAGATGATGTCTATAGCATAGATGACGTCCATAGTATAGATGACGTCTATAGTATAGATGACGTCTATAGTATAGATAACGTCTATAGTATAGATGACGTCTATAGTATAGATGACGTCTATGGTATAGATGACGTCTATAGTATAGATGACGTCTATAATATAGATGACGTCTATAGTATAGATGACGTCTATAGTATAGATGACGTCTATATTATAGATGACGTCTATAGTATAGATGACGTCTATAGTATTGATGACGTCTATAGTATAGATGACGTCTATAGTTTTGATGACGTCTATAGTATAGATGACGTCTATAGTATAGATGACGTCTATAGTATAGATGACGCCTATAGTATAGATGACCTCTATAGTATAGATGACCTCTATAGTATAGATGACGTCTATAGTATGGATGACGTCTATAGTATAGATGACGTCTATAGTTTAGATGACGTCTATAGTATAGATGACGTCTATAGTATAGATGACGTCTATAGTATAGATGACGTCTATAGTATAGATGACGTCTATAGTATAGATGACGTCTATAGTATAGATGACGTCTATAGTATAGATGACGTCTATAGTATAGATGACGTCTATAGTATAGATGACGTCTATAGTATAGATGACGTCTATAGTATAGATGACGTCTAAAGTATAGATGACGTCTATAGTATTGATGACGTCTATAGTATTGATGACGTCTATAGTATTGATGATGTCTATAGTATTGATGATGTCTATAGTATTGATATGCCTATAGTATAGATGACGTCTATAGTATAGATGACGTCTATTGCATAGATGACGTCCATAGTATAGATGACGTCTATAGTATAGATGACGTCTATAGTAGAGATGATGTCTATAGCATAGATGACGTCCATGGTATAGATGACGTCTTTAGTATAGATGACGTCTATAGTATAAATAACGTCTATAGTATAGATGACGTCTATAGTATAGATGACGTCTATAGTATAGATGGCGTCTATAGTATAGATGACGTCTATAGTATAGATGACGTCTATAGTCTAGATGACGTCTATAGTCTAGATGACGTCTATAATATAGATGACGTCTATAGTATAGATGACGTCTATAGTATAGATGACGTCTATAGTATAGATGACTTTAATAGTATAGATGACGTCTATAGTATAGATGACGTCTATAGTATAGATGACGTCAATAGTATAGCTGACGTCTATAGTATAGATGACGTCTATAGTATTGATGACGTCTATAGCATAGAGGACGTCTATGGTATAGATGACGTCTATAGCATAGATGACGTCTATAGTATAGATGACGTCTATAGTATAGATGACGTCCATAGTATAGATGACGTCTATAGTATAGAAGACCTCTATAGTAGAGATGATGTCTATACCATAGATGACGTCCATAGTATAGATGACGTCTATAGTATAGATGACGTCTATAGTATAGATGACGTCTATAGTATAGATGACGTCTATAGTATAGATGACGTCTATAGTGTAGATGACGTCTATAGTATAGATGACGTCTATAGTATAGATGACGTCTATAGTATAGATGACGTCTATAGTATAGATGACGTCTATAGTATAGATGACTTTTATAGTATAGATGACTTTTATAGTATAGATGACGTCTATAGTATAGATGACGTCTATAGTATAGATGACGTCTATAGTATAGATGACGTCTATAGTATAGATGACGTCTATAGTATAGATGACGTCTATAGTATAGATGACGTCTATAGTATAGATGACGTCTATAGTATAGATGACGTCTATAGTATAGATGACGTCTATAGTATAGATGACGTCTATAGTATAGATGACGTCTAAAGTATAGATGACGTCTATAGTATAGATGACGTCTATAGTATTGATGACGTCTATAGTATTGATGACGTCTATAGTATTGATGACGTCTATAGTATTTATGACGTCTATAGTATTGATGATGTCTATAGTATTGATGACGTCTATAGTATTTATGACGTCTATAGTATTGATGATGTCTATAGTATTGATATGTCTATAGTATAGATGACGTCTATAGTATAGATGACGTCTATAGTATAGATGACGTCTATAGTATAGATGACGTCTATAGTATAGATGACGTCTATAGTATAGATGACGTCTATAGTATAGATGACGTCTATAGTATAGATGACGTCTATAGTATAGATGACGTCTAAAGTATAGATGACGTCTATAGTATAGATGACGTCTATAGTATTGATGACGTCTATAGTATTGATGACGTCTATAGTATTGATGACGTCTATAGTATTTATGACGTCTATAGTATTGATGATGTCTATAGTATTGATATGTCTATAGTATAGATGACGTCTATAGTATAGATGACGTCTATTGCATAGATGACGTCCATAGTAGAGATGATGTCTATAGCATAGATGACGTCCATAGTATAGATGACGTCTATAGTATAGATGACGTCTATAGTATAGATGACGTCTATAGTATAGATAACGTCTATAGTATAGATAACGTCTATAGTATAGATGACGTCTATAGTATAGATGACGTCTATAGTATAGATAACGTCTATAGTATAGATGACGTCTATAGTATAGATGACGTCTATAGTATAGATGACGTCTATAGTATAGATGACGTCTATAGTATAGATGACGTCTATAGTATAGATGACGTCTATGGTATAGATGGCGTCTATAGTATAGACGACGTCTATAGTATAGATGACGTCTATAGTTTTGATGACGTCTATAGTATAGATGACGTCTATAGGATAGATGACGTGTATAGTATAGATGACGCCTATAGTATAGATGACCTCTATAGTATAGATGACGTCTATAGTATAGATGACGTCTATAGTATAGATGACGTCTATAGTATAGATGACGTCTATAGTATAGATGACGTCTATAGTATTGATGACGTCTATAGTATTGATGACGTCTATAGTATTGATGACGTCTATAGTATTGATGATGTCTATAGTATTGATATGTCTATAGTATAGATGACGTCTATTGCATAGATGGCGTCCATAGTATAGATGACGTCTATAGTATAGATGACGTCTATAGTATAGATGACGTATATAGTAGAGATGATGTCTATAGCATAGATGACGTCCATAGTATAGATGACGTCTATAGTATAGATGACGTCTATAGTATAGATAACGTCTATAGTATAGATGACGTCTTTAGTATAGATGACGTCTATGGTATAGATGACGTCTATAGTATAGATGACGTCTATAGTATAGATGACGTCTATAATATAGATGACGTCTATAGTATAGATGACGTCTATAGTATAGATGACGTCTATATTATAGATGACGTCTAAAGTATAGATGACGTCTATAGTATAGATGACGTCTATAGTATAGATGACGTCTATAGTTTTGATGACGTCTATAGTATAGATGACGTCTATAGTATAGATGACGCCTCTAGTATAGATGACCTCTATAGTATAGATGACGTCTATAGTATGGATGACGTCTATAGTATAGATGACGTCTATAGTATAGATGACGTCTATAGTATAGATGACGTCTATAGTATAGATGACGTCTAAAGTATAGATGACGTCTAAAGTATAGATGACGTCTATAGTATAGATGACGTCTATAGTATAGATGACGTCTATAGTATTGATGACGTCTATAGTATTGATGACGTCTATAGTATTGATGACGTCTATAGTATTGATGATGTCTATAGTATTGATATGTCTATAGCATATATGACGTCTATAGTATAGATGACGTCTATTGCATAGATGACGTCCATAGTATAGATGACGTCTATAGTATAGATGACGTCTTAGTAGAGATTATGTCTATAGCATAGATGACGTCCATGGTATAGATGACGTCTATAGTATAGATGACGTCTATAGTATAGATAACGTCTATAGTATAGATGACGTCTATAGTATAGATGACGTCTATAGTATAGATGACGTCTATAGTATAGATGACGTCTATGGTATAGATGACGTCTATAGTATAGATGACGTCTATAATATAGATGACGTCTATAGTATAGATGACGTCTATAGTATAGATGACGTCTATAGTATAGATGACGTCTATAGTATAGATGACGTCTATAGTATAGATGACGTCTATAGTATAGATGACGTCTATAGTATAGATGACGTCTATAGTATAGATGACGTCTATAGTATAGATGACTTCTATAGTATAGATGACGTCTATAGTATACATGACGTCTATAGTTGGATGACGTCTATAGTATAGATGACGTCTATAGTATAGATGACGTCTATAGTATAGATGACGTCTATAATATAGATGACGTCTATAGTATAGATGACGTCTTTAAGATGACGTCTATAGTATAGATGACGTCTATAGTATAGATGACTTTAATAGTATAGATGACTTTAATAGTATAGATGACTTTTATAGTATAGATGACGTCTATAGTATAGATGACGTCTATAGTATAGATGACGTCTATAGTATAGATGACGTCTATAGTATAGATGACGTCTATAGTATAGATGACGTCTATAGTATAGATGACGTCTATAGTATAGATGACGTCTATAGTATAGATGACGTCTATAGTATTGATGACGTCTATAGCATAGATGACGTCTATGGTATAGATGACGTCTATAGTATAGATGACGTCCATAGTATAGATGACGTCTATAGTATAGATGACGTCTATAGTAGAGATGATGTCTATAGCATAGATGACGTCCATAGCATAGATGACGTCTATAGTATAGATGACGTCTATAGAATAGATGACGTCTATAGTATAGATGACGTCTATAGTATAGATGACGTCTATAGAATAGATGACGTCTATAGTATAGATGACGTCTATAGTATAGATGACGTCTATAGTATAAATGACTTTAATAGTATAGATGACTTTTATAGTATAGATGACTTTTATAGTATAGATGACGTCTATAGTATAGATGACGTCTATAGTATAGATGACGTCTATAGTATAGATGACGTCTATAGTATAGATGACGTCTATAGTATAGATGACGTCTATAGTATAGATGACGTCTATAGTATTGATGACGTCTATAGCATAGATGACGTCTATAGTATAGATGACGTCTATAGCATAGATGACGTCTATAGAATAGATGACGTCTATAGTATAGATGACGTCTATAGTATAGATGACGTCTATAGTATAAATGACATTAATAGTATAGATGACTTTTATAGTATAGATGACTTTTATAGTATAGATGACGTCTATAGTATAGATGACGTCTATAGTATAGATGACGTCTATAGTATAGATGACTTCTATAGTATAGATGACGTCTATAGTATAGATGACGTCTATAGTATAGATGACGTATATAGTAGAGATGATGTCTATAGCATAGATGACGTCCATAGTATAGATGACGTCTATAGTATAGATGACGTCTATAGTATAGATAACGTCTATAGTATAGATGACGTCTATAGTATAGATGACGTCTATGGTATAGATGACGTCTATAGTATAGATGACGTCTATAGTATAGATGACGTCTATAATATAGATGACGTCTATGGTATAGATGACGTCTATGGTATAGATGACGTCTATAGTATAGATGACGTCTATAATATAGATGACGTCTATAGTATAGATGACGTCTATAGTATAGATGACGCCTATAGTATAGATGACCTCTATAGTATAGATGACGTCTATAGTATAGATGACGTCTATAGTATAGATGACGTCTATAGTATAGATGACGTCTATAGTATAGATGACGTCTATAGTATTGATGACGTCTATAGTATTGATGACGTCTATAGTATTGATGACGTCTATAGTATTGATGATGTCTAAAGTATTGATATGTCTATAGTATAGATGACGTCTATTGCATAGATGGCGTCCATAGTATAGATGACGTCTATAGTATAGATGACGTCTATAGTATAGATGACGTATATAGTAGAGATGATGTCTATAGCATAGATGACGTCCATAGTATAGATGACGTCTATAGTATAGATGACGTCTATAGTATAGATAACGTCTATAGTATAGATGACGTCTATAGTATAGATGACGTCTATGGTATAGATGACGTCTATAGTATAGATGACGTCTATAGTATAGATGACGTCTATAATATAGATGACGTCTATAGTATAGATGACGTCTATAGTATAGATGACGTCTATATTATAGATGACGTCTATAGTATAGATTACGTCTATAGTATAGATGACGTCTATAGTATAGATGACGTCTATAGTTTTGATGACGTCTATAGTATAGATGACGTCTATAGTATAGATGACGCCTCTAGTATAGATGACCTCTATAGTATAGATGACGTCTATAGTATGGATGACGTCTATAGTATAGATGACGTCTATAGTATAGATGACGTCTATAGTATAGATGACGTCTATAGTATAGATGACGTCTAAAGTATAGATGACGTCTAAAGTATAGATGACGTCTATAGTATAGATGACGTCTATAGTATTGATGACGTCTATAGTATTGATGACGTCTATAGTATTGATGACGTCTATAGTATTGATGATGTCTATAGTATTGATATGTCTATAGCATAGATGACGTCTATAGTATAGATGACGTCTATTGCATAGATGACGTCCATAGTATAGATGACGTCTATAGTATAGATGACGTCTTAGTAGAGGTTATGTCTATAGCATAGATGACGTCCATGGTATAGATGACGTCTATAGTATAGATGACGTCTATAGTATAGATAACGTCTATAGTATAGATGACGTCTATAGTATAGATGACGTCTATAGTAGAGATGATGTCTATAGCATAGATGACGTCCATAGTATAGATGACGTCTATAGTATAGATGACGTCTATAGTATAGATAACGTCTATAGTATAGATGACGTCTATAGTATAGATGACGTCTATGGTATAGATGACGTCTATAGTATAGATGACGTCTATAATATAGATGACGTCTATAGTATAGATGACGTCTATAGTATAGATGACGTCTATATTATAGATGACGTCTATAGTATAGATGACGTCTATAGTATTGATGACGTCTATAGTATAGATGACGTCTATAGTTTTGATGACGTCTATAGTATAGATGACGTCTATAGTATAGATGACGTCTATAGTATAGATGACGCCTATAGTATAGATGACCTCTATAGTATAGATGACCTCTATAGTATAGATGACGTCTATAGTATGGATGACGTCTATAGTATAGATGACGTCTATAGTTTAGATGACGTCTATAGTATAGATGACGTCTATAGTATAGATGACGTCTATAGTATAGATGACGTCTATAGTATAGATGACGTCTATAGTATAGATGACGTCTATAGTATAGATGACGTCTATAGTATAGATGACGTCTATAGTATAGATGACGTCTATAGTATAGATGACGTCTATAGTATAGATGACGTCTATAGTATAGATGACGTCTAAAGTATAGATGACGTCTATAGTATTGATGACGTCTATAGTATTGATGACGTCTATAGTATTGATGATGTCTATAGTATTGATGATGTCTATAGTATTGATATGCCTATAGTATAGATGACGTCTATAGTATAGATGACGTCTATTGCATAGATGACGTCCATAGTATAGATGACGTCTATAGTATAGATGACGTCTATAGTAGAGATGATGTCTATAGCATAGATGACGTCCATGGTATAGATGACGTCTTTAGTATAGATGACGTCTATAGTATAAATAACGTCTATAGTATAGATGACGTCTATAGTATAGATGACGTCTATAGTATAGATGGCGTCTATAGTATAGATGACGTCTATAGTATAGATGACGTCTATAGTCTAGATGACGTCTATAGTCTAGATGACGTCTATAATATAGATGACGTCTATAGTATAGATGACGTCTATAGTATAGATGACGTCTATAGTATAGATGACTTTAATAGTATAGATGACGTCTATAGTATAGATGACGTCTATAGTATAGATGACGTCAATAGTATAGCTGACGTCTATAGTATAGATGACGTCTATAGTATTGATGACGTCTATAGCATAGAGGACGTCTATGGTATAGATGACGTCTATAGCATAGATGACGTCTATAGTATAGATGACGTCTATAGTATAGATGACGTCCATAGTATAGATGACGTCTATAGTATAGAAGACCTCTATAGTAGAGATGATGTCTATACCATAGATGACGTCCATAGTATAGATGACGTCTATAGTATAGATGACGTCTATAGTATAGATGACGTCTATAGTATAGATGACGTCTATAGTATAGATGACGTCTATAGTGTAGATGACGTCTATAGTATAGATGACGTCTATAGTATAGATGACGTCTATAGTATAGATGACGTCTATAGTATAGATGACGTCTATAGTATAGATGACTTTTATAGTATAGATGACTTTTATAGTATAGATGACGTCTATAGTATAGATGACGTCTATAGTATAGATGACGTCTATAGTATAGATGACGTCTATAGTATAGATGACGTCTATAGTATAGATGACGTCTATAGTATAGATGACGTCTATAGTATAGATGACGTCTATAGTATAGATGACGTCTATAGTATAGATGACGTCTATAGTATAGATGACGTCTAAAGTATAGATGACGTCTATAGTATAGATGACGTCTATAGTATTGATGACGTCTATAGTATTGATGACGTCTATAGTATTGATGACGTCTATAGTATTTATGACGTCTATAGTATTGATGATGTCTATAGTATTGATGACGTCTATAGTATTTATGACGTCTATAGTATTGATGATGTCTATAGTATTGATATGTCTATAGTATAGATGACGTCTATAGTATAGATGACGTCTATAGTATAGATGACGTCTATAGTATAGATGACGTCTATAGTATAGATGACGTCTATAGTATAGATGACGTCTATAGTATAGATGACGTCTATAGTATAGATGACGTCTAAAGTATAGATGACGTCTATAGTATAGATGACGTCTATAGTATTGATGACGTCTATAGTATTGATGACGTCTATAGTATTGATGACGTCTATAGTATTTATGACGTCTATAGTATTGATGATGTCTATAGTATTGATATGTCTATAGTATAGATGACGTCTATAGTATAGATGACGTCTATTGCATAGATGACGTCCATAGTAGAGATGATGTCTATAGCATAGATGACGTCCATAGTATAGATGACGTCTATAGTATAGATGACGTCTATAGTATAGATGACGTCTATAGTATAGATAACGTCTATAGTATAGATAACGTCTATAGTATAGATGACGTCTATAGTATAGATGACGTCTATAGTATAGATAACGTCTATAGTATAGATGACGTCTATAGTATAGATGACGTCTATAGTATAGATGACGTCTATAGTATAGATGACGTCTATAGTATAGATGACGTCTATAGTATAGATGACGTCTATGGTATAGATGGCGTCTATAGTATAGACGACGTCTATAGTATAGATGACGTCTATAGTTTTGATGACGTCTATAGTATAGATGACGTCTATAGGATAGATGACGTGTATAGTATAGATGACGCCTATAGTATAGATGACCTCTATAGTATAGATGACGTCTATAGTATAGATGACGTCTATAGTATAGATGACGTCTATAGTATAGATGACGTCTATAGTATAGATGACGTCTATAGTATTGATGACGTCTATAGTATTGATGACGTCTATAGTATTGATGACGTCTATAGTATTGATGATGTCTATAGTATTGATATGTCTATAGTATAGATGACGTCTATTGCATAGATGGCGTCCATAGTATAGATGACGTCTATAGTATAGATGACGTCTATAGTATAGATGACGTATATAGTAGAGATGATGTCTATAGCATAGATGACGTCCATAGTATAGATGACGTCTATAGTATAGATGACGTCTATAGTATAGATAACGTCTATAGTATAGATGACGTCTATAGTATAGATGACGTCTATGGTATAGATGACGTCTATAGTATAGATGACGTCTATAGTATAGATGACGTCTATAGTATAGATGACGTCTATATTATAGATGACGTCTATAGTATAGATGACGTCTATAGTATAGATGACGTCTATAGTATAGATGACGTCTATAGTTTTGATGACGTCTATAGTATAGATGACGTCTATAGTATAGATGACGCCTCTAGTATAGATGACCTCTATAGTATAGATGACGTCTATAGTATGGATGACGTCTATAGTATAGATGACGTCTATAGTATAGATGACGTCTATAGTATAGATGACGTCTATAGTATAGATGACGTCTAAAGTATAGATGACGTCTAAAGTATAGATGACGTCTATAGTATAGATGACGTCTATAGTATTGATGACGTCTATAGTATTGATGACGTCTATAGTATTGATGACGTCTATAGTATTGATGATGTCTATAGTATTGATATGTCTATAGCATAGATGACGTCTATAGTATAGATGACGTCTATTGCATAGATGACGTCCATAGTATAGATGACGTCTATAGTATAGATGACGTCTTAGTAGAGATTATGTCTATAGCATAGATGACGTCCATGGTATAGATGACGTCTATAGTATAGATGACGTCTATAGTATAGATAACGTCTATAGTATAGATGACGTCTATAGTATAGATGACGTCTATAGTATAGATGACGTCTATAGTATAGATGACGTCTATGGTATAGATGACGTCTATAGTATAGATGACGTCTATAATATAGATGACGTCTATAGTATAGATGACGTCTATAGTATAGATGACGTCTATAGTATAGATGACGTCTATAGTATAGATGACGTCTATAGTATAGATGACGTCTATAGTATAGATGACGTCTATAGTATAGATGACGTCTATAGTATAGATGACGTCTATAGTATAGATGACGTCTATAGTATAGATGACTTCTATAGTATAGATGACGTCTATAGTATACATGACGTCTATAGTTGGATGACGTCTATAGTATAGATGACGTCTATAGTATAGATGACGTCTATAGTATAGATGACGTCTATAATATAGATGACGTCTATAGTATAGATGACGTCTTTAAGATGACGTCTATAGTATAGATGACGTCTTTAAGATGACGTCTATAGTATAGATGACGTCTATAGTATAGATGACTTTAATAGTATAGATGACTTTAATAGTATAGATGACTTTTATAGTATAGATGACGTCTATAGTATAGATGACGTCTATAGTATAGATGACGTCTATAGTATAGATGACGTCTATAGTATAGATGACGTCTATAGTATAGATGACGTCTATAGTATAGATGACGTCTATAGTATAGATGACGTCTATAGTATAGATGACGTCTATAGTATTGATGACGTCTATAGCATAGATGACGTCTATGGTATAGATGACGTCTATAGTATAGATGACGTCCATAGTATAGATGACGTCTATAGTATAGATGACGTCTATAGTAGAGATGATGTCTATAGCATAGATGACGTCCATAGCATAGATGACGTCTATAGTATAGATGACGTCTATAGAATAGATGACGTCTATAGTATAGATGACGTCTATAGTATAGATGACGTCTATAGAATAGATGACGTCTATAGTATAGATGACGTCTATAGTATAGATGACGTCTATAGTATAAATGACTTTAATAGTATAGATGACTTTTATAGTATAGATGACTTTTATAGTATAGATGACGTCTATAGTATAGATGACGTCTATAGTATAGATGACGTCTATAGTATAGATGACGTCTATAGTATAGATGACGTCTATAGTATAGATGACGTCTATAGTATAGATGACGTCTATAGTATTGATGACGTCTATAGCATAGATGACGTCTATAGTATAGATGACGTCTATAGCATAGATGACGTCTATAGAATAGATGACGTCTATAGTATAGATGACGTCTATAGTATAGATGACGTCTATAGTATAAATGACTTTAATAGTATAGATGAATTTTATAGTATAGATGACTTTTATAGTATAGATGACGTCTATAGTATAGATGACGTCTATAGTATAGATGACGTCTATAGTATAGATGACGTCTATAGTATAGATGACGTCTATAGTATAGATGACTTCTATAGTATAGATGACGTCTATAGTATAGATGACGTCTATAGTGTAGATGACGTATATAGTAGAGATGATGTCTATAGCATAGATGACGTCCATAGTATAGATGACGTCTATAGTATAGATGACGTCTATAGTATAGATAACGTCTATAGTATAGATGACGTCTATAGTATAGATGACGTCTATGGTATAGATGACGTCTATAGTATAGATGACGCCTATAGTATAGATGACGTCTATAGTATAGATGACGTCTATAGTATAGATGACGTCTATAGTATAGATGACGTCTATAGTATAGATGACGTCTATAGTATAGATGACGTCTATAGTATTGATGACGTCTATAGTATTGATGACGTCTATAGTATTGATGACGTCTATAGTATTGATGATGTCTAAAGTATTGATATGTCTATAGTATAGATGACGTCTATTGCATAGATGGCGTCCATAGTATAGATGACGTCTATAGTATAGATGACGTCTATAGTATAGATGACGTATATAGTAGAGATGATGTCTATAGCATAGATGACGTCCATAGTATAGATGACGTCTATAGTATAGATGACGTCTATAGTATAGATAACGTCTATAGTATAGATGACGTCTATAGTATAGATGACGTCTATGGTATAGATGACGTCTATAGTATAGATGACGTCTATAGTATAGATGACGTCTATAATATAGATGACGTCTATAGTATAGATGACGTCTATAGTATAGATGACGTCTATATTATAGATGACGTCTATAGTATAGATGACGTCTATAGTATAGATGACGTCTATAGTATAGATGACGTCTATAGTTTTGATGACGTCTATAGTATAGATGACGTCTATAGTATAGATGACGCCTCTAGTATAGATGACCTCTATAGTATAGATGACGTCTATAGTATGGATGACGTCTATAGTATAGATGACGTCTATAGTATAGATGACGTCTATAGTATAGATGACGTCTATAGTATAGATGACGTCTAAAGTATAGATGACGTCTAAAGTATAGATGACGTCTATAGTATAGATGACGTCTATAGTATTGATGACGTCTATAGTATTGATGACGTCTATAGTATTGATGACGTCTATAGTATTGATGATGTCTATAGTATTGATATGTCTATAGCATAGATGACGTCTATAGTATAGATGACGTCTATTGCATAGATGACGTCCATAGTATAGATGACGTCTATAGTATAGATGACGTCTTAGTAGAGATTATGTCTATAGCATAGATGACGTCCATGGTATAGATGACGTCTATAGTATAGATGACGTCTATAGTATAGATAACGTCTATAGTATAGATGACGTCTATAGTATAGATGACGTCTATAGTATAGATGACGTCTATAGTATAGATGACGTCTATGGTATAGATGACGTCTATAATATAGATGACGTCTATAGTATAGATGACGTCTATAGTATAGATGACGTCTATAGTATAGATGACGTCTATAGTATAGATGACGTCTATAGTATAGATGACGTCTATAGTATAGATGACGTCTATAGTATAGATGACGTCTATAGTATAGATGACGTCTATAGTATAGATGACGTCTATAGTATAGATGACGTCTATAGTATAGATGACGTCTATAGTATAGATGACGTCTATAGTATAGATGACGTCTATAGTATAGATGACGTCTATAGTATAGATGACTTCTATAGTATAGATGACGTCTATAGTATAGATGACGTCTATAGTTGGATGACGTCTATAGTATAGATGACGTCTATAGTATAGATGACGTCTATAGTATAGATGACGTCTATAATATAGATGACGTCTATAGTATAGATGACGTCTTTAAGATGACGTCTATAGTATAGATGACGTCTTTAAGATGACGTCTATAGTATAGATGACGTCTATAGTATAGATGACTTTAATAGTATAGATGACTTTAATAGTATAGATGACTTTTATAGTATAGATGACGTCTATAGTATAGATGACGTCTATAGTATAGATGACGTCTATAGTATTGATGACGTCTATAGTATAGATGACGTCTATAGTATAGATGACGTCTAAAGTATAGATGACGTCTATAGTATAGATGACGTCTATAGTATAGATGACGTCTATAGTATAGATGACGTCTATAGTATTGATGACGTCTATAGCATAGATGACGTCTATGGTATAGATGACGTCTATAGTATAGATGACGTCCATAGTATAGATGACGTCTATAGTATAGATGACGTCTATAGTAGAGATGATGTCTATAGCATAGATGACGTCCATAGCATAGATGACGTCTATAGTATAGATGACGTCTATAGAATAGATGACGTCTATAGTATAGATGACGTCTATAGTATAGATGACGTCTATAGAATAGATGACGTCTATAGTATAGATGACGTCTATAGTATAGATGACGTCTATAGTATAAATGACTTTAATAGTATAGATGACTTTTATAGTATAGATGACTTTTATAGTATAGATGACGTCTATAGTATAGATGACGTCTATAGTATAGATGACGTCTATAGTATAGATGACGTCTATAGTATAGATGACGTCTATAGTATAGATGACGTCAATAGTATAGATGACGTCTATAGTATAGATGACGTCTATAGTATAGATGACGTCTATAGTATAGATGACGTCTATAGTATAGAAGACGTCTATAGTATAGATGACGTCTATAGTATTGATGACGTCTATAGTATTGATGACGTCTATAGTATTGATGATGTCTATAGTATAGTTGACGTCTATTGCATAAATGACGTCTATTGCATAGATGACGTCCATAGTATAGATGACGTCTATAGTATAGATGACGTCTATAGTATAGATGACGTCTATAGTATAGATGACGTCTATAGTATAGATGACGTCTATAGTATAGATGACGTCTATAGTATAGATGACGTCTATAGTATAGATGACGTCTATAGTATAGATGACGTCTATAGTTTTGATGACGTCTATAGTATAGATGACGTTTATAGTATAGATGACGTCTATAGTTTTGATGACGTCTATAGTATAGATGACGTCTATAGTATAGATGACGTCTATAGTATAGATGACGCCTATAGTATAGATGACCTCTATAGTATAGATGACGTCTATAGTATAGATGACGTCTATAGTATAGATGACGTCTATAGTATAGTTGACGCCTATAGTATAGATGACGTCTATAGTATAGATGACGTCTTAACTATAGATGACGTCTATAGTATAGATGAAGTCTATAGTATTGATGACGTCTATAGTATTGATGACGTCTATAGTATTGATGACGTCTATAGTATTGATGATGTCTATAGTATTGATATGTCTATAGTATAGATGACGTCCATAGTATAGATGACGTCTATTGCATAGATGACGTCCATAGTATAGATGACGTCTATAGCATAGATGACGTCTATAGTAGAGATGATGTCTATAGCATAGATGACGTCAATAGTATAGATGACGTCTATAGTATAGATGACGTCTATAGTATAGATGACGTCTATAGTATAGATGACGTCTATAGTATAGATGACGTCTATAGTATAGACGACGTCTATAGTATAGATGACGTCTATAATATTGATGACGTCTATAGTATAGATGACGTCAATAGTATAGATGACGTCTATATTATAGATGACGTCTATAGTATAGATGACGTCTATAGTATAGATGACGTCTATAGTATAGATGACTTCTATAGTATAGATGACGTCTATAGTTTTGATGACGTCTATAGTATTGATGACGTCTATAGTTTTGATGACGTCATATCATAGCATAGATGACGTCCATATTATAGGTGACGTCTATAGAATAGATGACGTCTATAGTAGAGATGATGTCTATAGCATAGATGACGTCCATGGTATAAATGACGTCTATAGTATAGATGACGTCTATGGCATAGATGACGTCTATAGTATAGATGACGTCTATAGTATAGACAACGTCTATAGTATAGATGACGTCTATGATATAGATGACGTCTATAGTATAGATGACGTCAATAGTATAGATGACGTCTATATTATAGATGACGTCTATAGTATAGATGACGTCTATAGTATAGATGACGTCTATAGTATAGATGACGTCTATAGTATAGATGACGTCTATAGTTTTGATGACGTCTATAGTATAGATGACGTCTATAGCTTTGATGACGTCTATAGTATAGATGACGTCTATAGTATAGATGACGCCTATAGTATAGATGACCTCTATAGTATAGATGACGTCTATAGTATAGATGACGTCTATAGTATAGATGACGTCTATAGTATAGATGACGTCTATAGTATAGATGACGTCTATAGTATAGATGACGTCTATAGTATACATGACGTCTATAGTATAGATGACGTCTATAGTATAGATGACTTTAATAGTAAAAATGACTTTTATAGTATAGATGACTTTTATAGTATAGATGACGTCTATAGTATAGATAACGTCTATAGTATAGATGACGTCTATAGTATAGATGACGTCTATAGTATAGATGACGTCTATAGTATAGATGACGTCTATAGTATTGATGACGTCTATAGCATAGATGACGTCCATAGTATAGATGACGTCTATAGAATAGATGACGTCTATAGTAGAGATGATGTCTATAACATAGATGACGTCCATGGTATAAATGACGTCTATAGTATAGATGACGTCTATAGTATAGATAACGTCTATAGTATAGATGACGTCTATAGTATAGATGACGTCTATAGTATAGATGACGTCTATAGTATAGATGACATCTATGGTATTGATGACGTCTATAATATAGATGACGTCTATAGTATAGATGACGTCTATAGTATAGATGACGCCTATAGTATAGATGACGTCTATAGTATAGATGACGTCTATAGTATAGATGACGTCTATAGTTGGATGACGTCTATAGTATAGATGACGTCTATAGTATAGATGACGTCTATAGTATAGATGACGTCTATAGTATAGATGACGTCTATAATATAGATGACGTCTATAGTATAGATGACGTCTATAATATAGATGACGTCTATAGTATAGATGACGTCTATAGTATTGATGACGTCTATAGCATAGATGACGTCCATAGTATAGATGACGTCTATAGTATAGATGACGTCTATAGTATAGATGACGTCTATAGTATAGATGACATCTATGGTATTGATGACGTCTATAGTATAGATGACGTCTATAATATAGATGACGTCTATAGTATAGATGACGTCTATAGTATAGATGACGCCTATAGTATAGATGACGTCTATAGTATAGATGACGTCTATAGTATAGATGACGTCTATAGTATAGATGACGTCTATAGTATAGATGACGTCTATAGTATATGACGTCTATAGTATAGATGACGTCTATAGTAGAGATGATGTCTATAGCATAGATGACGTCCATAGTATAGATGACGTCTATAGTATAGATGACGTCTATAGTATAGATGACGTCTATAGTATAGATAACGTCTATAGTATAGATGACGTCTATAGTATAGATGACGTCTATAGTATAGATGACGTCTATAGTATAGATGACGTCTATGGTATAGATGACGTCTATAGTATAGACGACGTCTATAGTATAGATGACGTCCATAGTATAGACGACGTCTATAGTATAGATGACGTCTATAATATAGATGACGTCTATAGTATAGATGACGTCTATAGTATAGATGACGTCTATATTATAGATGACGTCTATAGTATAGATGACGTCTATAGTATAGATGACGTCTATAGTATAGATGACGTCTATAGTTTTGATGACGTCTATAGTTTTGATGACGTCTATAGTTTTGATGACGTCTATAGTATAGATGACGTCTATAGTATAGATGACGCCTATAGTATAGATGACCTCTATAGTATAGATGACGTCTATAGTATAGATGACCTCTATAGTATAGATGACGTCTATAGTATAGATGACGTCTATAGTATAGATGATGTCTAAAGTATAGATGACGTCTATAGTATAGATGACGTCTATAGTATTGATGACGTCTATAGTATTGATGACGTCTATAGTATTGATGACGTCTATAGTATTGATGATGTCTATAGTATAGATGACGTCTATAGTATAGATGACGTCTATTGCATAGATGACGTCCATAGTATAGATGACGTCTATAGAATAGATGACGTCTATAGTTGGATGACGTCTATAGTATAGATGACGTCTATAGTATAGATGACGTCTATAGTATAGATGACGTCTATAGTATAGATGATGTCTATAGTATAGATGACGTCTATAATATAGATGACGTCTATAGTATAGATGACGTCTATAATATAGATGACGTCTATAGTATAGATGACTTCTATAGTATAGATGACGTCTATAGTATAGATGACGTCTGTAGTATAGATGACTTCTATAGTATAGATGACGTCTATAGTATGATGAGTAAAGTCATCTATACGTCTATAGTATAGATGACTTTAATAGTATAGATGACTTTTATAGTATAGATGACGTCTATAGTATAGATGACGTCTATAGTATAGATGACGTCTATAGTTTTGATGACGTCTATAGTATAGATGGCGTCTATAGTATAGATGACGTCTATAGTATAGATGACGTCTATAGTATTGATGACGTCTATAGTATTGATGACGTCTATAGTGTTGATGACGTCTATAGTATTGATGATGTCTATAGTATTGATATGTCTATAGTATAGATGACGTCTATAGTATAGATGACGTCTATTGCATAGATGACGTCCATAGTATAGATGACGTCTATAGTATAGATGACGTCTATAGTAGAGATGATGTCTATAGCATAGATGACGTCCATAGTATAGATGACGTCTATAGTATAGATGACGTCTATAGTATAGATGACGTCTATAGTATAGATAACGTCTATAGTATAGATGACGTCTATAGTATAGATGACGTCTATAGTATAGATGACGTCTATAGTATAGATGACGTCTATAGTATAGATAACGTCTATTGTATAGATGACGTCTATAGTATAGATGACGTCTATAGTATAGATGACGTCTATAGTATAGATGACGTCTATAGTATAGATGACGTCTATGGTATAGATGACGTCTATAGTATAGACGACGTCTATAGTATAGATGACGTCCATAGTATAGACGACGTCTATAGTATAGATGACGTCTATAATATAGATGACGTCTATAGTATAGATGACGTCTATAGTATAGATGACGTCTATATTATAGATGACGTCTATAGTATAGATGACGTCTATAGTATAGATGACGTCTATAGTATAGATGACGTCTATAGTTTTGATGACGTCTATAGTTTTGATGACGTCTATAGTTTTGATGACGTCTATAGTATAGATGACGTCTATAGTATAGATGACGCCTATAGTATAGATGACCTCTATAGTATAGATGACGTCTATAGTATAGATGACGTCTATAGTATAGATGACGTCTATAGTATAGATGACGTCTATAGTTGGATGACGTCTATAGTATAGATGACGTCTATAGTATAGATGACGTCTATAGTATAGATGACGTCTATAGTATAGATGACGTCTATAGTATAGATGACGTCTATAGTATAGATGACGTCTATAGTATAGATGACGTCTATAGTATAGATGACGTCTATAGTATAGATGACGTCTATAGTATAGATGACGTCTATAGTATAGATGACGTCTATAGTATAGATGGCGTCTATAGTATAGATGGCGTGTATAGTATAGATGTCGTCTATAGTATAGATGGCGTCTATAGTATAGATGGCATCTATAGTATGGATGGCGTCTATAGTATAGACGGCGTCTATAGTATAGATGACGTCTATAGTATAGATGACGTCTATAGTATAGATGAAGTCTATAGTATAGATGACGTTTATAGTATAGATGACGTCTATAGCATAGATGACGTCTATAGCATAGATGACGTCTATAGTATAGATGACGTCTATAGCATAGATGACGTCAATAGAATAGATGACATCTATAATATAGATGACGTTTATAATATTGATGACGTCTATAGTATTGATGATGTCTATAGTATTGATGACGTCAATAGTATAGATGACGTCTATAGTATAGATGACGTCTATAGTATAGATGACGTCTATAGTATAGACGACATCTATAGTATAGACGACGTCTATAGTATAGACGACATCTATAGTATAGATGACGTCTAAAGTATAGACGACATCTATAGTATAGATGACGTCTATAGTATAGTATAGACGACATCTATAGTATAGATGTCTAGTATAGATAGTATAGATGTATAGACGACATATATAGTATAGATGACGTCTATAGTAAAGACGACATCTATAGTATAGATGACGACTATAGTATAGATGACGTCTATAGTATAGACGACATCTATAGTATAGATGAGGACTATAGTATAGATGACTTCTTTAGTAAAGATGACGTCTATAGTATAAATGACGTCTATAGTAAAGATGACGTCTAAAGTATTGATGACGTCTATAGTATTGAAGACGTCTATAGAATTGATGACGTCTATAGCATAGATGACGTTTATAGTATTGATGTATATACTATAGACGTCATCTATACTATAGACGTCATCTATACTATAGACGTAATCATCTATACTATGACGATGACTATATATATCATCTATCTATAGTATAGATGACGTCTATAGTATAGATGACGTCTATAGTATATACATCAATACTATAAACGTCATCATAAACGTCATACTATAGACGTCATATTATAGATGATGACGTCTTTATCATAGATGACGTCTATAGTATAGATGACGTCTATAATATAGATGACGCCTATAGTATAGATGACGTCTATAGTATAGATGACGTCTATAGTATAGATGACGTCTATAGTATAGATGACGTCTATAGTATAGATGACGTCTATAGTATAGATGACGTCTATAGTATAGATGACGTCTATAATATAGATGACGTCTATAGTATAGATGACGTCTATAATATAGATGACGTCTATAGTATAGATGACTTCTATAGTATAGATGACGTCTATAGTATAGATGACGTCTGTAGTATAGATGACTTCTATAGTATAGATGACGTCTATAGTATAGATGACGTCTATAGTATAGATGACGTCTATAGTATAGATGACTTTAATAGTATAGATGACTTTTATAGTATAGATGACGTCTATAGTATAGATGACGTCTATAGTATTGATGGCGTCTATAGTATAGATGGCGTCTATAGTATAGATGGCGTCTATAGTATAGATGGCGTCTATAGTATAGATGACGTCTATAGTATAGATGACGTCTATAGTATTGATGACGTCTATAGTATTGATGACGTCTATAGTGTTGATGACGTCTATAGTATTGATGATGTCTATAGTATTTATATGTCTATAGTATAGATGACGTCTATAGTATAGATGACGTCTATTGCATAGATGAAGTCCATAGTATAGATGACGTCTATAGTATAGATGACGTCTATAGTAGAGATGATGTCTATAGCATAGATGACGTCCATAGTATAGATGACGTCTATAGTATAGATGACGTCTATAGTATAGATGATGTCTATAGTATAGATAACGTCTATAGTATAGATGACGTCTATAGTATAGATGACGTCTATAGTATAGATGACGTCTATAGTATAGATGACGTCTATGGTATAGATGACGTCTATAGTATAGATGACGTCTATAGTATAGATGACGTCTATAGTATAGATGACGTCTATAGTATAGATGACGTCTATAGTATAGATGACGTCTATAGTATAGATGACGTCTATAGTTTTGATGACGTCTAAAGTTTTGATGACGTCTATAGTTTTGATGACGTCTATAGTATAGATGACGTCTATAGTATAGATGACGTCTATAGTATAGATGAAGTCTATAGTATAGATGACGTCTATAGTATAGATGACGCCTATAGTATAGATGACGTCTATAGTATAGATGACGTCTATAGTATAGATGACGTCTATAGTATAGATGACGTCTATAGTATAGATGACATCTATAGTATAGATGACGTCTATAGTATAGATGACGTCTATAGTATAGATGACGTCTATAGTATAGATGACATCTATAGTATAGATGACGTCTATAGTATAGATGACGTCTATAGTATAGATGACGTCTATAGTATAGATGACGTCTATAGTATAGATGACGTCTATAGTATAGATGACGTCTATAGTATAGATGACGTCTATAGTATAGATGACGTCTATAGTATAGATGACGTCTATAGTATAGATGACGTCTATAGTATAGATGACGTCTATAGTATTGATGACGTCTATAGTATTGATGACGTCTATAGTATTGATGACGTCTATAGTATTGATGATGTCTATAGAATTGATATGTCTATAGTATAGATGACGTCTATAGTATAGATGACGTCTATTGCATAGATGACGTCCATAGTATAGATGACGTCTATAGAATAGATGACGTCTATAGCATAGATGACGTCCATGGTATAAATGACGTCTATAGTATAGATGACGTCTATAGTATAGATAACGTCTATAGTATAGATGACGTCTATAGTATAGATGACGTCTATAGTATAGATGACGTCTATAGTATAGATGACGTCTATAGTATAGATGACGTGTATAGTATAGATGACGTCTATGGTATAGATGACGTCTATAGTATAGATGACGTCTATAATATAGATGACGTCTATAGTATAGATGACGTCTATATTATAGATGACGTCTATAGTATAGATGACGTCTATAGTATAGATGACGTCTATAGTATAGATGACGTCTATAGTTGGATGACGTCTATAGTATAGATGACGTCTATAGTATAGATGACGTCTATAGTATAGATGACGTCTATAGTATAGATGACGTCTATAGTATAGATGACGTCTATAGTATAGATGACGTCTATAGTATAGATGACGTCTATAGTATAGATGACGTCTATAGTATAGATGACGTCTATAGTATGACTTTAATAGTATAGATGACTTTTATAGTATAGATGACGTCTATAGTATAGATGGCGTCTATAGTATAGATGGCGTTTATAGTATAGATGGCGTCTATAGTATAGATGGCATCTATAGTATGGATGGCGTCTATAGTTTAGACGGCGTCTATAGTATAGATGACGTCTATAGTATAGATGAAGTCTATAGTATAGATGAAGTCTTTAGTATAGATGACGTTTATAGTATAGATGACGTCTATAGCATAGATGACGTCTATAGCATAGATGACGTCTATAGTATAGATGACGTCTATAGCATAGATGACGTCAATAGAATAGATGACGTCTATAATATAGATGACGTTTATAATATTGATGACGATGACATATATAATATTAAAGTATAGATGACGTCTATAGTATAGATGACGTCTATAGTATAGATGACGTCTATAGTAAAGATGACGTCTATAGTATAGATGACGTCTATAGTATAGATGACGTCTATAGTATAGATGACGTCTTTAGTATAGATGACGTCTATAGTATAGATGACGTCTATAGTATGGATGACGTCTATAGTATGGATGACGTCTATATAATAGATGGCGTCTATAGTATAGATGGCATCTATAGTATGGATGGCGTCTATAGTATAGATGGCTTCTATAGTATAGATGACGTCTATAGTATTGATGACGTCTATAGTATTGATGACGTCTATAGTGTTGATGACGTCTATAGTATTGATGATGTCTATAGTATTGATATGTCTATAGTATAGATGACGTCTATAGTATAGATGACGTCTATTGCATAGATGACGTCCATAGTATAGATGACGTCTATAGTATAGATGACGTCTATAGTAGAGATGATATCTATAGCATAGATGACGTCCATAGTATAGATGACGTCTATAGCATAGATGACGTCTATAGTATAGATGACGTCTAAAGAATAGATGACGTCTATAGTATAGATGACGTCTATAGTATAGATGACGTCTATAGTATAGATGACGTCTATAGTATAGATGACGTCTATAGTATAGATGACGTCTATAGTATAGATGACGTCTTTAGTATAGATGACGTCTATAGTATAGATGACGTCTATAGTATGGATGACGTCTATAGTATTGATGACGTCTATATAATAGATGGCGTCTATAGTATAGATGGCATCTATAGTATGGATGGCGTCTATAGTATAGATGGCTTCTATAGTATAGATGACGTCTATAGTAAAGACGACATCTATAGTATAGATGACGACTATAGTATAGATGACGTCTATAGTATAGACGACATCTATAGTATAGATGAGGACTATAGTATAGATGACTTCTATAGTAAAGATGACGTCTATAGTAAAGATGACGTCTAAAGTATTGACGACGTCTATAGTATTGATGACGTCTATAGAATTGATGACGTCTATAGCATAGATGACGTCTATAGTATAGATGACGTCTATAGTATAGATGACGTCTATAGTATAGATGACGTCTATAGTATAGATGACGTCTATAGTATAGATGACGTCTATAGTATAGATGACGTCTATAGTATAGATGACGTTTATAGTATTGATGTATATACTATAGACGTCATCTATACTATAGACGTCATCTATACTA
This sequence comes from Neoascia interrupta, assembly GCA_947623515.1. Taxonomy (NCBI): domain Eukaryota; kingdom Metazoa; phylum Arthropoda; class Insecta; order Diptera; family Syrphidae; genus Neoascia; species Neoascia interrupta. Next base: position 92,347 of record CANQKQ010000033.1, read on the forward strand.
TAGACGTCATCATCTATACTATGACGATGACTATATATATTATCTATCTATAGTATAGATGACGTCTATAGTATAGATGACGTCTATAGTATATACATCAATACTATAAACGTCATCATAAACGTCATACTATAGAAGTCATATTATAGATGATGACGTCTTTAGTATAGATGACGTCTATAGTAAATAGTATAGATGACGTCTATAGTATAGTATTGATGTATATACTATAGACGTCATCTATACTATAGACGTCATCATCTATACTATGACGATGACTATATATATCATCTATCTATAGTATAGATGACGTCTATAGTATAGATGACGTCTATAGTATAGATGACGTCTATAGTATATACATCAATACTATAAACGTCATCATAAACGTCATACTATAGACGTCATATTATAGATGATGACGTCTTTAGTATAGATGACGTCTATAGTATATAGTATAGATGACGTCTATAGTATAGATGAGGTCTATAGTATAGATGACGTCTATAGTATAGATGACGTCTATAGTATAGGTGACGTCTATAGTATTGATGACGTCTATAGTATAGATGACGTCTATAGTATAGATGACGTCTATAGTATAGATGACGTCTATAGTATAGATGACGTCTATAGTATAGATGACGTCTATAGTATAGTAGTAGTAGTAGTAGTAAGCTTTATTAGTATTAATTTAATACTTTACAAAATCCATATTTCTCTTACAGTTATAATATAAGTTTTACAAAAGTTAAACAAATTTATTTAATTCAGTCTTAATTCTCTTATGTTCTTCTTTTTACAAACTCTAAGCATTAACGTTTAAACGTTCTAAAATTCTGCTCATTTTTAATATCACTTGGTAAGCTATTAAACAGACTTAAACCTTTATATACAATTGTATTTCTACCTGTTGATGAAAACTGATTTCGTAACCTAAAATCATTTATGTTTCGTAGATTACGAAACATAATACGTACGGCTGCGCATCTCTTACTCTTCTGACCTCGTTCGTTAAATACCTCGGTGCTGCACCATGTTTGATTTTAAACACAGCTATCAAAGTGTTGTACTCCAGCCTTTGCTTGACGTTCAACCACCTTAGCGCTTCCAGCATAGAATTTATTGGGGTGAAACGATTGCACCTTAGGATACTTCTCATACCTTTATTTTGGAGTTTTTGAAGCCTTTGAATGTGGTTTTGATTGCAACGGGAGTACAAAATAGTAGCCCAAAACTCAAAGTGTGGCTTCACAATGGTGTTATATACTATTACGGCAGTCATGTCATCCATTTGTTTTCTCATCCTCTTGAAAAATCCAATTTTTTTGCTTATTTTTTTGCATACGTAATCGACATTTTCATGCATATTCAACTCTTTGTCAATCGTCATTCCTAAGTATTTGATACTGTTTACATTTTTAATTCGTTTTCCGTTTATGTTGATGTTGGTTTCGCTCGGTAGGTTTACTTCCAATAATTTAGTTTTTTGCTCGTTTAGTTTCAACTTGTTCATTTTTAGCCAGAGTATTAGTTGCGTTAGATCGTTGTTGATTTTGCTTCTACATTCCTCAGCGTCTTTCCCCTCAGCGTAGATCAATGTGTCGTCGGCGTACAAAATTACTTTACAAAACTTTATAATTGTTGGCAGATCATTAATGTACAGTATAAATAGAAGTGCACCTAAAATTGAACCTTGTGGCACTCCTTGTTCAACCTCGACGAAACCGGACACGGTATTATTCACTTTAGTGCGTTGTTGTCTTCTAGTCAAAAAAGATCTAAACCATTCCAGCTCAGTACCCTGTATTCCATACTTATGCAGCTTCCTAAAAAGTATATCCCGATCGATAGTTTCAAAAGCACGTTTGAAATCCAAGAATAGAGCTATTGTCTTCTTTCTCTTTCCGCCGTCCTTCCATTCGTTAACTAAGTGGTTAACTGCCGCTTCACAAGAATAGTTTTTCCTGTATCCAGATTGATAAATAGATAAAAGATTGTTATCTTCGAGATATTTCACCATTTGTTGTTTTACAACAGATTCAATAATTTTCTCTAACGTTTTAAGTGTGTTTATGGGTCGAAATTCCTCACATTTATTCGTATTCGTTACTTTTTGCACCGGTGTAATCATTGAATCTTTCCATGAACTTGGGAACTCACCATTTAAAAGAGATGCATTTACAATCCTGTGTATTGTGCGTCCCAAGATATCCCAATTATCCAATATAGCCTGTGGGCTTATCTTGTCGAAGTCAGGTTTGTTTTTTAGTTTTTTACAAATAATTTTTAGTTCTTGTAGCGTTATTTCACGGAATTTGAATCTTCAGTGAACTTCAGTTTCATTTAAATGATTGACATATTCAACATCTTCTATTGACTTAACTATCTGTCCCACACTTTCAACAAAATAATCGTTGAACTTTTATCTTAGCGATTTCGAATTCGTCGATATACTCTTTTCCATCGAAGCATATATTTTTGATTTCGTTTGTATGCTGTCCAATAACCATTTTTTTGATAGTTACCCACATTTCTTTTTGTCCGTTTGCGTGTCTTATCTTATTCCTTATGTAGCTGTTTTTTGCGTTGATTATTCTTACTTTATAGTCGTTTCTTAATCTTCTGTATTCTTCCCAATTCTCGCTTCTATTGTAGTGCTTAGTTAACTGATATTTTTCGGTAACTTTCTTTTTAAGAGCTTTCAGTTCATTTGTGTACCATCGACTTGTTTTATTATCCATTTTTATAGTTTTCTTTTTAATAAATTCTTTTGCCGTATTTCTAAGCATCATTTCGATATTTTTCGCATTCTCATGTATGCTTACAGCCACGTTAAATGTTGCATCAGATTCCCTTAATTTATGTGTAAAGAGGTCCTTCTTGTATTTGTATATTTCTATTTTTTTCTGGTCCACATTTAGATTCTTAATGGTGTTTATTGACACGTCAATACTTTCGTGGTCAGAAATCTTGTTATTCGCATTTGTGCGAGCTGTGAGATTACTCATATTTGAAACGACGTAGTCAATTATACTGTTTGATGTTTCCGTTACTCTAGAATACTCCATCATTTTCTGCGACAAACAGTTATCATTGAGAATTCTCTCAATCTCCCGCTTATAAAGGTGATCTTTGCTCCAATTTATATTAGCAATCACAATGTTTGCCTGTGTTTCAGTCAGCCTTTCGATGTTTTCCTCCATGAAGTCACAAAATTCTCGTTCTGAACTATTTGGCGCTTTATACACAGCAACTATGACTAGTTCCATACTGCTACATTTACATTTGCACGCAGGTAGCCATCTCTTGTAATCAACTGATTTGTCAAGTACTTTAGTCACTTTCCAGTTTCTTTTAACGTAGATTGTTGTACCTCCGGTATGAGTCGAGTTCGAGAAACAAGAGATGTCATTGTATCCTTCAATTTTTATGTTGACTAGTTTGTCGGTTACCTTTTTCTCGATTAGGTGTGTTTCGGACAAAATCATAAACTCGTACTGTTTAGTATCTGCTAATATTTCCAGCTCATTAAAATTATTGGTTAAACCCTGAATGTTTATATAAATACCCTTGATTGTGTTTAATTGCTAATATCCAATTTTTTTCTTTTTGGCTTCCAGTTTATTAAGATAGACTGGGCATGTTCTGTTAAGTGACGTATGGTTGTCGTCTAGCCCGAGATTAAATTTTTCGTTTGCTCTTTTGCAATTTATACATTTATTGACTGCTTCACTGTTGCACTCGCTGGTTTTATGATTTCCTAAGCATTTAATGCATGTTTCCTCCATAATCTTACATTCGGTCGATTTGTGATTGAATCCTTTGCATTTAAAGCATCTCATGATTTCCACACCATCAAAAACTCTACATCGCTCCCAACCAATGCTGAGTTTACCTTCCTCAATTACCTTTGGAAAAGATTCAGCGTCAATTTCAATGATTGCGTTGTAATTTATCACATTATTTTTCTTATTTTCAAAATATTTGACAAGTTTTAGCTCACTGTTTATAATGACATTATTTTGCCTTTTCAGTCTTTCAATGAACTCATCCTCATTGTTTTTAAACTTCATGTTTGGTATAATAATTCTTGGTTTAATTTTATTTGGTACCTTAATTTCGTAATCATCACCTATGTTTTTTTCGATCGCAGATTTAATTCTATTTCTTTCATTTGAATCCTCGCTCTGGATAATAATTATTCCATTATGTGCAGTTTCAATGTTTGCTATTTTTAAATCTCCCGGATCAACCTTTTTATTTAAGTCTTCCCTTGGTTTAATACTATTTTGTTTCCCTTTTGGTTTTATAACAAGTGGCAACTCTTTTCTCATTTTCGGCATCACCCTGTCACTGTGGTTGTCATTTGTCTTCTTGACAACTTCAGAGAATGACAACTGATTTCCCGCCATGTGTTTACTCGTGTTGTTGTGCATAATTTTCTTGAATTCGTCGCAGACGTTGTTACTATTGTTTCGCACCTCGTATAGATGACGTCTATAGTATAGATGACGTGTATAGTATAGATGACGTCTATAGCATAGATGACGTCCATAGTATAGCTGACGTCCATAGTATAGATGACGTCCATAGTATAGATGACGTCTATAGAATAGATGACGTCTATAGTATAGATGTCGTCTATAGTATAGATGACGTCTATAGTATAGATGACGTCTATAGTATAGATGACGTCTATAGTATAGATGACGTCTATAGTATAGATGACGTCTATAGTATAGATGACGTCTATAGTATAGATGACGTCTATAGTATAGATGACGTCTATAGTATAGAAGACGTCTATAGTATAGATGACGTCTATAGTATAGATGACGTCTATAGTATAGATGACGTCTATAGTAGAGATGATGTCTATAGTTTAGATGACGTCTATAGTATAGATGACGTCTATAGTATAGATGACGTCTATAGTATAGATGACGTCTAAAGTATAGATGACGTCTATAGTATAGATGACGTCTATAGTATAGATGACGTCTATAGTATAGATGACGTCTATAGTATAGATGACGTCTATAGTATAGATGACGTCTATAGTATAGATGACGTCTATAGTATAGATGACGTCTATAGTATAGATGACGTCTTTAGTATAGATGACGTCTTTAGTATAGATGACGTCTATAGTATAGATGACGTCTATAGTATAGATGAGGTCTATAGTATAGATGACGTCTATAGTATAGATGACGTCTATAGTATAGATGACGTCTATAGTATTGATGACGTCTATAGTATAGATGACGTCTATAGTATAGATGACGTCTATAGTATAGATGACGTCTATAGTATAGATGACGTGTATAGTATAGATGACGTCTATAGCATAGATGACGTCCATAGTATAGCTGACGTCCATAGTATAGATGACGTCCATAGTATAGATGACGTCTATAGAATAGATGACGTTTATAGTATAGATGACGTCTATAGTATAGATGACGTCTATAGTATAGATGACGTCTATAGTATAGATGACGTCTATAGTATAGATGACGTCTATAGTATAGATGACGTCTATAGTATAGATGACGTCTATAATATAGATGACGTCTATAGTATAGATGACGTCTATAGTATAGATGACGTCTATAGTATAGATGACGTCTATAATATAGATGACGTCTATAGTATAGATGACGTCTATAGTATAGATGACGTCTATAGTATAGATGACTTTAATAGTATAGATGACTTTTATAGTATAGATGACGTCTATAGTATAGATGACGTCTATAGTATAGATGGCGTCTATAGTATAGATGGCGTCTATAGTATAGATGGCGTCTATAGTATAGATGGCATCTATAGTATGGATGGCGTCTATAGTATAGATGGCGTCTATAGTATAGATGACGTCTATAGTATAGATGAAGTCTATAGTATAGATGAAGTCTATAGTATAGATGAAGTCTATAGTATAGATGAAGTCTATAGTATAGATGACGTTTATAGTATATATGACGTCTATAGCATAGATGACGTCTATAGCATAGATGACGTCTATAGTATAGATGACGTCTATAGCATAGATGACGTCAATAGAATAGATGACGTCTATAATATAGATGACGTTTATAATATTGATGACGTCTATAGTATTGATGATGTCTATAGTATTGATGACGTCTATGGTATTGATGATGTCTATAGTATTGATGACGTCAATAGTATAGATGACGTCTATAGTATAGACGAAATCTATAGTATAGACGACGTCTATAGTATAGACGACATCTATAGTATAGATGACGTCTATAGTATAGTATAGACGACATCTATAGTATAGATGTCTAGTATAGATAGTATAGATGTATAGACGACATATATAGTATAGATGACGTCTATAGTAAAGACGACATCTATAGTCTAGATGACGACTATAGTATAGATGACGTCTATAGTATAGACGACATCTATAGTGTAGATGAGGACTATAGTATAGATGACTTCTATAGTAAAGATGACGTCTATAGTATAAATGACGTCTATAGTAAAGATGACGTCTAAAGTATTGATGACGTCTATAGTATTGATGACGTCTATAGAATTGATGACGTCTATAGCATAGATGACGTCTATAGTATAGATGACGTCTATAGTATAGATGACGTCTATAGTATAGATGACGTCTATAGTATATACATCAATACTATAAACGTCATCATAAACGTCATACTATAGACGTCATATTATAGATGATGACGTCTTTAGTATAGATGAAGTCTATAGTATAGATGAGGTCTATAGTATAGATGAGGTCTATAGTATAGATGACGTCTATAGTATTGATGACGTCTATAGTATAGATGACGTCTATAGTATTGATGACGTCTATAGTATAGATGACGTCTATAGTATAGATGACGTCTATAGTATAGATGACGTCTATAGTATAGATGACGTCTATAGTATAGATGACGTGTATAGTATAGATGACGTCTATAGCATAGATGACGTCCATAGTATAGCTGACGTCCATAGTATAGATGACGTCCATAGTATAGATGACGTCTATAGAATAGATGACGTCTATAGTATAGATGACGTCTATAGTATAGATGACGTCTATAGTATAGATGACGTCTATAGTATAGATGACTTTAATAGTATAGATGACTTTTATAGTATAGATGACGTCTATAGTATAGATGGCGTCTATAGTATAGATGGCGTCTATAGTATAGATGGCGTCTATAGTATAGATGGCATCTATAGTATGGATGGCGTCTATAGTATAGATGGCGTCTATAGTATAGATAACGTCTATAGTATAGATGAAGTCTATAGTATAGATGAAGTCTATAGTATAGATGAAGTCTATAGTATAGATGACGTTTATAGTATATATGACGTCTATAGCATAGATGACGTCTATAGCATAGATGACGTCTATAGTATAGATGACGTCTATAGCATAGATGACGTCAATAGAATAGATGACGTCTATAATATAGATGACGTTTATAATATTGATGACGTCTATAGTATTGATGATGTCTATAGTATTGATGACGTCTATAGTATTGATGACGTCAATAGTATAGATGACGTCTATAGTATAGACGACATCTATAGTATAGACGACGTCTATAGTATAGACGACATCTATAGTATAGATGACGTCTAAAGTATAGAGGACATCTATAGTATAGATGACGTCTATAGTATAGTATAGACGACATCTATAGATGACGTCTATAGTATAGTATAGACGACATCTATAGTATAGATGTCTAGTATAGATAGTATAGATGTATAGACGACATATATAGTATAGATGACGTCTATAGTAAAGACGACATCTATAGTATAGATGACGACTATAGTATAGATGACGTCTATAGTATAGACGACATCTATAGTGTAGATGAGGACTATAGTATAGATGACTTCTATAGTAAAGATGACGTCTATAGTATAAATGACGTCTATAGTAAAGATGACTTCTAAAGTATTGATGACGTCTATAGTATTGATGACGTCTATAGAATTGATGACGTCTATAGCATAGATGACGCCTATAGTATAGATGACGTCTATAGTATAGATGACGTCTATAGTATAGATGACGTCTATAGTATATACATCAATACTATAAACGTCATCATAAACGTCATACTATAGACGTCATATTATAGATGATGACGTCTTTAGTATAGATGACGTCTATAGTATAGATGAGGTCTATAGTATAGATGAGGTCTATAGTATAGATGACGTCTATAGTATTGATGACGTCTATAGTATAGATGACGTCTATAGTATTGATGACGTCTATAGTATAGATGACGTCTATAGTATAGATGACGTCTATAGTATAGATGACGTCTATAGTATAGATGACGTCTATAGTATAGATGACGTGTATAGTATAGATGACGTCTATAGCATAGATGACGTCCATAGTATAGCTGACGTCCATAGTATAGATGACGTCCATAGTATAGATGACGTCTATAGAATAGATGACGTCTATAGTATAGATGACGTCTATAGTATAGATGACGTCTATAGTATAGATGACGTCTATAGTATAGATGACGTCTATAGTATAGATGACGTCTATAGTATAAATGACGTCTATAGTATAGATGACGTCTATAGTTTACATGACGTCTATAGTATAGATGACGTTTATAGTAGAGATGATGTCTATAGCATAGATGACGTCCATAGTATAGATGACGACTATAGTATAGATGACGTCTATAGTATAGATGACGTCTAAAGTATAGATGACGTCTATAGTATAGATGACGTCTATAGTATAGATGACGTCTATAGTATAGATGACGTCTATAGTATAGATGACGTCTATAGTATAGATGACGTCTATAGTATAGATGACGTCTATAGTATAGATGACGTCTTTAGTATAGATGACGTCTATAGTATAGATGACGTCTATAGTATAGATGACGTCTATAGTATAGATGACGTCTATAGTATAGATGACGTCTATAGTATAGATGACGTCTATAGTATAGATGACGTCTATGGTATAGATGACGTCTATAGTATAGATGACGTCTATAGTATAGATGATGTCTATAGTATAGATGACGTCTATAGTATAGATGACGTCTATAGTATAGATAGTATAGATGACGTCTATAGTATAGATGACATCTATAGTATAGATGACGTCTATAGTATATATGACGTCTATAGTATATATGACGTCTATAGTATAGATGACGTCTATAGTATAGATGACGTCTATAGTATAGATGACGTCTATAGTATAGATGACGTCTATAGTATAGATGACGTCTATAGTATAGATGACGTCATAGTATATATGACGTCTATAGTATAGATGACGTCTGAAGTATAGATGACGTCTATAGTATAGATGACGTCTATAGTATAGATGACGTCTATAGTATAGATGACGTCTATAGTATAGATGACGTCCATAGTATAGATGACGTCTATAGTATAGATGACGTCTATAGTATAGATGCCGTCTATAGTACAGATGCCGTCTATAGTATAGATGACGTCTATAGTATAGATGACGTCTAAAGTATGGATGACGTCTATAGTATTGATGACGTCTATAATATAGATGACGTCTATAGTATAGATGACGTCTATAGTATAGATGACGTCTACAGTATAGATGACGTTTATAGTATAGATGACGTCTATAGTTTTGATGACGTCTATAGTATAGATGACGTCTATAGTATAGATGACGTCTATAGTATAGATGACGTCTATAGTATAGATGACGTCTATAGTATAGATGACCTCTATAGTAAAAATGACCTCTATAGTATAGATGACCTCTATAGTATAGATGACGTCTATAGTATAGATGACGTCTATAGTATAGATGACGTCTATAGTATAGATGACGTCTATAGTATAGATGACGTCTATAGTATAGATGACGTCTATAGTATAGATGACGTCTATAGTATAGATGACGTCTATAGTATAGATGACGTCTATAGTATAGATGACGTCTATAGTATAGATGACGTCTATAGAACAGATGACGTCTATAGTATAGATGACGTCTAAAGTATAGATGACGTCTATAGTATAGATGACGTCTATAGTATTGATGACGTCTATAGTATTGATGACGTCTATAGTATTGATGATGTCTATATTATTGATGATGTCTATAGTATAGATGACGTCTATAGTATAGATGACGTCTATTGCATAGATGACGTCTATAGTATAGATGACGTCTATAGTATAGATGACGTCTATGGTATAGATGATGTCTATAGCATAGATGACGTCCATAGTATAGATGATATCTATAGTATAGATGACGTCTATAGTATAGATGACGTCTATAGTATATATGACGTCTATAGTATAGATGACGTCTATAGTATAGATGACGTCTATAGTATAGATGACGTCTATAGTATAGATGACGTCTATAGTATAGATGACGTCTATAGTATAGATGACGTCTATAGTATAGATGACGTCTATAGTATAGATGACGTCTATAGTATAGATGATGTCTATAGTATAGATGACGTCTATAGTATAGATGATGTCTATAGCATAGATGACGTCTATAGTATAGATGATGTCTATAGCATAGATGACGTTCATAGTATAGATGACGTCCATAGTATAGATGACGTCTATAGTACAGATGATGTCTATAGTATAGATGACGTCTATAGTATAGATGATGTCTATAGCATAGATGACGTTCATAGTATAGATGACGTCTATAGTATAGATGACGTCTATAGTATAAATGACGTCTATAGTACAGATGACGTCTATAGTATAGATGACGTCTATAGTATAGATGACGTCTATAGTATAGATGACGTCTATAGTAGAGATGATGTCTATAGCATAGATGACGTCTATAGTAGAGATGATGTCTATAGCATAGATGACGTCCATAGTATAGATGACGTCTATAGTATAGATGACGTCTATAGTATAGATGACGTCTATAGTATAGATGACGTCTATAGTATAGATGACGTCTATAGTATAGATGACGTCTATAGTATAGATGACGTCTATAGTATAGATGAAGTCTATAGTATAGATGACGTCTATAGTATAGATGACATCTATAGTATAGATGGCGTCTATAGTATATATGACGTCTATAGTATAGATGACGTCTATAGTATAGATGACGTCTATAGTATAGATGACGTCTATAGTATAGATGACGTCTATAGTATAGATGACGTCTATAGTATAGATGACGTCTACAGTATAGACGACGTCTATAGTATAGATGACGTCTATAGTATAGATGACGTCTATAGTATAGATGACGTCTATAGTATAGATGACGTCTATAGTATAGATGACGTCTATAGTATAGATGACGTCTATAGTATAGATGACGTCTATAGTATAGATGACGTCAATAGTATAGATGACGTCTATAGTATAGATGACGTCTATAGTATAGATGACGTCTATAGTATATATGCCGTCTATTGTATAGATGACGTCTATGGTATAGATGCCGTCTATAGTATAGATGCCGTCTATAGTATAGATGACGTCTATAGTATAGATGGCGTCTAAAGTATAGATGACGTCTTTAGTATTGATGACGTCTATAATATAGATGACGTCTATAGTATAGATGACGTCTATAGTATAGGTGACGTCTATAGTATAGATGACGTCTATAGTATAGATGACGTCTATAGTATAGATGACGTCTATAGTATAGATGACGTCTATAGTATAGATGACGTCTATAGTATAGATGACGTCTATAGTATAGATGACGTCTATAGTATAGATGACGTCTATAGTATAGATGACGTCTATAGTATAGATGACGTCTATAGTATAGATGACGTCTATAGTATAGATGACGTCTATAGTATAGATGACGTCTATAGTATAGATGACGTCTATAGTATAGATGACGTCTATAGTATATATGCCGTCTATAGTATAGATGACGTCTATGGTATAGATGCCGTCTATAGTATAGATGACGTCTATAGTTTAGATGACGTCTATAGTATAGATGACGTCTAAAGTATAGATGACGTCTAAAGTATAGATGACGTCTATAGTATTGATGACGTCTATAATATAGATGACGTCTATAGTATAGATGACGTTTATAGTATAGATGACGTCTATAGTATAAATGACGTCTATAGTATAGATGACGTCTATAGTATATATGACGTCTATAGTATAGATGACGTCTATAGTATAGATGACGTCTATAGTATAGATGACGTCTATAGAATAGATGACGTCTATAGTATAGATGACGTCTAAAGTATAGATGACGTCTATAGTATAGATGACGTCTAAAGTATAGATGACGTCTATAGTATTGATGACGTCTATAGTATTGATGATGTCTATAGTATTGATGATGTCTATATTATTGATATGTCTATAGTATAGATGACGTCTATAGTATAGATGACGTCTATAGTATAGATGACGTTTATTGCATAGATGACGTCCATAGTATAGATGACGTCTATAGTATAGATGACGTCTATAGTAGAGATGATGTCTATAGCATAGATGACGTCCATAGTATAGATGATATCTATAGTATAGATGACGTCTATAGTATAGATGACGTCTATAGTATAGATGACGTCTATAGTATAGATGACGTCTATAGTATAGATGACGTCTATAGTATAGATGACGTCTATAGTATAGATGACGTCTATAGTATAGATGACGTCTATAGTATAGATGACGTCTATAGTATAGATGACGTCTATATTATAGATGACGTCTATAGTATAGATGACGTCTATATTATAGATGACGTCTATATTATTGATGACGTCTATAGTATAGATGACGTCTATAGTATAGATGACGTCAATAGTATAGATGACGTCTATAGTATAGATGACGTCTATAGTATAGATGACGTCTATAGTATAGATGACGTCTATAGTATAAATAGTATAGATGACGTCTATAGTATAGATGACATCTATAGTATAGATGGCGTCTATAGTATATATGACGTCTATAGTATAGATGACGTCTATAGTATAGATGACGTCTATAGTATAGATGACGTCTATAGTATAGATGACGTCTATAGTATAGATGACGTCTATAGTATAGATGACGTCTATAGTATAGATGACGTCTACAGTATAGACGACGTCTATAGTATATATGACGTCTATAGTATAGATGACGTCTATAGTATAGATGACGTCTATAGTATAGATGACGTCTATAGTATAGATGACGTCTATAGTATAGATGACGTCTATAGTATAGATGACGCCAATAGTATAGATGACGTCTATAGTATAGATGACGTCTATAGTATAGATGACGTCTATAGTATATATGCCGTCTATAGTATAGATGACGTCTATGGTATAGATGCCGTCTATAGTATAGATGCCGTCTATAGTATAGATGACGTCTATAGTATAGATGACGTCTATAGTATAGATGACGTCTATAGTATAGATGACGTCTATAGTATAGATGACGTCTATAGTATATATGCCGTCTATAGTATAGATGACGTCTATGGTATAGATGCCGTCTATAGTATAGATGACGTCTATAGTATAGATGACGTCTATAGTATAGATGACGTCTATAGTATAGATGACGTCTATAGTATAGATGACGTCTATAGTATAGATGACGTCTATAGTATAGATGACGTCTATAGTATAGATGACGTCTATAGTATAGATGACGTCTATAGTATAGATGACGTCTATAGTATAGATGACGTCTATAGTATATATGCCGTCTATAGTATAGACGTCTATGGTATAGATGCCGTCTATAGTATAGATGACGTCTATAGTATAGATGACGTCTATAGTATAGATGACGTCTAAAGTATATATGCCGTCTATAGTATAGATGACGTCTATGGTATAGATGCCGTCTATAGTATAGATGACGTTTATAGTATAGATGACGTCTATAGTATAGATGACGTCTATATTATAGATGACGTCTATAGTATAGATGACGTCTATAGTATAGATGACGTCTATAGTATAGATGACGTCTATATTATAGATGACGTCTGTATTATTGATGACGTCTATAGTATAGATGACGTCTATAGTATAGATGACGTCAATAGTATAGATGACGTCTATAGTATAGATGACGTCTATAGTATAGATGACGTCTATAGTATAGATGACGTCTATAGTATAGATGACGTCTATAGTATAGATGACGTCTATAGTATAGATGACGTCTATAGCATAGATGACGTCTATAGTATAGATGACGTCTATAGTATAGATAGTATAGATGACGTCTATAGTATAGATGACATCTATAGTATAGATGGCGTCTATAGTATAGATGACGTCTATAGTATAGATGACGTCTATAGTATAGATGACGTCTATAGTATAGATGACGTCTATAGTATAGATGACGTCTATAGTATAGATGATGTCTACAGTATAGACGACGTCTATAGTATAGATGACGTCTATAGTATAGATGACGTCTATAGTATAGATGACGTCTATAGTATAGATGACGTCTATAGTATAGATGACGTCTATAGTATAGATGACGTCTATAGTATAGATGACGTCTATAGTATAGATGACGTCTATAGTATAGATGACGTCAATAGTATAGATGACGTCTATAGTATAGATGACGTCTATAGTATAGATGACGTCTATAGTATATATGCCGTCTATAGTATAGATGACGTCTATGGTATAGATGCCGTCTATAGTATAGATGCCGTCTATAGTATAGATGACGTCTATAGTATAGATGACGTCTATAGTATAGATGACGTCTATAGTATAGATGACGTCTATAGTATAGATGACGTCTATAGTATATATGCCGTCTATAGTATAGATGACGTCTATGGTATAGATGCCGTCTATAGTATAGATGACGTCTATAGTATAGATGACGTCTATAGTATAGATGACGTCTATAGTATAGATGACGTCTATAGTATAGATGACGTCTATAGTATAGATGACGTCTATAGTATAGATGACGTCTATAGTATAGATGACGTCTATAGTATAGATGACGTCTATAGTATATATGCCGTCTATAGTATAGATGACGTCTATGGTATAGATGCCGTCTATAGTATAGATGACGTCTATAGTATAGATGACGTCTATAGTATAGATGACGTCTAAAGTATATATGCCGTCTATAGTATAGATGACGTCTATGGTATAGATGCCGTCTATAGTATAGATGACGTTTATAGTATAGATGACGTCTATAGTATAAATGACGTCTATAGTATAGATGACGTCTATAGTATATATGACGTCTATAGTATAGATGACGTCTATAGTATAGATGACGTCTATAGTATAGATGACGTCTATAGTATATATGCCGTCTATAGTATAGATGACGTCTATGGTATAGATGACGTCTATAGTATAGATGACGTTTATAGTATAGATGACGTCTATAGTATAAATGACGTCTATAGTATAGATGACGTCTATAGTATATATGACGTCTATAGTATAGATGACGTCTATAGTATAGATGACGTCTATAGTATAGATGACGTCTATAGTATATATGCCGTCTATAGTATAGATGACGTCTATAGTATATATGACGTCTATAGTATAGATGACGTCTATAGTATAGATGACGACTATAGAATAGATGACGTCTATAGTATAGATGACGTCTAAAGTATAGATGACGTCTATAGTATAGATGATGTCTAAAGTATAGATGACGTCTATAGTATTGATGACGTCTATAGTATTGATGATGTCTATAGTATTGATGATGTCTATATTATTGATATGTCTATAGTATATATGACGTCTATAGTATAGATGACGTCTATTGCATAGATGACGTCCATAGTATAGATGACGTCTATAGTATAGATGACGTCTATAGTAGAGATGATTTCTATAGCATAGATGACGTCCATAGTATAGATGATATCTAAAGTATAGATGACGTCTATAGTATAGTTGACGTCTATAGTATAGATGACGTCTATAGTATAGATGACGTCTATAGTATAGATGACGTCTATAGTATAGATGACGTCTATAGTATAGATGACGTCTATAGTATAGATGACGTCTATAGTATAGAAGACGTCTATATTATAGATGACGTCTATAGTATAGATGACGTCTATATTATAGATGACGTCTATATTATTGATGACGTCTATAGTATAGATGACGTCAATAGTATAGATGACGTCTATAGTATAGATGACGTCTATAGTATAGATGACGTCTATAGTATAGATGACGTCTATAGTATAGAAGACGTCTATAGTATATATGCCGTCTATAGTATAGATGACGTCTATGGTATAGATGCCTTCTATAGTATAGATGCCGTCTATAGTATAGATAACGTCTATAGTATAGATGACGTCTAAAGTATAGATGACGTCTATAGTATTGATGACGTCTATAATATAGATGACGTCTATAGTATAGATGACGTCTATAGAATAGATGACGTCTATAGTATAGATGACGTCTATAGTATAGATGACGTCTATAGTATAGATGACGTCTATAGTATAGATGACGTCTATAGTATAGATGACGTCTATAGTATAGATGACGTCTATAGTATAGATGACGTCTATAGTATAGATGACGTCTATGGTATAGATGCCGTCTATGGTATAGATGCCGTCTATAGTATAGATGACGTCTATAGTATAGATGACGTCTAAAGTATAGATGACGTCTATAGTATTGATGACGTCTATAATATAGATGACGTCTATAGTATAGATGAAGTTTATAGTATAGATGACGTCTATAGTTTTGATGACGTCTATAGTATAAATGACGTCTTTAGTATAAATGACGTCTATAGTATAGATGACGTCTATAGTATAGATGACGTCTATAGTATAGATGACGTCTATAGTATAGATGACGTCTATAGAATAGATGACGTCTATAGTATAGATAACGTCTAAAGTATAGATGACGTCTATAGTATAGATGACGTCTAAAGTATAGATGACGTCTATAGTATTGATGACGTCTATAGTATTGATGATGTCTATAGTATTGATGATGTCTATAGTATTGATATGTCTATAGTATAGATGACGTCTATAGTATAGATGACGTCTATTGCATAGATGACGTCCATAATATAGATGACGTCTATAGTATAGATGACGTCTATAGTATAGATGACGTCTATAGTATAGATGACGTCTATAGTATAGATGACGTCTATAGTATAGATGACGTCTATAGTATAGATGACGTCTA
The DNA here is from genome assembly GCA_947623515.1 of Neoascia interrupta. Lineage (NCBI taxonomy): Eukaryota > Metazoa > Arthropoda > Insecta > Diptera > Syrphidae > Neoascia > Neoascia interrupta. Next base: position 109,620 of record CANQKQ010000033.1, read on the forward strand.
TATTATAGATGACGTCTATATTATAGATGACGTCTATAGTATAGATGACGTCTATATTATAGATGACGTCTATAGTATAGATGACGTCTATATTATAGATGACGTCTATATTATTGATGACTTCTATAGTATAGATGACGTCTATATTACTGATGACGTCTATATTATAGATGACGTCTATAGTATAGATGACGTCTATAGTATAGATGACGTCTATATTATTGATGACGTCTATATTATAGATGACGTCTATAGTATAGATGACGTCTATAGTATAGATGACGTCTATAGTATAGATGACGTCTATAGTATAGATGACGTCTATAGTATAGATGACGTCTAAAGTATAGATGACGTCTATAGTATAGATGACGTCTATAGTATTGATGACGTTTATAGTATTGATGACGTCTATAGTATTGATGATGTCTATAGTATTAATGATGTCTATAGTATTGATATGTCTATAGTATAGATGACGTCTATAGTATAGATGACGTCTATTGCATAGATGACTTCCATAGTATAGATGACGTCTATAGTATAGATGACGTCTATAGTAGAGATGATGTCTATAGCATAGATGACGTCCATAGTATAGATGATATCTATAGTATAGATGACGTCTATAGTATAGATGACGTCTATAGTATAGATGACGTCTATAGTATAGATGACGTCTATAGTATAGATGACGTCTATAGTATAGATGACATCTATAGTATAGATGACGTCTGTAGTATAGATGACGCCTATAGTATAGTATAGATAGTCTATTGCATAGATGACTTCCATAGTATAGATGACGTCTATAGTATAGATGACGTCTATAGTAGAGATGATGTCTATAGCATAGATGACGTCCATAGTATAGATGATATCTATAGTATAGATGACGTCTATAGTATAGATGACGTCTATAGTATAGATGACGTCTATAGTATAGATGACGTCTATAGTATAGATGACATCTATAGTATAGATGACGTCTATAGTATAGATGACGCCTATAGTATAGATGGCGTCTATAGTATAGATGACGTCTATAGTATAGATGACGTCTATAGTATAGATGACGTCTATAGTATAGATGAAGTCTATAGTATAGATGAAGTCTATAGTATAGATGACGTCTATAGCATAGATGAAGTCTATAGTATAGATGACGTTTATAGTATAGATGGCGTCTATAGCACAGATGACGTCTATAGTATAGATGACGTCTATAGCATAGATGACGTCTATAGAATAGATGACGTCTATAGTATAGATGACGTTTATAATATTGATGACGTCTATAGTATTGATGATGTCTATAGTATTGATGACGTCTATAGTATTGATGATGTCTATAGTATTGATGACGTCAATAGTATAGATGACGTCTATAGTATAGATGACGTCTATAGTATAGACGACATCTATAGTATAGATGACGTCTATAGTATAGACGACATCTATAGTATAGATGTCTAGTATAGATAGTATAGATGTATAGACGACATATATAGTATAGATGACGTCTATAGTAAAGACGACATCTATAGTATAGATGACGACTATAGTATAGATGACGTCTATAGTATAGACGACATCTATAGTATAGATGAGGACTATAGTATAGATGACTTCTATAGTAAAGATGACGTCTATAGTATAAATGACGTCTATAGTAAAGATGACGTCTCAAGTATAGATGATGTCTATAGTATTGATGACGTCTATAGTATTGATGACGTCTGTAGTATTGATGACGTCTATAGCATAGATGACGTCTATAGTATAGATGACGTCTATAGTATAGATGACGTCTATAGTATAGATGACGTCTATAGTATAGATGACGTCTATAGTATGGATGACGTCTTTAGTATGGATGACGTCTATAGTATAGATGACGTCTATAGTATAGATGACGTCTATAGTATAGATGACGTCTATAGTATAGATGACGTCTAAAGTATAGATGACGTCTATAGTATAGATGACTTCTATAGTATAGATGACGTCTATAGTATAGATGACGTCTATAGTATAGATGACGTCTATAGTATAGATGACGTCTATAGCATAGATGACGTCCATAGTATAGATGACGTCTATAGTATAGATGACGTCTATAGTATAAATGACGTCTATAGTATAGATGACGTCTATAGTATAGATGACGTCTATAGTATAGATGACGTCTGTAGTAGAGATGATGTCTATAGCATAGATGACGTCTATAGTAGAGATGATGTCTATAGCATAGATGACGTCCATAGTATAGATGACGTCTATAGTATAGATGACGTCTATAGTATAGATGACGTCTATAGTATAGATGACGTCTATAGTATAGATGACGTCTATAGTATAGATGACGTCTATAGTATAGATGACGTCTATAGTATAGATGACGTCTATAGTATAGATGACGTCTATAGTATAGATGACGTCTATAGTATAGATGACGTCTATAGTATAGATGACGTCTATAGTATAGATGACGTCTATAGTATAGATGACGTCTATAGTATAGATGACGTCTATAGTATAGATGACGTCAATAGTATAGATGACGTCTATAGTATAGATGACGTCTATAGTATAGATGACGTCTATAGTATAGATGACGTCTATAGTATAGATGACGTCTATGGTATAGATGCCGTCTATAGTATAGATGCCGTCTATAGTATAGATGACGTCTATAGTATAGATGACGTCTAAAGTATAGATGACGTCTATAGTATTGATGACGTCTATAATATAGATGACGTCTATAGTGTAGATGACGTCTATAGTATAGATGACGTCTATAGTATAGATGACGTCTAACGTATAGATGACGTCTATAGTATAGATGACGTCTATAGTATAGATGACGTCTATATTATAGATGACGTCTATAGTATAGATGACGTCTATATTATAGATGACGTCTATAGTATAGATGACGTCTATATTATAGATGACGTCTATATTATTGATGACTTCTATAGTATAGATGACGTCTATATTACTGATGACGTCTATATTATAGATGACATCTATAGTATAGATGACGTCTATAGTATAGATGACGTCTATATTATTGATGACGTCTATATTATAGATGACGTCTATAGTATAGATGACGTCTATAGTATAGATGACGTCTATAGTATAGATGACGTCTATAGTATAGATGACGTCTATAGTATAGATGACGTCTATAGTATAGATGACGTCTATGGTATAGATGACGTCTATAGTATAGATGACGTCTAAAGTATAGATGACGTCTATAGTATAGATGACGTCTATCGTATTGATGACGTTTATAGTATTGATGACGTCTATAGTATTGATGATGTCTATAGTATTGATGATGTCTATAGTATTGATATGTCTATAGTATAGATGACGTCTATAGTATAGATGACGTCTATAGAATAGATGACGTCTATAGTATAGATAACGTCTAAAGTATAAATGACGTCTATAGTATAGATGACGTCTAAAGTATAGATGACGTCTATAGTATTGATGACGTCTATAGTATTGATGATGTCTATAGTATTGATGATGTCTATAGTATTGATATGTCTATAGTATAGATGACGTCTATAGTATAGATGACGTCTATTGCATAGATGACGTCCATAATATAGATGACGTCTATAGTATAGATGACGTCTATAGTATAGATGACGTCTATAGTATAGATGACGTCTATAGTATAGATGACGTCTATAGTATAGATGACGTCTATAGTATAGATGACGTCTATATTATAGATGACGTCTATAGTATAGATGACGTCTATATTATAGATGACTTTTATATTATTGATGACTTCTATAGTATAGATGACGTCTATATAACTGATGACGTCTATATTATAGATGACGTCTATAGTATAGATGACGTCTATAGTATAGATGACGTCTATAGTATAGATGACGTCTATAGTATAGATGACGTCTATAGTATAGATGACGTCTATAGAATAGATGACGTCTATAGTATAGATAACGTCTAAAGTATAGATGACGTCTATAGTATAGATGACGTCTAAAGTATAGATGACGTCTATAGTATTGATGACGTCTATAGTATTGATATGTCTATAGTATAGATGACGTCTATATTATAGATGACTTTTATATTATTGATGACTTCTATAGTATAGATGACGTCTATATAACTGATGACGTCTATATTATAGATGACGTCTATAGTATAGATGACGTCTATAGTATAGATGACGTCTATAGTATTGATGACGTCTATAGTATTGATGATGTCTATAGTATTGATGATGTCTATAGTATTGATATGTCTATAGTATAGATGACGTCTATAGTATAGATGACGTCTATTGCATAGATGACGTCCATAATATAGATGACGTCTATAGTATAGATGACGTCTATAGTATAGATGACGTCTATAGTATAGATGACGTCTATAGTATAGATGACGTCTATAGTATAGATGACGTCTATAGTATAGATGACGTCTATAGTATAGATGACGTCTATAGTATGGATGACGTCTTTAGTATGGATGACGTCTATAGTATAGATGACGTCTATAGTATAGATGACGTCTATAGTATAGATGACGTCTATAGTATAGATGACGTCTAAAGTATAGATGACGTCTATAGTATAGATGACTTCTATAGTATAGATGACGTCTATAGTATAGATGACGTCTATAGTATAGATGACGTCTATAGTATAGATGACGTCTATAGCATAGATGACGTCCATAGTATAGATGACGTCTATAGTATAGATGACGTCTATAGTATAAATGACGTCTATAGTATAGATGACGTCTATAGTATAGATGACGTCTATAGTATAGATGACGTCTGTAGTAGAGATGATGTCTATAGCATAGATGACGTCTATAGTAGAGATGATGTCTATAGCATAGATGACGTCCATAGTATAGATGACGTCTATAGTATAGATGACGTCTATAGTATAGATGACGTCTATAGTATAGATGACGTCTATAGTATAGATGACGTCTATAGTATAGATGACGTCTATAGTATAGATGACGTCTATAGTATAGATGACGTCTATAGTATAGATGACGTCTATAGTATAGATGACGTCTATAGTATAGATGACGTCTATAGTATAGATGACGTCTATAGTATAGATGACGTCAATAGTATAGATGACGTCTATAGTATAGATGACGTCTATAGTATAGATGACGTCTATGGTATAGATGCCGTCTATAGTATAGATGCCGTCTATAGTATAGATGACGTCTATAGTATAGATGACGTCTAAAGTATAGATGCCGTCTATAGTATAGATGACGTCTATAGTATAGATGACGTCTAAAGTATAGATGACGTCTATAGTATTGATGACGTCTATAATATAGATGACGTCTATAGTGTAGATGACGTCTATAGTATAGATGACGTCTATAGTATAGATGACGTCTAACGTATAGATGACGTCTATAGTATAGATGACGTCTATAGTATAGATGACGTCTATATTATAGATGACGTCTATAGTATAGATGACGTCTATATTATAGATGACGTCTATAGTATAGATGACGTCTATATTATAGATGACGTCTATATTATTGATGACTTCTATAGTATAGATGACGTCTATATTACTGATGACGTCTATATTATAGATGACATCTATAGTATAGATGACGTCTATAGTATAGATGACGTCTATATTATTGATGACGTCTATATTATAGATGACGTCTATAGTATAGATGACGTCTATAGTATAGATGACGTCTATAGTATAGATGACGTCTATAGTATAGATGACGTCTATAGTATAGATGACGTCTATAGTATAGATGACGTCTATGGTATAGATGACGTCTATAGTATAGATGACGTCTAAAGTATAGATGACGTCTATAGTATAGATGACGTCTATCGTATTGATGACGTTTATAGTATTGATGACGTCTATAGTATTGATGATGTCTATAGTATTGATGATGTCTATAGTATTGATATGTCTATAGTATAGATGACGTCTATAGTATAGATGACGTCTATAGAATAGATGACGTCTATAGTATAGATAACGTCTAAAGTATAAATGACGTCTATAGTATAGATGACGTCTAAAGTATAGATGACGTCTATAGTATTGATGACGTCTATAGTATTGATGATGTCTATAGTATTGATGATGTCTATAGTATTGATATGTCTATAGTATAGATGACGTCTATAGTATAGATGACGTCTATTGCATAGATGACGTCCATAATATAGATGACGTCTATAGTATAGATGACGTCTATAGTATAGATGACGTCTATAGTATAGATGACGTCTATAGTATAGATGACGTCTATAGTATAGATGACGTCTATAGTATAGATGACGTCTATATTATAGATGACGTCTATAGTATAGATGACGTCTATATTATAGATGACTTTTATATTATTGATGACTTCTATAGTATAGATGACGTCTATATAACTGATGACGTCTATATTATAGATGACGTCTATAGTATAGATGACGTCTATAGTATAGATGACGTCTATAGTATAGATGACGTCTATAGTATAGATGACGTCTATAGTATAGATGACGTCTATAGAATAGATGACGTCTATAGTATAGATAACGTCTAAAGTATAGATGACGTCTATAGTATAGATGACGTCTATTGCATAGATGACGTCCATAATATAGATGACGTCTATAGTATAGATGACGTCTATAGTATAGATGACGTCTATAGTATAGATGACGTCTATAGTATAGATGACGTCTATAGTATAGATGACGTCTATATTATAGATGACGTCTATAGTATAGATGACGTCTATTGCATAGATGACGTCCATAATATAGATGACGTCTATAGTATAGATGACGTCTATAGTATAGATGACGTCTATATAACTGATGACGTCTATATTATAGATGACGTCTATAGTATAGATGACGTCTATAGTATAGATGACGTCTATAGTATAGATGACGTCTATAGTATAGATGACGTCTATAGTATAGATGACGTCTATAGAATAGATGACGTCTATAGTATAGATAACGTCTAAAGTATAGATGACGTCTATAGTATAGATGACGTCTATTGCATAGATGACGTCCATAATATAGATGACGTCTATAGTATAGATGACGTCTATAGTATAGATGACGTCTATAGTATAGATGACGTCTATAGTATAGATGACGTCTATAGTATAGATGACGTCTATAGTATAGATGACGTCTATATTATAGATGACGTCTATAGTATAGATGACGTCTATTGCATAGATGACGTCCATAATATAGATGACGTCTATAGTATAGATGACGTCTATAGTATAGATGACGTCTATAGTATAGATGACGTCTATAGTATAGATGACGTCTATAGTATAGATGACGTCTATAGTATTGATGATGTCTATAGTATTGATGATGTCTATAGTATTGATATGTCTATAGTATAGATGACGTCTATAGTATAGATGACGTCTATTGCATAGATGACGTCCATAATATAGATGACGTCTATAGTATAGATGACGTCTATAGTATAGATGACGTCTATAGTATAGATGACGTCTATAGTATAGATGACGTCTATAGTATAGATGACGTCTATATTATAGATGCCGTCAATAGTATAGATGACGTCTATATTATAGATGACGTCTATAGTATAGATGACGTCTATATTATAGATGACGTCTATATTATTGATGACTTCTATAGTATAGATGACGTCTATATTACTGATGACGTCTATATTATAGATGACGTCTATAGTATAGATGACGTCTATAGTATAGATGACGTCTATATTATTGATGACGTCTATATTATAGATGACGTCTATAGTATAGATGACGTCTATAGTATAGATGACGTCTATAGTATAGATGACATCTATAGTATAGATGACGTCTATAGTATAGATGACGTCTATAGTATAGATGACGTCTATAGTATAGATGACGTCTATAGTATAGATGACGTCTATAGTATAGATGACGTCTAAAGTATAGATGACGTCTATAGTATAGATGACGTCTATAGTATTGATGACGTTTATAGTATTGATGACGTCTATAGTATTGATGATGTCTATAGTATTGATGATGTCTATAGTATTGATATGTCTATAGTATAGATGACGTCTATTGCATAGATGACTTCCATAGTATAGATGACGTCTATAGTATAGATGACGTCTATAGTAGAGATGATGTCTATAGCATAGATGACGTCCATAGTATAGATGATATCTATAGTATAGATGACGTCTATAGTATAGATGACGTCTATAGTATAGATGACGTCTATAGTATAGATGACGTCTATAGTATAGATGACGCCTATAGTATAGATGGCGTCTATAGTATAGATGACGTCTATAGTATAGATGACGTCTATAGTATAGATGACGTGTATAGTATAGATGAAGTCTATAGTATAGATGAAGTCTATAGTATAGATGACGTCTATAGCATAGATGAAATCTATAGTATAGATGACGTTTATAGTATAGATGGCGTCTATAGCACAGATGACGTCTATAGTATAGATGACGTCTATAGCATAAATGACGTCTATAGAATAGATGACGTCTATAGTATAGATGACGTTTATAATATTGATGACGTCTATAGTATTGATGATGTCTATAGTATTGATGACGTCTATAGTATTGATGACGTCTATAGTATTGATGATGTCTATAGTATTGATGATGTCTATAGTATTGATATGTCTATAGTATAGATGACGTCTATAGTATAGATGACGTCTATTGCATAGATGACGTCCATAATATAGATGACGTCTATAGTATAGATGACGTCTATAGTATAGATGACGTCTATAGTATAGATGACGTCTATAGTATAGATGACGTCTATAGTATAGATGACGTCTATATTATAGATGCCGTCAATAGTATAGATGACGTCTATATTATAGATGACGTCTATAGTATAGATGACGTCTATATTATAGATGACGTCTATATTATTGATGACTTCTATAGTATAGATGACGTCTATATTACTGATGACGTCTATATTATAGATGACGTCTATAGTATAGATGACGTCTATAGTATAGATGACGTCTATATTATTGATGACGTCTATATTATAGATGACGTCTATAGTATAGATGACGTCTATAGTATAGATGACGTCTATAGTATAGATGACATCTATAGTATAGATGACGTCTATAGTATAGATGACGTCTATAGTATAGATGACGTCTATAGTATAGATGACGTCTATAGTATAGATGACGTCTATAGTATAGATGACGTCTAAAGTATAGATGACGTCTATAGTATAGATGACGTCTATAGTATTGATGACGTTTATAGTATTGATGACGTCTATAGTATTGATGATGTCTATAGTATTGATGATGTCTATAGTATTGATATGTCTATAGTATAGATGACGTCTATTGCATAGATGACTTCCATAGTATAGATGACGTCTATAGTATAGATGACGTCTATAGTAGAGATGATGTCTATAGCATAGATGACGTCCATAGTATAGATGATATCTATAGTATAGATGACGTCTATAGTATAGATGACGTCTATAGTATAGATGACGTCTATAGTATAGATGACGTCTATAGTATAGATGACGCCTATAGTATAGATGGCGTCTATAGTATAGATGACGTCTATAGTATAGATGACGTCTATAGTATAGATGACGTGTATAGTATAGATGAAGTCTATAGTATAGATGAAGTCTATAGTATAGATGACGTCTATAGCATAGATGAAATCTATAGTATAGATGACGTTTATAGTATAGATGGCGTCTATAGCACAGATGACGTCTATAGTATAGATGACGTCTATAGCATAAATGACGTCTATAGAATAGATGACGTCTATAGTATAGATGACGTTTATAATATTGATGACGTCTATAGTATTGATGATGTCTATAGTATTGATGACGTCTATAGTATTGATGATGTCTATAGTATTGATGACGTCAATAGTATAGATGACGTCTATAGTATAGATGACGTCTATTGTATAGACGACATCTATTGTATAGATGACGTCTATAGTATAGACGACATCTATAGTATAGATGTCTAGTATAGATAGTATAGATGTATAGACGACATATATAGTATAGATGACGTCTATAGTAAAGACGACATCTATAGTATAGATGACGACTATAGTATAGATGACGTCTATAGTATAGACGACATCTATAGTATAGATGAGGACTATAGTATAGATGACTTCTATAGTAAAGATGACGTCTATAGTATAAATGACGTCTATAGTAAAGATGACGTCTCAAGTATAGATGATGTCTATAGTATTGATGACGTCTATAGTATTGATGACGTCTATAGTATTGATGACGTCTATAGCATAGATGACGTCTATAGTATAGATGAAGTCTATAGTATAGATGACGTCTATAGTATAGATGACGTCTATAGTATAGATGACGTCTATAGTATGGATGACGTCTTTAGTATGGATGACGTCTATAGTATAGATGACGTCTATAGTATAGATGACGTCTATAGTATAGATGACGTCTATAGTATAGATGACGTCTAAAGTATAGATGACGTCTATAGTATAGATGACTTCTATAGTATAGATGACGTCTATAGTATAGATGACGTCTATAATATAGATGACGTCTATAGTATAGATGACGTCTATAGCATAGATGACGTCCATAGTATAGATGACGTCTATAGTGTAGATGACGTCTATAGTATAAATGACGTCTATAGTATAGATGACGTCTATAGTATAGATGACGTCTATAGTATAGATGACGTCTGTAGTAGAGATGATGTCTATAGCATAGATGACGTCTATAGTAGAGATGATGTGTATAGCATAGATGACGTCCATAGTATAGATGACGTCTATAGTATAGATGACGTCTATAGTATAGATGACGTCTATAGTATAGATGACGTCTATAGTATAGATGACGTCTATAGTATAGATGACGTCTATAGTATAGATGACGTCTATAGTATAGATGACGTCTATAGTATAGATGACGTCTATAGACGTCTTAAATCACATCTTAAGTATAGATGACGTCTATAGTATTGATGACGTCTATAGTATTGATGATGTCTATAGTATTGATGATGTCTATAGTATTGATATGTCTATAGTATAGATGACGTCTATAGTATAGATGACGTCTATTGCATAGATGACGTCCATAGTATAGATGACGTCTATAGTATAGATGACGTCTATAGTAGAGATGATGTCTATAGCATAGATGACGTCCATAGTATAGATGATATCTATAGTATAGATGACGTCTATAGTATAGATGACGTCTATAGTATAGATGACGTCTATAGTATAGATGACGTCTATAGTATAGATGACGTCTATAGTATAGATGACGTCTATATTATAGATGACGTCTATAGTATAGATGACGTCTATAGTATAGATGAAGTCTATATTACAGATGACATCTATATTTCTTGATGACGTCTATAGTATAGATGACGTCTATAGTATAGATGACGTCAATAGTATAGATGACGTCTATAGTATAGATGACGTCTATAGTATAGATGACGTCTATAGTATAGATGACGTCTATAGTATAGATGACGTCTATAGTATATATGCCGTCTATAGTATAGATGACGTCTATGGTATAGATGCCGTCTATAGTATAGATGCCGTCTATAGTATAGATGACGTCTATAGTATAGATGACGTCTAAAGTATAGATGACGTCTATAGTATTGATGACGTCTATAATATAGATGACGTCTATAGTATAGATGACGTCTATAGTATAGATGACGTCTATAATATAGATGACGTCTATAGTATAGATGACGTCTATAGTATAGATGACGTCTATAGTATAGATGACGTCTATAGTATAGATGACGTCTATAGTATAGATGACGTCTATAGTATAGATGACGTCTATAGTATAGATGACGTCTATAGTATAGATGACGTCTATAGTATAGATGACGTCTATAGTATAGATGACGTCTATAGTATAGATGACGTCTATAGTATAGATGACGTCTATAGTATAGATGACGTCTATAGTATAGATGACGTCTATAGTATAGATGACGTCTATAGTATAGATGACGTCTATAGTATAGATGACGTCTATAGTATAGATGACGTCTATAGTATAGATGACGTCTATAGTATAGATGACGTCTATAGTATAGATGACGTCTATAGTATAGATGACGTCTATAGTATATATGCCTTCTATAGTATAGATGACGTCTATAGTATATATGCCTTCTATAGTATAGATGACGTCTATAGTATAGATGACGTCTATAGTATATATGCCTTCTATAGTATAGATGACGTCGATGGTATAGATGCCGTCTATGGTATAGATGCCGTCTATAGTATAGATGACGTCTATAGTATAGATGACGTCTATAGTATAGATGACGTCTAAAGTATAGATGACGTCTATAATATTGATGACGTCTATAATATAGATGACGTCTATAGTATAGATGACGTTTATAGTATAGATGACGTCTATAGTTTTGATGACGTCTATAGTATTAATGACGTCTATAGTATAGATGACGTCTATAGTATAGATGACGTCTATAGAATAGATGACGTCTATAGTATAGATGACGTCTAAAGTATAGATGACGTCTATAGTATAGATGACGTCTAAAGTATAGATGACGTCTATAGTATTGATGACGTCTATAGTATTGATGATGTCTATAGTATTGATGATGTCTATAGTATTGATATGTCTATAGTATAGATGACGTCTATAGTATATATGACGTCTATTGCATAGATGACGTCCATAATATAGATGACGTCTATAGTATAGATGACGTCTATAGTAGAGATGATGTCTATAGCATAGATGACGTCCATAGTATAGATGATATCTATAGAATAGATGACGTCTATAGTATAGATGACGTCTATAGTATAGATGACGTCTATAGTATAGATGACGTCTATAGTATAGATGACGTCTATATTATAGATGACGTCTATAGTATAGATGACGTCTATATTATAGATGACGTCTATAGTATAGATGACGTCTATATTATAGATGACGTCTATATTATTGATGACGTCTATAGTATAGATGACGTCTATATTATTGATGACGTCTATATTATAGATGACGTCTATAGTATAGATGACGTCTATAGTATAGATGACGTCTATATTATTGATGACGCCTATATTATAGATGACGTCTATAGTATAGATGACGTCTATAGTATAGATGACGTCTATAGTATAGATGACGTCTATAGTATAGATGACGTCTATAGTATAGATGACGTCTATAGTATAGATGACGTCTATAGTATAGATGACGTCTATAGTATAGATGACGTCTAAAGTATAGATGACGTCTATAGTATAGATGACGTCTATAGTATTGATGACGTCTATAGTATTGATGACGTCTATAGTATTGATGATGTCTATAGTATTGATGATGTCTATAGTAATGATATGTCTATAGTATAGATGACGTCTGTAGTATAGATGACGTCTATTGCATAGATGACGTCCATAGTATAGATGACGTCTATAGTATAGATGACGTCTATAGTATAGATGACGTCTATAGTAGAGATGATGTCTATAGCATAGATGACGTCCATAGTATAGATGATATCTATAGTATAGATGACGTCTATAGTATAGATGACGTCTATAGTATAGATGACGTCTATAGTATAGATGACGTCTATAGTATAGATGACGTCTATAGTATAGATGACGTCTATAGTATAGATGACGTCTATAGTATAGGTGACGTCTATAGTATAGATGACGTCTATAGTATAGATGACGTCTATAGTATAGATGACGTCTATAGTATAGATGACGTCTATAGTATAGATGACGTCTATAGTACAGATGAGGTCTATAGTATAGGTGACAGCGTCTATAGTAAAGATGACGTCTATAGTATAGATGACGCCTATAGTATAGATGGCGTCTATAGTATAGATGACGTCTATAGTATAGATGACGTCTATAGTATAGATGACGTCTATAGTATGGATGAAGTCTATAGTATAGATGAAGTCTATAGTATAGATGACGTCTATAGCATAGATGAAGTCTATAGTATAGATGACGTTTACAGTATAGATGGCGTCTATAGCACAGATGACGTCTATAGTATAGATGACGTCTATAGCATAGATGACGTCTATAGAATAGATGACGTCTATAGTATATGTGACGTTTATAATATTGATGACGTCTATAGTATTGATGATGTCTATAGTATTGATGACGTCTATAGTATTGATGATGTCTATAGTATTGATGACGTCAATAGTATAGATGACGTCTATAGTATAGATGACGTCTATAGTATAGACGACATCTATAGTATAGATGACGTCTATAGTATAGACGACATCTATAGTATAGATGACGTCTATAGTATAGACGACATCTATAGTATAGATGTCTAGTATAGATAGTATAGATGTATAGACGACATATATAGTATAGATGACGTTTATAGTAAAGACGACATCTATAGTATAGATGACTTCTATAGTAAAGATGACGTCTATAGTATAAATGACGTCTATAGTAAAGATGACGTCTAAAGTATAGATGATGTGTATAGTATTGATGACGTCTATAGTATTGATGACGTCTATATTATTGATGACGTCTATAGCATAGATGACGTCTATAGTATAGATGACGTCTATAGTATAGATGACGTCTATAGTATAGATGACGTCTATAGTATAGATGACGTCTATAGTATAGATGACGTCTATAGTATAGATGACGTCTATAGTATAGATGACGTTTATAGTATAGATGACGTCTATAGTATAGATGACGTCTATAGTATAGATGACGTCTATAGTATGGATGACGTCTATAGTATAGATGACGTCTATTGTATAGATGACGTCTATAGTATAGATGACGTCTATAGTATAGATGACGTCTATTGTATAGATGACGTCTATAGTATAGATGACGTCTATAGTATAGATGACGTCTATAGTATAGATGACTTCTATAGTATAGATGACGTCTATAGTATAGATGACGTCTATAGTATAGATGACGTCTATAGTATAGATGACGTCTGTAGTATAGATGACGTCCATAGTATATATGACGTCTATAGTATAGATGACGTCTATAGTATAGATGACTACACTATAGTCTACACTATAGATAGATGATATATATAGTCATCGTCATAGTATAGATGATGACGTCTATAGTATAGATGACGTCTATAGTATATACATCAATACTATAAACGTCATCATAAACGTCATACTATAGACGTCATAATATAGATGATGACGCCTATAGTATAGATGACGTCTATAGTATAGATGAGGTCTATAGTATAGATGACGTCTATAGTATAGATGACGTCTATAGTATAGATGACCTCTATAGCATAGATGACGTCTATAGGATAGATGACTTTAATAGTATAGATGACGTCTGTAGTATAGATGACGTCTATAGTATAGATGACGTCTATAGCATAGATGACGTCCATATTATAGCTGACGTCCATAGTATAGATGACGTCTATAGTATAGATGACGTCTATAGTATAGATGACGTCTATAGTATAGATGACTTCTATAGTATAGATGACGTCTATAGTATAGATGACGTCTATAGTATAGATGACGTCTATAGTATAGATGACGTCTATAGTATAGATGTCGTCCATAGTATAGATGACGTCTATAGTATAGATGACGTCTATAGTACAGATGACGTCTATAGTATAGATGACGTCTATAGTATAGATGACGTCTATAGTATAGATGACGTCTATAGTATAGATGACGTCTATAGTATAGATGACGTCTATAGTATAGATGACGTCTATAGTATAGATGACGTCTATAGTATAGATGACGTCTATAGTATAGATAGTATAGATGACGTCTATAGTATAGATGACATCTATAGTATAGATGCGTCTATAGTATAGATGACGTCTATAGTATAGATGACGTCTATAGTATAGATGACATCTATAGTATAGATGACGTCTATAGTATAGATGACATCTATAGTATAGATGACGTCTATAGTATAGATGACATCTATAGTATAGATGACGTCTATAGTATAGATGACGTCTATGGTATAGATGACGTCTATAGTATAGATGACGTCTATAGTATAGATGACGTCTATGGTATAGATGACGTCTATAGTATAGATGACGTCTATAGTATAGATGACGTCTATAGTATAGATGACGTCTATAGTATAGATGACGTCTATGGTATAGATGACGTCTATAGTATAGATGACGTCTATAGTATAGATAGTATAGATGACGTCTATAGTATAGATGACGTCTATAGTATAGATGACATCTATAGTATAGATGACGTCTATAGTATAGATGACATCTATAGTATAGATGACGTCTATAGTATAGATGACGTCTATAGTATAGATGACGTCTATAGTATAGATGACGTCTATAGTATAGATGACGTCTATAGTATAGATAGTATAGATGACGTCTATAGTATAGATGACATCTATAGTATAGATGCGTCTATAGTATAGATGACGTCTATAGTATAGATGACATCTATAGTATAGATGACGTCTATAGTATAGATGACATCTATAGTATAGATGACGTCTATAGTATAGATGACGTCTATAGTATAGATGACGTCTATAGTATAAATGACGTCTATGGTATAGATGACGTCTATAGTATAGATGACGTCTATGTTATAGATGACGTCTATAGTATAGATGACGTCTATAGTATAGATAGTATAGATGACGTCTATAGTATAGATGACATCTATAGTATAGATGACGTCTATAGTATAGATGACATCTATAGTATAGATAACGTCTATAGTATAGATGACGTCTATAGTATAGATGACGTCTATAGTATAGATGGCGTCTATAGTTTAGATGACGTCTATAGTATAGATGACGTCTATAGCATAGATGACGTCTATAGCATAGATGACGTCTATAGTATAGATGACGTCTATAGTATTGACGACGTCTATAGTATAGATGACGTCTATAGTATAGATGCCGTCTATAGTATAGATGCCGTCTATAGTATAGATGCCGTCTATAGTATAGATGACGTCTACAGTATAGATGACGTCTATAGTATAGATGGCGTCTATAGTATAGATGACGTCTATAGTATAGATGACGTCTATAGCATAGATGACGTCTATAGCATAGATGACGTCTATAGTATAGATGACGTCTATAGTATAGATGACGTCTATAGTATAGATGACGTCTATAGTATAGATGGCGTCTATAGTATAGATGACGTCTATAGTATAGATGACGTCTATAGCATAGATGACGTCTATAGCATAGATGACGTCTATAGTATAGATGACGTCTATAGTATAGATGACGTCTATAGTATTGATGACGTCTATAATATAGATGACGTCTATAGTATAGATGACGTCTATAGTATAGATGACGTCTACAGTATAGATGACGTTTATAGTATAGATGACGTCTATAGTATAAATGACGTCTATGGTATAGATGACGTCTATAGTATAGATGACGTCTATGTTATAGATGACGTCTATAGTATAGATGACGTCTATAGTATAGATAGTATAGATGACGTCTATAGTATAGATGACATCTATAGTATAGATGACGTCTATAGTATAGATGACATCTATAGTATAGATAACGTCTATAGTATAGATGACGTCTATAGTATAGATGACGTCTATAGTATAGATGGCGTTTATAATATAGATGACGTCTATAGTATAGATGACGTCTATAGTATAGATGACGTCTATAGTATAGATGACGTCTATAGTATAAATGACGTCTATGGTATAGATGACGTCTATAGTATAGATGACGTCTATGTTATAGATGACGTCTATAGTATAGATGACGTCTATAGTATAGATAGTATAGATGACGTCTATAGTATAGATGACATCTATAGTATAGATAACGTCTATAGTATAGATGACGTCTATAGTATAGATGACGTCTATAGTATAGATGGCGTCTATAGTATAGATGACGTCTATAGTATAGATGACGTCTATAGTATAGATGACGTCTATAGTATAGATGACGTCTATAGTATAAATGACGTCTATGGTATAGATGACGTCTATAGTATAGATGACGTCTATGTTATAGATGACGTCTATAGTATAGATGACGTCTATAGTATAGATAGTATAGATGACGTCTATAGTATAGATGACATCTATAGTATAGATGACGTCTATAGTATAGATGACGTCTATAGTATAGATGACGTCTATAGTATAAATGACGTCTATGGTATAGATGACGTCTATAGTATAGATGACGTCTATGTTATAGATGACGTCTATAGTATAGATGACGTCTATAGTATAGATAGTATAGATGACGTCTATAGTATAGATGACATCTATAGTATAGATGACGTCTATAGTATAGATGATATCTATAGTATAGATGACGTCTATAGTATAGATGACATCTATAGTATAGATAACGTCTATAGTATAGATGACGTCTATAGTATAGATGACGTCTCTAGTATAGATGGCGTCTATAGTATAGATGACGTCTATAGTATAGATGACGTCTATAGCATAGATGACGTCTATAGCATAGATGACGTCTATAGTATAGATGACGTCTATAGTATTGATGACGTCTATAGTATAGATGACGTCTATAGTATAGATGCCGTCTATATTATAGATGCCGTCTATAGTATAGATGACGTCTATAGTATAGATGACGTCTACAGTATAGATGACGTCTATAGTATAGATGGCGTCTATAGTATAGATGACGTCTATAGTATAGATGACGTCTATAGCGTAGATGACGTCTATAGCATAGATGACGTCTATAGTATAGATGACGTCTATAGTATAGATGACGTCTATAGTATAGATGACGTCTATAGTATAGATGGCGTCTATAGTATAGATGACGTCTATAGTATAGATGACGTCTATAGCATAGATGACGTCTATAGCATAGATGACGTCTATAGTATAGATGACGTCTATAGTATAGATGACGTCTATAGTATTGATGACGTCTATAGTATTGATGACGTCTATAATATAGATGACGTCTATAGTATAGATGACGTCTATAGTATAGATGACGTCTACAGTATAGATGACGTTTATAGTATAGATGACGTCTATAGTTTTGATGACATCTATGGTATAGATGACGTCTAGAGTATAGATGACGTCTATAGTATAGATGACGTCTATAGTATAGATGACGTCTATAGTATAGATGACGTCTATAGTATAGATGACGTCTATAGTATAGATGACGTCTATAGTATAGATGACGTCTATAGAATAGATGACGTCTATAGTATAGATGACGTCTAAAGTATAGATGACGTCTATAGTATAGATGACGTCTATAGTATTGATGACGTCTATAGTATTGATAACGTCTATAGTATTGATGATGTCTATAGTATTGATGATGTCTATACTATTGATATGTCTATAGTATAGATGACGTCTATAGTATAGATGACGTCTATTGCATAGATGATGTCCATAGTATAGATGAAGTCTATAGTATAGATGACGTCTATAGTATAGATGATGTCTATAGCATAGATGACGTCCATAGTATAGATGATATCTATAGTATAGATGACGTCTATAGTATAGATGACGTCTATAGTATAGATGACGTCTATAGTATAGATGACGTCTATAGTATAGATGATGTCTAAGCATAGATGACGTCCATAGTATAGATGACGTCTATAGTATAGATGACGTCTATAGTATAAATGACGTCTATAGTATAGATGACGTCTATAGTATAGATGACGTCTATAGTATAGATGACGTCTATAGTAGAGATGACGTCCATAGTATATATGACGTCTATAGTATAGATGACGTCTATAGTATAGATGACGTCTATAGTATAGATGACGTCTATAGTATAGATGACGTCTATAGTATAGATGACGTCTATAGTATAGATGACGTCTATAGTATAGATGACGTCTATAGTATAGATGACGTCTATAGTATAGATGACGTCTATAGTATAGATGACGTCTACAGTATAGAAGATGACGTCTATGGTATAGATGACGTCTATAGTATAGATGACGTCTATAGTATAGATGACGTCTATAGTATAGATGATGTCTATAGTATAGATGACGTCTATAGTATAGATGACGTCTATAGTATAGATAGTATAGATGACGTCTATAGTATAGATGACATCTATAGTATAGATGGCGTCTATAGTACAGATGACGTCTATAGTATAGATAGTATAGATGACGTCTATAGTATAGATGACATCTATAGAATAGATGGCGTGTATAGTATATATGACGTCTATAGTATAGATGACGTCTATAGTATAGATGGCGTCTATAGTATATATGACGTCTATAGTATAGATGACGTCTATAGTATAGATGACGTCTATAGTATAGATGACGTCTATAGTATAGATGACGTCTATAGTATAGATGACGTCTATAGTATAGATGACGTCTATAGTATAGATGACGTCTATAGTATAGATGACGTCTATAGTATAGATGACGTCTATAGTATAGATGACCTCTATAGTATATATGCCGTCTATAGTTTAGATGATGTCTATAGTATAGATGCCGTCTATAGTATAGATGCCGTCTATAGTATAGATGCCGTCTAAAGTATAGATGACGTCTATAGTATAGATGACGTCTATAGTATAGATGACGTCTATAGTATAGATGACGTCTATAGTATAGATGACGTCTATAGTATAGATGACGTCTATAGTATAGATGACGTCTATAGTATAGATGACGTCTATAGTATAGATGACGTCTATAGTATAGATGACGTCTATAGTATAGATGACGTCTATAGTATAGATGACGTCTATGGTATAATTGACGTCTATAGTATAGATGATGTCTATAGTATAGATGACGTCTATAGTATAGATGACGTCTATAGTATAGATGACGTCTATAGTATAGATGACGTCTATAGTATAGATGACGTCTATAGAATGGATGCCGTCTATAGTATAGATGACGTCTAAAGTATAGATGACGTCTATAGTATAGATGGCGTCTATAGTATATATGACGTCTATAGTATAGATGACGTCTATAGTATAGATGACGTCTATAGTATAGATGACGTCTATAGTATAGATGACGTCTATAGTATAGATGACGTCTATAGTAGAGATGATGTCTATAGTATAGATGACGTCTATAGATTGATGACGTCTATAATATAGATGACGTCTATAGTATAGATGACGTCTATAATATAGATGACGTCTATAGTATAGATGACGTCTATAGTATAGATGACGTCTACAGTATAGATGACGTTTATAGTATAGATGACGTCTATAGTTTTGATGACGTCTATAGTATAGATGACGTCTATACTATAGATGACGTCTATAGTATAGATGACGTCTATAGTATAGATGACGTCTATAGTATAGATGACGTCTATAGTATAGATGACGTCTATAGTATAGATGACGTCTATAGTATAGATGACGTCTATAGTATAGATGACGTCTATAGTACAGATGACGTCTATAGAATGGATGACGTCTATAGTATAGATGACGTCTAAAGTATAGATGACGTCTATAGTATAGATGACGTCTATAGTATTGATGACGTCTATAGTATTGATGACGTCTATAGTATTGATAATGTCTATAGTATTGATGATGTCTATATTATTGATATGTCTATAGTGTAGATGACGTCTATAGTATAGATGACGTCTATTGCATAGATGACGTCCATAGTATAGATGACGTCTATAGTATAGATGACGTCTATAGTAGAGATGATGTCTATAGCATAGATGACGTCCATAGTATAGATGATATCTATAGTATAGATGACGTCTATAGTATAGATGACGTCTATAGTATAGATGATGTCTATAGTATAGATGACGTCTATAGTATAGATGACGTCTATAGTATAGATGACGTCTAT
Source organism: Neoascia interrupta (assembly GCA_947623515.1). Taxonomy (NCBI): domain Eukaryota; kingdom Metazoa; phylum Arthropoda; class Insecta; order Diptera; family Syrphidae; genus Neoascia; species Neoascia interrupta. The sequence goes on from CANQKQ010000033.1 coordinate 131,697, forward strand.
AGTATAGATGACGTCTATAGTATAGATGACGTCTATAGTATAGATGACGTCTATGGTATAGATGACGTCTATAGTATAGATGACGTCTATAGTATAGATGACGTCTATGGTATAATTGACGTCTATAGTATAGATGATGTCTATAGTATAGATGACGTCTATAGTATAGATGACGTCTATAGTATAGATGACGTCTATAGTATAGATGACGTCTATATTATGAATGACGTCTATACTATAGATGACGTCTATAGTATAGATGACGTCTATAGTATAGATGACTTCTATAGTATAGATGACGTCTATAGTATAGATGACGTCTATAGTATAGATGACGTCTATAGTACAGATGACGTCTACAGTATAGATGACAGCGTCTATAGTATAGATGACGTCTATAGCATAGATGACGCCTATAGTATAGCTGGGGTCTATAGTACAGATGACGTCTATAGTATAGATGACGTCTATAGTATAGATGAAGTCTATAGTATAGATGAAGTCTATAGTATAGATGACAGTATAGATGAAGTCTATAGTATAGATGAAGTCTATAGTATAGATGACGTCTATAGTATAGATGACGTCTACAGTATAGATGACGTCTATGGTATAGATGACGTCTATAGTATAGATGACGTCTATAGTATAGATGACGTCTATAGTATATATGACGTCTATAGTATAGATGACGTCTATAGTATAGATGACGTCTATAGTATAGATGACGTCTATAGTATAGATGACGTCTATAGTATAGATGACGTCTATAGTATAGATGACGTCTATAGTGCAGATGACGTCTATAGTATAGATGACAGCGTCTATAGTATAGATGAATGCGTCTATAGTATAGATGACGTCTATAGCATAGATGACGCCTATAGTATAGATGGCGTCTATAGTATAGATGACGTCTATAGTATAGATGACGTCTATAGTATAGATGACGTCTATGGTATAGATGACGTCTATAGTATAGATGACGTCTATAGTATAGATGATGTCTATAGTATAGATGACGTCTATAGTATAGATGACGTCTATAGTATAGATGACGTCTATAGTATAGATGGCGTCTATAGTATATATGACGTCTATAGTATAGATGACGTCTATAGTATAGATGACGTCTATAGCATAGGTGACGCCTATAGTATAGATGGCGTCTATAGTATAGATGACGTATATAGTATAGATGACGTCTATAGTATAGATGACGTCTATAGCATAGATGACGTCTATAGTATAGATGAAGTCTATAGTATAGATGAAGTCTATAGTATAGATGAAGTCTATAGTATAGATGAAGTCTATAGTATAGATGACGTCTATAGTATAGATGACGTCTACAGTATAGATGACGTCTACAGTATAGATGACGTCTATGGTATAGATGACGTCTATAGTATAGATGACGTCTATAGTATAGATGATCACTATAGTATAGATGACGTCTATAGTATAGATGACGTCTATAGTATAGATGACGTCTATAGTATAGATAGTATAGATGACGTGTATAGTATAGATGACATCTATAGTATAGATGGCGTCTATAGTATATATGACGTCTATAGTATAGATGACGTCTATAGTATAGATGGCGTCTATAGTATATATGACGTCTATAGTATAGATGACGTCTATAGTATAGATGGCGTCTATAGTATAGATGACGTCCATAGTATAGACGACGTCTATAGGATAGATGACGTCTATGGTATAGATGACGTCTATAGTATAGATGACGTCTATAGTATAGATGATGTCTATAGTATAGATGACGTCTATAGTATAGATGACGTCTATAGTATAGATGACGTCTATAGTATAGATGGCGTCTATAGTATATATGACGTCTATAGTATAGATGACGTCTATAGTATAGATGACGTCTATAGCATAGGTGACGCCTATAGTATAGATGGCGTCTATAGTATAGATGACGTATATAGTATAGATGACGTCTATAGTATAGATGACGTCTATAGCATAGATGACGTCTATAGTATAGATGAAGTCTATAGTATAGATGAAGTCTATAGTATAGATGAAGTCTATAGTATAGATGAAGTCTATAGTATAGATGACGTCTATAGTATAGATGACGTCTACAGTATAGATGACGTCTACAGTATAGATGACGTCTATGGTATAGATGACGTCTATAGTATAGATGACGTCTATAGTATAGATGATCACTATAGTATAGATGACGTCTATAGTATAGATGACGTCTATAGTATAGATGACGTCTATAGTATAGATAGTATAGATGACGTGTATAGTATAGATGACATCTATAGTATAGATGGCGTCTATAGTATATATGACGTCTATAGTATAGATGACGTCTATAGTATAGATGGCGTCTATAGTATATATGACGTCTATAGTATAGATGACGTCTATAGTATAGATGGCGTCTATAGTATAGATGACGTCCATAGTATAGACGACGTCTATAGGATAGATGACGTCTATAGTATAGATGACGTCTATAGAATAGATGACGTCTATACTATAGATGACGTCTATAGTATAGATGACGTCTATACTATAGATGACGTCTATAGTATAGATGACGTCTATAGTATAGATGACGTCTATAGTATAGATGACGTCTAAAGTATTGATGACGTCTATAGTATTGATGACGTCTATAATATAGATGACGTCTATAGTATAGATGACGTCTATAGTATAGATGACGTCTACAGTATAGATGACGTTTATAGTATAGATGACGTCTATAGTTTTGACGACGTCTATAGTATAGATGACGTCTATAGTATAGATGACGTCTATAGTATAGATGACGTCTATAGTATAGATGACGTCTATAGTATATATGACGTCTATAGTATAGATGACGTCTATAGTATAGATGACGTCTATAGTATAGATGACGTCTATAGTATAGATGACGTCCATAGTATAGACGACGTCTATAGGATAGATGACGTCTATAGTATAGATGACGTCTTTAGTATAGACGACGTCTATACTATAGATGACGTCTTAAGTATAGATGACGTCTATACTATAGATGACGTCTATAGTATAGATGACGTCTATAGTATAGATGACGTCTATAGTATACATGCCGTCTATAGTATAGATGACGTCTATAGTATAGATGCCGTCTGTAGTATAGATGCCGTCTATAGTATAGATGACGTCTATAGTATAGATGACGTCTAAAGTATTGATGACATCTATAGTATTGATGACGTCTATAATATAGATGACGTCTATAGTATAGATGACGTCTATAGTATAGATGACGTCTACAGTATAGATGACGTTTATAGTATAGATGACGTCTATAGTTTTGATGACGTCTATAGTATAGATGACGTCTATAGTATAGATGACGTCTATAGTATAGATGACGTCTATAGTATAGATGACGTCTATAGTATAGATGACGTCTATAGTATAGATGACGTCTATAGTATAGATGACGTCTATAGTATAGATGACGTCTATAGTATAGATGACGTCTATAGTATAGATGACGTCTATAATATAGATGACGTCTATAGAATGGATGACGTCTATAGTATAGATGACGTCTAAAGTATAGATGACGTCTATAGTATTGATGACGTCTATAGTATTGATGACGTCTATAGTATTGATGACGTCTATAGTATTGATGATGTCTATAGTATTTATAATGTCTATATTATTGATATGTCTATAGTATAGATGACGTCTATAGTATAGATGACGTCTATTGCATAGATGACGTCCATAGTATAGATGACGTCTATAGTATAGATGACGTCTATAGTATAGATGATATCTATAGTATAGATGACGTCTATAGTATAGATGACGTCTATAGTATAGATGACGTCTATAGTATAGATGACGTTTATAGTATAGATGACGTCTATAGTATAGATGACGTCTATAGTATAGATGACGTCTATAGTATAGATGACGTCTATGGTATAATTGACGTCTATAGTATAGATGATGTCTATAGTATAGATGACGTCTATAGTATAGATGACGTCTATAGTATAGATGACGTCTATAGTATAGATGACGTCTATACTATAGATGACGTCTATATTAAAGATGACGTCTATATTATAGATGACGTCTATATTATAGATGACGTCTATAGTATAGATGACGTCTATAGTATAGATGACGTCTATAGTATAGATGACGTCTATAGTATAGATGACGTCTATAGTATAGATGACGTCTATAGTATAGATGACGTCTATAGTATAGATGACGTCTATAGTATAGATGACAGCGTCTATAGTATAGATGACAGCGTCTATAGTATAGATGACGTCTATAGCATAGATGACGCCTATAGTATAGATGGCGTCTATAGTATAGATGACGTCTATAGTATAGATGACGTCTATAGTATAGATGACGTCTATAGTATAGATGAAGTCTATAGTATAGATGAAGTCTATAGTATAGATGACGTCTATAGCAAAGATGACGTCTATAGTATAGATGACGTCTATAGCATAGATGACGTCTATAGTATAGATGACGTCTATAGCATAGATGACATCTATAGAATAGATGACGTCTATAGTATAGATGACGTTTATAATATTGATGACGTCTATAGTATTGATGATGATGTCTATAGTATTGATGACGTCAATAGTATAGATGACGTCTATAGTATAGATGACGTCTATAGTATAGATGACGTCTTTAGTATAGACGACATCTATAGTATAGATGACGTCTATAGTATATACATCAATACTATAAACGTCATCATAAACGTCATACTATAGACGTCATAATATAGATGATGACGTCTATAGTATAGATGACGTCTATAGTATAGATGACGTCTATAGTATAGATGACGTCTACAGTATAGATGACGTCTATAGTATAGATGACGTCTATAGCATAGAAGACGTCTATAGGATAGATGACTTTAATAGTATAGATGACGTCTGTAGTATAGATGACGTCTATAGTATAGATGACGTCTATAGTATAGATGACGTCTATAGTATAGATGACGTCTATAGTATAGATGACTTCTATAGTATAGATGACGTCTATAGTATAGATGACTTCTATAGTATAGATGACGTCTATAGTATAGATGACTTCTATAGTATAGATGACGTCTATAGTATAGATGACGTCTATAGTATAGATGACGTCTATAGTCTAGATGACGTCTATAGTATAGATGACATCTATAGTATAGATGACGTCTATAGTATAGATGACGTCTATAGTCTAGATGACGTCTATAGTATAGATGACATCTATAGTATAGATGACGTCTATAGTAGAGATGATGTCTATAGCATAGATGACGTCCATAGTATAGATGACGTCTATAGTATAGATGACTTCTATAGTATAGATGACGTCTATAGTATAGATGACGTCTATAGTATAGATGACGTCTATAGTATAGATGACGTCTATAGTATAGATGACGTCTATAGTATAGATGACGTCTATAGTCTAGATGACGTCTATAGTATAGATGACATCTATAGTATAGATGACGTCTATAGTAGAGATGATGTCTATAGCATAGATGACGTCCATAGTATAGATGACGTCTATAGTATAGATGACTTCTATAGTATAGATGACGTCTATAGTATAGATGACGTCTATAGTATAGATGACGTCTATAGTATAGATGACGTCTATAGTATAGATGACGTCTATAGTATAGATGACGTCTATAGTATAGATGACGTGTATAGTATAGATGACGTCTATAGTATAGATGACGTCTATAGAATAGATGACGTCTATAGTATAGATGACGTCTATGGTATAGATGACTTCTATAGTATAGATGACGTCTATAGTATAGATGACTTCTATAGTATAGATGACGTCTATAGTATAGATGACGTCTATAGTATAGATGACGTCTATAGTATAGATGACGTCTATAGTATAGATGACGTCTATAGTATAGATGACGTCTATAGTATAGATGACATCTATATTATAGATGACGTCTATAGTAGAGATGATGTCTATAGCATAGATGACGTCCATAGTATAGATGACGTCTATAGTATAGATGACGTCTATAGTATAGATGACGTCTATAGTATAGGTCAGTATAGGTAGTATAGATGACGTCTATAGTATAGATAGTATAGATGACGTCTATAGTATAGATGACGTCTATAGTATAGATGACGTCTATAGTATAGATGACGTCTATAGTATAGATAGTATAGATGACGTGTATAGTATAGATGACATCTATAGTATAGATGGCGTCTATAGTATATATGACGTCTATAGTATAGATGACGTCTATAGTATAGATGGCGTCTATAGTATATATGACGTCTATAGTATAGATGACGTCTATAGTATAGATGGCGTCTATAGTATAGATGACGTCCATAGTATAGACGACGTCTATAGGATAGATGACGTCTATAGTATAGATGACGTCTATAGAATAGATGACGTCTATACTATAGATGACGTCTATAGTATAGATGACGTCTATACTATAGATGACGTCTATAGTATAGATGACGTCTATAGTATAGATGACGTCTATAGTATAGATGACGTCTACAGTATAGATGACGTTTATAGTATAGATGACGTCTATAGTTTTGACGACGTCTATAGTATAGATGACGTCTATAGTATAGATGACGTCTATAGTATAGATGACGTCTATAGTATAGATGACGTCTATAGTATATATGACGTCTATAGTATAGATGACGTCTATAGTATAGATGACGTCTATAGTATAGATGACGTCTATAGTATAGATGACGTCCATAGTATAGACGACGTCTATAGGATAGATGACGTCTATAGGATAGATGACGTCTATAGTATAGATGACGTCTTTAGTATAGATGACGTCTATACTATAGATGACGTCTTAAGTATAGATGACGTCTATACTATAGATGACGTCTATAGTATAGATGACGTCTATAGTATAGATGACGTCTATAGTATACATGCCGTCTATAGTATAGATGACGTCTATAGTATAGATGCCGTCTGTAGTATAGATGCCGTCTATAGTATAGATGACGTCTATAGTATAGATGACGTCTAAAGTATTGATGACATCTATAGTATTGATGACGTCTATAATATAGATGACGTCTATAGTATAGATGACGTCTAAAGTATAGATGACGTCTATAGTATTGATGACGTCTATAGTATTGATGACGTCTATAGTATTGATGACGTCTATAGTATTGATGATGTCTATAGTATTTATAATGTCTATATTATTGATATGTCTATAGTATAGATGACGTCTATAGTATAGATGACGTCTATTGCATAGATGACGTCCATAGTATAGATGACGTCTATAGTATAGATGACGTCTATAGTAGAGATGATGTCTATAGCATAGATGACGTCCATAGTATAGATGATATCTATAGTATAGATGACGTCTATAGTATAGATGACGTCTATAGTATAGATGACGTCTATAGTATAGATGACGTCTATAGTATAGATGACGTTTATAGTATAGATGACGTCTATAGTATAGATGACGTCTATAGTATAGATGACGTCTATAGTATAGATGACGTCTATGGTATAATTGACGTCTATAGTATAGATGATGTCTATAGTATAGATGACGTCTATAGTATAGATGACGTCTATAGTATAGATGACGTCTATAGTATAGATGACGTCTATAGTATAGATGACGTCTATACTATAGATGACGTCTATATTAAAGATGACGTCTATATTATAGATGACGTCTATATTATAGATGACGTCTATAGTATAGATGACGTCTATAGTATAGATGACGTCTATAGTATAGATGACGTCTATAGTATAGATGACGTCTATAGTATAGATGACGTCTATAGTATAGATGACGTCTATAGTATAGATGACGTCTATAGTATAGATGACGTCTATAGTATAGATGACAGCGTCTATAGTATAGATGACAGCGTCTATAGTATAGATGACGTCTATAGCATAGATGACGCCTATAGTATAGATGGCGTCTATAGTATAGATGACGTCTATAGTATAGATGACGTCTATAGTATAGATGACGTCTATAGTATAGATGAAGTCTATAGTATAGATGAAGTCTATAGTATAGATGACGTCTATAGCAAAGATGACGTCTATAGTATAGATGACGTCTATAGCATGGATGACGTCTATAGTATAGATGACGTCTATAGCATAGATGACATCTATAGAATAGATGACGTCTATAGTATAGATGACGTTTATAATATTGATGACGTCTATAGTATTGATGATGATGTCTATAGTATTGATGACGTCAATAGTATAGATGACGTCTATAGTATAGATGACGTCTATAGTATAGATGACGTCTTTAGTATAGACGAAATCTATAGTATAGATGACGTCTATAGTATATACATCAATACTATAAACGTCATCATAAACGTCATACTATAGACGTCATAATATAGATGATGACGTCTATAGTATAGATGACGTCTATAGTATAGATGACGTCTATAGTATAGATGACGTCTACAGTATAGATGACGTCTATAGTATAGATGACGTCTATAGCATAGATGACGTCTATAGGATAGATGACTTTAATAGTATAGATGACGTCTGTAGTATAGATGATGTCTATAGTATAGATGACGTCTATAGTATAGATGACGTCTATAGTATAGATGACGTCTATAGTATAGATGACTTCTATAGTATAGATGACGTCTATATTATAGATGACTTCTATAGTATAGATGACGTCTATAGTATAGATGACTTCTATAGTATAGATGACGTCTATAGTATAGATGACGTCTATAGTATAGATGACGTCTATAGTCTAGATGACGTCTATAGTATAGATGACATCTATAGTATAGATGACGTCTATAGTAGAGATGACGTCTATGGTATAGATGACTTCTATAGTATAGATGACGTCTATAGTATAGATGACTTCTATAGTATAGATGACGTCTATAGTATAGATGACGTCTATAGTATAGATGACGTCTATAGTATAGATGACGTCTATAGTATAGATGACGTCTATAGTATAGATGACGTCTATAGTATAGATGACATCTATATTATAGATGACGTCTATAGTAGAGATGATGTCTATAGCATAGATGACGTCCATAGTATAGATGACGTCTATAGTATAGATGACGTCTATAGTATAGATGACGTCTATAGTATAGATGACTTCTATAGTATAGATGACGTCTATAGTATAGATGACGTCTATAGTATAGATGACGTCTATAGTCTAGATGACGTCTATAGTATAGATGACATCTATAGTATAGATGACGTCTATAGTAGAGATGATGTCTATAGCATAGATGACGTCCATAGTATAGATGACGTCTATAGTATAGATGACTTCTATAGTATAGATGACGTCTATAGTATAGATGACGTCTATAGTCTAGATGACGTCTATAGTATAGATGACATCTATAGTATAGATGACGTCTATAGTAGAGATGATGTCTATAGCATAGATGACGTCCATAGTATAGATGACGTCTATAGTATAGATGACTTCTATAGTATAGATGACGTCTATAGTATAGATGACGTCTATAGTATAGATGACGTCTATAGTATAGATGACGTCTATAGTATAGATGACGTCTATAGTATAGATGACGTCTATAGTCTAGATGACGTCTATAGTATAGATGACATCTATAGTATAGATGACGTCTATAGTAGAGATGATGTCTATAGCATAGATGACGTCCATAGTATAGATGACGTCTATAGTATAGATGACTTCTATAGTATAGATGACGTCTATAGTATAGATGACGTCTATAGTATAGATGACGTCTATAGTATAGATGACGTCTATAGTATAGATGACGTCTATAGTATAGATGACGTCTATAGTATAGATGACGTCTATAGTATAGATGACGTCTATAGTATAGATGACGTCTATAGTATAGATGACGTCTATAGAATAGATGACGTCTATAGTATAGATGACGTCTATGGTATAGATGACTTCTATAGTATAGATGACGTCTATAGTATAGATGACTTCTATAGTATAGATGACGTCTATAGTATAGATGACGTCTATAGTATAGATGACGTCTATAGTATAGATGACGTCTATAGTATAGATGACGTCTATAGTATAGATGACGTCTATAGTATAGATGACGTCTATAGTATAGATGACATCTATATTATAGATGACGTCTATAGTAGAGATGATGTCTATAGCATAGATGACGTCCATAGTATAGATGACGTCTATAGTATAGATGACGTCTATAGTATAGATGACGTCTATAGTATAGGTCAGTATAGGTAGTATAGATGACGTCTATAGTATAGATAGTATAGATGACGTCTATAGTATAGATGACGTCTATAGTATAGATGACGTCTATAGTATAGATGACGTCTATAGTATAGATAGTATAGATGACGTGTATAGTATAGATGACATCTATAGTATAGATGGCGTCTATAGTATATATGACGTCTATAGTATAGATGACGTCTATAGTATAGATGGCGTCTATAGTATATATGACGTCTATAGTATAGATGACGTCTATAGTATAGATGGCGTCTATAGTATAGATGACGTCCATAGTATAGACGACGTCTATAGGATAGATGACGTCTATAGTATAGATGACGTCTATAGAATAGATGACGTCTATACTATAGATGACGTCTATAGTATAGATGACGTCTATAGTATAGATGACGTCTATAGTATAGATGACGTCTAAAATATTGATGACGTCTATAGTATTGATGACGTCTATAATATAGATGACGTCTATAGTATAGATGACGTCTATAGTATAGATGACGTCTACAGTATAGATGACGTTTATAGTATAGATGACGTCTATAGTTTTGACGACGTCTATAGTATAGATGACGTCTATAGTATAGATGACGTCTATAGTATAGATGACGTCTATAGTATAGATGACGTCTATAGTATATATGACGTCTATAGTATATATGACGTCTATAGTATAGATGACGAATATAGTATAGATGACGTCTATAGTATAGATGACGTCTATAGTATAGATGACGTCCATAGTATAGACGACGTCTATAGGATAGATGACGTCTATAGGATAGATGACGTCTATAGTATAGATGACGTCTTTAGTATAGATGACGTCTATACTATAGATGACGTCTTAAGTATAGATGACGTCTATACTATAGATGACGTCTATAGTATAGATGACGTCTATAGTATAGATGACGTCTATAGTATACATGCCGTCTATAGTATAGATGACGTCTATAGTATACATGCCGTCTATAGTATAGATGACGTCTATAGTATAGATGCCGTCTGTAGTATAGATGCCGTCTATAGTATAGATGACGTCTATAGTATAGATGACGTCTAAAGTATTGATGACATCTATAGTATTGATGACGTCTATAATATAGATGACGTCTATAGTATAGATGACGTCTATAGTATAGATGACGTCTACAGTATAGATGACGTTTATAGTATAGATGACGTCTATAGTTTTGATGACGTCTATAGTATAGATGACGTCTATAGTATAGATGACTTCTATAGTATAGATGACGTCTATAGTATAGATGACGTCTATAGTATAGATGACGTCTATAGTATAGATGACGTCTATAGTATAGATGACGTCTATAATATAGATGACGTCTATAGAATGGATGACGTCTATAGTATAGATGACGTCTAAAGTATAGATGACGTCTATAGTATTGATGACGTCTATAGTATTGATGACGTCTATAGTATTGATGACGTCTATAGTATTGATGATGTCTATAGTATTTATAATGTCTATATTATTGATATGTCTATAGTATAGATGACGTCTATAGTATAGATGACGTCTATTGCATAGATGACGTCCATAGTATAGATGACGTCTATAGTATAGATGACGTCTATAGTAGAGATGATGTCTATAGCATAGATGACGTCCATAGTATAGATGATATCTATAGTATAGATGACGTCTATAGTATAGATGACGTCTATAGTATAGATGACGTCTATAGTATAGATGACGTCTATAGTATAGATGACGTTTATAGTATAGATGACGTATATAGTATAGATGACGTCTATAGTATAGATGACGTCTATAGTATAGATGACGTCTATGGTATAATTGACGTCTATAGTATAGATGATGTCTATAGTATAGATGACGTCTATAGTATAGATGACGTCTATAGTATAGATGACGTCTCTAGTATAGATGACGTCTATAGTATAGATGACGTCTATACTATAGATGACGTCTATATTAAAGATGACGTCTATATTATAGATGACGTCTATATTATAGATGACGTCTATAGTATAGATGACGTCTATAGTATAGATGACGTCTATAGTATAGATGACGTCTATAGTATAGATGACGTCTATAGTATAGATGACGTCTATAGTATAGATGACGTCTATAGTATAGATGACGTCTATAGTATAGATGACGTCTATAGTATAGATGACAGCGTCTATAGTATAGATGACAGCGTCTATAGTATAGATGACGTCTATAGCATAGATGACGCCTATAGTATAGATGGCGTCTATAGTATAGATGACGTCTATAGTATAGATGACGTCTATAGTATAGATGACGTCTATAGTATAGATGAAGTCTATAGTATAGATGAAGTCTATAGTATAGATGACGTCTATAGCAAAGATGACGTCTATAGTATAGATGACGTCTATAGCATGGATGACGTCTATAGTATAGATGACGTCTATAGCATAGATGACATCTATAGAATAGATGACGTCTATAGTATAGATGACGTTTATAATATTGATGACGTCTATAGTATTGATGATGATGTCTATAGTATTGATGACGTCAATAGTATAGATGACGTCTATAGTATAGATGACGTCTATAGTATACAGGGTGTTTCCAAATTCGATGCAAATATTTTGACACAAGATTCTTGGGTATATTTGAAGAAAAAAATTGTTCTACAGTATGGGCCTATCTCAAATTTTGACACCACTTATAGGGAATTTAAGAAAACACCTACTTTGAGGTACCTTGACCCATACTAACACAAATATCTCCGCCAACACTTACAACAGGTACTTCATTTAGGACTTAAATTTTAGTAGAAATAGTATTCCTTTTAACTGCATTAAAATAAAATTGATGACTTTTTTAACTTTCGAGATATTTGCTTTTAAGTCAGATCCTTTTTCCCTGCCCATGACATTTTTTTGACTTTCAAGACACATTTCTGCGAAAAATGCGTAATAAACATATCGGTAATTTTTTTTTTCTAGTGCACCTAACAGTACTTAATAAAAATTGCTAAGACAAGTTACCCGAAAAACCCACAGATTTTATGATACTTGGGAAATTCCATAGCAGGTAAATTTAAGAAAAATTATTTTCACGAAGCCCCGACAGGTTTAAGGTGGAAATATGATTTGTTACCTACTTTTACAACCGCGATTGACAACAAGAACGATTTTTTGACTATGTATTAATAATTTACGTAGGTTTTAGAGCATGCATTTTTATTAGACTACCTGATAAAAAGGTAATTTCCTTATCATTTTTCTGTTAAATCCCAAAAAGGATTAAGTTTGAGGTTGGTCGCCTAGTTGGAAAATTTAACCTAATGTAAATTGTATTAAAGGTTAGAAAAAATTAAATCCATCAAAGTAATATTTGAAGCCGAGGTGACACAACAGTTGTTAAGAAACCCTACTTGAAATGGCATCTTTTACAAACGAAGAATACGCCGATATTATCAACGTTTATGGGATGTGCAACGGAAGTTCTATTAGAGCACAACAAAGATACCATCAGCTTTATCCTAACCGAAGAGTACCTAATCCCCGCGTATTTACAAATTCGTTTCGAAGACTTCGGGAAACGGGATCTGTTTCAACAAGACGACCTAACGCAGGAGCTTCACCGGGAAGAATTGCAGTTGATGAAAGAATACTGGAAGCGGTTGCAAATGATCCATCAATCAGCATCAGGCGCTTATCCTTGCGATTTAATGTTTCAACACATAAAATTGTTCGTCTCCTGCATACGGAAAACTTGTATCCATACCACCATACACCTGTGCAGGAACTGCTTCCGAGTGATTTGGAGCCGAGACTTGAGTTTTGCAACTGGTTGTTAGAGAGGAAATTGGATGACAACGGTTTTATAAGCAGAATCCTATGGACGGACGAATCTCAATTTACTAGAGATGGGATTACAAATTTTCACAATCTACACACATGGGCTGCGGAAAACCCACACACAAGGAGAGAGTCATCATTTCAACACAGATTTAGCGTCAATTTGTGGGCAGGTGTTATTGGGAAGAACTTAATCGGTCCCTTCAAACTGCCTCCCACACTGAATTCTGCAAACTATTTTTAATTTTTAAGCAATGATTTAACAGATCTACTGGAGGATGTTCCGGTAACTCAACGAGCTTCGTCATATTTTCAACAGGATGGAGCCACAGCTTACTTTGGTCGCGAGGTTAAGAATTGGCTGGATGAAAAGTACGCTGGTCGTTGGATAGGAAGAAATGGACCGGTTCACTGGCCTGCAAGATCTCCAGCCCTTACAATTATGGATTTTTTTGTATGGGGGAGAATGAAAGAACTTGTTTATTCTACAGAAATATCAACTCTAAATGATTTAGAAGATCAAATTCTCCAAGCCTCGTCACAAGTGAGGCAGGAGTTATCCTCAATAAACGTTGACAGCGCAATCCAAAAACGGGCTCTAGCATGCATACAAAATGGAGGAGGACACTTTGAACACCTTATTTGATTGTAAAGTTAACTTAATGAAATAAAAAAAAAAACATAAACCACACAAGCATTTTTATTCAGAATAATAGGAATTGAAAACTATGAATCGAGTTTTTCATAATTTTACCTGCTATGGAATTTCCCAAGTATCATAAAATCTGTGGGTTTTTCGGGTAACTCGTCTTAGCGATTTTTATTAAGTATTGTTAGGTGCACTAGAAAAAAAAAATTACCGATATGTTTATTACGCATTTTTCGCAGAAATGTGTCTTGAAAGTCAAAAAAATGTCATGGGCATGGAAAAAGGATCCGACCTAAAAGCAAATATCTCAAAAGTTAAGAAAGTCATCAATTTTATTTTAAAGCAGTTAAAAGGAGTACTATTTTTTCTAAAATTTAAGTCCTAAATGAAGTACCTGTTGTAAGTGTTAGCGGAGATATTTGTGTTAGTATGAGTCAAGGTACCTCAAAGTAGGTGTTTTCTTAAATTCCCAATAAGTGGTATCAAAATTTGAGATAGGCCCATACTGTAGAACAATTTTTTTCTTCAAATATACCCAAGAATCTTGAGTCAAAATATTTGCATCGAATTTGGAAACACCCTGTAGATGACGTCTTTAGTATAGACGACATCTATAGTATAGATGACGTCTATAGTATATACATCAATACTATAAACGTCATCATAAACGTCATACTATAGACGTCATAATATAGATGATGACGTCTATAGTATAGATGACGTCTATAGTATAGATGACGTCTATAGTATAGATGACGTCTACAGTATAGATGACGTCTATAGTATAGATGACGTCTATAGCATAGATGACGTCTATAGGATAGATGACTTTAATAGTATAGATGACGTCTGTAGTATAGATGATGTCTATAGTATAGATGACGTCTATAGTATAGATGACGTCTATAGTATAGATGACGTCTATAGTATAGATGACTTCTATAGTATAGATGACGTCTATATTATAGATGACTTCTATAGTATAGATGACGTCTATAGTATAGATGACTTCTATAGTATAGATGACGTCTATAGTATAGATGACGTCTATAGTATAGATGACGTCTATAGTCTAGATGACGTCTATAGTATAGATGACATCTATAGTATAGATGACGTCTATAGTAGAGATGACGTCTATGGTATAGATGACTTCTATAGTATAGATGACGTCTATAGTATAGATGACTTCTATAGTATAGATGACGTCTATAGTATAGATGACGTCTATAGTATAGATGACGTCTATAGTATAGATGACGTCTATAGTATAGATGACGTCTATAGTATAGATGACGTCTATAGTATAGATGACATCTATATTATAGATGACGTCTATAGTAGAGATGATGTCTATAGCATAGATGACGTCCATAGTATAGATGACGTCTATAGTATAGATGACGTCTATAGTATAGATGACGTCTATAGTATAGATGACGTCTATAGTATAGATGACGTCTATAGTATAAATGACGTCTATAGTATAGATGACGTCTATAGTATAAATGACGTCTATAGTATAGATGACGTCCATAGTATAGATGTCGTTTATAGTATAGATGACGTCTACAGTATAGATGACGTCTATAGTATAGATGACGTCTATAGTATAGATGACGTCTATAGTATAGATGACGTCTATAGTATAGATGACGTTTATAGTATAGATGACGTCTATAGTTTTGATGACGTTTATAGTATAGATGACGTCTATAGTTTTGATGACGTCTATAGTATAGATGACGTCTATAGAATAGATGACGTCTATAGTATAGATGACGTCTATAGTATAGATGACGTCTATAGTATAGATGACGTCTATAGTATAGATGACGTCTATAGTATAGATGACGTCTATAGTATAGATGACGTCTATAGTATAGATGACGTCTATAGTATAGATGACGTCTATAGTATAGATGACGTCTATAGTATAGATGACGTCTATAGTATAGATGACGTCTATAGTATAGATGACGTCTATAGTATAGATGATGTCTATAGTATAGATGACGTCTATAGTATAGATGATGTCTATAGTATAGATGACGTCTATAGTATAGATGACGTCTATAGTATAGATGACGTCTATAGTATAGATGACGTCTATAGTATAGATGGCGTCTATTGTATAGATGACGTCTATAGTATAGATGACGTCTATAGTATAGATGCCGTCTATAGTATAGATGACGTCTATAGTATAGATGCCGTCTATAGTATAGATGACGTCTATAGTATAGATGCCGTCTATAGTATAGATGACGTCTATAGTATAAATGACGTCTATAGTATAGATGACGTCCATAGTATAGATGTCGTCTATAGTATAGATGACGTCTACAGTATAGATGACGTCTATAGTATAGATGACGTCTATAGTATAGATGACGTCTATAGTATAGATGACGTCTATAGTATAGATGACGTTTATAGTATAGATGACGTCTATAGTTTTGATGACGTTTATAGTATAGATGACGTCTATAGTTTTGATGACGTCTATAG
The DNA here is from genome assembly GCA_947623515.1 of Neoascia interrupta. Classification (NCBI taxonomy): domain Eukaryota; kingdom Metazoa; phylum Arthropoda; class Insecta; order Diptera; family Syrphidae; genus Neoascia; species Neoascia interrupta. The sequence goes on from CANQKQ010000033.1 coordinate 149,054, forward strand.
TATAGATGACGTCTATAGTATAGATGACGTCTATAGTATAGATGACGTCTATAGTATAGATGACGTCTATAGAATAGATGACGTCTATAGTATAGATGACCTCTATAGTATAAATGACCTCTATAGTATAGATGACGTCTATAGTATAGATGACGTCTATAGTATAGATGACGTCTATAGTATAGATGACGTCTATAGTATAGATGACGTCTATAGTATAGAGGACGTCTATAGTATAGATGACGTCTATAGTATAGATGACGTCTATAGTATAGATGACGTCTATAGTATAGATGACGTCTATAGTATTGATGACGTCTATAGTATTGATGACGTCTATAGTATAAATGACGTGTCTGTAGTATAGATGACGTCTATAGTATAGATGACGTGTATAGTATAGATGACGTCTATAGTAGAGATGATGTCTATAGCATAGATGACGTCCATAGTATAGTTGACGTCTATAGTATAGATGACGTCTATAGTATAGATGACGTCTATAGTATAGATGACGTCTATAGTATAGATGACGTCTATAGTATAGATGACGTCTATAGTATAGATGACGTCTACAGTATAGATGACGTCTATAGTATAGATGGCGTCTATAGCATAGATGACGTCTATAGGATAGATGACTTTAATAGTATAGATGACGTCTGTAGTATAGATGACATCTATAGTATGGATGACGTCTATAGTATAGATGACGTCTATAGTATAGATGACGTCTAAGTATAGATGACGTCTATTGTATAGATGACGTCTATAGTATAGATGACGTCTATAGCATAGATGACGTCCATAGTATAGCTGACGTCCATAGTATAGATAACGTCTATAGTATAGATGACGTCTATAGTATAGATGACGTCTATAGTATAGATGACGTCTATAGTATAGATGACGTCTATAGTATAGATGACGTCTATAGTATAGATGACGTCTATAGTATAGATGACGTCTATAGTATAGATGACGTCTATAGTATAGATGACGTCTATAGTATAGATGACGTCTATAGTATAGATGACGTCTATAGTATAGATGACGTCTATAGTATAGATGACGTCTATAGTATAGATGACGTCTATAGTATAGATGACGTCTATAGTATAGATTACGTCTATAGTATAGATGACGTCTATAGTATAGATGACGTCTATAGTATAGATGACGTCTATAGTATAGATGACGTCTATAGTATAGATGACGTCTATAGTATAGATGACGTCTATAGTATAGATGATGTCTATAGCATAGATGACGTCCATAGTATAGATGACGTCTATAGTATAGATGACGTCTATAGTATAAATGACGTCTATAGTATAGATGACGTCTATAGTATAGATGACGTCTATAGTATAGATGACGTCTATAGTATAGATGACGTCTATAGTATAGATGACGTCTATAGTATAGATGACGTCTATAGTATAGATGACGTCTATAGTATAGTTGATGTCTATAGTATAGATGACGTCTATAGTATAGATGACGTCTATAGTATAGATGACGTCTATAGTATAGATGACGTCTATAGTATAGATGACGTCTATAGTATAGATGATGTCTATAGCATAGATGACGTCCATAGTATAGATGACGTCTATAGTATAGATGACGTCTATAGTATAGATGACGTCTATAGTATAGATGACGTCCATAGTATAGATGATATCTATAGTATAGATGACGTCTATAGTATAGATGACGTCTATAGTATAGATGACGTCTATAGTATAGATGACGTCTATAGTATAGATGACGTCTATAGTATAGATGACGTCTATGGTATAGATGACGTCTATAGTATAGATGATGTCTATAGCATAGATGACGTCCATAGTATAGATGACGTCTATAGTATAGATGACGTCTATAGTATAAATGACGTCTATAGTATAGATGACGTCTATAGTATAGATGGCGTCTATAGTATAGATGACGTCTACAGTATAGATGACGTCTATAGTATAGATGACGTCTATAGCATAGATGACGTCTACAGGATAGATGACTTTAATAGTATAGATGACGTCTGTAGTATAGATGACATCTATAGTATAGATGACATCTATAGTATAGATGACGTCTATAGTATAGATGACGTCTATAGTATAGATGACGTCTATAGTATAGATGACGTCTATAGTATAGATGACGTCTATAGTATAGATGACGTCTATTGTATAGATGACGTCTATAGTATAGATGACATCTATAGCATAGATGACGTCCATAGTATAGCTGACGTCCATAGTATAGATGACGTCCATAGTATAGATGACGTCTATAGTATAGATGACGTCTATAGTATAGATGACGTCTATATATAGATGACGTCTATATATAGATGACGTCTATAGTATAGATGACGTCTATAGTATAGATGATGTCTATAGTATAGATGACGTCTATAGTATAGATGACGTCTATAGTATAGATGACGTCTATAGTATAGATGACGTCTATAGTATAAATGACGTGTCTATAGTATAGATGACGTCTATAGTAGAGATGATGTCTATAGCATAGATGACGTCTATAGTATAGATGACGTCTATAGTATAGATGACGTTTATAGTATAGATGACGTCTATAGTATAGATGACGTCTATAGTATAGATGACGTCTATAGTATAGATGACGTCTATAGTATAGATGACGTCTATAGTATAGATGACGTCTATAGTATAGATGACGTCTATAGTATAGATGACGTCTATAGTATAGATGACGTCTATAGTATAGATGACGTCTATAGTATAGATGACGTCTATAGTATAGATGACGTCTATAGTATAGATGACGTCTATAGTATAGATGACGTCTATAGTATAGATGACGTTTATAGTATAGATGACGTCTATAGTATAGATGACGTCTATGGTATAGATGACGTCTATAGTATAGATGACGTCTATAGTATAGATGACGTCTATAGTATAGATGACGTCTATAGTATAGATGACGTCTATAGTATAGATGACGTCTATGGTATAGATGACGTCTATAGTATAGATGATGTCTATAGCATAGATGACGTCCATAGTATAGATGACGTCTATAGTATAGATGACGTCTATAGTATAAATGACGTCTATAGTATAGATGACGTCTATAGTATAGATGACGTCTATAGTATAAATGACGTCTATAGTATAGATGACGTCTATAGTATAGATGACGTCTATAGCATAGATGACGTCTATAGGATAGATGACTTTAATAGTATAGATGACGTCTGTAGTATAGATGACATCTATAGTATAGATGACGTCTATAGTATAGATGACGTCTATAGTATAGATGACGTCTAAGTATAGATGACGTCTATTGTATAGATGACGTCTATAGTATAGATGACGTCTATAGTATAGATGACGTCCATAGTATAGCTGACGTCCATAGTATAGATAACGTCCATAGTATAGATGACGTCTATAGTATAGATGACGTCTATAGTATAGATGACGTCTATAGTATAGATGACGTCTATAGTATAGATGACGTCTATAGTATAGATGACGTCTATAGTATAGATGACGTCTATAGTATAGATGACGTCTATAGTATAGATGACGTCTATAGTATAGATGACGTCTATAGTATAGATGACGTCTATAGTATAGATGACGTCTATAGTATAGATGACGTCTATAGTATAGATGACGTCTATAGTATAGATGACGTCTATAGTATAGATGACGTCTATAGTATAGATGACGTCTATAGTATAGATGACGTCTATAGTATAGATGACGTCTATAGTATAGATGACGTCTATAGTATAGATGACGTCTATAGTATAGATGACGTCTATAGTATAGATGACGTCTATAGTATAGATGACGTCTATAGTATAGATGACGTCTATAGTATAGATGACGTCTATAGTATAGATGACGTCTATGGTATAGATGACGTCTATAGTATAGATGATGTCTATAGCATAGATGACGTCCATAGTATAGATGACGTCTATAGTATAGATGACGTCTATAGTATAAATGACGTCTATAGTATAGATGACGTCTATAGTATAGATGACGTCTATAGTATAGATGACGTCTATAGTATAGATGACGTCTATAGTATAGATGACGTCTATAGTATAGATGACGTCTATAGTATAGATGACGTCTATAGTATAGATGACGTCTATAGTATAGTTGATGTCTATAGTATAGATGACGTCTATAGTATAGATGACGTCTATAGTATAGATGACGTCTATAGTATAGATGACGTCTATGGTATAGATGACGTCTATAGTATAGATGACGTCTATAGTATAGATGATGTCTATAGCATAGATGACGTCCATAGTATAGATGACGTCTATAGTATAGATGACGTCTATAGTATAGATGACGTCCATAGTATAGATGATATCTATAGTATAGATGACGTCTATAGTATAGATGACGTCTATAGTATAGATGACGTCTATAGTATAGATGACGTCTATAGTATAGATGACGTCTATAGTATAGATGACGTCTATGGTATAGATGACGTCTATAGTATAGATGATGTCTATAGCATAGATGACGTCCATAGTATAGATGACGTCTATAGTATAGATGACGTCTATAGTATAAATGACGTCTATAGTATAGATGACGTCTATAGTATAGATGGCGTCTATAGTATAGATGACGTCTACAGTATAGATGACGTCTATAGTATAGATGACGTCTATAGCATAGATGACGTCTACAGGATAGATGACTTTAATAGTATAGATGACGTCTGTAGTATAGATGACATCTATAGTATAGATGACGTCTATAGTATAGATGACGTCTATAGTATAGATGACGTCTATAGTATAGATGACGTCTATTGTATAGATGACGTCTATAGTATAGATGACATCTATAGCATAGATGACGTCCATAGTATAGCTGACGTCCATAGTATAGATGACGTCCATAGTATAGATGACGTCTATAGTATAGATGACGTCTATAGTATAGATGACGTCTATATATAGATGACGTCTATATATAGATGACGTCTATAGTATAGATGACGTCTATAGTATAAATGACGTCTATAGTATAGATGACGTCTATAGTATAGATGACGTCTATAGTATAAATGACGTCTATAGTATAGATGACGTCTATAGTATAGATGACGTCTATAGCATAGATGACGTCTATAGGATAGATGACTTTAATAGTATAGATGACGTCTGTAGTATAGATGACATCTATAGTATAGATGACGTCTATAGTATAGATGACGTCTATAGTATAGATGACGTCTAAGTATAGATGACGTCTATTGTATAGATGACGTCTATAGTATAGATGACGTCTATAGCATAGATGACGTCCATAGTATAGCTGACGTCCATAGTATAGATAACGTCCATAGTATAGATGACGTCTATAGTATAGATGACGTCTATAGTATAGATGACGTCTATAGTATAGATGACGTCTATAGTATAGATGACGTCTATAGTATAGATGACGTCTATAGTATAGATGACGTCTATAGTATAGATGACGTCTATAGTATAGATGACGTCTATAGTATAGATGACGTCTATAGTATAGATGACGTCTATAGTATAGATGACGTCTATAGTATAGATGACGTCTATAGTATAGATGACGTCTATAGTATAGATGACGTCTATAGTATAGATGACGTCTATAGTATAGATGACGTCTATAGTATAGATGACGTCTATAGTATAGATGACGTCTATAGTATAGATGACGTCTATAGTATAGATGACGTCTATAGTATAGATGACGTCTATAGTATAGATGACGTCTATAGTATAGATGACGTCTATAGTATAGATGACGTCTATAGTATAGATGACGTCTATAGTATAGATGACGTCTATAGTATAGATGACGTCTATAGTATAGATGACGTCTATAGTATAGATGACGTCTATGGTATAGATGACGTCTATAGTATAGATGATGTCTATAGCATAGATGACGTCCATAGTATAGATGACGTCTATAGTATAGATGACGTCTATAGTATAAATGACGTCTATAGTATAGATGACGTCTATAGTATAGATGACGTCTATAGTATAGATGACGTCTATAGTATAGATGACGTCTATAGTATAGATGACGTCTATAGTATAGTTGATGTCTATAGTATAGATGACGTCTATAGTATAGATGACGTCTATAGTATAGATGACGTCTATAGTATAGATGACGTCTATAGTATAGATGACGTCTATAGTATAGATGACGTCTATAGTATAGATGACGTCTATAGTATAGATGACGTCTATAGTATAGATGACGTCTATAGTATAGATGACGTCTATAGTATAGATGACGTCTATAGTATAGATGACGTCTATAGTATAGATGACGTCTATAGTATAGATGACGTCTATAGTATAGATGACGTCTATAGTATAGATGACGTCTATAGTATAGATGACGTCTATAGTATAGATGACGTCTATAGTATAGATGACGTCTATAGTATAGTTGATGTCTATAGTATAGATGACGTCTATAGTATAGATGACGTCTATAGTATAGATGACGTCTATAGTATAGATGACGTCTATAGTATAGATGACGTCTATAGTATAGATGACGTCTATAGTATAGATGACGTCTATGGTATAGATGACGTCTATAGTATAGATGATGTCTATAGTATAGATGACGTCTATAGTATAGATGACGTCTATAGTATAGATGACGTCCATAGTATAGATGATATCTATAGTATAGATGACGTCTATAGTATAGATGACGTCTATAGTATAGATGACGTCTATAGTATAGATGACGTCTATAGTATAGATGACGTCTATAGTATAGATGACGTCTATAGTATAGATGACGTCTATGGTATAGATGACGTCTATAGTATAGATGATGTCTATAGCATAGATGACGTCCATAGTATAGATGACGTCTATAGTATAGATGACGTCTATAGTATAAATGACGTCTATAGTATAGATGACGTCTATAGTATAGATGGCGTCTATAGTATAGATGACGTCTACAGTATAGATGACGTCTATAGTATAGATGACGTCTATAGCATAGATGACGTCTACAGGATAGATGACTTTAATAGTATAGATGACGTCTGTAGTATAGATGACATCTATAGTATAGATGACGTCTATAGTATAGATGACGTCTATAGTATAGATGACGTCTATAGTATAGATGACGTCTATTGTATAGATGACGTCTATAGTATAGATGACATCTATAGCATAGATGACGTCCATAGTATAGCTGACGTCCATAGTATAGATGACGTCCATAGTATAGATGACGTCTATAGTATAGATGACGTCTATAGTATAGATGACGTCTATATATAGATGACGTCTATATATAGATGACGTCTATAGTATAGATGACGTCTATAGTATAGATGATGTCTATAGTATAGATGACGTCTATAGTATAGATGACGTCTATAGTATAGATGACGTCTATAGTATAGATGACGTCTATAGTATAAATGACGTGTCTATAGTATAGATGACGTCTATAGTAGAGATGATGTCTATAGCATAGATGACGTCTATAGTATAGATGACGTCTATAGTATAGATGACGTTTATAGTATAGATGACGTCTATAGTATAGATGACGTCTATAGTATAGATGACGTCTATAGTATAGATGACGTCTATAGTATAGATGACGTCTATAGTATAGATGACGTCTATAGTATAGATGACGTCTATAGTATAGATGACGTCTATAGTATAGATGACGTATATAGTATAGATGACGTCTATAGTATAGATGACGTCTATAGTATAGATGACGTCTATAGTATAGATGACGTCTATAGTATAGATGACGTCTATAGTATAGATGACGTCTATAGTATAGATGACGTCTATAGTATAGATGACGTCTATAGTATAGATGACGTCTATAGTATAGATGACGTCTATAGTATAGATGACGTCTATAGTATAGATGACGTTTATAGTATAGATGACGTCTATAGTATAGATGACGTCTATGGTATAGATGACGTCTATAGTATAGATGACGTCTATAGTATAGATGACGTCTATAGTATAGATGACGTCTATAGTATAGATGACGTCTATAGTATAGATGACGTCTATAGTATAGATGACGTCTATAGTATAGATGACGTCTATAGTATAGATGACGTCTATAGTATAGATGACGTCTATAGTATAGATGACGTCTATAGTATAGATGACGTCTATAGTATAGATGACGTCTATAGTATAGATGACGTCTATAGTATAGATGACGTCTATAGTATAGATGACGTCTATAGTATAGATGACGTCTGTAGAATAGATGACCTCTATAGTATAGATGACGTCTATAGTATAGATGACGTCTATAGTATAGATGACGTCTATAGTATAGATGACATCTATAGTATAGATGACGTCTATAGAATAGAAGACGTCTATAGTATAGATGACGTCTAAAGTATAGATGACGTCTATAGTATAGATGACGTCTATAGTATAGATGACGTCTATAGTATTGATGACGTCTATAGTATTGATGACGTCTATAGTATTGATGATGTCTATAGTATTGATGATGTCTAGATGACGTCTATAGTATAGATGACGTCTATAGTATAGATGACGTCTATAGTATAGATGACGTCTATAGTATAGATGACGTCTATAGTATAGATGACGTCTATAGTATAGATGACGTCTATAGTATAGATGACGTCTATAGTATAGATGACGTCTATAGTATAGATGACGTCTATAGTATAGATGATGTCTATAGTATAGATGACGTCTATAGTATAGATGATGTCTATAGCATAGATGACGTCCATAGTATAGATGACGTCTATAGTATAGATGACGTCTATAGTATAAATGACGTCTATAGTGTAGATGACGTCTATAGTATAGATGAATTTCTTCTACAGTATAGATGACGTCTATAGTATAGATGACGTCTATAGCATAGATGACGTCTATAGGATAGATGACTTTAATAGTATAGATAACGTCTGTAGTATAGATGACATCTATAGTATAGATGAAGTCTATAGTATAGATGACGTCTATAGTATAGATGACGTCATATATAGTATAGATGACGTCTGTAGTATAGATGACATCTATAGTATAGATGAAGTCTATAGTATAGATGACGTCTATAGTATAGATGACGTCTATAGTATAGATGACGTCTATTGTATAGATGACGTCTATAGTATAGATGACGTCTATAGTATAGATGACGTCTATAGTATAGATGACGTCTATAGTATAGATGACGTCTATAGTATAGATGACGTCTATAGTATAGATGACGTCTATAGTATAGATGACGTCTATAGTATAGATGACGTCTATAGTATAGATGACGTCTATAGTATAGATGACGTCTATAGTATAGATGACGTCTATGGTATAGATGACGTCTATAGTATAGATGAAATCTATAGCATAGATGACGTCCATAGTATAGATGACGTCTATAGTATAGATGACGTCTATAGTATAGATGACGTCTATAGTATAGATGACGTCCATAGTATAGATGATATCTATAGTATAGATGACGTCTATAGTATAGATGACGTCTATAGTATAGATGACGTCTATAGTATAGATGACGTCTATAGTATAGATGACGTCTATAGTATAGATGACGTCTATAGTATAGATGACGTCTATAGTATAGATGACGTCTATAGTATAGATGACGTCTATGGTATAGATGACGTCTATAGTATAGATGATGTCTATAGCATAGATGACGTCCATAGTATAGATGACGTCTATAGTATAGATGACGTCTATAGTATAAATGACGTCTATAGTATAGATGACGTCTATAGTATAGATGACGTCTATAGTATAAATGACGTCTATAGTATAGATGACGTCTATAGTATAGATGACGTCTATAGCATAGATGACGTCTATAGGATAGATGACTTTAATAGTATAGATGACGTCTGTAGTATAGATGACATCTATAGTATAGATGACGTCTATAGTATAGATGACGTCTATAGTATAGATGACGTCTATAGTATAGATGACGTCTATAGTATAGATGACGTCTATTGTATAGATGACGTCTATAGTATAGATGACGTCTATAGTATAGATGACGTCTATAGTATAGATGACGTCTATAGTATAAATGACGTGTCTATAGTATAGATGACGTCTATAGTATAGATGACGTCTATAGTATAGATGACGTCTATAGTATAAATGACGTGTCTATAGTATAGATGACGTCTATAGTATAGATGACGTCTATAGTATAGATGACGTCTATAGTATAGATGACGTCTATGGTATAGATGACGTCTATAGTATAGATGACGTCTATAGTATAGATGACGTCTATAGTATAGATGACGTCTATAGTATAGATGACGTCTATAGTATAGATGACGTCTATAGTATAGATGACGTCTATAGTATAGATGACGTCTATAGTATAGATGACGTCTATAGTATAGATGACGTCTATAGTATAGATGACGTCTATAGTATAGATGACGTCTATAGTATAGATGACGTCTATAGAATAGATGACCTCTATAGTATAGATGACGTCTATAGTATAGATGACGTCTATAGTATAGATGACGTCTATAGTATAGATGACGTCTATAGAAAAGATGACGTCTATAGTATAGATGACGTCTATAGTATTGATGACGTCTATAGTATTGATGACGTCTATAGTATTGATGACGTCTATAGTATTGATGATGTCTAGATGACGTCTGTAGTATAGATGACGTCTATAGTATAGATGACGTCTATAGTATTGATGACGTCTATAGTATAGATGACGTCTATAGTATAGATGACGTCTATAGTATAGATGACGTCTATAGTATAGATGACGTCTATAGTATAGATGATGTCTATAGTATAGATGACGTCTATAGTATAGATGATGTCTATAGCATAGATGACGTCCATAGTATAGATGACGTCTATAGTATAGATGACGTCTATAGTATAAATGACGTCTATAGTGTAGATGACGTCTATAGTATAGATGACGTCTATAGTATAGATGAATTTCTTCTACAGTATAGATGACGTCTATAGTATAGATGACGTCTATAGCATAGATGACGTCTATAGGATAGATGACTTTAATAGTATAGATGACGTCTGTAGTATAGATGACATCTATAGTATAGATGAAGTCTATAGTATAGATGACGTCTATAGTATAGATGACGTCTATAGTATAGATGACGTCTATTGTATAGATGACGTCTATAGTATAGATGACGTCTATAGCATAGATGACGTCCATAGTATAGCTGACGTCCATAGTATAGATGACGTCCATAGTATAGATGACGTCTATAGTATAGATGACGTCTATAGTATAGATGACGTCTATAGTATAGATGACGTCTATGTATAGATGACGTCTATAGTAGAGATGACGTCTATAGTATAGATGACGTCTATAGTATAGATGACGTCTATAGTATAAATGACGTGTCTATAGTATAGATGACGTCTATAGTATAGATGACGTCTATAGTATAGATGACGTATATAGTAGAGATGATGTCTATAGCATAGATGACGTCCATAGTATAGTTGACGTCTATAGTATAGATGACGTCTATAGTATAGATGACGTCTATAGTATAGATGACGTCTATAGTATAGATGACGTCTACAGTATAGATGACGTCTATAGTATAGATGACGTCTATAGCATAGATGACGTCTATAGGATAGATGACTTTAATAGTATAGATGACGTCTGTAGTATAGATGACATCTATAGTATAGATGACGTCTATAGTATAGATGACGTCTATAGTATAGATGACGTCTAAGTATAGATGACGTCTATTGTATAGATGACGTCTATAGTATAGATGACGTCTATAGCATAGATGACGTCCATAGTATAGCTGACGTCCATAGTATAGATGACGTCCATAGTATAGATGACGTCTATAGTATAGATGACGTCTATAGTATAGATGACGTCTATAGTATAGATGACGTCTATAGTATAGATGACGTCTATATATAGATGACGTCTATAGTATAGATGACGTCTACAGTATAGATGACGTCTATAGTATAGATGACGTCTATAGTATAAATGACGTGTCTATAGTATAGATGACGTCTATAGTATAGATGACGTCTATAGTAGAGATGACGTCTATAGTAGAGATGATGTCTATGGCATAAATGACGTCCATGGTATAGTTGACGTCTATAGTATAGATGACGTCTATAGTATAGATGACGTCTATAGTATAGATGACGTCTATAGTATAGATGACGTCTATAGTATAGATGACGTCTATAGTATAGATAGGTTCTATGGTATAGATGACGTCTATAGTATAGATGACGTCTATAGTATAGATGACGTCTATAGTATAGATGATGTCTATAGTATAGATGACGTCTATAGTATAGATGACGTCTATAGTATAGATGACGTCTATAGTATAGATGACGTCTATAGTATAGATAGTATAGATGACGTCTATAGTATAGATGACATCTATAGTATAGATGACGTCTATAGTATATATGACGTCTATAGTATAGATGACGTCTATAGTATAGATGACGTCTATAGTATAGATGACGTTTATAGTATAGATGACGTCTATAGTATAGATGACGTCTATAGTATAGATGACGTCTATAGTATAGATGACGTCTATAGTATAAATGACGTGTCTATAGTATAGATGACGTCTATAGTATAGATGACGTCTATAGTATAGATGACGTCTATAGTAGAGATGATGTCTATAGCATAGATGACGTCCATAGTATAGTTGACGTCTATAGTATAGATGACGTCTATAGTATAGATGACGTCTATAGTATAGATGACGTCTATAGTATAGATGACGTCTATAGTATAGATGACGTCTATAGTATAGATGACGTCTATAGAATAGATGACGTCTATAGTTTTGATGACGTCTATAGTATAGATGACGTCTATAGTATAGATGACGTCTATAGTATAGATGACCTCTATAGTATAGATGACCTCTATAGTATAGATGACCTCTATAGTATAGATGACGTCTATAGTATAGATGACGTCTATAGTATAGATGACGTCTATAGTATAGATGACGTCTATAGAATAGAAGACGTCTATAGTATAGATGACGTCTAAAGTATAGATGACGTCTATAGTATAGATGACGTCTATAGTATTGATGACGTCTATAGTATTGATGACGTCTATAGTATTGATGATGTCTATAGTATTGATGATGTCTATAGTATTGATATGTCTATAGTATAGATGACGTCTATAGTATAGATGACGTCTATAGTATAGATGACGTCTATTGCATGTATGATGTCCATAGTATAGATGACGTCTATAGTATAGATGACGTCTATAGTAGAGATGATGTCTATAGCATAGATGACGTCCATAGTATAGATGATATCTATAGTATAGATGACGTCTATAGTATAGATGACGTCTATAGTATAGATGACGTCTATAGTATAGATGACGTCTATAGTATAGATGACGTCTATAGTATAGATGACGTCTATAGTATAGATGACGTCTATAGTTTAGATGACGTCTATAGTATAGATGACGTCTATAGTATAGATGACGTCTATAGTATAGATGACGTCTATAGTATAGATGACGTCTAAAGTATAGATGACGTCTATAGTATAGATGACGTCTATAGTATAGATGACGTCTATTGTATAGATGATGTCTATAGCATAGATGACGTCCATAGTATAGATGACGTCTATAGTATAGATGACGTCTATAGTATAAATGACGTCTATAGTATAGATGACGTCTATAGTATGGATGACGTCTATAGTACAGATGACGTCTACAGTATAGACGACGTCTATAGTATAGATGACGTCTATAGCATAGATGACGTCTATAGGATAGATGACTTTAATAGTATAGATGACGTCTATAGTATAGATGACGTCTATAGTATAGATGACGTCTATTGTATAGATGACGCCTATAGTATAGATGACGTCTATAGCATAGATGACGTCCATAGTATAGCTGACGTCCATAGTATAGATGACGTGCATAGTATAGATGACGTCTATAGTATAGATGACGTCTATAGTATAGATGACGTCTATAGTATAGATGACGTCTATAGTATAGATTACGTCTATAGTATAGATGACGTCTATAGTATAGATGACGTCTATAGTATAGATGACGTCTATGGTATAGATGACGTCTATAGTATAGATGACGTCTATAGTATAGGTGACGTCTATAGTATAGATGACATCTATAGTATAGATGACGTCTATAGTATATATGACGTCTATAGTATAGATGACGTCTATAGTATAGATGACGTCTATAGTATAGATGACGTTTATAGTATAGATGACGTCTATAGTATAGATGACGTCTATAGTATAGATGACGTCTATAGTATAGATGACGTCTATAGTATAGATGACGTCTATAGTATAGATGACGTCTATAGTATAGATGACGTCCATAGTATAGATGATATCTATAGTATAGATGATATCTATAGTATAGATGATATCTATAGTATAGATGACGTCTATAGTATAGATGACGTCTTAATTATAGATGACGTCTTAATTATAGATGACGTCTATAGTATAGATGACGTCTATTGCATAGATGACGTCCATAGTATAGATGACGTCTATAGTATAGATGACGTCTATAGTATAGATGATATCTATAGTATAGATGATATCTATAGTATAGATGATGTCTATAGTATAGATGACGTCCATAGTATAGATGATATCTATAGTATAGATGATATCTATAGTATAGATGATATCTATAGTATAGATGACGTCTATAGTATAGATGACGTCTTAATTATAGATGACGTCTATAGTATAGATGACGTCTATTGCATAGATGACGTCCATAGTATAGATGACGTCTATAGTATAGATGACGTCTATAGTAGAGATGGTGTCTATAGCATAGATGACGTCCATAGTATAGATGATATCTATAGTATAGATGACGTCTATAGAATAGATGACGTCTATAGTATAGATGACCTCTATAGTATAGATGACCTCTATAGTATAGATGACCTCTATAGTATAGATGACGTCTATAGTATAGATGACGTCTATAGTATAGATGACGTCAATAGAAGAGAAGACGTCTATAGTATAGATGACGTCTAAAGTATAGATGACGTCTATAGTATAGATGACGTCTATAGTATTGATGACGTCTATAGTATTGATGACGTCTATAGTATTGATGATGTCTATAGTATTGAAGATGTCTATAGTATTGTTATATCTATAGTATAGATGACGTCTATAGTATAGATGACGTCTATAGTATAGATGACGTCTATAGTATAGATGACGTCTATAGTATAGATGACGTCTATAGTATAGATGACGTCTATAGTATATATGACGTCTATAGTATAGATGACGTCTATAGTATAGATGACGTCTATAGTATAGATGACGTCTATAGTATAGATGACGTCTATAGTATAGATGATGTCTATAGCATAGATGACGTCCATAGTATAGATGACGTCTATAGTATAGATGACGTCTATATTATAGATGACGTCTATAGTATAGATGACGTCTATAGTATAGATGACGTCTATAGTATAGATGACGTCTATAGTAAAGATGACGTCTATAGTATAGATGACGTCTATAGTATAAATGACGTGTCTATAGTATAGATGACGTCTATAGTATAGATGACGTCTATAGTATATAATAACTAACAACAACAACTGATTTGTTTGAAGATGTCCTTATATAAACTATCCTTAACCCGCGACTGTTAAACAAACTCGACCGAGCGCCCGCAACCGATGATATGGAATGAATCGCAATCTACTCAACCACCATCTTCACTCAGTCGAGCTGCTTGCGCAGATGTCATTTTCTCCTGCTACCTAACCGAGTGATCGGGATTTTATCACTCGTCATACAGTGTAGTCCTAAAGTAATGAGACAGATGGTTAACAATTCGGCCATCCGACATATCACTGCCCTCAGTGATTTCCTGGCTACCGTCATACTAAACTACAATCTGAACTATCCCTAAATCAATTATTTTCTAATGAAACGTCTTATAGCAACAATCTTATTACACTCTCGGCATGGTCACAGCCAATTCAGTTTCAACCATAGCATGATCACAGCTATTTTTGTTCACCCTCGGCATGATCACAGCCATTTAATTTTAACCTCCGGCATGATCACAGCCAATTAAACTCGATCTTCGGCATGATCACAGCCGTTCAACGCAACCCTGGGCATGATCACAGCCACTCAAAATCAATCTCCGGCATGATCACAGCCAATAAAATCTTACCTTCGGCATGATCACAGCCAATCAAACTCAACCCTTGTTAACTTACTTATTAATCTCGTTTTTCTTCCCTGAAAAATAAATCTCTTCTCAAATAATTTCCAATGAAACAGAGCCATTTCAAATGCAATTTAAAATCGAATAATTTTAATTGTAACTCAGTATTAAATAAAATAAAAGCACAAAATTCATTTTTGATTGATTGGGTTGAACCACTTAAAATAGAAAATAATTTAATATAAAATTCATTTAAAAGAAAAAAAATAGAAGAGCAAGGTATAAAGTAGAAGGTTTAACTTTTTAATCATCATTATCTGACTCATCATCAAGATCTTCGTCGTTATCTAAGCCTTCCAGGTCACAATCGTCTAAAGAGCACCATGGTTTCAAACGATCCGCAGAATGGACCGACTCATATGGTCTCTGTGACACCTGAGTCACGGCGGAATCTGCAATTACGTATCGGTCATTTGATAGGATACATTTGACCTCATACGGTCCCTTAAACCGGGGTAAAAGTTTTCTTGATTGGCCAGTAGCTGTATAGGCAGCTCGTATTAGCACCATATCCCCAACCTGGTACGTTTGCGGCTCACGGTGAGTTAAGTTATACTTTTCGGCTTGTTTCGCTTGCAACGTCTCAACTCGCTGTCTGACTCGGTCCCGTAAAACATCTAATGGGATGTTATCTTCTTCATCGTCGGAGTCATCGCCTTGTAAGACTAGGCTTAATTGGTTTTTCAGCGAATTCCTTGGGTTGAAGGCGAATAGAATCTCCTGTGGTGTTTGATTTGTTATCCGATGTTTGAGACAGTTTAATCCCCATTGTATGGCAGGTAAGTTAGCATCCCAATCCCGTCCATCCGTTCGTGCTGCCATAGTTGAAACTGCAGTGCCAATAGTGCGGAAGTATCGTTCAATTTGTCCATTAGCACGGGGTGTGCAAACTGCAGTCGATATGTGTTTAATTCCATTTTCATTGCAATAGGCGTTGAATAACTTTGCGGTATACGCCGTTCCCTTATCCGAGATAATGCGAGAGGGTAACCCAAAAAATTGCGTTAAATCTGTAAGAATTCGAACTACCGCTTTAGCAGTGGTGTCCTTTACGGCTCTTATGATCACAAACTTGCTGAAAGAGTCGATTAAGGCCAACACATACTGATTTCCTTTTAAACTCTTTACATAAGGTCCGAGATGATCAATGTGTATAGTAAAGAATGGAATTGGATGCTTTTCGATCGGATGAATCTGATATCTTGACTCGTCTTTTGCACGTTTGTTGTACAAGCAGGGGACACAACTGGAAAGATATTTTTGAACAATGCGTCGCATTTTTGGAAACCAGTATTGTTTCCGAATGTGTTCAATGGTACGGTCTATACCACAATGACCTATGTCATCGTGAGAGGATTTTATAATTCGCCACCTTACACCATGAGGAACGACAAAACGAGGACCATCACCTGTATTTTTAAAGAGACGACCAGATTTCAGACAGTACTCCTTTTCGAGTGATTTTCGTGCGCGGTCCTTTTTGTTATCGCCGGATAGTATTTCCCTGATGTGCTTCAGCTGTGGGTCATTGTACTGAAGTGTTGAGACCCAATCCGTCTCTTGCATACCAATAATATTGATATTTAAACCTACTTCCTCCATTTCAACTGCTGGTTCCACTGGGTTACGGCTTAAGGCATCAGCATGTTGCATTTGACTTGCCGTCTTGTACTCCAGGCTAAAGTCATATTCCTGTATTCTTAGCCACCAGCGAGCTATTCTTGGCAATAAATCTTTTTTGTCTTGGGTCAATTTAAGGGAATTACAATCAGTGAAAATAGTGAACCTTTTTCCAAGCAGATAAAAGCGAAATCGTTGGAGACTTTCGACAACCGCTAGTGCCTCGAGTTCGTAGCTGTGGTATTTGCTTTCTAATTCAGTAGTTGCCCGACTAAAGTAAGAGACTGCTCGTTTTCCGCCAGAATTATCGCCTTGCACGAGCACACCTGCAAGGCCCAATGCGGAGGCGTCAGTATGTATTTCATGATTTAACACAGGATTGTATATGGCCAGGACTGGAGCTTCACAAAGTTTACTTTTCAGCGTATCGAATGAGGTTTGTTCCCTATCAGACCAAACGAATTTAGCGTTTTTCTTCAAAAGACTATTTAATGGTGCGGCTATCTCGGCATAATTTTTAATAAATCTTCTAAAATAACCTGAAAGTCCCAGGAATTGTCTTACTTGCCTTGGTTCTGCAGGGGTTGGAAAAAGCTTCACGGCTTCCACTTTAAAGCTGCCAGGTTGAACTCCTTTGCCGCTGACCTCGTGACCAAGATATGTTATTTTTGAGGCAAAGAAGGTACATTTTGATAAATTTAGTGTAAGATTAAATTCCTTAAGAATGTCCAAAAATTGCTTTAAAAGCTTTAGAACGGAGGCCGTGTCTGTCCCAAAGATTACGATATCGTCCATGTAAATTAAAATATGCTTCGATGGTAACCGGCGAACTATTAAATTCATGAGTTTCATAAAACAAGCTGGGGCATTTGTAAGCCCAAAGGGGACACGCTTGAACTGATAGTGCCCTTGGGGAGTGACAAAAGCTGTAAGATATTTCGAGTCTTCCTGAATTGGAATTTGATAATACCCACTCATCAAATCCAGAACTATAAACACTTTTCCATCGCACATAAGATTTATTTGTTCCTCTATGTTAGGGGTAGGGAAATTTTCACGGATTGTAATGGTATTTAGTCTTCTATAATCAACGCATAGTCTGTACGTACCGTTTTTCTTTTTGACTAACAAAGCTGGACTGGCATATTCTGATGAAGAGTCTTCGATAATATCATTTTTAAGGAGTTCCGCTATGATATTTTCAAGATGAATTTGCTCATTATAAGCCACGCGATATGGCTTATGCCTAATTACATTGTCTTCTTTAAGCTTTAAATTTAAAAATATAGCGTTAGTTCTTCCTAGCTCACTTAAATTTGAAGCAAAACACTCCCGATTTTCGTTAAGAATTAAAAGTAATTGGCTTAAGTGACCCCCGTCACTGCCGGCGTCACCAATGTTAATGTCTTTTTCTTTAATTTCAATTCGCTTAAGTGTTAGTTGTAAGGGATCTAGTCACGGAACAGATGGTTTGTCATTAATTTTTGTAACTTCCAGGGTACCAAATTTTTTTGTTACACATACATTCGGCGAATCAAGGAAGTTTAGTCCTAAGATCATTGGACTGTCTTGTGCGTTGTTTTCGACAACGTATATGTCAATAGGCATCGAAACTTCACCCACGGTCACAACTTGCCTTGTTTTGCCTACTACTTGTGTCGTACCTCCACCAAAACCATCCAGCTTTATATTACATGTCGCGTGTGCGAAGCTATGATGCCTGGCATCATCAATTCGTATAGTAGAACAGTCACTACCAAGGTCTAGGAAAGCTGTGATTGCGAAATCGCCTACCTTTATTTTCTTCGTCAAACCCCCATCACCCTGGTTCTGCAGAAGGCGACGAATTTTATGTGGTGGTTCATTGACTGGTGCAAAAGGGCGCCTTTTTGCTGCACGACAGTTACGCGCGAAGTGGCCTGGCTCCTTACAATTAAAACAAACCTTGGTTATTGATGGTTGGTGATAATCAACCCTACAATCACGCGCGTAATGACCATCCTTCCTGCACTTGAAGCAGGTTATATCTCTTCGTATGTTAGTAGATGGCCCTGGCGACATTAGTTGGCTCTTACTCTTGGTAGCTGTGGTGTTAAATTTTTGTCGGCTGCTCGCTTGCTCTCTTACCCTGGAGAGGGACTTCAAAAGCTGGAGCAGCTCACCAATGGACTCACATTTTGACATAGTGACGTTATCCATCAACGCACTGTCGCCCAACCCCGAAATAATGAAACTAATGATTGATTTTGTTGCCAACTTACCGCGCTTGCCCAGTGCAAGCATCGCATAAACGTAGCTCTCGTAGCTTTCGTCTGGCTGCTTCTGCCTCTTCATAAGGCTCACCAGCACATCAGTCTCGTCTTCCAGAGAGGGGAAATCTATCACCAAGCTGGTTTTAAAGTGAGTCCAGCTTGTGATATGCCCTCTCTGTGCCGCCAGCCACTGTGCCGCTGCCTCTTCCACCCGCAAGGACGCATATAAAAGGGTTGAACGGTCATCCCAGTCATATACTTGACTTAAATGGTCAATCAAAGTGACCCACTCTTCCGCACTTGCACCTCGCGAGGGATTAAATGCCGGAATTAACAGTTTTATCTCCTCACTCCCTTGTATGTAAAAAAATTAACACACCAGCATACATTGTTGAGAAGTTGGCCCTGGTTCACCTCGAGCTGTTGCGCCACTCTATTTATTTATCTATCTCCTCACTCCCGAATCTAACCGAGGAGCAACCCGGACGGCTGGAAGTGTCGCTTGTGGTCGCACTACTGCCTCGACGGATAGCAGCCACTTCCTTCTCTAGCTCCGCATTTTTCTTTTTTAATGCCTGGAGCTCTTGTTTTAAGTTATTCATCTTTGTACTTTTTTTCTTTTTTTTTCCCCCGTTTGGCAACGCGCGCAGTTATGAAGGAAGGCAGCAGGAGCAGACACCACACAACCACGAAAAAAAAAACAAAAGCAAAAAAAATATTCGCACTCACTCAAACCGTTCGTTCGGCGATAGATACACACACAAGACAAGGCAACGGCAAAAAAAAACAAGGAGGTTGCAGCTGCACCGCACTGGCACTGAAGAGCCTATCAAAAAAAAAACTGTTTCATATACGCACGTATCACTCTTTTTATTTATTTATTTCCTATATTTTTTCGGTTAATCCCACTTCTGATATAATAACTAACAACAACAACTGATTTGTTTGAAGATGTCCTTATATAAACTATCCTTAACCCGCGACTGTTAAACAAACTCGACCGAGCGCCCGCAACCGATGATATGGAATGAATCGCAATCTACTCAACCACCATCTTCACTCAGTCGAGCTGCTTGCGCAGATGTCATTTTCTCCTGCTACCTAACCGAGTGATCGGGATTTTATCACTCGTCATACAGTGTAGTCCTAAAGTAATGAGACAGATGGTTAACATATAGATGACGTCTATAGTAGAGATGATGTCTATAGCATAGATGACGTCTATAGTATAGATGACGTCTATAGTATAGATGACGTCTATAGAATAGAAGACGTCTATAGTATAGATGACGTCTATAGTATAGATGACGTCTATAGTATAGATGACGTCTATAGTAGAGATGATGTCTATAGCATAGATGACTTCCATAGTATAGTTGACGTCTATAGTATAGATGACGTCTATAGTATAGATGACGTCTATAGTATAGATGACTTCTATAGTTTTGATGACGTCTATAGTATAGATGACGTCTATAGAATAGATGACGTCTATAGTATAGATGACCTCTATAGTATAGATGACCTCTATAGTATAGATGACGTCTATAGTATAGATGACGTCTATAGTATAGATGACGTCTATAGAATAGAAGACGTCTATAGTATAGATGACGTCTAAAGTATAGATGACGTCTATAGTATAGATGACGTCTATAGTATATATGACGTCTATAGTATTTATGACGTCTATAGTATTGATGATGTCTATAGTATTGATGATGTCTATAGTATTGTTATATCTATAGTATAGATGACGTCTATAGTATAGATGACGTCTATTGCATAGATGACGTCCATAGTATAGATGACGTCTATAGTATAGATGACGTCTATAGAAGAGATGATGTCTATAGCATAGATGACGTCCATAGTATAGATGATATCTATAGTATAGATGACGTCTATAGTATAGATGACGTCTATAGTATAGATGACGTCTATAGTATATATGACGTCTATAGTATAGATGACGTCTATAGTATAGATGACGTCTATAGTATAGATGACGTCTATAGTATAGATGATGTCTATAGCATAGATGACGTCCATAGTATAGATGACGTCTATAGTATAGATGACGTCTATAGTATAGATGACGTCTATAGTATAGATGACGTCTATAGTATAGATGACGTCTATAGTATAGATGGCGTCTATAGTATAGATGACGTCTATAGTATAGATGACGTCTATAGTATAGATGACGTCTATAGTATAGATGACGTCTATAGTATAGATGACGTTTATAGTATAGATGACGTCTATAGTATAGATGACGTCTATAGTATAGATGACGTCTATAGTATAGATGACGTCTATAGTATAGATGACGTCTATAGTATAGATGACGTCTATAGTATAGATGACGTCTATAGTATAGATGACGTCTATAGTATAGATGACGTCTATAGTATAGATGACGTCTATAGTATAGATGACGTCTATAGTATAGATGACGTCTATAGTATAAATGACGTGTCTATAGTATAGATGACGTCTATGGTATAGATGACGTCTATAGTATAGATGATGTCTATAGCATAGATGACGTCCATAGTATAGTTGACGTCTATAGTATAGATGACGTCTATAGTATAGATGACGTCTATAGTATAGATGACGTCTATAGTATAGATGACGTCTATAGTATAGATGACGTCTATAGTATAGATGACGTCTATAGTATAGATGACGTCTATAGTATAGATGACGTCTATAGAATAGATGACGTCTATAGTATAGATGACCTCTATAGTATAGATGACCTCTATAGTATAGATGACCTCTATAGTATAGATGACGTCTATAGTATAGATGACGTCTATTGTATAGATGCCGTCTATAGTATAGATGACGTCTATAGAATAGAAGACGTCTATAGTATAGATGACGTTTAAAGTATAGATGACGTCTATAGTATAGATGACGTCTATAGTATTGATGACGTCTATAGTATTGATGACGTCTATAGTATTGATGATGTCTATAGTATTGATGATGTCTATAGTATTGTTATATCTATAGTATAGATGACGTCTATAGTATAGATGACGTCTATTGCATAGATGACGTCCATAGTATAGATGACGTCTATAGTATAGATGACGTCTATAGTAGAGATGATGTCTATAGCATAGATGACGTCTATAGTATAGATGACGTCTAAAGTATAGATGACGTCTATAGTATAGATGACGTCTATAGTATTGATGACGTCTATAGTATTGATGACGTCTATAGTATTGATGATGTCTATAGTATTGATGATGTCTATAGTATTGATATGTCTATAGTATAGATGACGTCTATAGTATAGATGACGTCTATAGTATAGATGACGTCTATTGCATGGATGATGTCCATAGTATAGATGACGTCTATAGTATAGATGACGTCTATAGTAGAGATGATGTCTATAGCATAGATGACGTCCATAGTATAGATGATATCTATAGTATAGATGACGTCTATAGTATAGATGACGTCTATAGTATAGATGACGTCTATAGTATAGATGACGTCTATAGTATAGATGACGTCTATAGTATAGATGACGTCTATAGTATAGATGACGTCTATAGTATAGATGACGTCTATAGTATAGATGACGTCTATAGTATAGATGACGTCTATAGTATAGATGACGTCTATAGTATAGATGACGTCTAAAGTATAGATGACGTCTATAGTATAGATGACGTCTATAGTATAGATGACGTCTATAGTATAGATGATGTCTATAGCATAGATGACGTCCATAGTATAGATGACGTCTATAGTATAGATGACGTCTATAGTATAAATGACGTCTATAGTATAGATGACGTCTATAGTATGGATGACGTCTATAGTACAGATGACGTCTACAGTATAGATGACGTCTATAGTATAGATGACGTCTATAGCATAGATGACGTCTATAGGATAGATGACTTTAATAGTATAGATGACGTCTATAGTATAGATGACGTCTATAGTATAGATGACGTCTATTGTATAGATGACGCCTATAGTATAGATGACGTCTATAGCATAGATGACGTCCATAGTATAGCTGACGTCCATAGTATAGATGACGTGCATAGTATAGATGACGTCTATAGTATAGATTACGTCTATAGTATAGATGACGTCTATTGTATAGATGACGTCTATAGTATAGATGACGTCTATTGTATAGATGACGTCTATAGTATAGATGACGTCTATAGTATAGATGATGTCTATAGCATAGATGACGTCTATAGTATAGATGACGTCTATAGTATAGATGACGTCTATAGTATAGATGACGTCTATAGTATAGATGACGTCTATAGTATAGATGACGTCTATAGTATAGATTACGTCTATAGTATATATGACGTCTATGGTATAGATGACGTCTATAGTATAGATGACGTCTATAGTATAGATGACGTTTATAGTATAGATGACGTCTATAGTATAGATGACGTCTATAGTATAGATGACGTCTATAGTATAGATGACGTCTATAGTATAGATGACGTCTATAGTATAGATGACGTCTATAGTATAGATGACGTCCATAGTATAGATGATATCTATAGTATAGATGATATCTATAGTATAGATGATATCTATAGTATAGATGACGTCTATAGTATAGATGACGTCTTAATTATAGATGACGTCTATAGTATAGATGACGTCTATAGTATAGATGACGTCCATAGTATAGATGATATCTATAGTATAGATGATATCTATAGTATAGATGATATCTATAGTATAGATGACGTCTATAGTATAGATGACGTCTTAATTATAGATGACGTCTATAGTATAGATGACGTCTATTGCATAGATGACGTCCATAGTATAGATGACGTCTATAGTATAGATGACGTCTATAGTATAGATGATATCTATAGTATAGATGATATCTATAGTATAGATGATGTCTATAGTATAGATGACGTCCATAGTATAGATGATATCTATAGTATAGATGATATCTATAGTATAGATGATATCTATAGTATAGATGATATCTATAGTATAGATGACGTCTATAGTATAGATGACGTCTTAATTATAGATGACGTCTATAGTATAGATGACGTCTATTGCATAGATGACGTCCATAGTATAGATGACGTCTATAGTATAGATGACGTCTATAGTAGAGATGGTGTCTATAGCATAGATGACGTCCATAGTATAGATGATATCTATAGTATAGATGACGTCTATAGAATAGATGACGTCTATAGTATAGATGACCTCTATAGTATAGATGACCTCTATAGTATAGATGACCTCTATAGTATAGATGACGTCTATAGTATAGATGACGTCAATAGAAGAGAAGACGTCTATAGTATAGTCTATAGTATAGATGACGTCTATAGTATTGATGACGTCTATAGTATTGATGACGTCTATAGTATTGATGATGTCTATAGTATTGATGATGTCTATAGTATTGTTATATCTATAGTATAGATGACGTCTATAGTATAGATGACGTCTATTGCATAGATGACGTCCATAGTATAGATGACGTCTATAGTATAGATGACGTCTATAGTATAGATGACGTCTATAAAATAGATGACGTCTATAGTATAGATGACGTCTATAGTATAGATGACGTCTATAGTATAGATGACGTCTATAGTATAGATGATGTCTATAGCATAGATGACGTCCATAGTATAGATGACGTCTATAGTATAGATGACGTCTATAGTATAGATGACGTCTATAGTATAGATGACGTCTATAGTATAGATGACGTCTATAGTATAGATGACGTCTATAGTAAAGATGACGTCTATAGTATAGATGACGTCTATAGTAAAAATGACGTCTATAGTATAGATGACGTCTATAGTATAGATGACGTCTATAGTATAAATGACGTGTCTATAGTATAGATGACGTCTATAGTATAGATGACGTCTATAGTATAGATGACGTCTATAGTAGAGATGATGTCTATAGCATAGATGACGTCTATAGTATAGATGACGTCTATAGTATAGATGACGTCTATAGAATAGAAGACGTCTATAGTATAGATGACGTCTATAGTATAGATGACGTCTATAGTATAGATGACGTCTATAGTATAGATGACGTCTATAGTAGAGATGATGTCTATAGCATAGATGACTTCCATAGTATAGTTGACGTCTATAGTATAGATGACGTCTATAGTATAGATGACGTCTATAGTATATATGACGTCTATAGTATAGATGACGTCTATAGTATAGATGACGTCTATAGTATAGATGACGTCTATAGTATAGATGACGTCTATAGTATAGATGATGTCTATAGCATAGATGACGTCCATAGTATAGATGACGTCTATAGTATAGATGACGTCTATAGTATAGATGACGTCTATAGTATAGATGACGTCTATAGTATAGATGACGTCTATAGTATAGATGACGTCTATAGTATAGATGACGTCTATAGTTAAGATGGCGTCTATAGTATAGATGACGTCTATAGTATAAATGACGTGTCTATAGTATAGATGACGTCTATAGTATAGATGACGTCTATAGTATAGATGACGTCTATAGTAGAGATGATGTCTATAGCATAGATGACGTCTATAGTATAGATGACGTCTATAGTATAGATGACGTCTATAGAATAGAAGACGTCTATAGTATAGATGACGTCTATAGTATAGATGACGTCTATAGTATAGATGACGTCTATAGTAGAGATGATGTCTATAGCATAGATGACTTCCATAGTATAGTTGACGTCTATAGTATAGATGACGTCTATAGTATAGATGACGTCTATAGTATAGATGACGTCTATAGTATAGATGACGTCTATAGTATAGATGACGTATATAGTATAGATGACGTCTATAGTATAGATGACGTCTATAGTTTTGATGACGTCTATAGTATAGATGACGTCTATAGAATAGATGACGTCTATAGTATAGATGACCTCTATAGTATAGATGACCTCTATAGTATAGATGACGTCTATAGTATAGATGACGTCTATAGTATAGATGACGTCTATAGTATAGATGACGTCTATAGAATAGAAGACGTCTATAGTATAGATGACGTCTAAAGTATAGATGACGTCTATAGTATAGATGACGTCTATAGTATATATGACGTCTATAGTATTTATGACGTCTATAGTATTGATGATGTCTATAGTATTGATGATGTCTATAGTATTGTTATATCTATAGTATAGATGACGTCTATAGTATAGATGACGTCTATTGCATAGATGACGTCCATAGTATAGATGACGTCTATAGTATAGATGACGTCTATAGTATAGATGACGTCTATAGTATAGATGACGTCTATAGTATAGATGACGTCTATAGTATAGATGATGTCTATAGCATAGATGACGTCCATAGTATAGATGACGTCTATAGTATAGATGACGTCTATAGTATAGATGACGTCTATAGTATAGATGACGTCTATAGTATAGATGACGTCTATAGTATAGATGGCGTCTATAGTATAGATGACGTCTATAGTATAGATGACGTCTATAGTATAGATGGCGTCTATAGTATAGATGACGTCTATAGTATAGATGACGTCTATAGTATAGATGACGTCTAAAGTAAAGATGACGTCTATAGTATAGATGACGTCTATAGTATTGATGACGTCTATAGTATAGATGACGTCTATAGTATAGATGACGTTTATAGTATAGATGACGTCTATAGTATAGATGACGTCTATAGTATAAATGACGTCTATAGTATAGATGACGTCTATAGTATAGATGACGTCTATAGTATAGATGACGTCTATAGTATAGATGACGTCTATAGTATAGATGACGTCTATAGTATAGATGACGTCTATAGTATAGATGACGTCTATAGTATAGATGACGTCTATAGTATAGATGACGTCTATAGTATAAATGACGTGTCTATAGTATAGATGACGTCTATAGTATAGATGACGTCTATAGTATAGATGATGTCTATAGCATAGATGACGTCCATAGTATAGTTGACGTCTATAGTATAGATGACGTCTATAGTATAGATGTCGTCTATAGTATAGATGACGTCTATAGTATAGATGACGTCTATAGTATAGATGACGTCTATAGTATAGATGACGTCTATAGTATAGATGACGTCTATAGTATAGATGACGTCTATAGAATAGATGACGTCTATAGTATAGATGACCTCTATAGTATAGATGACCTCTATAGTATAGATGACCTCTATAGTATAGATGACGTCTATAGTATAGATGACGTCTATTGTATAGATGCCGTCTATAGTATAGATGACGTCTATAGAATAGAAGACGTCTATAGTATAGATGACGTTTAAAGTATAGATGACGTCTATAGTATAGATGACGTCTATAGTATTGATGACGTCTATAGTATTGATGACGTCTATAGTATTGATGATGTCTATAGTATTGATGATGTCTATAGTATTGTTATATCTATAGTATAGATGACGTCTATAGTATAGATGACGTCTATTGCATAGATGACGTCCATAGTATAGATGACGTCTATAGTATAGATGACGTCTATAGTAGAGATGATGTCTATAGCATAGATGACGTCCATAGTATAGATGATATCTATAGTATAGATGACGTCTATAGTATAGATGACGTCTATAGTATAGATGACGTCTATAGTATAGATGACGTCTATAGTATAGATGACGTCT
Organism: Neoascia interrupta; assembly: GCA_947623515.1. NCBI lineage: Eukaryota > Metazoa > Arthropoda > Insecta > Diptera > Syrphidae > Neoascia > Neoascia interrupta. Next base: position 178,075 of record CANQKQ010000033.1, read on the forward strand.
ATAGTATATATGACGTCTATAGTATAGATGACGTCTATAGTATAGATGACGTCTATAGTATAGATGACGTCTATAGTATAGATTACGTCTATAGTATAGATGACGTCTATAGTATGGATGATGTCTATAGCATAGATGACGTCCATAGTATAGATGACGTCTATAGTATAGATGACGTCTATAGTATAAATGACGTCTATAGTATAGCTGACGTCTATAGTATAGATGACGTCTATAGTATAGATGATGTCTATAGTATAGATGACGTCTATAGTATAGATGACGTCTATAGTATAGATGATGTCTATAGTATAGATGACGTCTATAGTATAGATGACGTCTATAGTATAGATGACGTCTATGGTATAGATGATGTCTATAGTATAGATGACGTCTATAGTATAGATGACGTCTATAGTATAGATGACGTCTATAGTATAGATGACGTCTATAGTATAGATGACGTCTATAGTATAGATGACGTCTATAGTATAGATGACGTCTATAGTATAGATGACGTCTAGAGTATAGATGACGTCTATATTATAGATGACCTCTATATTATAGATGACGTCTATATTATAGATGACGTCTATATTATAGATGACGTCTATAGAATAGAAGACGTCTATAGTATAGATGACGTCTAAAGTATAGATGACGTCTATAGTATAGATGACGTCTATAGTATTGATGACGTCTATAGTATTGATGACGTCTATAGTATTGATGATGTCTATAGTATTGATGATGTCTATAGTATTGTTATATCTATAGTATAGATGACGTCTATAGTATAGATGACGTCTATTGCATAGATGACGTCCATAGTATAGATGACGTCTATAGTATAGATGACGTCCATAGTATAGATGATATCTATAGTATAGATGACGTCTATAGTATAGATGACGTCTATAGTATAGATGACGTCTATAGTATAGATGACGTCTATAGTATAGATGACGTTTATAGTATAGATGACGTCTAAAGTATAGATGACGTCTATAGTATAGATGACGTCTATAGTATTGATGACGTTTATAGTATAGATGACGTATAAATTATAGATGACGTCTATAGTATAGATGACGTCTATAGAATAGATGACGTCTATAGTATAGATGACGTCTAAAGTATAGATGACGTCTATAGTATAGATGACGTCTATTGCATAGATGACGTCCATAGTATAGATGACGTCTATAGTATAGATGACGTCTATAGTAGAGATGATGTCTATAGCATAGATGACGTCCATAGTATAGATGATATCTATAGTATAGATGACGTCTATAGTATAGATGACGTCTATAGTATAGATGACGTCTATAGTATAGATGACGTCTATAGTATAGATGACGTCTATAGTATAGATGACGTCTATAGTATAGATGACGTCTATAGTATAGATGACGTCTATAGTATAGATGACGTCTATAGTATAGATGACGTCTATAGTATAGATGACGTCTATAGTATAGATGATGTCTATAGTATAGATGACGTCTATAGTATAGATGACGTCTATAGTATAGATGACGTCTATGGTATAGATGATGTCTATAGTATAGATGACGTCTATAGTATAGATGACGTCTATAGTATAGATGACGTCTATAGTATAGATGACGTCTATAGTATAGATGACGTCTATAGTATAGATGACGTCTATAGTATAGATGACGTCTATAGTATAGATGACGTCTATAGTATAGATGACGTCTAGAGTATAGATGACGTCTATATTATAGATGACCTCTATATTATAGATGACGTCTATATTATAGATGACGTCTATATTATAGATGACGTCTATAGAATAGAAGACGTCTATAGTATAGATGACGTCTAAAGTATAGATGACGTCTATAGTATAGATGACGTCTATAGTATTGATGACGTCTATAGTATTGATGACGTCTATAGTATTGATGATGTCTATAGTATTGATGATGTCTATAGTATTGTTATATCTATAGTATAGATGACGTCTATAGTATAGATGACGTCTATTGCATAGATGACGTCCATAGTATAGATGACGTCTATAGTATAGATGACGTCCATAGTATAGATGATATCTATAGTATAGATGATATCTATAGTATAGATGATGTCTATAGTATAGATGACGTCCATAGTATAGATGATATCTATAGTATAGATGATATCTATAGTATAGATGATATCTATAGTATAGATGACGTCTATAGTATAGATGACGTCTTAATTATAGATGACGTCTATAGTATAGATGACGTCTATTGCATAGATGACGTCCATAGTATAGATGACGTCTATAGTATAGATGACGTCTATAGTAGAGATGGTGTCTATAGCATAGATGACGTCCATAGTATAGATGATATCTATAGTATAGATGACGTCTATAGAATAGATGACGTCTATAGTATAGATGACCTCTATAGTATAGATGACCTCTATAGTATAGATGACCTCTATAGTATAGATGACGTCTATAGTATAGATGACGTCTAAAGTATAGATGACGTCTATAGTATAGATGACGTCAATAGAAGAGAAGACGTCTATAGTATAGATGACGTCTAAAGTATAGATGACGTCTATAGTATAGATGACGTCTATAGTATTGATGACGTCTATAGTATTGATGACGTCTATAGTATTGATGATGTCTATAGTATTGATGATGTCTATAGTATTGTTATATCTATAGTATAGATGACGTCTATAGTATAGATGACGTCTATTGCATAGATGACGTCCATAGTATAGATGACGTCTATAGTATAGATGACGTCTATAGCATAGATGACGTCCATAGTATAGATGACGTCTATAGTATAGATGACGTCTTTAGTATAGATGACGTCTATAGTATAGATGACGTCTATAGTATAGATGACGTCTATAGTATAGATGACGTCTATAGTATAGATGACGTCTATAGTATAGATGACGTCTATAGTATAGATGACGTCTATGGTATAGATGATGTCTATAGTATAGATGACGTCTATAGTATAGATGACGTCTATAGTATAGATGACGTCTATAGTATAGATGACGTCTATAGTATAGATGACGTCTATAGTATAGATGACGTCTATAGTATAGATGACGTCTATAGTATAGATGACGTCTAGAGTATAGATGACGTCTATATTATAGATGACCTCTATATTATAGATGACGTCTATATTATAGATGACGTCTATATTATAGATGACGTCTATAGAATAGAAGACGTCTATAGTATAGATGACGTCTAAAGTATAGATGACGTCTATAGTATAGATGACGTCTATAGTATTGATGACGTCTATAGTATTGATGACGTCTATAGTATTGATGATGTCTATAGTATTGATGATGTCTATAGTATTGTTATATCTATAGTATAGATGACGTCTATAGTATAGATGACGTCTATTGCATAGATGACGTCCATAGTATAGATGACGTCTATAGTATAGATGACGTCCATAGTATAGATGATATCTATAGTATAGATGATATCTATAGTATAGATGATGTCTATAGTATAGATGACGTCCATAGTATAGATGATATCTATAGTAAAGATGACGTCTATAGTATAGATGACGTCTTAATTATAGATGACGTCTATAGTATAGATGACGTCTATTGCATAGATGACGTCCATAGTATAGATGACGTCTATAGTATAGATGACGTCTATAGTAGAGATGGTGTCTATAGCATAGATGACGTCCATAGTATAGATGATATCTATAGTATAGATGACGTCTATAGAATAGATGACGTCTATAGTATAGATGACCTCTATAGTATAGATGACCTCTATAGTATAGATGACCTCTATAGTATAGATAACGTCTATAGTATAGATGACGTCTAAAGTATAGATGACGTCTATAGTATAGATGACGTCAATAGAAGAGAAGACGTCTATAGTATAGATGACGTATAAAGTATAGATGACGTCTATAGTATAGATGACGTCTATAGTATTGATGACGTCTATAGTATTGATGACGTCTATAGTATTGATGATGTCTATAGTATTGATGATGTCTATAGTATTGTTATATCTATAGTATAGATGACGTCTATAGTATAGATGACGTCTATTGCATAGATGACGTCCATAGTATAGATGACGTCTATAGTATAGATGACGTCTATAGCATAGATGACGTCCATAGTATAGATGACGTCTATAGTAGAGATGACGTCTATAGTATAGATGACGTCTATAGTATAGATGACGTCTATAGTATAGATGACGTCTATAGTATAGATGACGTCTATAGTATAGATGACGTCTATAGTATAGATGACGTCTATAGTATAGATGATGTCTATAGCATAGATGACGTCCATAGTATAGATGACGTCTATAGTATAGATGACGTCTATAGTATAAATGACGTCTATAGTATAGATGACGTCTATAGTATAGATGACGTCTATAGTATAGATGACGTCTATAGTATAGATGACGTCTATAGTAGAGATGATGACTATAGCATAGACGACTTCCATAGTATAGATGACGTCTATAGTATAGATGACGTCTATAGTATAGATGACGTCTATAGTATTGATGACGTCTATAGTATAGATGACGTCTATAGTATAGATGACGTCTATAGTATAGATGACGTTTATAGTATAGATGACGTATAAATTATAGATGACGTCTATAGAATAGAAGACGTCTATAGTATAGATGACGTCTAAAGTATAGATGACGTCTATAGTATAGATGACGTCTATAGTATTGATGACGTCTATAGTATTGATGACGTCTATAGTATTGATGACGTCTATAGTATTGATATGTCTATAGTATAGATGACGTCTATAGTATAGATGACGTCTATTGCATAGATGATGTCCATAGTATAGATGACGTCTATAGTATAGATGACGTCTATAGTAGAGATGATGTCTATAGCATAGATGACGTCCATAGTATAGATGACGTCTATAGTATAGATGACGTCTAAAGTATAGATGACGTCTATAGTATAGATGACGTCTAAAGTATAGATGACGTCTATAGTATAGATGACGTCTAAAGTATAGATGACGTCTATAGTATAGATGACGTCTATAGTATTGATGACGTCTATAGTATTGATGACGTCCATAGTATTGATGACGTCTATAGTATTGATGATGTCTATAGTATTGATATGTCTATAGTATAGATGACGTCTATAGTATAGATGACGTCTATTGCATAGATGACGTCTATAGTATAGATGACGTCTATAGATAGATAACGTCTATAGTATAGATGACGTCTATAGTATAGATGACGTCTACAGTATAGATGACGTTTATAGTATAGATGACGTATAAATTATAGATGACGTCTATAGTATAGATGACGTCTATAGAATTGATGACGTCTATAGTATAGATGACGTCTAAAGTATAGATGACGTCTATAGTATAGATGACGTCTATTGCATAGATGACGTCCATAGTATAGATGACGTCTATAGTATAGATGACGTCTATAGTAGAGATGATGTCTATAGCATAGATGACGTCCATAGTATAGATGATATCTATAGTATAGATGACGTCTATAGTATAGATGACGTCTATAGTATAGATGACGTCTATAGTATAGATGACGTCTATAGTATAGAAGACGTCTATAGTATAGATGACGTCTATAGTATAGATGATGTCTTTAGTATAGATGACGTCTATAGTATAGATGACGTCTATAGTATAGATGACGTCTATAGTATAGATGACGTCTATAGTATAGATGACGTCTATAGTATAGATGACGTCTATAGTATAGATGACGTCTATAGTATAGATGACGTCTATAGTATAGATGACGTCTATGGTAAAGATGATGTCTATAGTATAGATGACGTCTATAGTATAGATGACGTCTATAGTATAGATGACGTCTATAGTATAGATGACGTCTATAGTATAGATGACGTCTATAGTAGAGATGATGTCTATAGCATAGATGACGTCCATAGTATAGTTGACGTCTATAGTATAGATGACGTCTATAGTATAGATGACGTCTATAGTATAGATGACGTCTATAGTATAGATGACGTTTATAGTATAGATGACGTCTATAGTATAGATGATGTCTATAGCATAGATGACGTCCATAGTATAGATGACGTCTATAGTATAGATGACGTCTATAGTATAAATGACGTCTATAGTATAGATGACGTCTATAGTATAGATGACGTCTATAGTATAGATGACGTCTATAGTATAGATGACGTCTATAGTATAAATGACGTATCTATAGTATAGATGACGTCTATAGTATAGATGACGTCTATAGTATAGATGACGTCTATAGTAGAGATGATGTCTATAGCATAGATGACGTCCATAGTATAGTTGACGTGTATAGTATAGATGACGTCTATAGTATAGATGACGTCTATAGTATAGATGACGTCTATAGTATAGATGACGTCTATAGTTTTGATGACGTCTATAGTATAGATGACGTCTATAGAATAGATGACGTCTATAGTATAGATGACCTCTTTAGTATAGATGACCTCTATAGTATAGATGACGTCTATAGTATAGATGACGTCTATAGTATAGATGACGTCTATAGAATAGAAGACGTCTATAGTATAGATGACGTCTAAAGTATAGATGACGTCTATAGTATAGATGACGTCTATAGTACTGATGACGTCTATAGTATTGATGACGTCTATAGTATTGATGATGTCTATAGTATTGATGATGTCTATAGTATTGTTATATCTATAGTATAGATGACGTCTATAGTATAGATGACGTCTATTGCATAGATGACGTCTATAGTATAGATGACGTCTATTGCATAGATGACGTCCATAGTATAGATGACGTCTATAGTATAGATGACGTCTATAGTAGAGATGATGTCTATAGCATAGATGACGTCCATAGTATAGATGATATCTATAGTATAGATGACGTCTATAGTATAGATGACGTCTATAGTATAGATGACGTCTATAGTTTATATGACGTCTATAGTATAGATGACGTCTATAGTATAGATGACGTCTATAGTATAGATGACGTCTATAGTATAGATGACGTCTATAGTATAGATGACGTCTATAGTATAGATGATGTCTATAGCATAGATGACGTCCATAGTATAGATGACGTCTATAGTATAGATGACGTCTATAGTATAGATGAAGTCTATAGTATAAATGACCTCTATAGTATAGATGACGTCTATAGTATAGATGACGTCTATAGTATAGATGACGTCTATAGTATAGATGACGTCTATAGTATAGATGACGTCTATAGTATAGATTACGTCTATAATATAGATGACGTCTCTAGTATAGATGACGTCTATAGTATAGATGACGTCTATAGTATAGATGACGTCTATAGTTTTGATGACGTCTATAGTATAGATGACGTCTATAGAATAGATGACGTCTATAGATAGATGACCTCTTTAGTATAGATGACCTCTATAGTATAGATGACCTCTTTAGTATAGATGACCTCTATAGTATAGATGACCTCTATAGTATAGATGACGTCTATAGTATAGATGACGTCTATAGTATAGATGACGTCTATAGTATAGATGATGTCTATAGCATAGATGACGTCCATAGTATAGATGACGTCTATAGTATAGATGACGTCTATAGTATAAATGACCTCTATAGTATAGATGACGTCTATAGTATAGATGACGTCTATAGTATAGATGACGTCTATAGTATAGATGACGTCTATAGTATAGATGACGTCTATAGTATAGATGACGTCTATAGTATAGATGACGTCTATAATATAGATGACGTCTATAGTATAGATGACGTCTAAAGTATAGATGACGTCTATAGTATAGATGACGTCTATAGTATTAATGACGTCTATAGTATAGATGACGTCTATAGTATAGATGACGTTTATAGTATAGATGACGTCTATAGTATAGATGACGTCTATAGTATAGATGACGTCTATAGTATAGATGACGTCTATAGTATAGATGACGTCTATAGTATAGATGACGTCTATAGTATAGATGACGTCTATAGTATAGATGACGTCTATAGTATAGATGACGTCTAAAGTATAAATGACGTGTCTATAGTATAGATGACGTCTATAGTATAGATGACGTCTATAGTATAGATGACGTCTATAGTAGAGATGATGTCTATAGCATAGATGACGTCCATAGTATAGTTGACGTCTATAGTATAGATGACGTCTATAGTATAGATGACGTCCATAGTATAGATGACGTCTATAGTATAAATGACGTCTATAGTATAGATGACGTCTATAGTTTTGATGACGTCTATAGTATAGATGACGTCTATAGAATAGATGACGTCTATAGTATAGATGACCTCTATAGTATAGATGACCTCTATAGTATAGATGACCTCTATAGTATAGATGACCTCTATAGTATAGATGACCTCTATAGTATAGATGACCTCTATAGTATAGATGACGTCTATAGTATAGATGACGTCTATAGTATAGATGGCGTCTATAGAATAGAAGACGTCTATAGTATAGATGACGTCTAAAGTATAGATGACGTCTAGAGTATAGATGACGTCTAAAGTATAGATGACGTCTATAGTATTGATGACGTCTATAGTATTGATGATGTCTATAGTATTGATGACGTCTATAGTATTGATGATGTCTATAGTATTGATGACGTCTATAGTATAGATGACGTCTATTGCATAGATGACGTCCATAGTATAGATGACGTCTATAGTATAGATGACGTCTATAGTAGAGATGATGTCTATAACATAGATGACGTCCATAGTATAGGTGATATCTATAGTATAGATGACGTCTATAGTATAGATGACGTCTACAGTATAGATGACGTCTATAGTATAGATGACGTCTATAGTATAGATGGCGTCTATAGAATAGAAGACGTCTATAGTATAGATGATGTCTATAGCATAGATGACGTCCATAGTATAGATTACGTCTATAGTATAGATGACGTCTATAGTATAAATGACGTCTATAGTATAGATGACGTCTATAGTATAGATGACTTCTATAGTATAGATGACGTCTATAGTATAGATGACGTATATAGTATAGATGACGTCTATAGTATAGATGACGTCTATAGTATAGATGACGTCTATAGTATAGATGATGTCTATAGCATAGATGACGTCCATAGTATAGATGACGTCTTTAGTATAGATGACGTCTATAGTATAAATGACGTCTATAGTATAGATGACGTCTATAGTATAGATGACGTCTATAGTATGGATGACGTCTATAGTGTAGATGACGTCTATAGTAGAGATGATGACTATAGCATAGACGACGTCCATAGTATAGATGACGTCTATAGTATAGATGACGTCTATAGTATAGATGACGTCTATAGTATAGATGACGTCTATAGTATAGATGACGTCTATAGTATAGATGACGTCTATAGTATAGATGACGTCTATAGTATAGATGACGTCTATAGTATAGATGACGTCTATAGTATAGATGACGTCTATAGTATTGATGACGTCTATAGTATAGATGACGTCTATAGTATAGATGACGTCTACAGTATAGATGACGTTTATAGTATAGATGACGTATAAATTATAGATGACGTCTATAGTATAGATGACGTCTAAAGTATAGATGACGTCTATAGTATAGATGACGTCTATAGTATTGATGACGTCTATAGTATAGATGACGTCTATAGTATAGATGACGTCTACAGTATAGATGACGTTTATAGTATAGATGACGTATAAATTATAGATGACGTCTATAGTATAGATGACGTCTATAGAATAGATGACGTCTATAGTATAGATGACGTCTAAAGTATAGATGACGTCTATAGTATAGATGACGTCTATTGCATAGATGACGTCTATAGTATAGATGACGTCTATAGTATAGATGACGTCTATAGTATAGATGGCGTCTATAGAATAGAAGACGTCTATAGTATAGATGATGTCTATAGCATAGATGACGTCCATAGTATAGATTACGTCTATAGTATAGATGACGTCTATAGTATAAATGACGTCTATAGTATAGATGACGTCTATAATATAGATGACGTCTATAGTATAGATGACGTCTATAGTGTAGATGACGTCTATAGTAGAGATGATGACTATAGCATAGACGACGTCCATAGTATAGATGACGTCTATAGTATAGATGACGTCTATAGTATAGATGACGTCTATAGTATAGATGACGTCTATAGTATAGATGACGTCTATAGTATAGATGACGTCTATAGTATAGATGACGTCTATAGTATTGATGACGTCTATAGTATAGATGACGTCTATAGTACTGATGACGTCTATAGTATTGATGACGTCTATAGTATTGATGATGTCTATAGTATTGATGATGTCTATAGTATTGTTATATCTATAGTATAGATGACGTCTATAGTATAGATGACGTCTATTGCATAGATGACGTCTATAGTAGAGATGATGACTATAGCATAGACGACGTCCATAGTATAGATGACGTCTATAGTATAGATGACGTCTATAGTATAGATGACGTCTATAGTATAGATGACGTCTATAGTATAGATGACGTCTATAGTATAGATGACGTCTATAGTATAGATGACGTCTATAGTATTGATGACGTCTATAGTATAGATGACGTCTATAGTATAGATGACGTCTACAGTATAGATGACGTTTATAGTATAGATGACGTATAAATTATAGATGACGTCTATAGTATAGATGACGTCTATAGTAGAGATGATGTCTATAGCATAGATGACGTCCATAGTATAGTTGACGTCTATAGTATAGATGACGTCTATAGTATAGATGACGTCTATAGTATAGATGACGTCTATAGTATAGATGACGTTTATAGTATAGATGACGTCTATAGTATAGATGATGTCTATAGCATAGATGACGTCCATAGTATAGATGACGTCTATAGTATAGATGACGTCTATAGTATAAATGACGTCTATAGTATAGATGACGTCTATAGTATAGATGACGTCTATAGTATAGATGACGTCTATAGTATAGATGACGTCTATAGTATAAATGACGTATCTATAGTATAGATGACGTCTATAGTATAGATGACGTCTATAGTATAGATGACGTCTATAGTAGAGATGATGTCTATAGCATAGATGACGTCCATAGTATAGTTGACGTGTATAGTATAGATGACGTCTATAGTATAGATGACGTCTATAGTATAGATGACGTCTATAGTATAGATGACGTCTATAGTTTTGATGACGTCTATAGTATAGATGACGTCTATAGAATAGATGACGTCTATAGTATAGATGACCTCTTTAGTATAGATGACCTCTATAGTATAGATGACGTCTATAGTATAGATGACGTCTATAGAATAGAAGACGTCTATAGTATAGATGACGTCTAAAGTATAGATGACGTCTATAGTATAGATGACGTCTATAGTACTGATGACGTCTATAGTATTGATGACGTCTATAGTATTGATGATGTCTATAGTATTGATGATGTCTATAGTATTGTTATATCTATAGTATAGATGACGTCTATAGTATAGATGACGTCTATTGCATAGATGACGTCTATAGTATAGATGACGTCTATGGCATAGATGACGTCCATAGTATAGATGACGTCTATAGTATAGATGACGTCTATAGTAGAGATGATGTCTATAGCATAGATGACGTCCATAGTATAGATGATATCTATAGTATAGATGACGTCTATAGTATAGATGACGTCTATAGTATAGATGACGTCTATAGTTTATATGACGTCTATAGTATAGATGACGTCTATAGTATAGATGACGTCTATAGTATAGATGACGTCTATAGTATAGATGACGTCTATAGTATAGATGACGTCTATAGTATAGATGATGTCTATAGCATAGATGACGTCCATAGTATAGATGACGTCTATAGTATAGATGACGTCTATAGTATAGATGAAGTCTATAGTATAAATGACCTCTATAGTATAGATGACGTCTATAGTATAGATGACGTCTATAGTATAGATGACGTCTATAGTATAGATGACGTCTATAGTATAGATTACGTCTATAATATAGATGACGTCTCTAGTATAGATGACGTCTATAGTATAGATGACGTCTATAGTATAGATGACGTCTATAGTTTTGATGACGTCTATAGTATAGATGACGTCTATAGAATAGATGACGTCTATAGATAGATGACCTCTTTAGTATAGATGACCTCTATAGTATAGATGACCTCTTTAGTATAGATGACCTCTATAGTATAGATGACCTCTATAGTATAGATGACGTCTATAGTATAGATGACGTCTATAGTATAGATGACGTCTATAGTATAGATGATGTCTATAGCATAGATGACGTCCATAGTATAGATGACGTCTATAGTATAGATGACGTCTATAGTATAAATGACCTCTATAGTATAGATGACGTCTATAGTATAGATGACGTCTATAGTATAGATGACGTCTATAGTATAGATGACGTCTATAGTATAGATGACGTCTATAGTATAGATGACGTCTATAATATAGATGACGTCTATAGTATAGATGACGTCTAAAGTATAGATGACGTCTATAGTATAGATGACGTCTATAGTATTAATGACGTCTATAGTATAGATGACGTCTATAGTATAGATGACGTTTATAGTATAGATGACGTCTATAGTATAGATGACGTCTATAGTATAGATGACGTCTATAGTATAGATGACGTCTATAGTATAGATGACGTCTATAGTATAGATGACGTCTATAGTATAGATGACGTCTATAGTATAGATGACGTCTATAGTATAGATGACGTCTAAAGTATAAATGACGTGTCTATAGTATAGATGACGTCTATAGTATAGATGACGTCTATAGTATAGATGACGTCTATAGTAGAGATGATGTCTATAGCATAGATGACGTCCATAGTATAGTTGACGTCTATAGTATAGATGACGTCTATAGTATAGATGACGTCCATAGTATAGATGACGTCTATAGTATAAATGACGTCTATAGTATAGATGACGTCTATAGTTTTGATGACGTCTATAGTATAGATGACGTCTATAGAATAGATGACGTCTATAGTATAGATGACCTCTATAGTATAGATGACCTCTATAGTATAGATGACCTCTATAGTATAGATGACCTCTATAGTATAGATGACCTCTATAGTATAGATGACGTCTATAGTATAGATGACGTCTATAGTATAGATGGCGTCTATAGAATAGAAGACGTCTATAGTATAGATGACGTCTAAAGTATAGATGACGTCTAGAGTATAGATGACGTCTAAAGTATAGATGACGTCTATAGTATTGATGACGTCTATAGTATTGATGATGTCTATAGTATTGATGACGTCTATAGTATTGATGATGTCTATAGTATTGATGACGTCTATAGTATAGATGACGTCTATTGCATAGATGACGTCCATAGTATAGATGACGTCTATAGTATAGATGACGTCTATAGTAGAGATGATGTCTATAACATAGATGACGTCCATAGTATAGGTGATATCTATAGTATAGATGACGTCTATAGTATAGATGACGTCTACAGTATAGATGACGTCTATAGTATAGATGCCGTCTATAGTATAGATGACGTCTATAGTATAGATGACTTCTATAGTATAGATGACGTCTATAGTATAGATGACGTCTATAGTATAGATGACGTCTATAGTATAGATGACGTCTATAGTATAGATGACGTCTATAGTATAGATGACGTCTATAGCATAGATGACGTCCATAGTATAGATGACGTCTTTAGTATAGATGACGTCTATAGTATAAATGACGTCTATAGTATAGATGACGTCTATAGTATAGATGACGTCTATAGTATGGATGACGTCTATAGTGTAGATGACGTCTATAGTAGAGATGATGACTATAGCATAGACGACGTCCATAGTATAGATGACGTCTATAGTATAGATGACGTCTATAGTATAGATGACGTCTATAGTATAGATGACGTCTATAGTATAGATGACGTCTATAGTATAGATGACGTCTATAGTATAGATGACGTCTATAGTATAGATGACGTCTATAGTATAGATGACGTCTATAGTATAGATGACGTCTATAGTATAGATGACGTCTATAGTATTGATGACGTCTATAGTATAGATGACGTCTATAGTATAGATGACGTCTACAGTATAGATGACGTTTATAGTATAGATGACGTATAAATTATAGATGACGTCTATAGTATAGATGACGTCTAAAGTATAGATGACGTCTATAGTATAGATGACGTCTATAGTATTGATGACGTCTATAGTATAGATGACGTCTATAGTATAGATGACGTCTACAGTATAGATGACGTTTATAGTATAGATGACGTATAAATTATAGATGACGTCTATAGTATAGATGACGTCTATAGAATAGATGACGTCTATAGTATAGATGACGTCTAAAGTATAGATGACGTCTATAGTATAGATGACGTCTATTGCATAGATGACGTCTATAGTATAGATGACGTCTATAGTATAGATGACGTCTATAGTATAGATGGCGTCTATAGAATAGAAGACGTCTATAGTATAGATGATGTCTATAGCATAGATGACGTCCATAGTATAGATTACGTCTATAGTATAGATGACGTCTATAGTATAAATGACGTCTATAGTATAGATGACGTCTATAATATAGATGACGTCTATAGTATAGATGACGTCTATAGTGTAGATGACGTCTATAGTAGAGATGATGACTATAGCATAGACGACGTCCATAGTATAGATGACGTCTATAGTATAGATGACGTCTATAGTATAGATGACGTCTATAGTATAGATGACGTCTATAGTATAGATGACGTCTATAGTATAGATGACGTCTATAGTATTGATGACGTCTATAGTATAGATGACGTCTATAGTATAGATGACGTCTACAGTATAGATGACGTTTATAGTATAGATGACGTATAAATTATAGATGACGTCTATAGTATAGATGACGTCTAAAGTATAGATGACGTCTATAGTATAGATGACGTCTATAGTATTGATGACGTCTATAGTATAGATGACTTCTATAATATAGATGACGTCTACAGTATAGATGACGTTTATAGTATAGATGACGTATAAATTATAGATGACGTCTATAGTATAGATGACGTCTATAGAATAGATGACGTCTATAGTATAGATGACGTCTAAAGTATGGATGACGTCTATAGTATAGATGACGTCTATTGCATAGATGACGTCCATAGTATAGATGACGTCTATAGTATAGATGACGTCTATAGTAGAGATGATGTCTATAGCATAGATGACGTCCATAGTATAGATGATATCTATAGTATAGATGACGTCTATAGTATAGATGACGTCTATAGCATAGATGACGTCTATAGTATAGATGACGTCTATAGTATAGATGACGTCTATAGTATAGATGACGTCTATAGTATAGATGACGTCTATAGTATAGATGACGTCTATAGTATAGATGATGTCTATAGTATAGATGACGTCTATAGTATAGATGACGTCTATAGTATAGATGACGTCTATAGTATAGATGACGTCTATGGCATAGATGATGTCTATAGTATAGATGACGTCTATTGTATAGATGACGTCTATAGTATAGATGACGTCTATAGTACAGATTACGTCTATAGTATAGATGATGTATATAGTATAGATGACGTCTATAGTATAGTTGACGTCTATAGTATAGATGACGTCTATAGTATAGACGACGTCCATAGTATAGATGACGTCTATAGTATAAATGACGTCTATAGTATAGATGACGTCTATAGTTTTGATGACGTCTATAGTATAGATGACGTCTATAGAATAGATGACGTCTATAGTATAGATGACCTCTATAGTATAGATGACGTCTATGGTATAGATGATGTCTATAGTATAGATGACGTCTATTGTATAGATGACGTCTATAGTATAGATGACGTCTATAGTATAGATGACGTCTATAGTATAGATGACGTCTATAGTATAGATGACGTCTATAGTATAGTTGACGTCTGTAGTATAGATGACGTCTATAGTATAGACGACGTCCATAGTATAGATGACGTCTATAGTATAAATGACGTCTATAGTATAGATGACGTCTATAGTTTTGATGACGTCTATAGTATAGATGACGTCTATAGTATAGATGACGTCTATAGTATAGATGATGTCTATAGTATAGATGACGTCTATAGTATAGATGACGTCTATAGTATAGATGACGTCTATAGTATAGATGACGTCTATGGTATAGATGATGTCTATAGTATAGATGACGTCTATTGTATAGATGACGTCTATAGTATAGATGACGTCTATTGTATAGATGACGTCTATAGTATAGATGACGTCTATAGTATAGATGACGTCTATAGTAGAGATGATGTCTATAGCATAGATGACGTCCATAGTATAGTTGACGTCTATAGTATAGATGACGTCTATAGTATAGATGACGTCCATAGTATAGATGACGTCTATAGTATAAATGACGTCTATAGTATAGATGACTTCTATAGTTTTGATGACGTCTATAGTATAGATGACGTCTATAGTATAGATGACCTCTATAGTATAGATGACCTCTATAGTATAGATGACGTCTATAGTATAGATGACGTCTATATTATAGATGACGTCTATATTATAGATGACGTCTATAGAATAGAAGACGTCTATAGTATAGATGACGTCTAAAGTATAGATGACGTCTATAGTATAGATGACGTCTTTAGTATTGATGACGTCTATAGTATTGATGACGTCTATAGTATTGATGATGTCTATAGTATTGATGACGTCTATAGTATTGATGACGTCTATAGTATAGATGACGTCTATAGTATAGATGACGTCTACAGTATAGATGACGTTTATAGTATAGATGACGTATAAATTATAGATGACGTCTATAGTATAGATGACGTCTAAAGTATAGATGACGTCTATAGTATAGATGACGTCTATAGAATTGATGACGTCTATAGTATAGATGACTTCTATAATATAGATGACGTCTACAGTATAGATGACGTTTATAGTATAGATGACGTATAAATTATAGATGACGTCTATAGTATAGATGACGTCTATAGAATAGATGACGTCTATAGTATTGATGATGTCTATAGTATTGATGACGTCTATAGTATTGATGACGTCTATATTATAGATGACGTCTATAGAATAGAAGACGTCTATAGTATAGATGACGTCTAAAGTATAGATGACGTCTATAGTATAGATGACGTCTTTAGTATTGATGACGTCTATAGTATTGATGACGTCTATAGTATTGATGATGTCTATAGTATTGATGACGTCTATAGTATTGATGACGTCTATAGTATAGATGACGTCTATAGTATAGATGACGTCTATGGCATAGATGATGTCTATAGTATAGATGACGTCTATAGTATTGATGACGTCTATAGTATAGA
Organism: Neoascia interrupta; assembly: GCA_947623515.1. Taxonomy (NCBI): domain Eukaryota; kingdom Metazoa; phylum Arthropoda; class Insecta; order Diptera; family Syrphidae; genus Neoascia; species Neoascia interrupta. The sequence continues at coordinate 195,612 of CANQKQ010000033.1, forward strand.
TGACGTCTATAGTATAGATGACGTCTACAGTATAGATGACGTTTATAGTATAGATGACGTATAAATTATAGATGACGTCTATAGTATAGATGACGTCTATAGAATAGATGACGTCTATAGTATAGATGACGTCTAAAGTATAGATGACGTCTATAGTATAGATGACGTCTATTGCATAGATGACGTCTATAGTATAGATGACGTCTATAGTATAGATGACGTCTATAGTATAGATGGCGTCTATAGAATAGAAGACGTCTATAGTATAGATGATGTCTATAGCATAGATGACGTCCATAGTATAGATTACGTCTATAGTATAGATGACGTCTATAGTATAAATGACGTCTATAGTATAGATGACGTCTATAATATAGATGACGTCTATAGTATAGATGACGTCTATAGTGTAGATGACGTCTATAGTAGAGATGATGACTATAGCATAGACGACGTCCATAGTATAGATGACGTCTATAGTATAGATGACGTCTATAGTATAGATGACGTCTATAGTATAGATGACGTCTATAGTATAGATGACGTCTATAGTATAGATGACGTCTATAGTATAGATGACGTCTATAGTATTGATGACGTCTATAGTATAGATGACGTCTATAGTATAGATGACGTCTACAGTATAGATGACGTTTATAGTATAGATGACGTATAAATTATAGATGACGTCTATAGTATAGATGACGTCTAAAGTATAGATGACGTCTATAGTATAGATGACGTCTATAGTATTGATGACGTCTATAGTATAGATGACTTCTATAATATAGATGACGTCTACAGTATAGATGACGTTTATAGTATAGATGACGTATAAATTATAGATGACGTCTATAGTATAGATGACGTCTATAGAATAGATGACGTCTATAGTATAGATGACGTCTAAAGTATGGATGACGTCTATAGTATAGATGACGTCTATTGCATAGATGACGTCCATAGTATAGATGACGTCTATAGTATAGATGACGTCTATAGTAGAGATGATGTCTATAGCATAGATGACGTCCATAGTATAGATGATATCTATAGTATAGATGACGTCTATAGTATAGATGACGTCTATAGCATAGATGACGTCTATAGTATAGATGACGTCTATAGTATAGATGACGTCTATAGTATAGATGACGTCTATAGTATAGATGACGTCTATAGTATAGATGACGTCTATAGTATAGATGATGTCTATAGTATAGATGACGTCTATAGTATAGATGACGTCTATAGTATAGATGACGTCTATAGTATAGATGACGTCTATGGCATAGATGATGTCTATAGTATAGATGACGTCTATTGTATAGATGACGTCTATAGTATAGATGACGTCTATAGTACAGATTACGTCTATAGTATAGATGATGTATATAGTATAGATGACGTCTATAGTATAGTTGACGTCTATAGTATAGATGACGTCTATAGTATAGACGACGTCCATAGTATAGATGACGTCTATAGTATAAATGACGTCTATAGTATAGATGACGTCTATAGTTTTGATGACGTCTATAGTATAGATGACGTCTATAGAATAGATGACGTCTATAGTATAGATGACCTCTATAGTATAGATGACGTCTATGGTATAGATGATGTCTATAGTATAGATGACGTCTATTGTATAGATGACGTCTATAGTATAGATGACGTCTATAGTATAGATGACGTCTATAGTATAGTTGACGTCTGTAGTATAGATGACGTCTATAGTATAGACGACGTCCATAGTATAGATGACGTCTATAGTATAAATGACGTCTATAGTATAGATGACGTCTATAGTTTTGATGACGTCTATAGTATAGATGACGTCTATAGTATAGATGACGTCTATAGTATAGATGATGTCTATAGTATAGATGACGTCTATAGTATAGATGACGTCTATAGTATAGATGACGTCTATAGTATAGATGACGTCTATGGTATAGATGATGTCTATAGTATAGATGACGTCTATTGTATAGATGACGTCTATAGTATAGATGACGTCTATTGTATAGATGACGTCTATAGTATAGATGACGTCTATAGTAGAGATGATGTCTATAGCATAGATGACGTCCATAGTATAGTTGACGTCTATAGTATAGATGACGTCTATAGTATAGATGACGTCCATAGTATAGATGACGTCTATAGTATAAATGACGTCTATAGTATAGATGACTTCTATAGTTTTGATGACGTCTATAGTATAGATGACGTCTATAGTATAGATGACCTCTATAGTATAGATGACCTCTATAGTATAGATGACGTCTATAGTATAGATGACGTCTATATTATAGATGACGTCTATATTATAGATGACGTCTATAGAATAGAAGACGTCTATAGTATAGATGACGTCTAAAGTATAGATGACGTCTATAGTATAGATGACGTCTTTAGTATTGATGACGTCTATAGTATTGATGACGTCTATAGCATTGATAATGTCTATAGTATTGATGATGTCTATAGTATTGTTATATCTATAGTATAGATGACGTCTATAGTAAAGATGACGTCTATTGCATAGATGACGTCCATAGTATAGATGACGTCTATAGTATAGATGACGTCTATAGTAGAGATGATGTCTATAGCATAGATGACGTCCATATTATAGATGATATCTATAGTATAGATGATATCTATAGTATAGATGACGTCTATAGTATAGATGACGTCTATAGTATAGATGACGTCTATAGTATAGATGACGTCTATAGTATAGATGACGTCTATAGTATAGATGACGTCTATAGAATAGATGACGTCTATAGTATAGATGACGTCTAAAGTATAGATGACGTCTATAGTAAAGATGACATCTATTGCATAGATGACGTCCATAGTATAGATGACGTCTATAGTATAGATGACGTCTATAGAATAGATGACGTCTATAGTATAGATGACGTCTAAAGTATAGATGACGTCTATAGTAAAGATGACGTCTATTGCATAGATGACGTCCATAGTATAGATGATATCTATAGTATAGATGACGTCTATAGTATAGATGACGTCTATAGTATAGATGACGTCTATAGTATAGATGACGTCTATAGAATAGAAGACGTCTATAGTATAGATGACGTCTAAAGTATAGATGACGTCTATAGTATAGATGACGTCTATAGTATTGATGACGTCTATAGTATTGATGACGTCTATAGTATTGATGATGTCTATAGTATTGATGATGTCTATAGTATTGTTATATCTATAGTATAGATGACGTCTATAGTATAGATGACGTCTATTGCATAGATGACGTCCATAGTATAGATGACGTCTATAGTATAGATGACGTCTATAGTATAGATGACGTCTATAGTATAGATGACGTCTATAGTATAGATGACGTCTATAGTATAGATGACGTCTATGGTATAGATGATGTCTATAGTATAGATGACGTCTATAGTATAGATGACGTCTATAGTATAGATGACGTCTATAGTATAGATGACGTCTATATTATAGATGACGTCTATATTATAGATGACGTCTATATTATAGATGACGTCTATATTATAGATGACGTCTATATTATAGATGACGTCTATATTATAGATGACGTCTATAGTATAGATGACGTCTATAGTATAGATGACGTCTATAGTGTAGATGACGTCTATAGTATAGATGACGTCTATAGTGTAGATGACGTCTATAGTATAGATGACGTCTATAGTGTAGATGACGTCTATAGTATAGATGACGTCTATAGTATAGATGAAGTCTATAGTATAGATGAAGTCTATAGTATAGATGAAGTCTATAGTATAGATGAAGTCTATAGTATAGATGAAGTCTATAGTATAGATGAAGTCTATAGTATAGATGAAGTCTATAGTATAGATGAAGTCTATAGTATAGATGACGTCTATAGTATAGATGATGTCTATAGCATAGATGACGTCCATAGTATATATGACGTCTATAGTATAGATGACGTCTATAGTATAAATGACGTCTATAGTATAGATGACGTCTATAGTATAGATGACGTCTATAGTAGAGATGATGACTATAGCATAGACGACGTCCATAGTATAGATGATGACTATGGCATAGACGACGTCCATAGTATAGATGACGTCTATAGTATAGATGACGTCTATAGTATAGATGACGTCTATAGTATAGATGACGTCTATAGTATAGATGACGTCTATAGTATAGATGACGTTTATAGTATAGATAACGTATAAATTATAGATGACGTCTATAGTATAGTTGACGTCTAAAGTATAGATGACGTCTATAGTATAGATGACGTCTATAGTATAGATGACGTCTACAGTATAGATGACGTCTAAAGTATAGATGACGTCTATAGTATAGATGACGTCTATTGCATAGATGACGTCCATAGTATAGATGACGTCTATAGTATAGATGACGTCTATAGTAGAGATGATGTCTATAGCATAGATGACGTCCATAGTATAGATGATATCTATAGTATAGATTACGTCTATAGTATAGATGACGTCTATAGTATAGATGACGTCTATAGTATAGATGACGTCTATAGTATAGATGACGTCTATAGTATAGATGACGTCTATAGTATAGATGACGTCTATAGTATAGATGACGTCTATAGTATAGATGACGTCTATAGTATAGATGACGTCTATAGTATAGATGACGTCTATAGTATAGATGATGTCTATAGTATAGATGACGTCTATAGTATAGATGACGTCTATAGTATAGATGACGTCTATAGTATAGATGACGTCTATGGTATAGATGATGTCTATAGTATAGATGACGTCAATAGTATAGATGACGTCTATAGTATAGATGACGTCTATAGTATAGATGACGTCTATAGTATAGATGACGTCTATAGTATAGATGACGTCTATAGTATAGACGACATCTATAGTATAGATGACGTCTATATTATAGATGACGTCTATATTATAGATGACGTCTATATTATAGATGACGTCTATAGTATTGATGACGTCTATAGTATAGATGACGTCTATAGTATAGATGACGTCTATAGCATAGATGACGTCTATAGTATAGATGACGTCCATAGTATTGATGACGTCTATAGTATTGATGATGTCTATAGTATTGATGACGTCTATAGTATTGATGACGTCTATAGTATAGATGACGTCTATTGCATAGATGACGTCTATTGCATAGATGACGTCTATAGTATAGATGTCGTCTATAGTATAGATGTCGTCTATAGTATAGATGACGTCTATAGTATAGATGACGTCTATAGTATAGATGACGTCTATAGTATAGATGACGTCTATAGTATAGATGACGTTTATAATATTGATGACGTCTATAGTATTGATTATGTCTATAATATTGATGACGTCTATAGTATTGATGATGTCTATAGTATTGAAGACGTCTATAGTATTGATGACGTCTATAGTATAGATGAGATAGATGACTATACTATAGATAGTATAGATGACGTCTATAGGATAGATGACGTCTATAGTATAGATGACGTCTATAGTATAGATGACGTCTATAGTATAGATGACGTCTATAGTATAGATGAAGTCTATAGTATAGATGACGTCTATAGTATAGATGAGATAGATGACTATACTATAGATAGTATAGATGACGTCTATAGTATAGATGACGTCTATAGTATAGATGATGTCTATAGTATAGATGACGTCTATAGTATAGATGAGATAGATGACTATACTATAGATAGTATAGATGACGTCTATAGTATAGATGACGTCTATAGTATAGATGACGTCTATAGTATAGATGACGTCTATAGTATAGATGATGTCTATAGCATAGATGACGTCCATAGAATAGATGACGTCTATAGTATAGATGACGTCTATAGTATAGATGACGTCTATAGTATAGATGACGTCTATAGTGTTGATGACGTCTATAGTATTGATGACGTCTATAGTATTGATGACGTCTTTAGTATTGATGACGTCTATAGTATAGATGAGATAGATGACTATACTATAGATAGTATAGATGACGTCTATAGTATAGATGACGTCTATAGTATAGATGACGTCTATAGTATAGATGATGTCTATAGCATAGATGACGTCCATAGAATAGATGACGTCTATAGTATAGATGACGTCTATAGTATAGATGACGTCTATAGTATAGATGACGTCTATAGTATAGATGACGTCTAAAGTATAGATGACGTCTATAGTATAGATGACGTCTATAGTATTGATGACGTCTATAGTATAGATGACGTCTATAGTATAGATGAAGTCTATAGTATAGATGACGTCTATAGTATAGATGAGATAGATGACTATACTATAGATAGTATAGATGACGTCTATAGTATAGATGACGTCTATAGTATAGATGACGTCTATAGTATAGATGATGTCTATAGCATAGATGACGTCCATAGAATAGATGACGTCTATAGTATAGATGACGTCTATAGTATAGATGACGTCTATAGTATAGATGGCGTCTATAGAATAGAAGACGTCTATAGTATAGATGATGTCTATAGCATAGATGACGTCCATAGTATAGATTACGTCTATAGTATAGATGACGTCTATAGTATAAATGACGTCTAAAGTATAGATGACGTCTATAATATAGATGACGTCTATAGTATAGATGACGTCTATAGTGTAGATGACGTCTATAGTAGAGATGATGACTATAGCATAGACGACGTCCATAGTATAGATGACGTCTATAGTATAGATGACGTCTATAGTATAGATGACGTCTATAGTATAGATGACGTCTATAGTATAGATGACGTCTATAGTATAGATGACGTCTATAGTATTGATGACGTCTATAGTATAGATGACGTCTATAGTATAGATGACGTCTACAGTATAGATGACGTTTATAGTATAGATGACGTATAAATTATAGATGACGTCTATAGTATAGATGACGTCTAAAGTATAGATGACGTCTATAGTATAGATGACGTCTATAGTATTGATGACGTCTATAGTATAGATGACGTCTATAGTATAGATGACGTCTACAGTATAGATGACGTTTATAGTATAGATGACGTATAAATTATAGATGACGTCTATAGTATAGATGACGTCTATAGAATAGATGACGTCTATAGTATAGATGACGTCTAAAGTATGGATGACGTCTATAGTATAGATGACGTCTATTGCATAGATGACGTCCATAGTATAGATGACGTCTATAGTATAGATGACGTCTATAGTAGAGATGATGTCTATGGCATAGATGACGTCCATAGTATAGATGATATCTATAGTATAGATGACGTCTATAGTATAGATGACGTCTATAGTATAGATGACGTCTATAGTATAGATGACGTCTATAGTATAGATGACGTCTATAGTATAGATGACGTCTATAGTATAGATGACGTCTATAGTATAGATGACGTCTTTAGTATAGATGATGTCTATAGTATAGATGACGTCTATTGTATAGATGACGTCTATAGTATAGATGACGTCTATAGTATAGGTGACGTCTATAGTATAGATAAAGTCTATAGTATAGATGACGTCTATAGTATAGATGACGTCTATAGTATAGACGACATCTATAGTATAGATGACACATCTATAGTATAGACGACATCTATAGTATAGATGACGTCTATAGTATAGACGACATCTATAGTATAGATGACGACTATAGTATAGATGACGTCTATAGTATAGATGACGACTATAGTAAAGATGACGTCTATAGTATAGACGACATCTATAGTATAGATGACGTCTATAGTATAGATAACGTCTATAGTATAGATGACGTCTATAGTATAGATGACGTCTATAGTATAGATGACGTCTATAGTATAGATGACGTCTATAGTATGGATGACGTCTATAGTATAGATGACGTCTATAGTATTGATAACGTCTATAGTATAGATGACGTCTATAGTATAGATGACGTCTATAGTATTGATGACGTCTATAGTATAGATGACGTCTATAGTATAGATGACGTCTATAGCATAGATGACGTCTATAGTATAGATGACGTCCATAGTATTGATGACGTCTATAGTATTGATAATGTCTATAGTATTGATGACGTCTATAGTATTGATGACGTCTGTAGTATAGATGACGTCTATTGCATAGATGACGTCTATTGCATAGATGACGTCTATAGTATAGATGTCGTCTATAGTATAGATGACGTCTATAGTATAGATGACGTCTATAGTATAGATGACGTCTATAGTATAGATGACGTCTATAGTATAGATGACGTCTATAGTATAGATGACGTCTATAGTATTGATTATGTCTATAATATTGATGACGTCTATAGTATTGATGATGTCTATAGTATTGATGACGTCTATAGTATTGATGACGTCTATAGTATAGATGAGATAGATGACTATACTATAGATAGTATAGATGACGTCTATAGTATAGATGACGTCTATAGTATAGATGACGTCTATAGTATAGATGATGTCTATAGCATAGATGACGTCCATAGAATAGATGACGTCTATAGTATAGATGACGTCTATAGTATAGATGAAGTCTATAGTATAGATGACGTCTATAGTATAGATGAGATAGATGACTATACTAGAGATAGTATAGATGACGTCTATAGTATAGATGACGTCTATAGTATAGATGAAGTCTATAGTATAGATGACGTCTATAGTATAGATGAGATAGATGACTATATATATAGTATAGATGACGTCTATAGTATAGATAACGTCTATAGTATAGATGACGTCTATAGTATAGATGATGTCTATAGCATAGATGACGTCCATAGAATAGATGACGTCTATAGTATAGATGACGTCTATAGTATAGATGACGTCTATAGTATAGATGACGTCTTTAGTATTGATGACGTCTATAGTATTGATGACGTCTATAGTATTGATGACGTCTTTAGTATTGATGACGTCTATAGTATAGATGAGATAGATGACTATACTATAGATAGTATAGATGACGTCTATAGTATAGATGACGTCTATAGTATAGATGACGTCTATAGTATAGATGATGTCTATAGCATAGATGACGTCCATAGAATAGATGACGTCTATAGTATAGATGACGTCTATAGTATAGATGACGTCTATAGTATAGATGACGTCTATAGTATAGATGACGTCTAAAGTATAGATGACGTCTATAGTATAGATGACGTCTATAGTATTGATGACGTCTATAGTATAGATGACGTCTATAGTATAGATGAAGTCTATAGTATAGATGACGTCTATAGTATAGATGAGATAGAGGACTATACTATAGATAGTATAGATGACGTCTATAGTATGGATGACGTCTATAGTATAGATGACGTCTATAGTATAGATGATGTCTATAGCATAGATGACGTCCATAGAATAGATGACGTCTATAGTATAGATGACGTCTATAGTATAGATGACGTCTATAGTATAGATGACGTCTATAGTATAGATGGCGTCTATAGAATAGAAGACGTCTATAGTATAGATGATGTCTATAGCATAGATGACGTCCATAGTATAGATTACGTCTATAGTATAGATGACGTCTATAGTATAAATGACGTCTATAGTATAGATGACGTCTATAATATAGATGACGTCTATAGTATAGATGACGTCTATAGTGTAGATGACGTCTATAGTAGAGATGATGACTATAGCATAGACGACGCCCATAGTATAGATGACGTCTATAGTATAGATGACGTCTATAGTATAGATGACGTCTATAGTATAGATGACGTCTATAGTATAGATGACGTCTATAGTATTGATGACGTCTATAGTATAGATGACGTCTATAGTATAGATGACGTCTACAGTATAGATGACGTTTATAGTATAGATGACGTATAAATTATAGATGACGTCTATAGTATAGATGACGTCTAAAGTATAGATGACGTCTATAGTATAGATGACGTCTATAGTATTGATGACGTCTATAGTATAGATGACGTCTATAGTATAGATGACGTCTACAGTATAGATGACGTTTATAGTATAGATGACGTATAAATTATAGATGACGTCTATAGTATAGATGACGTCTATAGAATAGATGACGTCTATAGTATAGATGACGTCTAAAGTATGGATGACGTCTATAGTATAGATGACGTCTATTGCATAGATGACGTCCATAGTATAGATGACGTCTATAGTATAGATGACGTCTATGGTAGAGATGATGTCTATAGCATAGATGACGTCCATAGTATAGATAATATCTATAGTATAGATGACGTCTATAGTATAGATGACGTCTATAGTATAGATGACGTCTATAGTATAGATGTCGTCTATAGTATAGATGACGTCTATAGTATAGATGACGTCTATAGTATAGATGACGTCTAAAGTATAGATGACGTCTATAGTATAGATGACGTCTATAGTATTGATGACGTGTATAGTATAGATGACGTCTATAGTATAGATGACGTCTACAGTATAGATGACGTTTATAGTATAGATGACGTTTAAATTATAGATGACGTCTATAGTATAGATGACGTCTATAGTATAGATGACGTCTATAGTATAGATGACGTCTATAGTATAGATGACGTCTATAGTATAGATGACGTCTATAGTATAGATGACGTCTATAGTATAGATGACGTCTATAGTATAGATGACGTCTATGGTATAGATGATGTCTATAGTATAGATGACGTCTATTGTATAGATGACGTCTATAGTATAGATGACGTCTATAGTATAGATGACGTCTATAGTATAGATGACGTCTATAGTATAGATGACGTCTATAGTATAGATGACGTCTATAGTATAGATGACGTCTATATTATAGATGACGTCTATATTATAGATGACGTCTATATTATAGATGACGTCTATAGAATAGAAGACGTCTATAGTATAGATGACGTCTAAAGTATAGATGACGTCTATAGTATAGATGACGTCTTTAGTATTGATGACGTCTATAGTATTGATGACGTCTATAGTATTGATGATGTCTATAGTATTGATGATGTCTATAGTATTGTTAAATCTATAGTATAGATGACGTCTATAGTAAAGATGACGTCTATTGCATAGATGACGTCCATAGTATAGATGACGTCTATAGTATAGATGACGTCTATAGTAGAGATGATGTCTATAGCATAGATGACGTCCATATTATAGATGATATCTATAGTATAGATGATATCTATAGTATAGATGACGTCTATAGTATAGATGACGTCTATAGTATAGATGACGTCTATAGTATAGATGACGTCTATAGTATAGATGACGTCTATAGTATAGATGACGTCTATAGTATAGATGACGTCTATAGTATAGATGACGTCTATAGTAGAGATGATGTCTATAGCATAGATGACGTCCATATTATAGATGATATCTATAGTATAGATGACGTCTATAGTATAGATGACGTCTATAGTATAGATGACGTCTATAGTATAGATGACGTCTATAGAATAGATGACGTCTATAGTATAGATGACGTCTAAAGTATAGATGACGTCTATAGTAAAGATGACGTCTATTGCATAGATGACGTCCATAGTATAGATGACGTCTATAGTATAGATGACGTCTATAGAATAGATGACGTCTATAGTATAGATGACGTCTAAAGTATAGATGACGTCTATAGTAAAGATGACGTCTATTGCATAGATGACGTATATAGTATAGATGATATCTATAGTATAGATGACGTCTATAGTATAGATGACGTCTATAGTATAGATGACGTCTATAGTATAGATGACGTCTATAGAATAGAAGACGTCTATAGTATAGATGACATCTAAAGTATAGATGACGTCTATAGTATAGATGACGTCTATAGTATTGATGACGTCTATAGTATTGATGACGTCTATAGTATTGATGATGTCTATAGTATTGATGATGTCTATAGTATTGTTATATCTATAGTATAGATGACGTCTATAGTATAGATGACGTCTATTGCATAGATGACGTCCATAGTATAGATGACGTCTATAGTATAGATGACGTCTATAGTATAGATGACGTCTATAGTATAGATGACGTCTATAGTATAGATGACGTCTATAGTATAGATGACGTCTATAGTATAGATGACGTCTATAGTATAGATGACGTCTATAGTATAGATGACGTCTATAGTATAGATGACGTCTATAGTATAGATGACGTCTATAGTATAGATGACGTCTATAGTATAGATGACGTCTATAGTATAGATGACGTCTATAGTATAGATGACGTCTATAGTATAGATGACGTCTATAGTATAGATGACGTCTATAGTATAGATGACGTCTATAGTATATATGACGTCTATAGTATATATGACGTCTATAGTATAGATGACGTCTATAGTATATATGACGTCTATAGTATAAATGACGTCTATAGTATAGATGACGTCTATAGTATAGATGACGTCTATAGTATATATGACGTCTATAGTATAGATGACGTCTATAGTATAGATGACGTCTATAGTATAGATGACGTCTATAGTATAGATGACGTCTATAGTATAGATGACGTCTATAGTATAGATGATGTCTATAGCATAGATGACGTCCATAGTATAGATGACGTCTATAGTATAGATGACGTCTATAGTATAAATGACGTCTATAGTATAGATGACGTCTATAGTATATATGACGTCTATAGTATAGATGACGTCTATAGTATAGATGACGTCTATAGTAGAGATGATGACTATAGCATAGACGACGTCCATAGTATAGATGATGACTACAGCATAGACGACGTCCATAGTATAGATGACGTCTATAGTATAGATGACGTCTATAGTATAGATGACGTCTATAGTATAGATGACGTTTATAGTATAGATGACGTATAAATTATAGATGACGTCTATAGTATAGATGACGTCTAAAGTATAGATGACGTCTATAGTATAGATGACGTCTATAGTATTGATGACGTCTATAGTATAGATGACGTCTATAGTATAGATGACGTCTACAGTATAGATGACGTATAAATTATAGATGACGTCTATAGTATAGATGACGTCTATAGAATAGATGACGTCTATAGTATAGATGACGTCTAAAGTATAGATGACGTCTATAGTATAGATGACGTCTATTGCATAGATGACGTCCATAGTATAGATGACGTCTATAGTATAGATGACGTCTATAGTAGAGATGATGTCTATAGCATAGATGACGTCCATAGTATAGATGATATCTATAGTATAGATGACGTCTATAGTATAGATGACGTCTATAGTATAGATGACGTCTATAGTATAGATGACGTCTATAGTATAGATGACGTCTATAGTATAGATGACGTCTATAGTATAGATGACGTCTATAGTATAGATGACGTCTATAGTATAGATGACGTCTATAGTATAGATGATGTCTATAGTATAGATGACGTCTATAGTATAGATGACGTCTATAGTATAGATGACGTCTATAGTATAGATGACGTCTATAGTATAGATGACGTCTATGGTATAGATGACGTCTATAGTATAGATGACGTCTATAGTATAAATGAAGTCTATAGTATAGATGAAGTCTATAGTATAGATGAAGTTTATAGTATAGATGAAGTCTATAGTATAGATGAAGTCTATAGTATAGATGACGTCTATAGCATAGATGACGTCTATAGTATAGATGACGTCTATAGCATAGATGACGTCTATAGTATAGATGACGTCTATAGTATAGATGACGTTTATAATATTGATGACGTCTATAGTATTGATTATGTCTATAATATTGATGACGTCTATAGTATTGATGATGTCTATAGTATTGATGACGTCAATAGTATAGATGACGTCTATAGTATAGATGACGTCTATAGTATAGATGACGTCTATAGTATAGATGACGTCTATAGTATAGATGACGTCTATAGTATAGATGACGTCTATAGTATAGATGACGTCTATAGTATAGATGACGTCTATAGTATAGATGACGTCTATAGTATAGATGACGTCTATAGTATAGACGACATCTATAGTATAGATGACACATCTATAGTATAGACGACATCTATAGTATAGATGACGTCTATAGTATAGACGACATCTATAGTATAGATGACGACTATAGTATAGATGACGTCTATAGTATAGATGACGACTATAGTAAAGATGACGTCTATAGTATAGACGACATCTATAGTATAGATGACGTCTATAGTATAGATGACGTCTATAGTATGGATGACGTCTATAGTATAGATGACGTCTATAGTATTGATAACGTCTATAGTATAGATGACGTCTATAGTATAGATGACGTCTATAGTATTGATGACGTCTATAGTATAGATGACGTCTATAGTATAGATGACGTCTATAGTATAGATGACGTCCATAGTATAGATGTCGTCTATAGTATAGATGACGTCTATAGTATAGATGACGTCTATAGTATAGATGACGTCTATAGTATAGATGACGTCTATAGTATAGATGACGTTTATAATATTGATGACGTCTATAGTATTGATTATGTCTATAGTATTGATGACGTCTATAGTATTGATGATGTCTATAGTATTGATGACGTCTATAGTATTGATGACGTCTATAGTATAGATGAGATAGATGACTATACTATAGATAGTATAGATGACGTCTATAGTATAGATGACGTCTATAGTATAGATGACGTCTATGGTATAGATGATGTCTATAGCATAGATGACGTCCATAGAATAGATGACGTCTATAGTATAGATGACGTCTATAGTATAGATGAAGTCTATAGTATAGAGGACGTCTATAGTATAGATGAGATAGATGACTATACTATAGATAGTATAGATGACGTCTATAGTATAGATGACGTCTATAGTATAGATGAAGTCTATAGTATAGATGACGTCTATAGTATAGATGAGATAGATGACTATACTATAGATAGTATAGATGACGTCTATAGTATAGATGACGTCTATAGTATAGATGACGTCTATAGTATAGATGACGTCTATAGTATTGATGACGTCTATAGTATTGATGACGTCTATAGTATTGATGACGTCTTTAGTATTGATGACGTCTATAGTATAGATGACGTTTATTGCATAGATGACGTCTATTGCATAGATGACGTCCATAGTATAGATGACGTCTATAGTATAGATGACGTCTATAGTATAGATGAAGTCTATAGTATAGATGACGTCTATAGTATAGATGAGATAGATGACTATACTATAGATAGTATAGATGACGTCTATAGTATAGATGACGTCTATAGTATAGATGACGTCTATAGAAGAGATGATGTCTATAGCATAGATGACGTCCATAGAATAGATGACGTCTATAGTATAGATGACGTCTATAGTATAGATGACGTCTATAGTATTGATGACGTCTATAGTATTGATGACGTCTATAGTATTGATGACGTCTATAGTATAGATGACGTCTATAGTATAGATGACGTCTATAGTATAGATGACGTTTATAATATTGATGACGTCTATAGTATTGATTATGTCTATAATATTGATGACGTCTATAGTATAGACGACGTCTATAGTATAGACGACGTCTATAGTATAGATGACGTCTATAGTATAGATGACGTCTATAGTATAGACGACATCTATAGTATAGATGACGACTATAGTATAGATGACGTCTATAGTATAGATGACGACTATAGTAAAGATGACGTCTATAGTATAGACGACATCTATAGTATAGATGAGGACTATAGTATAGATAACGTCTATAGTATAGATGACTTCTATAGTAAAGATGACGTCTATAGTATAGTATTGATGACGTCTATAGTATAGATGACGTCTATAGTATAGATGACGTCTATAGCATAGATGACGTCTATAGTATAGATGACGTCCATAGTATTGATGACGTCTATAGTATTGATGATGTCTATAGTATTGATGACGTCTATAGTATTGATGACGTCTATAGTATAGATGACGTCTATTGCATAGATGACGTCTATTGCATAGATGACGTCCATAGTATAGATGACGTCTATAGTATAGATGTCGTCTATAGTATAGATGACGTCTATAGTATAGATGACGTCTATAGTATAGATGAAGTCTATAGTATAGATGACGTCTATAGTATAGATGACGTCTATAGTATAGATGACGTCTATAGTATAGATGACGTCTATAGTATAGATGACGTCTATAGTATAGATGACGTCTATAGTAGAGATGATGTCTATAGCATAGATGACGTCCATAGAATAGATGACGTCTAAAGTATAGATGACGTCTATAGTATAGATGACGTCTACAGTATATATGACGTCTATAGTATAGATGACGTCTATAGTATAGATGACGTCTATAGTATAGATGACGTCTATAGTATAGATGACGTCTATAGTATAGATGACGTCTATAGTATAGATGACGTCTATAGCATAGATGACGTCTATAGTATAGATGACGTCTATAGTATAGATGACGTCTATAGTATAGATGACGTCTATAGTATAGATGACGTCTACAGTATAGATGACGTCTATAGTATAGATGACGTCTATAGTATTGATGACGTCTATAGTATTGATGACGTCTATAGTATTGATGACGTCTATTGCATAGATGACGTCCATAGTATAGATGACGTCTATAGTATAGATGACGTCTATAGTATAGATGACGTCTATAGTATAGATGAAGTCTATAGTATAGATGACGTCTATAGTATAGATGACGTCTATAATATAGATGACGTCTATAGTATAGATGACGTCTATAGTATAGATGACGTCTATAGTATAGATGACGTCTATAGTATAGATGACGTCTATAGTATAAATGACGTCTATAGTATAGATGACGTCTATAGTATAGATGACGTCTATAGTATAGATGACGTCTATAGTATAGATGACGTCTATAGTAGAGATGACGTCTATAGTATAGATGACGTCTATAGTAGAGATGACGTCTATAGTATAGATGACGTCTATAGTATAGATGACGTCTATAGTATAGATGACGTCTATAGTAAAGATGACGTCTATAGTATAGACGACATCTATAGTATAGATGACACATCTATAGTATAGACGACATCTATAGTAGAGATGACGACTATAGTATAGATGACGTCTATAGTATAGATGACGACTATAGTAAAGATGACGTCTATAGTATAGACGACATCTATAGTATAGATGACGTCTATAGTATAGATGACGTCTATAGTATGGATGACGTCTATAGTATAGATGACGTCTATAGTATTGATAACGTCTATAGTATAGATGACGTCTATAGTATAGATGACGTCTATAGTATTGATGACGTCTATAGTATAGATGACGTCTATAGTATAGATGACGTCTATAGTATAGATGACGTCCATAGTATAGATGTCGTCTATAGTATAGATGACGTCTATAGTATAGATGACGTCTATAGTATAGATGACGTCTATAGTATAGATGACGTCTATAGTATAGATGACGTTTATAATATTGATGACGTCTTTAGTATTGATTATGTCTATAATATTGATGACGTCTATAGTATTGATGATGTCTATAGTATTGATGACGTCTATAGTATTGATGACGTCTATAGTATAGATGAGATAGATGACTATACTATAGATAGTATAGATGACGTCTATAGTATAGATGACGTCTATAGTATAGATGACGTCTATAGTATAGATGACGTCTATGGTATAGATGATGTCTATAGCATAGATGACGTCCATAGAATAGATGACGTCTATAGTATAGATGACGTCTATAGTATAGATGAAGTCTATAGTATAGAGGACGTCTATAGTATAGATGAGATAGATGACTATACTATAGATAGTATAGATGACGTCTATAGTATAGATGACGTCTATAGTATAGATGAAGTCTATAGTATAGATGACGTCTATAGTATAGATGAGATAGATGACTATACTATAGATAGTATAGATGACGTCTATAGTATAGATGACGTCTATAGACGTCTATAGTATAGATGACGTCTATAGTATTGATGACGTCTATAGTATTGATGACGTCTATAGTATTGATGACGTCTTTAGTATTGATGACGTCTATAGTATAGATGACGTCTATTGCATAGATGACGTCTATTGCATAGATGACGTCCATAGTATAGATGACGTCTATAGTATAGATGACGTCTATAGTATAGATGAAGTCTATAGTATAGATGACGTCTATAGTATAGATGAGATAGATGACTATACTATAGATAGTATAGATGACGTCTATAGTATAGATGACGTCTATAGACGTCTATAGTATAGATGACGTCTATAGTATTGATGACGTCTATAGTATTGATGACGTCTATAGTATTGATGACGTCTTTAGTATTGATGACGTCTATAGTATAGATGACGTCTATTGCATAGATGACGTCTATTGCATAGATGACGTCCATAGTATAGATGACGTCTATAGTATAGATGACGTCTATAGTATAGATGACGTCTATAGTATAGATGACGTCTATAGTATAGATGACGTCTATAGAAGAGATGATGTCTATAGCATAGATGACGTCCATAGAATAGATGACGTCTATAGTATAGATGACGTCTATAGTATAGATGACGTCTATAGTATTGATGACGTCTATAGTATTGATGACGTCTATAGTATTGATGACGTCTATAGTATAGATGACGTCTATAGTATAGATGACGTCTATAGTATAGATGACGTTTATAATATTGATTATGTCTATAGTATTGATTATGTCTATAATATTGATGACGTCTATAGTATTGATGACGTCTATAGTATAGACGACGTCTATAGTATAGACGACGTCTATAGTATAGATGACGTCTATAGTATAGATGACGTCTATAGTATAGAGATGACGTCTATAGTATAGACGACATCTATAGTATAGATGACGACTATAGTATAGATGACGTCTATAGTATAGATGACGACTATAGTATAGATGACGTCTATAGTATAGATGACGACTATAGTAAAGATGACGTCTATAGTATAGACGACATCTATAGTATAGATGAGGACTATAGTATAGATAACGTCTATAGTATAGATGACTTCTATAGTAAAGATGACGTCTATAGTATAGTATTGATGACGTCTATAGTATAGATGACGTCTATAGTATAGATGACGTCTATAGCATAGATGACGTCTATAGTATAGATGACGTCCATAGTATTGATGACGTCTATAGTATTGATGATGTCTATAGTATTGATGACGTCTATAGTATTGATGACGTCTATAGTATAGATGACGTCTATTGCATAGATGACGTCTATTGCATAGATGACGTCCATAGTATAGATGACGTCTATAGTATATATGTCGTCTATAGTATAGATGACGTCTATAGTATAGATGACGTCTATAGTATAGATGAAGTCTATAGTATAGATGACGTCTATAGTATAGATGACGTCTATAGTATAGATGACGTCTATAGTATAGATGACGTCTATAGTATAGATGACGTCTATAGTATAGATGACGTCTATAGTAGAGATGATGTCTATAGCATAGATGACGTCCATAGAATAGATGACGTCTAAAGTATAGATGACGTCTACAGTATATATGACGTCTATAGTATAGATGACGTCTATAGTATAGATGACGTCTATAGTATAGATGACGTCTATAGTATAGATGACGTCTATAGTATAGATGACGTCTATAGCATAGATGACGTCTATAGTATAGATGACGTCTATAGTATAGATGACGTCTATAGTATAGATGACGTCTACAGTATAGATGACGTCTATAGTATAGATGACGTCTATAGTATTGATGACGTCTATAGTATTGATGACGTCTATAGTATTGATGACGTCTATTGCATAGATGACGTCCATAGTATAGATGACGTCTATAGTATAGATGACGTCTATAGTATAGATGACGTCTATAGTATAGATGACGTCTATAGTATAGATGAAGTCTATAGTATAGATGACGTCTATAGTATAGATGACGTCTATAGTATAGATGACGTCTATAGTATAGATGACGTCTATAATATAGATGACGTCTATAGTATAGATGACGTCTATAGTATAGATGACGTCTATAGTATAGATGACGTCTATAGTATAGATGACGTCTATAGTATAGATGACGTCTATAGTATAGATGACGTCTATAGTAGAGATGACGTCTATAGTATAGATGACGTCTATAGTAGAGATGACGTCTATAGTATAGATGACGTCTAAAGTATAGATGACGTCTATAGTATAGATGACGTCTATAGTATTGATGACGTCTTTAGTATTGATGACGTCTATAGTATAGATGACGTCTATTGCATAGATGACGTCTATTGCATAGATGACGTCCATAGTATAGATGACGTCTATAGTATAGATGACGTCTATAGTATAGATGAAGTCTATAGTATAGATGACGTCTATAGTATAGATGAGATAGATGACTATACTATAGATAGTATAGATGACGTCTATAGTATAGATGACGTCTATAGTATAGATGACGTCTATAGTATAGATGACGTCTATAGAAGAGATGATGTCTATAGCATAGATGACGTCCATAGAATAGATGACGTCTATAGTATAGATGACGTCTATAGTATAGATGACGTCTATAGTATTGATGACGTCTATAGTATTGATGACGTCTATAGTATTGATGACGTCTATAGTATTGATGACGTCTATAGTATAGATGACGTCTATTGCATAGATGACGTCCATAGTATAGATGACGTCTATAGTATAGATGACGTCTATAGTATAGATGACGTCTATAGTATAGATGACGTCTATAGTATAGTTGAAGTCTATAGTATAGATGACGTCTATAGTATAGATGACGTCTATAGTATAGATGACGTCTATAGTATAGATGACGTCTATAATATAGATGACGTCTATAGTATAGATGACGTCTATAGTATAGATGACGTCTATAGTAGAGATGCTGTCTATAGCATAGATGACGTCCATAGAATAGATGACGTCTATAGTATTGATGATGTCTTTAGTATTGATATGTCTATAGTAGAGATGACGTCTATAGTATAGATGACGTCTATTGCATAGATGACGTACATAGTACAGATGACGTCTATAGTATAGATGACGTCTATAGTATAGATGACGTCTATAGTATAGATGACGTCTATAATATAGATGACGTCTATAGTAGAGATGACGTCTATAATATAGATGACGTCTATAGTATAGATGACGTCTATTGCATAGATGACGTCTATTGCATAGATGACGTCCATAGTATAGATGACGTCTATAGTATAGATGTCGTCTATAATATAGATGACGTCTATAGTATAGATGACGTCTATAGTATAGATGACGTCTATAGTATAGATGAAGTCTATAGTATAGATGACGTCTATGGTATAGATGACGTCTATAGTATAGATGACGTCTATAGTATAGATGACGTCTATAGTATAGATGACGTCTATAGTATAGATGACGTCTATAGTATAGATGACGTCTATAGTATTGATGATGTCTATAGTATTGATGACGTCTATAGTATAGATGACGTCTATAGTATTGATGACGTCTATAGTATAGATGACGTCTATAGTATAGATGACGTCTATAGTATAGATGACGTCTATAGTATACATGACGTCTATAGTATAGATGACGTCTATAGTGTAGATGACGTCTATAGTATAGATAACGTCTATAGTATAGATGACGTCTATAGTATAGATGACGTCTATAGTGTAGATGACGTCTATAGTATAGATAACGTCTATAGTATATTTGACGTCTATAGTATAGATGACGTCTATAGTATAGATGACGTCTATAGTATGGATGACGTCTATAGTGTAGATGACGTCTATAGTATAGATGACTTTTATAGTATAGATGACGTCTATAGTATAGATGACGTCTATAGTATAGATGACGTCTATAGTAAAGATGACGTCTATAGTATAGATGACTTCTATAGTATAGATGACGTCTATAGTATAGATGACGTCTATAGTATAGATGACGTCTATAGTATAGATGACGTCTACAGTATAGATGACGTCTATAGTATTGATAACGTCTATAGTATAGATGACGTCTATAGTATAGATGACGTCTATAGTATTGATGACGTCTATAGTATAGATGACGTCTATAGTATAGATGACGTCTATAGCATAGATGACGTCTAAAGTATAGATGACGTCTATTGCATAGATGACGTCTATTGCATAGATGACGTCCATAGTATAGATGACGTCTATAGTATAGTATTGATGACGTCTATAGTATAGATGACGTCTATAGTATAGATGACGTCTATAGTATAGATGACGTCTATAGTATAGATGACGTCCATAGTATTGATGACGTCTATAGTATTGATGATGTCTATAGTATTGATGACGTCTATAGTATTGATGACGTCTATAGTATAGATGACGTCTATTGCATAGATGACGTCCATAGTATAGATGACGTCCATAGTATAGATGACGTCTATACTATAGATGTCGTCTATAGTATAAATGACGTCTATAGTATAGATGACATCTATAGTATAGATGAAGTCTATAGTATAGATGACGTCTATAGTATAGATGACGTCTATAGTATAGATGACGTCTATAGTATAGATGACGTCTATAGTATAGATGACGTCTATAGTATAGATGACGTTTATAATATTGATGACGTCTATAGTATTGATTATGTCTATAATATTGATGACGTCTATAGTATTGATGATGTCTATAGTATTGATGACGTCTATAGTATAGACGACGTCTATAGTATAGACGACGTCTATAGTATAGATGACGTCTATAGTATAGATGACGTCTATAGTATAGATGACGTCTATAGTATAGATGACGTCTATAGTATAGACGACATCTATAGTATAGATGACGACTATAGTATGGATGACGTCTATAGTATAGATGACGACTATAGTAAAGATGACGTCTATAGTATAGACGACATCTATAGTATAGATGAGGACTATAGTATAGATAACGTCTATAGTATAGATGACTTCTATAGTAAAGATGACGTCTATAGTATAGTATTGATGACGTCTATAGTATAGATGACGTCTATAGTATAGATGACGTCTATAGTATAGATGACGTCCATAGTATTGATGACGTCTATAGTATTGATGATGTCTATAGTATTGATGACGTCTATAGTATTGATGACGTCTATAGTATAGATGACGTCTATTGCATAGATGACGTCTATTGCATAGATGACGTCCATAGTATAGATGACGTCTATAGTATAGATGTCGTCTATAGTATAGATGACGTCTATAGTATAGATGACGTCTATAGTATAGATGACGTCTATAGTATAGATGACGTCTATAGTATAGATGACGTCTATAGTATAGATGACGTCTATAGTATAGATGACGTCTATAGTATAGATGACGTCTATAGTATAGATGACGTCTATAGTATAGATGACGTCTATAGTATAGATGACGTCTATAGTATAGATGACGTCTATAGTATAGATGACGTCTATAGTATAGATGACGTCTATAGTAGAGATGATGTCTATAGCATAGATGACGTCCATAGAATAGATGACGTCTAAAGTATAGATGACGTCTATAGTATAGATGACGTCTACAGTATATATGACGTCTATAGTATAGATGACGTCTATAGTATAGATGACGTCTATAGTATAGATGACGTCTATAGTATAGATGACGTCTATAGTATAGATGACGTCTATAGTATAGATGACGTCTATAGTATAGATGACGTCTATAGTACAGATGACGTCTATAGTATAGATGACGTCTATAGTATAGATGACGTCTATAGTATAGATGACGTCTATAGTATAGATGACGTCTACAGTATAGATGACGTCTATAGTATAGATGACGTCTATAGTATTGATGACGTCTATAGTATTGATGACGTCTATAGTATTGATGACGTCTATTGCATAGATGACGTCCATAGTATAGATGACGTCTATAGTATAGATGACGTCTATAGTATAGATGACGTCTATAGTATAGATGAAGTCTATAGTATAGATGACGTCTATAGTATAGATGACGTCTATAGTATAGATGACGTCTATAGTATAGATGACGTCTATAGTATAGATGACGTCTATAGTATAGATGACGTCTATAATATAGATGACGTCTATAGTATAGATGACGTCTATAGTATAGATGACGTCTATAGTATAGATGACGTCTATAGTAGAGATGACGTCTATAGTATAGATGACGTCTATAGTAGAGATGACGTCTATAGTATAGATGACGTCTAAAGTATAGATGACGTCTATAGTATAGATGACGTCTAAAGTATAGATGACGTTTATAGTATAGATGACGTCTATAGTTTTGATGACGTCTTTAGTATTGATGACGTCTATAGTATAGATGACGTCTATTGCATAGATGACGTCTATTGCATAGATGACGTCCATAGTATAGATGACGTCTATAGTATAGATGACGTCTATAGTATAGATGAAGTCTATAGTATAGATGAGATAGATGACTATACTATAGATAGTATAGATGACGTCTATAGTATAGATGACGTCTATAGTATAGATGACGTCTATAGAAGAGATGATGTCTATAGCATAGATGACGTCCATAGAATAGATGACGTCTATAGTATAGATGACGTCTATAGTATAGATGACGTCTATAGTATTGATGACGTCTATAGTATTGATGACGTCTATAGTATTGATGACGTCTATAGTATTGATGACGTCTATAGTATAGATGACGTCTATTGCCTAGATGACGTCTATTGCATAGATGACGTCCATAGTATAGATGACGTCTATAGTATAGATGACGTCTATAGTATAGATGACGTCTATAGTATAGATGACGTCTATAGTATAGATGACGTCTATAGTATAGATGAAGTCTATAGTATAGATGACGTCTATAGTATAGATGACGTCTATAGTATAGATGACGTCTATAGTATAGATGACGTCTATAGTATAGATGACGTCTATAGTATAGATGACGTCTATAGTAGAGATGATGTCTATAGCATAGATGACGTCCATAGAATAGATGACGTCTATAGTATTGATGATGTCTTTAGTATTGATATGTCTATAGTAGAGATGACGTCTATAGTATAGATGACGTCTATTGCATAGATGACGTCCATAGTACAGATGACGTCTATAGTATAGATGACGTCTATAGTATAGATGACGTCTATAGTATAGATGACGTCTATAGTATAGATGACGTCTATAGTAGAGATGACGTCTATAGTATAGATGACGTCTATAGTATAGATGACGTCTATAGTATAGATGACGTCTATTGCATAGATGACGTCCATAGTATAGATGACGTCTATAGTATAGATGTCGTCTATAATATAGATGACGTCTATAGTATAGATGACGTCTATAGTATAGATGAAGTCTATAGTATAGATGACGTCTATAGTATAGATGACGTCTATAGTATAGATGACGTCTATAGTATAGATGACGTCTATAGTATAGATGACGTCTATAGTATAGATGACGTCTATAGTATAGATGACGTCTATAGTATAGATGACGTCTATAGTATAGATGACGTCTATAGTATTGATGATGTCTATAGTATTGATGACGTCTATAGTATAGATGACGTCTATTGCATAGATGACGTCTATTGCATAGATGACGTCTATTGCATAGATGACGTCCATAGTATAGATGACGTCTATAGTATAGATGACGTCTATAGTATACATGACGTCTATAGTATAGATGACGTCTATAGTGTAGATGACGTCTATAGTATAGATAACGTCTATAGTATAGATGACGTCTATAGTATAGATGACGTCTATAGTGTAGATGACGTCTATAGTATAGATAACGTCTATAGTATAGATGACGTCTATAGTATATATGACGTCTATAGTATAGATGACGTCTATAGTATGGATGACGTCTATAGTGTAGATGACGTCTATAGTATAGATGACTTTTATAGTATAGATGACGTCTATAGTATAGATGACGTCTATAGTATAGATGACGTCTATAGTAAAGATGACGTCTATAGTATAGATGACGTCTATAGTATAGATGACGTCTATAGTATAGATGACGTCTATAGTATAGATGACGTCTATAGTATAGATGACGTCTATAGTATAGATGACGTCTATAGTATAGATGACGTCTACAGTATAGATGACGTCTATAGTATAGATGACGTCTATAGTATAGATGACGTCTATAGTATTGATAACGTCTATAGTATAGATGACGTCTATAGTATAGATGACGTCTATAGTATTGATGACGTCTATAGTATAGATGACGTCTATAGCATAGATGACGTCTATAGTATAGATGACGTCTATAGTATAGATGACGTCTATTGCATAGATGACGTCTATTGCATAGATGACGTCCATAGTATAGATGACGTCTATAGTATAGTATTGATGACGTCTATAGTATAGATGACGTCTATAGCATAGATGACGTCTATAGTATAGATGACGTCCATAGTATTGATGACGTCTATAGTATTGATGATGTCTATAGTATTGATGACGTCTATAGTATTGATGACGTCTATAGTATAGATGACGTCTATTGCATAGATGACGTCTATTGCATAGATGACGTCCATAGTATAGATGACGTCTATAGTATAGATGTCGTCTATAGTATAGATGACGTCTATAGTATAGATGAAGTCTATAGTATAGATGACGTCTATAGATGAGATGACGTCTATAGTATAGATGACGTCTATAGTATAGATGACGTCTATAGTATAGATGACGTCTATAGTATAGATGACGTCTATAGTATAGATGACGTCTATAGTATAGATGACGTCTATAGTATAGATGACGTCTATAGTATAGATGACGTCTATAGTAGAGATGATGTCTATAGCATAGATGACGTCCATAGAATAGATGACGTCTAAAGTATAGATGACGTCTATAGTATAGATGACGTCTACAGTATATATGACGTCTATAGTATAGATGACGTCTACAGTATATATGACGTCTATAGTATAGATGACGTCTATAGTATAGATGACGTCTATAGTATAGATGACGTCTATAGTATAGATGACGTCTATAGTATAGATGACGTCTATAGTATAGATGACGTCTACAGTATAGATGACGTCTATAGTATAGATGACGTCTATAGTATTGATGACGTCTATAGTATTGATGACGTCTATAGTATAGATGACGTCTATTGCCTAGATGACGTCTATAGTATAGATGACGTCTATAGTATAGATGACGTCTATAGTATAGATGAAGTCTATAGTATAGATGACGTCTATAGTATAGATGACGTCTATAGTATAGATGACGTCTATAGTATAGATGACGTCTATAGTATAGATGACGTCTATAGTATAGATGACGTCTATAGTATAGATGACGTCTATAGTATAGATGACGTCTATAGTATAGATGACGTCTATAATATAGATGACGTCTATAGTATAGATGACGTCTATAGTATAGATGACGTCTATAGTATAGATGACGTCTATAGTAGAGATGACGTCTATAGTATAGATGACGTCTAAAGTATAGATGACGTCTACAGTATAGATGACGTCTATAGTATTGATGACGTCTATAGTATTGATGACGTCTATAGTATTGATGACGTCTATAGTATTGATGACGTCTATAGTATAGATGACGTCTATTGCATAGATGACGTCTATTGCATAGATGACGTCCATAGTATAGATGACGTCTATAGTATAGATGACGTCTATAGTATAGATGAAGTCTATAGTATAGATGACGTCTAAAGTATAGATGAGATAGATGACTATACTATAGATAGTATAGATGACGTCTATAGTATAGATGACGTCTATAGTATAGATGACGTCTATAGAAGAGATGATGTCTATAGCATAGATGACGTCCATAGAATAGATGACGTCTATAGTATAGATGACGTCTATAGTATTGATGACGTCTATAGTATTGATGACGTCTATAGTATTGATGACGTCTATAGTATTGATGACGTCTATAGTATTGATGACGTCTATAGTATAGATGCCGTCTATTGCCTAGATGACGTCTATTGCATAGATGACGTCCATAGTATAGATGACGTCTATAGTATAGATGACGTCTATAGTATAGATGACGTCTATAGTATAGATGAAGTCTATAGTATAGATGACGTCTATAGTATAGATGACGTCTATAGTATAGATGACGTCTATAGTATAGATGACGTCTATAGTATAGATGACGTCTATAATATAGATGACGTCTATAGTATAGATGACGTCTATAGTATAGATGACGTCTATAGTAGAGATGATGTCTATAGCATAGATGACGTCCATAGAATAGATGACGTCTATAGTATTGATGATGTCTTTAGTATTGATATGTCTATAGTAGAGATGACGTCTATAGTATAGATGACGTCCATAGTACAGATGACGTTTATAGTATAGATGACGTCTATAGTTTTGATGACGTCTATAGTATAGATGACGTCTATAATATAGATGACGTCTATAGTATAGATGACGTCTATAGTGTAGACGACGTCTACAGTATAGATGAAGTCTATAGTATAGATGACGTCTATAGTACAGATGACGTCTATAGTATAGATGACGTCTATAGTATAGATGACGTCTATAGTATAGATGACGTCTATAGTATAGATGACGTCTATAGTATAGATGACGTCTATAGTATAGATGACGTCTATAGTATAGATGACGTCTATAATATAGATGACGTCTATAGTATAGATGACGTCTATAGTATAGATGACGTCTATAGTATAGATGACGTCTATAGTAGAGATGACGTCTATAGTATAGATGACGTCTAAAGTATAGATGACGTCTACAGTATAGATGACGTCTATAGTATTGATGACGTCTATAGTATTGATGACGTCTATAGTATTGATGACGTCTATAGTATTGATGACGTCTATAGTATAGATGACGTCTATTGCATAGATGACGTCTATTGCATAGATGACGTCCATAGTATAGATGACGTCTATAGTATAGATGACGTCTATAGTATAGATGAAGTCTATAGTATAGATGACGTCTATAGTATAGATGAGATAGATGACTATACTATAGATAGTATAGATGACGTCTATAGTATAGATGACGTCTATAGTATAGATGACGTCTATAGAAGAGATGATGTCTATAGCATAGATGACGTCCATAGAATAGATGACGTCTATAGTATAGATGACGTCTATAGTATTGATGACGTCTATAGTATTGATGACGTCTATAGTATTGATGACGTCTATAGTATTGATGACGTCTATAGTATTGATGACGTCTATAGTATAGATGCCGTCTATTGCCTAGATGACGTCTATTGCATAGATGACGTCCATAGTATAGATGACGTCTATAGTATAGATGACGTCTATAGTATAGATGACGTCTATAGTATAGATGAAGTCTATAGTATAGATGACGTCTATAGTATAGATGACGTCTATAGTATAGATGACGTCTATAGTATAGATGACGTCTATAGTATAGATGACGTCTATAATATAGATGACGTCTATAGTATAGATGACGTCTATAGTATAGATGACGTCTATAGTAGAGATGATGTCTATAGCATAGATGACGTCCATAGAATAGATGACGTCTATAGTATTGATGATGTCTTTAGTATTGATATGTCTATAGTAGAGATGACGTCTATAGTATAGATGACGTCCATAGTACAGATGACGTCTATAGTATAGATGACGTCTATAGTATAGATGACGTCTATAGTATAGATGACGTCTATAGTATAGATGACGTCTATAGTATAGATGACGTCTATAGTATAGATGACGTCTATAGTATAGATGACGTCAATAGTATAGATGACGTCTATAGTATAGATGACGTCAATAGTATAGATGACGTCTATAGTATAGATGACGTCTATAGTATAGATGACGTCTATAGTATAGATGACGTCTATAGTATAGATGACGTCTATGGTATAGATGACGTCTATAGTATAGATGACAGCGTCTATAGTATAGATGACGTCTATAGTATAGATTACGTCTATAGTATAGATGACGTCTATAGTATAGATGGCGTCTATAGTATAGATGACGTCTATAGTATAGATGAAGTCTATAGTTTAGATGACGTCTATAGTATAGATGACGTCTATAGCATAGATGACGTCTATAGTATAGATGAGGTCTATAGTATAGATGACGTCTATAGTATAGATGACGTCTATAGTATAGATGGCGTCTATAGTATAGATGACGTCTGTAGTATAGATGACGTCTATAGTATAGATGAAGTCTATAGTATAGATGAATTCTATAGTATAGATGACGTCTATAGTATAGATGACGTCTATAGCATAGATGAAGTCTATAGTATAGATGACGTCTATAGTATAGATGACGTCTATAGTATAGATGACGTCTATAGTATAGATGACGTGTATAGTATAGATGACGTCTATAGTATAGATGACGTCTATAGTATAGATGACGTATAAAGTATAGATGACGTCTATAGTATAGATGACGTCTATAGTATTGATGACGTCTATAGTATTGATGACGTCTATAGTATTGATGGTGTCTATAGTATTGATGATGTCTATACTATTGATATGTCTATAGTATAGATGACGTCTATAGTATAGATGACGTCTATTGCATAGATGACGTCCATAGTATAGATGACGTCTATAGTATAGATGACGTCTATAGTAGAGATGATGTCTATAGCATAGATGACGTCCATAGTATAGATGATGTCTATAGTATAGATGACGTCTATAGTATAGATGCCGTCTATAGTATAGATGACGTCTAAAGTATAGATGACGTCTAAAGTATTGATGACGTCTATAGTATAGATGACGTCTATAGTATAGATGACGTCTACAGTATAAATGACGTTTATAGTATAGATGACGTCTATAGTTTTGATGACGTCTATAGTATAGATGACGTCTATAGTATAGATGACGTCTATAGTATAGATGACGTCTACAGTATAGATGACGTTTATAGTATAGATGACGTCTATAGTTTTGATGACGTCTATAGTATAGATGACGTCTATAATATAGATGACGTCTATAGTATAGATGACGTCTATAGTGTAGACGACGTCTACAGTATAGATGACGTTTATAGTATAGATGACGTCTATAGTTTTGATGACGTCTATAGTATAGATGACGTCTATAGTATAGATGACGTCTATAGTATAGATGACGTCTATAGATGATGTAACGTCCGTATCTATTGTGGGGTGCACACGTAGTTTCTTTTCTTTCCAAACAATTTTTCGCTAAAATGATTTGTAAAGTTTGCCATGAAAAAGTAGAACCAACTTGTGGCTCGAAAATCTCATGTGCAGATTGTGTTTCAATTTTTCACTGCGAGTGTGTCAATATTAATTTAACTGACTTAGATTACATGAAAACTAATGATTTGAAATATCGATATGTTGAGTGTACCACTATCCGCCGAACCTCATTGCATTCTTCACTCTCACCCACAAGTGCATCTACGCAACAACAACATGCACAAACACCGCCGCCAATTCACTCGCCGCTGCCACATAAACCTCTACGCCAACAACCTTTCAGAGGTGCATCTCTACAACAACAAACTGCTTCAACTTCTGGGTCACAAAACTCACGCAAAAATTTGCAAAAAAAAACTTCTCAGAAAAAGTTAGAAGCAGCAGCAGTTGATGGTAAAACTAACAACCCTATGCGTGAACATGAACGACCAACTACTTATACTAATCCGCTTAAACCATCGCATGAGTCAGCAAGTGAAACCGACGAAAACCAACGGAGACCAAGCACAGACAAGGAATTGGTTTGCGCGCAACGTCACCAAAGTGCAATAACCTTGGACCAGCTGTACGCAGAAATTCTTAGTTTGAAGCAAATCAACACCGATTTTCTTGCAATGGTACGGGAGCTTAGAGAGGAAAACGTTCAATTCAAATCGAAGCTGTCATCGCTTGAGAGTCGCCTCAACTGGAGAGAACAAAAATGTATGGAGAATATTATCGACATCGTTGGTGTGCCGGGTGTGAACAACGATAATGCCAGCGAATACCTGGAGAGAATTTTTACTGATGCACTTGATGTTTCTATCGAGCCCAATGAAATAACCAAATGTTTCGTAAAGTGGGTGGGTAATATCTATATTAATGATTGCTTAACTAGATTTAATCGTGCTTTGCTTATGGAAGCGAAAAAATTAAAAATTTCTAAAAACTATAATTCGGTGTGGTTTCAGAATTCGCAAATTTTACTGCGAAAGGTTGATAAGGGCAGGGTTGTTGCTATTAGATCTTTCGATGATTTAGCTAAGCTGCAAAACTAATTTATTTTAGATTAATATGTTTAATATTTTCAACAGCATTGATCTAAACAGCAGCAACCCTACCACATCAACTATTACAAGTAGCTCGAATGAAATTTTTAGATTAAATGTAAATGAGAGTAAACCTTTTTTTGTTGTTCACCAAAACATTCGTAGCGTGAGGCAAAACTTTGACCTACTTCTCTGCAACTTAGAATCCTTCGAATATTTACCGGGCTTGATTTTTATTTCGGAGATTTGGATTTTCTCCAGTGAGGTTGACGATTATATTATTCCTAATTATAAATTTTTTGCAAACCCAAATGAAACCTATACAGCTGGTGGAGTAGGAGTTTTTGTTCGTGATGAATATGTGGGTGAAGATCTGAAGGTTGAAAGATGTAGCGTAGCTAGTGCAGATATAATCAAGATAACTATCAACGTTCGCAATGTGCTTATTGTTTTTGTATGTATATATAGACTACATGCCTCAACCCCCCAATCCTTCCTAGAAGATTTTTCGAATATTTTGCGTAGTGAGAAAGGGGCCAATGTTGTTATAATAGGGGATTTTAACATTGATATTTTGAGTTCGAGTTTTGCATCCGATAGTCTGCTTGCACTTGCAGCTGAGAATGGTCTAAACTCTTTTGTAAATGACATTACAAGGCCTAGCTCAAGGACGTGCATCGATCATGATTTTGGTCGTTTTGGGCAAATTTTCTTAAGTCATTGCTTTGGAATCAATCTTGATTTACAAATCAGTGATCATTGCATGTCTATAGTATAGATGACGTCTATAGTATAGATGACGTCTATAGTATAGATGACGTCTATAGTATAGATGACGTCTATAGTATAGATGAGTTCTATAGTATAGATGACGTCTATAGTATAGATGACTTCTATAGTATAGATGACGTCTATAGTATAGATGACGTCTATAGTATGGATGACGTCTATAGTATAGATGACGTCTATAGTTTAGATGACGTCTATAGTATAGATGACGTCTATAGTACAGATGACGTCTATAGTATAGATGACGTCTATAGTATAGATGACGTCTACAGTATAGATGACGTCTATAGTATAGATGACGTCTATAGTATAGATGACGTCTATAGTATAGATGACGTCTATAGTATAAATGACGTCTATAGTATAGATGACGTCTATAGTATTATAGATGACTATACGTCTATCTAGACTATAGACGTCATCTATACTATAGACGTCATCAATACTATAGACGTCATCTATGCTATAGACGTCATCTATACTATAGATAGATGATATATATAGTCATCGTCATAGTATAGATGATGACGTCTATAGTATAGATGACGTCTATAGTATAGATGACGTCTAAAGTATATACATCAATACTATAAACGTCATCATAAACGTCATACTATAGACGTCATAATATAGATGATGACGTCTATAGTATAGATGACGTCTATAGTATAGATGACGTCTATAGTATAGATGAGTTCTATAGTATAGATGACGTCTATAGTATATATGACTTCTATAGTATAGATGACGTCTATAGTATAGATGACGTCTACAGTATAGATGACGTCTATAGTATAGATGACGTCTATAGCATAGATGACGTCTATAGGATAGATGACTTTAATAGTATAGATGACGTCTGTAGTATAGATGACGTCTATAGTATAGATGACGTCTATAGTATAGATGACGTCTATAGTATAGATGACGTCTATAGTATAGATGACGTCTATAGTATAGATGACGTCTATAGTATAGATGACGTCTATAGTATAGATGACGTCTATAGTATAGATGACGTCTATAGCATAGATGACGTCCATAGTATAGCTGACGTCCATAGTATAGATGACGTCCATAGTATAGATGACGTCTATAGTATAGATGACGTCTATAGTATAGATGACGTCTATAGTATAGATGACGTCTATATATAGATGACGTCTAAAGTATAGATGACGTCTATAGTATAGATGACGTTGTGGTGTTACTGGATGTTCCGATGTAACGATCCAACGTAAGAAGAAGAAGACACCGAGTTAGAGATATATATATTAAAATTACTTTATTAAATTATATGTAATGCAATTGATATTAGTTTCGATTTTAAGACATCTGGTCGCCGTCGCTGTTGGAATAGAAAAGAGAACGAGTCAAGGCAAAGTGACAGCTCGAAGCCATGCTCGCAGTGAGGGTTAGCCATCTTTGTAGTAGTTGGTCATGTTCGCAGTAGGTGCGTCCGTCTTTGTTGCAGTTGATCATGCTTGCAGTAGGAAGTGTTCTTAAACCGCGGCTGTGTTCACAAAGCATGATTTTTAAGTGGAGAGTTTTATTGTGGGATCGCCACAGTACTCCCCCCTTAAGGAGTAAAGCGTATGGGAGCTCTGATGGTCCGTCCGGAACGCTTGGTAACAACTGCGGCGTCTAGGGCTGGATTGTTTGCCGGTGGATCCGGCAACTTTGGCAATGAAGATGCTTTGACGTCAAAAAGCTGGTAGGCGGGTTTCAAGCGTTGAATGGAAACGTATACCTCCTTACTCGGCATGGCCAGTTTGTATGCGTGCGGGCGCCGATCCAGGACTGGATATGGTCCAGTGTAGGCTGGCTGTAGGGGGCGTTGGATGCTGTCGGTGCGTACATACACATGTGACACGGTGTTGAGGTCCTTGGGAACGAAAATTGGTTTTGTCTGGCGTATTGCGACAGTAGGCGATGTTTGTTGGAGAGCCTCCCTCAGCTCTTGAAGAAAAGAGATGGGTTCCTGGATGTTTCTGGGTGCCGATAAAAAGTCTCCTGGGAGTCGTATTTCCGTGCCGTAAACCAGTTGCGAGGGTGACGTATTCGACTCGTTGATCATTGATCGCAACCCAAGTAGCACGGATGGGAGTGCCTGGAGCCAGTTCTCGGGCAGCTGAGTGATGAGGGCAGTCTTCAATGTTCGATGCCACCGCTCTACAAGCCCGTTTGCCTGCGGGTGGTAGGCGGTTGTGTGGATGCGTTTGCATCCTAGGAGCTGTGCAAATCTTTCAAACAAGGCAGACTCAAATTGTCGCCCTTGGTCGGTGGTCAGCCGTAGTGGACAGCCAAAACGTGCAACCCATTGCTTAAAAAATGCGTCAGCGACTGTGGTAGCGGTGATGTCTTCTACAGGAATCGCTTCCGGCCATCGTGTTGCGCGGTCGATACACGTCACCAGGTACCCGAAGCCAGAGCAGTTCGGTAGTGGACCGACGATGTCGATGTGGACATGTTCGAATCTTTCAGCGGCCGGAAAAGTTCTAAGAGTTGGGCTTGTGTGCTTGTTAATTTTGCTTCTCTGACAGGCAGGGCATTCGCGAACCCACCTCCCAATGTCAGAATTCATCGATGGCCAGAAAAAGCGTAGTGCCACCGATCTTCGTGATGCTCGTATTCCGGGGTGGCTGAGGTTGTGCACAGACTCATAGGCGTTGCGCCTAAAAGCCAGTGGAATGCATGGACGAGCGCGACCGCTAGATGTTTCGCAAGCGACAGCTGTTTTTGATTCAGGAAGAACAAGGTTAATAAACGTAAGTTTCTGACTCACCGATCTTAGATTCTGCAGCTCTGCATCACTAACTTGCCCCTTTGCGATGGCGGCGTAGTCCAAAACTGCGGGATTAGCGATTGCTGAAATCCGGGACAAGGCGTCCGCAGCAGCGTTGTCCTCGCCCTTAACATAGCGTATATCCGTAGAGAACTGAGCTACGAAGTCCAGATGGCGTCGCCGACGAGGTGTTTCTGTTTGGGACGGTGGATTGCAGAAAGCAAACGTCAGCGGCTTGTGGTCTGTGTAGACTGCAAACGGTCGACCTTCAACATAGCGGCGAAAGTGTTCGATCGCTAGCTTAATAGCCAGCAGTTCCCTGTCGTATGTGCTGTAATTTTGCTGTGCAGGCGACAAGATTTTGGAAAAATATCCAAGTGGTTCTGCTTTGCCTTGAGCGACCTGCAGCAGCACTGCGCCCACCGCAGTGTTTGATGCATCGCACATGAGACAAAGTTCTGCATCCGGCCGGGGGTGGCCAAGTGAAGCTGCCTCCGCAAGCGCATTGCGGCAACGTTGGAAGGCGGCTTGGGCTGTTGAAGACCATGAGAGAGGCGATTGGTCCTTCTTGGTGGTACCCTGGAGCATCTGCGCAAGCGGGGCTTGGTCTGCAGCTGCATGCGGTAAGCACGAACGAAAAAAAATTTAGTGCTCCCAGAAATCGTCGAAGTTCACAGATTGTCGTTGGCTGTGGAAACTCCGACATTGCCTTGATTGAGTCGTGTGGTGGGCGGATGCCGGTACCGTCGACATGGTAACCTAGGAACACTAGCGCATTTTTACCAAACTAACACTTTTCCATGTTGATTGTGATGCCGTTGGACTGAAGGCGACGAAAAATTTCTTCGAGATGGTTTTGATGTTGTTCTGGGGAGCTTGATGCGATGAGCATATCGTCAATGTACGTGAAAGCATAATCCAAGTCGCCGAACACGGAATTGATGAAACGTTGTTGGGTTTGTGCTGCGTTGCGTAAGCCGAACGTCATGCGGGTAAACTCAAATAACCCAAATGGCGTAATTATAGCCGTTTTTGGGATGTCCTCCGGCGCCATTGGGATCTGGTGGTATGCTCGGGCGAGATCGATTCTGCTGAATATGGTCTTGCCGGGCATGATGAGCTGGAAATCCGTCAAGCGAGGCAGCGGGTATCGGTCCGGCAGCGTGACGGAGTTGAGACGGCGGTAGTCGCCACATGGAAGAATGTGTCCATTTTTCTTAACCACGATGTGGAGCGGGCTGGCCCATGGGCTACGTGAAGGTCTACAAATACCCATGTCCAGCATGCGTTGAAACTCGACTTTGGCCATTGCGAAGAATTTTGGCGGAATTGGCCTCGCACGGCAAGAAAGTGGTGTTCCTGAGGTTTCAAGATGATGGCGCACATTGTGTGAAGGTACGCACTCGGATGAGAATGGAAGCGTAATCGCCCTGTAGCGTGTGAGAAGCTCCGCGTACGTATGAGTGTGGTCAATAGAATCTAACACGGTATAGATGTGGAGATGAGCGCAGCTGGTGTGCCAAGGTTCGTGATTTGATCGATGAGGCGGCGGCCGTGGATGTCCAAAAACAGGCGGAAATGCTGGAGAAAGTCTGCTCCTAAAATAGACTGCGGAACTGCTGCGCGAACAAATGTCCAACGAAAGTTTCGGCGCAACCCCAGATCTAGCTCTAACGTGACTGTAACGTATGTGTTTATTTTTGTGCAGTTCACAGCATACAGCACGTATGGTTGTTGTTGTAGATTGTCAGTTTGTTTGACGGACAAAACCGAGATAGCAGCGCCGCTGTCAATGCAAAACGGGTGGCCAGTATTTTTATCGGAGATGAAGAGGCGATAAGACCTGCCAGCAACCGAAGACGCCTCCACTAACGTTGCTGGTTGCCATTTCCCTGCGAAAATGTGCATTGAGATGAGCATTTACGAGCCTGAGCACCGTAGCGTTGATGGTACCAGCAGCATCCGTTGTTTCTTAGCTGGTGTTGGCGGTCACGGCTGGCTGGACGTGAGCGGCCGTTCGAACTTTTACTTCTGGAGAAATGGCGTTGTCTACGACCTCCTTCTAGCGCGTCCAGTCTGCCTTGGATGGCTTGCTATACA
Source organism: Neoascia interrupta (assembly GCA_947623515.1). Lineage (NCBI taxonomy): Eukaryota > Metazoa > Arthropoda > Insecta > Diptera > Syrphidae > Neoascia > Neoascia interrupta. The sequence goes on from CANQKQ010000033.1 coordinate 233,745, forward strand.
TCCTCACTAGACGTTGATGATTGGTTTGACCTTGAAGCTTGGTGATGCATCGCTGCTACTGAAGCCGTTGGATGGCAGTGACTAAAAACCTTGTCGGCGATCTGAGCGAGGGCGTTTAGGTCACCAGTGACCGCGGACAATACAGCTCGCACGTGGGATGGCAATTTTGATAGCCAAAGAACTTGAAGGACTGCATCTGGTGTGCCTGACGAACCTGAGAGATCTCTAATACGCCGGAGTTGCTGTGAGGGCTGTGCATCGCCTAGCTCGATACCTTCGACTAGCCGTTGCAGCCGGAGTTCCTCACTCTCCTCGTATACTTGCATAAGTCTTGCCTTAACTGCACTATATTTCTCCGTCGCTGGTGGCGACAAAAGAATATCCGAAACCTGCTCGAGGTCCCGCCGCTCCAGGTTGGCGATGACGTATTGGTACTTCATGTCGTCTGAAGGCCTGGAGGGAGCGAGAATAGCCTCCACCTGCGCGAACCACAGTGACGGACGATCGCGCCAAAATTGTGGTAGCCGTGCCGCAATGGAGAGCCCCGAGATGTGTGATGGTGGTGGCGTGGTCGACTCTGCACCCGATGCAGGTGAGTTGTTTTCGGGTAGTAGCGCGCCTTCTTGTTTGGCGGTCATGCTATCCGCTTGTACTATGCCACACGAGAATGCGATGACCGCGAATGAAGAGCAGAGTGGTGGTGTACTACAGCTGAGTGCAATATAATGTGTGCACTTGTTCCGCGTGTGGTAGCGACGGCGACGATGCTTTGATTTTTTCATAAAACAGACGCAACCGTTTTTTTTTGTTCTTAGCGGGGTCACCAATGTGGTGTTACTGGATGTTCCGATATAACGATCCAACGTAAGAAGAAGAAGACACCGAGTTAGAGATATATATATTAAAATTACTTTATTAAATTATATGTAATGCAATTGATATTAGTTTCGATTTTAAGACATCTGGTCGCCGTCGCTGTTGGAATAGAAAAGAGAACGAGTCAAGGCAAAGTGACAGCTCGAAGCCATGCTCGCAGTGAGGGTTAGCCATCTTTGTAGTAGTTGGTCATGTTCGCAGTAGGTGCGTCCGTCTTTGTTGCAGTTGATCATGCTTGCAGTAGGAAGTGTTCTTAAACCGCGGCTGTGTTCCCGAAGCATAATTTTTAAGTGGAGAGTTTTATTGTGGGATCGCCACAACGTCTATAGTATAGATGACGTCTATAGTATAAATGACGTGTCTATAGTATAGATGACGTCTATAGCATAGATGACGTCTATAGTATAGATGACGTCTATAGTAGAGATGATGTCTATAGCATAGATAACGTCCATAGTATAGATGACGTCTATAGTATAGATGACGTCTATAGTATAGATGACGTCTATAGTATAGAAAACGTCTATAGTATAGATGACGTCTATAGTATAGTATAGATGACGTCTATAGTATAGATGACGTCTATAGTATAGATGACGTCTATAGTATAGATGACGTCTATAGTATAGATGACGTCTATAGTATAGATGACGTCTATAGTATAGATGACGTCTATAGTATAGATGACGTCTATAGTATAGATGACGTCTATAGTATAGATGACGTCTATAGTATAGATGACGTCTATAGTATAGATGACGTCTATAGTATAGATGACGTCTATAGTATAGATGATAACTATAGTATAGATGACGTCTATAGTATAGATGACGTCTATAGTATAGATGACGTCTATAGTATAGATGACGTCTATAGTATAGATAGTATAGATGACGTCTATAGTATAGATGACATCTATAGTATAGATGACGTCTATAGTATATATGACGTCTATAGTATAGATGACGTCTATAGTATAGATGACGTCTATAGTATAGATGACGTCTATAGTATAGATGACGTCTATAGTATAGATGACGTCTATAGTATAGATGACGTCTATAGTATAGATGACGTCTATAGTATAGATGACGTCTATAGTATAGATGACGTCTATAGTATAGATAGTATAGATGACGTCTATAGTATAGATGACGTCTATAGTATAAATGCCGTCTATAGTATAGATGACGTCTATAGTATAGATGACGTCTATAGTATAGATGACGTCTAAGGTATAGATGACGTCTAAAGTATAGATGACGTCTATAGTATTGATGACGTCTATAATATAGATGACGTCTATAGTATAGATGACGTCTATAGCATAGATGACGTTTATAGTATAGATGACGTTTATAGTATAGATGACGTCTATAGTTCTTATGACGTCTATAGTATAGATGACGTCTATAGAATAGATGACGTCTATAGTATAGATGACGTCTATAGGATAGATGACGTCTATAGTATAGATGACGTCTATAGTATAGATGACGTCTAGAGTATAGATGACGTCTATAGTATAGATGACTTCTATAGTATAGATGACGTCTATAGTATAGATGACGTCTATAGTATAGATGACGTCTATAGTATAGATGACCTTTATAGTATATATGCCGTCTATAGTTTAGATGACGTCTATAGTATAGATGCCGTCTATAGTATAGATGCCGTCTATAGTATAGATGACGTCTATAGTATTGATGAAGTCTACAGTATAGATGACGTTTATAGTATAGATGACGTCTATAGTTTTGATGACGTCTATAGTATAGATGACGTCTATAGTATAGATGACGTCTATAGTATAGATGACGTCTATAGTATAGATGACGTCTATAGTATAGATGACGTCTATAGTATAGATGACGTCTATAGTATAGATGACGTCTATAGTATAGATGACGTCTATAGTATAGATGACGTCTATAGTATAGATGACGTCTAAAGTATAGATGACGTCTATAGTATAGATGACGTCTATAGTATTGATGGCGTCTATAGTATTGATGACGTCTATAGTATAGATAATGTCTATAGTATTGATGATGTCTATATTATTGATATGTCTATAGTATAGATGACGTCTATAGTATAGATGACGTCTATAGTATAGATGACGTCTATTGCATAGATGACGTCCATAGTATAGATGACGTCTATTGTATAGATGACGTCTATAGTAGAGATGATGTCTTTAGCATAGATGACGTCCATAGTATAGATGATATCTATAGTATAGATGATATCTATAGTATAGATGACGTCTATAGTATAGATGACGTCTATAGTATAGATGACGTCTATAGTATAGATGACGTCTATAGTATAGATGACGTCTATAGTATAGATGACGTCTATAGTATAGATGACGTCTATAGTATAGATGACGTCTATGGTATAATTGACGTCTATAGTATAGATGATGTCTATAGTATAGATGACGTCTATAGTATAGATGACGTCTATAGTATAGATGACGTCTATAGTATAGATGATGTCTATATTATAGATGACGTCTATAGTATAGATGACGTCTATAGTATAGATGACGTCTATAGTATAGATGACGTCTATAGTATAGATGACGTCTATAGTATAGATGACGTCTATAGTATAGATGACGTCTATAGTATAGATGACGTCTATAGTATAGATGACGTCTATAGTATAGATGACGTCTATAGTATAGATGACGTCTATAGTACAGATGACGTCTATAGTATAGATGACAGCGTCTATAGTATAGATGACGTCTATAGCATAGATGACGCCTATAGTATAGATGGCGTCTATAGTATAGATGACGTCTATAGTATAGATGACGTCTATAGTATAGATGACGTCTATAGTATAGATGAAGTCTATAGTATAGATGAAGTCTATAGTATAGATGACAGTATAGATGAAGTCTATAGTATAGATGAAGTCTATAGTATAGATGAAGTCTATAGTATAGATGACGTCTACAGTATAGATGACGTCTATGGTATAGATGACGTCTATAGTATAGATGACGTCTATAGTATAGATGACGTCTATAGTATAGATGACGTCTATAGTATAGATGACGTCTATAGTATAGATGACGTCTATAGTATAGATGACGTCTATAGTATAGATGACGTCTATAGTATAGATGACGTCTATAGTATAGATAGTATAGATGACGTCTATAGTATAGATGACGTCTATAGTATAAATGCCGTCTATAGTATAGATGACGTCTATAGTATAGATGACGTCTATAGTATAGATGACGTCTATAGTATAGATGACGTCTAAAGTATAGATGACGTCTAAAGTATAGATGACGTCTATAGTATTGATGACGTCTATAATATAGATGACGTCTATAGTATAGATGACGTCTATAGTATAGATGACGTTTATAGTATAGATGACGTTTATAGTATAGATGACGTCTATAGTTCTTATGACGTCTATAGTATAGATGACGTCTATAGAATAGATGACGTCTATAGTATAGATGACGTCTATAGGATAGATGACGTCTATAGTATAGATGACGTCTATAGTATAGATGACGTCTATAGTATAGATGACTTCTATAGTATAGATGACGTCTATAGTATAGATGACGTCTATAGTATAGATGACGTCTATAGTATAGATGACGTCTATAGTATAGATGACGTCTATAGTATAGATGACCTTTATAGTATATATGCCGTCTATAGTTTAGATGACGTCTATAGTATAGATGCCGTCTATAGTATAGATGCCGTCTATAGTATAGATGACGTCTATAGTATTGATGAAGTCTATAATATAGATGACGTCTATAGTATAGATGACGTCTATAATATAGATGACGTCTATAGTATAGATGACGTCTATAGTATAGATGACGTCTACAGTATAGATGACGTTTATAGTATAGATGACGTCTATAGTTTTGATGACGTCTATAGTATAGATGACGTCTATAGTATAGATGACGTCTATAGTATAGATGACGTCTATAGTATAGATGACGTCTATAGTATAGATGACGTCTATAGTATAGATGACGTCTATAGTATAGATGACGTCTAAAGTATAGATGACGTCTATAGTATAGATGACGTCTATAGTATTGATGGCGTCTATAGTATTGATGACGTCTATAGTATAGATAATGTCTATAGTATTGATGATGTCTATATTATTGATATGTCTATAGTATAGATGACGTCTATAGTATAGATGACGTCTATTGCATAGATGACGTCCATAGTATAGATGACGTTTATAGTATAGATGACGTCTATAGTAGAGATGATGTCTTTAGCATAGATGACGTCCATAGTATAGATGATATCTATAGTATAGATGACGTCTATAGTATAGATGACGTCTATAGTATAGATGACGTGTATAGTATAGATGACGTCTATAGTATAGATGACGTCTATAGTATAGATGACGTCTATAGTATAGATGACGTCTATAGTATAGATGACGTCTATAGTATAGATGACGTCTATAGTATAGATGACGTCTATAGTATAGATGACGTCTATGGTATAATTGACGTCTATAGTATAGATGATGTCTATAGTATAGATGACGTCTATAGTATAGATGACGTCTATAGTATAGATGACGTCTATAGTATAGATGATGTCTATATTATAGATGACGTCTATAGTATAGATGACGTCTATAGTATAGATGACGTCTATAGTATAGATGACGTCTATAGTATAGATGACGTCTATAGTATAGATGACGTCTATAGTATAGATGACGTCTATAGTATAGATGACGTCTATAGTATAGATGACGTCTATAGTATAGATGACGTCTATAGTACAGATGACGTCTATAGTATAGATGACAGCGTCTATAGTATAGATGACGTCTATAGCATAGATGACGCCTATAGTATAGATGGCGTCTATAGTATAGATGACGTCTATAGTATAGATGACGTCTATAGTATAGATGACGTCTATAGTATAGATGAAGTCTATAGTATAGATGAAGTCTATAGTATAGATGACAGTATAGATGAAGTCTATAGTATAGATGAAGTCTATAGTATAGATGAAGTCTATAGTATAGATGACGTCTACAGTATAGATGACGTCTATGGTATAGATGACGTCTATAGTATAGATGACGTCTATAGTATAGATAACGTCTATAGTATAGATGACGTCTATAGTATAGATGACGTCTATAGTATAGATAACGTCTATAGTATAGATGACGTCTATAGTATAGATGACGTCTATAGTATAGATGACGTCTATAGTATAGATGACGTCTATAGTATAGATGACGTCTATAGTACAGATGACGTCTATAGTATAGATGACAGCGTCTATAGTATAGATGACGTCTATAGTATAGATGACGTCTATAGTATAGATGACGTCTATAGTATAGATGACGTCTATAGTATAGATGACGTCTATAGTATAGATGACGTCTATAGTATAGATGACGTCTATAGTATAGATGACGTCTATAGTATAGATGACGTCTATAGTACAGATGACGTCTATAGTATAGATGACAGCGTCTATAGTATAGATGACGTCTATAGCATAGATGACGCCTATAGTATAGATGGCGTCTATAGTATAGATGACGTCTATAGTATAGATGACGTCTATAGTATAGATGACGTCTATAGTATAGATGAAGTCTATAGTATAGATGAAGTCTATAGTATAGATGACAGTATAGATGAAGTCTATAGTATAGATGAAGTCTATAGTATAGATGAAGTCTATAGTATAGATGACGTCTACAGTATAGATGACGTCTATGGTATAGATGACGTCTATAGTATAGATGACGTCTATAGTATAGATGACGTCTATAGTATAGATGACGTCTATAGTATAGATGACGTCTATAGTATAGATGACGTCTATAGTATAGATGACGTCTATAGTATAGATGACGTCTATAGTATAGATGACGTCTATAGTATAGATAGTATAGATGACGTCTATAGTATAGATGACGTCTATAGTATAAATGCCGTCTATAGTATAGATGACGTCTATAGTATAGATGACGTCTATAGTATAGATGACGTCTATAGTATAGATGACGTCTAAAGTATAGATGACGTCTAAAGTATAGATGACGTCTATAGTATTGATGACGTCTATAATATAGATGACGTCTATAGTATAGATGACGTCTATAGTATAGATGACGTTTATAGTATAGATGACGTTTATAGTATAGATGACGTCTATAGTTCTTATGACGTCTATAGAATAGATGACGTCTATAGTATAGATGACGTCTATAGGATAGATGACGTCTATAGTATAGATGACGTCTATAGTATAGATGACGTCTATAGTATAGATGACTTCTATAGTATAGATGACGTCTATAGTATAGATGACGTCTATAGTATAGATGACGTCTATAGTATAGATGACGTCTATAGTATAGATGACCTTTATAGTATATATGCCGTCTATAGTTTAGATGACGTCTATAGTATAGATGCCGTCTATAGTATAGATGCCGTCTATAGTATAGATGACGTCTATAGTATTGATGAAGTCTATAATATAGATGACGTCTATAGTATAGATGACGTCTATAATATAGATGACGTCTATAGTATAGATGACGTCTATAGTATAGATGACGTCTACAGTATAGATGACGTTTATAGTATAGATGACGTCTATAGTTTTGATGACGTCTATAGTATAGATGACGTCTATAGTATAGATGACGTCTATAGTATAGATGACGTCTATAGTATAGATGACGTCTATAGTATAGATGACGTCTATAGTATAGATGACGTCTATAGTATAGATGACGTCTAAAGTATAGATGACGTCTATAGTATAGATGACGTCTATAGTATTGATGGCGTCTATAGTATTGATGACGTCTATAGTATAGATAATGTCTATAGTATTGATGATGTCTATATTATTGATATGTCTATAGTATAGATGACGTCTATAGTATAGATGACGTCTATTGCATAGATGACGTCCATAGTATAGATGACGTTTATAGTATAGATGACGTCTATAGTAGAGATGATGTCTTTAGCATAGATGACGTCCATAGTATAGATGATATCTATAGTATAGATGACGTCTATAGTATAGATGACGTCTATAGTATAGATGACGTCTATAGTATAGATGACGTCTATAGTATAGATGACGTCTATAGTATAGATGACGTCTATAGTATAGATGACGTCTATAGTATAGATGTCGTCTATAGTATAGATGACGTCTATAGTATAGATGACGTCTATAGTATAGATGACGTCTATGGTATAATTGACGTCTATAGTATAGATGACGTCTATAGTATAGATGACGTCTATAGTATAGATGACGTCTATAGTATAGATGACGTCTATAGTATAGATGATGTCTATATTATAGATGACGTCTATAGTATAGATGACGTCTATAGTATATATGACGTCTATAGTATAGATGATGTCTATAGTATAGATGACGTCTATAGTATAGATGACGTCTATAGTATAGATGACGTCTATAGTATAGATGACGTCTATAGTATAGATGATGTCTATAGTATAGATGACGTCTATAGTATAGATGACGTCTATAGTATAGATGACGTCTATAGTATAGATAGTATAGATGACGTCTATAGTATAGATGACATCTATAGTATAGATGGCGTCTATAGTATATATGACGTCTATAGTATAGATGACGTCTATAGTATAGATGACGTCTATAGTATAGATGAAGTCTATAGTATAGATGAAGTCTATAGTATAGATGACAGTATAGATGAAGTCTATAGTATAGATGAAGTCTATAGTATAGATGAAGTCTATAGTATAGATGACGTCTACAGTATAGATGACGTCTATGGTATAGATGACGTCTATAGTATAGATGACGTCTATAGTATAGATAACGTCTATAGTATAGATGACGTCTATAGTACAGATGACGTCTATAGTATAGATGACGTCTATAGTATAGATGACGTCTATAGTATAGATGACGTCTATAGTATAGATGACGTCTATAGTATAGATGACGTCTATAGTACAGATGACGTCTATAGTATAGATGACAGCGTCTATAGTATAGATGACGTCTATAGCATAGATGACGCCTATAGTATAGATGGCGTCTATAGTATAGATGACGTCTATAGCATAGATGACGTCTATAGTATAGATGACGTCTATAGTATAGATGAAGTCTATAGTATAGATGAAGTCTATAGTATAGATGAAGTCTATAGGATAGATGTCGTCTATAGTATAGATGACGTCTACAGTATAGATGACGTCTATGGTATAGATGACGTCTATAGTATAGATGACGTCTATAGTATAGATGATGTCTATAGTATAGATGACGTCTATAGTATAGATGACGTCTATAGTATAGATGACGTCTATAGTATAGATAGTATAGATGACGTCTATAGTATAGATAGTATAGATGACGTCTATAGTATAGATGACATCTATAGTATAGATGGCGTCTATAATATATATGACGTCTATAGTATAGATGACGTCTATAGTATAGATGGCGTCTATAGTATATATGACGTCTATAGTATAGATGATGTCTATAGTATAGATGACGTCTATAGTATAGATGACGTCTATAGTATAGATGACGTCTATAGTATAGATGACGTCTATAGTATAGATGATGTCTATAGTATAGATGACGTCTATAGTATAGATGACGTCTATAGTATAGATGACGTCTATAGTATAGATAGTATAGATGACGTCTATAGTATAGATGACATCTATAGTATAGATGGCGTCTATAGTATATATGACGTCTATAGTATAGATGACGTCTATAGTATAGATGGCGTCTATAGTATATATGACGTCTATAGTATAGATGACGTCTATAGTATAGATGACGTCTATAGTATAGATGACGTCTATAGTATAGATGACGTCTATAGTATAGATGACGACGTCTATAGGATAGATGACGTCTATAGGATAGATGACGTCTATAGTATAGATGACGTCTATAGTATAGACGACGTCTATAGTATAGATGACGTCTATACTATAGATGACGTCTATAGTATAGATGACGTCTATACTATAGATGACGTCTATAGTATAGATGACGTCTATACTATAGATGACGTCTATAGTATAGATGACGTCTATAGTATAGATGACGTCTATAGTATATATGCCGTCTATAGTATAGATGACGTCTATAGTATAGGTGCCGTCTATAGTATAGATGCCGTCTATAGTATAGATGACGTCTATAGTATAGATGACGTCTAAGGTATAGATGACGTCTATAGTATTGATGACGTCTATAATATAGATGACGTCTATAGTATAGATGACGTCTATAGTATAGATGACGTCTACAGTATAGATGACGTTTATAGTATAGATGACGTCTATAGTTTTGATGACGTCTATAGTATAGATGACGTCTATAGTATAGATGACGTCTATAGTATAGATGACGTCTATAGTATAGATGACGTCTATAGTATAGATGACGTCTATAGTATAGATGACGTCTATAGTATAGATGACGTCTATAGTATAGATGACGTCTATAGTATAGATGACGTCTATAGTATAGATGACGTCTATAGTATAGATGACGTCTATAGTATAGATGACGTTTATAGTATAGATGACGTCTATAGTATAGATGACGTCTATAGAATGGATGACGTCTATAGTATAGATGACGTCTAAAGTATAGATGACGTCTATAGTGTAGATGACGTCTGTAGTATTGATGACGTCTATAGTATTGATGACGTCTATAGTATTGATGACGTCTATAGTATTGATGATGTCTATAGTATTGATAATGTCTATATTATTGATATGTCTATAGTATAGATGACGTCTATAGTATAGATGACGTCTACACTATAGATGACGTCTACATTAAAGATGACGTCTGTATTATAGATGACGTCTATATTATAGATGACGTCTATAGTATAGATGACGTCTATAGTATAGATGACGTCTATAGTATAGATGACGTCTATAGTATAGATGACGTCTATAGTATAGATGACGTCTATAGTATAGATGACGTCTATAGTATAGATGACGTCTATAGTATAGATGACGTCTATAGTACAGATGACGTCTATAGTATAGATGACAGCGTCTATAGTACAGATGACGTCTATAGTATAGATGACAGCGTCTATAGTATAGATGACGTCTATAGCATAGATGACGCCTATAGTATAGATGGCGTCTATAGTATAGATGACGTCTATAGTATAGATGACGTCTATAGTATAGATGACGTCTATAGTATAGATGATGTCTATAGTATAGATGAAGTCTATAGTATAGATGAAGTCTATAGTATAGATGACGTCTATAGCATAGATGACGTCTATAGTATAGATGACGTCTATAGCATAGATGACATCTATAGAATAGATGACGTCTATAGTATAGATGACGTTTATAATATTGATGACGTCTATAGTATTGATGATGATGTCTATAGTATTGATGACGTCAATAGTATAGATGACGTCTATAGTAGAGATGACGTCTATAGTATAGATGACGTCTTTAGTATAGACGACATCTATAGTATAGATGACGTCTATAGTATAGATGACGTCTATAGTATATACATCAATACTATAAACGTCATCATAAACGCCATACTATAGACGTCATAATATAGATGATGACGTCTATAGTATAGATGACGTCTATAGTATAGATGACGTCTATAGTATAGATGACGTCTATAGTATAGATGACGTCTATAGTATAGATGACGTCTATAGTATAGATGACGTCTATAGTATAGATGACGTCTATAGTATAGATGACGTCTATGGTATAGATGACGTCTATAGTATAGATGACGTCTATGGTATAGATGATGTCTATAGTATAGATGACGTCTATAGTATAGATGACGTCTATAGTATAGATGACGTCTATAGTATAGATGACGTCTATAGTATAGATAGTATAGATGACGTCTATAGTATAGATGACATCTATAGTATAGATGACGTCTATAGTATAGATGACGTCTATAGTATAGATGACGTCTATAGAATAGATGACGTCTATAGTATAGATGACGTCTATAGTATAGATGACGTCTATAGTATAGATAACGTCTATAGTATAGATGACGTCTATAGTATAGATGACGTCTATAGTATAGATGACGTCTATAGTATAGATGACGTCTATAGTATAGATGACGTCTATAGTATAGATGACGTCTATAGTATAGATGACGTCTATAGTATAGATGACGTCTATAGTATAGATGACGTCTATAGTATAGATGCCGTCTATAGTATAGATGACGTCTATAGTATAGATGCCGTCTATAGTATAGATGACGTCTATAATATAAATGACGTCTATAGTATAGATGACGTCTATAGTATAGATGACGTCTATAGTATAGATGCCGTCTATAGTATAGATGACGTCTATAGTATAGATGCCGTCTATAGTATAGATGACGTCTATAATATAAATGACGTCTATAGTATAGATGACGTCTATAGTATAGATGACGTCTATAGTATAGATGACGTCTATGGTATAGATGACGTCTATAGTATAGATGACGTCTATGGTATAGATGATGTCTATAGTATAGATGACGTCTATAGTATAGATGACGTCTATAGTATAGATGACGTCTATAGTATAGATGACGTCTATAGTATAGATAGTATAGATGACGTCTATAGTATAGATGACATCTATAGTATAGATGACGTCTATAGTATAGATGACGTCTATAGTATAGATGACGTCTATAGAATAGATGACGTCTATAGTATAGATGACGTCTATAGTATAGATGACGTCTATAGTATAGATAACGTCTATAGTATAGATGACGTCTATAGTATAGATGACGTCTATAGTATAGATGACGTCTATAGTATAGATGACGTCTATAGTATAGATGACGTCTATAGTATAGATGACGTCTATAGTATAGATGACGTCTATAGTATAGATGACGTCTATAGTATAGATGACGTCTATAGTATAGATGCCGTCTATAGTATAGATGACGTCTATAGTATAGATGCCGTCTATAGTATAGATGACGTCTATAATATAAATGACGTCTATAGTATAGATGACGTCCATAGTATAGATGACGTCTATAGTATAGATGACGTCTACAGTATAGATGACGTCTATAGTATAGATGACGTCTATAGTATAGATGACGTCTATAGTATAGATGACGTTTATAGTATAGATGACGTTTATAGTATAGATGACGTCTATAGTTTTGATGACGTCTATAGTATAGATGACGACTATAGTATAGATAGTATAGATGACGTCTATAGTACAGATGACATCTATAGTATAGATGACCTCTATAGTATAGATGACGTCTATAGTATAGATGACGTCTATAGTATAGATGACGTCTATAGTATAGATGACGTCTATAGTATAGATGACGTCTATAGTATAGATGACGTCTATAGTATAGATGACGTCTATAGTATAGATGACGTCTATAGTATTGATGACGTCTATAGTATTGATGACGTCTATAGTATTGATGATGTCTATAGTATTGATGATGTCTATAGTATTGATATGTCTATAGTATAGATGACGTCTATAGTATAGATGACGTCTATTGCATAGATGACGTCCATAGTATAGATGACGTCTATAGTATAGATGACGTCTATAGTAGAGATGATGTCTATAGCATAGATGACGTCCATAGTATAGATGATATCTATAGTATAGATGACGTCTATAGTATAGATGACGTCTATAGTATAGATGACGTCTATAGTATAGATGACGTCTATAGTATAGATGACGTCTATAGTATAGATGACGTCTATAGTATAGATGACGTCTATAGTATAGATGACGTCTATAGTATAGATGACGTCTATAGTATAGATGACGTCTATAGTATAGATGACGTCTATAGTATAGATGACGTCTATGGTATAGATGACGTCTATAGTATAGATGATGTCTATAGCATAGATGACGTCCATAGTATAGATGACGTCTATAGTATAGATGACGTCTATAGTATAAATGACGTCTATAGTATAGATGACGTCTATAGTATAGATGACGTCTCTAGTATAGATGACGTCTACAGTATAGAGGACTTCTATAGTATAGATGACGTCTATAGCATAGATGACGTCTATAGGATAGATGACTTTAATAGTATAGATGACGTCTATATTATAGATGACATCTATAGTATAGATGACGTCTATAGTATAGATGACGTCTATAGTATAGATGACGTCTATAGTATAGATGACGTCTATAGTACAGATGACGTCTATAGTATAGATGACAGCGTCTATAGTATAGATGACGTCTATAGCATAGATGACGCCTATAGTATAGATGGCGTCTATAGTATAGATGACGTCTATAGTATAGATGACGTCTAAAGTATAGATGATGTCTATAGTATAGATGAAGTCTATAGTATAGATGAAGTCTATAGTATAGATGACGTCTATAGCAAAGATGACGTCTATAGTATAGATGACGTCTATAGCATAGATGACGTCTATAGTATAGATGACGTCTATAGCATAGATGACATCTATAGAATAGATGACGTCTATAGTATAGATGACGTTTATAATATTGATGACGTCTATAGTATTGATGACGTCAATAGTATAGATGACGTCTATAGTAGAGATGACGTCTATAGTATAGATGACGTCTTTAGTATAGACGACATCTATAGTATAGATGACGTATATAGTATAGATGACGTCTATAGTATATACATCAATACTATAAACGTCATCATAAACGTCATACTATAGACGTCATAATATAGATGATGACGTCTATAGTATAGATGACGTCTATAGTATAGATGACGTCTATAGTATAGATGACGTCTATAGTATAGATGACGTCTATAGTATAGATGACGTCTATGGTATAGATGACGTCTATAGTATAGATGACGTCTATGGTATAGATGATGTCTATAGTATAGATGACGTCTATAGTATAGATGACGTCTATAGTATAGATGACGTCTATAGTATAGATGACGTCTATAGTATAGATGACGTCTATAGTATAGATAGTATAGATGACGTCTATAGTATAGATGACATCTATAGTATAGATGACGTCTATAGAATAGATGACGTCTATAGTATAGATGACGTCTATAGTATAGATGACGTCTATAGTATAGATAACGTCTATAGTATAGATGACGTCTATAGTATAGATGACGTCTATAGTATAGATGACGTCTATAGTATAGATGACGTCTATAGTATAGATGACGTCTATAGTATAGATGACGTCTATAGTATAGATGACGTCTATAGTATAGATGACGTCTATAGTATAGATGACGTCTATAGTATAGATGACGTCTATAGTATAGATGCCGTCTATAGTATAGATGACGTCTATAGTATAGATGCCGTCTATAGTATAGATGACGTCTATAATATAAATGACGTCTATAGTATAGATGACGTCCATAGTATAGATGACGTCTATAGTATAGATGACGTCTACAGTATAGATGACGTCTATAGTATAGATGACGTCTATAGTATAGATGACGTCTATAGTATAGATGACGTTTATAGTATAGATGACGTTTAGAGTATAGATGACGTCTATAGTTTTGATGACGTCTATAGTATAGATGACGACTATAGTATAGATGACGTCTATAGAATAGATGACGTCTATAATATAGATGACCTCTATAGTATAGATGACGTCTATAGTATAGATGACGTCTATAGTATAGATGACGTCTATAGTATAGATGACGTCTATAGTATAGATGACGTCTCTAGTATAGATGACGTCTATAGTATAGATGACGTCTATAGTATAGATGACGTCTATAGTATTGATGACGTCTATAGTATTGATGACGTCTATAGTATTGATGATGTCTATAGTATTGATGATGTCTATAGTATTGATATGTCTATAGTATAGATGACGTCTATAGTATAGATGACGTCTATTGCATAGATGACGTCCATAGTATAGATGACGTCTATAGTATAGATGACGTCTATAGTAGAGATGATGTCTATAGCATAGATGACGTCCATAGTATAGATGATATCTATAGTATAGATGACGTCTATAGTATAGATGACGTCTATAGTATAGATGACGTCTATAGTATAGATGACGTCTATAGTATAGATGACGTCTATAGTATAGATGACGTCTATAGTATAGATGACGTCTATAGTATAGATGACGTCTATAGTATAGATGACGTCTATAGTATAGATGACGTCTATAGTATAGATGACGTCTATAGTATAGATGACGTCTATGGTATAGATGACGTCTATAGTATAGATGATGTCTATAGCATAGATGACGTCCATAGTATAGATGACGTCTATAGTATAGATGACGTCTATAGTATAAATGACGTCTATAGTATAGATGACGTCTATAGTATAGATGACGTCTATAGTATAGATGACGTCTACAGTATAGAGGACGTCTATAGTATAGATGACGTCTATAGCATAGATGACGTCTATAGGATAGATGACTTTAATAGTATAGATGACGTCTGTAGTATAGATGACATCTATAGTATAGATGACGTCTATAGTATAGATGACGTCTATAGTATAGATGACGTCTATAGTATAGATGACGTCTATAGTATAGATGACGTCTATTGTATAGATGACGTCTATAGTATAGATGACGTCTATAGAAAAGATGACGTCCATAGCATAGCTGACGTCCATAGTATAGATGACGTCCATAGTATAGATGACGTCTATAGTATAGATGACGTCTATAGTATAGATGACGTCTATAGTATAGATGACGTCTATAGTATAGATGACGTCTATATATAGATGACGTCTATAGTATAGATGACGTCTATAGTATAGATGACGTCTATAGTATAGATGACGTCTATAGTAAAGATGACGTCTATAGTATAGATGACGTCTATAGTATAAATGACGTGTCTATAGTATAGATGACGTCTATAGTATAGATGACGTCTATAGTATAGATGACGTCTATAGTAGAGATGATGTCTATAGCATAGATGACGTCCATAGTATAGTTGACGTCTATAGTATAGATGACGTCTATAGTGTAGATGACGTCTATAGTATAGATGACGTTTATAGTATAGATGACATCTATAGTATAGATGACGTCTATAGTATAGATGACGTCTATAGTATAGATGACGTCTATAGTATAGATGACGTCTATAGTATAGATGACGTCTATAGTATAGATGACGTCTATAGTATAGATGACGTCTATAGTATAGATGACGTCTATAGTATAGATGACGTCTATAGTATAGATGACGTCTATAGTATAGATGACGTCTATAGTATAGATGACGTCTATAGTATAGATGACGTCTATAGTATAGATGACGTCTATAGAATAGATGACGTCTATAGTATAGATGACGTCTATAGAATAGATGACGTCTATTGTATAGATGACGTCTATAGAATAGATGACGTCTATAGTATAGATGACCTCTATAGTATAGATGACGTCTATAGTATAGATGACGTCTATAGAATAGAAGACGTCTATAGTATAGATGACGTCTAAAGTATAGATGACGTCTATAGTATAGATGACGTCTATAGTATTGATGACGTCTATAGTATTGATGACGTCTATAGTATTGATGACGTCTATAGTATTGATGATGTCTATAGTATTGATGATGTCTAGATGACGTCTATAGTATAGATGACGTCTATAGTATAGATTACGTCTATAGTATAGATGACGTCTATAGTATAGATTACGTCTATAGTATAGATGACGTCTATAGTATAGATGACGTCTATAGTATAGATGACGTCTATAGTATAGATGATGTCTATAGCATAGATGACGTCCATAGTATAGATGACGTCTATAGTATAGATGACGTCTATAGTATAAATGACGTCTATATTATAGATGACGTCTATAGTATAGATGACGTCTATAGTATAGATGAATTTCTTTTACAGTATAGATGACGTCTATAGTATAGATGACGTCTATAGCATAGATGACGTCTATAGGATACATGACTTTAATAGTATAGATGACGTCTGTAGTACAGATGACATCTATAGTATAGATGACATCTATAGTATAGATGACGTCTATAGTATAGATGACGTCTATAGTATAGATGACGTCTATAGTATAGATGACGTCTATTGTATAGATGACGTCTATAGTATAGATGACGTCTATAGCATAGATGACGTCCATAGTATAGCTGACGTCCATAGTATAGATGACGTCCATAGTATAGATGACGTCCATAGTATAGATGACGTCTATAGTATAGATGACGTCCATTGTATAGATGACGTCTATAGTATAGATGACGTCTATAGTATAGATGACGTCTATAGTATAGATGACGTCTATATATAGATGACGTCTATAGTATAGATGACGTCTATAGTATAGATGACGTCTATAGTATAGATGAGGTCTATAGTATAGATGACGTCTATAGTATAAATGACGTGTCTATAGTATAGATGACGTCTATAGTATAGATGACGTCTATAGTATAGATGACGTCTATAGTAGAGATGATGTCTATAGCATAGATGACGTCCATAGTATAGTTGACGTCTATAGTATAGATGACGTCTATAGTATAGATGACGTCTATAGTATAGATGACGTCTATAGTATAGATGAGGTCTATAGTATAGATGACGTCTATAGTATAAATGACGTGTCTATAGTATAGATGACGTCTATAGTATAGATGACGTCTATAGTATAGATGACGTCTATAGTAGAGATGATGTCTATAGCATAGATGACGTCCATAGTATAGTTGACGTCTATAGTATAGATGACGTCCATAGTATAGTTGACGTCTATAGTATAGATGACGTCTATAGTGTAGATGACGTCTATAGTATAGATGACGTTTATAGTATAGATGACATCTATAGTATAGATGACGTCTATAGTATAGATGACGTCTATAGTATAGATGACGTCTATAGTATAGATGACGTCTATAGTATAGATGACGTCTATAGTATAGATGACGTCTATAGTATAGATGACGTCTATAGTATAGATGACGTCTATAGTATAGATGACGTCTATAGTATAGATGACGTCTATAGTATAGATGACGTCTATAGTATAGATGACGTCTATAGTATAGATGACGTCTATAGAATAGATGACGTCTATAGTATAGATGACGTCTATAGAATAGATGACGTCTATTGTATAGATGACGTCTATAGAATAGATGACGTCTATAGTATAGATGACCTCTATAGTATAGATGACGTCTATAGTATAGATGACGTCTATAGAATAGAAGACGTCTATAGTATAGATGACGTCTAAAGTATAGATGACGTCTATAGTATAGATGACGTCTATAGTATTGATGACGTCTATAGTATTGATGACGTCTATAGTATTGATGACGTCTATAGTATTGATGATGTCTATAGTATTGATGATGTCTAGATGACGTCTATAGTATAGATGACGTCTATAGTATAGATTACGTCTATAGTATAGATGACGTCTATAGTATAGATTACGTCTATAGTATAGATGACGTCTATAGTATAGATGACGTCTATAGTATAGATGACGTCTATAGTATAGATGATGTCTATAGCATAGATGACGTCCATAGTATAGATGACGTCTATAGTATAGATGACGTCTATAGTATAAATGACGTCTATATTATAGATGACGTCTATAGTATAGATGACGTCTATAGTATAGATGAATTTCTTCTACAGTATAGATGACGTCTATAGTATAGATGACGTCTATAGCATAGATGACGTCTATAGGATACATGACTTTAATAGTATAGATGACGTCTGTAGTACAGATGACATCTATAGTATAGATGACATCTATAGTATAGATGACGTCTATAGTATAGATGACGTCTATAGTATAGATGACGTCTATAGTATAGATGACGTCTATTGTATAGATGACGTCTATAGTATAGATGACGTCTATAGCATAGATGACGTCCATAGTATAGCTGACGTCCATAGTATAGATGACGTCCATAGTATAGATGACGTCCATAGTATAGATGACGTCTATAGTATAGATGACGTCCATTGTATAGATGACGTCTATAGTATAGATGACGTCTATAGTATAGATGACGTCTATAGTATAGATGACGTCTATATATAGATGACGTCTATAGTATAGATGACGTCTATAGTATAGATGACGTCTATAGTATAGATGAGGTCTATAGTATAGATGACGTCTATAGTATAAATGACGTGTCTATAGTATAGATGACGTCTATAGTATAGATGACGTCTATAGTATAGATGACGTCTATAGTAGAGATGATGTCTATAGCATAGATGACGTCCATAGTATAGTTGACGTCTATAGTATAGATGACGTCTATAGTATAGATGACGTCTATAGTATAGATGACGTCTACAGTATAGATGACGTCTATAGTATAGATGACGTCTATAGCATAGATGACTTTAATAGTATAGATGACGTCTGTAGTATAGATGACATCTATAGTATAGATGACGTCTATAGTATAAATGACGTCTATAGTATAGATGACGTCTATAGTATAGATGACGTCTATTGTATAGATGACGTCTATAGTATAGATGACGTCTATAGCATAGATGACGTCCATAGTATAGCTGACGTCCATAGTATAGATGACGTCTATAGTATAGATGACGTCTATAGTATAGATGACGTCTATAGTATAGATGACGTCTATATATAGATGACGTCTATAGTATAGATGACGTCTATAGTATAGATGACGTCTATAGTATAGATGACGTCTATAGTATAGATGACGTCTATAGTATAAATGACGTGTCTATAGTATAGATGACGTCTATAGTATAGATGACGTCTATAGTAGAGATGACGTCTATAGTAGAGATGATGTCTATAGCATAGATGACGTCCATAGTATAGTTGACGTCTATAGTATAGATGACGTCTATAGTATAGATGACGTCTATAGTATAGATGACGTCTATAGTATAGATGACGTCTATAGTATAGATGACGTCTATAGTATAGATGACGTCTATAGTATAGATGACGTCTATAGTATAGATGACGTCTATGGTATAGATGACGTCTATAGTATAGATGACGTCTATAGTATAGATGACGTCTATAGTATAGATGATGTCCATAGTATAGATGACGTCTATAGTATAGATGACGTCTATAGTATAGATGACGTCTATAGTATAGATAGTATAGATGACGTCTATAGTATAGATAGTATAGATGACGTCTATAGTATAGATGACATCTATAGTATAGATGACGTCTATAGTATATATGACGTCTATAGTATAGATGACGTCTATAGTATAGATGACGTTTATAGTATAGATGACGTCTATAGTATAGATGACGTCTATAGTATAGATGACGTCTATAGTATAGATGACGTCTATAGTATAGATGACGTCTATAGTATAGATGACGTCTATAGTATAAATGACGTGTCTATAGTATAGATGACGTCTATAGTATAGATGACGTCTATAGTATAGATGACGTCTATAGTAGAGATGATGTCTTTAGCATAGATGACGTCCATAGTATAGTTGACGTCTATAGTATAGATGACGTCTATAGTATAGATGACGTCTATAGTATAGATGACGTCTATAGTATAGATGACGTCTATAGTATAGATGACGTCTATAGTATAGATGACGTCTATAGTTTTGATGACGTCTATAGTATAGATGACGTCTATAGTATAGATGACCTCTATAGTATAGATGACGTCTATAGTATAGATGACGTCTATAGAATAGAAGACGTCTATAGAATAGATGACGTCTAAAGTATAGATGATGTCTATAGTATAGATGACGTCTATAGTATTGATGACGTCTATAGTATTGATGACGTCTATAGTATTGATGATGTCTATAGTGTTGATGATGTCTATAGTATTGATATGTCTATAGTATAGATGACGTCTATAGTATAGATGACGTCTATTGCATAGATGATGTCCATAGTATAGATGACGTCTATAGTATAGATGACGTCTATAGTATAGATGACGTCTATAGTAGAGATGATGTCTATAGCATAGATGACGTCCATAGTATAGATGATATCTA
Organism: Neoascia interrupta; assembly: GCA_947623515.1. NCBI lineage: Eukaryota > Metazoa > Arthropoda > Insecta > Diptera > Syrphidae > Neoascia > Neoascia interrupta. The sequence goes on from CANQKQ010000033.1 coordinate 255,825, forward strand.
TAGTATAGATGACGTCTATAGTATAGATGACGTCTATAGTATAGATGACGTCTATAGTATAGATGACGTCTATAGTATAGATGACGTCTATAGTATAGATGACGTCTATAGTATAGATGACGTCTATAGTATAGATGACGTCTATAGTATAGATGACGTCTATAGTATAGATGACGTCTATAGTATAGATGACGTCTATAGTATAGATGACGTCTATAGTATAGATGACGTCTATAGTATAGATGACGTCTATAGTATAGATGACGTCTATAGTATAGATGACGTCTATAGTATAGATGACGTCTATAGTATAGATGACGTCTATAGTATAGATGATGTCTATAGTATAGATGACGTCTATAGTATAGATGACGTCCAAAGTATAGATGACGTCTATAGTATAGATGACGTCTATAGTATTGATGACGTCTATAGTATTGATGACGTCTATAGTATTGATGATGTCTATAGTATTGATTACGTCTATAGTATTGATGACGTCTATAGTATTGATGACGTCTATAGTATTGATGACGTCTATAGTATTGATGATGTCTATAGTATTGATGACGTCTATAGATGACGTCTATAGTATAGATGACGTCTATAGTATAGATGACGTCTATAGTATAGATGATGTCTATAGCATAGATGACGTCCATAGTATAGATGACGTCTATAGTATAGATGACGTCTATAGTATAGATGACGTCTAAAGTATAGATGACGTCTATAGTATAGATGACGTCTATAGTATTGATGACGTCTATAGTATTGATGACGTCTATAGTATTGATGATGTCTATAGTATTGATGACGTCTATAGTATTGATGACGTCTATAGTATTGATGACGTCTATAGTATTGATGACGTCTATAGTATTGATGATGTCTATAGTATTGATGACGTCTATAGGATAGATGACTTTAATAGTATAGATGACGTCTATAGTATAGATGACGTCTATAGTATTGATGACGTCTATAGTATTAATGACGTCTATAGTATTGATGACGTCTATAGTATTGATGACGTCTATAGGATAGATGACGTCTATAGCATAGATGACGTCTAAAGTATAGATGACGTCTATAGTATAGATGACGTCTATAGTATTGATGACGTCTATAGTATTGATGACGTCTATAGTATTGATGATGTCTATAGTATTGATGACGTCTATAGGATAGATGACTTTAATAGTATAGATGACGTCTATAGTATAGATGACGTCTATAGTATAGATGACGTCTATTGTATAGATGACGTCTATAGTATAGATGACGTCTGTAGCATAGATGACGTCCATAGTATAGCTGACGTCCATAGTATAGATGACGTGCATAGTATAGATGACGTCAATAGTATAGATGACGTCTATAGTATAGATGACGTCTATAGTGTAGATGACGTCTATAGTATAGATGACGTCTATAGTATAAATGACGTGTCTATAGTATAGATGGCGTCTATAGTATAGATGACGTCTATAGTATAGATGACGTCTATAGTAGAGATGATGTCTATAGCATAGATGACGTCTATAGTATAGATGACGTCTATAGTATAGATGACGTCTATAGTATAGATGACGTCTATAGTATAGATGACGTCTATAGTATAGATGACGTCTATAGTATAGATGACGTCTATAGTAAAGATGACGTCTATAGTATAGATGACGTCTATAGTATAGATGACGTCTATAGTATAAATGACGTGTCTGTAGTATAGATGACGTCTATAGTATAGATGACGTCTATAGTATAGATGACGTCTATAGTAGAGATGATGTCTATAGCATAGATAACGTCTATAGTATAGATGACGTCTATAGTATAGATGACGTTTATAGTATAGATGACGTCTATAGTAAAGATGACGTCTATAGTATAGATGACGTCTATAGTATAGATGACGTCTATAGTATAGATGACGTCTATAGTATAGATGACGTCTATTGTATAGATGACGTCTATAGTATAGATGACGTCTATAGTATAGATGACGTCTATAGTATAGATGACGTCTATAGTAAAGATGACGTCTATAGTATAGAAGACGTCTATAATATAGATGACGTCTAAAGTATAGATGACGTCTATAGTATAGATGACGTCTATAGTATTGATGACGTCTATAGTATTGATGACGTCTATGGTATTGATCATGTCTATAGTATTGATGATGTCTATAGTATTGTTATATCTATAGTATAGATGACGTCTATAGTATAGATGACGTCTATAGTAGAGATGATGTCTATAGCATAGATGACGTCCATAGTATAGTTGACGTCTATAGTATAGATGACGTCTATGGTATAGATGACGTCTATAGTATAGATGACGTCTATAGCATAGATGACGTCTATTGCATAGATGACGTCCATAGTATAGATGACGTCTATAGTTTAGATGACGTCTATAGTATAGATGACGTCTATAGTATAGATGACGTCTATAGTAGAGATGATGTCTATAGCATAGATGACTTCCATAGTATAGTTGACGTCTATAGTATAGATGACGTCTATAGTATAGATGACGTCTATAGTATAGATGACGTCTATAGTATAGATGACGTCTATAGTTTTGATGACGTCTATAGTATAGATGACGTCTATAGAACAGATGACGTCTATAGTATAGATGACCTCTATAGTATAGATGACCTCTATAGTATAGATGACCTCTATAGTATAGATGACGTCTATAGTATAGATGACGTCTATAGTATAGATGACGTCTATAGTATAGATGACGTCTATAGTATAGATGACGTCTATAGTATAGATGACGTCTATAGAATAGAAGACGTCTATAGTATAGATGACGTCTAAAGTATAGATGACGTCTATAGTATAGATGACGTCTATAGTATTGATGACGTCTATAGTATTTATGACGTCTATAGTATTGATGATGTCTATAGTATTGATAATGTCTATAGTATTGTTATATCTATAGTATAGATGACGTCTATAGTATAGATGACGTCTATTGCATAGATGACGTCCATAGTATAGATGACGTCTATAGTATAGATGACGTCTATAGTAGAGATGATGTCTATAGCATAGATGACGTCCATAGTATAGATGATATCTATAGTATAGATGACGTCTATAGTATAGATGACGTCTATAGTATAGATGACGTCTATAGTATATATGACGTCTATAGTATAGATGACGTCTATAGTATAGATGACGTCTATATTATAGATGACGTCTATAGTATAGATGACGTCTATAGTATAGATGATGTCTATAGCATATATGACGTCCATAGTATAGATGACGTCTATAGTATAGATGACGTCTATAGTATAAATGACCTCTAGAGTATAGATGACGTCTATAGTATAGATGACGTCTATAGTATAGATGACGTCTATAGTATAGATGACGTCTATAGTATAGATGACGTCTATAGAATAGAAGACGTCTATAGTATAGATGACGTCTAAAGTAAAGATGACGTCTATAGTATAGATGACGTCTATAGTATTGATGACGTCTATAGTATAGATGACGTCTATAGTATAGATGACGTTTATAGTATAGATGACGTCTATAGTATAGATGACGTCTATAGTATAGATGACGTCTATAGTATAGATGACGTCTATAGTATAGATGACGTCTATAGTATAGATGACGTCTATAGTATAGATGACGTCTATAGTATAGATGACGTCTATAGTATAGATGACGTCTATAGTATAGATGACGTCTATAGTATAGATGACGTCTATAGTATAGATGACGTCTATAGTATAAATGACGTGTCTATAGTATAGATGACGTCTATAGTATAGATGACGTCTATAGTATAGATGACGTCTATAGTATAGATGACGTCTATAGTATAGATGACGTCTATAGTATAGATGACGTCTATAGTTTTGATGACGTCTATAGTATAGATGACGTCTATAGAATAGATGACGTCTATAGTATAGATGACCTCTATAGTATAGATGACCTCTATAGTAAAGATGACCTCTATAGTATAGATGACGTCTATAGTATAGATGACGTCTATAGTATAGATGACGTCTATAGTATAGATGACGTCTATAGAATAGAAGACATCTAATGTATAGATGACGTCTATAGTATAGATGACGTCTATAGTATTGATGACGTCTATAGTATTGATGACGTCTATAGTATTGATGATGTCTATAGTATTGATGATGTCTATAGTATTGTTATATCTATAGTATAGATGACGTCTATAGTATAGATGACGTCTATTGCATAGATGACGTCCATAGTATAGATGACGTCTATAGTATAGATGACGTCTATAGTAGAGATGATGTCTATAGCATAGATGACGTCCATAGTATAGATGATATCTATAGTATAGATGACGTCTATATGTAACGAACACCTCCCTACTCCTATTTTGGTATAGTAGCAGAGGAAGCCTTGGTTTTAAAGCTCTGTGTTCCCCTACCACACCCTGACCCACCCATGGAACCGAAAGTTACAGGACAGTTCGGCCCGTCCGGGCAGAGGTGCGATAGAGGTGTCCCGATCTGTAAGCCGCCACAGGCCTGCTTGTGGTTGCGCAAACTAGCTCGTCGTTGGGGTGGGTTCTTGCGACTCAGAAACGGGACGGTGTTACGGTTATTTCAGGCCTAGAAACACAGCAGAATAAAAAGATCAAAAGTCGGATAGGTGTTATAGCCGACAGGAAGAAAACAAAACCAAAAAAAATAAACAAAATGATGGGAACCCGAATGTCTTGCCAGATGCACGGCTCAGAATTATTTAAACGGAGAAAAAAAGGGACAAAGGTGATCTTGTCCGTGGAGTAACCCTCCCTCCGTATACCAATCGGTATACGCCATGGTTGCAACCCCAAAAGCGATTAGGAAGAGCTAATTTTACTTAGCCTCCCTTCTTATGGGCCACCGTAGACCATGTTGATTAACATACGCTCACATCCTACAAGAACGATATTTCACAGCTCCATATCTCTGAAACTAATCAGCTGAAAAAAAAAACTATCTGAAAATCTAAAAATCGCTCCATGACCTCAAAATGCAAAACTACAGACGTGACAGGGTTGGGAAATAACAAATCCCAAAAATAAACTTCATTTATTGATACGCAAGAAAAGGTTATAAAAATCCAAAAAAAAATCTAAATATGTATCTACTTAACAAACTGGAAAATGTACGGGGTACCATTTACAAGAAGGAATAAAACTACAAAATTAAATACAATTAGTCAAATTAAAATCAAATATGAATTTGATTGAAACTGCATTATCTGCATTATATATAAAAAACTAAATTAAGTACAAAGATATTGACTGAAAATTAAGATTTGAATAATATCAAAAGCTCTTTAATTGACAAAAATTAACCAATCGAAAACTAGGTTCGTGTCAATAAAACAAAACGTATTTTTATTTTTTAAATCATAATTTGCGATGAAACTAATATTTTGGAAACTATCAAAAATTTAAATGACAAGCTTTATGCCTCAAAAAAAAATATTTTAAACCCGAAGAAAATATGGCGAACGTTCAAATTCAATAATTTCAATGTGAAGTAAATAAAAAGATAGTAATTTAAAATGACTCACCAAAATTAAGATCCCAGATGAATGTTGTGCACAGCATCCTCTCGAATACTTGTCGATTAAATCACTGAAAATTTTTTGTAGCAAATAAAAAAAATTATTAATTTGAACGGGCCTAACAAAAAAAAAATTCTTTGCGATTTTCTTTAAACGCACAACTTGTTGCTTTTACTTTTAATTTCTTTGTATCAAAATTTCCTAAATTTTTTTCACTTTTATCTAACAAAAAAAAATTGCTTTTCAAAATTATCTGTTCTTTAAATTAAGTAAGTCTTTTAGAATGTCTCTTATAAACGCACTGAAAAAGAGGGAACAGGTAGCAGGTCAATTTATGAACCCAGGCGCTGAGTGTCGGTGGAGAAAGGTGAAATTCCGTTGGAACCATTGGACCGTGTTGCTGGAGGTAGATGAAATGATGATAGCGCAGGTGGATAGCGGCTTGAACGGGCACTCTCTCTTCAACGTGGTGAATACAGGTGTGGGGTGCCTTACCGTATGGCAAAGAGAAAAGGCCAGCAAAGCTCTTTTTTTTTCGGGATAACACGATCGCTGCTGATCAATGATCGATCGGTGAATTATCCGAATCGTGGCAAAAGAAATGCTGGGGATTTGTATATATGGCTCGCTGAGTAGAGTCTTCTCTCTACAGACGGTTCCCTTGTAGGAAAGACGTGATTAATAAATGATATGAGCGGGGTGGTTCGCGTTTTTTTACTTTTTTAATTAAAATTACTGTTTTTTTTATGTATGAACTCTTTCAATAGGTTTTGATTTTTCGCTTTATGTATAAGGCACTGTTCATGCACATTTCACTTGAGCTTAATTTTGTTCGACGTTGTTTAGAGTTTTTTTTTTTTTCGCTCACTTCCTTTGAAATGGTGTAGTTTCTTTAATTAAATTGTGTTCTTATGAAGGATTAAAACTTTCACTTCAGCGACCGAAGTAGCGAAAATCAAGGAAGATTTGCAAATATACTTTGAAAATTGGATTTCTAGACTGTACAGTCACTTCAATAAAAACTTTAAACTTTTCAACGCGATACCCGACACGTCAGCAGACTGTGCTGCTTCCGACTTGCTGCCGATCCAAACACTCACTGACCAAGCTTGTGCATTTGGCTATAGGCTTGGCTCGGTTGGCCTTGAATTTTGGGTTTTTCCAGTTTGTCGCATGATTACCAAAATTTTCCATCGTCCGACCAGAACGGTGTATCTCTCTTCTTCCGTTGCCATGGCACTTGATTCTACAAAAGGACCCCCTTTCTACCGAGCCCTTGATGAATAGTTCACACAGTTCATAGCAGCTATGGTCAGAGAGCTGATGGTAAAAGTTAACTGCTCCTGGCTTCGGAGTTGGGGAAAGTTAAGGTTAGGGGAGATTGGGTCTAAATGCTAGTCTGATAGTGTTAAGTGGCAAGGGAATTTTTTTCGATTTTTAAGTTCTTCTATTATTATAAATTAATAAGTCAAAAAGGGTTTCCTACAAAACTTATCAACGGCTCGAAGTTCTGCGAGAGAGGATGATAAGAGAAGAACCCTTTAACGCGTTTGTATGTAACTTTTCTGCGATGTCGGTCCTCATCTATATCTGGAGTCTCATGCACACGCTGAGCTAGCCACTATTTTCACTAAACAGCAAGAAAAAAAATTAAATCTCACAAAAACTTAGCGCTTTAAATCTTTTGAGTGAACAACTGTTTCGTGGCCAATCGCATCTTTAACTTTATAAAGGTTATTTCCTATTGTCTTAAGAACTGTAACTCTAGTAAACTTCGGGCACAGTTTTGCGTTGAGATGTTTTGCTGCATCGCTAGCGATAAAATTTCTCTTGTATATTTGTTCGCCCACCTGAAAATTAACAATACGACTACGCAGGTTATACGTTGCCTCGTATTGCTTGTGTGCCTTCTCTAACGAGTCCTTTAGATAACAATGCAGTATGTTCATTTTATCTGGTTTACTAAGCCAGTTAAGTTCCGAGTTGTTCAATGCATTTAATTCTTTTAAGAGTCGGTAATCTTTTCCATGTTCAATCATTCGTTGTCCGAATAGAGCTTCATAGGGCGACATTGCTATTGCCGAGTGAATTGAAGTTCGAAGGGCACAACCGATTGAGGAAAGATTAGCATCCCAGTTGGTTTGTTTTGGATCGATATAGGCGCGGATCGACGAAAGAATCGAACGGTTCACTCGTTCACTCGCATTAGCCTGCGGGGAATAAATGGCGGTTCGATAATGTTTGATGCCGAAAGCTTCCAACATTTTACCAAACTCTTTGCTAAGGAACTGAGTACCATTATCTGAAAGAATGCTCTCTGGGACTCCAAATAAAAAGAAAATCTCGTCCCTCAAAAATTTTATGACAGTATCAGCAGTCGCTCTTTTAAGGGGTTTAATCAAGACAAACTTTGTCAGCTGGTCTAGGGCAATCACTATTTGTGTGTTTCTACTCTTTGAACGGGGATAAGGACCAAGAAAATCCACGTATACGTCTTGAAATGGCCTTTCCACAACAAAGGCTTTACCCATTTCAGACCGCAATGTGGTGTTAGGAGCTTTTGAAGTTTTACACGTTTCACAGTCACCTACAAACGCTTTAACCTGAGACGCCATGTTTGGCCAAAAAAATGGTTGACGCAGGCGGTAAAGGGTTTTGGCGACGCCTCCATGCGAGGACCTCGGTGGGCAATGAGCCAGAGAGATTAACTGACCAGTCAACACACTAGGCACCCAAAGTTTCCAGGCTAGATCATCCTGAATTGGATTACCTGTACAGTGGCTGACCCTCTTGTACACGAAATTATCCGAGACTTGAAGGTCAGGTAGCTGTTTTTGTTGCTCTTTGATGTGATCAATGATCCTGCGGTATTCTTCCGACTGAAAGCTCGGATCCGCAAGATCTATATGAAGCACATCATAGGATTGTCCTGACGTCGAGTCCGCCAGCTGCAACGCATCCACCTCATGCACTCGTGAGAGAGCGTCAGGCACTATGTGTTGCGTGCCTTTGCGGTGCTCGATGTCAAAGACAAATCCCTGTAATTTAAGGCTCCAGCGCGCCAGTCTGTCAGTGGGATCTCTCAGGTTCATCAACCACTTCAAGCTCGCATGGTCTGTAACGATCTTAAACTTATGGCCTTCTACATAGGGTCTAAACTTCTTAATACCTTTAACCGCTGCCAGACACTCACGCTCAGTTACTGTGTATTTGCGTTGAGCCGCAGTCAGTTTCTTCGAATAAAAATATATCGGACGTTCAACTCCGTCTTCATCCTCCTGACATAGGACACAGCCTATTCCGGTGGCTGATGCATCACATAGAATGATGAATTCTTTACCGTAGTCAGGGTTCACCAAGACGGGAGCTGACGTCAATTGTGTTTTAATGGTATTAAAGGACTCAGTTGCTTGCTCAGTGAAAGTGAACTTAACTCCTTTTTTTAAGGTGTCAGTCATAGATGATGCTAATGAAGAAAAATCCTTGACGAACCTCCTATACCATCCAGCCATTCCAAGGAATCTCCTTACTTGCCTGGGAGATGTTGGTATAGGGAAATCGACAATTGCGGAAATTTTTGATGGATCGGTCTTAAGGCATCCATCTGAAATAATATATCCCAGATACTGAAGCTCTTTAAAGCAAAATTTCGACTTCTCAACATTTATCGTTAAGCCAGCCTCCGAAAGTCTTTTGGCAACTATCGCAAGGATCCGCAGGTGTTCTTCGAAAGTACTTGATGTGATTAATAAATCGTCAAGATAGACAAAAACTCGGGTTCTCAACTCGTGCGGTATCACTTTGTCCATTAATTTGGACATGGACTGAGGAGCATTGCAAAGCCCAAAGGGCATCACTTTAAAATGGTATAGTGGTCTACCAGGGATGGTAAATGCTGTCTTTTCCCGAGAACCTTTCCCCAGCGGTATTTGCCAGAAGGCATCTTTCAGATCCACACTAGAAATATAGTGTGTTTCTGAAAGTCCTCCTAACAAAGCGTCGATAAACGGAAGTGGATACGCAAGCTTTTTGGTAACCTTGTTCAATTTCCGAGAGTCTAGACACAGGCGGACTTTTCCCGGTTTCCGCACAAGCACGACAGGCGAGCTCCATGCGCTATCACTCTCTTCAATGACTCCCAATTTAAGCATGCGATCCACCTCAGCATACACAAGCGCTTGTATCGCTGGAGACAAGGGAAAATGACGCTGTTTAATGGGTTCAGCATCCCCAGTATCAATGGAATGCTCCATTAAATGCGTTTTTCCCAGTCCCAACTTCGAAAAAGAGGGAAACTGTTTGACAAGGGACTCCGCAGCTGTTAAGGAGTGAGCTTTCTTCAGAATGTCTGTTTTTGTAGTTTCGGTGAGTTTAGTTGGACACAACTCAGATATGATATCTGGAGCTAGCTGAAACTCTTTCCAAAAATCTATTCCCAAATACAATTTCTGTTTGAGTGAATGTACAACGTATAACTCAATCTCGGAGGTTTTATCTTTGAAGGTTATTTGGGCCAGCACCTTGCCTACGATGGCCTGTTTTTGACCATCGGCGGTCGAAACCGACGAGGAATATTTATTCAACTGTATTTTATTATCCTTCAAAAATTCTAAGCCACCGGATCCAAGACAACTAATGGCTGCCCCACTGTCGAGTAAACCGAGATATTCTTGTCCAAAGAGGTTTACTGTGACATAGAGACGAGGATCAGCGGAGGAACCGTGCAAAGTGGTGGATGATATTGCGAAATGTTGCTTTCTCTTCTCCTTGAATTTTTGTCTAAGGTTTTGCACTTTTCGTGAAACTGGGGTACCAAAAATTCGGTTTCGCGCCTCATAGTACTGCATTTGTCGTTCGTGCAGAGACTTTCTGGGCAGAGAAAGCGTAGAGGGAACAAAATCACTAGCAGCTGGTGGCAAGTCAGGTTGTTTAAGTATTGTAATTTCTTTTTCTTTCAGGGGTTCAAAATCTAATTGTCCGGGTTGGCTTCCGTCGAACAACTCTCCCCGGTGTGAGGGCTGCTCTTCTGGCGGTTTCCCGTACATCTGTCACATCTGGGTGTCGTCGTATTCTCGCGGCCGCATCGGTAGCAAAAGAGAGTACGTTGTGGGTCTGGGCAGTCATGGAACGAATGTCCCAAAACCTTGCAGTTCCAACATTTTAGTTTAACCGATTCACGTTTTTGCAGTTCGAATGCCTCTACTTGAGATGGGAGTAAATTTGTGGGAGCTGAAATCTCGTTGATATGTCGCCGTGGCCAGTTCGGAGCTTGTGGTAGCGGTGCTCTAGACCTGGGCATATCAGAACCATGGAGATATTTCTCAACCGTTCTGCACACATAAACCATTTCGGATATGCTGTGGGTATTAAAGGTTATCAGCAGCTCTCCTATACGGCGTCGAACATTTTGCTTAATAATCTCTATAAGCTCTCGGTTGGGTTTTGGCACGCGTAATCTAGAATTCAGTTGTAGTAAGTCCGAGTAAAAATCGTCAAAGCTTTCATTCGCCAATTGCTTGCGTTCTGACATCTTCCTCGACAATTCGGAATCTGTTTCCAGACTTCGGTATTGCTCAATCAGTGCAAGTCGAAGGGTGGACCAGGTAGCTGCGGGGTTTCCTTTTAAAAACATCCAATACCAGGATTCCACTTGACCACCTACAAAGTGGTGAAAATTAAGCAGTATATCGTCCCAAGTGACATTATAACTTTCTTTAACTCTCTCGAGGCGAAAGAGGAAATCATCAACAGTTATCTGCTTATTGTCGAACTTAATTCCCCACTTGTGGTAGTTCGTGTATCTGGTAGAAGAATGCGAAGGCGAAGGAAGTTCTGAAGGCATATCAGGTCTTGGCGATGGATCATTTAGATTCATCTGGCTCAACTGAGCCAAAAAATTATCCACGTTAGACCCACGAGCCATATTCACAGGGTACACATGCTCATTACCAGGAACATCGGGTCTGGCAGTTGGATTTGGTGGTCTGTTGAACGTCTGAGAACGACTAACTTGATATTCTTCATTTAAACGAGCCGGAGTTGTAACCGCAGATAGCCCACGAGCAGACGGAGGCTCAGGTTGAACAACTGGCATTTGGGAAGAAATGGATTCACGCACTATCGTAGCCATTTCTTCGCGAAGGGTTAATCGATTTTTTTCGAATTCTTGCTGAATGAATCTCATATTATCAGCCCGTTGGAGACCAACAGTAGCCGTGACTACTTCTTGCACATAGTGCTCAAATTGTTCACCATCGCTAGAAGCTGGAGAAGCAGTATTATTTGTGCCACTAGTGTTGACAGCCGCCGGGGCATGAACATCGGCAGAAACGAGTTGAGACCCACCTGTATAGTTTGAACTTGAAGGTCTTCCACCCGCTAAGGAGTCATTGGCGTTTTGGTTAAGAGCCGACATGTTACCACTTAAAGAAAAATTTCGTGGGTTCGTTGAAGGGAAACGCAAATTGTAACTACTCTGAATTTTATTTTGTTGGGGCTTAGACATCCTTGTCGCAGGAGACCCAAACTAATATTAAAATGACTAAAAAAACTTCAAAATTTATTTGTTCAAGAAAGTCAATTAAAGGGAATAATGTACTGTACACCAGTACCAAAAAAGATATACCACAAAAGCAAAAAAAAAATATATAAACCAAAAGAAACTCAATGTAAGGCTTAAACCAAAAAACAAAAAAAAAAAATACAAAAAGCATCAAAATATAATAAATAACAATTGTATTTATTTCTGATCATAAACTTCGGATGTGGCGTGTGAACAACAAAACAAGTCTACGGCAGACTTGCAGAAACAGCGAATATTGACAAGTGAACGCTTGCGTAGCAACAGCCATAAGTCGGTACTCGCCAACTTATCGGACTACGAATGCGTCAATTCACAATTTCTCCGTGTAACGTGTGTACTTAGAAGGGTTAATCAACTGAAGCAGGCAACTTAAAGCAACGGACGTAGATCAGGACTTCTTCACTAATCTACCGGACTTTAATTTTCGCAGTTTGTTGATTAGGTGCATTCCCTTTTACTAGGTATCCTATGCATCAGACGAATTTGCAGAGTCTGCTCAATTCCGGCCATAGGAAAATAGCTAAGGTACTCTTCACCAATAGATTTTACTTCTTAACATCGAAGCAACAGCCGAAGGCATTGAAACAAATCTCTTACCTTCCGGACAACTATGAAAGAAGCAATAAATCAGGATGTTATTTTGATAAGTAACAGAACACCCAACTCGAGCAGGCACCAATAAAGCGGTGACAAAAAAAAATTTAGAACATTCGGGCCCCACGTTGGGCGCCACCTGTAACGAACACCTCCCTACTCCTATTTTGGTATAGTAGCAGAGGAAGCCTTGGTTTTAAAGCTCTGTGTTCCCCTACCACACCCTGACCCACCCATGGAACCGAAAGTTACAGGACAGTTCGGCCCGTCCGGGCAGAGGTGCGATAGAGGTGTCCCGATCTGTAAGCCGCCACAGGCCTGCTTGTGGTTGCGCAAACTAGCTCGTCGTTGGGGTGGGTTCTTGCGACTCAGAAACGGGACGGTGTTACGGTTATTTCAGGCCTAGAAACACAGCAGAATAAAAAGATCAAAAGTCGGATAGGTGTTATAGCCGACAGGAAGAAAACAAAACCAAAAAAAATAAACAAAATGATGGGAACCCGAATGTCTTGCCAGATGCACGGCTCAGAATTATTTAAACGGAGAAAAAAAGGGACAAAGGTGATCTTGTCCGTGGAGTAACCCTCCCTCCGTATACCAATCGGTATACGCCATGGTTGCAACGTCTCCATTTTGGTTGCAACCCCAAAAGCGATTAGGAAGAGCTAATTTTACTTAGCCTCCCTTCTTATGGGCCACCGTAGACCATGTTGATTAACATACGCTCACATCCTACAAGAACGATATTTCACAGCTCCATATCTCTGAAACTTATCAGCTGAAAAAAAAAAACTATCTGAAAATCTAAAAATCGCTCCATGACCTCAAAATGCAAAACTACAGACGTGACAGGGTTGGGAAATAACAAATCCCAAAAATAAACTTCATTTATTGATACGCAAGAAAAGGTTATAAGAATCCAAAAAAAAATCTAAATATGTATCTACTTAACAAACTGGAAAATGTACGGGGTACCATTTACAAGAAGGAATAAAATTACAAAATTAAATACAATTAGTCAAATTAAAATCAAATATAAATTTGATTGAAACTGCATTATCTGCATTATATATAAAAAACTAAATTAAGTACAAAGATATTAACTGAAAATTAAGATTTGAATAATATCAAAAGCTCTTTAATTGACAAAAATTAACCAATCGAAAACTAGGTTCGTGTCAATAAAACAAAACGTATTTTTATTTTTTAAATCATAATTTGCGATGAAACTAATATTTTGGAAACTATCAAAAATTTAAATGACAAGCTTTATGCCTCAAAAAAAAATATTTTAAACCCGAAGAAAATATGGCGAACGTTCAAATTCAATAATTTCAATGTGAAGTAAATAAAAAGATAGTAATTTAAAATGACTCACCAAAATTAAGATCCCAGATGAATGTTGTGCACAGCATCCTCTCGAATACTTGTCGATTAAATCACTGAAAATTTTTTGTAGCAAATAAAAAAAATTATTAATTTGAACGGGCCTAACAAAACAAAATTCTTTGCGATTTTCTTTAAACGCACAACTTGTTGCTTTTACTTTTAATTTCTTTGTATCAAAATTTCCTAAATTTTTTTCACTTTTATCTAACAAAAAAAAATTGCTTTTCAAAATTATCTGTTCTTTAAATTAAGTAAGTCTTTTAGAATGTCTCTTATAAACGCACTGAAAAAGAGGGAACAGGTAGCAGGTCAATTTATGAACCCAGGCGCTGAGTGTCGGTGGAGAAAGGTGAAATTCCGTTGGAACCATTGGACCGTGTTGCTGGAGGTAGATGAAATGATGATAGCGCAGGTGGATAGCGGCTTGAACGGGCACTCTCTCTTCAACGTGGTGAATACAGGTGTGGGGTGCCTTACCGTATGGCAAAGAGAAAAGGCCAGCAAAGCTCTTTTTTTTCGGGATAACACGATCGCTGCTGATCAATGATCGATCGGTGAATTATCCGAATCGTGGCAAAAGAAATGCTGGGGATTTGTATATATGGCTCGCTGAGTAGAGTCTTCTCTCTACAGACGGTTCCCTTGTAGGAAAGGGGGTCTTATCGGTCTTCTGTGTCGTGTGGGTATTTTTTTTGTTCCAATGACTGGGGCGTTATGGTCGGGGACGTGGGGACGTGATTAATAAATGATATGAGCGGGGTGGTTCGCGTTTTTTTACTTTTTTAATTAAAATTACTGTTTTTTTTTATGTATGAACTCTTTCAATAGGTTTTGATTTTTCGCTTTATGTATAAGGCACTGTTCATGCACATTTCACTTGAGCTTAATTTTGTTCGACGTTGTTTAGAGTTTTTTTTTTTTTTGCTCACTTCCTTTGAAATGGTGTAGTTTCTTTAATTAAATTGTGTTCTTATGAAGGATTAAAACTTTCACTTCAGCGACCGAAGTAGCGAAAATCAAGGAAGATTTGCAAATATACTTTGAAAATTGGATTTCTAGACTGTACAGTCACTTCAATAAAAACTTTAAACTTTTCAACGCGATACCCGACACGTCAGCAGACTGTGCTGCTTCCGACTTGCTGCCGATCCAAACACTCACTGACCAAGCTTGTGCATTTGGCTATAGGCTTGGCTCGGTTGGCCTTGAATTTTGGGTTTTTCCAGTTTGTCGCATGATTACCAAAATTTTCCATCGTCCGACCAGAACGGTGTATCTCTCTTCTTCCGTTGCCATGGCACTTGATTCTACAAAAGGACCCCCTTTCTACCGAGCCCTTGATGAATAGTTCACAGAGTTCATAGCAGCTATGGTCAGAGAGCTGATGGTAAAAGTTAACTGCTCCTGGCTTCGGAGTTGGGGAAAGTTAAGGTTAGGGGAGATTGGGTCTAAATGCTAGTCTGATAGTGTTAAGTGGCAAGGGAATTTTTTTCGATTTTTAAGTTCTTCTATTATTATAAATTAATAAGTCAAAAAGGGTTTCCTACATATAGTATAGATGACGTCTATAGTATAGATGACGTCTGTAGTATAGATGACGTCTATAGTATAGATGACGTCTATAGTATAGATGACGTCTATAGTATATATGACGTCTATTGTATAGATGACGTCTATAGTATAGATGACGTCTATAGTATAGATAACGTCTATGGTATAGATTACGTCTATAGTATAGATGACGTCTATAGTATAGATGATGTCTATAGCATAGATGACGTCCATAGTATAGATGACGTCTATAGTATAGATGACGTCTATAGTATAAATGACGTCTATAGTATAGCTGACGTCTATAGTAGAGATGATGACTATAGCATAGACGACGTCCATAGTATAGATGACGTCTATAGTATAGATGACGTCTATAGTATAGATGACGTCTATAGTATAGATGACGTCTATAGTATAGATGACGTCTATAGTATTGATGACGTCTATAGTATAGATGACGTCTATAGTATAGATGACGTCTACAGTATAGATGACGTTTATAGTATAGATGACGTATAAATTATAGATGACGTCTATAGTATAGATGACGTCTAAAGTATAGATGACGTCTATAGTATAGATGACGTCTATAGTATAGATGACGTCTATAGTATAGATGACGTCTATAGTATAGATGACGTCTACAGTATAGATGACGTTTATAGTATAGATGACGTATATATTATAGATGACGTCTATAGTATAGATGACGTCTATAAAATAGATGATGTCTATAGTATAGATGACGTCTAAAGTATAGATGACGTCTATAGTATAGATGACGTCTATTGCATAGATGACGTCCATAGTATAGATGACGTCTATAGTATAGATGACGTCTATAGTAGAGATGATGTCTATAGCATAGATGACGTCCATAGTATAGATGATATCTATAGTATAGATGACGTCTATAGTATAGATGACGTCTATAATATAGATGACGTCTATAGTATAGATGACGTCTATAGTATAGATGACGTCTATAGTATAGATGACGTCTATAGTATAGATGACGTCTATAGTATAGATGACGTCTATAGTATAGATGATGTCTATAGTATAGATGACGTCTATAGTATATATGATGTCCATAGTATAGATGACGTCTATAGTATAGATGAAGTCTATAGTATAGATGATATCTATAGTATAGATGACGTCTATAGTATAGATGACGTCTATAGTATAGATGACGTCTATAGTATAGATGACGTCTATAGTATAGATGACGTCTATAGTATAGATGACGTCTATAGTATAGATGATGTCTATAGAATAGATGACGTCTATAGAATAGATGACGTCTATAGTATAGATGACGTCTAAAGTATAGATGACGTCTATAGTATAGATGACGTCTATTGCATAGATGACGTCCATAGTATAGATGACGTCTATAGTATAGATGACGTCTATAGTAGAGATGATGTCTATAGCATAGATGACGTCCATAGTATAGATGATATCTATAGTATAGATGACGTCTATAGAATAGATGACGTCTATAGTATAGATGACCTCTATAGTATAGATGACCTCTATAGTATAGATGACCTCTATAGTATAGATGACGTCTATAGTATAGATGACGTCTATAGTATAGATGACGTCTATAGAATAGAAGACGTCTATAGTTTAGATGACGTCTAAAGTATAGATGACGTCTATAGTATAGATGACGTCTATAGTATTGATGACGTCTATAGTATTGATGACGTCTATAGTATTGATGATGTCTATAGTATTGATGATGTCTATAGTATTGTTATATCTATAGTATAGATGACGTCTATAGTATAGATGACGTCTATTGCATAGATGACGTCCATAGTATAGATGACGTCTATAGTATAGATGACGTCTATAGTAGAGATGATGTCTATAGCATAGATGACGTCCATAGTATAGATGATATCTATAGTATAGATGACGTCTATAGTATAGATGACGTCTATAGTATAGATGACGTCTGTAGTATAGATGAAGTCTATAGTATATATGACGTCTATAGTATAGATGACGTCTATAGTATAGATGACGTCTATAGTATAGATGACGTCTATAGTATAGATGATGTCTATAGCATATATGACGTCCATAGCATAGATGACGTCTATAGTATAGATGACGTCTATAGTATAAATGACGTCTATAGTATAGATGACGTCTATAGTGTAGATGACGTCTATAGTATAGATGACGTCTATAGTAGAGATGATGACTATAGCATAGACGACGTCCATAGTATAGATGACGTCTATAGTATAGATGACGTCTATAGTATTGATGACGTCTATAGTATAGATGACGTCTATAGTATAGATGACGTCTATAGTATAGATGACGTCTATAGTATAGATGACGTTTAAAGTATAGATGACGTATAAATTATAGATGACGTCTATAGTATAGATGACGTCTAAAGTATAGATGACGTCTATAGTATAGATGACGTCTATTGTATTGATGACGTCTATAGTATAGATGACGTCTATAGTATAGATGACGTCTACAGTATAGATGACGTTTATAGTATAGATGACGTATAAATTATAGATGACGTCTATAGTATAGATGACGTCTAAAGTATAGATGACGTCTATAGTATAGATGACGTCTATTGCATAGATGACGTCCATAGTATAGATGACGTCTATAGTATAGATGACGTCTATAGTAGAGATGATGTCTATAGCATAGATGACGTCCATAGTATAGATGATATCTATAGTATAGATGACGTCTATAGTATAGATGACGTCTATAGTATAGATGACGTCTATAGTATAGATAACGTCTATAGTATAGATGACGTCTATAGTATAGATGACGTCTATAGTATAGATGACGTCTATAGTAAAGATGACGTCTATAGTATAGATGACGTCTATAGTATAGATGACGTCTATAGTATAGATGACGTCTATGGTAAAGATGATGTCTATAGTATAGATGACGTCTATAGTATAGATGACGTCTATAGTATAGATGACGTCTATAGTATAGATGACGTCTATAGTATAGATGACGTCTATAGTATAGATGACGTCTATAGTATAGATGACGTCTATAGTATAGATGACGTCTATAGTAGAGATGATGTCTATAGCATAGATGACGTCCATAGTATAGTTGACGTCTATAGTATAGATGACGTCTATAGTATAGATGACGTCTATAGTATAGATGACGTTTATAGTATAGATGACGTCTATAGTATAGATGATGTCTATAGCATAGATGACGTCCATAGTGTAGATGACGTCTATAGTATAGATGACGTCTATTGTATAAATGACGTCTATAGTATAGATGACGTCTATAGTATAGATGACGTCTATAGTATAGATGACGTCTATAGTATAGATGACGTCTATAGTATGGATGACGTCTATAGTATAAATGACGTGTCTATAGTATAGATGACGTCTATAGTATAGATGACGTCTATAGTATAGATGACGTCTATAGTATAGATGATGTCTATAGCATAGATGACGTCCATAGTATAGTTGACGTCTATAGTATAGATGACGTCTATAGTATAGATGACGTCTATAGTATAGATGACGTCTATAGTATAGATGACGTCTATAGTATAGATGACGTCTATAGTATAGATGACGTCTATAGTATAGATGACGTCTATAGTATAGATGACGTCTATAGTATAGATGACGTCTATAGTTTTGATGACGTCTATAGTTTTGATGACGTCTATAGTATAGATGAGGTCTATAGAATAGATGACGTCTATAGTATAGATGACCTCTATAGTATAGATGACCTCTATAGTATAGATGACGTCTATAGTATAGATGACGTCTATAGTATAGATGACGTCTATAGAATAGAAGACGTCTATAGAATAGAAGACGTCTATAGTATAGATGACGTCTAAAGTATAGATGACGTCTATAGTATAGATGACGTCTATAGTATTGATGACGTCTATAGTATTGATGACGTCTATAGTATTGATGATGTCTATAGTATTGATGATGTCTATAGTATTGTTATATCTATAGTATAGATGACGTCTATAGTATAGATGACGTCTATTGCATAGATGACGTCCATAGTATAGATGACGTCTATAGTATAGATGACGTCTATAGTAGAGATGATGTCTATAGCATAGATGACGTCCATAGTATAGATGATATCTATAGCATAGATGACGTCCATAGTATAGTTGACGTCTATAGTATAGATGACGTCTATAGTATAGACGACGTCTATAGTATAGACGACGTCTATAGTATAGATGACGTCTATAGTATAGATGACGTTTATAGTATAGATGACGTCTATAGTATAGATGATGTCTATAGCATAGATGACGTCCATAGTATAGATGACGTCTATAGTATAGATGACGTCTTTAGTATAAATGACGTCTATAGTATAGATGACGTCTATAGTATAGATGACGTCTATAGTATAGATGACGTCTATAGTATAGATGACGTCTATAGTATAGATGACGTCTATAGTATAGATGACGTCTATAGTATAGATGACGTCTATAGTATAAATGACGTGTCTATAGTATAGATGACGTCTATAGTATAGATGACGTCTATAGTATAGATGACGTCTATAGTAGAGATGATGTCTATAGCATAGATGACGTCCATAGTTTAGTTGACATCTATAGTATAGATGACGTCTATAGTATAGATGACGTCTATGGTAAAGATGATGTCTATAGTATAGATGACGTCTATAGTATAGATGACGTCTATAGTATAGATGACGTCTATAGTATAGATGACGTCTATAGTATTGATGACGTCTATAGTATAGATGACGTCTATAGTAGAGATGATGTCTATAGCATAGATGACGTCCATAGTATAGTTGACGTCTATAGTATAGATGACGTCTATAGTATAGATGACGTCTATAGTATAGATGACGTTTATAGTATAGATGACGTCTATAGTATAGATGATGTCTATAGCATAGATGACCTCCATAGTATAGATGACGTCTATAGTATAGATGACGTCTATAGTATAAATGACGTCTATAGTATAGATGACGTCTATAGTATAGATGACGTTTATAGTGTAGATGACGTCTATAGTATAGATGACGTCTATAGTGTAGATGACGTCTATAGTATAGATGACGTCTATAGTATAAATGACGTGTCTATAGTATAGATGACGTCTATAGTATAGATGACGTCTATAGTATAGATGACGTCTATAGTAGAGATGATGTCTATAGCATAGATGACGTCCATAGTATAGTTGACGTCTATAGTATAGATGACGTCTATAGTATAGATGACGTCTATAGTATAGATGACGTCTATAGTATAGATGACGTCTATAGTATAGATGACGTCTATAGTATAGATGACGTCTATAGTATAGATGACGTCTATAGTATAGATGACGTCTATAGTTTTGATGACGTCTATAGTTTTGATGACGTCTATAATATAGATGACGTCTATAGAATAGATGACGTCTATAGTATAGATGACCTCTATAGTATAGATGACCTCTATAGTATAGATGACGTCTATAGTATAGATGACGTCTATAGTATAGATGACGTCTATAGAATAGAAGACGTCTATAGTATAGATGACGTCTAAAGTATAGATGACGTCTATAGTATAGATGACGTCTATAGTATTGATGGCGTCTATAGTATTGATGACGTCTATAGTATTGATGATGTCTATAGTATTGATGATGTCTATAGTATTGTTATATCTGTAGTATAGATGACGTCTATAGTATAGATGACGTCTATTGCATAGATGACGTCCATAGTATAGATGACGTCTATAGTATAGATGACGTCTATAGTAGAGATGATGTCTATAGCATAGATGACGTCCATAGTATAGATGATATCTATAGCATAGTTGACGTCTATAGTATAGATGACGTCTATAGTATAGATGACGTCTATAGTATAGATGACGTTTATAGTATAGATGACGTCTATAGTATAGATGATGTCTATAGCATAGATGACGTCCATAGTATAGATGACGTCTATAGTATAGATGACGTCTATAGTATAAATGACGTCTATAGTAGAGATGATGTCTATAGCATAGATGACGTCCATAGTATAGATGATATCTATAGTATAGATGACGTCTATAGAATAGATGACGTCTATAGTATAGATGACCTCTATAGTATAGATGACCTCTATAGTATAGATGACGTCTATAGTATAGATGACGTCTATAGTATAAATGACGTGTCTATAGTATAGATGACGTCTATAGTATAGATGACGTCTATAGAATAGATGACGTCTATAGAATAGATGACGTCTATAGAATAGATGACGTCTATAGTATAGATGACGTCTAAAGTATAGATGACGTCTATAGTATAGATGACGTCTATTGCATAGATGACGTCCATAGTATAGATGACGTCTATAGTAGAGATGATGTCTATAGCATAGATGACGTCCATAGTATAGATGATATCTATAGTATAGATGACGTCTATAGAATAGATGACGTCTATAGTATAGATGACCTCTATAGTATAGATGACCTCTATAGTATAGATGACCTCTATAGTATAGATGACGTCTATAGTATAGATGACGTCTATAAGTCAATAGTCAATCAACTGGTCGATGTGAGCGGACGTGTTCTTTCTATAAAGTCGAGGGGTGCGTGCTTTGTTTAAATTAAACGTTCTCTCTCAAGAAGTCATAACGTAATTCCAAGTTAAGATGAAGTGTCATATTTGCGAAGACAAAATAGACCGAAGTCTGAAATATAAAATTGCTTGCTCGGATTGCTCGTCCACTTTTCATTGTGCTTGTGTTAAGATAGCTTCTGCTGACTTTGAATATATGCACTCAATCAATACAAAATATCGATGTGATAAGTGCAGTACTCTGCGTCGTCAATCGCTACAACAACAGCCTCTAGTGCCAACAATTTCTTCCTCACCTCAATCAAGCAGACACGATGCTGATCAAATGCAAGCTAGAACTTCTCAGCTACAATCTAAAGAACGCCAAAAATCAGCCAAGCAACCGCTAGAACAACAAACGAAAGATCTCCAACAAAAAAATGCAGCCCTCTCCAAGGCCGACAAAGCGAAATTGAGTGCTCACTCTTCGAAGCAGAAACAGCCAATGCAACCTACAACTACAACACCTCGAACTGAACTTACGTGTGCGCAAAAAGGCCAACAGTTAGCTGCACCCGTTCATGCATCGAATGACTCATCGTCTTCGTCACCTCAGTCACCGGCACTCGCACAGCAAAACGTCACAATTACTCTCAAGCTCCTTTACGACGAGATCATCAGTCTAAAAACAATTAACAGCCAAATGCTTTCGTCTCTACATGGGTTAAAAGAGGAAAATGCTGATTTGAGGCATAAAATAGTTGTACTTGAGAACAGATTGAACTGGAGGGAACAGAAGCTAAAAGAAAATGCGAACTACTCAATGAAGCGCTGGATGTAAATATTTCCAAAGATGACATCCAAAAAGTTTATGTAAAACCCACGAAAAAAACTAAGTCAAATGCAAATGGAAGCATTGTTTATGTTCAACTCTCTTCACATGCAGTAAAGCAACAAATAATGTCTAAGAAAAAAACTGAGAGGGGAAAGTTGAAAGCATCTTTATTTGCCGGTAATGAAAACCATAGTATTTATATTAATCATTCGCTTACAAGTTACAATCGAGCTTTGTATATGGCTGCAAAAAAATTTAAAATAGAGAATAAATTTGATTTTCTTTGGTTTAAGAATTCCCAACTGCTCTTAAAAAAGGTTGAAAATAGTGAGGTTATTGTTATAAGATCTTTTGAGGATTTAAATAACATTCAGATCTAGATAACATGATCAATTCAATAAATGATCTTGATCTTATAAGCAACAACCTCACTATATCAACCGTACATAGTCCCAATGATATATTTTTGAATTGTAGTTCGTATACCAAATCCTTTTATGTAGTGCATCAAAATATTCGTAGTCTTCGTAGTAATTTCGATTTATTAACTTGCAATCTGGATTCCTTTAAAAATTTGCCCGATTTAATTTTCCTTTCTGAAATTTGGATATTCTCAAATGAAATTAAAAATTATAGTTTGCCAAATTACAATTTTGAAGCGAATCCTAATGACTCTTACGCTGCGGGCGGAGTTGGAGTTTTTATTCGTGATGTTTATGAGTATGACGTAAAGAAGTATAGTCTGTGTAGTGCTGATGTAATTAAAATTTCAATTTGTTTAAACAACGAAAAAGTCAGTTTGGTTTGCGTGTACAGATTACACCTGCAACCGGTTCAAGTGTTTATTGACGAACTTTCTGTTTTCCTTTATAGTGAGCGGGATTCAAATCTTTTCCTTTTAGGAGATATAAATTTAGATTTCTTAACCCCAAGCCCGTCTTTAGATTGTTATTGTCTTCTTTTAGCTCAGCATGGATTTTTAGCTTTTATTAATGAGACCACAAGACCAGCCACTGGTACTTGTATTGATCACGTTTTTGGTCGTTTCTCGAGAATTTGTCAACAAGGCTGTTCCATGGCTGGCATAGTCTTCGATCTGGGTATAACAGATCATTGTATGACAGGTTTTGTTTTTAAGAGCGTAATAAAGAATTGCCAGAGCGATTCTAAAGCCGAGCGACGGGTTTGTAAAATCGACTATAGTATAGATGACGTCTATAGTATAAATGACGTCTATAGTATAGATGACGTCTATAGTATAGATGACGTTTATAGTGTAGATGACGTCTATAGTATAGATGACGTCTATAGTGTAGATGACGTCTATAGTATAGATGACGTCTATAGTATAAATGACGTGTCTATAGTATAGATGACGTCTATAGTATAGATGACGTCTATAGTATAGATGACGTCTATAGTAGAGATGATGTCTATAGCATAGATGACGTCCATAGTATAGTTGACGTCTATAGTATAGATGACGTCTATAGTATAGATGACGTCTATAGTATAGATGACGTCTATAGTATAGATGACGTCTATAGTATAGATGACGTCTATAGTATAGATGACGTCTATAGTATAGATGACGTCTATAGTATAGATGACGTCTATAGTTTTGATGACGTCTATAGTTTTGATGACGTCTATAGTATAGATGACGTCTATAGAATAGATGACGTCTATAGTATAGATGACCTCTATAGTATAGATGACCTCTATAGTATAGATGACGTCTATAGTATAGATGACGTCTATAGTATAGATGACGTCTATAGAATAGAAGACGTCTATAGTATAGATGACGTCTAAAGTATAGATGACGTCTATAGTATAGATGACGTCTATAGTATTGATGACGTCTATAGTATTGATGACGTCTATAGTATTGATGATGTCTATAGTATTGATGATGTCTATAGTATTGTTATATCTGTAGTATAGATGACGTCTATAGTATAGATGACGTCTATTGCATAGATGACGTCCATAGTATAGATGACGTCTATAGTATAGATGACGTCTATAGTAGAGATGATGTCTATAGCATAGATGACGTCCATAGTATAGATGATATCTATAGCATAGTTGACGTCTATAGTATAGATGACGTCTATAGTATAGATGACGTCTATAGTATAGATGACGTTTATAGTATAGATGACGTCTATAGTATAGATGATGTCTATAGCATAGATGACGTCCATAGTATAGATGACGTCTATAGTATAGATGACGTCTATAGTATAAATGACGTCTATAGTATAGATGACGTCTATAGTATAGATGACGTCTATAGTATAGATGACGTCTATAGTATAGATGACGTCTATAGTATAGATGACGTCTATAGTATAGATGACGTCTATAGTATAGATGACGTCTATAGTATAGATGACGTCTATAGTATAAATGACGTGTCTATAGTATAGATGACGTCTATAGTATAGATGACGTCTATAGAATAGATGACGTCTATAGAATAGATGACGTCTATAGTATAGATGACGTCTAAAGTATAGATGACGTCTATAGTATAGATGACGTCTATTGCATAGATGACGTCCATAGTATAGATGACGTCTATAGTATAGATGACGTCTATAGTAGAGATGATGTCTATAGCATAGATGACGTCCATAGTATAGATGATATCTATAGTATAGATGACGTCTATAGAATAGATGACGTCTATAGTATAGATGACCTCTATAGTATAGATGACCTCTATAGTATAGATGACCTCTATAGTATAGATGACGTCTATAGTATAGATGACGTCTATAAGTCAATAGTCAATCAACTGGTCGATGTGAGCGGACGTGTTCTTTCTATAAAGTCGAGGGGTGCGTGCTTTGTTTAAATTAAACGTTCTCTCTCAAGAAGTCATAACGTAATTCCAAGTTAAGATGAAGTGTCATATTTGCGAAGACAAAATAGACCGAAGTCTGAAATATAAAATTGCTTGCTCGGATTGCTCGTCCACTTTTCATTGTGCTTGTGTTAAGATAGCTTCTGCTGACTTTGAATATATGCACTCAATCAATACAAAATATCGATGTGATAAGTGCAGTACTCTGCGTCGTCAATCGCTACAACAACAGCCTCTAGTGCCAACAATTTCTTCCTCACCTCAATCAAGCAGACACGATGCTGATCAAATGCAAGCTAGAACTTCTCAGCTACAATCTAAAGAACGCCAAAAATCAGCCAAGCAACCGCTAGAACAACAAACGAAAGATCTCCAACAAAAAAATGCAGCCCTCTCCAAGGCCGACAAAGCGAAATTGAGTGCTCACTCTTCGAAGCAGAAACAGCCAATGCAACCTACAACTACAACACCTCGAACTGAACTTACGTGTGCGCAAAAAGGCCAACAGTTAGCTGCACCCGTTCATGCATCGAATGACTCATCGTCTTCGTCACCTCAGTCACCGGCACTCGCACAGCAAAACGTCACAATTACTCTCAAGCTCCTTTACGACGAGATCATCAGTCTAAAAACAATTAACAGCCAAATGCTTTCGTCTCTACATGGGTTAAAAGAGGAAAATGCTGATTTGAGGCATAAAATAGTTGTACTTGAGAACAGATTGAACTGGAGGGAACAGAAGCTAAAAGAAAATGCGAACTACTCAATGAAGCGCTGGATGTAAATATTTCCAAAGATGACATCCAAAAAGTTTATGTAAAACCCACGAAAAAAACTAAGTCAAATGCAAATGGAAGCATTGTTTATGTTCAACTCTCTTCACATGCAGTAAAGCAACAAATAATGTCTAAGAAAAAAACTGAGAGGGGAAAGTTGAAAGCATCTTTATTTGCCGGTAATGAAAACCATAGTATTTATATTAATCATTCGCTTACAAGTTACAATCGAGCTTTGTATATGGCTGCAAAAAAATTTAAAATAGAGAATAAATTTGATTTTCTTTGGTTTAAGAATTCCCAACTGCTCTTAAAAAAGGTTGAAAATAGTGAGGTTATTGTTATAAGATCTTTTGAGGATTTAAATAACATTCAGATCTAGATAACATGATCAATTCAATAAATGATCTTGATCTTATAAGCAACAACCTCACTATATCAACCGTACATAGTCCCAATGATATATTTTTGAATTGTAGTTCGTATACCAAATCCTTTTATGTAGTGCATCAAAATATTCGTAGTCTTCGTAGTAATTTCGATTTATTAACTTGCAATCTGGATTCCTTTAAAAATTTGCCCGATTTAATTTTCCTTTCTGAAATTTGGATATTCTCAAATGAAATTAAAAATTATAGTTTGCCAAATTACAATTTTGAAGCGAATCCTAATGACTCTTACGCTGCGGGCGGAGTTGGAGTTTTTATTCGTGATGTTTATGAGTATGACGTAAAGAAGTATAGTCTGTGTAGTGCTGATGTAATTAAAATTTCAATTTGTTTAAACAACGAAAAAGTCAGTTTGGTTTGCGTGTACAGATTACACCTGCAACCGGTTCAAGTGTTTATTGACGAACTTTCTGTTTTCCTTTATAGTGAGCGGGATTCAAATCTTTTCCTTTTAGGAGATATAAATTTAGATTTCTTAACCCCAAGCCCGTCTTTAGATTGTTATTGTCTTCTTTTAGCTCAGCATGGATTTTTAGCTTTTATTAATGAGACCACAAGACCAGCCACTGGTACTTGTATTGATCACGTTTTTGGTCGTTTCTCGAGAATTTGTCAACAAGGCTGTTCCATGGCTGGCATAGTCTTCGATCTGGGTATAACAGATCATTGTATGACAGGTTTTGTTTTTAAGAGCGTAATAAAGAATTGCCAGAGCGATTCTAAAGCCGAGCGACGGGTTTGTAAAATCGACTTTGTGAAACTGAATTTTGAACTTCTTTGTGCTGATTGGGAAGATGTTTTTGCCATGCGAGATCCTTCCAGGGCGTATGCCTTATTTTTGTCTAAATTAAAAAGCTACATATGTAGTTCTACACACTTTGTCACAATAAAAAATTCAAAAAGAAGGCTGAAACCTTGGATAGATCAGGCACTACTGAGAAAAATTAAATTAAAAAATAAGTTATCAATTAAACGTCGAAAGCATCCACACAATACAAATTTAAAATTACGTTTCAATAAAATTTGTAAAGAAGTTAGCAAAGAAGTAATATTGAGTCGTGAAAATTATTACCTGAACAAAATAAGAAGTTCGAAAGGCGATCCCAAAAGTGAATGGAAAGTAATCAACAGCATTACTAATAGAAAAGTAAAAAACCAAAAGAGCTCCTTATCAATCCACAATGACAACGTAGTGGTGACTAGCCCAGCAGAAGTAGCAAATTTATTTAATGATTTCTTTGTTTCTGTTGGTCAAGATTTATGTCCCGGTGAAGTTTCGCTAAATTGTAACTGTTGCACAAATGTTGGAGTTTCAGGAGGTGCCTTCAGCAGAAATAGTTTTTATTTTGAACCCATATCTGGCCTGGAAATATTAAAAACAATCAATTCCCTTAAAAACTCGAACTCTTCTGGTATGGATGGCATTTCGAATGTAGTTCTTAAAAAAATAGCAATAAACTTGGTGGACATCTTAGTACACATTTTTAACTTGAGTGTCCTCTCAGGCGTCTTTCCCGAGGATTTAAAATTGGCTATTGTTATACCGCTTTTTAAAAAAGGCAACAAAAAAGATAGGAATAACTATAGACCAATCTCATTGTTATCCTCCGAATCCTATTATCCGAAAAATAGGATTTTGCGATTTCTTTCAAAACAAAACTTTTTCAGTAAGATTCAGTTTGGTTTTAGATCGGGGCTATCAACAGAAGATGCTCTTCTGGACTTTTGCTCGCTTATACAAAAAGGTATCGATGACAAAAAATTTTGTGGCGCACTTTTCGTGGACATAACCAAAGCTTTCGATATGGTAAACCACAAATGTCTTTTGAACAAGCTTTATAATGCTGGTTTTCGTGGTTGTGTTTACGAATGGTTTGCATCCTTCATATGTAACCGCAGGCAAAAAGTTAAAGTACAAGATGTACTAAGCGAATCGAAGTATCGGAACATGGGTGTTCCTCAAGGATCAGTACTGGGGCCCATTCTATTTTTAGTGTACATCAATTTTTTATTTGAGCAACCTTTTATTGGGAAGGTAAAAGCTTTCGCTGACGATCTCGCAATTGGTTACGATGCGGTTAATCCTTTAAATTTAGTTGCTGATGTTAACTTTGATGTTTGTCTGTTAAGATCATGGTTCGCGGAACATAAACTTGTTGTTAGTGACAAAACAAAATTGATGTTTTTCGGTCTTGCATCAAAAGCATTGAATGACATTGAAATTACTTTCCACGCACCTGATTGTTTGAGGTACACTCTATTTAACATAAATTGTCCAAGCATTGATTCTCAGCATCTATTCAACTCGAGAAACTTATGTAAAGCAAATTGCTTCATTATTGAATTAGTGAATCATTTTAAATATCTTGGCGTAACAATAGATCAGCATCTTAAGTGGACTGAACATATTGCCCTTTTAAAACAATATTTTCTTTCTGCTATTCGTTGTCTATATAATCTGAGGAAAATATGCTCTAATGAACTGCTGAGAACAGTTTACTATGGCATATTTCATTCTAGATTGGATTACGGTATTAGTTGTTGGGGCGGTGCCTACAACAACAATTTACAACAACTTACTGTTTTACAAAAATGCGCAATTAGAAAAATTTGCAATTCGTCTCGCTCAACCCGCTCAATAGAATTATATAGGAAAACAAAGATTCTGCCAGTAAAGCACATGTTCAGCTACAAGGTTTTAAAGATATTTTTCATTAGAAGTGGCTACATGCAGAGTCCTATCAATGGTTTATATAACCTAAGAAGCACCAACCGCACTGTTCTATCCATACCTTTCCGGACAACTCTTTTTAGAAACTCTTATTCCGTCGTATCCCGCAAATTGTTTAACAAACTTCCTGAGCAAATAAGTAACATAAGAAATTCATCCGTGTTTTTTAAGAAAGTAAAGTCGTGGCTTCTTTTACATAGCATTAATGAAATTTAAATCTTGTTGCACTACATTGTTTAAGCTTTTTGTATTCATCTTGGTCCTTATTTTGAAGAAACTTTGGAATTACATACTTAAAATTTATATTATGATTTTTTTTTTTTCAAGCTAGTTATTTTTCTAATCACCCCACAACAAAAAAATGGTATATGTTTATGAATTGTAGCATTATCTCTATCTATTTTAAATAAGATAAAAATGTTACAAACTATTCTCCTAATCTTAAGAAATGTGAATGTTTAGCTATAAGTTAAACTCAATATTTGTAGATGAGAATAAAGAATACATACATACGTCTATAGTATAGATGACGTCTATAGTATAGATGACGTCTATAGTATAGATGACGTCTATAGTATAGATGACGTCTATAGAATAGAAGACGTCTATAGTATAGATGACGTCTAAAGTATAGATGACGTCTATAGTATAGATGACGTCTATAGTATTGATGACGTCTATAGTATTGATGACGTCTATAGTATTGATGATGTCTATAGTATTGATGATGTCTATAGTATTGTTATATCTATAGTATAGATGACGTCTATAGTATAGATGACGTCTATAGTATAGATGACGTCTATAGTATATATGACGTCTATAGTATAGATGACGTCTATAGTATAGATGACGTCTATAGTATAGATGACGTCTATAGTATAGATGACGTCTATAGTACAGATGATGTCTATAGCATAGATGACGTCCATAGTATAGATGACGTCTATAGTATAGATGACGTCTATAGTATAAATGACGTCTATAGTATAGATGACGTCTATAGTATAGATGACGTCTATAGTATAGATGACGTCTATAGTATAGATGACGTCTATAGTATAGATGACGTCTATAGTAGAGATGATGACTATAACATAGACGACGTCCATAGTATAGATGACGTCTATAGTATAGATGACGTCTATAGTATAGATGAAGTCTATAGTATTGATGACGTCTATAGTATAGATGACGTCTATAGTATAGATGACGTCTATAGTATAGATGACGTTTATAGTATAGATGACGTATAAATTATAGATGACGTCTATAGTATAGATGACGTCTAAAGTATAGATGACGTCTATAGTATAGATGACGTCTATTGTATTGATTACGTCTATAGTATAGATGACGTCTATAGTATAGATGACGTCTATAGTATAGATGACGTCTATAGTATAGATGACGTCTATAGTATAGATGACGTCTATAGTAGAGATGATGACTATAGCATAGACGACGTCCATAGTATAGATGACGTCTATAGTATAGATGACGTCTATAGTATAGATGACGTCTATAGTATAGATGACGTCTATAGTATTGATGACGTCTATAGTATAGATGACGTCTATAGTATAGATGACGTCTATAGTATAGATGACGTTTATAGTATAGATGACGTATAAATTATAGATGACGTCTATAGTATAGATGACGTCTAAAGTATAGGTGACGTCTATAGTATAGATGACGTCTATTGTATTGATGACGTCTATAGTATAGATGACGTCTATAGTATAGATGACGTCTACAGTATAGATGACGTTTATAGTATAGATGACGTATAAATTATAGATGACGTCTATAGTATAGATGACGTCTATAGAATTGATGACGTCTATAGTATAGATGACGTCTAAAGTATAGATGACGTCTATAGTATAGATGACGTCTATTGTATTGATGACGTCTATAGTATAGATGACGTCTATAGTATAGATGACGTCTATAGTATAGATGACGTCTATAGTATAGATGACGTCTATAGTAGAGATGATGACTATAGCATAGACGACGTCCATAGTATAGATGACGTCTATAGTATAGATGACGTCTATAGTATAGATGACGTCTATAGTATAGATGACGTCTATAGTATTGATGACGTCTATAGTATAGATGACGTCTATAGTATAGATGACGTCTATAGTATAGATGACGTCTATAGTATAGATGACGTTTATAGTATAGATGACGTATAAATTATAGATGACGTCTATAGTATAGATGACGTCTAAAGTATAGATGACGTCTATAGTATAGATGACGTCTATTGTATTGATGACGTCTATAGTATAGATGACGTCTATAGTATAGATGACGTCTACAGTATAGATGACGTTTATAGTATAGATGACGTATAAATTATAGATGACGTCTATAGTATAGATGACGTCTATAGAATTGATGACGTCTATAGTATAGATGACGTCTAAAGTATAGATGACGTCTATAGTATAGATGACGTCTATTGCATAGATGACGTCCATGTATAGATGACGTCTATAGTATAGATGACGTCTATAGTAGAGATGATGTCTATAGCATAGATGACGTCCATAGTATAGATGATATCTATAGTATAGATGACGTCTATAGTATAGATGACGTCTATAGTATAGATGACGTCTATAGTATAGATGACGTCTATAGTAAAGATGACGTCTGTAGTATAGATGACGTCTATAGTATAGATGACGTCTATAGTATAGATGACGTCTATAGTATAGATGACGTCTATAGTATAGATGACGTCTATAGTATAGATGACGTCTATAGTATAGATGACGTCTATAGTATAGATGACGTCTATAGTATTGATGACGTCTATAGTATAGATGACGTCTATAGTATAGATGACGTCTATAGTATAGATGACGTTTATAGTATAGATGACGTATAAATTATAGATGACGTCTATAGTATAGATGACGTCTAAAGTATAGATGACGTCTATAGTATAGATGACGTCTATTGTATTGATGACGTCTATAGTATAGATGACGTCTATAGTATAGATGACGTCTACAGTATAGATGACGTTTATAGTAACGATGACGTATAAATTATAGATGACGTCTATAGTATAGATGACGTCTATAGAATTGATGACGTCTATAGTATAGATGACGTCTAAAGTATAGATGACGTCTATAGTATAGATGACGTCTATTGCATAGATGACGTCCATGTATAGATGACGTCTATAGTATAGATGACGTCTATAGTAGAGATGATGTCTATAGCATAGATGACGTCCATAGTATAGATGATATCTATAGTATAGATGACATCTATAGTATAGATGACGTCTATAGTATAGATGACGTCTATAGTATAGATGACGTCTATAGTATAGATGACGTCTATAGTAAAGATGACGTCTATAGTATAGATGACGTCTATAGTATAGATGACGTCTATAGTATAGATGATGTCTATAGTATAGATGACGTCTATAGTATAGATGACGTCTATAGTATAGATGACGTCTATAGTATAGATGACGTCTATAGTATAGATGACGTCTATAGTATAGATGACGTCTATAGTATAGATGACGTCTATGGTAAAGATGATGTCTATAGTATAGATGACGTCTATAGTATAGATGACGTCTATAGTATAGATGACGTCTATAGTATAGATGACGTCTATAGTATAGATGACGTCTATAGTATAGATGACGTCTATAGTAGAGATGATGTCTATAGCATAGATGACGTCCATAGTATAGTTGACGTATATAGTATAGATGACGTCTATAGTATAGATGACGTCTATAGTACAGATGACGTTTATAGTATAGATGACGTCTATAGTATAGATGATGTCTATAGCATAGATGACGTCCATAGTATAGATGACGTCTATAGTATAGATGACGTCTATAGTATAAATGACGTCTATAGTATAGATGACGTCTATAGTATAGATGACGTCTATAGTATAGATGACGTCTATAGTATAGATGACGTCTATAGCATAAATGACGTGTCTATAGTATAGATGACGTCTATAGTATAGATGACGTCTATAGTATAGATGACGTCTATAGTAGAGATGATGTCTATAGCATAGATGACGTCCATAGTATAGTTGACGTCTATAGTATAGATGACGTCTATAGTTTAGATGACGTCTATAGTATAGATGACGTCTATAGTATAGATGACGTCTATAGTATAGATGACGTCTATAGTATAGATGACGTCTATAGTATAGATGACGTCTATAGTATAGATGACGTCTATAGTTTTGATGACGTCTATAGTTTTGATGACGTCTATAGTATAGATGACGTCTACAGAATAGATGACGTCTATAGTATAGATGACCTCTATAGTATAGATGACCTCTATAGTATAGATGACGTCTATAGTATAGATGACGTCTATAGTATAGATGACGTCTATAGAATAGAAGACGTCTATAGTATAGATGACGTCTAAAGTATAGATGACGTCTATAGTATAGATGACGTCTATAGTATTGATGACGTCTATAGTATTGATGACGTCTATAGTATTGATGATGTCTATAGTATTGATGATGTCTATAGTATTGTTATATCTATAGTATAGATGACGTCTATAGTATAGATGACGTCTATTGCATAGATGACGTCCTTAGTATAGATGACGTCTATAGTATAGATGACGTCTATAGTAGAGATGATGTCTATAGCATAGATGACGTCCATAGTATAGATGATATCTACAGCATAGATGACGTCCATAGTATAGTTGACGTCTATAGTATAAATGACGTCCATAGTATAGATGACGTCTATAGTATAGATGACGTTTATAGTATAGATGACGTCTATAGTATAGATGACCTCTATAGTATAGATGACCTCTATAGTATAGATGACGTCTATAGTATAGATGACGTCTATAGTAAAGATGACGTCTATAGTATAGATGACGTCTATAGTATAGATGACGTCTATAGAATAGAAGACGTCTATAGTATAGATGACGTCTAAAGTATAGATGACGTCTATAGTATAGATGACGTCTATAGTATTGATGACGTCTATAGTATTGATGATGTCTATAGTATTGATGATGTCTATAGTATTGTTATATCTATAGTATAGATGACGTCTATAGTATAGATGACGTCTATTGCATAGATGACGTCCATAGTATAGATGACGTCTATAGTATAGATGACGTCTATAGTAGAGATGATGTCTATAGCATAGATGACGTCCATAGTATAGATGATATCTATAGTATAGATGACGTCTATAGTACAGATGACGTTTATAGTATAGATGACGTCGATAGTTTATATGACGTCTATAGTATAGATGACGTCTATAGTATAGATGACGTCTATAGTATAGATGACGTCTATAGTATAGATGACGTCTATAGTATAGATGATGTCTATAGCATAGATGACGTCCATAGTATAGATGACTTCTATAGTATAGATGACGTCTATAGTATAAATGACCTCTATAGTATAGATGACGTCTATAGTATAGATGACGTCTAAAGTATAGATGACGTCTATAGTATAGATGACGTCTATAGTATAGATGACGTCTATAGTATAGATGACGTCTATAGTATAGATGACGTCTATAGTATAGATGACGTCTATAGTATAGATGACGTCTATAGTATAGATGACGTCTATAGAATAGAAGACGTCTATAGTATAGATGACGTCTAAAGTATAGATGACGTCTATAGTATTGATGACGTCTATAGTATAGATGACGTCTATAGTATAGATGACGTCTATAGTATAGATGACGTCTATAGTATAGATGACGTCTATAGTATAGATGACGTCTATAGTATAGATGGCGTCTATAGTATAGATGGCGTCTATAGTATAGATGACGTCTATAGTATAGATGACGTCTATAGTATAGATGACGTCTATAGTATAGATGACGTCTATAGTATAGATGACGTCTATAGTATAGATGACGTCTATAGTATAGATGACGTCTATAGTATAGATGACGTCTATAGTATAAATGACGTGTCTATTGTATAGATGACGTCTATAGTATAGATGACGTCTATAGTATAGATGACGTCTATAGTATAGATGACGTCTATAGTAGAGATGATGTCTATAGCATAGATGACGTCCATAGTATAGTTGACGTCTATAGTATAGATGACGTCTATAGTATAGATGACGTCTATAGTATAGATGACGTCTATAGTATAAATGACGTCTATAGTATAGATGACGTCTATAGTTTTGATGACGTCTATAGTATAGATGACGTCTATAGTATAGATGACGTCTATAGTATAGATGACGTCTATAGTATAGATGGCGTCTATAGTATAGATGACGTCTATAGTATAGATGGCGTCTATAGAATAGAAGACGTCTATAGTATAGATGACGTCTAAAGTATAGATGACGTCTATAGTATAGATGACGTCTATAGTATTGATGACGTCTATAGTATTGATGACGTCTATAGTATTGATGATGTCTATAGTATTGATGATGTCTATAGTATTGTTATAACTATAGTATAGATGACGTCTTTAGTATAGATGACGTCTATTGGATAGATGACATCCATAGTATAGATGACGTCTATAGTATAGATGACGTCTATAGTAGAGATGATGTCTATAGCATAGATGCAACCATAGTATAGGTGATATCTATAGTATAGATGACGTCTATAGTATAGATGACGTCTACAGTATAGATGACGTCTATAGTATAGATGACGTCTATAGTATAGATGACGTCTATAGTATAGATGACGTCTATAGTATAGATGACGTCTATAGTATATATGACGTCTATAGTATAGATGACGTCTATAGTATAGATGATGTCTATAGTATAGATGACGTCTATAGTATAGATGACGTCTATAGTATAGATGACGTCTATAGTATAGATGATGTCTATAGCATAGATGACGTCCATAGTATAGATGACGTCTATAGTATATATGACGTCTATAGTATAAATGACGTCTATAGTATAGATGACATCTATAGTATAAATGACGTCTATAGTATAGATGACGTCTATAGTATAGATGACGTCTATAGTATGGATGACGTCTATAGTGTAGATGACGTCTATAGTAGAGATGATGACTATAGCATAGACGACGTCCATAGTATAGATGACGTCTATAGTATAGATGACGTCTATACTATAGATGACGTCTATAGTATAGATGACGTCTGTAGTATAGATGACGTCTATAGTATAGATGACGTCTATAGTATTGATGACGTCTATAGTATAGATGACGTCTATAGTATTGATGACGTCTATAGTATAGATGACGTCTATAGTATAGATGACGTCTACAGTATAGGTGACGTTTATAGTATAGATGACGTATTAATTATAGATGACGTCTATAGTATAGATGACGTCTAAAGTATAGATGACGTCTATAGTATAGATGACGTCTATAGTATTGATGACGTCTATAGTATAGATGACGTCTATAGTATAGATGACGTCTACAGTATAGATGACGTCTATAGAATAGATGACGTCTATAGTATAGATGACGTCTAAAGTATAGATGACGTCTATAGTATAGATGACGTCTATTGCATAGATGACGTCCAAAGTATAGATGACGTCTATAGTATAAATGACGTCTATAGTAGAGATGATGTCTATAGCCTAGATGACGTCCATAGTATAGATGATATCTATAGTATAGATGACGTCTATAGTATAGATGACGTCTATAGTATAGATGACGTCTATAGTATAGATGACGTCTATAGTATAGATGACGTCTATAGTATAGATGATGTCTATAGCATAGATGACGTCCATAGTATAGATGACGTCTATAGTATAGATGACGTCTATAGTATAAATGACGTCTATAGTATAGATGACGTCTATAGTATAGATGACGTCTATAGTATAGATGACGTCTATAGTGTAGATGACGTCTATAGTAGAGATGATGACTATAGCATAGACGACGTCCATAGGATAGATGACGTCTATAGTATAGATGACGTCTATAGTATAGATGACGTCTATAGTATAGATGACGTCTATAGTATAGATGACGTCTATAGTAAAGATGACGTCTATAGTATTGATGACGTCTATAGTATAGATGACGTCTATAGTATAGATGACGTCTACAGTATAGATGACGTTTATAGTATAGATGACGTATAAATTATAGATGACGTCTATAGTATAGATGACGTCTAAAGTATAGATGACGTCTATAGTATAGATGACGTCTATAGTATTGATGACGTCTATAGTATAGATGACGTCTATAGTATAGATGACGTCTACAGTATAGATGACGTTTATAGTATTGATGACGCATAAATTATAGATGACGTCTATAGTATAGATGACGTC
Source organism: Neoascia interrupta (assembly GCA_947623515.1). NCBI lineage: Eukaryota > Metazoa > Arthropoda > Insecta > Diptera > Syrphidae > Neoascia > Neoascia interrupta. Next base: position 294,231 of record CANQKQ010000033.1, read on the forward strand.
TATAGAATAGATAACGTCTATAGTATAGATGACGTCTAAAGTATGGATGACGTCTATAGTATAGATGACGTCTATTGCATAGATGACGTCCATAGAATAGATGACGTCTATAGTATAGATGACGTCTATAGTAGAGATGATGTCTATAGCATAGATGACGTCCATAGTATAGATGAAATCTATAGTATAGATGACGTCTATAGTATAGATGACGTCTATAGTATAGATGACGTTTATAGTATAGATGACGTCTATAGTATAGATGACGTCTATAGTATAGATGACGTCTATAGTATAGATGATGTCTATAGTATAGATGACGTCTATAGTATAGATGATGTCTATAGTATAGATGACGTCTATAGTATAGATGACGTCTATAGTATAGATGACGTCTATAGTATAGATGACGTCTATAGTATAGATGACGTCTATGGTATAGATGATGTCTATAGTATAGATGACGTCTATTGTATAGATGACGTCTATAGTATAGATGACGTCTATAGTATAGATGACGTCTATAGTATAGATGATGTCTATAGTATAGATGACGTCTATAGTATAGATGACGTCTTTAGTATTGATGACGTCTATAGTATTGATGACGTCTATAGTACTGATGATGTCTATAGTATAGATGACGTCTATAGTATTGATGACGTCTATAGTATAGATGACGTCTATAGTATAGATGACGTCTACAGTATAGATGACGTTTATAGTATAGATGACGTATAAATTATAGATGACGTCTATATTATAGATGACGTCTATATTATAGATGACGTCTATAGAATAGAAGACGTCTATAGTATAGATGACGTCTTAAGTATAGATGACGTCTATAGTATAGATGACGGCTTTAGTATTGATGACGTCTATAGTATTGATGACGTCTATAGTATTGATGATGTCTATAGTATTGATGATGTCTATAGTATTGTTATATCTATAGTATAGATGACGTCTATAGTATAGATGACGTCTATTGCATAGATGACGTCCATAGTATAGATGACGTCTATAGTATAGATGACGTCTATAGTAGAGATGATGTCTAAAACATAGATGACTTCCATAGTATAGATGATTTCTATAGTATAGATGATATCTATAGTATAGATGACGTCTATAGTATAGATGACGTCTATAGTATAGATGACGTCTATAGTATAGATGACGTCTATAGTATAGATGACGTCTATAGTATAGATGACGTCTAAAGTATAGATGACGTCTATAGTATAGATGACGTCTTTAGTATTGATGACGTCTATAGTATTGATGACGTCTATAGTATTGATGATGTCTATAGTATTGATGATGTCTGTAGTATTGTTATATCTATAGTATAGATGACGTCTATAGTATAGATGACGTCTATTGCATAGATGACGTCCATAGTATAGATGACGTCTATAGTATAGATGACGTCTATAGTAGAGATGATGTCTAAAACATAGATGACGTCCATAGTATAGATGATATCTATAGTATAGATGATATCTATAGTATAGATGATATCTATAGTATAGATGACGTCTTTAGACTAGATGACGTCTATAGTATAGATGACGTCTAAAGTATAGATGACCTCTATAGCATAGATGACGTCTATAGTATAGATGACGTCTATAGAATAGAAGACGTCTATAGTATAGATGACGTCTATAGTATAGATGACGTCTATAGTATAGATGACGTCTATAGAATAGAAGACGTCTATAGTATAGATGACGTCTATAGAATAGAAGACGTCTATAGTATAGATGACGTCTATAGTATAGATGACGTCTATAGTATAGATGACGTCTATAGAATAGAAGACGTCTATAGTATAGATGACGTCTATAGTATAGATGACGTCTATAGTATAGATGACGTCTATAGTATTGATGACGTCTATAGTATTGATGACGTCTATAGTATTGATGATGTCTATAGTATTGATGATGTCTATAGTATTGTTATATCTATAGTATAGATGACGTCTATAGTATAGATGACGTCTATAAAATAGATGACGTCTATAGTATATATGACGTCTATAGTATAGATGACGTCTATAGTATAAATGACGTCTATAGTATAGATGACGTCTATAGTATAGATGACGTCTATAGTATAGATGACGTCTATAGTACAGATGACGTCTATAGTATATATGATGTCTATAGTATAGATGACGTCTATAGTATAGATGACGTCTATAGTATAGATGACGTCTATAGTATAGATGACGTCTATAGTATAGATGACGTCTATAGTATAGACGACGTCTATAGTATAGATGACGTCTATAGTATAGATGACGTCTATAGTATAGATTACGTCAATAGTATAGATGACGTCTATAGTATAGATGACGTCTATAGTATAGATGACGTCTATAGTATAGATGACGTCTATAGTATAGATGACGTCTATAGTATAGATGACGTCTATAGTATAGATGATGTCTATAGCATAGATGACGTCCATAGTATAGATGACGTCTATAGTATAGATGACGTCTATAGTATAAATGACGTCTAAAGTATAGATGACGTCAAAAGTATAGATGACGTCTATAGTATAGATGACGTCTATAGTAGAGATGATGACTATAGCATAGACGACGTCCATAGTATAGATGATGACTATAGCATAGACGACGTCCATAGTATAGATGACGTCTATAGTATAGATGACGTCTATAGTATAGATGACGTCTATAGTATAGATGACGTCTATAGTACAGATGACGTCTATAGTATAGATGACGTCTATAGTACAGATGACGTCTATAGTATATATGACGTCTATAGTATAGATGACGTCTATAGTATAGATGACGTCTATAGTATAGATGACGTCTATAGTATAGATGACGTCTATAGTATAGATGACGTCTATAGTATAGATGATGTCTATAGCATAGATGACGTCCATAGTATAGATGACGTCTATAGTATAGATGACGTCTATAGTATAAATGACGTCTATAGTATAGATGACGTCTATAGTATAGATGACGTCTATAGTATAGATGACGTCTATAGTAGAGATGATGACTATAGCATAGACGACGTCCATAGTATAGATGATGACTATAGCATAGACGACGTCCATAGTATAGATGACGTCTATAGTATAGATGACGTCTATAGTATAGATGACGTCTATAGTATAGATGACGTCTATAGTATAGATGACGTCTATAGTATAGATGACGTCTATAGTATAGATGACGTCTATAGTATAGATGACGTTTATAGTATAGATGACGTATAAATTATAGATGACGTCTATAGTATAGATGACGTCTAAAGTATAGATGACGTCTATAGTATAGATGACGTCTATAGTATTGATGACGTCTATAGTATAGATGACGTCTATAGTATAGATGACGTCTACAGTATAGATGACGTTTATAGTATAGATGACGTATAAATTATAGATGACGTCTATAGTATAGATGACGACTATAGAATAGATGACGTCTATAGTATAGATGACGTCTAAAGTATAGATGACGTCTATAGTATAGATGACGTCTATTGCATAGATGACGTCCATAGTATAGATGACGTCTATAGTATAGATGACGTCTATAGTAGAGATGATGTCTATAGCATAGATGACGTCCATAGTATAGATGATATCTATAGTATAGATGACGTCTATAGTATAGATGACGTCTATAGTATAGATGATATCTATAGTATAGATGACGTCTATAGTATAGATGATATCTATAATATAGATGACGTCTATAGTATAGATGACGTCTATAGTATAGATGACGTCTATAGTATAGATGACGTCTATAGTATAGATGACGTCTATAGTATAGATGACGTCTATAGTATAGATGACGTCTATAGTATAGATGACGTCTATAGTATAGATGATGTCTATAGTATAGATGACGTCTATAGTATAGATGACGTCTATAGTATAGATGACGTCTATAGTATAGATGACGTCTATAGTATAGATGACGTCTATGGTATAGATGATGTCTATATTATAGATGACGTCTATAGTATAGATGACGTCTATAGTATAGATGACGTCTATAGTATAGATGACGTCTATAGTATAGATGACGTCTATAGTATAGATGACGTCTATAGTATAGATGACGTCTATATTATAGATGACGTCTATATTATAAATGACGTCTATATTATAGATGACGTCTATATTATAGATGACGTCTATATTATAGATGACGTCTATAGTATAGATGACGTCTATAGTATAGATGAGTTCTTTAGTATAGATGACATCTATAGTACAGATGAGGTCTATAGTATAGATGACAGCGTCTATAGTTTAGATGACGTCTATAGTATAGATGACGTCTATAGTATAGATGACGTCAATAGTGTAGATGACGTCTATAGTATAGATGACGTCTATAGTATAGATGACGTCTATAGTATAGATGACGTCTATAGTATAGATGACGTCTATAGTATAGATGAAGTCTATAGTATAGATGAAGTCTATAGTATAGATGAAGTCTATAGTATAGATGAAGTCTAAAGTATAGATGACGTCTATAGCATAGATGACGTCTATAGTATAGATGACGTCTATAGCATAGATGACGTCTATAGTATAGATGACGTCTATAGTATAGATGACGTTTATAATATTGATGACGTCTATAGTATTGATTATGTCTATAATATTGATGACGTCTATAGTATTGATGATGTCTATAGTATTGATGACGTCAATAGTATAGATGACGTCTATAGTATAGATGACGTCTATAGTATAGATGACGTCTATAGTATAGATGACGTCTATAGTATAGATGACGTCTATAGTATAGACGACGTCTATAGTATAGACGACGTCTATAGTATAGACGACGTCTATAGTATAGATGACGTCTATAGTATAGATGACGTCTATAGTATAGATGACGTCTATAGTATAGATGACGTCTATAGTATAGATGACGTCTATAGTATAGACGACATCTATAGTATAGATGACACATCTATAGTATAGACGACATCTATAGTATAGATGACGTCTATAGTATAGATGACGTCTATAGTATAGACGACATCTATAGTATAGATGACGACTATAGTATAGATGACGTCTATAGTATAGATGACGACTATAGTATAGATGACGTCTATAGCATAAATGACGTCTATAGTATAGATGACGTCTATAGTATACATGACGTCTATAGTATAGATGACGTCTATAGTATAGATGACGTCTATAGTATAGATGACGTCTATAGTATAGATGACGTCTATAGTATAGATGACGTCTATAGTGTAGATGACGCCTATAGTATAGATAACGTCTATAGTATAGATAACGTCTATAGTATGGATGACGTCTATAGTATAGATGACGTCTATAGTATAGATGACTTTTATAGTATAGATGACGTCTATAGTATAGATGACGTCTATAGTATAGATGACGTCTATAGTAAAGATGACGTCTATAGTAAAGATGACGTCTATAGTATAGATGACGTCTATAGTATAGATGACGTCTATAGTATAGATGACGTCTATAGTATAGATGACGTCTATAGTATAGATGACGTCTATAGTATAGATGACGTCTATAGTATAGATGAGTTCTTTAGTATAGATGACATCTATAGTACAGATGAGGTCTATAGTATAGATGACAGCGTCTATAGTATAGATGACGTCTATAGTATAGATGACGTCTATAGTATACATGACGTCTATAGTGTAGATGACGTCTATAGTATAGATAACGTCTATAGTATAGATGACGTCTATAGTATAGATGACGTCTATAGTATTGATGACGTCTATAGTATAGATGACGTCTATAGTATAGATGACGTCTATAGTATTGATGACGTCTATAGTATAGATGACGTCTATAGTATAGATGACGTATATAGCATAGATGACGTCTATAGTATAGATGACGTCTATAGTATTGATGACGTCTATAGTATTGATGATGTCTATAGTATTGATGACGTCTATAGTATTGATGACGTCTATAGTATAGATGACGTCTATTGCATAGATGACGTCTATTGCATAGATGACGTCTATTGCATAGATGACGTCCATAGTATACATGACGTCTATAGTATAGATGTCGTCTATAGTATAGATGACGTCTATAGTATAGATGACGTCTATAGTATAGATGAAGTCTATAGTATAGATGACGTCTATAGTATAGATGACGTCTATAGTATAGATAACGTCTATAGTATAGATGACGTCTATAGTATAGATGACGTCTATAGTATAGATGACGTCTATAGTATAGATGACGTCTATAGTATAGATGACGTCTATAGTATAGATGACGTCTATAGTATAGATGACGTCTATAGTAGAGATGATGTCTATAGCATAGATGACGTCCATAGAATAGATGACGTCTAAAGTATAGATGACGTCTATAGTATAGATGACGTCTACAGTATATATGACGTCTATAGTATAGATGACGTCTATAGTATAGATGACGTCTATAGTATAGATGACGTCTATAGTATAGATGACGTCTATAGTATAGATGACGTCTATAGTATAGATGACGTCTATAGTATAGATGACGTCTATAGTATAGATGACGTCTATAGTATAGATGACGTCTATAGTAAAGATGACGTCTATAGTATAGATGACGTCTATAGTATAGATGACGTCTATAGTATAGATGACGTCTATAGTATTGATGACGTCTATAGTATTGATGACGTCTATAGTATTGATGACGTCTATAGTATTGATGACGTCTATAGTATAGATGACGTCTATTGCCTAGATGACGTCTATTGCATAGATGACGTCCATAGTATAGATGACGTCTATAGTATAGATGACGTCTATAGTATAGATGACGTCTATAGTATAGATGACGTCTATAGTATAGATGACGTCTATAGTATAGATGACGTCTATAGTATAGATGACGTCTATAGTATAGATGACGTCTATAGTAGAGATGATGTCTATAGCATAGATGACGTCCATAGAATAGATGACGTCTATAGTATTGATGATATCTATAGTATTGATATGTCTATAGTAGAGATGACGTCTATAGTATAGATGACGTCTATTGCATAGATGACGTCCATAGTATAGATGACGTCTATAGTATAGATGACGTCTATAGTAGAGATGATGTCTATAGCATAGATAACGTCCATAGTATAGATGACGTCTATAGCATAGATGACGTCTATAGTATAGATGACGTCTATAGTATAGATGACGTCTATAGTATAGATGACGTCTATAGTATAGATGACGTCTATAGTATAGATGACGTCTATAGTATAGATGACGTCTATAATATAGATGACGTCTATAGTATAGATGAAGTCTATAGTATAGATGAAGTCTATAGTAAGGATGACGTCTATAGTATAGATGACGTCTATAGCATAGATGAAGTCTATAAAATAGATGACGTCTATAGTATAGATGACGTCTATAGTATAGATGACTTCTTTAGTATAGATGAAGTCTATAGTATAGATGACGTCTATGGTATAGATGACGTCTATAGTATAGATGACGTCTATAGTATAGATGACGTCTATAGTATAGATGACGTCTATAGTATAGATGACGTCTATAGTATAGATGACGTCTATTGTATAGATGACGTCTATAGTATAGATGACGTCTATAGCATAGATGACGTCTATAGTATAGATGACGTCTATAGTATAGATGACGTCTATAGTATAGATGACGTCTATAGTATAGATGACGTCTATAGTATAGATGACGTCTATAGTATAGATGACGTCTATTGTATAGATGACGTCTATAGTATAGATGACGTCTATAGCATAGATGACGTCTATAGTATAGATGACGTCTATAGTATAGATGACGTCTATAGTATAGATGACGTCTATAGTATAGATGACGTCTATAGTATAGATGACGTCTATAGTATAGATGACGTCTATAGTATAGATGACGTCCATAGCATAGATGACGTCTATAGTATAGATGAAGTCTATAGTATAGATGACGTCTATAGTATAGATGACGTCTATAGTATAGATGACGTCTATAGTATAGATGACGTCTATAGTATAGATGACGTCTATAGTATAGATGACGTCTATAGTATAGATGACGTCTATAGTATAGATGACGTCTATAGTATAGATGATGTCTATAGTATAGATGACGTCTATAGTATAGATGACGTCTATAGTATTGATGACGTCTATAGTATAGATGACGTCTATAGTATAGATGACGTCTATAGTATTGATGACGTCTATAGTATTGATGACGTCTATAGTATAGATGACGTCTATAGCATAGATGACGTCTATAGCATAGATGACGTCTATAGTATAGATGACGTCTATAGTATTGATGACGTCTATAGTATTGATGATGGCTATAGTATTGATGACGTCTATAGTATTGATGACGTCTATAGTATAGATGACGTCTATTGCATAGATGAGTCTATTGCATAGATGACGTCCATAGTATAGATAACGTCTATAGTATAGATGTCGTCTATAGTATAGATGACGTCTATAGTATAGATGACGTCTATAGTATAGATGAAGTCTATAGTATAGATGACGTCTATAGTATAGATGACGTCTATAGTATAGATGACGTCTATAGTATAGATGACGTCTATAGTATAGATGACGTCTATAGTATAGATGACGTCTATAGTATAGATGACGTCTATAGTATAGATGACGTCTATAGTAGAAATGATGTCTATAGCATAGATGACGTCCATAGAATAGATGACGTCTATAGTATAGATGACGTCTATAGTATAGATGACGTCTACAGTATATATGACGTCTATAGTATAGATGACGTCTATAGTATAGATGACGTCTATAGTATAGATGACGTCTATAGTATAGATGACGTCTATAGTATAGATGACGTCTATAGTATAGATGACGTCTATAGTATAGATGACGATTATAGTATAGATGACGTCTATAGTATAGATGACGTCTAAAGTATAGATGACGTCTATAGTATAGATGACGTCTATAGTATTGATGACGTCTATAGTATTGATGACGTCTATAGTATTGATGACGTCTATAGAATTGATGACGTCTATAGTATAGATGACGTCTATTGCATAGATGACGTCTATTGCATAGATGACGTCCATAGTATAGATGACGTCTATAGTATAGATGACGTCTATAGTATAGATGACGTCTATAGTATAGATGAAGTCTATAGTATAGATGACGTCTATAGTATAGATGAGATAGATGACTATACTAAAGATAGTTTAGATGACGTCTATAGTATAGATGACGTCTATAGTATAGATGACGTCTATAGTATAGATGACGTCTATAGAAGAGATGATGTCTATAGCATAGATGACGTCCATAGAATAGATGACGTCTATAGTATAGATGACGTCTATAGTATAGATGACGTCTATAGTATAGATGACGTCTATAGTATAGATGACGTCTATAGTATAGATGACGTCTATAGTATAGATGACGTCTATAGTATAGATGACGTCTATAGTATAGATGACGTCTATAGTATAGATGACGTCTATAGTATAGATGACGTCTATAGTGGAGATGATGTCTATAGTAGAGATGATTTCCATAGCATAGATGACGTCCATAGAATAGATGACGTCTATAGTATAGATGACGTCTATAGTATAGATGACGTCTATAGTATAGATGACGTCTATAGTATAGATGCCGTCTATAGTATAGATGACGTCTAAAGTATAGATGACGTCTATAGTATAGATGACGTCTATAGTATAGATGACGTCTATAGTATAGATGACGTCTAAAGTATAGATGACGTCTATGGTATAGATGACGTCTATAGTATTGATGACGTCTATAGTATTGATGACGTCTATAGTATTGATGATGTCTATAGTATTGATGATGTCTATAGTATTGATATGTCTATAGTATAGATGACGTCTATAGTATAGATGACGTCTATTGCATAGATGACGTCCATAGTATAGATGACGTCTATAGTATAGATGGCGTCTATAGTAGAGATGATGTCTATAGCATAGATGACGTCCATAGTATAGATGACGTCTATAGTATAGATGACGTCTATAGTATAGATGACGTCTATAGTATAGATGACGTCTATAGTATAGATGACGTCTATAGTATAGATGACGTCTATAGTATAGATGACGTCTATAGTATAGATGACGTCTATAGTATAGATGACGTCTATAGTATAGATGACGTCTATAGTATAGATGACGTCTATAGTATAGATGACGTCTATAGTATAGATGACGTCTATAGTATAGATGACGTCTATAGTATAGATGATGTCTATAGTATAGATGACGTCTATAGTATAGATGACGTCTATGGTATAGATGACGTCTATAGTATAGATGACAGCGTCTATAGTATAGATGACAGCGTCTATAGTATAGATGACGTCTATAGTATAGATGGCGTCTATAGTATAGATGACGTCTATAGTATAGATGAAGTCTATAGTATAGATGAAGTCTATAGTATAGATGACGTCTATAGTATAGATGACGTCTATAGCATAGATGACGTCTATAGTATAGATGAGGTCTATAGTATAGATGACGTCTATAGTATAGATGGCGTCTATAGTATAGATGACGTCTACAGTATAGATGACGTCTATAGTATAGATGAAGTCTATAGTATAGATGAAGTCTATAGTATAGATGAAGTCTATAGTATAGATGAAGTCTATAGTATAGATGACGTCTATAGTATAGATGACGTCTTTAGCATAGATGAAGTCTATAGTATAGATGACGTCTATGGTATAGACGACATCTATAGTATAGACGACGTCTATAGTATAGACGACGTCTATAGTATAGATGACGACTATAGTATAGACGACATCTATAGTATAGATGACGACTATAGTATAGATGACGTCTATAGTATAGACGACATCTATAGTATAGATGAGGACTATAGTATAGATGACGTCTATAGTATAGATGACTTCTATAGTAAAGATGACGTCCATAGTATAGATGACGTCTATAGTAAAGATGAGACGACGTCTAAAGTATGGATGACGTCTATAGTATTGATGACGTCTATAGTATTGATGACGTCTATAGTATTGGTGACGTCTATAGCATAGATGACGTCTATAGTATAGATGACGTCTATAGTATAGATGACGTCTATAGTATAGATGACGTCTATAGTATAGATGACGTCCATAGTATAGATGACGTCTATAGTGTAGATGACGTCTATGGTATAGATGACGTCTATAGTATAGATGACGTCTATTGCATAGATGACGTCCATAGTATAGATGACGTCTATAGTATAGATGACGTCTATAGTAGAGATGATCTCTATAGCATAGATGACGTCCATAGTATAGATGATATCTATAGTATGTATGACGTCTATTGCATAGATGACGTCCATAGTATAGATGACGTCTATAGTATAGATGACGTCTATAGTAGAGATGATGTCTATAGCATAGATGACGTCCATAGTATAGATGATGTCTATAGTATAGATGACGTCTATAGTATAGATGCCGTCTATAGTATAGATGACGTCTAAAGTATAGATGACGTCTAAAGTATTGATGACGTCTATAGTATAGATGACGTCTATAGTATAGATGACGTCTATAGTATAGATGACGTCTACAGTATAGATGACGTTTATAGTATAGATGACGTCTATAGTTTTGATGACGTCTATAGTATAGATGACGTCTATAGTATAGATGACGTCTATAGTATAGATGACGTCTACAGTATAGATGACGTTTATAGTATAGATGACGTCTATAGTTTTGATGACGTCTATAGTATAGATGACGTCTATAATATAGATGACGTCTATAGTATAGATGACGTCTACAGTATAGATGACGTTTATAGTATAGATGACGTCTATAGTTTTGATGACGTCTATAGTATAGATGACGTCTATAGTATAGATGACGTCTATAGTATAGATGACGTCTATAGAATGGATGACGTCTATAGTATAGATGACGTCTAAAGTATAGATGACGTCTATAGTATAGATGACGTCTATAGTATTGATGACGTCTATAGTATTGATGACGTCTATAGTATTGATGATGTCTATAGTATTGATGATGTCTATAGTATTGATATGTCTATAGTATAGATGACGTCTATAGTATAGATGACGTCTATTGCATAGATGACGTCCATAGTATAGATGACGTCTATAGTATAGATGACGTCTATAGTAGAGATGATGTCTATAGCATAGATGACGTCCATAGTATAGATGATATCTATAGTATAGATGATATCTATAGTATAGATGACGTCTATAGTATAGATGACGTCTATAGTATAGATGACGTCTATAGTATAGATGACGTCTATAGTATAGATGACGTCTATAGTATAGATGACGTCTATAGTATAGATGACGCCTATACTATAGCTGGCGTCTATAGTATAGATGACGTCTATAGTATAGATGACGTCTATAGTATAGATGAAGTCTATAGTATAGATGAAGTCTATAGTACAGATTAGATGAAGTCTATAGTATAGATGACGTCTATAGCATAGATGACGTCTATAGTATAGATGACGTCTATAGCATTATTGATGATGTCTATAGTATTAATGACGTCTATAGTATTGATGATGTCTATAGTATTGATGACGTCAATAGTATAGATGACGTCTATAGTATAGATGACGTCTATAGTATAGATGACGTCTTTAGTATAGACGACATCTATAGTACAGATGACGTCTATAGTATAGACGACATCTATAGTATAGATGACGTCTATAGTGTAGACGACATCTATAGTATAGATAGTATAGTATAGACGACATCTATAGTATAGATGACGTCTATAGTATAGACGACATCTATAGTATAGATGACGTCTATAGTATAGACGACATCTATAGTATAGATGTCTAGTATAGATAGTATAGATGTATAGACGACATATATAGTATAGATGACGTCTATAGTAAAGACGACATCTATAGTATAGATGACGACTATAGTATAGATGACGTCTATAGTATAGACGACATCTATAGTATAGATGAGGACTATAGTATAGATGACGTCTATAGTATAGATGACGTCTATTGCATAGATGACGTCCATAGTATAGATGACGTCTATAGTATAGATGACGTCTATACTAGAGATGATGTCTATAGCAAAGATGACGTCCATAGTATAGATGATATCTATAGTATAGATGACGTCTATAGTATAGATGACATCTATAGTATAGATGACGTCTATAGTATAGATGACGTCTATAGTATAGATGACGTCTATAGTTTAGATGACGTCTATAGTATAGATGACGTCTATAGTATAGATGACGCCTATACTATAGATGGCGTCTATAGTATAGATGACGTCTATAGTATAGATGACGTCTATAGTATAGATGAAGTCTATAGTATAGATGAAGTCTATAGTATAGATTAGATGAAGTCTATAGTATAGATGACGTCTATAGCATAGATGACGTCTATAGTATAGATGACGTCTATAGCATTATTGATGATGTCTATAGTATTGATGACGTCTATAGTATTGATGATGTCTATAGTATTGATGACGTCAATAGTATAGATGACGTCTATAGTATAGATGACGTCTATAGTATAGATGACGTCTTTAGTATAGACGACATCTATAGTATAGATGACGTCTATAGTATAGACGACATCTATAGTATAGATGACGTCTATAGTGTAGACGACATCTATAGTATAGATAGTATAGTATAGACGACATCTATAGTATAGATGACGACTATAGTATAGATGACGTCTATAGTATAGACGACATCTATAGTATAGATGAGGACTATAGTATAGATGACTTCTATAGTAAAGATGACGTCTATAGTATAAATGACGTCTATAGTAAAGATGACGTCTATAGTATAGATGACGTCTATAGTATAGATGACGTCTATAGTATAGATGACGTCTATAGTATATATGACGTCTTTAGTATAGATGACGTCTCTAGTATAGATGACGTCTATAGTATAGATGACGTCTATAGCATAGATGACGTCTATAGTATAGATGACCTCTATAGTATAGATGACGTCTATAGTATAAATGACGTCTATAGTATAGATGACGTCTATATTATAGATGACGTCTATAGTATAGATGACGTCTATAGTATAGATGACGTCTATAGTATAGATGACGTCTATAGTATAGATGACGTCTATAGTATAGATGACGTCTATAGTATAGATGAGTTCTATAGTATAGATGACGTCTATAGTATAGATGACTTCTATAGTATAGATGACGTCTATAGTATGGATGACGTCTATAGTATAGATGACGTCTATAGTTTAGATGACGTCTATAGTATAGATGACGTCTATAGTTTAGATGACGTCTATAGTATAGATGACGTCTATAGTATAGATGACGTCTATAGTATAGATGACGTCTATAGTATAGATGACGTCTATAGTATAGATGACGTCTATAGTATAAATGACGTCTATAGTATAGATGACGTCTATAGTATTATAGATGACTATACGTCTATCTAGACTATAGACGTCATCTATACTATAGACGTCATCAATACTACAGACGTCATCTATGCTATAGACGTCATCTATACTTTAGATAGATGATATATATAGTCATCGTCATAGTATAGATGATGACGTCTATAGTATAGATGACGTCTAAAGTATATACATCAGTACTATAAACGTCATCATAAACGTCATACTATAGACGTCGTAATATAGATGATGACGTCTATAGTATAGATGACGTCTATAGTATAGATGACGTCTATAGTATAGATGAGTTCTATAGTATAGATGACGTCTATAGTATATATGACTTCTATAGTATAGATGACGTCTATAGTATAGATGACGTCTACAGTATAGATGACGTCTATAGTATAGATGACGTCTATAGCATAGATGACGTCTATAGGATAGATGACTTTAATAGTATAGATGACGGCTGTAGTATAAATGACGTCTATAGTATAGATGACGTCTATAGTATAGATGACGTCTATAGTATAGATGACGTCTATAGTATAGATGACGTCTATAGTATAGATGACGTCTATAGTATAGATGACGTCTATAGCATAGATGACATCCATAGTATAGCTGACGTCCATAGTATAGATGACGTCCATAGTATAGATGACGTCTATAGTATAGATGACGTCTATAGTATAGATGACGTCTATATATAGATGACGTCTATAGTATAGATGACGTCTATAGTATAGATGACGTTGTGGTGTTACTGGATGTTCCGATGTAACGATCCAACGTTAGAAGAAGAAGACACCGAGTTAGAGATATACATATTAAAATTACATTAGTAGGGATGATGTCTATAGCATAGATGACGTCCATAGTATAGTTGACGTCTATAGTATAGATGACGTCTATAGTATAGATGACGTCTATAGTATAGATGACGTCTATAGTACAGATGACGTCTATAGTATAGATGACGTCTATAGTATAGATGACGTCTATAGTATAGATGACGTCTATAGTATAGATGACGTCTATAGTATAGATGACGTCTATAGTATAGATGACGTCTATAGTATAGATGACGTCTATAGTATAGATGACGTCTATAGTATAGATGACGTCTATAGTATAGATGACGTCTATAGTATAGATGACGTCTATAGTATAGATGACGTCTATAGTATAGATGACGTCTATAGTATAGATGACGTCTATAGTATAGATGTAGTCTATAGTATAGATGACGTCTATAGTATAGATGACGTCTAAAGTATAGATGACGTCTATAGTATTGATGACGTCTATAATATAGATGACGTCTATAGTATAGATGACGTCTATAGTATAGATGACGTCTACAGTATAGATGACGTTTATAGTTTTGATGACGTCTATAGAATAGATGACGTCTATAGAATAGATGACGTCTATAGTATAGATGACCTCTATAGTATAGATGACCTCTATAGTATAGATGACGTCTATAGTATAGATGACGTCTAAAGTATAGATGACGTCTATAGTATAGATGACGTCTATAGTATAGATGACGTCTATAGTATAGATGACGTCTATAGTATAGATGACGTCTATAGTATAGATGACGTCTATAGTATAGATGACGTCTATAGTATAGATGACGTCTATAGTATAGATGACGTCTATAGTATAGATGACGTCTATAGTATAGATGACGTCTATAGTATAGATGACGTCTATACTATAGATGACGTCTATAGTATGGATGACTTCTATAGATTAGATGACGTCTAAAGTATAGATGACGTCTATAGTAAAGATGACGTCTATAGTATTGATGACGTCTATAGTATTGATGACGTCTATAGTATTGATGATGTCTATAGTATTAATGATGTCTATAGTATTGATGACGTCTATAGTATAGATGACGTCTATAGTAGAGATGATGTCTGTAGCATAGATGACATCCATAGTATAGATGACGTCTATAGTATAGATGCATCTATAGTATAGATGACGTCTATAGTATAGATGACGTCTATAGTATAGATGACGTCTATAGTATAGATGACGTCTATAGTATAGATGACGTCTATGGTATAGATGACGTCTATAGTATAGATGATGTCTATAGTATAGATGACGTCTATAGTATAGATGACGTCTATAGTATAGATGACGTCTACAGTATAGATGACGTCTATATTATAGATGACGTCTATAGTATAGATGACGTCTATAGTATAGACGACATCTATAGCATAGATGAGGACTATAGTATAGATGACTTCTATAGTAAAGATGACGTCTATAGTATAAATGACGTCTATAGTAAAGATGACGTCTATAGTATAGATGACGTCTATAGTATAGATGACGTCTATAGTATAGATGACGTCTATAGTATAGATGACGTCTATAGTATAGATGACGTCTATAGTATTGATGACGTCTATAGTAAAGATGACGTCTATAGTATATATGACAGCGTCTATAGTATAGATGACGTCTATAGCATAGATGACGCCTATAGTATAGATGGCGTCTATAGTATAGATGACGTCTATAGTATAGATGACGTCTATAGTATAGATGAAGTCTGTAGTATAGATGAAGTCTATAGTATAGATGAAGTCTATAGTATAGATGACGTCTATAGCATAGATGACGTCTATAGTATAGATGACGTCTATAGTATAGATGACGTCTATAGTATAGATGACGTCTATAGTATAGATGACGTCTATAGTATAGATGACGTCTATAGTATAGATGACGTCTATAGTATAGATGACGTCTATAGTATAGATGCCGTCTATAGTATAGATGCCGTCTATAGTATAGATGACGTCTAAAGTATAGATGACGTGTATAGTATTGTTGACGTCTATAATATAGATGACGTCTATAGCATAGATGACATCTATAGAATAGATGACGTCTATAGTATAGATGACGTTTATAATATTGATGACGTCTATAGTATTGATGATGTCTATAGTATTGATGACGTCTATAGTATTGATGATGTCTATAGTATTGATGACGTCAATAGTATAGATGACGTCTATAGTATAGATGACGTCTATAGTATAGATGACGTCTTTAGTATAGACGACATCTATAGTATAGATGACGTCTATAGTATAGA
Source organism: Neoascia interrupta (assembly GCA_947623515.1). Classification (NCBI taxonomy): domain Eukaryota; kingdom Metazoa; phylum Arthropoda; class Insecta; order Diptera; family Syrphidae; genus Neoascia; species Neoascia interrupta. The sequence goes on from CANQKQ010000033.1 coordinate 311,940, forward strand.
TGTCGTCTATAGTATAGATGACGTCTAAAGTATAGATGACGTGTATAGTATTGTTGACGTCTATAATATTTATGACGTCTATAGCATAGATGACATCTATAGAATAGATGACGTCTATAGTATAGATGACGTTTATAATATTGATGACGTCTATAGTATTGATGATGTCTATAGTATTGATGACGTCAATAGTATAGATGACGTCTATAGTATAGATGACGTCTATAGTATAGACGACATCTATAGTATAGATGACGTCCATAGTATAGATGACATCTATAGTATAGATCGTATAGTTTAGACGACATCTATAGTATAGATGTCTAGTATAGATAGTATAGATGTATAGACGACATATATAGTATAAATGACGTCTATAGTAAAGACGACATCTATAGTATAGATGACGACTATAGTATAGATGACGTCTATAGTATAGACGACATCTATAGTATAGATGAGGACTATAGTATAGATGACTTCTATAGTGAAGATGACGTCTATAGTATAAATGACGTCTATAGTAAAGATGACGTCTATAGTATACATGACGTCTATAGTATAGATGACGTCTTTAGTATAGATGACGTCTATTGTATAGATGACGTCTTTAGTATAGATGACGTCTATAGTATAGATGACGTCTATAGTATAGATGACGTCTATAGTATAGATGACGTGTATAGTATAGATGACGTCTATAGTATAGATGACGTCTATAGTATAAATGACGTCTATAGTATAGATGACGTCTATAGTATAGATGACGTCTATAGTATAAATGACGTCTATAGTATAGATGACGTCTATAGTATAGATGACGTCTATAGTATAGATGACGTCTATAGTATAGATGACGTCTATAGTATAGATGACGTCTATAGTATAGATGACGTCTATAGTATAGATGACGTCTATAGTATAGATGACGTCTATAGTATAGATGACGTCTATAGTATAGATGACGTCTATAGTATAGATGACGTCTATAGTATAGATGACGTCTATAGTATAGATGACGTCTATAGTATAGATGACGTCTATAGTATAGATGACGTCTATAGTATAGATGACGTCTATAGTATAGATGACGTCTATAGTATAGATGACGTCTATAGTATAGATGACGTCTATAGTATAGATGACGTCTATAGTATAGATGACGTCTATAGTATAGATGACGTCTATATTATAGATGCCGTCTATAGTATAGATGACGTCTATAGTATAGATGACGTCTAAAGTATAGATGACGTCTATAGTATTGATGACGTCTATAATATAGATGACGTCTATAGTATAGATGACGTCTATAGTATAGATGACGTCTACAGTATAGATGACGTTTATAGTATAGATGACGTCTATAGTTTTGATGACGTCTATAGTATAGATGACGTCTATAGAATAGATGACGTCTATAGTATAGATGACCTCTATAGTATAGATGACCTCTATAGTATAGATGACCTCTATAGTATAGATGACCTCTATAGTATAGATGACGTCTATAGTATTGATGATGTCTATAGTATTGATGACGTCAATAGTATAGATGACGTCTATAGTATAGATGACGTCTATAGTATAGATGACGTCTTTAGTATAGACGACATCTATAGTATAGATGACGTCTATAGTATAGACGACATCTATAGTATAGATGACGTCTATAGTATAGACGACATCTATAGTATAGATAGTATAGTATAGACGACATCTATAGTATAGGTGTCTAGTATAGATAGTATAGATGTACAGACGACATATATAGTATAGATGACGTCTATAGTAAAGACGACATCTATAGTATAGATGACGACTATAGTATAGATGACATCTATAGTTTAGACGACATCTATAGTATAGATGAGGACTATAGTATAGATGACTTCTATAGTGAAGATGACGTCTATAGTATAAATGACGTCTATAGTAAAGATGACGTCTATAGTATAGATGACGTCTATAGTATAGATGACGTCTATAGTATAGATGACGTCTATAGTATAGATGACGTCTATAGTATAGATGACGTCTATAGTATAGATGACGTCTATAGTATAGATGACGTCTATAGTATAGATGACGTCTATAGTATAGATGACGTCTATAGTATAGATGACGTCTATAGTATAGATGACGTCTATAGTATAGATGACGTCTATAGTATAGATGACGTCTATAGTATAGATGACGTCTATAGTATAGATGACGTCTATAGTATAGATGACGTCTATAGTATAGATGACGTCTATAGTATAGATGACGTCTATAGTATAGATGACGTCTATAGTATAGATGACGTCTATAGTATAGATGACGTCTATAGTATAGATGACGTCTAAAGTATAGATGACGTCTATAGTATTGATGACGTCTATAATATAGATGACGTCTATAGTATAGATGACGTCTATAGTATAGATGACGTCTATAGTATAGATGACGTCTATAGTTTTGATGACGTCTATAGAATAGATGACGTCTATAGTATATATGACGTCTATAGAATAGATGACCTCTATAGTATAGATGACCTCTATAGTATAGATGACCTCTATAGTATAGATGACCTCTATAGTATAGATGACGTCTATAGTATAGATGACGTCTATAGTATAGATGACGTCTATAGTATAGATGACGTCTATAGTATAGATGACGTCTATAGTATAGATGACGTCTATAGTATAGATGACGTCTATAGTATAGATGACGTCTATAGTATAGATGACGTCTACAGTATAGATGACGTCTATATTATAGATGACGTCTATAGTATAGACGACATCTATAGCATAGATGAGGACTATAGTATAGATGACTTCTATAGTAAAGATGACGTCTATAGTATAAATGACGTCTATAGTAAAGATGACGTCTATAGTATAGATGACGTCTATAGTATAGATGACGTCTATAGTATAGATGTCTAGTATAGATAGTATAGATGTATAGACGACATATATAGTATAGATGACGTCTATAGTAAAGACGACATCTATAGTATAGATGACGACTATAGTATAGATGACGTCTATAGTATAGACGACATCTATAGTATAGATGAGGACAATAGTATAGATGACTTCTATAGTGAAGATGACGTCTATAGTATAAATGACGTCTATAGTAAAGATGACGTCTATAGTATACATGACGTCTATAGTATAGATGACGTCTATAGTATAGATGACGTCTTTAGTATAGATGACGTCTATAGTATAGATGACGTCTATAGTATAGATGACGTCTATAGTATAGATGACCTCTATAGTATAGATGGCGTCTATAGTATAAATGACGTCTATAGTATAGATGACGTCTATAGTATAGATGACGTCTATAGTATAAATGACGTCTATAGTATAGATGACGTCTATAGTATAGATGACGTCTATAGTATAGATGACGTCTATAGTATAGATGACGTCTATAGTATAGATGACGTCTATAGTATAGATGACGTCTATAGTATAGATGACGTCTATAGTATAGATGACGGCTATAGTATAGATGACGTCTATAGTATAGATGACGTCTATAGTATAGATGACGTCTATAGTATAGATGACGTCTATAGTATAGATGACGTCTATAGTATAGATGCCGTCTATAGTATAGATGACGTCTATAGTATAGATGACGTCTAAAGTATAGATGACGTCTATAGTATTGATGACGTCTATAATATAGATGACGTCTATAGTATAGATGACGTCTTTAGTATAGATGACGTCTACAGTATAGATGACGTTTATAGTATAGATGACGTCTATAGTTTTGATGACGTCTATAGTATAGATGACGTCTATAGAATAGATGACGTCTATAGTATAGATGACCTCTATAGTATAGATGACCTCTATAGTATAGATGACCTCTATAGTATAGATGACGTCTATAGTATAGATGACGTCTATAGTATAGATGACGTCTATAGTATAGATGACGTCTATAGTATAGATGACGTCTATAGTATAGATGACGTCTATAGTATAGATGACGTCTATAGTATAGATGACGTCTATAGTATAGATGACGTCTATAGTATAGATGACGTCTATAGTATAGATGACGTCTATAGTATAGATGACGTCTATAGTATAGATGACGTCTATAGTATAGATGACGTCTATAGTATAGATGCCGTCTATAGTATAGATGACGTCTATAGTATAGATGACGTCTAAAGTATAGATGACGTCTATAGTATTGATGACGTCTATAATATAGATGACGTCTATAGTATAGATGACGTCTATAGTATAGATGACGTCTATAGTTTTGATGACGTCTATAGTATAGATGACGTCTATAGAATAGATGACGTCTATAGTATATATGACGTCTATAGAATAGATGACCTCTATAGTATAGATGACCTCTATAGTATAGATGACCTCTATAGTATAGATGACCTCTATAGTATAGATGACGTCTATAGTATAGATGACGTCTATAGTATAGATGACGTCTATAGTATAGATGACGTCTATAGTATAGATGACGTCTATAGTATAGATGACGTCTATAGTATAGATGACGTCTATAGTATAGATGACGTCTATAGTATAGATGACGTCTACAGTATAGATGACGTCTATATTATAGATGACGTCTATAGTATAGACGACATCTATAGCATAGATGAGGACTATAGTATAGATGACTTCTATAGTAAAGATGACGTCTATAGTATAAATGACGTCTATAGTAAAGATGACGTCTATAGTATAGATGACGTCTATAGTATAGATGACGTCTATAGTATAGATGTCTAGTATAGATAGTATAGATGTATAGACGACATATATAGTATAGATGACGTCTATAGTAAAGACGACATCTATAGTATAGATGACGACTATAGTATAGATGACGTCTATAGTATAGACGACATCTATAGTATAGATGAGGACAATAGTATAGATGACTTCTATAGTGAAGATGACGTCTATAGTATAAATGACGTCTATAGTAAAGATGACGTCTATAGTATACATGACGTCTATAGTATAGATGACGTCTATAGTATAGATGACGTCTTTAGTATAGATGACGTCTATAGTATAGATGACGTCTATAGTATAGATGACGTCTATAGTATAGATGACCTCTATAGTATAGATGGCGTCTATAGTATAAATGACGTCTATAGTATAGATGACGTCTATAGTATAGATGACGTCTATAGTATAAATGACGTCTATAGTATAGATGACGTCTATAGTATAGATGACGTCTATAGTATAGATGACGTCTATAGTATAGATGACGTCTATAGTATAGATGACGTCTATAGTATAGATGACGTCTATAGTATAGATGACGTCTATAGTATAGATGACGGCTATAGTATAGATGACGTCTATAGTATAGATGACGTCTATAGTATAGATGACGTCTATAGTATAGATGACGTCTATAGTATAGATGACGTCTATAGTATAGATGCCGTCTATAGTATAGATGACGTCTATAGTATAGATGACGTCTAAAGTATAGATGACGTCTATAGTATTGATGACGTCTATAATATAGATGACGTCTATAGTATAGATGACGTCTTTAGTATAGATGACGTCTACAGTATAGATGACGTTTATAGTATAGATGACGTCTATAGTTTTGATGACGTCTATAGTATAGATGACGTCTATAGAATAGATGACGTCTATAGTATAGATGACCTCTATAGTATAGATGACCTCTATAGTATAGATGACCTCTATAGTATAGATGACGTCTATAGTATAGATGACGTCTATAGTATTGATGATGTCTATAGTATTGATGACGTCAATAGTATAGATGACGTCTATAGTATAGATGACGTCTATAGTATAGATGACGTCTTTAGTATAGACGACATATATAGTATAGATGACGTCTATAGTATAGACGACATCTATAGTATAGATGACGTCTATAGTATAGACGTCATCTATACTATATATGTCGTCTATACATCTATACTATCTATACTAGACACCTATACTATAGATGTCGTCTATACTATACTATCTATACTATAGATGTCGTCTTTAGTATAGACGACATCTATAGTATAGATGACGTCTATAGTATAGACGACATCTATAGTATAGATACTATAGTATAGACGACATCTATAGTATAGGTGTCTAGTATAGATAGTATAGATGTATAGACGACATATATAGTATAGACGACATCTATAGTATAAATACTATAGTATAGACGACATCTATAGTATAGGTGTCTAGTATAGATAGTATAGATGTATAGACGACATATATAGTATAGATGACGTCTATAGTAAAGACGACATCTATAGTATAGATGACGACTATAGTATAGATGACGTCTATAGTATAGACGGCATCTATAGTATAGATGAGGACTATAGTATAGATGACTTCTATAGTGAAGATGACGTCTATAGTATAAATGACGTCTATAGTAAAGATGACGTCTATAGTATAGATGACGTCTATAGTATAGATGACGTCTATAGTATAGATGACGTCTATAGTATAAATGACGTCTATAGTATAGATGACGTCTATAGTATAGATGACGTCTATAGTATAGATGACGTCTATAGTATAGATGACGTCTATAGTATAGATGACGTCTATAGTATAGATGACGTCTATAGTATAGATGACGTCTATAGTATAGATGACGTCTATAGTATAGATGACGTCTATAGTATAGATGACGTCTATAGTATAGATGACGTCTATAGTATAGATGACGTCTATAGTATAGATGACGTCTATAGTATAGATGACGTCTAAAGTATAGATGACGTCTATAGTATTGATGACGTCTATAATATAGATGACGTCTATAGTATAGATGACGTCTATAGTATAGATGACGTCTATAGTTTTGATGACGTCTATAGTATAGATGACGTCTATAGAATAGATGACGTCTATAGTATAGATGACCTCTATAGTATAGATGACCTCTATAGTATAGATGACCTCTATAGTATAGATGACCTCTATAGTATAGATGACGTCTATAGTGTAGATGACGTCTATAGTATAGATGACGTCTATAGTATAGATGACGTCTATAGTATAGATGACGTCTATAGTATAGATGACGTCTATAGTATAGATGACGTCTATAGTATAGATGACGTCTATAGTATAGATGACGTCTATAGTATAGATGACGTCTATAGTATAGATGACGTCTATAGTATAGATGACGTCTATAGTATAGATGACGTCTATAGTATAGATGACGTCTATAGTATAGATGACGCCTATAGTATAGATGACGTCTAAAGTATAGATGACGTCTATAGTATAGATGACGTCTATAGTATTGATGACGTCTATAGTATTGATGACGTCTATAGTATTGATGATGTCTATAGTATTGATGATGTCTATAGTATTGCTATGTCTATAGTATAGATGACGTCTATAGTATAGATGACGTCTATAGTATAGATGACGTCTATAGTATAGATGATATCTATAGTATAGATGACGTCTATAGTATAGATGACGTCTATAGTATAGATGACGTCTATAGTAGAGATGATGTCTATAGCATAGATGACGTCCATAGTATAGATGATATCTATAGTATAGATGACGTCTATAGTATAGATGACGTCTATAGTATAGATGACGTCTATAGTATAGATGACGTCTATAGTATAGATGACGTCTATAGTATAGATGACGTCTATAGTATAGATGATGTCTATAGCATAGATGACGTCCATAGTATAGATGACGTCTATAGTATAGATGACGTCTATAGTATAGATGACGTTTATAGTATAGATGATGTCTATAGTATAGATGACGTCTATAGTATAGATGACGTCTATAGTATAGATGACGTCTATAGTATAGATGACGTCTATGGTATAGATGACGTCTATAGTATAGATGACGTCTATGGTATAGATGACGTCTATAGTATAGATGATGTCTATAGTATAGATGACGTCTATAGTATAGATGACGTCTATAGTATAGATGACGTCTACAGTATAGATGACGTCTATATTATAGATGACGTCTTTATTATAGATGACGTCAATAGTATAGATTACGTCTATAGTATAGATGACGTCTATAGTATAGATGACGTCTATAGTATAGATGACGTCTATAGTACAGATGACGTCTATAGTATATATGACAGCGTCTATAGTATAGATGACGTCTATAGCATAGATGACGCCTATAGTATAGATGGCGTCTATAGTATAGATGACGTCTATAGTATAGATGACGTCTATAGTATAGATGACGTCTATAGTATAGATGAAGTCTATAGTATAGATGAAGTCTATAGTATAGATGAAGTCTATAGTATAGATGAAGTCTAAAGTATAGATGACGTCTATAGCATAGATGACGTCTATAGTATAGATGACGTCTATAGCATAGATGACGTCTATAGTATAGATGACGTCTATAGCATAGATGACATCTATAGAATAGATGACGTCTATAGTATAGATATTGATGACGCCTATAGTATTGATGATGTCTATAGTATTGATGACGTCTATAGTATTGATGAAGTCTATAGTATAGATGAAGTCTATAGTATAGATGAAGTCTATAGTATAGATGACGTCTATAGAATAGATGACGTCTATAGTATAGATGACGTCTATAGCATAGATGACGTCTATAGTATAGATGACGTCTATAGCATAGATGACATCTATAGAATAGATGACGTCTATAGTATATATGACGTTTATAATATTGATGACGTCTATAGTATAGATGACGTCTATAGTATAGATGACGTCTATAGTATAGATGACGTCTATAGTATAGATGACGTCTATAGTATAGATGACGTCTATAGTATAGATGACGTCTATAGTATAGATGCCGTCTATAGTATAGATGACGTCTATAGTATAGATGACGTCTAAAGTATAGATGACGTCTATAGTATTGATGACGTCTATAATATAGATGACGTCTATAGTATAGATGACGTCCATAGTATAGATGACGTCTATAGTTTTGATGACGTCTATAGTATAGATGACGTCTATGGAATAGATGACGTCTATAGTATAGATGACGTCTATAGAATAGATGACCTCTATAGTATAGATGACCTCTATAGTATAGATGACCTCTATAGTATAGATGACGTCTATAGTATAGATGACGTCTATAGTATAGATGACGTCTATAGTATAGATGACGTCTATAGTATAGATGATGTCTATAGTATAGATGACGTCTATAGTATAGATGACGTCTATAGTATAGATGACGTCTAAAGTATAGATGACGTCTATAGTATAGATGACGTCTATAGTATTGATGACGTCTATAGTATTGATGACGTCTATAGTATTGATGATGTCTATAGTATTGATGATGTCTATAGTATTGATATGTCTATAGTATAGATGACGTCTATAGTATAGATGACGTCTATTGCATAGATGACGTCTATTGCATAGATGACGTCCATAGTATAGATGACGTCTATAGTATAGATGACGTCTATAGTATAGATGACGTCTATAGTATAGATGACGTCTATAGTATAGATGACGTCTATAGTATAGATGACGTCTATAGTATAGATGACGTCTATAGTATAGATGACGTCTATAGTATAGATGATGTCTATAGTATAGATGACGTCTATAGTATAGATGACGTCTATAGTAGAGATGATGTCTATAGCATAGATGACGTCCATAGTAGAGATGATATCTATAGTATAGATGACGTCTATAGTATAGATGACGTCTATAGTATAGATGACGTCTATAGTATAGATGACGTCTATAGTATAGATGACGTCTATAGTATAGATGACGTCTATAGTATAGATGACGTCTATAGTATAGATGACGTCTATAGTATAGATGACGTCTATAGTATAGATGACGTCTATAGTATAGATGACGTCTATAGTATAGATGATGTCTATAGTATAGATGACGTCTATAGTATAGATGATGTCTATAGCATAGATGACGTCTATAGTATAGATGACGTCTATAGTATAGATGACGTCTATAGTATAGATGACGTCTATAGTATAGATGACGTTTATAGTATAGATGATGTCTATAGTATAGATGACGTCTATAGTATAGATGACGTCTATGGTATAGATGACGTCTATAGTATAGATGATGTCTATAGTATAGATGACGTCTATAGTATAGATGACGTCTATAGTATAGATGACGTCTACAGTATAGATGACGTCTATATTATAGATGACGTCTATATTATAGATGACGTCTATAGTATAGATGACGTCTATAGTATAGATGACGTCTATAGTATAGATGACGTCTATAGTACAGATGACGTCTATAGTATATATGACAGCGTCTATAGTAAAGATGACGTCTATAGCATAGATGACGACTATAGTATAGATGGCGTCTATAGTATAGATGACGTCTATAGTATAGATGACGTCTATAGTATAGATGAAGTCTATAGTATAGATGAAGTCTATAGTATAGATGACGTCTATAGCATAGATGACGTCTATAGTATAGATGACGTCTATAGCATAGATGACGTCTATAATATAGATGACGTCTATAGCATAGATGACATCTATAGAATAGATGACGTCTATAGTATAGATGACGTTTATAATATTGATGACGCCTATAGTATTGATGATGTCTATAGTATTGATGACGTCTAAAGTATTGATGATGTCTATAGTATTGATGACGTCAATAGTATAGATGACGTCTATAGTATAGATGACGTCTATAGTATAGATGACGTCTTGAGTATAGACGACATCTATAGTATAGATGACGTCTATAGTATAGACGACATCTATAGTATAGATGACGTCTATAGTATAGACGACATCTATAGTATAGATAGTATAGTATAGACGACATCTATAGTATAGATGACGTCTATAGTATAGACGACATCTGTAGTATAGATGTCTAGTATAGATAGTATAGATGTATAGACGACATATATAGTATAGATGACGTCTATAGTAAAGACGACATCTATAGTATAGATGACGACTATAGTATAGATGACGTCTATAGTATAGATGCCGTCTATAGTATAGATGACGTCTAAAGTATAGATGACGTCTATAGTATTGATGACGTCTATAATATAGATGACGTCTATAGTATAGATGACGTCTATAGTATAGATGACGTTTATAGTATAGATGACGTTTATAGTATAGATGACGTCTATAGTTTTGATGACGTCTATAGTATAGATGACGTCTAAAGTATAGATGACGTCTTTAGTATAGATGACGTCTATAGTATAGATGACGTCTACAGTATAGATGACGTCTATAGCATAGATGACGTCTATAGTATAGATGACCTCTATAGTATAGATGACGTCTATAGTATAAATGACGTCTATAGTATAGATGACGTCTATAGTATAGATGACGTCTATAGTATAGATGACGTCTATAGTATAGATGACGTCTATAGTATAGATGACGTCTATAGTATAGATGACGTCTATAGCATAGATGACGTCTATAGTATAGATGACCTCTATAGTATAGATGACGTCTATAGTATAGATGACGTCTATAGTATAGATGACGTCTATAGTATAGATGACGTCTATAGTATAGATGACGTCTTTAGTATAGATGACGTCTTTAGTATAGATGACGTCTGTAGTATAGATGACGTCTATAGTATAGATGACGTCTATAGCATAGATGACGTCTATACTATAGATGACCGCTATAGTATAGATGACGTCTATAGTATAAATGACGTCTATAGTATAGATGACGTCTATAGTATAGATGACGTCTATAGTATAGATGACGTGTATAGTATAGATGACGTCTATAGTATAGATGACGTCTATAGTATAGATGACTTCTATAGTATAGATGACGTCTATAGTATAGATGACGTCTATATTATGGATGACGTCTATAGTATAGATGACGTCTATAGTTTAGATGACGTCTATAGTATAGATGACGTCTATAGTACAGATGACGTCTATAGTATAGATGACGTCTATAGTATAGATGACGTCTATAGTATAGATGACGTCTATAGTATAAATGACGTCTATAGTATAGATGACGTCTATAGTATAAATGACGTCTATAGTATAGATGACGTCTATAGTATTATAGATGACTATACGTCTATCTAGACTATAGATGTCATCTATACTATAGACGTCATCTATACTATAGACGTCATCTATGCTATAGACGTCATCTATACTATAGATAGATGATATATATAGTCATCGTCATAGTATAGATGATGACGTCTATAGTATAGATGACGTCTAAAGTATATACATCAATACTATAAACGTCATCATAAACGTCATACTATAGACGTCATAATATAGATGATGACGTCTATAGTATAGATGACGTCTATAGTATAGATGACGTCTATAGTATAGATGACGTCTACAGTATAGATGACGTCTATAGCACAGATGACGTCTATAGGATAGATGACTTTAATAGTATAGATGACGTCTGTAGTATAGATGACGTCTATAGTATAGATGACGTCTATAGTATAGATGACGTCTATAGTATAGATGACGTCTATAGTATAGATGACGTCTATAGTATAGATGACGTCTATAGTATAGATGACGTCTATAGTATAGATGACGTCTATAGTATAGATGACGTCTACAGTATAGATGACGTCTATAGCACACATGACGTCTATAGGATAGATGACTTTAATAGTATAGATGACGTCTGTAGTATAGATGACGTCTATAGTATAGATGACGTCTATAGTATAGATGACGTCTATAGTATAGATGACGTCTATAGTATAGATGACGTCTATAGTATAGATGACGTCTATAGTATAGATGACGTCTATAGTATAGATGACGTCTATAGCATAGATGACGTCCATAGTCTAATCTAATCTATACTATAGATAGATGATGTATATAGTCATCATCATAGTATAGATAGATGAAGTCCATAGTATAGATGACGTCTATAGTATAGATGACGTCTATAGTATAGATGACGTCTATAGTATAGATGGCGTCTATATATAGATGACGTCTATAGTATAGATGGCGTCTATATATAGATGACGTCTATAGTATAGATGACGTCTATAGTATAGATGACGTCTATAGTATAGATGACGTCTATAGTATAGATGACGTCTATAGTATAGATCACGTCTATAGTATAGATGACGTCTATAGTATAGATGACGTCTATAGTATAGATGACGTCTATAGTATAGATGACGTCTATAGTATAGATGACGTCTATAGTATAGATGACGTCTATAGTATAGATGACGTCTATAGTATAGATGACGTCTATAGTATAGATGACGTCTATAGTATAGATGACGTCTATAGTAGAGATGATGTCTATAGCATAGATGACGTCTATAGTATAGATGACGTCTATAGTATAGATGACGTCTATAGTATAGATGACGTCTATAGTATAGATGACGTCTATAGTATAGATGACGTCTATAGTATAGATGACGTCTATAGTATAGATGACGTCTATAGTATAGATGACATCTAAAGTATAGATGACATCTATAGTATAGATGACATCTATAGTATAGATGACGTCTATAGTATAGATGACGTCTATAGTATAGATGACGTCTATAGTATAGATGACGTCTATAGTATAGATGACGTCTATAGTATAGATGACGTCTATAGTATAGATCACGTCTATAGTATAGATGACGTCTATAGTATAGATGACGTCTATAGTATAGATGACGTCTATAGTATAGATGACGTCTATAGTATAGATGACGTCTATAGTATAGATGACGTCTATAGTATAGATGACGTCTATAGTATAGATGACGTCTATAGTATAGATGACGTCTATAGTATAGATGACGTCTATAGTATAGGTGACGTCTAAAGTATAGATGACGTCTATAGTATAGATGACGTCTATAGTATAGATGACGTCTATAGTATAGATGACGTCTATAGCATAGATGACGTCCATAGTCTAATCTAATCTATACTATAGATAGATGATATATATAGTCATCATCATAGTATAGATAGATGAAGTCCATAGTATAGATGACGTCTATAGTATAGATGACGTCTATAGTATAGATGACGTCTATAGTATAGATGACGTCTATAGTATAGATGACGTCTATAGTATAGATGACGTCTATAGTATAGATGCCGTCTATAGTATAGATGCCGTCTATAGTATAGATGACGTCTATAGTATAGATGACGTCTATAGTATAGATGACTTCTATAGTATAGATGACGTCTATAGTATAGATGACGTCTATAGTATAGATGACGTCTATAGTAGAGATGATGTCTATAGCATAGATGACGTCTATAGTATAGATGACGTCTATAGTATAGATGACGTCTATAGTATAGATGACGTCTATAGTATAGATGACGTCTATAGTATAGATGACGTCTATAGTATAGATGACGTCTATAGTATAGATGACATCTATAGTATAGATGACATCTATAGTATAGATGACGTCTATACTATAGATGACGTCTATAGTATAGATGACGTCTATAGTATAGATGACGTCTATAGTATAGATGACGTCTATAGTATAGATGACGTCTATAGTATACATGACGTCTATAGTATAGATCACGTCTATAGTATAGATGACGTCTATAGTATAGATGACGTCTATAGTATAGATGACGTCTATAGTATAGATGACGTCTATAGTATAGATGACGTCTATAGTATAGATGACGTCTATAGTATAGATGACGTCTATAGTGTAGATGACGTCTATAGTATAGATGACGTCTATAGTATAGATGACGTCTATAGTATAGGTGACGTCTATAGTATAGATGACGTCTATAGTATAGATGACGTCTATAGTATAGGTGACGTCTATAGTATAGATGACGTCTAAAGTATAGATGACGTCTATAGTATAGATGCCGTCTATAGTATAGATGACGTCTATAGTATAGATGCCGTCTATAGTATAGATGCCGTCTATAGTATAGATGACGTCTAAAGTATAGTTGACGTCTATAGTATAGATGACGTCTATAGTATAGATGACGTCTATAGTATAGATGACGTCTATAGTATAGATGACGTCTATAGCATAGATGACGTCCATCGTCTAATCTAATCTATACTATAGACAGATGATATATATAGTCATCATCATAGTATAGATAGATGAAGTCCATAGTATAGATGACGTCTATTGTATAGATGACGTCTATAGTATAGATGACGTCTATAGTATAGATGGCGTCTATATATAGATGACGTCTATAGTATAGATGGCGTCTATATATAGATGACGTCTATAGTATAGATGACGTCTATATATAGATGACGTCTATAGTATAGATGACGTCTATAATAGATAGATGACGTCTATAGCATAGATGACGTCCATAGTCTAATCTAATCTATACTATAGATAGATGATATATATAGTCATCATCATAGTATAGATAGATGAAGTCCATAGTATAGATGACGTCTATAGTATAGATGACGTCTATAGTATAGATGACGTCTATAGTATAGATGGCGTTTATATATAGATGACGTCTATAGTATAGATGACGTCTATAGTATAGATGACGTCTATAGCATAGATGACGTCCATAGTATAGCTGACGTCCATAGTATAGATGAAGTCCATAGTATAGATGACGTCTATAGTATAGATGACGTCTATAGTATAGATGACGTCTATAGTATAGATGGCGTGTATATATAGATGACGTCTATAGTATAGATGACGTCTCTAGTATAGATGACGTCTATAGTATAGATGACGTCTATAGTATAGATGACGTGTCTATAGTATAAATGACGTGTCTATAGTATAGATGACGTCTATAGTATAGATGACGTCTATAGTAGAGATGATGTCTATAGCATAGATGACGTCCATAGTATAGTTGACGTCTATAGTATAGATGACGTCTATAGTATAGATGACGTCTATAGTATAGATGACGTCTATAGTATAGATGACGTCTATAGTATAGATGACGTCTATAGTATAGATGACGTCTATAGTATAGATGACGTCTATAGTATAGATGATGTCTATGGTATAGATGACGTCTATAGTATAGATGACGTCTATAGTATAGATGATGTCTATAGTATAGATGACGTCTATAGTATAGATGACGTCTATAGTATAGATGACGTCTATAGTATAGATGACATCTATAGTATAGATGACATCTATAGTATATATGACGTCTATAGTATAGATGACGTCTATAGTATAGATGACGTCTATAGTATAGATGACGTCTATAGTATAGATGACGTCTATAGTATAGATGACGTCTATAGTATAGATGACGTCTATAGTATAGATGACGTCTATAGTATAGATGACGTCTATAGTATAGATGACGTCTATAGTATAGATGACGTCTATAGCATAGATGACGTCCATAGTCTAATCTAATCCATACTATAGATAGATGATATATATAGTCATCATCATAGTATAGATAGATGAAGTCCATAGTATAGATGACGTCTATAGTATAGATGACGTCTATAGTATAGATGACGTCTATAGTATAGATGGCGTCTATATATAGATGACGTCTATAGTATAGATGGCGTCTATATATAGATGACGTCTATAGTATAGATGACGTCTATAGTATAGATGACGTCTATAGTATAGATGACGTCTATAGTATAGATGACGTGTCTATAGTATAAATGACGTGTCTATAGTATAGATGACGTCTATAGTAGAGATGATGTCTATAGCATAGATGACGTCTATAGTATAGATGACGTCTATAGTATAGATGACGTCTATAGTATAGATGACGTCTACAGTATAGATGACGTCTATAGTATAGATGACATCTTTAGTATAGATTACGTCTATAGTATAGATGACGTCTATAGTATAGATGACGTCTGTAGTATAGATGACGTCTATAGTATAAATGACGTCTATAGCATAGATGGCGTCCATAGTATAGCTGACGTCCATAGTATAGATGAAGTCCATAGTATAGATGACGTCTATAGTATAGATGACGTCTATATATAGATGACGTCTATAGTATAAATGACGTCTCTAGTATAGATGACGTCTATAGTATAGATGACGTGTCTATAGTATAAATGACGTGTCTATAGTATAGATGACGTCTATAGTATAGATGACGTCTATAGTAGAGATGATGTCTATAGCATAGATGACGTCCATAGTATAGTTGACGTCTATAGTATAGATGACGTCTATAGTATAGATGACGTCTATAGTATAGATGACGTCTTTATTATAGATGACGTCTATAGTATAGATGACGTCTATAGTAAAGATGACGTCTATAGTAGAGATGATGTCTATAGCATAGATGACGTCCATAGTATAGTTGACGTCTATAGTATAGATGACGTCTATATTATAGATGACGTCTTTATTATAGATGACGTCTATAGTATAGATGACGTCTATAGTATAGATGACGTCTATAGTATAGATGACGTCTATAGTATAGATGACGTCTATAGTACAGATGACGTCTATAGTATATATGACAGCGTCTATAGTATAGATGACGTCTATAGCATAGATGACGCCTATAGTATAGATGGCGTCTATAGTATAGATGACGTCTATAGTATAGATGACGTCTATAGTATAGATGAAGTCTATAGTATAGATGAAGTCTATAGTATAGATGAAGTCTATAGTATAGATGAAGTCTATAGTATAGATGACGTCTATAGCATAGATGACGTCTATAGTATAGATGACGTCTATAACATAGATGACGTCTATAGTATAGATGACGTCTATAGCATAGATGACATCTATAGAATAGATGACGTCTATAGTATAGATGACGTTTATAATATTGATGACGCCTATAGTATTGATGATGTCTATAGTATTGATGACGTCTATAGTATTGATGAAGTCTATAGTATAGATGAAGTCTATAGTATAGATGAAGTCTATAGTATAGATGACGTCTATAGCATAGATGACGTCTATAGTATAGATGACGTCTATAGCATAGATGACGTCTATAGTATAGATGACGTCTATAGCATAGATGACATCTATAGAATAGATGACGTCTATAGTATAGATGACGTGTCTATAGTATAAATGACGTGTCTATAGTATAGATGACGTCTATAGTATAGATGACGTCTATAGTAGAGATGATGTCTATAGCATAGATGACGTCCATAGTATAGTTGACGTCTATAGTATAGATGACGTCTATAGTATAGATGACGTCTATAGTATAGATGACGTCTATAGTATAGATGACGTCTATAGTATAGATGACGTCTATAGTATAGATGACGTCTATAGTATAGATGAAGTCTATGGTATAGATGACGTCTATAGTATAGATGACGTCTATAGTATAGATGATGTCTATAGTATAGATGACGTCTATAGTATATATGACATCTATAGTATAGATGACATCTATAGTATATATGACGTCTATAGTATAGATGACGTCTATAGTATAGATGACGTCTATAGTATAGATGACGTCTATAGTATAGATGACGTCTATAGTATAGATGACGTCTATAGTATAGATGACGTCTATAGTATAGATGACGTCTATAGTATAGATGACGTCTATAGTATAGATGACGTCTATAGTATAGATGACGTCTATAGTATAGATGACGTCTATAGTATAGATGACGTCTATAGTATAGATGACGTCTATAGTATAGATGACGTCTATAGCATAGATGACGTCCATAGTCTAATCTAATCTATACTATAGATAGATGATATATATAGTCATCATCATAGTATAGATAGATAAAGTCCATAGTATAGATGACGTCTATAGTATAGATGACGTCTATAGTATAGATGACGTCTATAGTATAGATGGCGTCTATATATAGATGACGTCTATAGTATAGATGGCGTTTATATATAGATGACGTCTATAGTATAGATGACGTCTATAGTATAGATGACGTCTATAGCATAGATGACGTCCATAGTATAGCTGACGTCCATAGTATAGATGAAGTCCATAGTATAGATGACGTCTATAGTATAGATGACGTCTATAGTATAGATGACGTCTATAGTATAGATGACGTCTATAGTACAGATGGCGTCTATATATAGATGACGTCTATAGTATAGATGACGTCTCTAGTATAGATGACGTCTATAGTATAGATGACGTCTATAGTATAGATGACGTGTCTATAGTATAAATGACGTGTCTATAGTATAGATGACGTCTATAGTATAGATGACGTCTATAGTAGAGATGATGTCTATAGCATAGATGACGTCCATAGTATAGTTGACGTCTATAGTATAGATGACGTCTATAGTATAGATGACGTCTATAGTATAGATGACGTCTATAGTATAGATGACGTCTATAGTATAGATGACGTCTATAGTATAGATGACGTCTATAGTATAGATGATGTCTATAGCATAGATGACGTCCATAGTATAGATGACGTCTATAGTATAGATGACGTCTATAGTATAGATGACGTTTATAGTATAGATGATGTCTATAGTATAGATGACGTCTATAGTATAGATGACGTCTATGGTATAGATGACGTCTATAGTATAGATGATGTCTATAGTATAGATGACGTCTATAGTATAGATGACGTCTATAGTATAGATGACGTCTACAGTATAGATGACGTCTATATTATAGATGACGTCTTTATTATAGATGACGTCTATAGTATAGATGACGTCTATAGTATAGATGACGTCTATAGTATAGATGACGTCTATAGTACAGATGACGTCTATAGTATATATGACAGCGTCTATAGTATAGATGACGTCTATAGCATAGATGACGCCTATAGTATAGATGGCGTCTATAGTATAGATGACGTCTATAGTATAGATGACGTCTATAGTATAGATGAAGTCTATAGTATAGATGAAGTCTATAGTATAGATGAAGTCTATAGTATAGATGAAGTCTATAGTATAGATGACGTCTATAGCATAGATGACGTCTATAGTATAGATGACGTCTATAACATAGATGACGTCTATAGCATAGATGACATCTATAGAATAGATGACGTCTATAGTATAGATGACGTTTATAATATTGATGACGCCTATAGTATTGATGATGTCTATAGTATTGATGACGTCTATAGTATTGATGAAGTCTATAGTATAGATGAAATCTATAGTATAGATGAAGTCTATAGTATAGATGACGTCTATAGCATAGATGACGTCTATAGTATAGATGACGTCTATAGCATAGATGACGTCTATAGTATAGATGACGTCTATAGCATAGATGACATCTATAGAATAGATGACGTCTATAGTATAGATGACGTTTATAATATTGATGACGTCTATAGTATAGATGACGTCTATAGTATAGATGACGTCTATAGTATAGATGACGTCTATAGTATAGATGACGTCTATAGTATAGATGACGTCTATAGTATAGATGACGTCTATAGTATAGATGACGTCTATAGTATAGATTCCGTCTATAGTATAGATGACGTCTATAGTATAGATGACGTCTAAAGTATAGATGACGTCTATAGTATTGATGACGTCTATAATATAGATGACGTCTATAGTATAGATGACGTCCATAGTATAGATGACGTCTATAGTTTTGATGACGTCTATAGTATAGATGACGTCTATGGAATAGATGACGTCTATAGTATAGATGACGTCTATAGAGTAGATGACCTCTATAGTATAGATGACCTCTATAGTATAGATGACGTCTATAGTATAGATGACGTCTATAGTATAGATGACGTCTATAGTATAGATGACGTCTATAGTATAGATGACGTCTATAGTATAGATGACGTCTATAGTATAGATGACGTCTAAAGTATAGATGACGTCTATAGTATAGATGACGTCTATAGTATTGATGACGTCTATAGTATTGATGACGTCTATAGTATTGATGATGTCTATAGTATTGATGATGTCTATAGTATTGATATGTCTATAGTATAGATGACGTCTATAGTATAGATGACGTCTATTGCATAGATGACGTCCATAGTATAGATGACGTCTATAGTATAGATGACGTCTATAGTAGAGATGATGTCTATAGCATAGATGACGTCCATAGTATAGATGACGTCTATAGTATAGATGACGTCTATAGTATAGATGACGTCTATAGTATAGATGACGTCTATAGTATAGATGACGTCTATAGTATAGATGACGTCTATAGTATAGATGACGTCTATAGTATAGATGACGTCTATAGTATAGATGACGTCTATAGTATAGATGACGTCTATAGTATAGATGATGTCTATAGTATAGATGACGTCTATAGTATAGATGACGTCTATAGTAGAGATGATGTCTATAGCATAGATGACGTCCATAGTATAGATGATATCTATAGTATAGATGACGTCTATAGTATAGATGACGTCTATAGTATAGATGACGTCTATAGTATAGATGACGTCTATAGTATAGATGACGTCTATAGTACAGATGGCGTCTATATATAGATGACGTCTATAGTATAGATGACGTCTCTAGTATAGATGACGTCTATAGTATAGATGACGTCTATAGTATAGATGACGTGTCTATAGTATAAATGACGTGTCTATAGTATAGATGACGTCTATAGTATAGATGACGTCTATAGTAGAGATGATGTCTATAGCATAGATGACGTCCATAGTATAGTTGACGTCTATAGTATAGATGACGTCTATAGTATAGATGACGTCTATAGTATAGATGACGTCTATAGTATAGATGACGTCTATAGTATAGATGACGTCTATAGTATAGATGACGTCTATAGTATAGATGACGTCTATAGTATAGATGATGTCTATAGCATAGATGACGTCCATAGTATAGATGACGTCTATAGTATAGATGACGTCTATAGTATAGATGACGTTTATAGTATAGATGATGTCTATAGTATAGATGACGTCTATAGTATAGATGACGTCTATGGTATAGATGACGTCTATAGTATAGATGATGTCTATAGTATAGATGACGTCTACAGTATAGATGACGTCTATATTATAGATGACGTCTTTATTATAGATGACGTCTATATTATAGATGACGTCTTTATTATAGATGACGTCTATAGTATAGATGACGTCTATAGTATAGATGACGTCTATAGTATAGATGACGTCTATAGTATAGATGACGTCTATAGTACAGATGACGTCTATAGTATATATGACAGCGTCTATAGTATAGATGACGTCTATAGCATAGATGACGCCTATAGTATAGATGGCGTCTATAGTATAGATGACGTCTATAGTATAGATGCCGTCTATAGTATAGATGAAGTCTATAGTATAGATGAAGTCTATAGTATAGATGAAGTCTATAGTATAGATGAAGTCTATAGTATAGATGACGTCTATAGCATAGATGACGTCTATAGTATAGATGACGTCTATAACATAGATGACGTCTATAGTATAGATGACGTCTATAGCATAGATGACATCTATAGAATAGATGACGTCTATAGTATAGATGACGTTTATAATATTGATGACGCCTATAGTATTGATGATGTCTATAGTATTGATGACGTCTATAGTATTGATGAAGTCTATAGTATAGATGAAGTCTATAGTATAGATGAAGTCTATAGTATAGATGACGTCTATAGCATAGATGACGTCTATAGTATAGATGACGTCTATAGCATAGATGACGTCTATAGTATAGATGACGTCTATAGCATAGATGACATCTATAGAATAGATGACGTCTATAGTATAGATGACGTTTATAATATTGATGACGTCTATAGTATAGATGACGTCTATAGTATAGATGACGTCTATAGTATAGATGACGTCTATAGTATAGATGACGTCTATAGTATAGATGACGTCTATAGTATAGATGACGTCTATAGTATAGATGACGTCTATAGTATAGATGACGTCTATAGTATAGATGCCGTCTATAGTATAGATGACGTCTATAGTATAGATGACGTCTAAAGTATAGATGACGTCTATAGTATTGATGACGTCTATAATATAGATGACTTCTATAGTATAGATGACGTCCATAGTATAGATGACGTCTATAGTTTTGATGACGTCTATAGTATAGATGACGTCTATGGAATAGATGACGTCTATAGTATAGATGACGTCTATAGAGTAGATGACCTCTATAGTATAGATGACCTCTATAGTATAGATGACGTCTATAGTATAGATGACGTCTATAGTATAGATGACGTCTATAGTATAGATGACGTCTATAGTATAGATGACGTCTATAGTATAGATGACGTCTAAAGTATAGATGACGTCTATAGTATAGATGACGTCTATAGTATTGATGACGTCTATAGTATTGATAACGTCTATAGTATTGATGATGTCTATAGTATTGATGATGTCTATAGTATTGATATGTCTATAGTATAGATGACGTCTATAGTATAGATGACGTCTATTGCATAGATGACGTCCATAGTATAGATGACGTCTATAGTATAGATGACGTCTATAGTAGAGATGATGTCTATAGCATAGATGACGTCCATAGTATAGATGACGTCTATAGTATAGATGACGTCTATAGTATAGATGACGTCTATAGTATAGATGACGTCTATAGTATAGATGACGTCTATAGTATAGATGACGTCTATAGTATAGATGACGTCTATAGTATAGATGACGTCTATAGTATAGATGACGTCTATAGTATAGATGACGTCTATAGTATAGATTACGTTTATAGTATAGATGATGTCTATAGTATAGATGACGTCTATAGTATAGATGACGTCTATGGTATAGATGACGTCTATAGTATAGATGATGTCTATAGTATAGATGACGTCTATAGTATAGATGACGTCTATAGTATAGATGACGTCTACAGTATAGATGACGTCTATATTATAGATGACGTCTATAGTATAGATGACGTCTATAGTATAGATGACGTCTATAGTATAGATGACGTCTATAGTACAGATGACGTCTATAGTATATATGACAGCGTCTATTGTATAGATGACGTCTATAGTATAGATGACGACTATAGTATAGATGGCGTCTATAGTATAGATGACGTCTATAGTATAGATGACGTCTATAGTATAGATGAAGTCTATAGTATAGATGAAGTCTATAGTATAGATGAAGTCTATAGTATAGATGACGTCTATAGCATAGATGACGTCTATAGTATAGATGACGTCTATAGCATAGATGACGTCTATAGTATAGATGACGTCTATAGCATAGATGACATCTATAGAATAGATGACGTCTATAGTATAGATGACGTTTATAATATTGATGACGCCTATAGTATTGATGATGTCTATAGTATTGATGACGTCTATAGTATTGATGATGTCTATAGTATTGATGACGTCAATAGTATAGATGACGTCTATAGTATAGATGACGTCTATAGTATAGATGACGTCTTGAGTATAGACGACATCTATAGTATAGATGACGTCTATAGTATAGACGACATCTATAGTATAGATGACGTCTATAGTATAGATGACGTCTATAGTATAGATGACGTCTATAGTATAGATGACGTCTATAGTATAGATGACGTCTATAGTATAGATGACGTCTATAGTATAGATGACGTCTATAGTATAGATGATGTCTATAGTATAGATGACGTCTATAGTATAGATGACGTCCATAGCATAGATGACGTCCATAGTATAGCTGACGTCCATAGTATAGATGAAGTCCATAGTATAGATGACGTCTATAGTATAGATGACGTCTATAGTATAGATGACGTCTATAGTACAGATGGCGTCTATATATAGATGACGTCTATAGTATAGATGACGTCTCTAGTATAGATGACGTCTATAGTATAGATGACGTCTATAGTATAGATGACGTGTCTATAGTATAAATGACGTGTCTATAGTATAGATGACGTCTATAGTATAGATGACGTCTATAGTAGAGATGATGTCTATAGCATAGATGACGTCCATAGTATAGTTGACGTCTATAGTATAGATGACGTCTATAGTATAGATGACGTCTATAGTATAGATGACGTCTATAGTATAGATGACGTCTATAGTATAGATGACGTCTATAGTATAGATGACGTCTATAGTATAGATGATGTCTATAGCATAGATGACGTCCATAGTATAGATGACGTCTATAGTATAGATGACGTCTATAGTATAGATGACGTTTATAGTATAGATGATGTCTATAGTATAGATGACGTCTATAGTATAGATGACGTCTATGGTATAGATGACGTCTATAGTATAGATGATGTCTATAGTATAGATGACGTCTATAGTATAGATGACGTCTATAGTATAGATGACGTCTACAGTATAGATGACGTCTATATTATAGATGACGTCTTTATTATAGATGACGTCTATAGTATAGATGACGTCTATAGTATAGATGACGTCTATAGTATAGATGACGTCTATAGTATAGATGACGTCTATAGTACAGATGACGTCTATAGTATATATGACAGCGTCTATAGTATAGATGACGTCTATAGCATAGATGACGCCTATAGTATAGATGGCGTCTATAGTATAGATGACGTCTATAGTATAGATGACGTCTATAGTATAGATGAAGTCTATAGTATAGATGAAGTCTATAGTATAGATGAAGTCTATAGTATAGATGACGTCTATAGCATAGATGACGTCTATAGTATAGATGACGTCTATAACATAGATGACGTCTATAGTATAGATGACGTCTATAGCATAGATGACATCTATAGAATAGATGACGTCTATAGTATAGATGACGTTTATAATATTGATGACGCCTATAGTATTGATGATGTCTATAGTATTGATGACGTCTATAGTATTGATGAAGTCTATAGTATAGATGAAGTCTATAGTATAGATGAAGTCTATAGTATAGATGACGTCTATAGCATAGATGACGTCTATAGTATAGATGACGTCTATAGCATAGATGACGTCTATAGTATAGATGACGTCTATAGCATAGATGACATCTATAGAATAGATGACGTTTATAGTATAGATGACGTTTATAATATTGATGACGTCTATAGTATAGATGACGTCTATAGTATAGATGACGTCTATAGTGATGACGTCTATAGTATAGATGACGTCTATAGTATAGATGACGTCTATAGTATAGATGACGTCTATAGTATAGATGCCGTCTATAGTATAGATGACGTCTATAGTATAGATGACGTCTAAAGTATAGATGACGTCTATAGTATTGATGACGTCTATAATATAGATGACGTCTATAGTATAGATGACGTCCATAGTATAGATGACGTCTATAGTTTTGATGACGTCTATAGTATAGATGACGTCTATGGAATAGATGACGTCTATAGTATAGATGACGTCTATAGAGTAGATGACCTCTATAGTATAGATGACCTCTATAGTATAGATGACCTCTATAGTATAGATGACGTCTATAGTATAGATGACGTCTATAGTATAGATGACGTCTATAGTATAGATGACGTCTATAGTATAGATGACGTCTATAGTATAGATGACGTCTAAAGTATAGATGACGTCTATAGTATAGATGACGTCTATAGTATTGATGACGTCTATAGTATTGATGACGTCTATAGTATTGATGATGTCTATAGTATTGATGATGTCTATAGTATTGATATGTCTATAGTATAGATGACGTCTATAGTATAGATGACGTCTATTGCATAGATGACGTCCATAGTATAGATGACGTCTATAGTATAGATGACGTCTATAGTAGAGATGATGTCTATAGCATAGATGACGTCCATAGTATAGATGACGTCTATAGTATAGATGACGTCTATAGTATAGATGACGTCTATAGTATAGATGACGTCTATAGTATAGATGACGTCTATAGTATAGATGACGTCTATAGTATAGATGACGTCTATAGTATAGATGACGTCTATAGTATAGATGACGTCTATAGTATAGATGATGTCTATAGTATAGATGACGTCTATAGTATAGATGACGTCTATAGTAGAGATGATGTCTATAGCATAGATGACGTCCATAGTATAGATGATATCTATAGTATAGATGACGTCTATAGTATAGATGACGTCTATAGTATAGATGACGTCTATAGTATAGATGACGTCTATAGTATAGATGACGTCTATAGTATAGATGACGTCTATAGTATAGATGATGTCTATAGTATAGATGACGTCTATAGTATAGATGACGTCTATAGTATAGATGATGTCTATAGTATAGATGACGTCTATAGTATAGATGATGTCTATAGTATAGATGACATCTATAGTATAGATGATGTCTATAGCATAGATGACGTCCATAGTATAGATGACGTCTATAGTATAGATGACGTCTATAGTATAGATGACGTCTATAGTATAGATGACGTTTATAGTATAGATGATGTCTATAGTATAGATGACGTCTATAGTATAGATGACGTCTATGGTATAGATGACGTCTATAGTATAGATGATGTCTATAGTATAGATGACGTCTATAGTATAGATGACGTCTATAGTATAGATGACGTCTACAGTATAGATGACGTCTATATTATAGATGACGTCTATAGTATAGATGACGTCTATAGTATAGATGACGTCTATAGTATAGATGACGTCTATAGTACAGATGACGTCTATAGTATATATGACAGCGTCTATAGTATAGATGACGTCTATAGTATAGATGACGACTATAGTATAGATGGCGTCTATAGTATAGATGACGTCTATAGTATAGATGACGTCTATAGTATAGATGAAGTCTATAGTATAGATGAAGTCTATAGTATAGATGAAGTCTATAGTATAGATGACGTCTATAGCATAGATGACGTCTATAGTATAGATGACGTCTATAGCATAGATGACGTCTATAGTATAGATGACGTCTATAGCATAGATGACATCTATAGAATAGATGACGTCTATAGTATAGATGACGTTTATAATATTGATGACGCCTATAGTATTGATGATGTCTATAGTATTGATGACGTCTATAGTATTGATGATGTCTATAGTATTGATGACGTCAATAGTATAGATGACGTCTATAGTATAGATGACGTCTATAGTATAGATGACGTCTATAGTATAGATGACGTCTTGAGTATAGACGACATCTATAGTATAGATGACGTCTATAGTATAGACGACATCTATAGTATAGATGACGTCTATAGTATAGACGACATCTATACTATAGATAGTATAGTATAGACGACATCTATAGTATAGATGACGTCTATAGTATAGACGACATCTGTAGTATAGATGTCTAGTATAGATAGTATAGATGTATAGACGACATATATAGTATAGATGACGTCTATAGTAAAGACGACATCTATAGTATAGATGACGACTATAGTATAGATGACGTCTATAGTATAGATGCCGTCTATAGTATAGATGACGTCTAAAGTATAGATGACGTCTATAGTATTGATGACGTCTATAATATAGATGACGTCTATAGTATAGATGACGTCTATAGTATAGATGACGTTTATAGTATAGATGACGTTTATAGTATAGATGACGTCTATAGTTTTGATGACGTCTATAGTATAGATGACGTCTATAGTATAGATGACGTCTTTAGTATAGATGACGTCTATAGTATAGATGACGTCTATAGTATAGATGACGTCTATAGCATAGATGACGTCTATAGTATAGATGACCTCTATAGTATAGATGACGTCTATAGTATAGATGACCTCTATAGTATAGATGACGTCTATAGTATAAATGACGTCTATAGTATAGATGACGTCTATAGTATAGATGACGTCTATAGTATAGATGACGTCTATAGTATAGATGACGTCTATAGTATAGATGACGTCTATAGTATAGATGACGTCTATAGTATAGATGACGTCTATAGTATAGATGACTTCTATAGTATAGATGACGTCTATAGTATAGATGACTTCTATAGTATAGATGACGTCTATAGTATAGATGACGTCTATAGCATAGATGACGTCTATAGTATAGATGACCTCTATAGTATAGATGACGTCTATAGTATAGATGACGTCTATAGTATAGATGACGTCTATAGTATAGATGACGTCTATAGTATAGATGACGTCTATAGTATAGATGACGTCTATAGTATAGATGACGTCTTTAGTATAGATGACGTCTATAGTATAGATGACGTCTATAGTATAGATGACGTCTATAGTATAGATGACGTCTATAGTATAGATGACGTCTATAGCATAGATGACGTCTATACTATAGATGACCTCTATAGTATAGATGACGTCTATACTATAGATGACCTCTATAGTATAGATGACGTCTATAGTATAAATGACGTCTATAGTATAGATGACGTCTATAGTATAGATGACGTCTATAGTATAGATGACGTCTATAGTATAGATGACGTCTATAGTATAGATGACGTCTATAGTATAGATGACGTCTATAGTATAGATGACGTCTATAGTATAGATGACTTCTATAGTATAGATGACGTCTATAGTATAGATGACTTCTATATTATGGATGACGTCTATAGTATAGATGACGTCTATAGTTTAGATGACGTCTATAGTATAGATGACGTCTATAGTACAGATGACGTCTATAGTATAGATGACGTCTATAGTATAGATGACGTCTATAGTATAGATGACGTCTATAGTATAGATGACGTCTATAGTATAGATGACGTCTATAGTATAAATGACGTCTATAGTATAGATGACGTCTATAGTATAAATGACGTCTATAGTATAGATGACATCTATAGTATTATAGATGACTATACGTCTATCTAGACTATAGACGTCATCTATACTATAGACGTCATCTATACTATAGACGTCATCTATGCTATAGACGTCATCTATACTATAGATAGATGATATATATAGTCATCGTCATAGTATAGATGATGACGTCTATAGTATAGATGACGTCTATAGTATAGATGACGTCTATAGTATAGATGACGTCTATAGTATAGATGATGTCTATAGTATAGATGACGTCTATAGTATAGATGACGTCTATAGTAGAGATGATGTCTATAGCATAGATGACGTCCATAGTATAGATGATATCTATAGTATAGATGACGTCTATAGTATAGATGACGTCTATAGTATAGATGACGTCTATAGTATAGATGACGTCTATAGTATAGATGACGTCTATAGTATAGATGACGTCTATAGTATAGATGACGTCTATAGTATAGATGACGTCTATATTATAGATGACGTCTATAGTATAGATGACGTCTATAGTATAGATGACGTCTATAGTATAGATGACGTCTATAGTATAGATGACGTCTATAGTATAGATGACTTCTATAGTATAGATGACGTCTATAGTATAGATGACGTCTATAGCATAGATGACGTCTATAGTATAGATGACCTTTATAGTATAGATGACGTCTATAGTACAGATGACGTCTATAGTATATATGACAGCGTCTATAGTATAGATGACGTCTATAGCATAGATGACGCCTATAGTATAGATGGCGTCTATAGTATAGATGACGTCTATAGTATAGATGACGTCTATAGTATAGATGAAGTCTATAGTATAGATGAAGTCTATAGTATAGATGAAGTCTATAGTATAGATGAAGTCTATAGTATAGATGACGTCTATAGCATAGATGACGTCTATAGTATAGATGACGTCTATAGCATAGATGACATCTATAGAATAGATGACGTCTATAGTATAGATGACGTTTATAATATTGATGACGTCTATAGTATAGATGCCGTCTATAGTATAGATGACGTCTATAGTATAGATGACGTCTAAAGTATAGATGACGTCTATAGTATTGATGACGTCTATAATATAGATGACGTCTATAGTATAGATGACGTCCATAGTATAGATGACGTCTATAGTTTTGATGACGTCTATAGTATAGATGACGTCTATGGAATAGATGACGTCTATAGTATAGATGACGTCTATAGAATAGATGACCTCTATAGTATAGATGACCTCTATAGTATAGATGACCTCTATAGTATAGATGACGTCTATAGTATAGATGACGTCTATAGTATAGATGACGTCTATAGTATAGATGACGTCTATAGTATAGATGACGTCTATAGTATAGATGACGTCTATAGTATAGATGACGTCTATAGTATAGATGACGTCTATAGTATAGATGACGTCTATAGTATAGATGACGTCTATAGTATAGATGACGTCTATAGTAGAGATGATGTCTATAGCATAGATGACGTCCATAGTATAGATGATATCTATAGTATAGATGACGTCTATAGTATAGATGACGTCTATAGTATAGATGACGTCTATAGTAGAGATGATGTCCATAGTATAGATGATATCTATAGTATAGATGACGTCTATAGTATAGATGACGTCTATAGCATAGATGACGTCTATAGTATAGATGACCTCTATAGTATAGATGACGTCTATAGTATAGATGACGTCTATAGTATAGATGACGTCTATAGTATAGATGACGTCTATAGTATAGATGACGTCTATATTATAGATGACGTCTATAGTATAGATGACGTCTATAGTATAGATGACGTCTATAGTATAGATGACGTCTATAGTATAGATGACTTCTATAGTATAGATGACGTCTATAGTATAGATGACTTCTATAGTATAGATGACGTCTATAGTATAGATGACGTCTATAGTATAGATGACGTCTATAGTATAGATGACGTCTATAGTATAGATGACGTCTATAGTATAGATGACGTCTATAGTATAGATGACGTCTATAGTATAGATGACGTCTATAGTATAGATGACGTCTATAGTAGAGATGATGTCTATAGCATAGATGACGTCCATAGTATAGATGATATCTATAGTATAGATGACGTCTATAGTATAGATGACGTCTATAGTATAGATGACGTCTATAGTAGAGATGATGTCCATAGTATAGATGATATCTATAGTATAGATGACGTCTATAGTATAGATGACGTCTATAGCATAGATGACGTCTATAGTATAGATGACCTCTATAGTATAGATGACGTCTATAGTATAGATGACGTCTATAGTATAGATGACGTCTATAGTATAGATGACGTCTATAGTATAGATGACGTCTATATTATAGATGACGTCTATAGTATAGATGACGTCTATAGTATAGATGACGTCTATAGTATAGATGACGTCTATAGTATAGATGACGTCTATAGTAGAGATGATGTCTATAGCATAGATGACGTCCATAGTATAGATGATATCTATAGTATAGATGACGTCTATAGTATAGATGACGTCTATAGTATAGATGACGTCTATAGTAGAGATGATGTCCATAGTATAGATGATATCTATAGTATAGATGACGTCTATAGTATAGATGACGTCTATAGCACAGATGACGTCTACAGTATAGATGACCTCTATAGTATAGATGACGTCTATAGTATAGATGACGTCTATAGTATAGATGACGTCTATAGTATAGATGACGTCTATAGTATAGATGACGTCTATAGTATAGATGACGTCTATAGTATACATGACGTCTTTAGTATAGATGACGTCTATAGTATAGATGACGTCTATAGTATAGATGACGTCTATAGTATAGATGACGTCTATAGCATAGATGACGTCTATACTATAGATGACCTCTATAGTATAGATGACGTCTATAGTATAAATGACGTCTATAGTATAGATGACGTCTATAGTATAGATGACGTCTATAGTATAGATGACGTCTATAGTATAGATGACGTCTATAGTATAGATGACGTCTATAGTATAGATGACGTCTATAGTATAGATGACGTCTATAGTATAGATGACTTCTATAGTATAGATGACGTCTATAGTATAGATGACGTCTATATTATGGATGACGTCTATAGTATAGATGACGTCTATAGTTTAGATGACGTCTATAGTATAGATGACGTCTATAGTACAGATGACGTCTATAGTATAGATGACGTCTATAGTATAGATGACGTCTATAGTATAGATGACGTCTATAGTATAGATGACGTCTATAGTATAGATGACGTCTATAGTATAAATGACGTCTATAGTATAGATGACGTCTATAGTATAAATGACGTCTATAGTATAGATGACGTCTATAGTATTATAGATGACTATACGTATATCTAGACTATAGACGTCATCTATACTATAGACGTCATCTATACTATAGACGTCATCTATGCTATAGACGTCATCTATACTATAGATAGATGATATATATAGTCATCGTCATAGTATAGATGATGACGTCTATAGTATAGATGACGTCTATAGTATAGATGACGTCTATAGTATAGATGACGTCTATAGTATAGATGATGTCTATAGTATAGATGACGTCTATAGTATAGATGACGTCTATAGTAGAGATGATGTCTATAGCATAGATGACGTCTATAGTATAGATGACGTCTATAGTATAGATGACGTCTATAGTATAGATGACGTCTATAGTATAGATGACGTCTATAGTATAGATGACGTCTATAGTATAGATGACGTCTATAT
Source organism: Neoascia interrupta (assembly GCA_947623515.1). Classification (NCBI taxonomy): domain Eukaryota; kingdom Metazoa; phylum Arthropoda; class Insecta; order Diptera; family Syrphidae; genus Neoascia; species Neoascia interrupta. Next base: position 345,583 of record CANQKQ010000033.1, read on the forward strand.
TATAGATGACGTCTATAGTATAGATGACGTCTATAGTATAGATGACGTCTATAGTATAGATGACGTCTATAGTATAGATGACGTCTATAGCATAGATGACGTCTATAGTATAGATGACCTCTATAGTATAGATGACGTCTATAGTATAGATGACCTCTATAGTATAGATTACGTCTATAGTATAGATGACCTCTATAGTATAGATTACGTCTATAGTATAGATGACGTCTATAGTATAGATGACGTCTATAGTATAGATGACGTCTATAGTATAGATGACGTCTATAGTATAGATGACGTCTATAGTATAGATGACGTCTATAGTATAGATGACGTCTATAGTATAGATGACGTCTATAGTATAGATGACTTCTATAGTATAGATGACGTCTATAGTATAGATGACTTCTATAGTATAGATGACGTCTATAGTATAGATGACGTCTATAGCATAGATGACGTCTATAGTATAGATGACCTCTATAGTATAGATGACGTCTATAGTACAGATGACGTCTATAGTATATATGACAGCGTTTATAGTATAGATGACGTCTATAGCATAGATGACGCCTATAGTATAGATGACGTCTATAGCATAGATGACGCCTATAGTATAGATGGCGTCTATAGTATAGATGACGTCTATAGTATAGATGACGTCTATAGTATAGATGAAGTCTATAGTATAGATGAAGTCTATAGTATAGATGAAGTCTATAGTATAGATGAAGTCTATAGTATAGATGAAGTCTATAGTATAGATGAAGTCTATAGTATAGATGACGTCTATAGCATAGATGACGTCTATAGTATAGATGACGTCTATAGCATAGATGACATCTATAGAATAGATGACGTCTATAGTATAGATGACGTTTATAATATTGATGACGTCTATAGTATAGATGCCGTCTATAGTATAGATGACGTCTATAGTATAGATGACGTCTAAAGTATAGATGACGTCTATAGTATTGATGACGTCTATAATATAGATGACGTCTATAGTATAGATGACGTCCATAGTATAGATGACGTCTATAGTTTTGATGACGTCTATAGTATAGATGACGTCTATGGAATAGATGACGTCTATAGTATAGATGACGTCTATAGAATAGATGACCTCTATAGTATAGATGACCTCTATAGTATAGATGACCTCTATAGTATAGATGACGTCTATAGTATAGATGACGTCTATAGTATAGATGACGTCTATAGTATAGATGACGTCTATAGTATAGATGACGTCTATAGTATAGATGACGTCTATAGTATAGATGACGTCTAAAGTATAGATGACGTCTATAGTATAGATGACGTCTATAGTATTGATGACGTCTATAGTATTGATGACGTCTATAGTATTGATGATGTCTATAGTATTGATGATGTCTATAGTATTGATATGTCTATAGTATAGATGACGTCTATAGTATAGATGACGTCTATTGCATAGATGACGTCCATAGTATAGATGATGTCTATAGTATAGATGACGTCTATAGTAGAGATGATGTCTATAGCATAGATGACGTCCATAGTATAGATGACGTCTATAGTATAGATGACGTCTATAGTATAGATGACGTCTATAGTATAGATGACGTCTATAGTATAGATGACGTCTATAGTATAGATGATGTCTATAGTATAGATGACGTCTATAGTATAGATGACGTCTATAGTATAGATGACGTCTATAGTAGAGATGATGTCTATAGCATAGATGACGTCCATAGTATAGATGATATCTATAGTATAGATGACGTCTATAGTATAGATGACGTCTATAGTATAGATGACGTCTATAGTATAGATGACGTCTATAGTATAGATGACGTCTATAGTATAGATGACGTCTATAGTATAGATGACGTCTATAGTATAGATGATGTCTATAGTATAGATGACGTCTATAGTATAGATGATGTCTATAGTATAGATGACGTCTATAGTATAGATGATGTCTATAGCATAGATGACGTCCATAGTATAGATGACGTCTATAGTATAGATGACGTCTATAGTATAGATGACGTCTATAGTATAGATGGCGTCTATAGTATAGATGACGTCTATAGTATAGATGACGTCTATAGTATAGATGAAGTCTATAGTATAGATGAAGTCTATAGTATAGATGAAGTCTATAGTATAGATGACGTCTATAGCATAGATGACGTCTATAGTATAGATGACGTCTATAGCATAGATGACGTCTATAGTATAGATGACGTCTATACTATAGTATAGATGACGTCTATAGTATAGATGACGTCTATAGTATAGATGACGTCTATACTATAGTATAGATGACGTCTATAGTATAGATGACGTCTATAGTATAGATGACGTCTATAGTATAGATGACGTCTATAGTATAGATGACGTCTATAGTATAGATGACGTCTATAGTATAGGTGACGTCTATAGTATAGGTGACGTCTATAGTATAGATGACGTCTATAGTATAGATGACGTCTATAGTATAGATGCCGTCTATAGTATAGATGACGTCTATAGTATAGATGCCGTCTATAGTATAGATGCCGTCTATAGTATAGATGACGTCTAAAGTATAGATGACGTCTATAGTATTGATGACGTCTATAATATAGATGACGTCTATAGTATAGATGACGTCTATAGTATAGATGACGTTTATAGTATAGATGACGTTTATAGTATAGATGACGTCTATAGTTTTGATGACGTCTATAGTATAGATGACGTCTATAGAATAGATGACGTCTATAGTATAGATGACCTCTATAGTATAGACGACCTCTATAGTATAGATGACCTCTATAGTATAGATGACCTCTATAGTATAGATGACGTCTATAGTATAGATGATGTCTATAGTATAGATGACGTCTATAGTATAGATGACGTCTATAGTATAGATGACGTCTATAGTATAGATGACGTCTATAGTATAGATGACGTCTATAGTATAGATGACGTCTATAGAATAGATGACGTCTATAGTATAGATGACGTCTAAAGTATAGATGACGTCTATAGAATAGATGACGTCTATAGTATAGATGACGTCTAAAGTATAGATGACGTCTATAGTATTGATGACATCTATAGTATTGATGACGTCTATAGTATTGATGCTGTCTATAGTATTGATGATGTCTATAGTATTGATATGTCTATAGTATTGATGACGTCTATAGTATAGATGACGTCTATTGCATAGATGACGTCCATAGTATAGATGACGTCTATAGAATAGATGACGTCTATAGTAGAGATGATGTCTATAGCATAGATGACGTCCATAGTATAGATGATATCTATAGTATAGATGACGTCTATAGTATAGATGACGTCTATAGTACAGATGACGTCTATAGTATAGATGACGTCTATAGTATAGATGACGTCTATAGTATAGATGACGTCTATAGTATAGATGACGTCTATAGTATAGATGACGTCTATAGTATAGATGACGTCTATAGTATAGATGACGTCTATAGTATAGATGACGTCTATAGTATAGATGACGTCTATAGTATAGATGACGTCTATAGGATAGATGACTTTAATAGTATAGATGACTTTAATAGTATAGATGACGTCTATAGTATAGATGACGTCTATAGTATAGATGACGTCTATAGTATAGATGACGTCTATAGCATAGATGACGTCCATAGTATAGCTGACGTCCATAGTATAGACGAAGTCCATAGTATAGATGACGTCTATAGTATAGATGACGTCTATAGTATAGATGACGTCTATAGTATAGATGGCGTCTATATATTGATGACGTCTATAGTATAGATGACGTCTCTTGTATAGATGACGTCTATAGTATAGATGACGTCTATAGTATAGATGACGTGTCTATAGTATAAATGACGTGTCTATAGTATAGATGACGTCTATAGTATAGATGACGTCTATAGTAGAGATGATGTCTATAGCATAGATGACGTCCATAGTATAGTTGACGTCTATAGTATAGATGACGTCTATAGTATAGATGACGTCTATAGTATAGATGACGTCTATAGTATAGATGACGTCTATAGTATAGATGACGTCTATAGTATAGATGACGTCTATAGTAAAGATGATGTCTATGGTATAGATGACGTCTATAATATAGATGACGTCTATAGTATAGATGATGTCTATAGTATAGATGACGTCTATAGTATAGATGACGTCTATAGTATAGATGACGTCTATAGTATAGATGACATCTATAGTATAGATGACATCTATAGTATATATGACGTCTATAGTATAGATGACGTCTATAGTATAGATGACGTCTATAGTATAGATGACGTCTATAGTATAGATGACGTCTATAGTATAGATGACGTCTATAGCATAGATGACGTCTATAGTATAGATGACGTCTATAGTATAGATGACGTCTATAGTATAGATGACGTCTATAGCATAGATGACGTCCATAGTCTAATCTAATCTATACTATAGATAGATGATATATATAGTCATCATCATAGTATAGATAGATAAAGTCCATAGTATAGATGACGTCTATAGTATAGAGGACGTCTACAGTATAGATGACGTCTATAGTATAGATGGCGTCTATATATAGATGACGTCTATAGTATAGATGGCGTTTATATTTAGATGACGTCTATAGTATAGATGAGGTCTATAGTATAGATGACGTCTATAGCATAGATGACGTCTATAGTATAGATGACGTCTATAGTATAGATGACGTCTATAGTATAGATGACGTCTATAGTATAGATGACGTCTATAGTATAGATGACGTCTATAGCATAGATGACGTCCATAGTCTAATCTAATCTATACTATAGATAGATGATATATATAGTCATCATCATAGTATAGATAGATGAAGTCCATAGTATAGATGACGTCTATAGTATAGATGACGTCTATAGTATAGATGACGTCTATAGTATAGATGGCGTCTATATATAGATGACGTCTATAGTATAGATGGCGTCTATATATAGATGACGTCTATAGTATAGATGACGTCTATAGTATAGATGACGTCTATAGTATAGATGACGTCTATAGTATAGATGACGTCTATAGTATAGATGACGTCTATAGTATAGATGACGTCTATAGTATAGATGACGTCTATAGTATAGATGACGTGTCTATAGTATAAATGACGTGTCTATAGTATAGATGACGTCTATAGTATAGATGACGTCTATAGCATAGATGACGTCCATAGTATAGCTGACGTCCATAGTATAGATGAAGTCCATAGTATAGATGACGTCTATAGTATAGATGACGTCTATAGTATAGATGACGTCTATAGTATAGATGGCGTCTATATATAGATGACGTCTATAGTATAGATGACGTCTCTAGTATAGATGATGTCTATAGTATAGATGACGTGTCTATAGTATAAATGACGTGTCTATAGTATAGATGACGTCTATAGTATAGATGACGTCTATAGTAGAGATGATGTCTATAGCATAGATGACGTCCATAGTATAGTTGACGTCTATAGTATAGATGACGTCTATAGTATAGATGACGTCTATAGTATAGATGACGTCTATAGTATAGATGACGTCTATAGTATAGATGACGTCTATAGTATAGATGACGTCTATAGTATAAATGACGTCTATAGTATAGATGATGTCTATGGTATAGATGACGTCTATAGTATAGATGACGTCTATAGTATAGATGATGTCTATAGTATAGATGACGTCTATAGTATAGATGACGTCTATAGTATAGATGACATCTATAGTATATATGACGTCTATAGTATAGATGACGTCTATAGTATAGATGACGTCTATAGTATAGATGACGTCTATAGTATAGATGACGTCTATAGTATAGATGACGTCTATAGTATAGATGACGTCTATAGTATAGATGACGTCTATAGTATAGATGACGTCTATAGTATAGATGACGTCTATAGTATAGATGACGTCTATAGTATAGATGACGTCTATAGTATAGATGACGTCTATAGTATAGATGACGTCTATAGTATAGATGACGTCTATAGTATAGATGACGTCTATAGTATAGATGACGTCTATAGTATAGATGACGTCTATAGTATAGATGACGTCTATAGTATAGATGACGTCTATAGTATAGATGACGTCTATAGTATAGATGACGTCTATAGTATAGATGACGTCTATAGTATAGGTGACGTCTATAGTATAGATGACGTCTATAGTATAGATGCCGTCTATAGTATAGATGACGTCTATAGTATAGATGCCGTCTATAGTATAGATGCCGTCTATAGTATAGATGACGTCTAAAGTATAGATGACGTCTATAGTATTGATGACGTCTATAATATAGATGACGTCTATAGTATAGATGACGTCTATAGTATAGATGACGTTTATAGTATAGATGACGTTTATAGTATAGATGACGTCTATAGATTTGATGACGTCTATAGTATAGATGACGTCTATAGAATAGATGACGTCTATAGTATAGATGACCTCTATAGTATAGACGACCTCTATAGTATAGATGACCTCTATAGTATAGATGACCTCTATAGTATAGATGACGTCTATAGTAAAGATGATGTCTATAGTATAGATGACGTCTATAGTATAGATGACGTCTATAGTATAGATGACGTCTATAGTATAGATGACGTCTATAGTATAGATGACGTCTATAGTATAGATGACGTCTATAGTATAGATGACGTCTATAGTATAGATGACGTCTAAAGTATAGATGACGTCTATAGAATAGATGACGTCTATAGTATAGATGACGTCTAAAGTATAGATGACGTCTATAGTATAGATGACGTCTATAGTATTGATGACATCTATAGTATTGATGACGTCTATAGTATTGATGCTGTCTATAGTATTGATGATGTCTATAGTATTGATATGTCTATAGTATTGATGACGTCTATAGTATAGATGACGTCTATTGCATAGATGACGTCCATAGTATAGATGACGTCTATAGAATAGATGACGTCTATAGTAGAGATGATGTCTATAGCATAGATGACGTCCATAGTATAGATGATATCTATAGTATAGATGACGTCTATAGTATAGATGACGTCTATAGTACAGATGACGTCTATAGTATAGATGACGTCTATAGTAGAGATGACGTCTATAGTATAGATGACGTCTATAGTATAGATGACGTCTATAGTATAGATGACGTCTATAGTATAGATGACGTCTATAGTATAGATGACGTCTATAGTATAGATGACGTCTATAGTATAGATGACGTCTATAGTATAGATGACGTCTATAGTATAGATGACGTCTATAGTATAGATGACGTCTATAGTATAGATGACGTCTATAGTATAGATGGCGTCTATATATAGATGACGTCTATAGTATAGATGACGTCTATAGTATAGATGACGTCTATAGTATAGATGACGTCTATAGGATAGATGACTTTAATAGTATAGATGACGTCTGTAGTATAGATGACGTCTATAGTATAGATGACGTCTATAGTATAGATGACGTCTATAGTATAGATGACGTCTATAGCATAGATGACGTCCATAGTATAGCTGACGTCCATAGTATAGACGAAGTCCATAGTATAGATGACGTCTATAGTATAGATGACGTCTATAGTATAGATGACGTCTATAGTATAGATGGCGTCTATATATAGATGACGTCTATAGTATAGATGACGTCTCTTGTATAGATGACGTCTATAGTATAGATGACGTCTATAGTATAGATGACGTGTCTATAGTATAAATGACGTGTCTATAGTATAGATGACGTCTATAGTATAGATGACGTCTATAGTAGAGATGATGTCTATAGCATAGATGACGTCCATAGTATAGTTGACGTCTATAGTATAGATGACGTCTATAGTATAGATGACGTCTATAGTATAGATGACGTCTATAGTATAGATGACGTCTATAGTATATATGACGTCTATAGTATAGATGACGTCTATAGTATAGATGACGTCTATAGTATAGATGACGTCTATAGTATAGATGACGTCTATAGTATAGATGATGTCTATAGTATAGATGACGTCTATAGCATAGATGACGTCTATAGTATAGATGACGTCTATAGTATAGATGACGTCTATAGTATAGATGACGTCTATAGCATAGATGACGTCCATAGTCTAATCTAATCTATACTATAGATAGATGATATATATAGTCATCATCATAGTATAGATAGATGAAGTCCATAGTATAGATGACGTCTATAGTATAGAGGACGTCTACAGTATAGATGACGTCTATAGTATAGATGGCGTCTATATATAGATGACGTCTATAGTATAGATGGCGTTTATATATAGATGACGTCTATAGTATAGATGAGGTCTATAGTATAGATGACGTCTATAGCATAGATGACGTCTATAGTATAGATGACGTCTATAGCATAGATGACGTCTATAGTATAGATGACGTCTATAGTATAGATGACGTCTATAGTATAGATGACGTCTATAGTATAGATGACGTCTATAGTATAGATGACGTCTATAGTATAGATGACGTCTATAGCATAGATGACGTCCATAGTCTAATCTAATCTATACTATAGATAGATGATATATATAGTCATCATCATAGTATAGATAGATGAAGTCCATAGTATAGATGACGTCTATAGTATAGATGACGTCTATAGTATAGATGACGTCTATAGTATAGATGGCGTCTATATATAGATGACGTCTATAGTATAGATGGCGTCTATATATAGATGACGTCTATAGTATAGATGACGTCTATAGTATAGATGACGTCTATAGTATAGATGACGTCTATAGTATAGATGACGTGTCTATAGTATAAATGACGTGTCTATAGTATAGATGACGTCTATAGTATAGATGACGTCTATAGCATAGATGACGTCCATAGTATAGCTGACGTCCATAGTATAGATGAAGTCCATAGTATAGATGACGTCTATAGTATAGATGACGTCTATAGTATAGATGACGTCTATAGTATAGATGGCGTCTATATATAGATGACGTCTATAGTATAGATGACGTCTCTAGTATAGATGACGTCTATAGTATAGATGACGTGTCTATAGTATAAATGACGTGTCTATAGTATAGATGACGTCTATAGTATAGATGACGTCTATAGTAGAGATGATGTCTATAGCATAGATGACGTCCATAGTATAGTTGACGTCTATAGTATAGATGACGTCTATAGTATAGATGACGTCTATAGTATAGATGACGTCTATAGTATAGATGACGTCTATAGTATAGATGACGTCTATAGTATAGATGACGTCTATAGTATAGATGACGTCTATAGTATAGATGATGTCTATGGTATAGATGACGTCTATAGTATAGATGACGTCTATAGTATAGATGATGTCTATAGTATAGATGACGTCTATAGTATAGATGACGTCTATAGTATAGATGACGTCTATAATATAGATGACATCTATAGTATATATGACGTCTATAGTATAGATGACGTCTATAGTATAGATGACGTCTATAGTATAGATGACGTCTATAGTATAGATGACGTCTATAGTATAGATGACGTCTATAGTATAGATGACGTCTATAGTATAGATGACGTCTATAGTATAGATGACGTCTATAGTATAGATGACGTCTATAGTATAGATGACGTCTATAGTATAGATGACGTCTATAGTATAGATGACGTCTATAGCATAGATGACGTCCATAGTCTAATCTAATCTATACTTTAGATAGATGATATATATAGTCATCATCATAGTATAGATAGATGAAGTCCATAGTATAGATGACGTCTATAGTATAGATGACGTCTATAGTATAGATGACGTCTATAGTATAGATGGCGTCTATATATAGATGACGTCTATAGTATAGATGGCGTTTATATATAGATGACGTCTATAGTATAGATGACGTCTATAGCATAGATGACGTCCATAGTATAGCTGACGTCCATAGTATAGATGAAGTCCATAGTATAGATGACGTCTATAGTATAGATGACGTCTATAGTATAGATGACGTCTATAGTATAGATGGCGTCTATATATAGATGACGTCTATAGTATAGATGACGTCTCTAGTATAGATGACGTCTATAGTATAGATGACGTCTATAGTATAGATGACGTGTCTATAGTATAAATGACGTGTCTATAGTATAGATGACGTCTATAGTATAGATGACGTCTATAGTAGAGATGATGTCTATAGCATAGATGACGTCCATAGTATAGTTGACGTCTATAGTATAGATGACGTCTATAGTATAGATGACGTCTATAGTATAGATGACGTCTATAGTATAGATGACGTCTATAGTATAGATGACGTCTATAGTATAGATGACGTCTATAGTATAGATGATGTCTATGGTATAGATGACGTCTATAGTATAGATGACGTCTATAGTATAGATGATGTCTATAGTATAGATGACGTCTATAGTATAGATGACGTCTATATTATAGATGACATCTATAGTATAGATGACATCTATAGTATATATGACGTCTATAGTATAGATGACGTCTATAATATAGATGTTGTCTATGGTATAGATGACGTCTATAGTATAGATGACGTCTATAGTATAGATGATGTCTATGGTATAGATGACGTCTATAGTATAGATGACGTCTATAGTAGAGATGATGTCTATAGCATAGATGACGTCTATAGTATAGATGACGTCTATAGTATAGATGACGTCTATAGTATAGATGACGTCTATAGTATAGATGACGTCTATAGTATAGATGACGTCTATAGTATAGATGACGTCTATAGTATAGATGACGTCTATAGTATAGATGACATCTATAGTATAGATGACGTCTATAGTATAGATGACATCTATAGTATAGATGACGTCTATAGTATAGATGACGTCTATAGTATAGATGACATCTATAGTATAGATGACGTCTATAGTATAGATGACGTCTATAGTATAGATGACGTCTATAGTATAGATGACGTCTATAGTATAGATGACGTCTATAGTATAGATGACGTCTATAGTATAGATGACGTCTATAGTATAGATGACGTCTATAGTATAGATGACGTCTATAGTATAGATGACGTCTATAGTATAGATGACGTCTATAGTATAGATGACGTCTATAGTATAGATGACGTCTATAGTATAGATGACGTCTATAGTATAGATGACGTCTATAGTATAGATGACGTCTATAGTATAGATGCCGTCTATAGTATAGATGACGTCTATAGTATAGATGCCGTCTATAGTATAGATGACGTCTATAGTATAGATGCCGTCTATAGTATAGATGACGTCTAAAGTATAGATGACGTCTATAGTATTGATGACGTCTATAATATAGATGACGTCTATAGTATAGATGACGTTTATAGTATAGATGACGTTTATAGTATAGATGGCGTCTATAGTTTTGATGACGTCTAAAGTATAGATGACGTCTATAGAATAGATGACGTCTATAGTATAGATGACCTCTATAGTATAGACGACCTCTATAGTATAGATGACCTCTATAATATAGATGACCTCTATAGTATAGATGACGTCTATAGTAAAGATGATTTCTATAGTATAGATGACGTCTATAGTATAGATGACGTCTATAGTATAGATGACGTCTATAGTATAGATGACGTCTATAGTATAGATGACGTCTATAGAATAGATGACGTCTATAGTATAGATGACGTCTAAAGTATTGATGACGTCTATAGAATAGATGACGTCTATAGTATAGATGACGTCTAAAGTATAGATGACGTCTATAGTATAGATGACGTCTATAGTATTGATGACATCTATAGTATTGATGACGTCTATAGTATTGATGATGTCTATAGTATTGATGATGTCTATAGTATTGATATGTCTATAGTATTGATGACGTCTATAGTATAGATGACGTCCATAGTATAGATGACGTCTAAAGAATAGATGACGTCTATAGTAGAGATGATGTCTATAGCATAGATGACGTCCATAGTATAGATGATATCTATAGTATAGATGACGTCTATAGTATAGATGACGTCTATAGTATAGATGACGTCTATAGTATAGATGACGTCTATAGTATAGATGACGTCTATAGTATAGATGACGTCTATAGTATAGATGACGTCTATAGTATAGATGACGTCTATAGTATAGATGACGTCTATAGTATAGATGACGTCTATAGTATAGATGACGTCTATAGTATAGATGACGTCTATAGTATAGATGACGTCTATAGTATAGATGACGTCTATAGTATAGATGACGTCTATAATATAGATGACGTCTATAGTATAGATGACGTCTATAGTATAGTTGACGTCTATAGTATAGATGACGTCTATAGTATAGATGACGTTTATAGTATAGATGACGTCTATAGTATAGATGCCGTCTATAGTATAGATGCCGTCTATAGTATAGATGCCGTCTATAGTATAGATGACGTCTAAAGTATAGATGACGTCTATAATATAGATGACGTCTGTAGTATAGATGACGTCTATAGTATAGATGACGTTTATAGTATAGATGACGTTTATAGTATAGATGACGTCTATAGTTTTGATGACGTCTATAGTATAGATGACGTCTATAGAATAGATGACGTCTATAGTATAGATGACCTCTATAGTATAGACGACCTCTATAGTATAGATGACCTCTATAGTATAGATGACATCTATAGTATAGATGACGTCTATAGTATAGATGACGTCTATAGTATAGATGACGTCTATAGTATAGATGACGTCTATAGTATAGATGACGTCTATAGTATAGATGACGTCTATAGTATAGATGACGTCTATAGAATAGATGACGTCTATAGTATAGATGACGTCTAAAGTATAGATGACGTCTATAGTATAGATGACGTCTATAGTATTGATGACATCTATTGTATTGATGACGTCTATAGTATTGATGATGTCTATAGTATAGATGACGTCTATAGTATAGATGACGTCTATAGTATAGATGACGTCTATAGTATAGATGACGTCTATAGTATAGATGATGTCTATAGTATAGATGACGTCTATAGTATAGATGATGTCTATAGTATAGATGACGTCTATAGTATAGATGACGTCCATAGTATAGTTGACGTCTATAGTATAGATGACGTCTATAGTATAGATGACGTCTATAGTATAGATGACGTCTATAGTATAGATGACGTCTATAGTATAGATGACGTCTATAGTATAGATGACGTCTATAGTATAGATGACGTCTATAGAATAGATGACGTCTATAGTATAGATGACGTCTATAGTATAGATGACGTCTATAGTATAGATGACGTCTATAGTATAGATGATGTCTATAGTATAGATGATGTCTATAGTATAGATGACGTCTATAGTATAGATGACGTCTAAAGTATAGATGACGTCTATAGTATAGATGACGTCTATAGTATTGATGACATCTATTGTATTGATGACGTCTATAGTATTGATGATGTCTATAGTATAGATGACGTCTATAGTATAGATGACGTCTATAGTATAGATGACATCTATAGTATAGATGACGTCTATAGTATAGATGACGTCTATAGTATAGATGACGTCTATAGTATAGATGACGTCTATAGTATAGATGACGTCTATAGTATAGATGACGTCTATAGTATAGATGACGTCTATAGTATAGATGACGTCTATAGTATAGATGACGTCTATAGTATAGATGACGTCTATAGTATAGATGACGTCTATAGTATAGATGACGTCTATAGTATAGATGACGTCTATAGTATAGATGACGTCTATAGTATAGATGACGTCTTTAGTATAGATGACGTCTATGGTATAGATGACGTCTATAGTATAGATGACGTCTATAGTATAGATGACGTCTATAGTATAGATGACGTCTATAGTATAGATGACGTCTATAGTATAGATGACGTCTATAGTATAGATGACGTCTATAGAATAGATGACGTCTATAGTATAGATGACCTCTATAGTATAGACGACCTCTATAGTAGAGATGACGTCTATAGTATAGATGACGTCTATAGTATAGATGACGTCTATAGTATAGATGACGTCTATAGTATAGATGACGTCTATAGTATAGATGATGTCTATAGTATAGATGACGTCTATAGTATAGATGACGTCTATAGTATAGATGCCGTCTATAGTATAGATGACGTCTATAGTAGAGATGATGTCTATAGCATAGATGACGTCCATAGTATAGTTGACGTCTATAGTATAGATGACGTCTATAGTATAGATGACGTCTATAGTATAGATGACGTCTATAGTATAGATGACGTCTATAGTATAGATGACGTCTATAGTATAGATGATGTCTATAGTATAGATGACGTCTATAGTATAGATGATGTCTATAGTATAGATGACGTCTATAGTATAGATGACGTCTATAGTATAGATGATGTCTAAAGTATAGATGACGTCTATAGTATAGATGACGTCTATAGTATAGATGACGTCTATAGTATAGATGACATCTATAGTATATATGACGTCTATAGTATAGATGACGTCTATAGTATAGATGACGTCTATAGTATAGATGACGCCTATAGTATAGATGACGTCTATAGTATAGATGACGTCTATAGTATAGATGACGTCTATAGTATAGATGACGTCTATAGTATAGATGACGTCTATAGTATAGATGACGTCTATAGTATAGATGACGTCTATAGTATAGATGACGTCTATAGTATAGATGACGTCTATAGTATAGATGACGTCTATAGTATAGATGACGTCTATAGTATAGATGACGTCTATAGTATAGATGACGTCTATAGTATAGATGACGTCTATAGTATAGATGACGTCTATAGTATAGATGACGTCTATAGTATAGATGCCGTCTATAGTATAGATGACGTCTATAGTAGAGATGATGTCTATAGCATAGATGACGTCCATAGTATAGTTGACGTCTATAGTATAGATGACGTCTATAGTATAGATGACGTCTATAGTATAGATGACGTCTATAGTATAGATGACGTCTATAGTATAGATGACGTCTATAGTATAGATGATGTCTATAGTATAGATGACGTCTATAGTTAAGATGACGTCTATAGTATAGATGATGTCTATGGTATAGATGACGTCTATAGTATAGATGACGTCTATAGTATAGATGATGTCTATAGTATAGATGACGTCTATAGTATAGATGACGTCTATAGTATAGATGACGTCTATAGTATAGATGACATCTATAGTATAGATGACATCTATAGTATATATGACGTCTATAGTATAGATGACGTCTATAGTATAGATGACGTCTATAGTATAGATGACGTCTATAGTATAGATGACGTCTATAGTATAGATGACGTCTATAGCATAGATGACGTCCATAGTCTAATCTAATCTATACTATAGATAGATGATATATATAGTCATCATCATAGTATAGATAGATGAAGTCCATAGTACAGATGACGTCTATAGTATAGATGACGTCTATACTATAGATGACGTCTATAGTATAGATGGCGTCTATATATAGATGACGTCTATAGTATAGATGGCGTTTATATATAGATGACGTCTATAGTATAGAAGACGTCTATAGTATAGATGACGTCTATAGCATAGATGACGTCCATAGTATAGCTGACGTCCATAGTATAGATGAAGTCCATAGTATAGATGACGTCTATAGTATAGATGACGTCTATAGTATAGATGACGTCTATAGTATAGATGGCGTCTATATATAGATGACGTCTATAGTATAGATGACGTCTCTAGTATAGATGACGTCTATAGTATAGATGACGTCTATAGTATAGATGACGTGTCTATAGTATAAATGACGTGTCTATAGTATAGATGACGTCTATAGTATAGATGACGTCTATAGTAGAGATGATGTCTATAGCATAGATGACGTCCATAGTATAGTTGACGTCTATAGTATAGATGACGTCTATAGTATAGATGACGTCTATAGTATAGATGACGTCTATAGTATAGATGACGTCTATAGTATAGATGACGTCTATAGAATAGATGACGTCTATAGTATAGATGACCTCTATAGTATAGACGACCTCTATAGTAGAGATGACGTCTATAGTATAGATGACGTCTATAGTATAGATGACGTCTATAGTATAGATGACGTCTATAGTATAGATGACGTCTATAGTATAGATGACGTCTATAGTATAGATGACGTCTATAGTATAGATGACGTCTATAGTATAGATGCCGTCTATAGTATAGATGACGTCTATAGTAGAGATGATGTTTATAGCATAGATGACGTCCATAGTATAGTTGACGTCTATAGTATAGATGACGTCTATAGTATAGATGACGTCTATAGTATAGATGACGTCTATAGTATAGATGACGTCTATAGTATAGATGACGTCTATAGTATAGATGATATCTATAGTATAGATGACGTCTATAGTATAGATGATGTCTATAGTATAGATGACGTCTATAGTATAGATGACGTCTATAGTATAGATGACGTCTATAGTATAGATGACGTCTATAGTATAGATGACGTCTATAGTATAGATGACATCTATAGTATATATGACGTCTATAGTATAGATGACGTCTATAGTATAGATGACGTCTATAGTATAGATGACGTCTATAGTATAGATGACGTCTATAGTATAGATGACGTCTATAGTATAGATGACGTCTATAGTATAGATGACGTCTATAGTATAGATGACGTCTATAGTATAGATGACGTCTATAGTATAGATGACGTCTATAGTATAGATGACGTCTATAGTATAGATGACGTCTATAGTATAGATGACGTCTATAGTATAGATGACGTCTATAGTATAGATGACGTCTATAGTATAGATGACGTCTATAGTATAGATGACGTCTATAGTATAGATGACGTCTATAGTATAGATGACGTCTATAGTATAGATGACGTCTATAGTATAGATGACGTCTATAGTATAGATGACGTCTATAGTATAGATGCCGTCTATAGTATAGATGACGTCTATAGTAGAGATGATGTCTATAGCATAGATGACGTCCATAGTATAGTTGACGTCTATAGTATAGATGACGTCTATAGTATAGATGACGTCTATAGTATAGATGACGTCTATAGTATAGATGACGTCTATAGTATAGATGACGTCTATAGTATAGATGACGTCTATAGTATAGATGACGTCTATAGTATAGATGATGTCTATAGTATAGATGACGTCTATAGTATAGATGATGTCTATAGTATAGATGACGTCTATAGTTAAGATGACGTCTATAGTATAGATGATGTCTATGGTATAGATGACGTCTATAGTATAGATGACGTCTATAGTATAGATGATGTCTATAGTATAGATGACGTCTATAGTATAGATGACGTCTATAGTATAGATGACGTCTATAGTATAGATGACATCTATAGTATAGATGACATCTATAGTATATATGACGTCTATAGTATAGATGACGTCTATAGTATAGATGACGTCTATAGTATAGATGACGTCTATAGTATAGATGACGTCTATAGTATAGATGACGTCTATAGTATAGATGACGTCTATAGTATAGATGACGTCTATAGTATAGATGACGTCTATAGTATAGATGACGTCTATAGTATAGATGACGTCTATAGCATAGATGACGTCCATAGTCTAATCTAATCTATACTATAGATAGATGATATATATAGTCATCATCATAGTATAGATAGATGAAGTCCATAGTATAGATGACGTCTATAGTATAGATGACGTCTATACTATAGATGACGTCTATAGTATAGATGGCGTCTATATATAGATGACGTCTATAGTATAGATGGCGTTTATATATAGATGACGTCTATAGTATAGATGACGTCTATAGTATAGATGACGTCTATAGTATAGATGACGTCTATAGCATAGATGACGTCCATAGTATAGCTGACGTCCATAGTATAGATGAAGTCCATAGTATAGATGACGTCTATAGTATAGATGACGTCTATAGTATAGATGACGTCTATAGTATAGATGGCGTCTATATATAGATGACGTCTATAGTATAGATGACGTCTCTAGTATAGATGACGTCTATAGTATAGATGACGTCTATAGTATAGATGACGTGTCTATAGTATAAATGACGTGTCTATAGTATAGATGACGTCTATAGTATAGATGACGTCTATAGTAGAGATGATGTCTATAGCATAGATGACGTCCATAGTATAGTTGACGTCTATAGTATAGATGACGTCTATAGTATAGATGACGTCTATAGTATAGATGACGTCTATAGTATAGATGACGTCTATAGTATAGATGACGTCTATAGTATAGATGACGTCTATAGTATAGATGACGTCTATAGTATAGATGACGTCTATAGTATAGATGATGTCTATGGTATAGATGACGTCTATAGTATAGATGACGTCTATAGTAAAGATGACGTCTATAGTATAGATGACGTCTATAGTATAGATGACGTCTATAGTATAGATGACGTCTATAGTATAGATGACGTCTATAGTATAGATGACGTCTATAGTATAGATGACGTCTATAGCATAGATGACGTCCATAGTCTAATCTAATCTATACTATAGATAGATGATATATATAGTCATCATCATAGTATAGATAGATGAAGTTCATAGTATAGATGACGTCTATAGTATAGATGACGTCTATAGTATAGATGACGTCTATAGTATAGATGGCGTCTATAGTATAGATGGCGTCTATATATAGATGACGTCTATAGTATAGATGGCGTCTATATATAGATGACGTCTATAGTATAGATGACGTCTATAGTATAGATGACGTCTATAGTATAGATGACGTCTATAGTATAGATGACGTCTATAGTATAGATGACGTCTATAGTATAGATGACGTCTATAGTATAGATGACGTCTATAGTATAGATGACGTCTATAGTATAGATGATGTCTATGGTATAGATGACGTCTATAGTATAGATGACGTCTATAGTATAGATGATGTCTATAGTATAGATGACGTCTATAGTATAGATGACGTCTATAGTATAGATGACGTCTATAGTATAGATGACATCTATAGTATAGATGACATCTATAGTATATATGACGTCTATAGTATAGATGACGTCTATAGTATAGATGACGTCTATAGTAAAGATGACGTCTATAGTATAGATGACGTCTATAGTATAGATGACGTCTATAGTATAGATGACGTCTATAGTATAGATGACGTCTATAGTATAGATGACGTCTATAGTATAGATGACGTCTATAGCATAGATGACGTCCATAGTCTAATCTAATCTATACTATAGATAGATGATATATATAGTCATCATCATAGTATAGATAGATGAAGTCCATAGTATAGATGACGTCTATAGTATAGATGACGTCTATAGTATAGATGACGTCTATAGTATAGATGGCGTTTATATATAGATGACGTCTATAGTATAGATGACGTCTATAGTATAGATGACGTCTATAGCATAGATGACGTCCATAGTATAGCTGACGTCCATAGTATAGATGAAGTCCATAGTATAGATGACGTCTATAGTATAGATGACGTCTACAGTATAGATGATGTCTATAGTATAGATGGCGTCTATATATAGATGACGTCTATAGTATAGATGACGTCTCTAGTATAGATGACGTCTATAGTATAGATGACGTCTATAGTATAGATGACGTGTCTATAGTATAAATGACGTGTCTATAGTATAGATGACGTCTATAGTATAGATGACGTCTATAGTATAGATGACGTCTATAGTAGAGATGATGTCTATAGCATAGATGACGTCCATAGTATAGTTGACGTCTATAGTATAAATGACGTCTATAGTATAGATGACGTCTATAGTATAGATGACGTCTATAGTATAGATGACGTCTATAGTATAGATGACGTCTATAGTATAGATGACGTCTATAGTATAGATGACGTCTATAGTATAGATGACGTCTATAGTATAGATGACGTCTATAGTATAGATGACGTCTATAGTATAGATGATGTCTATAGTATAGATGACGTCTATAGTATAGATGACGTCTATATTATAGATGACATCTATAGTATAGATGACATCTATAGTATATATGACGTCTATAGTATAGATGACGTCTATAGTATAGATGATGTCTATGGTATAGATGACGTCTATAGTATAGATGACGTCTATAGTATAGATGATGTCTATGGTATAGATGACGTCTATAGTATAGATGACGTCTATAGTAGAGATGATGTCTATAGCATAGATGACGTCTATAGTATAGATGACGTCTATAGTATAGATGACGTCTATAGTATAGATGACGTCTATAGTATAGATGACGTCTATAGTATAGATGACGTCTATAGTATAGATGACGTCTATAGTATAGATGACGTCTATAGTATAGATGACGTCTATAGTATAGATGACATCTATAGTATAGATGACATCTATAGTATAGATGACGTCTATAGTATAGATGACGTCTATAGTATAGATGACGTCTATAGTATAGATGACATCTATAGTATAGATGACGTCTATAGTATAGATGACGTCTATAGTATAGATGACGTCTATAGTATAGATGACGTCTATAGTATAGATGACGTCTATAGTATAGATGACGTCTATAGTATAGATGACGTCTATAGTATAGATGACGTCTATAGTATAGATGACGTCTATAGTATAGATGACGTCTATAGTATAGATGACGTCTATAGTATAGATGACGTCTATAGTATAGGTGACGTCTATAGTATAGATGACGTCTATAGTATAGATGACGTCTATAGTATAGATGACGTCTATAGT
The DNA here is from genome assembly GCA_947623515.1 of Neoascia interrupta. NCBI lineage: Eukaryota > Metazoa > Arthropoda > Insecta > Diptera > Syrphidae > Neoascia > Neoascia interrupta. The sequence continues at coordinate 366,478 of CANQKQ010000033.1, forward strand.
ATAGGTGACGTCTATAGTATAGATGACGTCTATAGTATAGATGACGTCTATAGTATAGATGCCGTCTATAGTATAGATGACGTCTATAGTATAGATGCCGTCTATAGTATAGATGACGTCTATAGTATAGATGCCGTCTAAAGTATAGATGACGTCTATAGTATTGATGACGTCTATAATATAGATGACGTCTATAGTATAGATGACGTCTATAGTATAGATGACGTCTATAGTATAGATGACATCTATAGTATAGACGACGTCTATAGTATAGATGACATCTATAGTATAGACGACCTCTATAGTATAGATGACCTCTATAGTATAGATGACCTCTATAGTATAGATGACGTCTATAGTAAAGATGATGTCTATAGTATAGATGACGTCTATAGTATAGATGACGTCTATAGTATAGATGACGTCTATAGTATAGATGACGTCTATAGTATAGATGACGTCTATAGTATAGATGACGTCTATAGTATAGACGACCTCTATAGTATAGATGACCTCTATAGTATAGATGACCTCTATAGTATAGATGACGTCTATAGTAAAGATGATGTCTATAGTATAGATGACGTCTATAGTATAGATGACGTCTATAGTATAGATGACGTCTATAGTATAGATGACGTCTATAGTATAGATGACGTCTATAGTATAGATGACGTCTATAGAATAGATGACGTCTATAGTATAGATGACGTCTAAAGTATAGATGACGTCTATAGAATAGATGACGTTTATAGTATAGATGACGTCTAAAGTAAAGATGACGTCTATAGTATAGATGACGTCTATAGTATTGATGACATCTATAGTATTGATGACGTCTATAGTATTGATGATGTCTATAGTATTGATGATGTCTATAGTATTGATATGTCTATAGTATTGATGACGTCTATAGTATAGATGACGTCTATTGCATAGATGACGTCCATAGTATAGATGACGTCTAAAGAATAGATGACGTCTATAGTAGAGATGATGTCTATAGCATAGATGATATCTATAGTATAGATGACGTCTAAAGAATAGATGACGTCTATAGTAGAGATGATGTCTATAGCATAGATGATATCTATAGTATAGATGACGTCTATAGTATAGATGACGTCTATAGTATTGATGACGTCTATAGTATAGATGACGTCTATAGTATAGATGACGTCTATAGTATAGATGACGTCTATAGTATAGATGACGTCTATAGTATAGATGACGTCTATAGTATAGATGACGTCTATAGTATAGATGACGTCTATAGTATAGATGACGTCTATAGTATAGATGACGTCTATAGTATAGATGACGTCTATAGTATAGATGACGTCTATAGTATAGATGACGTCTATAGTATAGATGACGTCTATAGTATAGATGACGTCTATAGTATAGATGACGTCTATAGTATAGATGACGTCTATAGTATAGATGACGTCTATAGTATAGATGACGTCTATAGCATAGATGACGTCCATAGTATAGCTGACGTCCATAGTATAGATGAAGTCCATAGTATGGATGACGTCTATAGTATAGATGACGTCTATAGTATAGATGACGTCTATAGTATAAACGGCGTCTATAGTATAGACGGCGTCTATAGTATAGATGACGTCTATAGTATAGATGACGTCTCTAGTATAGATGAAGTCTATAGTATAGATGACGTCTATAGTATAGATGACGTGTCTATAGTATAAATGACGTGTCTATAGTATAGATGACGTCTATAGTAGAGATGATGTCTATAGTAGAGATGATGTCTATAGCATAGATGACGTCCATAATATAGATGACGTCTATAGTATAGATGAAGTCTATAGTATAGATGACGTCTATAGTATAGATGATGTCTATGGTATAGATGACGTCTATAGTATAGATGACGTCTATAGTATAGATGATGTCTATAGTATAGATGACGTCTATAGTATAGATGACGTCTATAGTATAGATGACGTCTATAGTATAGATGACGTCTATAGTATGGATGACATCTATAGTATATATGACGTCTATAGTATAGATGACGTCTATAGTATAGATGACGTCTATAGTATAGATGACGTCTATAGTATAGATGACGTCTATAGTAAATATGACGTCTATAGTATAGATGACGTCTATAGTATAGATGACGTCTATAGTATAGATGACGTCTATAGTATAGATGACGTCTATAGTATAGATGACGTCTATAGTATAGATGACGTCTATATTATAGATGACGTCTATAGTATAGATGACGTCTATAGTATAGATGACGTCTATAGTATAGATGACGTCTATAGTATAGATGACGTCTATAGTATAGATGACGTCTATAGTATAGATGACGTCTATAGTATAGATGACGTCTATAGTATAGATGACGTCTATAGTATAGATGACGTCTATAGTATAGATGACGTCTATAGTATAGATGACGTCTATAGTATAGATGACGTCTATAGTATAGATGACGTCTATAGTATAGATGACGTCTATAGTATAGATGCCGTCTATAGTATAGATGCCGTCTATAGTATAGATGCCGTCTATAGTATAGATGACGTCTAAAGTATAGATGACGTCTATAGTATTGATGACGTCTATAATATAGATGACGTCTATAGTATAGATGACGTCTATAGTATAGATGACGTTTATAGTATAGATGACGTTTATAGTATAGATGACGTCTATAGTTTTGATGACGTCTATAGTATAGATGACGTCTATAGAATAGATGACGTCTATAGTATAGATGACCTCTATAGTATAGACGACCTCTATAGTATAGATGACCTCTATAGTATAGATGACGTCTATAGTATAGATGACGTCTATAGTATAGATGACGTCTGTAGTATAGATGACGTCTATAGTATAGATGACGTCTATAGTATAGATGACGTCTATAGTATAGATGACGTCTATAGTATAGATGACGTCTATAGTATAGATGACGTCTATAGAATAGATGACGTCTATAGTATAGATGACGTCTAAAGTATAGATGACGTCTATAGTATAGATGACGTCTATAGTATTGATGACATCTATTGTATTGATGACGTCTATAGTATTGATGATGTCTATAGTATAGATGACGTCTATAGTATAGATGACGTCTATAGTATAGATGACGTCTATAGTATAGATGACGTCTATAGTATAGATGATGTATATAGTATAGATGACGTCTATAGTATAGATGACGTCTATAGTATAGATGACGTCTATAGTATAGATGACGTCTATAGTATAGATGATGTCTATAGTATAGATGACGTCTATAGTATAGATGACGTCTATAGTATAGATGACGTCTATAGTATAGATGACGTCTATAGTATAGATGATGTCTATAGTATAGATGACGTCTATAGTATAGATGACGTCTAAAGTATAGATGACGTCTATAGTATAGATGACGTCTATAGTATTGATGACATCTATTGTATTGATGACCTCTATAGTATAGACGACCTCTATAGTAGAGATGACCTCTATAGTATAGATGACGTCTATAGTATAGATGACGTCTATAGTATAGATGACGTCTATAGTATAGATGACGTCTATAGTATAGATGACGTCTATAGTATAGATGAAGTCTATAGTATAGATGACGTCTATAGTATAGATGCCGTCTATAGTATAGATGACGTCTATAGTATAGATGACGTCTATAGTATAGATGACGTCTATAGTATAGATGACGTCTATAGTATAGATGATGTCTATAGTATAGATGACGTCTATAGTATAGATGACGTCTATAGTATAGATGATGTCTATAGTATAGATGACGTCTATAGTATAGATGACGTCTATAGTATAGATGATGTCTATAGTATAGATGACGTCTATAGTATAGATGACGTCTATAGTATAAATGACGTCTATAGTATAGATGACATCTATAGTATATATGACGTCTATAGTATAGATGACGTCTATAGTATAGATGACGTCTATAGTATAGATGACGTCTATAGTATAGATGACGTCTATAGTATAGATGACGTCTATAGTATAGATGACGTCTATAGTATAGATGACGTCTATAGTATAGATGACGTCTATAGTATAGATGACTTCTATAGTATAGATGACGTCTATAGTATAGATGACGTCTATAGTATAGATGACGTCTATAGTATAGATGACGTCTATAGTATAGATGACGTCTATAGTATAGATGACGTCTATAGTATAGATGACGTCTATAGTATAGATGACGTCTATAGTATAGATGACGTCTATAGTATAGATGACGTCTATAGTATAGATGACGTCTATAGTATAGATGACGTCTATAGTATAGATGACGTCTATAGTATAGATGACGTCTATAGTATAGATGACGTCTATAGTATAGATGACGTCTATAGTATAGATGACGTCTATAGTATAGATGACGTCTATAGTATAGATGACGTCTATAGTATAGATGACGTCTATAGTATAGATGACGTCTATAGTATAGATGCCGTCTATAGTATAGATGCCGTCTATAGTATAGATGACGTCTAAAGTATAGATGACGTCTATAGTATTGATGACGTCTATAATATAGATGACGTCTATAGTATAGATGACGTCTATAGTATAGATGACGTTTATAGTATAGATGACGTTTATAGTATAGATGACGTCTTTAGTTTTGATGACGTCTATAGTATAGATGACGTCTATAGAATAGATGACGTCTATAGTATAGATGACCTCTATAGTATAGACGACCTCTATAGTATAGATGACCTCTATAGTATAGATGACGTCTATAGTATAGATGACGTCTATAGTATAGATGACGTCTATAGTATAGATGACGTCTATAGTATAGATGACGTCTATAGTATAGATGACGTCTCTAGTATAGTTGACGTCTATAGTATAGATGACGTCTATAGAATAGATGACGTCAATAGTATAGATGACGTCTAAAGTATAGATGACGTCTATAGTATAGATGACGTCTATAGTATTGATGACATCTATTGTATTGATGACGTCTATAGTATTGATGATGTCTATAGTATTGATGATGTCTATAGTATTGATATGTCTATAGTATAGATGACGTCTATAGTATAGATGACGTCTATTGCATAGATGACGTCCATAGTATAGATGACGTCTATAGAATAGATGACGTCTATAGTAGAGATGATGTCTATAGCATAGATGACGTCCATATCTATAGTATATGATATCTATAGTATAGATGACGTCTATAGTATAGATGACGTCTATAGTATAGATGACGTCTATAGTATAGATGACGTCTATAGTATAGATGATGTCTATAGCATAGATGACGTCCATAGTATAGATGACGTCTATAGTATAGATGACGTCTATAGTATAAATGACGTCTATAGTATAGATGACGTCTATAGTATAGATGACGTCTATAGTATAGATGACGTCTACAGTATAGATGACGTCTATAGTATAGATGACGTCTATAGCATAGATGACTTTAATAGTATAGATGACTTTAATAGTATAGATGACGTCTATAGTATAGATGACGTCTATAGTATAGATGACGTCTATAGTATAGATGACGTCTATAGTATAGATGACGTCTATAGTATAGATGACGTCTATAGCATAGATGACGTCCATAGTATAGCTGACGTCCATAGTATAGATGACGTCCATAGTATAGATGACGTCTATAGTATAGATGACGTCTATAGTATAGATGACGTCTATAGTATAGATGACGTCTATAGTATAGATGACGTCTATAGTATAGATGACGTCTATATATAGATGACGTCTATAGTATAGATGACGTCTATAGTATAGATGACGTCTATAGTATAAATGACGTGTCTATAGTATAGATGACGTCTATAGTATAGATGACGTCTATAGTATAGATGACGTCTATAGTATAGATGACGTCTATAGTAGAGATGATGTCTATAGCATAGTTGACGTCTATAGTATAGATGACGTCTATGGTATAGATGACGTCTATAGTATAGATGACGTCTATAGTATAGATGACGTCTATAGTATAGATGACGTCTATAGTATAGATGACGTCTATAGTATAGATGACGTCTATAGTATAGATGACGTCTATAGTATAGATGACGTCTATAGTATAGATGACGTCTATAGTATAGATGACGTCTATAGTATAGATGACGTCTATAGTATAGATGACGTCTATAGTATAGATGACGTCTATAGTATAGATGACGTCTATAGTATAGATGACGTCTATAGTATAGATGACGTCTATAGTATAGATGACGTCTATAGTATAAATGACGTCTATAGTATAGATGACGTCTATAGTATAGATGACGTCTATAGTATAGATGACGTCTACAGTATAGATGACGTCTACAGTATAGATGACGTCTATAGTATAGATGACGTCTATAGCATAGATGACTTTAATAGTATAGATGACTTTAATAGTATAGATGACGTCTATAGTATAGATGACGTCTATAGTATAGATGACGTCTATAGTATAGATGACGTCTATAGCATAGATGACGTCCATAGTATAGCTGACATCCATAGTATAGATGACGTCCATAGTATAGATGACGTCTATAGTATAGATGACGTCTATAGTATAGATGACGTCCATAGTATAGATGACGTCTATAGTATAGATGACGTCTATAGTATAGATGACGTCTATATATAGATGACGTGTATAGTATAGATGACGTCTATATATAGATGACGTCTATAGTATAGATGACGTGTCTATAGTATAGATGACGTCTATAGTATAGATGACGTCTATAGTATAGATGACGTCTATAGTAGAGATGATGTCTATAGCATAGTTGACGTCTATAGTATAGATGACGTCTATAGTATAGATGACGTCTATAGTATAGATGACGTCTATGGTATAGATGACGTCTATAGTATAGATGACGTCTATGGTATAGATGACGTCTATAGTATAGATGACGTCTATGGTATAGATGACGTCTATAGTATAGATGACGTCTATAGTATAGATGACGTCTATAGTATAGATGACGTCTATAGTATAGATGACGTCTATAGTATAGATGACGTCTATAGCATAGATGACGTCTATAGTATAGATGACGTCTATAGCATAGATGACGTCTATAGTATAGATGACGTCTATAGTATATATGACGTCAATAGTATAGATGACGTCTATAGTATAGATGACGTCTATAGTATAGATGACGTCTATAGTATAGATGACGTCTATAGTATAGATGACGTCTATAGTATAGATGACGTCTATAGTATAGATGACGTCTATAGTATAGATGACGTCTATAGTATAGATGACGTCTATAGTATAGATGACGTCTATAGTATAGATGACGTCAATAGTATAGATGACGTCTATGGTATAGATGACGTCTATAGTATAGATGACGTCTATAGTATAGATGACGTCTATAGTATAGATGACGTCTAGAGTATAGATGACGTCTATAGTATAGATGACGTCTAGAGTATAGATGATGTCTATAGTATAGATGACGTCTATAGTATAGATGACGTCTATAGTATAGATGACGTCTATAGTATAGATGACGTCTATAGTATAGATGACGTCTATAGTATAGATGACGTCTATAGTATAGATGACGTCTATAGTATAGATGACGTCTATAGTATAGATGACGTCTATAGTATAGATGACGTCTATAGTATAGATGACGTCTATAGTATAGATGACGTCTATAGCATAGATGACTTTAATAGTATAGATGACTTTAATAGTATAGATGACGTCTGTAGTATATATGACGTCTATAGTATAGATGACGTCTATAGTATAGATGACGTCAATAGTATAGATGACGTGTATAGTATAGATGACGTCTATAGTATAGATGACGTCTATAGTATAGATGACGTCTATAGTATAGATGACGTCTATAGTATAGATGACGTCTATAGTATAGATGACGTCTATAGTATAGATGACGTCTATAGTATAGATGACGTCTATAGCATAGATGACGTCTATAGTATAGATGACGTCTATAGTATAGATGACGTCTATAGTATAGATGACGTCTATAGTATAGATGACGTCAATAGTATAGATGACGTCTATAGTATAGATGACGTCAATAGTATAGATGACGTCTATGGTATAGATGACGTCTATAGTATAGATGACGTCTATAGTATAGATGACGTCTATAGTATAGATGACGTCTAAAGTATAGATGACGTCTATAGTATAGATGACGTCTATAGTATTGATGACGTCTATAGTATTGATGACGTCTATAGTATTGATGATGTCTATAGTATTGATGATGTCTATAGTATTGATATGTCTATAGTATAGATGACGTCTAGAGTATAGATGACGTCTATTGCATAGATGACGTCCATAGTATAGATGACGTCTATAGTATAGATGACGTCTATAGTATAGATGACGTCTATAGTATAGATGATATCTATAGCATAGATGACGTCCATAGTAAAGATGACGTCCATAGTATAGATGACGTCTATAGTATAGATGACGTCTATAGTATAGATGACGTCTATAGTATAGATGACGTCTATAGTAGAGATGATGTCTATAGCATAGACGACGTCCATAGTACAGATGACGTCTATAGTATAGATGACGTCTAGAGTATAGATGACGTCTATAGTATAGATGACGTCTATAGTATAGATGACGTCTATAGTATAGATGACGTCTATAGTATAGATGACGTCTATAGTATAGATGACGTCTATAGTATAGATGACGTCTATAGTATAGATGACGTCTATAGTATAGATGACGTCTATAGTATAGATGACGTCTATAGTATAGATGACGTCTATAGTATAGATGACGTCTATAGTATAGATGACGTCTATAGTATAGATGACGTCTATAGTATAGATGACGTCTATAGTATAGATGACGTCTATAGTATAGATGACGTCTATAGTATAGATGACGTCTATAGTATAGAAGACGTCTATAGTATAGGTGACGTCTATGGTATAGATGATGTCTATAGTATAGATGATGTCTATAGTATAGATGACGTCTATAGAATAGATGACGTCTATAGTATAGATGACATCTATAGTATAGATGACGTCTATAGTATAGATGACGTCTAAAGTATATATGATGTCTATAGTATTGATGACGTCTATAGTATTGATGACGTCTTTAATATAGATGACGTCTATAGTATAGATGACGTCTACAGTATAGATGACGTTTATAGTATAGATGGCGTCTATAGTTTTGATGACGTCTATAGTATAGATGACGTCTATAGTATAGATGACGTCTATAATATAGATGACGTCTATAGTATAGATGACGTCTATAGTATAGATGACGTCTACAGTATAGATGACGTCTATAGTATAGATGACGTCTATAGTTTTGATGACGTCTATAGTATAGATGACGTCTATAGTATAGATGACGTCTATAGTATAGATGACGTCTATAGTATAGATGACGTCTATAGTATAGATAACGTCTATAGTATAGATGACGTCTATAGTATAGATGACGTCTATAGTATAGATGACGTCTATAGTATAGATGACGTCTATAGTATAGATGACGTCTATGGTATAGATGATGTCTATAGTATAGATGACGTTTATGGTATAGATGATGTCTATAGTATAGATGACGTCTATGGTATAGATGATGTCTATAGTATAGATGACGTCTATAGTATAGATGAAGTCTATAGTATAGATGACATCTATAGCATAGATGACGTCTATAGTATAGATGACGTCTATAGTAAAGATGACGTATATAATATTGATGACGTCTATAGTATTGATTATGTCTATAGTATAGATGACGTATATAATATTGATGACGTCTATAGTTTTGATGACGTCTATAGTATAGATGACGTCTATAGAATAGATGACGTCTATAGTATAGATGACCTCTATAGTATAGATGACCTCTATAGTATAGATGACCTCTATAGTATAGATGACGTCTATAGTATAGATGACGTCTATAGTATAGATGACGTCTATAGTATAGATGACGTCTATAGTATAGATGACGTCTATAGTATAGATGACGTCTATAGTATAGATGACGTCTATAGTATAGATGACGTCTATAGTATAGATGACGTCTATAGCATAGATGACGTCTATAGTATAGATGACGTCTATAGCATAGATGACGTCTATAGTATAGATGACGTCTATAGTATAGATGACGTCTATAGTATAGATGACGTCTATAGTATAGATGACGTCAATAGTATAGATGACGTCTATAGTATAGATGACGTCAATAGTATAGATGACGTCTATGGTATAGATGACGTCTATAGTATAGATGACGTCTATAGTATAGATGACGTCTATAGTATAGATGACGTCTAAAGTATAGATGACGTCTATAGTATAGATGACGTCTATAGTATTGATGACGTCTATAGTATTGATGACGTCTATAGTATTGATGATGTCTATAGTATTGATGATGTCTATAGTATTGATATGTCTATAGTATAGATGACGTCTAGAGTATAGATGAAGTCTATAGTATAGATGACGTCTATAGCATAGATGACGTCTATAGTATAGATGACGTCTATAGTATAGATGACGTATATAATATTGATGACGTCTATAGTATTGATTATGTCTATAGTATAGATGACGTATATAATATTGATGACGTCTATAGTTTTGATGACGTCTATAGTATAGATGACGTCTATAGAATAGATGACGTCTATAGTATAGATGACCTCTATAGTATAGATGACCTCTATAGTATAGATGACCTCTATAGTATAGATGACGTCTATAGTATAGATGACGTCTATAGTATAGATGACGTCTATAGTATAGATGACGTCTATAGTATAGATGACGTCTATAGTATAGATGACGTCTATAGTATAGATGACGTCTATAGTATAGATGACGTCTATAGTATAGATGACGTCTATAGTATAGATGACGTCTATAGCATAGATGACGTCTATAGTATAGATGACGTCTATAGTATAGATGACGTCTATAGTATAGATGACGTCTATAGTATAGATGACGTCAATAGTATAGATGACGTCTATAGTATAGATGACGTCAATAGTATAGATGACGTCTATGGTATAGATGACGTCTATAGTATAGATGACGTCTATAGTATAGATGACGTCTATAGTATAGATGACGTCTAAAGTATAGATGACGTCTATAGTATAGATGACGTCTATAGTATTGATGACGTCTATAGTATTGATGACGTCTATAGTATTGATGATGTCTATAGTATTGATGATGTCTATAGTATTGATATGTCTATAGTATAGATGACGTCTAGAGTATAGATGACGTCTATTGCATAGATGACGTCCATAGTATAGATGACGTCTATAGTATAGATGACGTCTATAGTATAGACGACGTCTATAGTATAGATGATATCTATAGCATAGATGACGTCCATAGTAAAGATGACGTCCATAGTATAGATGACGTCTATAGTATAGATGACGTCTATAGTATAGATGACGTCTATAGTATAGATGACGTCTATAGTAGAGATGATGTCTATAGCATAGACGACGTCCATAGTACAGATGACGTCTATAGTATAGATGACGTCTAGAGTATAGATGACGTCTATAGTATAGATGACGTCTATAGTATAGATGACGTCTATAGTATAGATGACGTCTATAGTATAGATGACGTCTATAGTATAGATGACGTCTATAGTATAGATGACGTCTATAGTATAGATGACGTCTATAGTATAGATGACGTCTATAGTATAGATGACGTCTATAGTATAGATGACGTCTATAGTATAGATGACGTCTATAGTATAGATGACGTCTATAGTATAGATGACGTCTATAGTATAGATGACGTCTATAGTATAGATGACGTCTATAGTATAGATGACGTCTATAGTATAGATGACGTCTATAGTATAGATGACGTCTATAGTATAGATGACGTCTATAGTATAGATGACGTCTATAGTATAGATGACGTCTATAGTATAGATGACGTCTATAGTATAGATGACGTCTATAGTATAGGTGACGTCTATGGTATAGATGATGTCTATAGTATAGATGACGTCTATAGAATAGATGACGTCTATAGAATAGATGACGTCTATAGAATAGATGACATCTATAGTATAGATGACGTCTATAGTATAGATGACGTCTAAAGTATATATGACGTCTATAGTATTGATGACGTCTATAGTATTGATGACGTCTATAATATAGATGACGTCTATAGTATAGATGACGTCTACAGTATAGATGACGTTTATAGTATAGATGGCGTCTATAGTTTTGATGACGTCTATAGTATAGATGACGTCTATAGTATAGATGACGTCTATAATATAGATGACGTCTATAGTATAGATGACGTCTATAGTATAGATGAGGTCTACAGTATAGATGACGTTTATACTATAGATGACGTCTATAGTTTTGATGACGTCTATAGTATAGATGACGTCTATAGTATAGATGACGTCTATAGTATAGATGACGTCTATAGTATAGATGACGTCTATAGTATAGATGACGTCTATAGTATAGATGACGTCTATGGTATAGATGATGTCTATAGTATAGATGACGTTTATGGTATAGATGATGTCTATAGTATAGATGACGTCTATGGTATAGATGATGTCTATAGTATAGATGACGTCTATAGTATAGATGAAGTCTATAGTATAGATGACGTCTATAGCATAGATGACGTCTATAGTATAGAAGACGTCTATAGTAAAGATGACGTATATAATATTGATGACGTCTATAGTATTGATTATGTCTATAGTATAGATGACGTATATAATATTGATGACGTCTATAGTTTTGATGACGTCTATAGTATAGATGACGTCTATAGAATAGATGACGTCTATAGAATAGATGACGTCTATAGTATAGATGACCTCTATAGTATAGATGACCTCTATAGTATAGATGACCTCTATAGTATAGATGACGTCTATAGTATAGATGACGTCTATAGTATAGATGACGTCTATAGTATTGATGACGTCTATAGTATTGATGACGTCTATAGTATTGATGATGTCTATAGTATTGATGATGTCTATAGTATTGATATGTCTATAGTATAGATGACGTCTATAGTATAGATGACGTCTATTGCTTAGATGACGTCCATAGTATAGATGACGTCTATAGTATAGATGACGTCTATAGTATAGATGACGTCTATAGTATAGATGACGTCTAGAGTATAGATGATGTCTATAGTATAGATGACGTCTATAGTATAGATGACGTCTATAGTATAGATGACGTCTATAGTATAGATGACGTCTATAGTATAGATGACGTCTATAGTATAGATGACGTCTATAGTATAGATGACGTCTATAGTATAGATGACGTCTATGGTATAGATGACGTCTATAGTATGGATGACGTCTATAGTATAGATGATGTCTATAGTATAGATGACGTCTATAGTATAGATAGTATAGATGACGTCTATAGTATAGATGACATCTATAGTATAGATGACGTCTATAGTATAGATGACGTCTAAAGTATATATGACGTCTATAGTATTGATGACGTCTATAATATAGATGACGTCTATAGTATAGATGACGTCTATAGTATAGATGACGTCTACAGTATAGATGACGTTTATAGTATAGATGACGTCTATAGTTTTGATGACGTCTATAGTATAGATGACGTCTATAGTATAGATGACGTCTATAGTATAGATGACGTCTATAGTATAGATGACGTCTATAGTATAGATGACGTCTATAATATAGATGACGTCTATAGTACAGATGACGTCTATAGTATAGATGACGTCTATAGTATAGATGACGTCTATGGTATAGATGATGCCTATAGTATAGATGACGTCTATGGTATAGATGATGTCTATAGTATAGATGACGTCTATGGTATAGATGATGTCTATAGTATAGATGACGTCTATAGCATAGATGACGTCTATAGTATAGATGACGTATATAATATTGATGACGTCTATAGTATTGATTATGTCTATAATATTGATGACGTCTATAGTATTGATGATGTCTACAGTATTGATGACGTCAATAGTATAGATGACGTCTATAGTATAGATGACGTCTATAGTATAGATGACGTCTGTTATATAGATGACGTCTATAGTATAGATGACGTCTATAGTATAGATGACGTCTATAGTATAGATGACGTCTATAGTATAGATGACGTCTATAGTATAGATGATGTCTATAGCATAGATGACGTCCATAGTATAGATGACGTCCATAGTATAGATGACGTCTATAGTATAAATAACGTCTATAGTATAGATGACGTCTATAGTATAGATGACGTCTATAGTATAGATGACGTCTATAGTAGAGATGATGTCTATAGCATAGACGACGTCCATAGTATAGATGACGTCTATAGCATAGACGACGTCCATAGGATAGATGACGTCTATAGTATAGATGACGTCTATAGTATAGATGACGTCTATAGTATAGATGACGTCTATAGTATAGATGACGTCTAGAGTATAGATGACGTCTATAGTATAGATGACGTCTATAGTATAGATGACGTCTATAGTATAGATGACGTCTATAGTATAGATGACGTCTATAGTATAGATGACGTCTATAGTATAGATGACGTCTATAGTATAGATGACGTCTATAGTATAGATGACGTCTATAGTATAGATGACGTCTACAGTATAGATGACGTCTATAGTATAGATGACGTCTATAGTATAGATGACGTCTATAGTATAGATGACGTCTATAGTATAGATGACGTCTATAGTATAGATGACGTCTATAGTATAGATGACGTCTATAGTATAGATGACGTCTATAGTATAGATGACGTCTATAGTATAGATGACGTCTATAGTATAGATGACGTCTATAGTATAGATGACGTCTATAGTATAGATGAAGTCTATAGTATAGATGACGTCTATAGTATAGATGACGTCTATGGTATAGATGACGTCTATAGTATGGATGACGTCTATAGTATAGATGATGTCTATAGTATAGAGGACGTCTATTGTATAGATAGTATAGATGACGTCTATAGTATAGATGACATCTATAGTATAGATGACGTCTATAGTATAGATGACGTCTAAAGTATATATAACGTCTATAGTATTGATGACGTCTATAATATAGATGACGTCTATAGTATAGATGACGTCTATAGTATAGATGACGTCTACAGTATAGATGACGTGTATAGTATAGATGACGTCTATAGTTTTGATGACGTCTATAGTATAGATGACGTCTATAGTATAGATGACGTCTATAGTATAGATGACGTCTATAGTATAGATGACGTCTATAGTATAGATGACGTCTAGAGTATAGATGACGTCTATAGTATAGATGACGTCTAGAGTATAGATGATGTCTATAGTATAGATGACGTCTATAGTATAGATGACGTCTATAGTATAGATGACGTCTATAGTATAGATGACGTCTATAGGATAGATGACGTCTATAGTATAGATGACGTCTATAGTATAGATGACGTCTATAGTATAGATGACGTCTATAGTATAGATGACGTCTATAGTATAGATGACGTCTAGAGTATAGATGACGTCTACAGTATAGATGACGTCTATAGCATAGATGACTTTAATAGTATAGATGACTTTAATAGTATAGATGACGTCTGTAGTATAAATGACGTCTATAGTATAGATGACGTCTATAGTATAAATGACGTCTATAGTATAGATGACGTCAATAGTATAGATGACGTCTATAGTATAGATGACGTCTATAGTATATATGACGTCTATAGTATAGATGACGTCTATAGTATAGATGACGTCTATAGTATAGATGACGTCTATAGTATAGATGACGTCTATAGCATAGATGACGTCTATAGTATAGATGACGTCTATAGTATAGATGACGTCCATAGTATATTTGACGTCTATAGTATAGATGACGTCTATAGTATAGATGACGTCTATAGTATAGATGACGTCTATAGTAGAGATGATGTCTATAGCATAGACGACGTCCATAGTACAGATGACGTCTATAGTATAGATGACGTCTAGAGTATAGATGACGTCTATAGTATAGATGACGTCTATAGTATAGATGACGTCTATAGTATAGATGACGTCTATAGTATAGATGACGTCTATAGTATAGATGACGTCTATAGTATAGATGACGTCTATAGTATTGATATGTCTATAGTATAGATGACGTCTAGAGTATAGATGACGTCTATTGCATAGATGACGTCCATAGTATAGATGACGTCTATAGTATAGATGACGTCTATAGTAAAGATGACGTCCATAGTATATTTGACGTCTATAGTATAGATGACGTCTATAGTATAGATGACGTCTATAGTATAGATGACGTCTATAGTAGAGATGATGTCTATAGCATAGACGACGTCCATAGTACAGATGACGTCTATAGTATAGATGACGTCTAGAGTATAGATGACGTCTATAGTATAGATGACGTCTATAGTATAGATGACGTCTATAGTATAGATGACGTCTATAGTATAGATGACGTCTATAGTATAGATGACGTCTATAGTATAGATGACGTCTATAGTATAGATGACGTCTATAGTATAGATGACGTCTATAGTATAGATGACGTCTATAGTATAGATGACGTCTATAGTATAGATGACGTCTATAGTATAGATGACGTCTATAGTATAGATGACGTCTATAGTATAGATGACGTCTATAGTATAGATGACGTCTATAGTATAGATGACGTCTATAGTATAGATGACGTCTATAGTATAGATGACGTCTATAGTATAGATGACGTCTATAGTATAGATGACGTCTATAGTATAGATGGCGTCTATAGTATAGATGACGTCTATAGTATAGATGACGTCTATAGTATAGATGACGTCTATAGTATAGATGACGTCTATAGTATAGATGACGTCTATAGTATAGATGACGTCTATAGTATAGATGACGTCTATAGTATAGATGACGTCTATAGTATAGATGACGTCTAAAGTATATATGACGTCTATAGTATTGATGACGTCTATAGTATTGATGACGTCTATAATATAGATGACGTCTATAGTATAGATGACGTCTACAGTATAGATGACGTTTATAGTATAGATGGCGTCTATAGTTTTGATGACGTCTATAGTATAGATGACGTCTATAGTATAGATGACGTCTATAATATAGATGACGTCTATAGTATAGATGACGTCTATAGTATAGATGACGTCTACAGTATAGATGACGTTTATAGTATAAATGACGTCTATAGTTTTGATGACGTCTATAGTATAGATGACGTCTATAGTATAGATGACGTCTATAGTATAGATGACGTCTATAGTATAGATGACGTCTATAGTATAGATGACGTCTATAGTATAGATAACGTCTATAGTATAGATGACGTCTATAGTATAGATGACGTCTATAGTATAGATGACGTCTATAGTATAGATGACGTCTATAGTATAGATGACGTCTATAGTATAGATGACGTCTATGGTATAGATGATGTCTATAGTATAGATGCGTCTATGGTATAGATGATGTCTATAGTATAGATGACGTCTATAGTATAGATGAAGTCTATAGTATAGATGACGTCTATAGCATAGATGACGTCTATAGTATAGATGACGTCTATAGTAAAGATGACGTATATAATATTGATGACGTCTATAGTATTGATTATGTCTATAGTATAGATGACGTATATAATATTGATGACGTCTATAGTTTTGATGACGTCTATAGTATAGATGACGTCTATAGAATAGATGACGTCTATAGTATAGATGACCTCTATAGTATAGATGACCTCTATAGTATAGATGACCTCTATAGTATAGATGACGTCTATAGTATAGATGACGTCTATAGTATAGATGACGTCTATAGTATAGATGACGTCTATAGTATTGATGACGTCTATAGTATTGATGACGTCTATAGTATTGATGATGTATATAGTATTGATGATGTCTATAGTATTGATATGTCTATAGTATAGATGACGTCTATAGTATAGATGACGTCTATAGTATAGATGACGTCTATTGCTTAGATGACGTCCATAGTATAGATGACGTCTATAGTATAGATGACGTCTATAGTATAGATGACGTCTAGAGTATAGATGATGTCTATAGTATAGATGACGTCTATAGTATAGATGACGTCTATAGTATAGATGACGTCTATAGTATAGATGACGTCTATAGTATAGATGACGTCTATAATATAGATGACGTCTATAGTATAGATGACGTCTATAGTATAGATGACGTCTATGGTATAGATGACGTCTATAGTATGGATGACGTCTATAGTATAGATGATGTCTATAGTATAGATGACGTCTATAGTATAGATAGTATAGATGACGTCTATAGTATAGATGACGTCTAAAGTATATATGACGTCTATAGTATTGATGACGTCTATAATGTAGATGACGTCTATAGTATAGATGACGTCTATAGTATAGATGACGTCTACAGTATAGATGACGTTTATAGTATAGATGACGTCTATAGTTTTGATGACGTCTATAGTATAGATGACGTCTATAGTATAGATGACGTCTATAGTATAGATGACGTCTATAGTATAGATGACGTCTATAATATAGATGACGTCTATAGTATAGATGACGTCTATAGTATAGATGACGTCTATAGAATAGATGACGTCTATAGTATAGATGACGTCTATAGTATAGATGACGTCTATGGTATAGATGATGCCTATAGTATAGATGACGTCTATGGTATAGATGATGTCTATAGTATAGATGACGTCTATAGCATAGATGACGTCTATAGTATAGATGACGTATATAATATTGATGACGTCTATAGTATTGATTATGTCTATAATATTGATGACGTCTATAGTATTGATGATGTCTACAGTATTGATGACGTCAATAGTATAGATGACGTCTATAGTATAGATGACGTCTATAGTATAGATGACGTCTATTATATAGATGACGTCTATAGTATAGATGACGTCTATAGTATAGATGACGTCTATAGTATAGATGACGTCTATAGTATAGATGACGTCTATAGTATAGATGACGTCTATAGTATAGATGATGTCTATAGCATAGATGACGTCCATAGTATAGATGACGTCTATAGTATAGATGACGTCTATAGTATAAATAACGTCTATAGTATAGATGACGTCTATAGTATAGATGACGTCTATAGTATAGATGACGTCTATAGTAGAGATGATGTCTATAGCATAGACGACGTCCATAGTATAGATGACGTCTATAGCATAGACGACGTCCATAGGATAGATGACGTCTATAATATAGATGACGTCTATAGTATAGATGACGTCTATAGTATAGATGACGTCTAGAGTATAGATGACGTCTATAGTATAGATGACGTCTAGAGTATAGATGACGTCTATAGTATAGATGACGTCTATAGTATAGATGACGTCTAGAGTATAGATGACGTCTATAGTATAGATGACGTCTAGAGTATAGATGACGTCTATAGTATAGATGACGTCTATAGTATAGATGACGTCTATAGTATAGATGACGTCTATAGTATAGATGACGTCTATAGTATAGATGACGTCTATAGTATAGATGACGTCTATAGTATAGATGACGTCTATAGTATAGATGACGTCTATAGTATAGATGACGTCTATAGTATAGATGACGTCTATAGTATAGATGACGTCTATAGTATAGATGACGTCTATAGTATAGATGACGTCTATAGTATAGATGACGTCTATAGTATAGATGACGTCTATAGTATAGATGACGTCTATAGTATAGATGACGTCTATAGTATAGATGACGTCTATGGTATAGATGACGTCTATAGTATGGATGACGTCTATGGTATAGATGACGTCTATAGTATGGATGACGTCTATAGTATAGATGATGTCTATAGTATAGACGACGTCCATAGTATAGATGACGTCTATAGTAGAGATGATGTCTATAGCATAGACGACGTCCATAGTATAGATGACGTCTATAGCATAGACGACGTCCATAGCATAGACGACGTCCATAGGATAGATGACGTCTATAATATAGATGACGTCTATAGTATAGATGACGTCTATAGTATAGATGACGTCTAGAGTATAGATGACGTCTATAGTATAGATGACGTCTATAGTATAGATGACGTCTATAGTATAGATGACGTCTATAGTATAGATGACGTCTATAGTATAGATGACGTCTATAGTATAGATGACGTCTATAGTATAGATGACGTCTATAGTATAGATGACGTCTATAGTATAGATGACGTCTATAGTATAGATGACGTCTATAGTATAGATGACGTCTATAGTATAGATGACGTCTATAGTATAGATGACGTCTATAGTATAGATGACGTCTAGAGTATAGATGACGTCTATAGTATAGATGACGTCTATAGTATAGATGACGTCTATAGTATAGATGACGTCTATAGTATAAATAACGTCTATAGTATAGATGACGTCTATAGTATAGATGACGTCTATAGTATAGATGACGTCTATAGTAGAGATGATGTCTATAGCATAGACGACGTCCATAGTATAGATGACGTCTATAGCATAGACGACGTCCATAGGATAGATGACGTCTATAATATAGATGACGTCTATAGTATAGATGACGTCTATAGTATAGATGACGTCTAGAGTATAGATGACGTCTATAGTATAGATGACGTCTAGAGTATAGATGACGTCTATAGTATAGATGACGTCTATAGTATAGATGACGTCTATAGTATAGATGACGTCTATAGTATAGATGACGTCTATAGTATAGATGACGTCTATAGTATAGATGACGTCTATAGTATAGATGACGTCTATAGTATAGATGACGTCTATAGTATAGATGACGTCTATAGTATAGATGACGTCTATAGTATAGATGACGTCTATAGTATAGATGACGTCTATAGTATAGATGACGTCTATAGTATAGATGACGTCTATAGTATAGATGACGTCTATAGTATAGATGACGTCTATAGTATAGATGACGTCTATGGTATAGATGACGTCTATAGTATGGATGACGTCTATGGTATAGATGACGTCTATAGTATGGATGACGTCTATAGTATAGATGATGTCTATAGTATAGAGGACGTCTATTGTATAGATAGTATAGATGACGTCTATAGTATAGATGACATCTATAGTATAGTTGACGTCTATAGTATAGATGACGTCTAAAGTATATATGACGTCTATAGTATTGATGACGTCTATAATATAGATGACGTCTATAGTATAGATGACGTCTATAGTATAGATGACGTCTACAGTATAGATGACGTTTATAGTATAGATGACGTCTATAGTATAGATGACGTCTATAGTATAGATGACGTCTATAGTATAGATGACGTCTATAGTATAGATGACGTCTATAGTATAGATGACGTCTATAGTATAGATGACGTCTATAGTATAGATGACGTCTATAGTAAAGATGACGTCTATAGAATAGATGACGTCTATAGTATAGATGACGTCTAAAGTATAGATGACGTCTATAGTATAGATGACGTCTATAGTATTGATGACGTCTATAGTATAGATGACGTCTATAGTATAGATGACGTCTACAGTATAGATGACGTTTATAGTATAGATGACGTATAAATTATAGATGACGTCTATAGTATAGATGACGTCTATAGTATTGATGACGTCTATAGTATTGATGATGTCTATAGTATTGATGATGTCTATAGTATTGATATGTCTATAGTATAGATGACGTCTATAGTATAGATGACGTCTATTGCATAGATGACGTCCATAGTATAGATGACGTCTATAGTATAGATGACGTCTATAGTAGAGATGATGTCTATAGCATAGATGACGTCCATAGTATAGATAACGTCTATAGTATAGATGACGTCTATAGTATAGATGACGTCTATAGTATACATGACGTCTATAGTATAGATGACGTCTATAGTATAGATGACGTCTATAGTATAGATGACGTCTACAGTATAGATGACGTCTATGGTATAGATGATGTCTATAGTATAGATGACGTCTATGGTATAGATGATGTCTATAGTATAGATGACGTCTATGGTATAGATGATGTCTATAGTATAGATGACGTCTATAGTATAGATGACGTCTATAGTATAGATGACGTCTATAGTATAGATGACGTCTATAGTATAGATGACGTCTATATTATAGACGTCGTCTATAGTGTAGATGACGTCTATATTATAGATGACGTCTATATTATAGATGACGTCTATATTATAGATGACTTCTATAGTATAGATGACGTCTATATTATAGATGACGTCTATAGTATAGATGACGTCTATAGTATAGATGACGTCTATAGTATAGATGACGTCTATAGTATAGATGACGTCTATAGTATAGATGAAGTCTATAGTATAGATGACGTCTATAGCATAGATTACGTCTATAGTATAGATGACGTCTATAGTATAGATGACGTATATAATATTGATGACGTCTATAGTATTGATTATGTCTATAATATTGATGACGTCTATAGTATTGATGATGTCTATAGTATTGATGACGTCAATAGTATAGATGACGTTTATAGTATAGATGACGTCTCTAGTATAGATGACGTTTATAGTATAGATGACGTCTATAGTATAGACGACGTCTATAGTATAGATGACGTCTATAGTATAGACGACATCTATAGTATAGATGACACATCTATAGTATAGACGACATCTATAGTATAGATGACGACTATAGTATAGATGACGTCTATAGTATAGATGACGACTATAGTAAAGATGACGTCTATAGTATAGACGACATCTATAGTATAGATGAGGACTATAGTAAAGATGAGGTCTATAGTATAGATGACTTCTATAGTAAAGATGACGTCTATAGTATAGATGACGTCTATAGTAAAGATGACGTCTATAGTATAGATGACTTTTATAGTATAGGTGACGTCTATAGTAAAGATGACGTCTATAGTGTAGATGACGTCTATAGTATAGATGACGTCTATAGTATAGATGACGTCTATAGTATAGATGACGTCTATAGTGTAGATGGCGTCTATAGTATAGATGACGTCTATAGTATAGATGACGTCTATAGTATAGATGACGTCTATAGTATAGATGACGTCTATAGCATAGATGACGTCTATAGTATAGATGACGTCTATAGTATACATGACGTCTATAGTATAGATGATGACATCTATAGATGACGTCTATAGTATAGATAACGTCTATAGTATAGATGACGTCTATAGTATAGATGACGTCTATAGTATAGATGACGTCTATAGTATGGATGACGTCTATAGTATAGATGACGTCTATAGTATAGATGACGTCTATAGTATAGATGACTTTTATAGTATAGATGACGTATATAGTATAGATGACGTCTATAGTATAGATGACGTCTATAGTATAGATGACGTCTAGAGTATAGATGACGTCTATAGTATAGATGACGTCTATAGTATAGATGACGTCTATAGTATAGATGACGTCTATAGTATTGATGACGTCTATAGTATAGATGACGTCTATAGTATAGATGACGTCTATAGTATAGATGACGTCTATAGCATAGATGACGTCTATAGCATAGATGACGTCTATAGTATAGATGACGTCTATAGTATTGATGACGTCTATAGTATTGATGACGTCTATAGTATTGATGATGTCTATAGTATTGATGACGTCTATAGTATTGATGACGTCTATAGTATAGATGACGTCTATTGCATAGATGACGTCTATTGCATAGATGACGTCCATAGTATAGATGACGTCTATAGTATAGATGTCGTCTATAGTAAAGATGACGTCTATAGTTAGATGACGTCTATAGTATAGATGACGTCTATAGTATAGATGACGTCTATAGTATAGATGACGTCTATAGTATAGATGACGTCTATAGTATAGATGACGTCTATAGTAGAGATGATGTCTATAGCATAGATGACGTCCATAGAATAGATGACGTCTATAGTATAGGTGACGTCTACAGTATATATGACGTCTATAGTATAGGTGACGTCTATAGTATAGATGACGTCTATAGTATAGATGACGTCTATAGTATAGATGACGTCTATAGTATAGATGACGTCTAAAGCATAGATGACGTCTATAGTATAGATGACGTCTATAGTATTGATGACGTCTATAGTATTGATGACGTCTATAGTATTGATGACGTCTATAGTATTGATGACGTCTATAGTATAGATGACGTCTATTGCATAGATGACGTCTATTGCATAGATGACTTCTATAGTATAGATGTCGTCTATAGTATAGATGACGTCTATAGCATAGATGACGTCTATAGTTTAGAGGAAGTCTAAAGTATAGATGACGTCTATAGTATAGATGACGTCTATAGTATAGATGACGTCTATAGTATAGATGACGTCTATAGTATAGATGACGTCTAAAGTATAGATGACGTCTATAGTATAGATGACGTCTATAGTAGAGATGATGTCTATAGCATAGATGACGTCCATAGAATAGATGACGTCTATGGTATAGATGACGTCTATAGTATATGGTTGATAAAGAACGAAGGCAAGACCACGAAAACCAGCTAGAAAAACCAACGCCGAACTATGTTTATTAAATCACCTAGTGGCAGGAGCAAATCAAAGTCCCAGAGATCAAATTTTAAGTTTACCAATTTATTATACTTAGGTGTTGATGCTGTCGCTGCTTAGATCCAAGTGGCCGAGGAAAATGTTTAGCGATAGCTCGGCCATATGAAACGGTTTTACATAAGTACCTAATGCGGTACTAAAGAGAGAAGTTACATACATACATAATGTTTGCGACAAGAATAACATGAAATGATAATGATAAGAGAGCAATTGTTACGGTTTACATTTAGCTCGAATAAGGTTTACTTAGCACATGCATTAAATAGAAACTGTATACAACAAATTTGAAATGCACATAGGGTGCATGCACAAAGTTTAACCAAAGTAACAAACAAATTAATTAATATAGAGAAGCTATAGTAATCAAAGTAAAGCAAACAAATATAATGTTAATAAAGAATAACAATAATAAATGAAATAAACAATAACAACTTGCGAAATATAATCGATAAATATAATGTTATGTTGGTTTTAAGCACGATGCGTGGTTATACAAATACGATCTCAAACATTCCGCCGGCCCTGAACGGAGTTTCAGCTTAAGGGTAGCTTGGCAAGTTTGTGGACAGGGCGAACTAGGGTGCCGCTGGCCGTCTTTAAGGTGACGACCCTCACAAGGCCGTCGTTGCCAGGGTGAACTTCGGTGACTCTTCCCAGAGCCCATTTTCCAGGTGGTAGATTTGACTCCCGTATGACGACCAGGTCGTTGATATTTAGATTAGGCTGCACCTGCTGCCAACGGGGGCGTTGCTGCAAGGACGTCAGATACTCCCTCTGCCATCGTCGCCAGTAACCTTGGATCTTCGCTTGGAGTGATTGCCAGCAGGAGAGTCGATTGGTTGGCATGTCTATGTTGGGTTCTGGTACGGCAGCATACGATTCACCTATAAAGAAATGGGCGGGGGTTAGTGGATCTAAATCGGAGTCGGAAATTTGGCACAATGGTCGCGAATTTAGGATGGCCTCAATCTGCGTTAGCAGTGTATAAAATTGTTCAAAGTTTAGAATGTCATTGCCTATTACCCGACGAAGATGCTGCTTAACGGATTTGACTCCAGCTTCCCACAAACCGCCGAAGTGTGGAGCTGAGGGGGGTATAAAATGCCACGTTATACCGTCGCGGGCCAATGATTCAGCTACGAGCGAGTTATGACTTTCCGACAAGACGAGTCTATGCATTTCCGAAAGCAAACGCGCACATCCACGAAAGTTTGTTCCGTTGTCGGAATAGACGTGAGATGGTTTCCCACGGCGTGCAACAAAACGACGGAATGAGGCAAGAAAGGCATCAGTGGTCAAATCACTCACTAACTCCAAATGGATAGCTTTTGTCACTAGGCACACAAAAAGAGATATATAGCCTTTGGAAAACACTGATCTTCGACCGATTTTCACTTTAAGTGTTATTGGACCGGCATAGTCACAACCGCAGTGCGCGAAGGGTCGGCTAGTTTGGAGCCTTTTCTCAGGTAGGTCGCCCATTAGTTGCGTGATTGTAGCTTTTCTATGACGAAAACAACGAATACATTCATGGGTGATTTTACGGAGAATGTTTCGGCAACCTAATACCCAATACTCTTGACGAATAAGAGCAAACAGCGTCGATATACCCGGATGTAGAAAACGATTATGCGCGTCGAGAACTATGAGCTTAGTTATTGTGTGGCCCTTCGGAAGGATAATTGGGTGTTTGGCGTTAAAGGCTAAATCGGAATTTTCGATTCTTCCCCCTACCCTCAAAATCATATCGCTGTCTAGGAAGGGAGAAAGGTCAACGATCTTAGAGTTCCTAGGAAATTCTCCATGCTTCTTGAAGAATTTAATGTCATTCCCAAAGTAGCGATCTTGTAACCATTTTATGATCTGAGTCTTGGCTTCCTTGAGTTCCTGTGACGTCAAAAAGATGGACGATGAACCCAAGAATACTTTTCGTTGGGAGTTGGCCGCAAAACGAGACATCCTGGCAACGGCTCTGACGAAGATAAACCAAGAGCGAACTCGGGCTGATAGCGTTTCGTACGGGTGATCATCATTGGTCATATGATATGACCGGGGCGAAGGCAGCCTTTCCTCATGAACGCAGCTAGGATCCTCTTCGATATCACCTTGTTTGGGCCAATCGTCTCTACTCTTTCTAAGCCAGTCAGGACCTGTCCACCAAATTGGGTGTTCTTTAAGTTGCGATGGTGGGATACCTCGAGAGGCACAATCGGCAGGATTGCAATTGGACCTGACGTGGAACCAACGATTTCTGGGGATGGTACTCAGAACCTCCGATGTGCGATTACCGATGAAAACGTTCCAACGACGAGGGGGAGAAGATAGCCAAGATAAAACGACCTTTGAGTCACACCACGCGAAGACATTTTCGAAGGTCACGTTTAGGGAATTTTGAACCGAGACAAGTAACCGAGACAACAGAAGGGCTCCGCAAAGTTCTAGCCGTGGAATACTCAGTTGTTTGATTGGAGCTACGCGAGACTTTGCAGCAACTAAATTGGTTTCGAAACTTCCATCAGGAAGCTGATATCGCGAGTAAATAACTGCAGCGTACGCGGATGCCGAAGCGTCGGAGAAACCGTGAAGTTCAAAGGACGAGTTTGCAAGGCCAATATTTCGAGGGATTTCAAGTTTGGTAAGAAGAGATAGTTCATCTCGATACCTGTTCCATTGGGAAGCGATGGGGTAAGGAACCGTGTCATTCCAACTAAGCTTACGGTGCCACAACTCCTGAAAGAGAATCTTAAGTCGCACGACCGAAGGGGAAAGAAAACCGAGGGGGTCAAAAATTCGGGCCACGTCTTGCAGGATTTGGCGTTTGGTAATGGGTTCACTAGGCGTGTAGTTTAAACGAAAGCTAAACATGTCACTCTTTGAGTTCCAGAATAACCCGAGCACTTTCACCCACGAATCCGCGTCAGAGTCTAACGTATAGTCTTCCCGAGAACGAGTTTCTTCAGTTGAAAGCAGATCAGCACAGTTGCTTTGCCACTTGCTTAATTGCATTCCGCACTTTGAAAGGAGCTCAATTAAAGTTTTTCGTTTGAATATCAGTTCAGCAATCGAATCAGCTCCCGATGCAGCATCATCGACGTAGAAGTCGTTGCGAAGTATGTCCGACGCGATGGGAAACTCATGTTCGTAGTCTTTTGCGAGTTGCTCCAAGGTGCGAACAGAAAGATATGGAGCACACGATGTACCATACGTGACAGTTTGTAGCCGAAAATGTCGTAAGGGCTCTAAAGATGATTTTCGCCAAACGATGCGCTGAAAATCGGAGTCTTTGTCTGGCACCCGGATTTGCCGAAACATCTTCACTATATCGGCCGTGAAAACGTAGCGAAAACGACGAAAACGCGAACAGACGGAAAACAGATTACGTTGGATCGGTGGGCCTACCATGAGCGAATCGTTAAGTGAACAACCATTCGGGTCCTTGTGGGACCCATCGAACACGACGCGTAGTTTTGTGGTCGAGCTGTCTGGCTTCAAGACAGCATGGTGAGGAAGGTAAAACACTTCGGAGTTGCCAACTTCTGAACTAGGGACCTCAGACATGTGACCTAATGCCAAATACTCGTCCAGGAAGGCTGAGTAGCTGGCTAAGAGCTCAGGGTTTTTTGCGAACCTTCTTTCCATGGAAGTGAGGCGTGAGATCGCTCCAGATAGGGTATCAGCAAATTTTGGAGGTGACTTGAACGGAAGTTCCACGATGTATCTCCCGCATTTGTCTCGACGATGGGTTTGAAGAAAATGCTGCTCAATTTCCTTGTCCTCCTTGGACAAAAACGATTTAGGGTCAACCTCTTCTATCGTCCAAAAGCTTTCTAAAATTGAGTCGGTGTCTAAGATGGAGAGATTCGAAACGATTTCTGAATTAGATTTTCCTGTTAGTTGCCCTGCTAACACCCAGCCAAAGATAGTAAGCTGTGCTACAGGATGTCCTAGCTCACTGTGTTTCACGTCTCCTAGCAAAATTTCCCAAGCTCTGTCTGCTCCCAGCAGTACGTCGACCGAGCCTGGCTTATTAAACGAAGGATCAGCTAGTTCAAGATTTTTGATATGATTCCAATCTTCGATGGTGAATGAAGTAGTTGGTAAATCTGTAGTGACGCGTGATAAAATGTAGGTATCGATGGCGATACTAAATGAATCAAAGCGTGACGAAATAACCAACGAAATAAGGCCTCTGGACGTACCGGCGTTGGTAGATCCAATACCGTTGATTGGTATACGGGCGTTTCGTCGTTTGAGTCCGAGTCGTTGAACGCATGACTCAGTGATGAAAGACACCTGCGAGCCTGAATCAATTAGAATTCGAACTGGCTGAAACTTTCCATTTGCATCTAAAATCTTTCCTAGAGCAGTGGGTAGGATAGTCTGTGGTATTTGCGGCGGGCTTTTAATAGGGTTGCTATTTGCTAAGAGCGTAACCGAGGACGAGGTACATGATTGGTTCGTAACATTTGAAGAGCTTTGAGCAGCGATATCAGAAGATGTCGGCTGAATGAGTGAATGATTCGTTTGCTGTTGGGGTTGGTTAAACACGATTGGATGTTGAGTTAGACTGTTGACTGAGTCATCGTGAACAAGGCTATGGTGACGTGTATTGCACGACCTGCACCGAAATTTAGATTGGCACCGAGCTGCAGAATGTCCACTTCGAAGGCAATTGAAGCATAGCTTGCTGGTTTTTACGAAATCCCTTCGAGACTGCACATTCATGCCGAAAAACTGTGCACATTGGGAGAGATTGTGAGATGCACTACACTTTGCGCAGGCTGAAGACGGTGAAGCGTGCATACTCCTTACAGCTGATTGCTGTCTTGTTCTCGAGGGCTCACGAGCACTGATTTTCGCACTTTCGAGTGATTCGCAACGACGCTCCAAAAACGTTAGAAAGTCAGTGATGGTAGGGTAATCTTCTGAGACACTATTTTCGGACCAAGACTGACGAGTGTCAGGGTCCAGCTTGTTAAGAAGGATGTAGATTAGCCACGGATCCCTATTAACCGAGTTAAGCGAGTCTAAACCTCTCACGATTTCATCCGCCCCATCGGATATCTTACGAAGGAGACTAACACTTCTAATATTGGTTGACGGCAGCTCCATGAACGATTTGATGAAGCTATTTATGACGTAGCGTGGACGATCGTAGCGTCCTTCGAGTCTACTCCATGCCTGTTCATATGTCGCGTCACAAATCGGAAGATGGTTTACTAAGGATAGTGCTTCGTTACGCAGGAATGACTTTAAAAAGTGAAACTTTTGAGTTGGTGTCAAGTTGGGTTTATTATGAACCGCGCCCTCAAATGTATCACGAAATGTGGGCCATTCATGATAATTTCCAGTGAATGGCTCAATACGAATGGAAGGGAGAAAGCAATCAGAATATCTCGGTGAAGTATTGGTCCTATTTAAATTGTCGATCAAGGCTTGTTGTTGGCTAGCTAATAGGGCAATAGGATCGCTTAAGGTTGCAGCATGCTCACGTTCCCGAATGGTCGACAAAAGAACTGACTTGACTAATAAAAATTTCGCCTCAAAATCCTCATATTCTGGAACAGGGTCGGTGTAACCTTCCGAATCGGCGTATTCATAATATTGTTTCTGAGAACAATTAAACTCGTTCCACAAATCGTCGACTTTACTAAGCTTGACCTGAAGTTCCGAAAGCGAGGCTGCATCTTGAACGGACTGTGAGTACGTTACTAATTTTGTCAAGGAACCTTTCAGATGACCGCGTGTAAGGCGTAGCGCAGATAACGAGGGTTTCGCGTCCATCTCAAATACGAGGAAAATACACGTGCAGCAAATTGAGACACAAATGGATTTCGAACGATATGGGTATCACTAGCGTAAGTCTAGGTTTCGAGGCTACTGTTTGCACGTGGTAGCAATACACAGGCTTGATTGAATTGTTCAATAAGCACAAACGAAAGTCTTAAATTAAATGGGTACGAAGCAACGGTTTTTCGATTAAAGCAGACTTTGATTGCACCTTGATAAACGAGTCGAATGAGAAGAACGAGAAAGCACTGTGCACACGTGGCCTATATGTATGTTGAGTTCAATAATTTTCTTTATCACGAGTGTCTGTTTTAAAGCATACGAAAATTCTAATCCGGCTCGAAGGACCAAATTTATGGTTGATAAAGAACGAAGGCAAGACCACGAAAACCAGCTAGAAAAACCAACGCCGAACTATGTTTATTAAATCACCTAGTGGCAGGAGCAAATCAAAGTCCCAGAGATCAAATTTTAAGTTTACCAATTTATTATACTTAGGTGTTGATGCTGTCGCTGCTTAGATCCAAGTGGCCGAGGAAAATGTTTAGCGATAGCTCGGCCATATGAAACGGTTTTACATAAGTACCTAATGCGGTACTAAAGAGAGAAGTTACATACATACATAATGTTTGCGACAAGAATAACATGAAATGATAATGATAAGAGAGCAATTGTTACGGTTTACATTTAGCTCGAATAAGGTTTACTTAGCACATGCATTAAATAGAAACTGTATACAACAAATTTGAAATGCACATAGGGTGCATGCACAAAGTTTAACCAAAGTAACAAACAAATTAATTAATATAGAGAAGCTATAGTAATCAAAGTAAAGCAAACAAATATAATGTTAATAAAGAATAACAATAATAAATGAAATAAACAATAACAACTTGCGAAATATAATCGATAAATATAATGTTATGTTGGTTTTAAGCACGATGCGTGGTTATACAAATACGATCTCAAACAGTATAGATGACGTCTATAGTATAGATGACGTCTATAGTATAGATGACGTCTATAGTATAGATGACGTCTATAGTATAGATGACGTCTATAGTATAGATGACGTCTATGGTATAGATGACGTCTATAGTATAGATGACGTCTATAGTATTGATGACGTCTATAGTATTGATGACGTCTATAGTATTAATGACGTCTATAGTATTGATGACGTCTATAGTATAGATGACGTCTATTGCATAGATGAAGTCTATTGCATAGATGACGTCCATAGTATAGATGATGTCTATAGTATTGATGATGTCTATAGTATTGATATGTCTATAGTATAGATGACGTCTATTGCATAGATGACGTCCATAGTATAGATGACGTCTATAGTATAGATGACGTCTATAGTAGAGATGATGTCTATAGCATAGATGACGTCCATAGTATAGATGATATCTATAGTATAGATGACGTCTATAGTATAGATGACGTCTATAGTATAGATGACGTCTATAGTATAGATGACGTCCATAGTATAGATGACGTCTATAGTATAGATGACGTCTATAGTATAGATGATGTCTATAGCATAGATGACGTCTATAGTATAGATGATGTCTATAGCAAAGATGACGTCTATAGTATAGATGACGTCTATAGTATAGATGAAGTCTATAGTATAAATGACGTCTATAGTATAGATGACGTCTATAGTATAGATGACGTCTATAGTAGAGATGATGTCTAGAGTATAGATGACGTCTATAGTAGAGATGATGTCTATAGCATAGACGACGTCCATAGTATAGATGACGTCTATAGTATAGATGACTTCTATAGTATAGATGACGTCTATAGTATAGATGACGTCTATAATAAGATGACGTCTATAGTATAGATGACGTCTAGAGTATAGATGACGTCTATAGTATAGATGACGTCTATAGTATAGATGACGTCTATAGTATAGATGACGTCTATAGTATAGATGACGTCTATAGTATAGATGACGTCTATAGTATAGATGACGTCTATAGTATAGATGACGTCTATAGTATAGATGACGTCTATAGTATAGATGACGTCTATAGTATAGATGACGTCTATAGTATAGATGACGTCTATAGTATAGATGACGTCTATAGTATAGATGACGTCTATAGTATAGATGACGTCTATAGTATAGATGACGTCTATAGTATAGATGACGTCTATAGTTTAGATGACGTCTATAGTATAGATGACGTCTATAGTATAGATGACGTCTATAGTATAGATGACGTCTATAGTATAGATGACGTCTATAGTATAAATGACGTCTATAGTATAGATGACGTCTAAAGTATATATGACGTCTATAGTATTGATGACGTCTATAATATAGATGACGTCTATAGTATAGATGACGTCTATAGTATAGATGACGTCTATAGTATAAATGACGTCTATAGTATAGATGACGTCTATAGAATAGATGACGTCTATAGTATAGATAGTATAGATGCCGTCTATAGTATAGATGACATCTATAGTATAGATGACGTCTACAGTATAGATGACGTTTATAGTATAGATGACGTCTATAGTTTTGATGACGTCTATAGTATAGATGACGTCTATAGTATGGATGACGTCTATAGTATAGATGATGTCTATAGTATAGATAGTATAGATGCCGTCTATAGTATAGATGACATCTATAGTATAGATGACGTCTACAGTATAGATGACGTTTATAGTATAGATGACGTCTATAGTTTTGATGACGTCTATAGTATAGATGACGTCTATAGTATAGATGACGTCTATAGTATAGATGACGTCTATAGTATAAATGACGTCTATAGTATAGATGACGTCTATAGAATAGATGACGTCTATAGTATAGATGACGTCTAAAGTATAGATGACATCTATAGTATAGATGACGTCTACAGTATTGATGACGTCTATAGTATAGATGACGTCTATAGTATAGATGACGTCTACAGTATAGATGACGTTTATAGTATAGATGACGTCTATAGTATAGATGACGTCTATAGAATAGATGACGTCTATAGTATAGATGACGTCTAAAGTATAGATGACGTCTATAGTATAGATGACGTCTATAGTATTGATGACGTCTATAGTATAGATGACGTCTATAGTATAGATGACGTCTACAGTATAGATGACGTCTGTAGTATTGATGACGTCTATAGTATTGATGATGTCTATAGTATTGATATGTCTATAGTATAGATGACGTCTATAGTATAGATGACGTCTATTGCATAGATGACGTCCATAGTATAGATGACGTCTATAGTATAGATGACGTCTATAGTATTGATGACGTCTATAGTATTGATGATGTCTATAGTATTGATGATGTCTATAGTATAGATGACGTCTATAGTATAGATGACGTCTATTGCATAGATGACGTCCATAGTATAGATGACGTCTATAGTGTAGATGACGTCTATAGTAGAGATGACGTCTATAGCATAAATGACGTCCATAGTATAGATGACGTCTATAGTATAGATGACGTCTATAGAATAGATGACGTCTATAGTATAGATGACGTCTATAGTATAGAAGACGTCTATAGTATAGATGACGTCTATAGTATAGAAGACGACTATAGTATAGATGACGTCTATAGTATATATGACGTCTATAGTATAGATGACGTCTATAGTATAGATGACGTCTACAGTATAGATGACGTCTATAGTATAGATGACGTCTACAGTATAGATGACGTCTATAGTATAGATGACGTCTATAGTATAGATGACGTCTATAGTATAGATGACGTCTATAGTATAGATGACATCTATAGTATAGATGACGTCTATAGTATAGATGACGTCTATATTATAGATGACGTCTATAGTATAGATGACGTCTATATTATAGATGACGTCTATAGTATAGATGACGTCTATAGTATAGATGACGTCTATAGTACAGATGAGGTCTATAGTATAGATGACAGCGTCTATAGTATAGATGACGTCTATAGTATAGATGACGTCTATAGTATAGATGACGTCTATAGTATAGATGACGTCTATAGTATAGATGAAGTCTATAGTATAGATGACGTCTATAGTATAGATGACGTCTATAGTACAGATGAGGTCTATAGTATAGATGACAGCGTCTATAGTATAGATGACGTCTATAGTATAGATGACGTCTATAGTATAGATGACGTCTATAGTATAGATGAAGTCTATAGTATAGATGACGTCTATAGTATAGATGACGTCTATAGTATAAATGACGTCTATAGTATAGATGACGTCTATAGAATAGATGACGTCTATAGTATAGATGACGTCTAAAGTATAGATGACGTCTATAGTATAGATGACGTCTACAGTATTGATGACGTCTATAGTATAGATGACGTCTATAGTATAGATGACGTCTACAGTATAGATGACGTTTATAGTATAGATGACGTCTATAGTATAGATGACGTCTATAGAATAGATGACGTCTATAGTATAGATGACGTCTAAAGTATAGATGACGTCTATAGTATAGATGACGTCTATAGTATTGATGACGTCTATAGTATAGATGACGTCTATAGTATAGATGACGTCTACAGTATAGATGACGTCTGTAGTATTGATGACGTCTATAGTATTGATGATGTCTATAGTATTGATATGTCTATAGTATAGATGACGTCTATAGTATAGATGACGTCTATTGCATAGATGACGTCCATAGTATAGATGACGTCTATAGTATAGATGACGTCTATAGTATTGATGACGTCTATAGTATTGATGATGTCTATAGTATTGATGATGTCT
Organism: Neoascia interrupta; assembly: GCA_947623515.1. Taxonomy (NCBI): domain Eukaryota; kingdom Metazoa; phylum Arthropoda; class Insecta; order Diptera; family Syrphidae; genus Neoascia; species Neoascia interrupta. The sequence goes on from CANQKQ010000033.1 coordinate 401,857, forward strand.
ATAGTATAGATGACGTCTATAGTATAGATGACGTCTATTGCATAGATGACGTCCATAGTATAGATGACGTCTATAGTATAGATGACGTCTATAGTAGAGATGATGTCTATAGCATAGATGACGTCCATAGTATAGATGACGTCTATAGTATAGATGACGTCTATAGAATAGATGACGTCTATAGTATAGATGACGTCTATAGTATAGAAGACGACTATAGTATAGATGACGTCTATAGTATTGATGATGTCTATAGTATTGATATGTCTATAGTATAGATGACGTCTATAGTATAGATGACGTCTATTGCATAGATGACGTCCATAGTATAGATGACGTCTATAGTATAGATGACGTCTATAGTATTGATGACGTCTATAGTATTGATGATGTCTATAGTATTGATGATGTCTATAGTATAGATGACGTCTATAGTATAGATGACGTCTATTGCATAGATGACGTCCATAGTATAGATGACGTCTATTGCATAGATGACGTCCATAATATAGATGACGTCTATAGTATAGATGACGTCTATAGTAGAGATGATGTCTATAGCATAGATGACGTCCATAGTATAGATGACGTCTATAGTATAGATGACGTCTATAGAATAGATGACGTCTATAGTATAGATGACGTCTATAGTATAGAAGACGACTATAGTATAGATGACGTCTATAGTATATATGACGTCTATAGTATAGATGACGTCTATAGTATAGATGACGTCTATAGTATAGATGACGTCTATAGTATAGATGACGTCTATAGTATAGATGACGTCTATAGTATAGATGACGTCTACAGTATAGATGACGTCTATAGTATAGATGACGTCTATAGTATAGATGACGTCTATAGTATAGATGACGTCTATAGTATAGATGACATCTATAGTATAGATGACGTCTATATTATAGATGACGTCTATAGTATAGATGACGTCTATAGTATAGATGACGTCTATAGTACAGATGAGGTCTATAGTATAGATGACAGCGTCTATAGTATAGATGACGTCTATAGTATAGATGACGTCTATAGTATAGATGACGTCTATAGTATAGATGAAGTCTATAGTATAGATGACGTCTATAGTATAGATGACGTCTATAGTACAGATGAGGTCTATAGTATAGATGACAGCGTCTATAGTATAGATGACGTCTATAGTATAGATGAAGTCTATAGTATAGATGACGTCTATAGTATAGATGACGTCTATAGTATAAATGACGTCTATAGTATAGATGACGTCTATAGAATAGATGACGTCTATAGTATAGATGACGTCTAAAGTATAGATGACGTCTATAGTATAGATGACGTCTACAGTATTGATGACGTCTATAGTATAGATGACGTCTATAGTATAGATGACGTCTAAAGTATAGATGACGTCTATAGTATAGATGACGTCTATAGTATTGATGACGTCTATAGTATAGATGACGTCTATAGTATAGATGACGTCTACAGTATAGATGACGTCTGTAGTATTGATGACGTCTATAGTATTGATGATGTCTATAGTGTTGATATGTCTATAGTATAGATGACGTCTATAGTATAGATGACGTCTATTGCATAGATGACGTCCATAGTATAGATGACGTCTATAGTATAGATGACGTCTATAGTATTGATGACGTCTATAGTATTGATGATGTCTATAGTATTGATGGTGTCTATAGTATAGATGACGTCTATAGTATAGATGACGTCTATTGCATAGATGACGTCCATAGTATAGATGACGTCTATAGTATAGATGACGTCTATAGTAGAGATGATGTCTATAGCATAGATGACGTACATAGTATAGATGACGTCTATAGTATAGATGACGTCTATAGAATAGATGACGTCTATAGTATAGATGACGTCTATAGTATAGAAGACGACTATAGTATAGATGACGTCTATAGTATATATGACGTCTATAGTATAGATGACGTCTATAGTATAGATGACGTCTATAGTATAGATGACGTCTATAGTATAGATGACGTCTATAGTATAGATGACGTCTATAGTATAGATGACGTCTATAGTATAGATGACGTCTATAGTATAGATGACGTCTACAGTATAGATGACGTCTACAGTATAGATGACGTCTATAGTATAGATGACATCTATAGTATAGATGACGTCTATAGTATAGATGACGTCTATAGTATAGATGACATCTATAGTATAGATGACGTCTATAGTATAGATGACGTCTATATTATAGATGACGTCTATAGTATAGATGACGTCTATATTATAGATGACGTCTATATTATAGATGACGTCTATAGTATAGATGACGTCTATAGTATAGATGACATCTATAGTACAGATGAGGTCTATAGTATAGATGACAGCGTCTATAGTATAGATGACGTCTATAGTATAGATGACGTCTATAGTATAGATGACGTCTATAGTATAGATGACGTCTATAGTATAGATGACGTCTATAGTATAGATGACGTCTATAGTATAGATGAAGTCTATAGTATAGATGAAGTCTATAGTATAGATGAAGTCTATAGTATAGATGAAGTCTATAGTATAGATGATGTCTATGGTATAGATAGTATAGATGAAGTCTATAGTATAGATGACATCTATAGTATAGATGACGTCTACAGTATAGATGACGTTTATAGTATAGATGACGTCTAAAGTTTTGATGACGTCTATAGTATAGATGACGTCTATAGTATGGATGACGTCTTTAGTATAGATGATGTCTATAGTATAGATGATGTCTACAGTATAGATGACGTCTATAGTTAGATGACGCCTATAGTATAGATGACGTCTATAGTATAGATGACGTCTATAGTATAGATGACGTCTATAGTAGGGATAATGTCTATAGTAGAGATGATGTCCATAGCATAGATGACGTCTATAGTATAGATGACGTCTATAGTATAGATGACGTCTATAGTATAGATGACGTCTATAGTATAGATGACGTCTTTATTATAGATGAGGTCTATAGTATAGATGACGTCTATATTATAGATGACGTCTATATTATAGATGACGTCTATATTATAGATGACGTCTATAGTATAGATGACGTCTATAGTATAGATGACGTCTATAGTACAGATGAGATCTATAGTATAGATGACAGCGTCTATAGTATAGATGACAGCGTCTATAGTATAGATGACGTCTATAGTATAGATGACGTCTATAGTATAGATGACGTCTATAGTATAGATGACGTCTATAGTATAGATGACGTCTATAGTATAGATGACGTCTATAGTATAGATGACGTTTATAGTGTAGATGACGTCTATAGTATAGATGACGTCTATAGTATAGATGAAGTCTATAGTATAGATGAAGTCTATAGTATAGATGAAGTCTATAGTATAGATGACGTCTATAGCATAGATGACGTCTATAGTATAGATGACGTCTATAGCATAGATGACGTCTATAGTATAGATGACGTCTATAGTATAGATGACGTCTATAGTATAGATGACATTTATAATATTGATGACGTCTATAGTATTGATTATGTCTATAATATTGATGACGTCTATAGTATTGATGATGTCTATAGTATTGATGACGTCAATAGTATAGATGACGTCTATAGTATAGATGACGTCTATAGTATTGATGACGTCTATAGTATTGATGACGTCTATAGTATAGATGACGTCTATAGTATAGATGACGTCTATAGTATAGATGACGTCTATAGTATAGATGACGTCTATAGTATAGATGACGTCTATAGTATAGATGATGTCTATAGTATAGATGACGTCTATAGTATAGATGACGTCTATAGTAGAGATGATGTCTATAGCATAGATGACGTCCATAGAATAGATGACGTCTATAGTATAGATGACGTCTATAGTATAGATGACGTCTATATTATAGATGACGTCTATAGTATAGATGACGTCTATAGAATAGATGACGTTTATAGTATAGATGACGTCTATAGTAGAGATGATGTCTATAGTAGAGATGATGTCCATAGCATAGATGACGTCCTTAGAATAGATAACGTCTATAGTATAGATGACGTCTATAGTATAGATGACGTCTATAGTATAGATGACGTCTATAGTATAGATGACGTCTATAGTATAGATGACGTCTATAGTATAGATGACGTCTATAGTATAGATGACGTCTATAGTAGAGATGATGTCTATAGCATAGATGACGTTCATAGAATAGATGACGTCTATAGTATAGATGACGTCTATAGTATAGATGACGTCTATATTATAGATGACGTCTATAGTATAGATGACGTCTATAGTATAGATGACGTCTATAGTATAGATGACGTTTATAGTATAGATGACGTCTATAGTAGAGATGATGTCTATAGTAGAGATGATGTCCATAGCATAGATGACGTCCTTAGAATAGATAACGTCTATAGTATAGATGACGTCTATAGTATAGATGACGTCTATAGTATAGATGACGTCTATAGTATAGATGACGTCTATAGTATAGATGACGTCTATAGTATAGATGACGTCTATAGTATAGATGACGTCTATAGTATAGATGCCGTCTATAGTATAGATGACGTCTATAGTATAGATGACGTCTATAGTATAGATGACGTCTATAGCATAGATGACGTCTATAGTATGGATGAGGTCTATAGTATAGATGACGTCTATAGTATAGATGGCGTCTATAGTATAGATGACGTCTATAGCATAGATGAAGTCTATAGTATAGATGACGTCTATAGTATAGACGACATCTATAGTATAGATGACGACTATAGTATAGACGACATCTATAGTATAGATGACGACTATAGTATAGATGACGTCTATAGTATAGATGACGACTATAGTATAGATGACGTCTATAGTATAGACGACATCTATAGTATAGATGAGGACTATAGTATAGATGACGTCTATAGTATAGATGACTTCTATAGTAAAGATGACGTCTATAGTATAGAAGACGTCTATAGTAAAGATGACGTCTATAGTATTGATGACGTCTATAGTATTGATGACGTCTATAGTATTGATGACGTCTATAGCATAGATGACGTCTATAGTATAGATGACGTCTATAGTATAGATGACGTCTATAGTATAGATGACGTCTATAGTATAGATGACGTCTATAGTATAGATGACGTCTATAGTATAGATGACGTCTATAGTATAGATGACGTCTATAGTATAGATGACGTCTATAGTATAGATGACGTCTATAGTATAGATGACGTCTATAGTATAGATGACGTCTCTAGTATAGATGACGTCTATAGTATAGATGACGTATAAAGTATAGATGACGTCTACAGTATAGATGACGTCTATAGTATTGATGATGTCTATACTATTGATATGTCTATAGTATAGATGACGTCTATAGTATAGATGACGTCTATTGCATAGATGACGTCCATAGTATTGATGACGTCTATAGTATAGATGACGTCTATAGTAGAGATGATGTCTATAGCATAGATGAAGTCCATAGTATAGATGATGTCTATAGTATAGATGACGTCTATAGTATAGACGACATCAATAGTATAGATGACGACTATAGTATAGACGACATCTATAGTATAGATGACTTCTATAGTATAGATGACGTCTATAATATAGATGACGTCTATAGTATAGATGACGTCTATAGTATAGATGACGTCTAAAGTATAGATGACGTCTATAGTATAGATGACGTCTATAGTATTGATGACGTCTATAGTATTGATGACGTCTATAGTATTGATGATGTCTATAGTGTTGATGATGTCTATAGTATTGATATGTCTATAGTATAGATGACGTCTATAGTATAGATGACGTCTATTGCATAGATGACGTCCATAGTATAGATGACGTCTATAGTATAGATGGCGTCTATAGTAGAGATGATGTCTATAGCATAGATGACGTCAATAGTATAGATGACGTCTATAGTATAGATGACGTCTATAGTATAGATGACATCTATAGTATAGATGACGTCTATAGTATAGATGACGTCTATAGTATAGATGACGTCTATAGTATAGATGACGTCTATAGTATAGATGACGTCTATAGTATAGATGACGTATATAGTACCGATGACGTCTATGGTATAGATGACGTCTATAGTATAGATAATGTCTATAGTATAGATGACGTCTATAGTATAGATGACGTCTATAGTATAGATGACGTCTATATTATAGATGACGTCTATATTATAGATGACGTCTATAGTATAGATGACGTCTATGGTATAGATGACGTCTATAGTATAGATGACGTCTATAGAATAGATGACGTCTATAGTGTAGATGACGTCTATAGTATAGATGACGTCTATAGTATAGATGACATCTATAGTATAGATGACGTCTATAGTATAGATGACATCTATAGTATAGATGACGTCTATAGTATAGATGAGGTCTATAGTATAGATGACAGCGTCTATAGTATAGATGACGTCTATAGTATAGATGACGTCTATAGTATAGATGACGTCTATAGTATAGATGACGTCTATAGTATAGATGACGTCTATAGTATAGATGACGTCTATAGTATAGATGACGTCTATAGTATAGATGACGTCTATAGTATTGATGACGTCTATAGCATAAATGACGTCTATAGTATAGATGACGTCTATGGTATAGATGACGTCTATAGTATAGATGACGTCTATAGTATAGATGCCGTCTATAGTATAGATGACGTCTAAAGTATAGATGACGTCTAAAGTATTGATGACGTCTAAAGTATAGATGACGTCTATAGTGTAGATGACGTCTATAGTATAGATGACGTCTATAGTATAGATGACGTCTACAGTATAGATGACGTTTATAGTACAGATGACGTCTATAGTTTTGATGACGTCTATAGTATAGATAACGTCTATAGTATAGATGACGTCTATAGTATAGATGACGTCTAGAGTATAGATGACCTCTATAGTATAGATGACCTCTATAGTATAGATGACGTCTATAGTATAGATGACGTCTATAGTATAGATGACGTCTAAAGTATAGATGACGTCTATAGTATAGATGACGTCTATAGTATTGATGACGTCTATAGTATTGATGACGTCTATAGTATTGATGATGTCTATAGTATTGATGATGTCTATAGTATTGATATGTCTATAGTATAGATGACGTCTATAGTATAGATGACGTCTATTGCATAGATGACGTCCATAGTATAGATGACGTCTATAGTATAGATGACGTCTATAGTAGAGATGATGTCTATAGCATAGATGACGTCAATAGTATAGATGATGTCTATAGTATAGATGACGTCTATAGTATAGATGACGTCTATAGTATAGATGACGTCTATAGTATAGATGACGTCTTTAGTATAGATGACGTCTATAGTATAGATGACGTCTATAGTATAGATCACGCCTATAGTATAGATGACGTTTATAGTATAGATGACGTTTATAGTATAGATGACGTCTATGGTATAGATGACGTCTATAGTATAAATGATGTCTATAGTATAGATGACGTCAATAGTATAGATGACGTCTATAGTATAGATGACGTCTATATTATAGATGGCGTCTATAGTATAGATGACGTCTATGGTATAGATGACGTCTATAGTATAGATGACGTCTATAGTATAGATGACGTCTATAGTATAGATGACGTCTATAGTATAGATGACGTCTATAGTATAGATGACGGCTATAGTATAGATGGCGTCTATAGTATGGATGGCATCTATAGTATAGATGACGTCTATAGTATAGATGAAGTCTATAGTATAGATGACGTCTATAGTATAGATGAAGTCTATAGTATAGATGAAGTCTATAGTATAGATGACGTTTATAGTATAGATGACGTCTATAGCATAGATGACGTTTATAGTATAGATGACGTCTATAGCATAGATGACGTCTATAGTATAGATGACGTCTATAGCATAGATGACGTCTATAGTATAGATGACGTCTATAGTATAGATGACGTTTATAATATTGATGACGTCTATAGTATTGGTTATGTCTATAGTATTGATGACGTCTATAGTATTGATTATGTCTATAGTATTGATGACGTCAATAGTATAGATGATGTCTATAGTATTGATGACGTCAATAGTATAGATGACGTCTAAAGTATAGATGACGTCTATAGTATAGATGACGTCTATAGTATAGACGACATCTATAGTATAGATGACGTCTATAGTATTGATGATGTCTATAGTATAGACGACGTCTATAGTATAGATGACGTCTATGGTATAGACGACGTCTATAGTATAGATGACGTCTATGGTATAGATGACGTCTATAGTATAGATTACGTCTATGGTATAGACGACGTCTATAGTATAGATGACGTCTATGGTATAGATGACGTCTATAGTATAGATGACGTCTATAGTATAGATGACGTCTATAGTATAGATGACGTCTATAGTATAGATGACTTTTATAGTATAGATGACGTCTATAGTATAGATGACGTCTATAGTATAGATGACGTCTATAGTATAGATGACGTCTATATTATAGATGACGTCTTTAGTATAGATGACGTCTATGGTATAGATGACGTCTATAGTATAGATGACGTCTATGGTATAGATGACGTCTATAGTATAGATGACGTCTATAGTATAGATGACGTCTATAGTATAGATGACGTCTATAGTATAGATGACGTCTATAGTATTGATGACGTCTATAGTATAGATGACATCTATAGTATAGATGACGTCTATAGTATAGATGACGTCTACAGTATAGATGACGTTTATAGTATAGATGACGTCTATAGTTTTGATGACGTCTATAGTATAGATAACGTCTATAGTATAGATGACGTCTATAGTATAGATGACGTCTATATTATAGATGACCTCTATAGTATAGATGACCTCTATAGTATAGATGACGTCTATAGTATAGATGACGTCTATAGTATAGATGACGTCTATAGTTTTGATGACGTCTATAGTATAGATAACGTCTATAGTATAGATGACGTCTATAGTATAGATGACGTCTATATTATAGATGACCTCTATAGTATAGATGACCTCTATAGTATAGATGACGTCTATAGTATAGATGACGTCTATAGTATAGATGACGTCTATAGTATAGATGACGTCTAAAGTATAGATGACGTCTATAGTATAGATGACGTCTATAGTATTGATGACGTCTATAGCATAGATAACGTCTATAGTATTGATGACGTCTATAGCATAGATGACGTCTATAGTATAGATGACGTCTATAGCATAGATGACGTCTATAGTATAGATGACGTCTATAGTATTGATGACGTCTATAGTATTGATGATGTCTATAGTATTGATGATGTCTATAGTATAGATGACGTCTATTGCATAGATGACGTCTATTGCATAGATGACGTCCATAGTAGAGATGACGTCTATAGTATTGATGACGTCTATAGTATAGATGACGTCTATAGTATAGATGACGTCTATAGTATAGATGACGTCTATAGTATAGATGACGTCTATAGTATAGATGACGTCTATAGTATAGATGACGTCTATAGTATAGATGACGTCTATAGTATAGATGACGTCTTTAGTATAGATGACGTCTATAGTATAGATGACGTCTATAGTATAGATGACGTCTATAGTAGAGATGATGTCTATAGCATAGATGACGTCCATAGAATAGATGACGTCTATAGTATAGATGACGTCTATAGTATAGGTAACGTCTATAGTATAGATGACGTCTATAGTATAGATGACGTCTATAGTATAGATGACGTCTATAGTATAGATGACTTCTATAGTATAGATGACTTCTATAGTATAGATTACGTCTATAGTAAAGATGACGTCTAAAGTATGGATGACGTCTATAGTATTGATGACGTCTATAGTATTGATGACGTCTATAGTATTGATGACGTCTATAGCATAGATGACGTCTGTAGTATAGATGACGTCTATAGTATAGATGACGTCTATAGTAAAGATGACGTCCAAAGTATGGATGACGTCTATAGTATTGATGACGTCTATAGCATTGATGAGGACTATAGTATAGATGACGTCTATAGTATAGATGACTTCTATAGTAAAGATGACGTCTATAGTATAGATGACGTCTATAGTAAAGATGCCGTCTAAAGTATGGATGACGTCTATAGTATAGATGACGTCTATAGTATAGATGACGTCTATAGTATAGTTGACGTCTAAAGTATAGATGACGTCTATAGTATTGATGACGTCTATAGTAAAGATGACGTCTAAAGTATAGATGACGTCTATAGTATAGTTGACGTCTAAAGTATAGATGACGTCTATAGTATTGATGACGTCTATAGTAAAGATGACGTCTAAAGTATAGATGACGTCTATAGTATTGATGACGTCTATAGTATAGATGACGTCTGTAGTATAGATGACGTCTACAGTATAGATGACGTTTATAGTATAGATGACGTCTATAGTATAGATGACTTCTATAGTATAGATAACGGCTATAGTATAGATGACGTCTATAGTATAGATGACGTCTATAGTATAGATGACGTCTATAGTATAGATGACGTCTATAGTATAGATGACGTCTATAATATAGATGACGTCTATAGTATAGACGACATCTATAATATAGATGACGTCTATAATATAGATGACGTCTATAGTATAGACGACATCTAAAATATAGACGACATCTAGAGTATAGATGAGGGCTATAGTATAGATGACGTCTATAGTATAGATGACTTCTATAGTATAGATGACTTCTATAGTATAGATGACTTCTATAGTATAGATTACGTCTATAGTAAAGATGACGTCTAAAGTATGGATGACGTCTATAGTATTGATGACGTCTATAGTATTGATGACGTCTATAGTATTGATGACGTCTATAGCATAGATGACGTCTGTAGTATAGATGACGTCTATAGTATAGATGACGTCTATAGTAAAGATGACGTCCAAAGTATGGATGACGTCTATAGTATTGATGACGTCTATAGCATTGATGAGGACTATAGTATAGATGACGTCTATAGTATAGATGACTTCTATAGTAAAGATGACGTCTATAGTATAGATGACGTCTATAGTAAAGATGCCGTCTAAAGTATGGATGACGTCTATAGTATAGATGACGTCTATAGTATAGATGACGTCTATAGTATAGATGACGTCTATAGTATAGATGACGTCTATAGTATAGATGACGTCTATAGTATAGATGACGTCTATAGTATAGATGACGTCTATAGTATAGATGACGTCTATAGTATAGATGACTTTTATAGTATAGATGACTTTTATAGTATAGATGACGTCTATAGTATAGATGACGTCTATAGTATAGATGACGTCTATAGTATAGATGACGTCTATAGTATAGATGACGTCTATAGTATAGATGACGTCTATAGTATTGATGACGTCTATAGTATAGATGACGTCTATAGTATTGATGACGTCTATAGCATAGATGACGTCTATAGTATTGATGACGTCTATAGTATAGATAACGTCTATAGTATAAATGACGTCTTTAGTATAGATGACGTCTATAGTATAGATGACGTCTTTAGTATAGATGACTTCTATAGTATAGATGACGTCTTTAGTATAGATTACGTCTATAGTATAGATGACGTCTATAGTATAGATGACGTCTATAGTATAGATGACGTCTATAGTATAGATAACGTCTATAGTATAGATGACGTCTATAGTATAGATGACGTATTTAGTATAGATGACGTCTTTAGGATAGATGACGTCTATAGTATATATGACGTCTATAGTATAGATGACGTCTTTAGTATAGATGACGGCTATAGTATAGATGACGTCTATAGTATAGATGACGTCTATAGTATAGATGACGTCTATAGTATAGATGACGTCTATAGTAGAGATGATGTCTATAGCATAGATGATGTCTATAGAATAGATGACTTCTATAGTATAGATGACGTCTATAGTATAGGTAACGTCTATAGTATAGATGACGTCTATAGTATAGATGACGTCTATAGTATAGATGACGTCTATAGTATGGATGACGTCTATAGTATGGATGACGTCTATAGTATAGATGACGTCTATAGTATAGATGACGTCTATAGTATAGATGACGTCTATAGTATAGATGACGTCTATAGTATAGATGACGTCTATAGTATAGATGACGTCTATAGTATAGATGACGTCTATAGTATAGATGACGTCTATAGTATAGATGACGTCTATAGTATAGATGACTTTTATAGTATAGATGACTTTTATAGTATAGATGACGTCTATAGTATAGATGACGTCTATAGTATAGATGACGTCTATAGTATAGATGACGTCTATAGTATAGATGACGTCTATAGTATAGATGACGTCTATAGTATAGATGACGTTTATAGTATAGATGACGTCTATAGTATAGATGACTTCTATAGTATAGATAACGGCTATAGTATAGATGACGTCTATAGTATAGATGACGTCTATAGTATAGATGACGTCTAAAGTATAGATGACGTCTATAGTATAGATGACGTCTATAGTATAGATGCCGTCTATAGTATAAATGCCGTCTATAGTATAGATGACGTCTATAGTATAGTTGACGTCTAAAGTATAGATGACGTCTATAGTATTGATGACGTCTATAGTAAAGATGACGTCTAAAGTATAGATGACGTCTATAGTATTGATGACGTCTATAGTATAGATGACGTCTGTAGTATAGATGACGTCTACAGTATAGATGACGTTTATAGTATAGATGACGTCTATAGTATAGATGACTTCTATAGTATAGATAACGGCTATAGTATAGATGACGTCTATAGTATAGATGACGTCTATAGTATAGATGACGTCTATAGTATAGATGACGTCTATAGTATAGATGACGTCTATAATATAGATGACGTCTATAGTATAGACGACATCTAAAGTATAGACGACATCTAGAGTATAGATGAGGGCTATAGTATAGATGACGTCTATAGTATAGATGACTTCTATAGTATAGATGACTTCTATAGTATAGATTACGTCTATAGTAAAGATGACGTCTAAAGTATGGATGACGTCTATAGTATTGATGACGTCTATAGTATTGATGACGTCTATAGTATTGATGACGTCTATAGCATAGATGACGTCTGCAGTATAGATGACGTCTATAGTATAGATGACGTCTATAGTAAAGATGACGTCCAAAGTATGGATGACGTCTATAGTATTGATGACGTCTATAGCATTGATGAGGACTATAGTATAGATGACGTCTATAGTATAGATGACTTCTATAGTAAAGATGACGTCTATAGTATAGATGACGTCTATAGTAAAGATGACGTCTAAAGTATGGATGACGTCTATAGTATAGATGACGTCTATAGTATAGATGAGGTCTATAGTATAGATGACGTCTATAGTATAGATGACGTCTATAGTATAGATGACGTCTATAGTATAGATGACGTCTATAGTATAGATGACGTCTATAGTATAGATGACGTCTATAGTATAGATGACTTTTATAGTATAGATGACTTTTATAGTATAGATGACGTCTATAGTATAGATGACGTCTATAGTATAGATGACGTCTATAGTATAGATGACGTCTATAGTATAGATGACGTCTATAGTATAGATGACGTCTATAGTATGGATGACGTCTATAGCATAAATGACGTCTATAGTATTGATGACGTCTATAGTATAGATAACGTCTATAGTATAAATGACGTCTTTAGTATAGATGACGTCTATAGTATAGATGACGTCTTTAGTATAGATGACTTCTATAGTATAGATGACGTCTTTAGTATAGATTACGTCTATAGTATAGATGACGTCTATAGTATAGATGACGTCTATAGTATAGATGACGTCTATAGTATAGATAACGTCTATAGTATAGATGACGTCTATAGTATAGATGACGTATTTAGTATAGATGACGTCTATAGTATAGATGACGTCTATAGGATAGATGACGTCTATAGTATAGATGACGTCTATAGTATAGATGACGTCTTTAGTATAGATGACGGCTATAGTATAGATGACGTCTATAGTATAGATGACGTCTATAGTATAGATGACGTCTATAGTAGAGATGATGTCTATAGCATAGATGATGTCTATAGAATAGATGACTTCTATAGTATAGATGACGTCTATAGTATAGGTAACGTCTATAGTATAGATGACGTCTATAGTATAGATGACGTCTATAGTATAGATGACGTCTATAGTATAGATGACGTCTATAGTATAGATGACGTCTTTAGTATAGATGACGTCTATAGTATAGATGACGTCTATAGTATAGATGACGTCTATGGTATAGATGACGTCTATAGTATAGATGACGTCTATAATATAGATGATGTCTATAGTATAGATGACGTCTACAGTATAGATGACGTCTATAGTATAGATGACGTCTATAATATAGATGATGTCTATAGTATAGATGACGTCTACAGTATAGATGACGTCTATAGTATAGATGACGTCTATAGTATAGATGACGTTCATAGTATAGATGACGTCTATAGTATAGATGACGTCTATAGTATAGATGACGTCTATAGTATAGATGACGTCTATAGTATATATGACGTCTATAGTATAGATGACGTCTATAGTATAGATGACGTCTATAGTATAGATGACGTCTATAGTATAGATGACGTCTATAGTATAGATGACGTCTATAGTATAGATGCCGTCTATAGTATAAATGCCGTCTATAGTATAAATGCCGTCTATAGTATAGATGATGTCTATAGTATAGATGAAGTCTAAAGTATAGATGACGTCTATAGTATTGATGACGTCTATAGTATAGATGACGTCTATAGTATAGATGACGTCTATAGTATAGATGACGTCTATAGTATAGATGACGTCTATAGTATAGATGACGTCTATAGTATAGATGACGTCTATAGTATAGATAACGGCTAAAGTATAGATGACGGCTATAGTATAGATGACGTCTATAGTATAGATGACGCCTATAGTATAGATGACGTCTATAGTATAGATGACGTCTATAATATACATGACGTCTATAGTACAGATGACGTCTATAGTTTAGATGACGTCTTTACAATAGATGACGTCTATAGTATAGATGACGTCTATAGTATAGATGATGTCTATAGTATAGATGACGTCTATAGTATAGATAGTATAGACGACATCTATAGTATAGATGATGTCTATAGTATAGATAGTATAGACGACATCTATAGTATAGATGAGGACTATAGTATAGATGACGTCTATAGTATAGATGACTTCTATAGTATAGATGACGTCTATAGTAAAGATGACGTCCAAAGTATGGATGACGTCTATAGTATTGATGACGTCTATAGTATTGATGACGTCTATAGTATTGATGACGTCTATAGCATAGATGACGTCTGTAGTATAGATGACGTCTATAGTATAGATGACGTCTATAGTATAGATGACGTCTATAGTAAAGATGACGTCTAAAGTATGGATGACGTCTATATTATTGATGACGTCTATAGTATTGATGACGTCTATAGTATTGATGACGTCTATAGCATAGATGACGTCTATAGTATAGATGACGTCTATAGTATAGATGACGTCTATAGTATAGATGACGTCTATAGTATAGATTACGTCTATAGTATAGATGACGTCTATAGTATAGATTACGTCTATAGTATAGATGACGTCTATAGTATAGATGACGTCTATAGTATAGATGACGTCTATAGTATAGATGACGTCTATAGTATAGATGACGTCTATAGTATAGATGACGTCTATAGTATAGATGACGTCTATAGTATAGATGACGTCTATAGTATAGATGACGTCTATAGTATAGATGACGTCTATAGTATAGATGACGTCTATAGTATAGATGACGTCTATAGTATAGATGACGACTATAGAATAGAGATGACGTCTATAGTATAGACGACATCTATAGTATAGATGAGGACTTTAGTATAGATGACGTCTATAGTATAGATGACGTCTATAGTATAGATAACGTCTATAGTATAGATGACGTCTATAGTATAGATGACGTCTATAGTATAGATGACGTCTATAGTATAGATGACGTCTATAGTATAGATGACGTCTATAGTATTGATCACGTCTATAGTATTGATGATGTCTATACCATTGATATGTCTATAGTAGAGATGACGTCTATAGTATAGATGACGTCTATTGCATAGATGACGTCCATAGTATAGATGACGTCTATAGTATAGATGACGTCTATAGTATAGATGACGTCTATAGTATAGATGACGTTTATAGTATAGATGACATCTATACTATACGACATCTATAGTATAGATGAGGAATATAGTATAGATGACGTCTATAGTATAGATGACTTCTATAGTAAAGATGACGTCTATAGTGTAGATGACGTCTATAGTAAAGATGACGTCTAAAGTATGGATGACGTCTATAGTATTGATGACGTCTATAGTATTGATGACGTCTATAGTATTGATGACGTCTATAGCATAGATGACGTCTATAGTATAGATGACGTCTATAGTAGAGACGATGTCTATAGCATAGATGACGTCCATAATATAGATGACGTCTATAGTATAGATGACGTCTATAGTATAGATGACGTCTATAGTATAGATGACGTCTATAGTATAGATGACGTCTATAGTATAGATGACGTCTACAGTATAGATGACGTCTATAGTATAGATGACGTCTACAGTATAGATGACGTCTATAGTATAGATGACGTCTACAGTATAGATGACGTCTATAGTATAGATGACGTCTATAGTATAGATGACGTCTATAGTATAGATGACGTCTATAGTATAGATGACGTCTATAGTATAGATGACGTCTATAGTATAGATGACGTCTATAATATAGATGACGTGTATAGTATAGATGACGTCTATAGTATTGATGATGTCTATACCATTGATATGTCTATAGTAGAGATGACGTCTATAGTATAGATGACGTCTATTGCATAGATGACGTCCATAGTATAGATGACGTCTATAGTATAGATGACGTCTATTGTATAGATGACGTCTATAGTATAGATGACGTCTATTGTATAGATGACGTCTATAGTATAGATGACGTCTATAGTATAGATGACGTCTATAGTATAGATGACGTCTATAGTATAGATGACGTCTATAGTATAGATGACGTCTATAGTATAGATGACGTCTACAGTATAGATGACGTCTATAGGATAGATGACGTCTACAGTATAGATGACGTCTATAGTATAGATGACGTCTATAGTATAGATGACGTCTATAGTATAGATGACGTCTATAGTATAGATGACGTCCATAGTATAGATGACGTCTATAGTATAGATGACGTCTATAGTATAGATGACGTCTATAGTATAGATGACGTCTACAGTATAGATGACGTCTATAGTATAGGTGACGTCTATAGTATTGATCACGTCCATAGTATAGATGACGTCTATAGTATAGATGACGTCTATAGTATAGATGACGTCTATAGTATTGATGATGTCTATAGTATTGATGATGTCTATACCATTGATATGTCTATAGTAGAGATGACGTCTATAGTATAGATGACGTCTATTGCATTGATGACTTCCATAGTATAGATGACGTCTATAGTATAGATGACGTCTATATTATAGATGACGTCTATAGTATAGATGACGTTTATAGTATAGATGACATCTATACTATACGACATCTATAGTATAGATGAGGAATATAGTATAGATGACGTCTATAGTATAGATGACTTCTATAGTAAAGATGACGTCTATAGTGTAGATGACGTCTATAGTAAAGATGACGTCTAAAGTATGGATGACGTTTATAGTATAGATGACATCTATACTATACGACATCTATAGTATAGATGAGGAATATAGTATAGATGACGTCTATAGTATAGATGACGTCTATAGTATAGATGACGTCTATAGTATAGATGACGTTTATAGTATAGATGACATCTATACTATACGACATCTATAGTATAGATGAGGAATATAGTATTGATGACGTCTATAGTATTGATGACGTCTATAGTATTGATGACGTCTATAGCATAGATGACGTCTATAGTATAGATGACGTCTATAGTAGAGACGATGTCTATAGCATAGATGACGTCCATAATATAGATGACGTCTATAGTATAGATGACGTCTATAGTATAGATGACGTCTATAGTATAGATGACGTCTATAGTATAGATGACGTCTATAGTATAGATGACGTCTATAGTATAGATGACGTCTAAAGTATAGATGACGTCTACAGTATAGATGACGTCTATAGTATAGATGACGTCTACAGTATAGATGACGTCTATAGTATAGATGACGTCTATAGTATAGATGACGTCTATAGTATAGATGACGTCTATAGTATAGATGACGTCTATAGTATAGATGACGTCTATAGTATAGATGACGTCTATAATATAGATGACGTCTATAGTATAGATGACGTCTATAGTATTGATGATGTCTATACCATTGATATGTCTATAGTAGAGATGACGTCCATAGTATAGATGACGTCTATAGTATAGATTACGTCTATAGTATAGATGACGTTTATAGTATAGATGACATCTATAGTATAGATGACGTCTATAGTATAGACGACATCTATAGTATAGATGAGGACTATAGTATAGATGACGTCTATTGCATAGATGACGTCCATAGTATAGATGACGTCTATAGTATAGATGACGTCTATAGTATAGATGACGTCTATAGTATAGATGACGTCTATAGTATAGATGACGTCTATAGTATAGATGACGTTTATAGTATAGATGACATCTATAGTATAGATGACGTCTATAGTATAGATGACATCTATAGTATAGATGACGTCTATAGTATAGACGACATCTATAGTATAGATGAGGACTATAGTATAGATGACGTCTATAGTATAGATGACTTCTATAGTAAAGATGACGTCTATAGTGTAGATGACGTCTATAGTATTGATGACGTCTATAGTATTGATGACGTCTATAGTATTGATGACGTCTATAGCATAGATGACGTCTATAGTATTGATCACGTCTATAGTATTGATGATGTCTATACCATTGATATGTCTATAAAAGAGATGACGTCTATAGTATAGATGACGTCTATTGCATAGATGACGTCCATAGTATAGATGACGTCTATAGTATAGATGACGTCTATAGTATAGATGACGTCTATAGTATAGATGACGTTTATAGTATAGATGAGGACTATAGTATAGATGACGTCTGTAGTATAGATGACTTCTATAGTAAAGATGACGTCTATAGTGTAGATGACGTCTATAGTAAAGATGACGTCTAAAGTATGGATGACGTCTATAGTATTGATGACGTCTATAGTATTGATGACGTCTATAGTATTGATGACGTCTATAGCATAGATGACGTCTATAGTATAGATGACGTCTATAGTATAGATGACGTCTAAAGTATAGATGACGTCTATAGTATAGATGACGTCTATAGTAATGATGACATCTATAGTATTGATGACGTCTAAAGTATTGATGATGTCTATAGTATTGATGATGTCTATACTATTGATATGTCTATAGTATAGATGACGTCTATAGTATAGATGACGTCTATAGTAGAGATGATGTCTATAGCATAGATGACGTCTATAGTATAGATGACGTCTATAGTATAGATGACGTCTATAGTATAGATGACGTCTATAGTATAGATGACGTCTATAGTATAGATAACGTCTATAGTATAGATGACGTCTACAGTATAGATGACGTCTATAGTATAGATGACGTCTATAGTATAGATGACGTCTATAGTATAGATGACGTCTATAGTATAGATGACGTCTATAGTATAGATGACGTCTATAGTATAGATGACGTCTATAGTATTGATGATGTCTATACCATTGATATGTCTATAGTAGAGATGACGTCTATAGTATAGATGACGTCTATTGCATAGATGACGTCCATAGTATAGATGACGTCTATAGTATAGATGACGTCTATAGTATAGATGACGTCTATAGTATAGATGACGTTTATAGTATAGATGACATCTATAGTATAGATGACGTCTATAGTATAGACGACATCTATAGTATAGATGAGGACTATAGTATAGATGACGTCTATAGTATAGATGACTTCTATAGTAAAGATGACGTCTATAGTGTAGATGACGTCTACAGTAAAGATGACGTCTAAGGTATGGATGACGTCTATAGTATTGATGACGTCTATAGTATTGATGACGTCTATAGTATTGATGACGTCTATAGCATAGATGACGTCTATAGTATAGATGACGTCTAAAGTATAGATGACGTCTATAGTATAGATGACGTCTATAGTATTGATGACGTCTATAGTATTGATGACGTCTATAGTATTGATGATGTCTATAGTATTGATGATGTCTATACTATTGATATGTCTATAGTATAGATGACGTCTATAGTATAGATGACGTCTATTGCATAGATGACGTCCATAGTATAGATGACGTCTATTGTATAGATGACGTCTATAGTAGAGAAGATGTCTATAGCATTGATGACGTCCATAGTATAGATGATGTCTATAGTATAGATGACGTCTATAGTATAGATGACGTCTATAGTATAGATGCCGTCTATAGTATAGATGACGTCTAAAGTAAAGATGACGTCTAAAATATTTATGACGTCTATAGTATAGATGACGTCTATAGTATAGATGACGTCTATAGTATAGATGACGTCTATAGTATAGATGACGTCTACAGTATAGATGACGTTTATAGTATAGATGACGTCTATAGTATAGATGACGTCTATAGTATAGATGACGTCTATAGTATAGATGACGTCCATAGTATAGATGATGTCTATAGTATAGATGACGTCTATAATATAGATGACGTCTATAGTATAGATGACGTCTATAGTATAGATGACGTTTATAGAATAGATGACGTCTATAGTATAGATGACGTCTATAGTATAGATGACGTCTATAGTATAGATAACGTCTATAGTATAGATGACGTCTAAAGTATAGATGACGTCTATAGTATAGATGACGTCTATAGTATTGATGACGTCTATAGTATTGATGACGTCTATAGTATTGATGATGTCTATAGTATTGATGATGTCTATACTATTGATATGTCTATAGTATAGATGACGTCTATAGTATAGATGACGTCTATTGCATAGATGACGTCCATAGTATAGATGACGTCTATAGTATAGATGACGTCTATAGTAGAGAAGATGTCTATAGCATAGATGACGTCCATAGTATAGACGATGTCTATAGTATAGATGACGTCTATAGTAAAGATGACGTCTATATTATAGATGCCGTCTATAGTATAGATGACGTCTAAAGTTTAGATGACGTCTAAAGTATTGATGACGTCTATAGTATAGATGACGTCTATAGTAAAGATGACGTCTATAGTATAGATGACGTCTACAGTATGGATGACGTTTATAGTATAGATGTCGTCTATAGTTTTGATGAGGTCTATAGTATAGATGATATCTATAGTATTGATATGTCTATAGTATAGATGACGTCTATAGTACAGATGACGTCTATTGCATAGATGACGTCCATAGTATAGATGACGTCTATAGTATAGATGACGTCTATAGTGTAGATGACCTCTATAGTATAGATAACGTCTATAGTATACATGACCTCTATAGTATAGATGACGTCTATAGTATAGATGACGTCTATAGTATAGATGACGTCTATAGTATAGATGACGTCTATAGTATAGATGACGTCTAAAGTATAGATGACGTCTATAGTATAGATGACGTCTATAGTATTGATGACGTCTATAGTATTGATGACTTCTATAGTATTGATGATGTCTATAGTATTGATGATATCTATAGTATTGATATGTCTATAGTATAGATGACGTCTATAGTATAGATGACGTCTATTGCATAGATGACGTCCATAGTATAGATGACGTCTATAGTATAGATGACGTCTATAGTAGAGATGATGTCTATAGCATAGATGACGTCCATAGTATAGATGATGTCTATAGTATTGATGACGTCTATAGTACAGATGACGTCTATAGTATAGATGACGTCTATTGTATGGATGACGTCTATAGTATAGATGACGTCTATAGTTTAGATGACGTCTATAGTATAGATGACGTCTATGGTATAGATGACGTCTATAGTATAGATGATGTCTATAGTTTAGATGACGTCTATATTATAGATGACGTCTATAGTACAGATGACGTCTATATTATAGATGACGTCTATAGTATAGATGACGTCTATAGTATAGATGACGTCTATAGTGTAGATGAGGTCTATAGTATAGTATATAGTATAGATGGCGTCTATAGTATAGATGGCATCTATAGTATAGATGACGTCTGTAGTATAGATGACGTTTATAATATTGATGACGTCTATAGTATTGATAATATCTATAGTATTGATGACGTCTATAGTATTGATTATGTCTATAGTATTGATGACGTCTATAGTATTGATGATGTCTATAGTATTGATGACGTCAACAGTATAGATGACGTCTATAGTATAGATGACGTCTATAGTATAGACGACATCTATAGTCGACATCTATGTCGTTTATAGTATAGACGACATCTATAGTACAGATGACGTCTATAGTATAGACGACATCTATAGTATAGATGACGTCTATAGTATAGACGACATCTATAGTATAGATGACGCCTATAGTATAGACGATATCTATAATATAGACGACATCTATAGTAAAGATGACGTCTATAGTATAGACGACATCTATAGTATAGATGACATCTATAGTATAGACGACATCTATAGTATAGATGACGTCTATAGAATAGACGACATCTATAGTATAGATGACGTCTATAGTATAGACGACATCTATAGTATAAATGACCTCTATAGTATAGATGACGTCTATAGTATAAATGACCTCTATAGTAAAGATGACGTCTATAGTATAGATGACGTCTATAGTAAAGATGACGTCTAAAGTATGGATGACGTCTATAGTATTGATGACATCTATAGTATTGATGACGTCTATAGTATTGATGACGTCTATAGTATTGATGACGTCTATAGCATAGATGACGTCTATAGTATAGATGACGTCTATAGTATAGATGACGTCTATAGTATAGATGACGTCTATAGCATAGATGACGTCTATAGTATAGATGACGTCTATAGTTTAGATGACGTCTATAGTATAGATGACGTCTATAGTATAGATGACGTCTATAGTATAGATGACGTCTATAGTATAGATGACGTCTATAGTATAGATGACGTCTATAGTATAGATGACGTCTATAGTATAGATGACGTCTATAGTATAGATGACGTCTATAGTATAGATGACGTCTATAGTATAGATTACGTCTATAGTATAGATGACGTCTCTAGTATAGATTACGTCTATAGTATAGACGACGTCTATAGTATAGATGACGTCTATAGTATAGATGACGTCTATAGTATAGATGACGTCTATAGTATAGATGACGTCTATAGTATAGATGACGTCTATAGTATAGATGACGTCTATAGTATAGATGACGTCTATAGTATAGATGACGTCTATAGTATAGATGACGTCTATAGTATAGATGACGTCTATAGTATAGATGACGTCTATAGTATAGATGACGTCTATAGTATAGATGACGTCTATAGTATAGATGACGTCTATAGTATAGATGACGTCTATAGTATAGATGACGTCTATAGTATAGATGACGTCTATAGTATAAATGACGTCTATAGTGTAGATGACGTCTATAGTATAGATGACGTCTATAGTATAGATGACGTCTATAGTATAGATGACGTCTATAGTATAGACGACATCTATAGTATAGATGACATCTATAGTATAGACGACATCTATAGTATAGATGACGTCTATAGTATAGATGACTTCTATAGTAAAGATGACGTCTATAGTATAGATGACGTCTATAGTAAAGATGACGTTTAAAGTATGGATGACGTCTATAGTATTGATGACGTCTATAGTATTGATGACGTCTATAGTATTGATGACGTCTATAGCATTGATGACGTCTATAGCATAGATGACGTCTATAGTATAGATGACGTCTATAGTATAGATGACGTCTATAGTATAGATGACGTCTATAGTATAGATGACGTCTATAGTATAGATGACGTCTATAGTATAGATGACGTCTATAGTATAGATGACGTCTATAGTATAGATGACGTCTATAGTATAGATGACGTCTATAGTATAGATGACGTCTATAGTATAGATGACGTCTATAGTATAGATGACGTCTATAGTATAGATGACGTCTATAGTATAGATGACGTCTATTGTATAGATGATGTCTATAGTATAGATGACGTCTATAGTATAGATGACGTCTATAGTATAGATGACGTCTATAGTATAGATGACGTCTACAGTATAGATGACGTCTATAGGATAGATGACGTCTACAGTATAGATGACGTCTATAGTATAGATGACGTCTATAGTATAGATGACGTCTATAGTATAGATGACGTCTATAGTATAGATGACGTCTATAGTATAGATGACGTCTATAGTATAGATGACGTCTATAGTATAGATGACGTCTATAGTATAGATGACGTCTACAGTATAGATGACGTCTATAGTATAGATGACGTCTATAGTATTGATCACGTCTATAGTATTGATGATGTCTATACCATTGATATGTCTATAGTAGAGATGACGTCTATAGTATAGATGACGTCTATTGCATAGATGACGTCCATAGTATAGATGACGTCTTTAGTATAGATGACGTCTATAGTATAGATGACGTCTATAGTATAGATGACGTTTATAGTATAGATGACATCTATACTATACGACATCTATAGTATAGATGAGGAATATAGTATAGATGACGTCTATAGTATAGATGACTTCTATAGTAAAGATGACGTCTATAGTGAAGATGACGTCTATAGTAAAGATGACGTCTAAAGTATGGATGACGTCTATAGTATTGATGACGTCTATAGTATTGATGACGTCTATAGTATTGATGACGTCTATAGCATAGATGACGTCTATAGTATAGATGACGTCTATAGTAGAGACGATGTCTATAGCATAGATGACGTCCATAATATAGATGACGTCTATAGTATAGATGACGTCTATAGTATAGATGACGTCTATAGTATAGATGACGTCTATAGTATAGATGACGTCTATAGTATAGATGACGTCTACAGTATAGATGACGTCTATAGTATAGATGACGTCTACAGTATAGATGACGTCTATAGTATAGATGACGTCTACAGTATAGATTACGTCTATAGTATAGATGACGTCTATAGTATAGATGACGTCTATAGTATAGATGACGTCTATAGTATAGATGACGTCTATAGTATAGATGACGTCTATAGTATAGATGACGTCTATAATATAGATGACGTGTATAGTATAGATGACGTCTATAGTATTGATGATATCTATACCATTGATATGTCTATAGTAGAGATGACGTCTATAGTATAGATGACGTCTATTGCATAGATGACGTCCATAGTATAGATGACGTCTATAGTATAGATGACGTCTATAGTATAGATGACGTCTATAGTATAGATGACGTCTATTGTATAGATGACGTCTATAGTATAGATGACGTCTATAGTATAGATGACGTCTATAGTATAGATGACGTCTATAGTATAGATGACGTCTATAGTATAGATGACGTCTATAGTATAGATGACGTCTATAGTATAGATGACGTCTACAGTATAGATGACGTCTATAGGATAGATGACGTCTACAGTATAGATGACGTCTATAGTATAGATGACGTCTATAGTATAGATGACGTCTATAGTATAGATGACGTCTATAGTATAGATGACGTCTATAGTATAGATGACGTCTATAGTATAGATGACGTCTATAGTATAGATGACGTCTACAGTATAGATGACGTCTATAGTATAGGTGACGTCTATAGTATTGATCACGTCCATAGTATAGATGACGTCTATAGTATAGATGACGTCTATAGTATAGATGACGTCTATAGTATTGATGATGTCTATAGTATTGATGATGTCTATACCATTGATATGTCTATAGTAGAGATGACGTCTATAGTATAGATGACGTCTATTGCATAGATGACGTCCATAGTATAGATGATGTCTATAGTATAGATGACGTCTATAGTATAGATGACGTCTATAGTATAGATGACGTTTATAGTATAGATGACATCTATACTATACGACATCTATAGTATAGATGAGGAATATAGTATAGATGACGTCTATAGTATAGATGACTTCTATAGTAAAGATGACGTCTATAGTGTAGATGACGTCTATAGTAAAGATGACGTCTAAAGTATGGATGACGTTTATAGTATAGATGACATCTATACTATACGACATCTATAGTATAGATGAGGAATATAGTATAGATGACGTCTATAGTATAGATGACGTCTATAGTATAGATGACGTCTATAGTATAGATGACGTTTATAGTATAGATGACATCTATACTATACGACATCTATAGTATAGATGAGGAATATAGTATTGATGACGTCTATAGTATTGATGACGTCTATAGTATTGATGACGTCTATAGCATAGATGACGTCTATAGTATAGATGACGTCTATAGTAGAGACGATGTCTATAGCATAGATGACGTCCATAATATAGATGACGTCTATAGTATAGATGACGTCTATAGTATAGATGACGTCTACAGTATAGATGACGTCTATAGTATAGATGACGTCTACAGTATAGATGACGTCTATAGTATAGATGACGTCTATAGTATAGATGACGTCTATAGTATAGATGACGTCTATACTATACGACATCTATAGTATAGATGAGGAATATAGTATTGATGACGTCTATAGTATTGATGACGTCTATAGTATTGATGACGTCTATAGCATAGATGACGTCTATAGTATAGATGACGTCTATAGTAGAGACGATGTCTATAGCATAGATGACGTCTATAGTATAGATGACGTCTATAGTATAGATGACGTCTATAGTATAGATGACGTCTACAGTATAGATGACGTCTATAGTATAGATGACGTCTACAGTATAGATGACGTCTATAGTATAGATGACGTCTATAGTATAGATGACGTCTATAGTATAGATGACGTCTATAGTATAGATGACGTCTATAGTATAGATGACGTCTATAGTATAGATGACGTCTATAATATAGATGACGTCTATAGTATAGATGACGTCTATAGTATTGATGATGTCTATACCATTGATATGTCTATAGTAGAGATGACGTCTATAGTATAGATGACGTCTATTGCATAGATGACGTCCATAGTATAGATGACGTCTATAGTATAGATGACGTCTATAGTATAGATGACATTTATAGTATAGATGACATCTATAGTATAGATGACGTCTATAGTATAGACGACATCTATAGCATAGATGAGGACTATAGTATAGATGACGTCTATTGCATAGATGACGTCCATAGTATAGATGACGTCTATAGTATAGATGACGTCTATAGTATAGATGACGTCTATAGTATAGATGACGTTTATAGTATAGATGACATCTATAGTATAGATGACGTCTATAGTATAGATGACATCTATAGTATAGATGACGTCTATAGTATAGACGACATCTATAGTATAGATGAGGACTATAGTATAGATGACGTCTATAGTATAGATGACTTCTATAGTAAAGATGACGTCTATAGTGTAGATGACGTCTATAGTATTGATGACGTCTATAGTATTGATGACGTCTATAGTATTGATGACGTCTATAGCATAGATGACGTCTATAGTATTGATCACGTCTATAGTATTGATGATGTCTATACCATTGATATGTCTATAAAAGAGATGACGTCTATAGTATAGATGACGTCTATTGCATAGATGACGTCCATAGTATAGATGACGTCTATAGTATAGATGACGTCTATAGTATAGATGACGTCTATAGTATAGATGACGTCTATAGTATAGATGACGTTTATAGTATAGATGAGGACTATAGTATAGATGACGTCTGTAGTATAGATGACTTCTATAGTAAAGATGACGTCTATAGTGTAGATGACGTCTATAGTAAAGATGACGTCTAAAGTATGGATGACGTCTATAGTATTGATGACGTCTATAGTATTGATGACGTCTATAGTATTGATGACGTCTATAGCATAGATGACGTCTATAGTATAGATGACGTCTATAGTATAAATGACGTCTAAAGTATAGATGACGTCTATAGTATAGATGACGTCTATAGTATTGATGACATCTATAGTATTGATGACGTCTAAAGTATTGATGATGTCTATAGTATTGATGATGTCTATACTATTGATATGTCTATAGTATAGATGACGTCTATAGTATAGATGACGTCTATAGTAGAGATGATGTCTATAGCATAGATGACGTCTATAGTATAGATGACGTCTATAGTATAGATGACGTCTATAGTATAGATGACGTCTATAGTATAGATGACGTCTATAGTATAGATGACGTCTATAGTATAGATGACGTCTACAGTATAGATGACGTCTATAGTATAGATGACGTCTATAGTATAGATGACGTCTATAGTATAGATGACGTCTATAGTATAGATGACGTCTATAGTATAGATGACGTCTATAGTATAGATGACGTCTATAGTATTGATGATGTCTATACCATTGATATGTCTATAGTAGAGATGACGTCTATAGTATAGATGACGTCTATTGCATAGATGACGTCCATAGTATAGATGACGTCTATAGTATAGATGACGTCTATAGTATAGATGACGTCTATAGTATAGATGACGTTTATAGTATAGATGACATCTATAGTATAGATGACGTCTATAGTATAGACGACATCTATAGTATAGATGAGGACTATAGTATAGATGACGTCTATAGTATAGATGACTTCTATAGTAAAGATGACGTCTATAGTGTAGATGACGTCTACAGTAAAGATGACGTCTAAGGTATGGATGACGTCTATAGTATTGATGACGTCTATAGTATTGATGACGTCTATAGTATTGATGACGTCTATAGCATAGATGACGTCTATAGTATAGATGACGTCTAAAGTATAGATGACGTCTATAGTATAGATGACGTCTATAGTATTGATGACGTCTATAGTATTGATGACGTCTATAGTATTGATGATGTCTATAGTATTGATGATGTCTATACTATTGATATGTCTATAGTATAGATAACGTCTATAGTATAGATGACGTCTATTGCATAGATGACGTCCATAGTATAGATGACGTCTATTGTATAGATGACGTCTATAGTAGAGAAGATGTCTATAGCATTGATGACGTCCATAGTATAGATGATGTCTATAGTATAGATGACGTCTATAGTATAGATGACGTCTATAGTATAGATGCCGTCTATAGTATAGATGACGACTAAAGTAAAGATGACGTCTAAAATATTTATGACGTCTATAGTATAGATGACGTCTATAGTATAGATGACGTCTATAGTATAGATGACGTCTATAGTATAGATGACGTCTACAGTATAGATGACGTTTATAGTATAGATGACGTCTATAGTATAGATGACGTCTATAGTATAGATGACGTCTATAGTATAGATGACGTCCATAGTATAGATGATGTCTATAGTATAGATGACGTCTATAATATAGATGACGTCTATAGTATAGATGACGTCTATAGTATAGATGACGTTTATAGAATAGATGACGTCTATAGTATAGATGACGTCTATAGTATAGATGACGTCTATAGTATAGATAACGTCTATAGTATAGATGACGTCTAAAGTATAGATGACGTCTATAGTATAGATGACGTCTATAGTATTGATGACGTCTATAGTATTGATGACGTCTATAGTATTGATGATGTCTATAGTATTGATGATGTCTATACTATTGATATGTCTATAGTATAGATGACGTCTATAGTATAGATGACGTCTATTGCATAGATGACGTCCATAGTATAGATGACGTCTATAGTATAGATGACGTCTATAGTAGAGAAGATGTCTATAGCATAGATGACGTCCATAGTATAGACGATGTCTATAGTATAGATGACGTCTATAGTAAAGATGACGTCTATATTATAGATGCCGTCTATAGTATAGATGACGTCTAAAGTTTAGATGACGTCTAAAGTATTGATGACGTCTATAGTATAGATGACGTCTATAGTAAAGATGACGTCTATAGTATAGATGACGTCTACAGTATGGATGACGTTTATAGTATAGATGACGTCTATAGTTTTGATGACGTCTATAGTATAGATGATATCTATATTATTGATATGTCTATAGTATAGATGACGTCTATAGTACAGATGACGTCTATTGCATAGATGACGTCCATAGTATAGATGACGTCTATAGTATAGATGACGTCTATAGTGTAGATGACCTCTATAGTATAGATAACGTCTATAGTATACATGACCTCTATAGTATAGATGACGTCTATAGTATAGATGACGTCTATAGTATAGATGACGTCTATAGTATAGATGACGTCTAAAGTATAGATGACGTCTATAGTATAGATGACGTCTATAGTATTGATGACGTCTATAGTATTGATGACTTCTATAGTATTGATGATGTCTATAGTATTGATGATATCTATAGTATTGATATGTCTATAGTATAGATGACGTCTATAGTATAGATGACGTCTATTGCATAGATGACGTCCATAGTATAGATGACGTCTATAGTATAGATGACGTCTATAGTAGAGATGATGTCTATAGCATAGATGACGTCCATAGTATAGATGATGTCTATAGTATTGATGACGTCTATAGTACAGATGACGTCTATAGTATAGATGACGTCTATTGTATGGATGACGTCTATAGTATAGATGACGTCTATAGTTTAGATGACGTCTATAGTATAGATGACGTCTATGGTATAGATGACGTCTATAGTATAGATGATGTCTATAGTTTAGATGACGTCTATATTATAGATGACGTCTATAGTATAGATGACGTCTATATTATAGATGACGTCTATAGTATAGATGACGTCTATAGTATAGATGACGTCTATAGTGTAGATGAGGTCTATAGTATAGTATATAGTATAGATGGCGTCTATAGTATAGATGGCATCTATAGTATAGATGACGTCTATAGTATAGATGACGTCTGTAGTATAGATGACGTTTATAATATTGATGACGTCTATAGTATTGATAATATCTATAGTATTGATGACGTCTATAGTATTGATTATGTCTATAGTATTGATGACGTCTATAGTATTGATGATGTCTATAGTATTGATGACGTCAACAGTATAGATGACGTCTATAGTATAGATGACGTCTATAGTATAGACGACATCTATAGTCGACATCTATGTCGTTTATAGTATAGACGACATCTATAGTACAGATGACGTCTATAGTATAGACGACATCTATAGTATAGATGACGTCTATAGTATAGACGACATCTATAGTATAGATGACGTCTATAGTATAGACGACATCTATAGTATAGATGACGCCTATAGTATAGACGATATCTATAATATAGACGACATCTATAGTAAAGATGACGTCTATAGTATAGACGACATCTATAGTATAGATGACATCTATAGTATAGACGACATCTATAGTATAGATGACGTCTATAGAATAGACGACATCTATAGTATAGATGACGTCTATAATATAGACGACATCTATAGTATAAATGACCTCTATAGTATAGATGACGTCTATAGTATAAATGACCTCTATAGTAAAGATGACGTCTATAGTATAGA
Organism: Neoascia interrupta; assembly: GCA_947623515.1. NCBI lineage: Eukaryota > Metazoa > Arthropoda > Insecta > Diptera > Syrphidae > Neoascia > Neoascia interrupta. The sequence goes on from CANQKQ010000033.1 coordinate 433,868, forward strand.
TGACGTCTATAGTAAAGATGACGTCTAAAGTATGGATGACGTCTATAGTATTGATGACATCTATAGTATTGATGACGTCTATAGTATTGATGACGTCTATAGTATTGATGACGTCTATAGCATAGATGACGTCTATAGTATAGATGACGTCTATAGTATAGATGACGTCTATAGTATAGATGACGTCTATAGCATAGATGACGTCTATAGTATAGATGACGTCTATAGTTTAGATGACGTCTATAGTTTAGATGACGTCTATAGTATAGATGACGTCTATAGTATAGATGACGTCTATAGTATAGATGACGTCTATAGTATAGATGACGTCTATAGTATAGATGACGTCTATAGTATAGATGACGTCTATAGTATAGATGACGTCTATAGTATAGATGACGTCTATAGTATAGATGACGTCTATAGTATAGATTACGTCTATAGTATAGATGACGTCTCTAGTATAGATTACGTCTATAGTATAGACGACGTCTATAGTATAGATTACGTCTATAGTATAGATGACGTCTCTAGTATAGATTACGTCTATAGTATAGACGACGTCTATAGTATAGATGACGTCTATAGTATAGATGACGTCTATAGTATAGATGACGTCTATAGTATAGATGACGTCTATAGTATAGATGACATCTATAGTATAGATGACGTCTATAGTATAGATGACGTCTATAGTATAGATGACGTCTATAGTATAGATGACGTCTATAGTATAGATGACGTCTATAGTATAGATGACGTCTATAGTATAAATGACGTCTATAGTGTAGATGACGTCTATAGTATAGATGACGTCTATAGTATAGATGACGTCTATAGTATAGATGACGTCTATAGTATAGACGACATCTATAGTATAGATGACATCTATAGTATAGATGACATCTATAGTATAGACGACATCTATAGTATAGATGACGTCTATAGTATAGATGACTTCTATAGTAAAGATGACGTCTATAGTATAGATGACGTCTATAGTAAAGATGACGTTTAAAGTATGGATGACGTCTATAGTATTGATGACGTCTATAGTATTGATGACGTCTATAGTATTGATGACGTCTATAGTATAGATGACGTCTATAGTATAGATGACGTCTATAGTATAGATGACGTCTATAGTATAGATGACGTCTATAGTATAGATGACGTCTATAGTATAGATGACGTCTATAGTATAGATGACGTCTATAGTATAGATGACGTCTATAGTATAGATGACGTCTATAGTATAGATGACGTCTATAGTATAGATGACGTCTATAGTATAGATGACGTCTATAGTATAGATGACGTCTATAGTATAGATGACGTCTATAGTATAGATGACGTCTATAGTATAGATGACGTCTATAGTATAGATGACGTCTATAGTATAGATGACGTCTATAGTATAGATGACCTCTATAGTATATGATGACGTCTATAGTATAGATGACGTCTATAGTATAGATGACGTCTTTAGTATAGATGACGTCTATAGTATAGATGAGGTCTATAGTATAGATGACGTCTATAGTATAGATGACGTCTATAGTATAGATGACGTCTAAAGTATAGATGACGTCTATAGTATAGATGACGTCTATAGTATAGATTACGTCTATAGTATAGATGACGTCTAAAGTATAGATGACGTCTATAGTATAGATGACGTCTATAGTATTGATGACGTCTATAGTATTGATGATGTCTATAGTATTGATGATGTCTATACAATTGATATGTCTATAGTATAGATGACGTCTATAGTATAGATGACGTCTATAGTATAGATGACGTCTAAAGTATAGATGATGTCTATAGTATAGATGACGTCTATAGTATAGATTACGTCTATAGTATAGATGACGTCTAAAGTATAGATGACGTCTATAGTATAGATGACGTCTATACTATAGACGGCGTCTATACTATAGACGGCGTCTATAGTATAGATGGCGTCTATAGTGTAGATGGCGTCTATAGTATAGATGACGTCTATAGTATAGATGACGTCTATAGTATAGATGACGTCTATAGTATAGATGACGTCTATAGTATAGATGACGTCTATAGTATAGATGACGTCTATAGTATAGATGACGTCTATAGTATAGATGACGTCTATAGTATAGATGACGTCTATAGTATAGATGACGTCTATAGTATAGGTGACGTCTATTGCATAGATGACGTCCATAGTATAGATGACTTCTATAGTATAGATGACGTCTATAGTAGAGATGATGTCTATAGCATAGATGACGTCCACAGTATAGATGACGTCTATAGTATAGATGGCGTCTATAGTATAGATGACGTCTATAGTAAAGATGATGTCTATAGTATAGATGACGTCTATAGTATAGATGACGTCTATAGTATAGATGACGTCTATAGTATAGATGACGTCTATAGTATAGATGACGTCTATAGTATAGATGACGTCTATAGTATAGATGACGTCTATAGTATAGATGACGTCTATAGTATAGATGACGTCTATAGTATAGATGACATCTATAGTATAGATGACGTCTATAGTATAGATGACGTCTATAGTATAGATGACGTCTATAGTATAGATGACGTCTATAGTATAGATGACGTCTATAGTATAGATGACGTCTATAAAATAGATGACGTCTATAGTATAGATGCCGTCTATAGTATAGATGACGTCTATAGTATAGATGACGTCTATAGTATAGATGCCGTCTATAGTATAGATGACGTCTATAGTATAGATGACGTCTATAAAATAGATGACGTCTATAGTATAGATGCCGTCTATAGTATAGATGACGTCTATAGTATAGATGACGTCTATAGTATAGATGCCGTCTATAGTATAGATGACGTCTATAGTATAGATGACGTCTATAATATAGATGACGTCTATAATATAGATGACGTCTATAGTATAGATGACGTCTATAGTATAGATGACGTCTATAGTATAGATGAAGTCTATAGCATAGATGAAGTCTATAGCATAGATGACGTCTATAGTATAGATGAAGTCTATAGCATAGATGAAGTCTATAGCATAGATGACGTCTATAGTATAGATGACGTCTATAGTATAGATGACGTCTATAGTATAGATGAAGTCTATAGCATAGATGAAGTCTATAGCATAGATGACGTCTATAGTATAGATGACGTCTATAGTATAGATGACGTCTATAGTATAGATGACGTCTATAGTATAGATGACGTCTATAGTATAGATGACGTCTATAGTATTGATGTCTATAGTATAGATGACGTCTATAGTATAGATGACGTCTATAGTATAGATGACGTCTATAGTATAGATGACGTCTATAGTATTGATGACATCTATAGTATAGATGACGTCTATAGTATAGATGACATCTATAGTATACATGACGTCTATAGTATAGATGACGTCTATAGTATAGATTACGTCTATAGCATAGACGACATCTATCCTATAGATGACTTCTATAGTATAGATGACGTCTAAAGTATTGATGACGTCTATAGTGTTGATGACGTCTATAGCATAGATGACGTCTATAGTATAGATGACTTTTATAGTATAGATGACGTCTATAGTATAGATGACGTTTATAGTATAGATGACGTCTATAGTAAAGATGACGTCTATAGTATAGCTGAAGTCTATAGTATAGATGACGTCTATAGTATAGATGACGTCTATAGTATAGATGAAGTCTATAGTAAAGATGAAGTCTATAGTAAAGATGAAGTCTATAGTAAAGATGACGTCTATAGCATAGATGACGTCTATAGTATAGATGACGTCTATAGTATAGATGACGTCTATAGTATAGATGACGTCTATAGTATAGATGACGTCTATAGTAAAGATGACGACTATAGTATAGATGACGTCTATAGTATAGATGAGGTCTATAGTATAGATGACGTCTATAGTATAGACCTCGTCTATAGTATAGACCTCGTCTATAGTATAGATGACGTCTATAGTACAGATGACGTCTATAGTACAGATGACGTCTATAGTATAGATGACGTCAATAGTATAGATGACGTCTATAGTATAGATGACGTCTATAATTAAGATGACGTCTATAGTATAGATGACGTCTATAGTATAGATGACGTCTATAGTATAGATGATGGCTATAATATAGATGACGTCTATAGTATAGATGACGTCTATAGTATAGATGACGTCTATAGTATAGATGACGTCTATAGTAAAGATGACGTCTATAGTATAGATGACGTCTATAGTATAGATGACGTCTATAGTATAGATGACGTCTATAGTATAGATGACGTCTATAGTATAGATGACGTCTATAGTATAGATGACGTCTATAGTATAGATGACGTCTATAGTATAGATGACGTCTATATTATAGACGACGTCTATATCATAGACGACATCTATAGTATAGATGACATCTATAGTAAAGATGACTTCTATAGTATAGATGACTTCTATAGTATAGATGACGTCTAAAGTATAGATGACGTCTATAGTTTTGATGACGTCTATAGTATTGATGACGTCTATAGTGTTGATGACGTCTATAGTATAGATGACTTTTACAGTATAGATGACGTCTATAGTATAGATGATGTCTATAGTATAGATGACGTCTATAGTATAGATGACGTCTATAGTATAGATGACGTCTATAGTATAGATGACGTCTATAGTATAGATGACGTCTATAGTATAGATGACGTCTATAGTATAGATAAAGTCTATAGTATAGATGACGTCTATAGTATAGATGACGTCTATAGTATAGATGACGTCAATAGTATAGATGACGTCTATAGTATAGATGACGTCTATAATTAAGATGACGTCTATAGTATAGATGACGTCTATAGTATAGATGACGTCTATAGTATAGATGATGTCTATAATATAGATGACGTCTATAGTATAGATGACGTCTATAGTATAGATGACGTCTATAGTATAGATGACGTCTATAGTAAAGATGACGTCTATAGTATAGATGACGTCTATAGTATAGATGACGTCTATAGTATAGATGACGTCTATAGTAGAGATGACGTCTATAGTATAGATGACGTCTATAGTATAGATGACGTCTATAGTATAGATGACGTCTACAGTATACAGGGTGTTTCCAAATTCGATGCAAATATTTTGACACAAGATTCTTGGGTATATTTGAAGAAAAAAAATGTTCTACAGTATGGGCCTATCTCAAATTTTGATACCACTTATTGGGAATTTAAGAAAACACCTACTTTGAGGTACCTTGACCTATACTAACACAAATATCTCCGCTAGCACTTACAACAGGTACTTCATTTAGGACTTAAATTTTAGAAGAAATAGCACTTCTTTTAACTGCATTAAATTAAAATTGATGACTTTTTTAACTTTCGAGATATTTGCTTTTAAGTCGGATCCTTTTTCCCTGCCCATGACATTTTTTTGACTTTCAAGACACATTTCTGCGAAAAATGCGTAATAAACATATGGGTAGTTTTTTTTTTCTAGTGCACCTAACAATACTTAATAAAAATTGCTAAGACAAGTTACCCGAGAAACCCACAGATTTTATGATACTTGGGAAATTCCATAGCAGGTAAAATTATGAAAAACTCGATTCATATAGTATAGTATAGTAAAACTCGACGTCTATAGTATAGATGATGTCTATACTATAGATGACGTCTATAGTATAGATGACGTCTATAGTATAGATGACGTCTATAGTATAGGTGACGTCTATAGTATAGATGACGTCTATAGTATAGATAAAGTCTATAGTATAGATGACGTCTATAGTATAGATAAAGTCTATAGTATAGATGACGTCTATAGTATAGATGACGTCTATAGTATAGATGACGTCAATAGTATAGATGACGTCTATAGTATAGATGACGTCTATAGTATAGATGACGTCAATAGTATAGATGACGTCTATAGTATAGATGACGTCTATAATTAAGATGACGTCTATAGTATAGATGACGTCTATAGTATAGATGACGTCTATAGTATAGATGATGTCTATAATATAGATGACGTCTATAGTATAGATGACGTCTATAGTATAGATGACGTCTATAGTATAGATGACGTCTATAGTAAAGATGACGTCTATAGTATAGATGACGTCTATAGTATAGATGACGTCTATAGTATAGATGACGTCTATAGTATAGATGACGTCTATAGTAGAGATGACGTCTATAGTATAGATGACGTCTATAGTATAGATGACGTCTATAGTATAGATGACGTCTATAGTATAGATGACGTCTATAGTATAGATGCCGTCTATATTATAGACGACATCTATAGTATAGATGACATCTATAGTAAAGATGACTTCTATAGTATAGATGACTTCTATAGTATAGATGACGTCTAAAGTATAGATGACGTCTATAGTTTTGATGACGTCTATAGTATTGATGACGTCTATAGTGTTGATGACGTCTATAGTATAGATGACTTTTACAGTATAGATGACGTCTATAGTATAGATGATGTCTATAGTATAGATGACGTCTATAGTATAGATGACGTCTATAGTATAGATGACGTCTATAGTATAGATGACGTCTATAGTATAGATGACGTCTATAGTATAGATAAAGTCTATAGTATAGATGACGTCTATAGTATAGATGACGTCTATAGTATAGATGACGTCAATAGTATAGATGACGTCTATAGTATAGATGACGTCTATAATTAAGATGACGTCTATAGTATAGATGACGTCTATAGTATAGATGACGTCTATAGTATAGATGATGTCTATAATATAGATGACGTCTATAGTATAGATGACGTCTATAGTATAGATGACGTCTATAGTAAAGATGACGTCTATAGTATAGATGACGTCTATAGTATAGATGACGTCTATAGTATAGATGACGTCTATAGTATAGATGACGTCTATAGTATAGATGACGTCTATAGTATAGATGACGTCTATAGTATAGATGACGTCTATAGTATAGATGACGTCTATAGTATAGATGACGTCTATAGTATAGATTACGTCTATAGTATAGATGACGTCTATAGTATAGATGACGTCTATAGTATAGATGACGTCTATAGTATAGATTACGTCTATAGTATAGATGACGTCTATAGTATAGATGACGTCTATAGTATAGATGACGTCTATAGTATAGATAATGTCTATAGTATAGATGACGTCTATAGTATAGATGACGTCTATAGTATAGATGACGTCTATAGTATAGATCACTTTTATAGTATAGATGACTTTTATAGTATAGATGACGTCTATAGTATAGATGACGTCTATAGTATAGATGACGTCTATAGTATAGATGACGTCTATAGTATAGATGACGTCTATAGTATAGATGACGTCTATAGTATAGATGACGTCTATAGTATAGATGACGTCTATAGTATAGATGACGTCTATAGCATAGATGATGTCTATAGTATAGATGACGTCTATAGTATTGTTGATGTCTATAGCATAGATGACGTCTATAGTATAGATGACGTCTATAGCATAGATGACGTCTATAGCATAGATGACGTCTATGGTATAGATGACGTCTATGGTATTGATGACGTCTATAGTATTGATGATGTCTATAGTATTGATGACGTCTAAAGTATTGATGACGTCTATAGTATAGATGACGTCTATAGTATAGATGATGTCTATAGTATAGATGACGTCCATAGTATAGATGACGTCTATAGTATAGATGACGTCTATAGTATAGATGACGTCTATAGTATAGATGACATCTATAGCATAGATGACGTCTATAGTATATATGACGTCTATAGTATAGATGACGTCTATAGTATAGATGACGTCTATAGTATAGATGACGTCTATAGTATAGATGACGTCTATAGTATAGATAACGGCTATAGTATAGATGACGTCTATAGTATAGATGACGTCTATAGTATAGATGACGTCTATAGTACAGATGACGTCTATAGTATAGATGACGTCTATAGTATAGATGACGTCTATAAAATAGATGACGTCTATAGCATAGATGCCGTCTATAGTATAGATGACGTCTATAGTATAGATGACATCTATAGTATAGATGACGTCTATAGTATAGATGACGTCTATAGTATAGATGACGTCTATAGTATAGATGACGTCTATAGTATAGATGACGTCTATAGTATAGATGACGTCTATAGTATAGATGACGTCTATAGTATAGATGTCGTCTATAGTATAGATGAAGTCTATAGCATAGATGACGTCTATAGTATAGATGACGTCTATAGTATAGATGACGTCTATAGTATAGATGACGTCTATAGTATAGATGACGTCTATAGTATTGATGACGTCTATAGTATTGATGACGTCTATAGTATAGATGACGGCTATAGTATAGATGACATCTATAGTATAGATGACGTCTATAGTATAGATGACGTCTATAGTATACATGACGTCTATAGTATAGATGACGTCTATAGTATAGACGACATCTATATTATAGATGACTTCTATAGTATAGATGACGTCTAAAGTATTGATGACGTCTATAGTGTTGATGACGTCTATAGCATAGATGACGTCTATAGTATAGATGACTTTTATAGTATAGATGACGTCTATAGTATAGATGACGTCTATAGTATAGATGACGTCTATAGTATAGCTGAAGTCTATAGTATAGATGACGTCTATAGTATAGATGACGTCTATGGTATAGATGAAGTCTATAGTAAAGATGAAGTCTATAGTAAAGATGACGTCTATAGCATAGATGACGTCTATAGTATAGATGACGTCTATAGTATAGATGACGTCTATAGTATAGATGACGTCTATAGTATAGATGACGTCTATAGTATAGATGACGTCTATAGTATAGATGACGTCTATAGTATAGATGACGTCTATAGTAAAGATGACGTCTATAGTATAGATGCCGTCTATAGTATAGATGAGGTCTATAGTATAGATGAGGTCTATAGTATAGATGAGGTCTATAGTATAGATGACGTCTATAGTATAGATGACGTCTGTAGTATAGATGGCGTCTATAGTATAGATGACGTCTATAGTATAGATGACGTCTATAGTATAGATGACGTGTATAGTATAGATGACGTCTATAGTATAGATGACGTCTATAGTATAGATGACGTCTATAGTATAGATGACGTCTATAGTATAGATGACGTCTATAGTTTAGATGACGTCTATAGTATAGATGACGTCTATAGTATAAATGACGTCTATAGTATAGATGACGTCTATAGTATAGATGACGCCTATTGTATAGATGGATGACGTCTATAGTATAGATGACGTCTAAAGTATAGGTGACGTCTATAGTATAGATGACATCTATAGTATAGATGACGTCTATAGTATAGATGACGTCTATAGTATAGATGACGTCTATAGTATAGATGACGTCTATAGTATAGATGACGTCTATAGTATAGATGACGTCTATAGTATAGATGACGTCTATAGTATAGATGACGTCTATAGTATAGATGACGTCTATAGTACAGATGACGTCTATAGTATAGATGACGTCTATAGCATAGATGACGTCTATAGTATAGATGACGTCTATAGCATAGATGACGTCTATAGCATAGATGACGTCTATAGTATAGATGACGTCTATAGTATAGATGACGTTTATATTATTGATGACGTTTATAGTATTGATGATGTCTATAGTATTGATGACGTCAATAGTATAGATGACGTCTATAGTAAAGATGACGTCTATAGTATAGATGACGTCTATAGTATAGACGACGTCTATAGTATAGATGACGTCTATAGTATGGATGACGTCTATAGTATAGACGACGTCTATAGTATAGATGACGTCTATAGTATAGATGACGTCTATAGTATAGATGACGTCTATAGTATAGATGACGTCTATAGTATAGATGACGTCTATAGTATAGATGACGTCTATAGTATAGACTTCGTCTATAGTATAGATGACGTCTATAGTACAGATGACGTCTATGGTACAGATGACGTCTATAATATAGATGACGTCAATAGTATAGATGACGTCTATAGTATAGATGACGTCTATAGTATAGATGACGTCTATAGTATAGATGACGTCTAAAGTATAGATGACGTCTATAGTATTGATGACGTCTATAGTATTGATGACGTCTATAGTATTGATGATGTCTATAGTATTGATGATGTCTATAGTATTGATATGTCTATAGTATAGATGACGTCTATAGTATAGATGACGTCTATTGCATAGATGACGTCCATAGTATAGATGACGTCTATAGTATAGATGACGTCTATAGTAGAGATGATGTCTATAGCATAGATGACGTCCATAGTATAGATGACGTCTATAGTATAGATGACGTCTATAGTATAGATGACGTCTATAGTATAGATGACGTCTATAGTATAGATGACGTCTATAGTATAGATGACGTCTATAGTATAGATGACGTCTATAGTATAGATGACGTCTATAGTATAGATGACGTCTATAGTATAGATGACGTCTATAGTATAGATGACGTCTATAGTATAGATGACGTCTATAGTATAGATGACGTCTATAGTATAGATGACGTCTATAGTATAGATGACGTCTATAGTATAGATGACGTCTATAGTATAGATGACGTCTATAGTATAGATGACGTCTATAGTATAGATGACGTCTATAGTATAGATGACGTCTATAGTATAGGTGACGTCTATAGTATAGATGACGTCTATAGTATAGATGACGTCTATAGTATAGATGACGTCTATAGTATAGATGACGTCTATAGCATAGATGACGTCTATAGCTTAGATGACGTCTATAGTATAGATGACGTCTATAGCATAGATGACGTCTATAGTATAGATGACGTCTATAGCATAGATGGCGTCTATAGTATAGATGACGTCTATAGTATTGATGACGTCTATAGTATTGATGACGTCTATAGTATTGATGACGTCTATAGTATAGTTGACGTCTATTGCATAGATGACGTCTATTGCATAGATGACGTCCATAGTATAGATGACGTCTATAGTATAGATGACGTCTATAGTATAGATGACGTCTATAGTATAGATGACGTCTATAGTATAGATGACGTCTATAGCACAGATGACGTCTATAGTATAGATGACGTCTATAGTGTTGACGATGTCTACAGTATTGATCACGTCTATAGTATTGATGATGTCTATAGTATAGATGACGTCTATAGTATAGATGACATCTATAGTAGAGATGACGTCTATAGTATAGACGACATCTATAGTATAGATGACTTCTATAGTATAGATGACGTCTATAGCATAGATGCCGTCTATAGTTTAGATGACGTCTATAGTATAGATGACGTCTATTGTATAGATGACGTCTATAGTATAGATGACGTCTATAGTATAGATGACGTCTATAGCATAGATGACGTCTATAGTATAGATGACGTCTATAGTATTGATGACGTCTACAGTATTGATGACGTCTATAGTATTGATGATGTCTATAGTATAGATGACGTCTATAGTATAGATGACGTCTATAGTATAGACGACATCTATAGTTTAGATGACGTCTATAGTATTGATGACGTCTATAGTATTGATGACGGGTATAGTGTTGATGACGTCTATAGTATAGATGACTTTTATAGTATAGATGACGTCTATATTATAGATGACGTCTATAGTATAAATGACGTCTATAGTATAGATGACGTCTATAGTATAGATGACGTCTATAGTATAGATAACGGCTATAGTATAGATGACGTCTATAGTATAGATGACGTCTATAGTATAGATGACGTCTATAGTACAGATGACGTCTATAGTATAGATGACGTCTATAGTATAGATGACGTCTATAAAATAGATGACGTCTATAGTATAGATGCCGTCTATAGTATAGATGACGTCTATAGTATAGATGACGTCTATAGTATAGATGACGTCTATAGTATAGATGACGTCTATAGTATAGATGACGTCTATAGTATAGATGACGTCTATAGTATAGATGACGTCTATAGTATAGATGACGTCTATAGTATAGATGACGTCTATAGTATAGATGTCTTCTATAGTATAGATGAAGTCTATAGCATAGATGAAGTCTATAGCATAGATGAAGTCTATAGCATAGATGACGTCTATATCATAGATGAAGTCTATAGCATAGATGACGTCTATAGTATAGATGACGTCTATAGTATAGATGACGTCTATAGTATAGATGACGTCTATAGTATAGATGACGTCTATAGTATAGATGAAGTCTATAGTATAGATGACGTCTATAGTATAGATGACGTCTATAGTATAGATGACGTCTATAGTATAGATGACGTCTATAGTATAGATGACGTCTATAGTATTGATGACGTCTATAGTATTGATGACGTCTATAGTATAGATGACGTCTATAGTATAGACGACATCTATAGTATAGATGACGGCTATAGTATAGATGACATCTATAGTATAGATGACGTCTATAGTATAGATGACGTCTATAGTATACATGACGTCTATAGTATAGATGACGTCTATAGTATAGACGACATCTATATTATAGATGACTTCTATAGTATAGATGACGTCTAAAGTATTGATGACGTCTATAGTGTTGATGACGTCTATAGCATAGATGACGTCTATAGTATAGATGACTTTTATAGTATAGATGACGTCCATAGTATAGATGACGTCTATGGTATAGATGACGTCTATAGTATAGCTGAAGTCTATAGTATAGATGACGTCTATAGTATAGATGACGTCTATAGTATAGATGAAGTCTATAGTAAAGATGAAGTCTATAGTAAAGATGACGTCTATAGCATAGATGACGTCTATAGTATAGATGACGTCTATAGTATAGATGACGTCTATAGTATAGATGACGTCTATAGTATAGATGACGTCTATAGTATAGATGACGTCTATAGTATAGATGACGTCTATAGTAAAGATGACGTCTATAGTATAGATGCCGTCTATAGTATAGATGAGGTCTATAGTATAGATGAGGTCTATAGTATAGATGAGGTCTATAGTATAGATGACGTCTATAGTATAGATGACGTCTGTAGTATAGATGGCGTCTATAGTATAGATGACGTCTATAGTATAGATGACGTCTATAGTATAGATGACGTGTATAGTATAGATGACGTCTATAGTATAGATGACGTCTATAGTATAGATGACGTCTATAGTATAGATGACGTCTATAGTATAGATGACGTCTATAGTATAGATGACGTCTATAGTATAGATGACGTCTATAGTATAGATGACGTCTATAGTTTAGATGACGTCTATAGTATAGATGACGTCTATAGTATAAATGACGTCTATTGTATAGATGGATGACGTCTATAGTATAGATGACGTCTAAAGTATAGGTGACGTCTATAGTATAGATGACATCTATAGTATAGATGACGTCTATAGTATAGATGACGTCTATAGTATAGATGACGTCTATAGTATAGATGACGTCTATAGTATAGATGACGTCTATAGTATAGATGACGTCTATAGTATAGATGACGTCTATAGTATAGATGACGTCTATAGTATAGATGACGTCTATAGTATAGATGACGTCTATAGTATAGATGACGTCTATAGTATAGATGAAGTCTATAGCATAGATGACGTCTATAGTATAGATGACGTCTATAGCATAGATGACGTCTATAGCATAGATGACGTCTATAGTATAGATGACGTCTATAGTATAGATGACGTTTATATTATTGATGACGTTTATAGTATTGATGATGTCTATAGTATTGATGACGTCAATAGTATAGATGACGTCTATAGTAAAGATGACGTCTATAGTATAGATGACGTCTATAGTATAGACGACGTCTATAGTATAGATGACGTCTATAGTATGGATGACGTCTATAGTATAGACGACGTCTATAGTATAGATGACGTCTATAGTATAGATGACGTCTATAGTATAGATGACGTCTATAGTATAGATGACGTCTATAGTATAGATGACGTCTATAGTATAGATGACGTCTATAGTATAGATGACGTCTATAGTATAGATGACGTCTATAGTATAGACTTCGTCTATAGTATAGATGACGTCTATAGTACAGATGACGTCTATGGTACAGATGACGTCTATAGTATAGATGACGTCAATAGTATAGATGACGTCTATAGTATAGATGACGTCTATAGTATAGATGACGTCTATAGTATAGATGACGTCTATAGTATAGATGACGTCTATAGTATAGATGACGTCTATAGTATAGATGACGTCTATAGTATAGATGACGTCTATAGTATAGATGACGTCTATAGTATAGATGACGTCTATAGTATAGATGACGTCTATAGTATAGATGACGTCTATAGTATAGATGACGTCTATAGTATAGATGACGTCTATAGTATAGATGACGTCTATAGTATAGATGACGTCTATATTATAGACGACATCTATAGTATAGATGACTTCTATAGTATAAATGACTTCTATAGTATAGATGACGTCTAAAGTATAGATGACGTCTATAGTATTGATGACGTCTATAGTATTGATGACGTCTATAGTGTTGATGAAGTCTATAGTATAGATGACTTTTATAGTATAGATGACGTCTATAGTATAGATGACGTCTATAGTATAGATGACGTCTATAGTATAGATGACGTCTATAGTATAGATGACGTCTATAGTATAGATAATGTCTATAGTATAGATGACGTCTATAGTATAGATGACGTCTATAGTATAGATCACTTTTATAGTATAGATGACTTTTATAGTATAGATGACGTCTATAGTATAGATGACGTCTATAGTATAGATGACGTCTATAGTATAGATGACGTCTATAGTATAGATGACGTCTATAGTATTGATGACGTCTATAGTATAGATGACGTCTATAGTATAGATGACGTCTATAGTATAGATGACGTCTATAGTATTGATGATGTCTATAGCATAGATGACGTCTATAGTATTGATGATGTCTATAGTATTGATGACGTCTAAAGTATTGATGACGTGTATAGTATAGTTGACGTCTATTGCATAGATGACGTCTATTGCATAGATGACGTCCATAGTATAGATGACGTCTATAGTATAGATGACGTCTATAGTATAGATGACGTCTATAGTATAGATGACGTCTATAGTATAGATGACGTCTATAGTATAGATGACGTCTATAGTATAGATGACGTCTATAGTATAGATGACGTCTATAGTATAGATGATGTCTATAGTATAGATGACGTCCATAGTATAGATGACGTCTATAGTATAGATGACGTCTATAGTATAGATGACGTCTATAGTATAGATGACATCTATAGCATAGATGACGTCTATAGTATATATGACGTCTATAGTATAGATGATGTCTATAGTATAGATGACGTCTATAGTATAGATGACGTCTATAGTATAGATGACGTCTATAGTATAGATGACGTCTATAGTATAGATGACGTCTATAGTATAGATGCCGTCTATAGTATAGGTGCCGTCTATAGTATAGGTGCCGTCTATAGTATAGATGACGTCTATAGTATAGATGACGTCTATAGTATAGATGACGTCTATAGTATAGATGACGTCTATAGTATAGATGACGTCTAAAGTATAGATGACGTCTATAGTATTGCTGACGTCTATAGTATTGATGATGTCTATAGTATTGATGATGTCTATAGTATTGATATGTCAATAGTATAGATGACGTCTATTGCATAGATGACGTCCATAGTATAGATGACGTCTATAGTAAAGATGACGTCTATAGTAGAGATGATGTCTATAGCATAGATGACGTCTATAGTATAGATGACGTCTATAGTATAGATGACGTCTATAGTATAGATGACGTCTATAGTATAGATGACGTCTATAGTATAGATGACGTCGATAGTATAGATGACGTCTATAGTATAGATGACGTCTATAGTATAGATGACGTCTATAGTATAGATGACGTCTATAGTATAGATGACGTCTATAGTATAGATGACGTCTATAGTATAGATGACGTCTATAGTATAGATGACGTCTATAGTATAGATGACGTCTATAGTATAGATGACGTCTATAGTATAGATGACGTCTATAGTATAGATGACGTCTATAGTATAGATGACGTCTATAGTATAGATGACGTCTATAGTATAGATGACGTCTATAGTATAGATGACGTCTATAGTATAGATGACGTCTATAGTATAGATGACGTCTATAGTATAGATGACGTCTATAGCATAGATGACGTCTATAGCATAGATGACGTCTATAGTATAGATGACGTCTATAGCATAGATGACGTCTATAGTATAGATGACGTCTATAGTAAAGATGACGTCTATAGTATAGATGACGTCTATAGTATTGATGACGTCTATAAGATTGATGATGTCTATAGTATTGATGACCTCTATAGTATTGATGACGTCTATAGTATAGTTGACGTCTATTGCATAGATGACGTCTATTGCATAGATGACGTCCATAGTATAGATGACGTCTATAGTATAGATGACGTCTATAGTATAGACGACGTCTATAGTATAGATGACGTCTATAGTGTTGACGACGTCTACAGTATTGATGACGTCTATAGTATTGATGATGTCTTAGAGTATAGATGACGTCTATAGTAGAGATGACGTCTATAGTATAGACGACATCTATAGTATAGATGACTTCTATAGTATAGATGACGTCTAAAGTATAGATGACGTCTATAGTATAGATGACGTCTATAGTTTAGATGAAGTCTATAGTATAGATGACGTCTATTGTATAGATGACGTCTATAGTATAGATGACGTCTATAGTATAGATGACGTCTATAGCATAGATGACGTCTATAGTATAGATGACGTCTATAGTATTGATGACGTCTATAGCATAGATGACGTCTATAGTATAGATGACGTCTATAGTATTGATGACGTCTACAGTATTGATGACGTCTATAGTATTGATGATGTCTATGGTATAGATGACGTCTATAGTATAGACGACATCTATAGTTTAGATGACGTCTATAGTATTGATGACGTCTATAGTATTGATGACGGGTATAGTGTTGATGACGTCTATAGTATAGATGACTTTAATAGTATAGATGACGTCTAAAGTATAGATAACGGCTATAGTATAGATGACGTCTATAGTATAGATGACGTCTATAGTATAGATGACGTCTATAGTATAGATGACTTTTATGGTATAGATGACCTTTATAGTATAGATGACGTCTATAGTATAGATGACTTTAATAGTATAGATGACGTCTAAAGTATAGATAACGGCTATAGTATAGATGACGTCTATAGTATAGATGACGTCTATAGTATAGATGACGTCTATAGTATAGATGACTTTTATGGTATAGATGACCTTTATAGTATAGATGACGTCTATAGTATAGATGACGTCTATAGTATAGATGACGTGTATAGTATAGATGACGTCTATAGTATATATGACGTCTATAGTATAGATGACGTCTATAGTATAGATGACGTCTAAAGTATAGATGACGTCTATAGTATTGATGATGTCTATAGCATAGATGACGTCTATAGTATAGATGACGTCTATAGTATAGCTGACGTCTATAGTATTGATGATGTCTATAGTATTGATGACGTCTAAAGTATAAAGACGTCTATAGTATAGATGATGTCTATAGTATAGATGACGTCTATAGTATAGATGACGTCTATAGTATAGATGACGTCTATAGTATAGATGACATCTATAGTATCGATGACGTCTATAGTATATATGACGTCTATAGTATAGATGACGTCTATAGTATAGATGACTTTTATAGTATAGATGACGTCTATAGTATAGATGACGTCTATAGTATAGATGACGTCTATAGTATAGATAACGGCTATAGTATAGATGCCGTCTATAGTATAGGTGCCGTCTATAGTATAGATGACGTCTATAGTATAGATGACGTCTATAGTATAGATGACGTCTATAGTATAGATGACTTTTATAGTATAGATGACGGCTATAGTATAGATGACGTCTATAGTATAGATGACGTCTATAGTATAGATGACGTCTATAGTATAGATGACTTTTATGGTATAGATGACCTTTATAGTATAGATGACGTCTATAGTATAGATGACGTCTATAGTATAGATGACGTGTATAGTATAGATGACGTCTATAGTATATATGACGTCTATAGTATAGATGACGTCTATAGTATAGATGACGTCTAAAGTATAGATGACGTCTATAGTATTGATGATGTCTATAGCATAGATGACGTCTATAGTATAGATGACGTCTATAGTATAGCTGACGTCTATAGTATTGATGATGTCTATAGTATTGATGACGTCTAAAGTATAAAGACGTCTATAGTATAGATGATGTCTATAGTATAGATGACGTCTATAGTATAGATGACGTCTATAGTATAGATGACGTCTATAGTATAGATGACATCTATAGTATCGATGACGTCTATAGTATATATGACGTCTATAGTATAGATGACGTCTATAGTATAGATGACTTTTATAGTATAGATGACGTCTATAGTATAGATGACGTCTATAGTATAGATAACGGCTATAGTATAGATGCCGTCTATAGTATAGGTGCCGTCTATAGTATAGATGACGTCTATAGTATAGATGACGTCTATAGGATAGATGACGTCTATAGTATAGATGACGTCTATAGTATAGATGACGTCTATAGTATAGATGACGTCTATAGTATAGATGACGTCTATAGTATAGATGACGTCTATAGTATAGATGACGTCTATAGTATAGATGACGTCTATAGCATAGATGACGTCTATAGTATAGATGACGTCTATAGTAAAGATGACGTCTATAGTATAGATGACGTCTATAGTATTGATGACGTCTATAAGATTGATGATGTCTATAGTATTGATGACCTCTATAGTATAGATGACGTCTATAGTATTGATGATGTCTATAGCATAGATGACGTCTATAGTATTGATGATGTCTATAGTATTGATGACGTCTAAAGTATTGATGACGTGTATAGTATAGTTGACGTCTATTGCATAGATGACGTCTATTGCATAGATGACGTCCATAGTATAGATGACGTCTATAGTATAGATGACGTCTATAGTATAGATGACGTCTATAGTATAGATGACGTCTATAGTATAGATGACGTCTATAGTATAGATGACGTCTATAGTATAGATGACGTCTATAGTATAGATGACGTCTATAGTATAGATGATGTCTATAGTATAGATGACGTCCATAGTATAGATGACGTCTATAGTATAGATGACGTCTATAGTATAGATGACGTCTATAGTATAGATGACGTCTATAGTATAGATGACATCTATAGCATAGATGACGTCTATAGTATATATGACGTCTATAGTATAGATGATGTCTATATTATAGATGACGTCTATAGTATAGATGACGTCTATAGTATAGATGACGTCTATAGTATAGATGACGTCTATAGTATAGATGACGTCTATAGTATAGATGCCGTCTATAGTATAGGTGCCGTCTATAGTATAGGTGCCGTCTATAGTATAGATGACGTCTATAGTATAGATGACGTCTATAGTATAGATGACGTCTATAGTATAGATGACGTCTATAGTATAGATGACGTCTAAAGTATAGATGACGTCTATAGTATTGCTGACGTCTATAGTAATGATGATGTCTATAGTATTGATGATGTCTATAGTATTGATATGTCAATAGTATAGATGACGTCTATTGCATAGATGACGTCCATAGTATAGATGACGTCTATAGTAAAGATGACGTCTATAGTAGAGATGATGTCTATAGCATAGATGACGTCTATAGTATAGATGACGTCTATAGTATAGATGACGTCTATAGTATAGATGACGTCTATAGTATAGATGACGTCGATAGTATAGATGACGTCTATAGTATAGATGACGTCTATAGTATAGATGACGTCGATAGTATAGATGACGTCTATAGTATAGATGACGTCTATAGTATAGATGACGTCTATAGTATAGATGACGTCTATAGTATAGATGACGTCTATAGTATAGATGACGTCTATAGTATAGATGACGTCTATAGTATAGATGACGTCTATAGTATAGATGACGTCTATAGTATAGATGACGTCTATAGTATAGATGACGTCTATAGTATAGATGACGTCTATAGTATAGATGACGTCTATAGTATAGATGACGTCTATAGTATAGATGACGTCTATAGTATAGATGACGTCTATAGTATAGATGACGTCTATAGCATAGATGACGTCTATAGCATAGATGACGTCTATAGTATAGATGACGTCTATAGCATAGATGACGTCTATAGTATAGATGACGTCTATAGTAAAGATGACGTCTATAGTATAGATGACGTCTATAGTATTGATGACGTCTATAAGATTGATGATGTCTATAGTATTGATGACCTCTATAGTATTGATGACGTCTATAGTATAGTTGACGTCTATTGCATAGATGACGTCTATTGCATAGATGACGTCCATAGTATAGATGACGTCTATAGTATAGATGACGTCTATAGTATAGACGACGTCTATAGTATAGATGACGTCTATAGTGTTGACGACGTCTACAGTATTGATGACGTCTATAGTATTGATGATGTCTATAGTATAGATGACGTCTATAGTAGAGATGACGTCTATAGTATAGACGACATCTATAGTATAGATGACTTCTATAGTATAGATGACGTCTAAAGTATAGATGACGTCTATAGTATAGATGACGTCTATAGTTTAGATGAAGTCTATAGTATAGATGACGTCTATTGTATAGATGACGTCTATAGTATAGATGACGTCTATAGTATAGATGACGTCTATAGCATAGATGACGTCTATAGTATAGATGACGTCTATAGTATTGATGACGTCTATAGCATAGATGACGTCTATAGTATAGATGACGTCTATAGTATTGATGACGTCTACAGTATTGATGACGTCTATAGTATTGATGATGTCTATGGTATAGATGACGTCTATAGTATAGACGACATCTATAGTTTAGATGACGTCTATAGTATTGATGACGTCTATAGTATTGATGACGGGTATAGTGTTGATGACGTCTATAGTATAGATGACTTTAATAGTATAGATGACGTCTAAAGTATAGATAACGGCTATAGTATAGATGACGTCTATAGTATAGATGACGTCTATAGTATAGATGACGTCTATAGTATAGATGACTTTTATGGTATAGATGACCTTTATAGTATAGATGACGTCTATAGTATAGATGACGTCTATAGTATAGATGACGTGTATAGTATAGATGACGTCTATAGTATAGATGACGTCTATAGTATAGATGACGTGTATAGTATAGATGACGTCTATAGTATATATGACGTCTATAGTATAGATGACGTCTATAGTATAGATGACGTCTAAAGTATAGATGACGTCTATAGTATTGATGATGTCTATAGCATAGATGACGTCTATAGTATAGATGACGTCTATAGTATAGCTGACGTCTATAGTATTGATGATGTCTATAGTATTGATGACGTCTAAAGTATAAAGACGTCTATAGTATAGATGATGTCTATAGTATAGATGACGTCTATAGTATAGATGACGTCTATAGTATAGATGACGTCTATAGTATAGATGACGTCTATAGTATAGATGACATCTATAGTATCGATGACGTCTATAGTATATATGACGTCTATAGTATAGATGACGTCTATAGTATAGATGACTTTTATAGTATAGATGACGTCTATAGTATAGATGACGTCTATAGTATAGATGACGTCTATAGTATAGATAACGGCTATAGTATAGATGCCGTCTATAGTATAGGTGCCGTCTATAGTATAGATGACGTCTATAGTATAGATGTCATCTATAGTATAGATGACGTCTATAGTATAGATGACGTCTATAGTATAGATGACGTCTATAGTATAGATGACGTCTATAGTATAGATGACGTCTATAGTATAGATGACGTCTATAGTATAGATGACGTCTATAGTATAGATGACGTCTAAAGTATAGATGACGTCTAAAGTATAGATGACGTCTATAGTATTGCTGACGTCTATAGTATAGATGACGTCTAAAGTATAGATGACGTCTATAGTATAGATGACGTCTACAGTATAGATGACGTTTATAGTATAGATAACGTCTATAGTTTTGATGACGTCTATAGTATAGATGACGTCTATAGTATAGATGACTTCTATAGTATAGATGACGCCTATAGTATAGATGACCTCTATAGTATAGATGACGTCTATAGTATAGATGACGTCTATAGTATAGATGACGTCTATAGTATGGATGACGTCTATAGTATAGATGACGTCTATAGTATAGATGACGTCTATAGTATAAATAACGTCTATAGTATAGATGACGTCTATAGTATAGATGACGTCTAAAGTATAGATGACGTCTATAGTATAGATGACGTCTATAGTATTGATGACGTCTATAGTATTGATGACGTCTATAGTATTGATGACGTCTATAGTATTGATGATGTCTATAGTATTGATATGTCTATAGTATAGATGACGTCTTTTGCATAGATGACGTCCATAGTATAGATGACGTCTATAGTTTAGATGACGTCTATAGTATAGATGACGTCAATAGTATTGATGACGTCTACAGTATTGATGACGTCTATAGTATTGATGATGTCTATAGTATAGATGACGTCTATAGTATAGATGACGTCTATAGTATAGACGACATCTATAGTATAGATGACTTCTATAGTATAGATGACGTCTAAAGTATAGATGACGTCTGTAGTATAGATGACGTCTATAGTATAGATGACGTCTATAGCATAGATGACGTCTATAGTATAGATGAGGTCTATAGTATAGATGACGTCTATAGTATAGATGACGTCTATAGTATAGATGACGTCTATAGTATAGATGACGTCTATAGTATAGATGACGTCTTTACTATAGATGACGTCTATAGTAAAGATGACGTCTATAGTATAGATGACGTCTATAGTATAGATGACGTCTATAGCATAGATGACGTCTATAGTAAAGATGACGTCTATAGTATTGATGACGTCTACAGTATTGATGACATCTATAGTATATATAGATGACTTTTATAGTATAGATGACGTCTATAGTATAGATGACGTCTATAGTATAGATGAAGTCTATAGCATAGATGACGTCAGACGTCTATAGTATAGATGACGTCTATAGTATAGATGACGTCTATAGTATAGATGACGTCTATAGTATAAATGACGTCTATAGTATTGATGATGTCTATAGCATAGATGACGCGTATAGTATAGATGACGTCTATAGCAGAGATGACGTCTATAGTATAGATGACGTCTATAGTATTGATGACGTCTATAGTATTGATGATGTCTATAGTATTGATGACGTCTAAAGTATAGATGACGTCTATAGTATAGATGACGTCTATAGTATAGATGACGTCTTAAGTATAGATGACGTCTATAGTATAGATGACGTCTGTAGTATAGATGACGTCTATAGTATAGATGACGTCTATAGTATAGATGACGTCTATAGTATAGATGACGTCTATAGTATAGATGACGTCTATAGTATAGATGATGTCTATAGTATAGATGACGTCTATAGTATAGATGACGTCAATAGTATAGATGACGTCTATAGTATAGATGACGTCTTAAGTATAGATGACGTCTATAGTATAGATGACGTCTATAGTATAGATGACGTCTATAGTATAGATGACGTCTATAGTAAAAGTGACGTCTATAGCGTAGATGACGTCTATAGTCTAGATGACGTCTATAGTATAGATGACGTCTATAGTATAGATGACGTCTATAGTATAGATGACGTCTTTAGTATAGATGACGTCTAAAGTATAGATGACGTCTATAGTATAGATGACGTCTATAGTATAGATGACGTCTTAAGTATAGATGACGTCTATAGTATAGATGACGTCTATAGTATAGATGACGTCTATAGTATAGATGACGTCTATAGTATAGATGACGTCTATAGTATAGATGACGTCTATAGTATAGATGATGTCTATAGTATAGATGACGTCTATAGTATAGATGACGTCTATAGTATAGATGACGTCTATAGTATAGATGACGTCTATAGTATAGATGACATCTATAGTATAGATGACGTCTATAGTATAGATGACGTCTATTGTATAGATGACGTCTATAGTATAGATGACGTCTATCGTATAGATGACGTCTATAGTATAGATGACGTCTATAGTATAGATGACGTCTAAAGTATAGATGACGTCTATAGTATAGATGACGTCTATAGTATTGATGACGTCTATAGTATTGATGACGTCTATAGTATTGATGACGTCTATAGTATTGATGATGTCTATAGTATTGATATGTCTATAGTATAGATGACGTCTATAGTATAGATGACGTCTATAGTATAGATGACGTCTATTGCATAGATGACGTCCATAGTATAGATGACGTCTATAGTATAGATGACGTCTATAGTAGAGATGACGTCTATAGCACAGATGACGTCTATAGTATAGATGACGTCTATAGTATAAATGACGTCTATAGTACTGATGATGTCTATAGCATAGATGACGTCTATAGTATAGATGACGTCTATAGCATAGATGACGTTTATAGTATAGATGACGTCTAAAGTATAGATGACGTCTATAGTATAGATGACGTCTATAGTATTTATGACGTCTATAGTATTGATGACGTCTATAGTATTGATGACGTCTAAAGTATTTATGATGTCTATAGTATTGATATGTCTATAGTATAGATGACGTCTATTGCATAGATGACGTCCATAGTATAGATGACGTATATAGTATAGATGACGTCTATAGTAGAGGTGACGTCTATAGCACAGATGACGTCTATAGTATAGATGACGTCTATAGTATAAATGACGTCTATAGTATTGATGATGTCTATAGCATAGACGACGTCTATAGTATAGATGACGTCTATAGCATAGATGACGTTTATAGTATAGATGACGTCTAATGTATAGATGACGTCTATAGTATAGATGACGTCTATAGTATTGATGACGTCTATAGTATTGATGACGTCTATAGTATTGATGACGTCTATAGTATAGATGACGTCTATAGTATTGATGACGTCTATAGTATTGATGACGTCTATAGTATTGATGACGTCTATAGTATTTATGATGTCTATAGTATTGATATGTCTATAGTATAGATGACGTCTATAGTATAGATGACGTCTATAGTATAGATGACGTCTATAGTATAGATGACGTCTATAGTATAGATGACGTCTATAGTATAGATGACGTCTATAGTATAAATGACGTCTATAGTATTGATGATGTCTATAGCATAGATGACGTCTATAGTATAGATGACGTCTATAGCATAGATGACGTTTGTAGTATAGATGACGTCTATAGTATTGATGACGTCTATAGTATTGATGATGTCTATAGTATTGATGACGTCTAAAGTATTGATGACGTCTATAGTATAGTTGACGTCTATTGCATAGATGACGTCTATTGCATAGATGACGTCTATTGCATAGATGACGTCCATAGTATAGATGACGTCCATAGTATAGATGACGTCTATAGTATAGATGACGTCTATAGTGTAGATGACGTCTATAGTATAGATGACGTCTATAGTCTAGATGACGTCTATAGTATAGATGACGTCTATAGTATAGATGACGTCTATAGTATAGATGACGTCTATAGTATAGATGACGTCTATAGTATAGATGACGTCTATAGTATAGATGACGTCTAAAGTATAGATGACGTCTATAGTATAGATGACGTCTATAGTATAGATGACGTCTATATTATAGATTACGTCTATAGTATAGATGACGTCTATAGTATAGATGACGTCTATAGTATAGATGACGTCTATGGTATAGATGACGTCTGTAGTATAGATGACGTCTATAATATAGATGACGTCTATAGTATAGATGACGTCTATAGTATTGATGACGTCTATAGTATTGATGACGTCTATAGTATAGTTGACGTCTATTGCATAGATGACGTCTATTGCATAGATGACGTCTATTGCATAGATGACGTCTATAGTATAGATGACGTCTATAGTATAGATGACGTCTATAGTATAGATGACATCTTTAGTATAGATGACATCTATAGTATAGATGACGTCTATAGTATAGATGACGTCTATAGTATAGATGACGTCTATAGTATAGATGACGTCTATAGTATAGATGACGTCTATATTATAGATGACGTCTATAGTATAGATGACGTCTATAGTCTAGATGACGTCTATAGTCTAGATGACGTCTATAGTATAGATGACGTCTATAGTATAGATGACGTCTATAGTATAGATGACGTCTATAGTATAGATGACGTCTATAGTATAGATGACGTCTATAGTATAGATGACGTCTATAGTATAGATTATGTCTATAGTATAGATGACGTCTATAGTATAGATGACGTCTAAAGTATAGACGACGTCTATAGTATAGATGACGTCTATAGTATAGATGACGTCTATAGTATAGATGACGTCTATAGTATAGATGACGTCTATAGCACAGATGACGTCTATAGTATAGATGACGTCTATAGTATTGATGACGTCTACAGTATTGATGATATCTATAGTATGATGATGACGTCTATAGTATAGATGACGTCTATAGCATAAATGACGTCTATAGTATAGATGACGTCTATAGTATTGATGACGTCTACAGTATTGATGACGTCTATAGCATAGATGACGTCTATAGTATAGATGACGTCTATAGTATAGATGACGTCTAAAGTATAGATGACGTCTATAGTATAGATGACGTCTATAGTATAGATGACGTCTATAGTATAGATGACGTCTATAGTATAGATGACGTCTATAGTATAGATGACGTCTATAGTATAGATGACGTCTATAGTATAGATGACGTCTATAGTATAGATGACGTCTATAGTATAGATGACGTCTATAGTATAGATGACGTCTATAGTATAGATGCCGTCTATAGTATAGGTGCCGTCTATAGTATAGATGACGTCTATAGTATAGATGACGTCTACAGTATAGATGACGTCTATAGTATAGATGACGTCTAAAGTATAGATGACGTCTATAGTATAGATGACGTCTATAGTATAGATGACGTCTAAAGGATAGATGACTTCTTTAGTATAGATGACGTCTATAGTATAGATGACGTCTAAAGTATAGATGACGTCTATAGTATAGATGACGTCTACAGTATAGATGACGTCTATAGTTTTGATGACGTCTATAGTATAGATGACGTCTATAGTATAGATGACGTCTATGGTATAGATGACGTCTACAGTATAGATGATGTCTATAGTATAGATGATGTCCATAGCATAGATGACGTCTATAGTATAGATGACGTCTATAGTATAGATGACGTCTATAGTATAGATGCCGTCTATAGTATAAATGCCGTCTATAGTATAGATGACGTCTATAGTGTAGATGACGTCTATAGTATAGATGACGTCTATAGTATAGATGACGTCTATAGTATAGATGACGTCTATAGTATAGATGACGTCTATAGTATAGATGACGTCTATAGTATAGATGACGTCTATAGTATAGATGCCGTCTATAGTATAGGTGCCGTCTATAGTATAGATGACGTCTATAGTATAGATGACGTCTACAGTATAGATGACGTCTATAGTATAGATGACGTCTAAAGCATAGATGACGTCTATAGTATAGATGACGTCTATAGTATAGATGACGTCTATAGTATAGATGACGTCTATAGTATAGATGACGTCTATAGCACAGATGACGTCTATAGTATAGATGACGTCTATAGTATAGATGACGTCTATAGTATTGATGACGTCTACAGTATTGATGATATCTATAGTATGATGATGACGTCTATAGTATAGATGACGTCTATAGCATAGATGACGTCTATAGTATAGATGACGTCTATAGTATTGATGACGTCTACAGTATTGATGACGTCTATAGCATAGATGACGTCTATAGTATAGATGACGTCTATAGTATAGATGACGTCTAAAGTATAGATGACGTCTATAGTATAGATGACGTCTATAGTATAGATGACGTCTATAGTATAGATGACGTCTATAGTATAGATGGCGTCTATAGTATAGATGACGTCTATAGTATAGATGACGTCTATAGTATAGATGACGTCTATAGTATAGATGACGTCTATAGTATAGATGACGTCTATAGTATAGATGACGTCTATAGTATAGATGACGTCTATAGTATAGATGACGTCTATAGTAAAAGTGACGTCTATAGTATAGATGACGTCTATAGTAAAAGTGACGTCTATAGCGTAGATGACGTCTATAGTCTAGATGACGTCTATAGTATAGATGACGTCTATAGTATAGATGACGTCTATAGTATAGATGACGTCTATAGTATAGATGACGTCTTTAGTATAGATGACGTCTAAAGTATAGATGACGTCTATAGTATAGATGACGTCTATAGTATAGATGACGTCTTAAGTATAGATGACGTCTATAGTATAGATGACGTCTATAGTATAGATGACGTCTATAGTATAGATGACGTCTATAGTATAGATGACGTCTATAGTATAGATGACGTCTATAGTATAGATGACGTCTATAGTATAGATGACGTCTATAGTATAGATGATGTCTATAGTATAGATGACGTCTATAGTATAGATGACGTCTATAGTATAGATGACGTCTATAGTATAGATGACGTCTATAGTATAGATGACATCTATAGTATAGATGACGTCTATAGTATAGATGACGTCTATTGTATAGATGACGTCTATAGTATAGATGACGTCTATCGTATAGATGACGTCTATAGTATAGATGACGTCTATAGTATAGATGACGTCTAAAGTATAGATGACGTCTATAGTATAGATGACGTCTATAGTGTTGATGACGTCTATAGTATTGATGACGTCTATAGTATTGATGACGTCTATAGTATTGATGATGTCTATAGTATTGATATGTCTATAGTATAGATGACGTCTATAGTATAGATGACGTCTATTGCATAGATGACGTCCATAGTATAGATGACGTCTATAGTATAGATGACGTCTATAGTAGAGATGACGTCTATAGCACAGATGACGTCTATAGTATAGATGACGTCTATAGTATAAATGACGTCTATAGTATTGATGATGTCTATAGCATAGATGACGTCTATAGTATAGATGACGTCTATAGCATAGATGACGTTTATAGTATAGATGACGTCTAAAGTATAGATGACGTCTATAGTATAGATGACGTCTATAGTATTTATGACGTCTATAGTATTGATGACGTCTATAGTATTGATGACGTCTAAAGTATTTATGATGTCTATAGTATTGATATGTCTATAGTATAGATGACGTCTATAGTATAGATGACGTCTATTGCATAGATGACGTCCATAGTATAGATGACGTATATAGTATAGATGACGTCTATAGTAGAGATGACGTCTATAGCACAGATGACGTCTATAGTATAGATGACGTCTATAGTATAAATGACGTCTATAGTATTGATGATGTCTATAGCATAGATGACGTCTATAGTATAGATGACGTCTATAGCATAGATGACGTTTATAGTATAGATGACGTCTAAGGTATAGATGACGTCTATAGTATAGATGACGTCTATAGTATTGATGACGTCTATAGTATTGATGACGTCTATAGTATTGATGACGTCTATAGTATAGATGACGTCTATAGTATTGATGACGTCTATAGTATTGATGACGTCTATAGTATTGATGACGTCTATAGTATTTATGATGTCTATAGTATTGTTATGTCTATAGTATAGATGACGTCTATAGTATAGATGACGTCTATAGTATAGATGACGTCTATAGTATAGATGACGTCTATAGTATAGATGACGTCTATAGTATAAATGACGTCTATAGTATTGATGATGTCTATAGCATAGATGACGTCTATAGTATAGATGACGTCTATAGCATAGATGACGTTTGTAGTATAGATGACGTCTATAGTATTGATGACGTCTATAGTATTGATGATGTCTATAGTATTGATGACGTCTAAAGTATTGATGACGTCTATAGTATAGTTGACGTCTATTGCATAGATGACGTCTATTGCATAGATGACGTCCATAGTATAGATGACGTCCATAGTATAGATGACGTCTATAGTATAGATGACGTCTATAGTGTAGATGACGTCTATAGTATAGATGACGTCTATAGTCTAGATGACGTCTATAGTATAGATGACGTCTATAGTATAGATGACGTCTATAGTATAGATGACGTCTATAGTATAGATGACGTCTATAGTATAGATGACGTCTATAGTATAGAAGACGTCTAAAGTATAGATGACGTCTATAGTATAGATGACGTCTATAGTATAGATGACGTCTATATTATAGATGACGTCTATAGTATAGATGACGTCTATAGTATAGATGACGTCTATAGTATAGATGACGTCTATAGTATAGATGACGTCTATGGTATAGATGACGTCTGTAGTATAGATCACGTCTTTAATATAGATGACGTCTATAGTATAGATGACGTCTATAGTATTGATGACGTCTATAGTATTGATGACGTCTATAGTATAGTTGACGTCTATTGCATAGATGACGTCTATTGCATAGATGACGTCTATTGCATAGATGACGTCTATAGTATAGATGACGTCTATAGTATAGATGACGTCTATAGTATAGATGACGTCTATAGTATAGATGACGTCTATAGTATAGATGACATCTATAGTATAGATGACATCTATAGTATAGATGACGTCTATAGTATAGATGACGTCTATAGTATAGATGACGTCTATAGTATAGATGACGTCTATAGTATAGATGACGTCTATATTATAGATGACGTCTATAGTATAGATGACGTCTATAGTCTAGATGACGTCTATAGTCTAGATGACGTCTATAGTATAGATGACGTCTATAGTATAGATGACGTCTATAGTATAGATGACGTCTATAGTATAGATGACGTCTATAGTATAGATGACGTCTATAGTATAGATGACGTCTATAGTATAGATGACGTCTATAGTATAGATGACGTCTATAGTATAGATGACGTCTATAGTATAGATTATGTCTATAGTATAGATGACGTCTATAGTATAGATGACGTCTAAAGTATAGACGACGTCTATAGTATAGATGACGTCTATAGTATAGATGACGTCTATAGTATAGATGACGTCTATAGTATAGATGACGTCTATAGCACAGATGACGTCTATAGTATAGATGACGTCTATAGTATTGATGACGTCTACAGTATTGATGATATCTATAGTATGATGATGACGTCTATAGTATAGATGACGTCTATAGCATAAATGACGTCTATAGTATAGATGACGTCTATAGTATTGATGACGTCTACAGTATTGATGACGTCTATAGCATAGATGACGTCTATAGTATAGATGACGTCTATAGTATAGATGACGTCTAAAGTATAGATGACGTCTATAGTATAGATGACGTCTATAGTATAGATGACGTCTATAGTATAGATGACGTCTATAGTATAGATGACGTCTATAGTATAGATGACGTCTATAGTATAGATGACGTCTATAGTATAGATGACGTCTATAGTATAGATGACGTCTATAGTATAGATGACGTCTATAGTATAGATGACGTCTATAGTATAGATGCCGTCTATAGTATAGGTGCCGTCTATAGTATAGATGACGTCTATAGTATAGATGACGTCTACAGTATAGATGACGTCTATAGTATAGATGACGTCTAAAGTATAGATGACGTCTATAGTATAGATGACGTCTATAGTATAGATGACGTCTAAAGGATAGATGACTTCTTTAGTATAGATGACGTCTATAGTATAGATGACGTCTATAGTATAGATGACGTCTAAAGTATAGATGACGTCTATAGTATAGATGACGTCTACAGTATAGATGACGTCTATAGTTTTGATGACGTCTATAGTATAGATGACGTCTATAGTATAGATGACGTCTATGGTATAGATGACGTCTACAGTATAGATGATGTCTATAGTATAGATGATGTCCATAGCATAGATGACGTCTATAGTATAGATGACGTCTATAGTATAGATGACGTCTATAGTATAGATGCCGTCTATAGTATAAATGCCGTCTATAGTATAGATGACGTCTATAGTGTAGATGACGTCTATAGTATAGATGACGTCTATAGTATAGATGACGTCTATAGTATAGATGACGTCTATAGTATAGATGACGTCTATAGTATAGATGACGTCTATAGTATAGATGCCGTCTATAGTATAGGTGCCGTCTATAGTATAGATGACGTCTATAGTATAGATGACGTCTACGGTATAGATGACGTCTATAGTATAGATGACGTCTAAAGCATAGATGACGTCTATAGTATAGATGACGTCTATAGTATAGATGACGTCTATAGTATAGATGACGTCTATAGTATAGATGACGTCTATAGCACAGATGACGTCTATAGTATAGATGACGTCTATAGTATAGATGACGTCTATAGTATTGATGACGTCTACAGTATTGATGATATCTATAGTATGATGATGACGTCTATAGTATAGATGACGTCTATAGCATAGATGACGTCTATAGTATAGATGACGTCTATAGTATTGATGACGTCTACAGTATTGATGACGTCTATAGCATAGATGACGTCTATAGTATAGATGACGTCTATAGTATAGATGACGTCTATAGTATAGATGACGTCTAAAGTATAGATGACGTCTATAGTATAGATGACGTCTATAGTATAGATGACGTCTATAGTATAGATGACGTCTATAGTATAGATGGCGTCTATAGTATAGATGACGTCTATAGTATAGATGACGTCTATAGTATAGATGACGTCTATAGTATAGATGACGTCTATAGTATAGATGACGTCTATAGTATAGATGACGTCTATAGTATAGATGACGTCTATAGTATAGATGCCGTCTATAGTATAGGTGCCGTCTATAGTATAGATGACGTCTACAGTATAGATGACGTCTATAGTATAGATGACGTCTAAAGTATAGATGACGTCTATAGTATAGATGACGTCTAAAGGATAGATGACTTCTTTAGTATAGATGACGTCTATAGTATAGATGACGTCTATAGTATAGATGACGTCTAAAGTATAGATGACGTCTATAGTATAGATGACGTCTACAGTATAGATGACGTCTATAGTTTTGATGACGTCTATAGTATAGATGACGCCTATAGTATAGATGACCTCTATAGTATAGATGACGTCTATAGTATAGATGACATCTATAGTATGGATGACGTCTATAGTATAGATGACGTCTATAGTATAGATGACGTCTATAGTATAGATGACGTCTATAGTATAGATGACGTCTATAGTATAGATGACGTCTATAGTATAGATGACGTCTATAGTATAGATGACGTCTATAGTATAGATGACGTCTATAGTATAGATGACGTCTATAGTATAGATGACGTCTATAGTATAGATGACGTCTATAGTATAGATGACGTCTATAGTATAGATGACGTCTATAGTATAGATGACGTCTATAGCATTGATGACGTCTATAGTATTGATGACGTCTATAGTATAGATGACGTCTATAGTATAGATGACGTCTATAGTATAGATGACGTCTATAGTATAGATGACGTCTATAGTATAGATGACGTCTATAGTATAGATGACGTCTATAGTATAGATGACGTCTATAGTATAGATGACGTCTATGGTATAGATGACGTCTATAGTATAGATGACGTCTATGGTATAGATGACGTCTATTGCATAGATGACGTCCATAGTATAGATGCCGTCTATAGTAGAGATGATGTCTATAGCATAGATGACGTCCATAGTATAGATGACGTCTATAGTATAGATGACGTCTATAGTATAGATGACGTCTATAGTATAGATGACGTCTATAGTATAGATGACGTCTATAGTATAGATGACGTCTATAGTATAGATGACGTCTATAGTATAGATGACGTCTATGGTATAGATGACGTCTATAGTATAGATGACGTCTATGGTATAGATGACGTCTATAGTATAGATGAAGTCTATGGTATAGATGACGCCTATAATATAGATGACGTCTATAGTATAGATGACGTCTATAGTATAGATGACGTCTATAGAATAGATGACGTCTATAGTATAGATGACGTCTATAGTATAGATGACGTCTATAGTATAGATGACGTCTATAGTATAGATGACGTCTATAGTATAGATGACGTCTATAGTATAGATGACGTCTATAGTATAGATGACGTCTATGGTATAGATGACGTCTATAGTATAGATGACGTCTATGGTATAGATGACGTCTATAGTATAGATGAAGTCTATGGTATAGATGACGCCTATAATATAGATGACGTCTATAGTATAGATGACGTCTATAGTATAGATGACGTCTATAGAATAGATGACGTCCATAGTATAGATGACGTCTATAGTA
Source organism: Neoascia interrupta (assembly GCA_947623515.1). Taxonomy (NCBI): domain Eukaryota; kingdom Metazoa; phylum Arthropoda; class Insecta; order Diptera; family Syrphidae; genus Neoascia; species Neoascia interrupta. The sequence goes on from CANQKQ010000033.1 coordinate 468,581, forward strand.
TAGGTGACATCTATAGTATAGGTGACATCTATAGTATAGATCACGTCTATAGTATAGATGACGTCTATAGTATAGGTGACATCTATAGTATAGATCACGTCTATAGTATAGATGACGTCTATAGTATAGATGACGTCTATAGTATGGATGACGTCTATAGTATAGATGACGTCTATGGTATAGATGACGTCTATGGTAGAGATGACGTCTATAGTATAGATGCCGTCTATAGTATAGATGCCGTCTATAGTATAGATGACGTCTATAGTGTAGATGACGTCTATAGTATAGGTGACGTCTATAGTATAGACGACGTCTATAGTATAGACGACGTCTATAGTATAGACGACGTCTATAGTATAGACGACGTCTATAGTATAGATGACGTCTATAGTATAGGTGACGTCTATAGTATAGATGACGTCCATAGTATAGATGACGTCTATAGTATAGATGACGTCTATAGTATAGATGACGTCTATAGTATAGATGACGTCTATAGTATAGATGACGTCTATAGTATAGATGACGTCTATAATATAGATGACGTCTATAGTGTAGATGACGTCTATAGTGTAGATGACGTCTATAGTATAGGTGACGTCTATAGTATAGACGACGTCTATAGTATAGACGACGTCTATAGTATAGACGACGTCTATAGTATAGACGACGTCTATAGTATAGATGACGTCTATAGTATAGGTGACGTCTATAGTATAGATGACGTCCATAGTATAGATGACGTCTATAGTATAGATGACGTCTATAGTATAGACGACGTCTATGGTATAGATGACGTCTATGGTAGAGATGACGTCTATAGTATAGATGCCGTCTATAGTATAGATGCCGTCTATAGTATAGATGACGTCTATAGTGTAGATGACGTCTATAGTGTAGATGACGTCTATAGTATAGGTGACGTCTATAGTATAGACGACGTCTATAGTATAGACGACGTCTATAGTATAGACGACGTCTATAGTATAGACGACGTCTATAGTATAGACGACGTCTATAGTATAGACGACGTCTATAGTATAGACGACGTCTATAGTATAGACGACGTCTATAGTGTAGACGACGTCTATAGTATAGACGACGTCTATAGTATAGACGACGTCTATAGTATAGACGACGTCTATAGTATAGATGACGTCTATACTATAGACGTCGTCTATAGTATAGATGACGTCCATAGTATAGATGACGTCTATAGTATAGATGACGTCTATAGTATAGATGACGTCTATAGTATAGATGACGTCTATAGTATAGATGACGTCTATAGTATAGATGACGTCTATAATATAGATGACGTCTATGGTATAGATGACGTCTACAGTATAGATGATGTCTATAGTATAGATGACGTCTATAGTATAGATGACGTCTATAGGATAGATGATGTCTATAGTATAGATGACGTCTATAGTATAGATGACGTCTATAGTATAGATGACGTCTATAGTATAGATGACGTCTATAGTATAGATGACGTCTATAGTATAGATGACGTCTATAGTATAGATGACGTCTATAGTATAGATGACGTCTATAGTATAGATGACGTCTATAGTATAGATGACGTCTATAGTATAGATGACGTCTATAGTATAGACGACGTCTATAGTATAGACGACGTCTATAGTATAGACGACGTCTATAGTATAGACGACGTCTATAGAATAGATGACGTCTATAGTATAGATGACGTCTATAGTATAGATGACGTCTATAGTACAGATGACGTCTATTGTATAGATAACGTCTACAGTATAGATGACGTCTACAGTACAGATGATGTCTATAGTATAGATGACGTCTATAGTATAGATGACGTCTATAGTATAGATGCCGTCTATAGTATATATGACGTCTATAGTATAGATGACGTCTAAAGTATAGACGACGTCTATAGTATTGATGACGTCTAAAGTATAGACGACGTCTATAGTATTGATGACGTCTATAGTATAGATGACGTCTATAGTATAGATGACGTCTATAGTATAGATGACGTCTATAGTATAGATGACGTCTATAGTATAGATGACGTCTATAGTATAGATGACGTCTATAGTATAGATGACGTCTATAGTATAGATGACATCTATAGTATAGATGACATCTATAGTATAGATGACATCTATAGTATAGATGACATCTATAGTATAGATGACGCCTATAGTATAGATGACGTCTATAGTATAGATGACCTCTATAGTATAGATGACGTCTATAGTATAGATGACCTCTATAGTATAGATGACGTCTATAGTATAGATGACGTCTATAGAATAGATGACGTCTATAGTATAGATGACGTCTATAGTATAGATGACGTCTATAGTATAGATGACCTCTATAGTATAGATGACCTCTATAGTATAGATGACGTCTATAGTATAGATGACCTCTATAGTATAGATGACGTCTATAGTATAGATGACGTCTATAGTATAGATGACCTCTATAGTATAGATGACGTCTATAGTATAGATGACGTCTATAGTATAGATGACGTCTATAGTATAGATGACGTCTATAGTATAGATGACGTCTATAGTATAGATGACGTCTATAGTATAGATGACGTCTATAGTATAGATGACGTCTATAGTATAGATGACGTCTATTGTATAGATGACATCTATAGTATAGATGACGTCTATAGTATAGATGACGTCTATAGTATAGATGACGTCTATAGTATAGATGACGTCTATAGTATAGATGACGTCTATAGTATAGATGACGTCTATAGTATAGATGACGTCTATAGTATAGATGACGTCTATAGTATAGATGACGTCTATAGTATAGATGACGTCTATAGTATAGATGACATCTATAGTATAGATGACGTCTATAGTATAGATGACGTCTATAGTATAGATGACATCTATAGTATAGATGACGTCTATAGTATAGATGACGTCTATAGTATAGATGCCGTCTATAGTATAGATGCCGTCTATAGTATCGATGACGTCTACAGTATAGATGATGTCTACAGTATAGATGATGTCTATAGTATAGAAGATGTCTATAGTATAGATGACGTCTATAGTATAGATGACGTCTATAGTATAGATGACGTCTATAGTATAGATGACATCTATAGTATAGATGACGTCTATAGTATAGATGACGTCTATTATATAGATGACGTCTATAGTATAGATGACGTCTATAGTATAGAAGCCGTCTATAGTATAGATGCCGTCTATAGTATAGATGACGTCTATAGTATAGATGACGTCTTAAGTATAGACGACGTCTATAGTATAGATGACGTCTATAGTATAGGTGACGTCTATAGTATAGATGACGTCTATAGTATAGATGATTTCTATAGTATAGATGACGTCTATGGTATAGATGACGTCTACAGTATAGATGATGTCTATAGTATAGATGACGTCTATAGTATAGATGACGTCTATAGGATAGATGATGTCTATAGTATAGATGACGTCTATAGTATAGATGACGTCTATAGTATAGATGACATCTATAGTATAGATGACGTCTATAGTATAGATGACGTCTATAGTATAGATGACGTCTATAGTATAGATGACGTCTATAGTATAGATGACGTCTATAGTATAGATGACGTCTATAGTATAGATGACGTCTATAGTATAGATGACGTCTATAGTATAGATGACGTCTATAGTATAGATGACGTCTATAGTAGAGACGACGTCTATAGTATAGACGACGTCTATAGTATAGACGACGTCTATAGTATAGACGACGTCTATAGTATAGATGACATCTATAGTATAGATGACGTCTATAGTATAGATGACGTCTATAGTATAGATGACGTCTATAGTATAGATGACGTCTATAGTATAGATGACGTCTATAGTATAGATGACGTCTATAGTATAGATGACGTCTATAGTATAGATGACGTCTATAGTATAGATGACGTCTATAGTATAGACGACGTCTATAGTATAGACGACGTCTATAGTATAGACGACGTCTATAGAATAGATGACGTCTATAGTATAGATGACGTCTATAGTATAGATGACGTCTATAGTACAGATGACGTCTATTGTATAGATAACGTCTACAGTATAGATGACGTCTACAGTACAGATGATGTCTATAGTATAGATGACGTCTATAGTATAGATGACGTCTATAGTATAGATGCCGTCTATAGTATATATGACGTCTATAGTATAGATGACGTCTAAAGTATAGACGACGTCTATAGTATTGATGACGTCTAAAGTATAGACGACGTCTATAGTATTGATGACGTCTATAGTATAGATGACGTCTATAGTATAGATGACGTCTATAGTATAGATGACGTCTATAGTATAGATGACGTCTATAGTATAGATGACGTCTATAGTATAGATGACGTCTATAGTATAGATGACGTCTATAGTATAGATGACATCTATAGTATAGATGACGTCTACAGTATAGATGACGTTTATAGTATAGATGACGTCTATAGTTTTGATGAGGTCTATAGTATAGATTACGTCTATAGTATAGATGACGTCTATAGTATAGATGACGTCTATAGTATAGATGACGTCTATAGTCTAGATGACGTCTATAGTATAGATGACGTCTATAGTATAGATGACGTCTATAGTATAGATGACCTCTTTAGTATAGATGACCTCTATAGTATAGATGACCTCTTTAGTATAGATGACGTCTATAGTATAGATGACGTCTATAGTATAGATGACCCCTATAGTATAGATGACGTCTATAGTATAGATGACCTCTATAGTATAGATGACGTCTATAGTATAGATGACGTCTATAGAATAGATGACGTCTATAGTAAAGATGACGTCTATAGTATAGATGACGTCTATAGTATAGATGACCTCTATAGTATAGATGACCTCTATAGTATAGATGACGTCTATAGTATAGATGACCTCTATAGTATAGATGACGTCTATAGTATAGATGACGTCTATAGTATAGATGACGTTTATAGTATAGATGACGTCTATAGTATAGATGACGTCTATAGTATAGATGACGTCTATAGTATAGATGACGTCTATAGTATAGATGACGTCTATAGTATAGATGACGTCTATTGTATAGATGACATCTATAGTATAGATGACGTCTATAGTATAGATGACGTCTATAGTATAGATGACGTCTATAGTATAGATGACGTCTATAGTATAGATGACGTCTATAGTATAGATGACGTCTATAGTATAGATGACGTCTATAGTATAGATGACGTCTATAGTATAGATGACGTCTATAGTATAGATGACGTCTATAGTATAGATGACGTCTATAGTATAGATGCCGTCTATAGTATCGATTCCGTCTATAGTATAGATGACGTCTATAGTATAGATGCCGTCTATAGTATAGATGACGTCTATAGTATAGATGACGTCTACAGTATAGATGACGTTTATAGTATAGATGACGTCTATAGTTTTGATGAGGTCTATAGTATAGATTACGTCTATAGTATAGATGACGTCTATAGTATAGATGACGTCTATAGTATAGATGACGTCTATAGTATAGATGACGTCTAAAGTATAGATGACGTCTATAGTATAGATGACGTCTATAGTATAGATGACGTCTATAGTATAGATGACGTCTATTGCATAGATGACGTCCATAGTATAGATGACGTCTATAGTATAGATGACGTCTATAGTAGAGATGATGTCTATAGCATAGATGACGTCTATAGTATAGATGACGTCTATAGTATAGATGAGGTCTATGGTATAGATGACGTCTATAGTATAGATGACGTCTATTGTATAGATGATGTCTATAGTATAGATGACGTCTATAGTATAGATGACGTCTATATTATAGATGACGTCTATAGTATAGATGACGTCTATAGTATAGATGACGTTTATAGTATAGATAGTATAGTATAGATGACGTATATAGTATAGATGACGTCTATAGTATAGATGACGTCTATAATATAGATGACGTCTATAGTATAGATGACGTCTATAGTATAGATGAGGTCTATAGTATAGATGACAGCGTCTATAGTATAGATGACGTCTATAGTATAGATGACGTCTATAGTATAGATGGCGTCTATAGTATAGATGGCGTCTATAGTATAGATGACGTCTATAGTATAGATGACGTCTATAGTATAGATGACGTCTATAGTATAGATGACGTCTATAGTATAGATGAAGTCTATAGTATAGATGAAGTCTATAGTATAGATGACGTCTATAGCATAGATGACGTCTATAGTATAGATGACGTCTATAGTATAGATGACGTCTATAGTATAGATGACGTTATAGATGACGTCTATAGTATAGATGACGTCTATAGGATAGATGACGTCTATAGTATAGATGACGTCTATAGTATAGATGACGTCTATAGTATAGATGACGTCTATAGTATAGATGACGTCTATAGTATAGATGACGTCTATAGTATAGATGACGTCTATAGTATAGATGACGTCTATAGTATAGATGACGTCTATAGTATAGATGACGTCTATAGTATAGATGACGTCTATAGTAGAGATGACGTCTGTAGTATAGATGACGTCTATAGTATAGATGACGTCTATAGTATAGATGACTTCTATAGTATAGATGACGTCTATAGTATAGATGACGTCTATAGTATAGATGACGTCTATAGTATGGATGACGTCTATAGTATAGATGACGTCTATAGTATAGATGACGTCTATAGTATAGATGACGTCTATAGTATAGATGACGTCTATAGTATAGATGCCGTCTATAGTATAGATGCCGTCTATAGTATAGATGACGTCTATAGTATAGATGACGTCTACAGTATAGATGATGTCTACAGTATAGATGATGTCTATAGTATAGATGATGTCTATAGTATAGATGACGTCTATAGTATAGATGACGTCTATAGTATAGATGACGTCTATAGTATAGATGACGTCTATAGTATAGATGACGTCTATAGTATAGATGACGTCTATAGTATAGATGTCGTCTATAGTATAGATGACGTCTATAGTATAGATGACGTCTATAGTATAGATGCCGTCAATAGTATAGATGCCGTCTATAGTATAGATGTCGTCAATAGTATAGATGCCGTCAATAGTATAGATGACGTCTATAGTATAGATGACGTCTTAAGTATAGACGACGTCTATAGCATAGATGACGTCTATAGTATAGATGACGTCTATAGTATAGATGACGTCTATAGTATAGATGAGGTCTATAGTATAGATGACGTCTATGGTAAAGATGAGGTCTATAGTATAGATGACGTCTATGGTATAGATGACGTCTACAGTATAGATGATGTCTATAGTATAGATGATGTCTATAGTATAGATGACGTCTATAGTATAGATGACGTCTATAGTATAGATGACGTCTATAGTATAGATGACATCTATAGTATAGATGACACCTATAGTATAGATGACATCTATAGTATAGATGACGTCTATAGTATGGATGAGGTCTATAGTATAGATGACGTCTATAGTATAGATGACGTCTATAGTATAGATGACGTCTATAGTATAGATGACGTCTATAGTATAGATGCCGTCTATAGTATAGATGCCGTCTATATAGATGACGTCTATAGTATAGATGACGTCTATAGTATAGATGACGTCTATAGTATAGATGACGTCTACAGTATTGATGACGTCTACAGTATAGATGACGTCTACAGTATTGATGACGTCTACAGTATAGATGATGTCTATAGTATAGATGACGTCTATAGTATAGATGACGTCTATAGTATAGATGCCGTTTATAGTATAGATGACGTCTATAGTATAGATGACGTCTAAAGTATAGACGACGTCTATAGTATAGATGACGTCTATAGTATAGATGACGTCTATAGTATAGATGACGTCTATAGTATAGATGACGTCTATAGTATAGATGACGTCTATAGTATAGATGACGTCTATAGTATAGATGACCTCTATAGTATAGATGACCTCTATAGTATAGATGACCTCTATAGTATAGATGACGTCTATAGTATAGATGACGTCTATAGTATAGATGACGTCTATAGTATAGATGACGTCTATAGTATAGATGACGTCTATAGTATAGATGACGTCTATAGTATAGATGACGTCTATAGTTTTTGTGAGGTCTATAGTATAGATGACGTCTATAGTATAGATGACGTCTATAATATAGATGACGTCTATAGTATAGATGACGTCTATAGTATAGATGACGTCTATAGTATAGATGACGTCTATAGTATAGATGACGTCTATAGTATAGATGACGTCTATAGTATAGATGACGTCTATAGTATAGATGACGTCTATAGTATAGATGACGTCTATAGTATAGATGAAGTCTATAGTATAGATGACGTCTATAGTATAGATGACGTCTATAGTATAGATGACGTCTATAGTATAGATGACGTCTATAGTATAGATGACGTCTATAGTATAGATGACGTCTATAGTATAGATGACCTCTATAGTATAGATGACGTCTATAGTATAGATGACCTCTATAGTATAGATGACCTCTATAGTATAGATGACGTCTATAGTATAGATGACGTCTATAGTATAGATGACGTTTATAGTATAGATGACGTCTATAGTATAGATGACGTCTATAGTATAGATGACGTCTATAGTATAGATGACGTCTATAGTTTTGGTGAGGTCTATAGTATAGATGACGTCTATAGTATAGATGACGTCTATAATATAGATGACGTCTATAGTATAGATGACGTCTATAGTATAGATGACGTCTATAGTATAGATGACGTCTATAATATAGATGACGTCTATAGTATAGATGACGTCTATAGTATAGATGACGTCTATAGTATAGATGACGTCTATAGTATAGATGACGTCTATAGTATAGATGACCTCTATAGTATAGATGACCTCTATAGTATAGATGACCTCTATAGTATAGATGACCTCTATAGTATAGATGACGTCTATAGTATAGATGACCTCTATAGTATAGATGACGTCTATAGTATAGATGACGTCTATAGTATATATGACCTCTATAGTAAAGATGACGTCTATAGTATAGATGACGTCTATAGTATAGATGACGTTTATAGTATAGATGACGTCTATAGTATAGATGACGTCTATAGTATAGATGACGTCTATAGTATAGATGACGTCTACTGTATAGATGACAACTATAGTATAGATGACGTCTATAGTATAGATGACGTCTATAGTATAGATGACGTCTATAGTATAGATGACGTCTATAGTATAGATGACGTCTATAGTATAGATGACGTCTATAGAATAGATGACGTCTATAGTATAGATGCCGTCTATAGTATCGATTCCGTCTATAGTATAGATGACGTCTATAGTATAGATGACGTCTATAGTATAGATGACGTCTATAGAATAGATGACGTCTATAGTATAGATGCCGTCTATAGTATCGATTCCGTCTATAGTATAGATGACGTCTATAGTATAGATGACGTCTATAGTATAGATGACGTCTATAGTATAGATGACGTTTATAGTATAGATGACGTCTATAGTTTTGATGAGGTCTATAGTATAGATGACGTCTATAGTATAGATGACGTCTATAGTATAGATGACGTCTATAGTATAGATGACGTCTATAGTATAGATGACGTCTAAAGTATAGATGACGTCTATAGTATAGATGACGTCTATAGTATTGATGACGTCTATAGTATTGATGATGTCTATAGTATTGATATGTCTATAGTATAGATGACGTCTATAGTATAGATGACGTCTATAGTATAGATGACGTCTATTGCATAGATGACGTCCATAGTATAGATGACGGCTATAGTATAGATGACGTCTATAGTAGAGATTATGTCTATAGCATAGATGACGTCCATAGTATAGATGACGTCTATAGTATAGATGACGTCTATAGTATAGATGACGTCTATAGTATAGATGACGTCTATAGTATAGATGACGTCTATAGTATAGATGACGTCTATAGTATAGATGACGTCTATAGTATAGATGACGTCTATAGTATAGATGACCTCTATAGTATAGATGACCTCTATAGTATAGATGACGTCTATAGTATAGATGACGTCTATAGTATAGATGACGTCTATAGTATAGATGACGTCTATAGTATAGATGACGTCTATAGTATAGATGACGTCTATAGTATAGATGACGTCTATAGTATAGATGACGTCTATATTATAGATGACGTCTATAGTATAGATGACGTCTATAGTATAGATGACGTTTATAGTATAGATAGTATAGTATAGATGACGTATATAGTATAGATGACGTCTATAGTATAGATGACGTCTATAATATAGATGACGTCTATAGTATAGATGACGTCTATAGTATAGATGAGGTCTATAGTATAGATGACAGCGTCTATAGTATAGATGACGTCTATAGTATAGATGACGTCTATAGTATAGATGACGTCTATAGTATAGATGGCGTCTATAGTATAGATGGCGTCTATAGTATAGATGACGTCTATAGTATAGATGACGTCTATAGTATAGATGACGTCTATAGTATAGATGACGTCTATAGTATAGATGAAGTCTATAGTATAGATGAAGTCTATAGTATAGATGACGTCTATAGTATAGATGACGTCTATAGCATAGATGACGTCTATAGTATAGATGACGTCTATAGTATAGATGACGTCTATAGTATAGATGACGTTATAGATGACGTCTTTAGTATAGATGACGTCTATAGGATAGATGACGTCTATAGTATAGATGACGTCTATAGTATAGATGACGTCTATAGTATAGATGACGTCTATAGTATAGATGACGTCTATAGTATAGATGACGTCTATAGTATAGATGACGTCTATAGTATAGATGACGTCTATAGTATAGATGACGTCTATAGTATAGATGACGTTATAGATGACGTCTATAGGATAGATGACGTCTATAGTATAGATGACGTCTATAGTATAGATGACGTCTATAGTATAGATGACGTCTATAGTATAGATGACGTCTATAGTATAGATGACGTCTATAGTATAGATGACGTCTATAGTATAGATGGCGTCTATAGTATAGATGGCGTCTATAGTATAGATGACGTCTATAGTATAGATGACGTCTATAGTATAGATGACGTCTATAGTATAGATGACATCTATAGTATAGATGACATCTATAGTATAGATGACGTCTATAGTATGGATGAGGTCTATAGTATAGATGACGTCTATAGTATAGATGACGTCTATAGTATAGATGACGTCTATAGTATAGATGACGTCTATAGTATAGATGCCGTCTATAGTATAGATGCCGTCTATATAGATGACGTCTATAGTATAGATGACGTCTATAGTATAGATGACGTCTATAGTATAGATGACGTCTACAGTATTGATGACGTCTACAGTATAGATGACGTCTACAGTATTGATGACGTCTACAGTATAGATGATGTCTATAGTATAGATGACGTCTATAGTATAGATGACGTCTATAGTATAGATGCCGTTTATAGTATAGATGACGTCTATAGTATAGATGACGTCTAAAGTATAGACGACGTCTATAGTATAGATGACGTCTATAGTATAGATGACGTCTATAGTATAGATGACGTCTATAGTATAGATGACGTCTATAGTATAGATGACGTCTATAGTATAGATGACGTCTATAGTATAGATGACCTCTATAGTATAGATGACCTCTATAGTATAGATGACCTCTATAGTATAGATGACGTCTATAGTATAGATGACGTCTATAGTATAGATGACGTCTATAGTATAGATGACGTCTATAGTATAGATGACGTCTATAGTATAGATGACGTCTATAGTTTTTGTGAGGTCTATAGTATAGATGACGTCTATAGTATAGATGACGTCTATAATATAGATGACGTCTATAGTATAGATGACGTCTATAGTATAGATGACGTCTATAGTATAGATGACGTCTATAGTATAGATGACGTCTATAGTATAGATGACGTCTATAGTATAGATGACGTCTATAGTATAGATGACGTCTATAGTATAGATGACGTCTATAGTATAGATGAAGTCTATAGTATAGATGACGTCTATAGTATAGATGACGTCTATAGTATAGATGACGTCTATAGTATAGATGACGTCTATAGTATAGATGACGTCTATAGTATAGATGACCTCTATAGTATAGATGACCTCTATAGTATAGATGACGTCTATAGTATAGATGACGTCTATAGTATAGATGACGTTTATAGTATAGATGACGTCTATAGTATAGATGACGTCTATAGTATAGATGACGTTTATAGTATAGATGACGTCTATAGTATAGATGACGTCTATAGTATAGATGACGTCTATAGTATAGATGACGTCTATAGTTTTGGTGAGGTCTATAGTATAGATGACGTCTATAGTATAGATGACGTCTATAATATAGATGACGTCTATAGTATAGATGACGTCTATAGTATAGATGACGTCTATAGTATAGATGACGTCTATAATATAGATGACGTCTATAGTATAGATGACGTCTATAGTATAGATGACGTCTATAGTATAGATGACGTCTATAGTATAGATGACGTCTATAGTATAGATGACCTCTATAGTATAGATGACCTCTATAGTATAGATGACCTCTATAGTATAGATGACCTCTATAGTATAGATGACGTCTATAGTATAGATGACCTCTATAGTATAGATGACGTCTATAGTATAGATGACGTCTATAGTATATATGACCTCTATAGTAAAGATGACGTCTATAGTATAGATGACGTCTATAGTATAGATGACGTTTATAGTATAGATGACGTCTATAGTATAGATGACGTCTATAGTATAGATGACGTCTATAGTATAGATGACGTCTACTGTATAGATGACAACTATAGTATAGATGACGTCTATAGTATAGATGACGTCTATAGTATAGATGACGTCTATAGTATAGATGACGTCTATAGTATAGATGACGTCTATAGTATAGATGACGTCTATAGAATAGATGACGTCTATAGTATAGATGCCGTCTATAGTATCGATTCCGTCTATAGTATAGATGACGTCTATAGTATAGATGACGTCTATAGTATAGATGACGTCTATAGAATAGATGACGTCTATAGTATAGATGCCGTCTATAGTATCGATTCCGTCTATAGTATAGATGACGTCTATAGTATAGATGACGTCTATAGTATAGATGACGTTTATAGTATAGATGACGTCTATAGTTTTGATGAGGTCTATAGTATAGATGACGTCTATAGTATAGATGACGTCTATAGTATAGATGACGTCTATAGTATAGATGACGTCTATAGTATAGATGACGTCTAAAGTATAGATGACGTCTATAGTATAGATGACGTCTATAGTATTGATGACGTCTATAGTATTGATGATGTCTATAGTATTGATATGTCTATAGTATAGATGACGTCTATAGTATAGATGACGTCTATAGTATAGATGACGTCTATTGCATAGATGACGTCCATAGTATAGATGACGGCTATAGTATAGATGACGTCTATAGTAGAGATTATGTCTATAGCATAGATGACGTCCATAGTATAGATGACGTCTATAGTATAGATGACGTCTATAGTAGAGATTATGTCTATAGCATAGATGACGTCTATAGTATAGATGACGTCTATAGTATAGATGACGTCTATAGTATAGATGACGTCTAAAGTATAGATGACGTCTATAGTATTGATATGTCTATAGTATAGATGACGTCTATAGTATAGATGACGTCTATAGTATAGATGACGTCTATTGCATAGATGACGTCCATAGTATAGATGACGGCTATAGTATAGATGACGTCTATAGTAGAGATTATGTCTATAGCATAGATGACGTCTATAGTATAGATGACGTCTATAGTATAGATGACGTCTATAGTATAGATGACGTCTATAGTATAGATGACGTCTATAGTATAGATGACGTCTATAGTATAGATGACGTCTATAGTATAGATGACGTCTATAGTATAGATGACGTCTATATTATAGATGACGTCTATAGTATAGATGACGTCTATAGTATAGATGACGTCTATAGTATAGATGACGTCTATAGTATAGATGACGTTTATAGTATAGATAGTATAGTATAGATGACGTATATAGTATAGATGACGTCTATAGTATAGATGACGTCTATAATATAGATGACGTCTATAGTATAGATGACGTCTATAGTATAGATGAGGTCTATAGTATAGATGACAGCGTCTATAGTATAGATGACGTCTATAGTATAGATGACGTCTATAGTATAGATGACGTCTATAGTATAGATGGCGTCTATAGTATAGATGGCGTCTATAGTATAGATGACGTCTATAGTATAGATGACGTCTATAGTATAGATGACGTCTATAGTATAGATGACGTCTATAGTATAGATGAAGTCTATAGTATAGATGAAGTCTATAGTATAGATGACGTCTATAGTATAGATGACGTCTATAGCATAGATGACGTCTATAGTATAGATGACGTCTATAGTATAGATGACGTCTATAGTATAGATGACGTTATAGATGACGTCTATAGTATAGATGACGTCTATAGGATAGATGACGTCTATAGTATAGATGACGTCTATAGTATAGATGACGTCTATAGTATAGATGACGTCTATAGTATAGATGACGTCTATAGTATAGATGACGTCTATAGTATAGATGACGTTATAGATGACGTCTATAGGATAGATGACGTCTATAGTATAGATGACGTCTATAGTATAGATGACGTCTATAGTATAGATGACGTCTATAGTATAGATGACGTCTATAGTATAGATGACGTCTATAGTATAGATGACGTCTATAGTATAGATGGCGTCTATAGTATAGATGGCGTCTATAGTATAGATGACGTCTATAGTATAGATGACGTCTATAGTATAGATGACGTCTATAGTATAGATGACGTCTATAGTATAGATGACGTCTATAGTATAGATGACGTCTATAGTATAGATGAAGTCTATAGTATAGATGAAGTCTATAGTATAGATGACGTCTATAGTATAGATGACGTCTATAGTATAGATGACGTCTATAGTAGAGATGACGTCTATAGTATAGATGACGTCTATAGTATAGATGACGTCTATAGTATAGATGACGTCTATAGTATAGATGACGTCTATAGTATAGATGACGTCTATAGTATAGATGACGTCTATAGTATAGATGACGTCTATAGTATAGATGACGTCTATAGTATAGATGACCTCTATAGTATAGATGACGTCTATAGTATAGATGACGTCTATAGTATAGATGACCTCTATAGTATAGATGACGTCTATAGTATAGATGACGTCTATAGTATAGATGACGTCTATAGTATAGATGACGTTTATAGTATAGATGACGTCTATAGTATAGATGACGTTTATAGTATAGATGACGTCTATAGTATAGATGACGTCTATAGTTTTGGTGAGGTCTATAGTATAGATGACGTCTATAGTATAGATGACGTCTATAATATAGATGACGTCTATAGTATAGATGACGTCTATAGTATAGATGACGTCTATAGTATATATGACGTCTATAGTATAGATGACCTCTATAGTATAGATGACCTCTATAGTATAGATGACCTCTATAGTATAGATGACCTCTATAGTATAGATGACGTCTATAGTATATATGACCTCTATAGTAAAGATGACGTCTATAGTATAGATGACGTCTATAGTATAGATGACGTTTATAGTATAGATGACGTCTATAGTATAGATGACGTCTATAGTATAGATGACGTCTATAGTATAGATGACGTCTACTGTATAGATGACATCTATAGTATAGATGACGTCTATAGTATAGATGACGTCTATAGTATAGATGACGTCTATAGTATAGATGACGTCTACAGTATAGATGACGTCTATAGTATAGATGACGTCTATAGAATAGATGACGTCTATAGTATAGATGCCGTCTATAGTATCGATTCCGTCTATAGTATAGATGACGTCTATAGTATAGATGACGTCTATAGTATAGATGACGTCTATAGTATAGATGACGTCTGTAGTATAGATAACGTCTACAGTATAGATGACGTTTATAGTATAGATGACGTCTATAGTTTTGATGAGGTCTATAGTATAGATGACGTCTATAGTATAGATGACGTCTATAGTATAGATGACGTCTATAGTATAGATGACGTCTATAGTATTGATGACGTCTATAGTATTGATGACGTCTGTAGTATTGATGATGTCTATAGTATTGATATGTAGATAGATAGATATAATTTTTATTTCTTAAAATCCAAAAACAATTCAAGAGCAATTTAATTACTCAATATAAAAAGAAATATAAATGACAAAGTTATTTTTATAAATGAAAAAATAGAGTTTTTGTCACTCAAGCAAACTATTAACACAAGTATGTAATTTGAGACGGGTGGGGTGACCCATTTAAAGTGTAAGTTTAACAAAGTATTGACAAAGTATAACAATACCTAGGTATAGAAAAATTTCATTAAAACATCAGGTAGAGGTATTTAAAACTAATTCCAAATTTTTAAAATCGAGACTAAGAAGCCATTCTTTTACTTGCTTCATAAATTGCGAATGAGAAGTTTGCTGTCTGATAAATAGAGGCAGTTTGTTAAATATCCGACACGAGGCAATGCTATAAAAATTTCGATAGGCAGTTGTACGAAATATGGGTATGGACACTTGGCTCAAAAGATTTCCACGTAGGCTATAGCTGGCAACAAGTCTAAAGTTAAGGTTGCCTGATCTTCTGTAAAAAATGTTTAGAACTTTGTAGCAGTACAAATGCCGAACAGGAAGAATTCTCAAATCCTTAAAAAGTGGAAAACTATGGTAGAGTCGAGGTTTACGGCAGATATTTCTCAAAACACTTTTTTGCATCACTAAAAGGGGCTGAATTTTATTAAAATATACACCTCCCCAACATGAGATTCCATATTGCAGTTTCGAATGAAAAATGCCATGGTATATCTTTAGCATCAGTTGAAGGGAACAAACACTACGGAGAAAATAAAAAATTCTCAGGGCGCCTCGAAAATACTGTCTCAGTTTTTCTGTGTGGTTAAAGAAACTCATTCTTGAGTCAATTGTAAGTCCCAAGTATTGAAATTCCTTGACAATGTCCACCTGAAAGCATCTATCACAACAGTTGACTGAATTCAAAAAGGTGCAAGAGGAATCAATCGAATTGCAATTACAATTAATCAGTTTGAACCTTTGACAATCAGTAGCATGAAAAAAGAGATCCGCATCAAAACAATTTTGAGCTGAAAGATTAAAAAACATAGCCTTTGTTTTAGAACTTATAATAAGTTTATGCTCAGCAAACCAGATCCTTAACAAGCTTAGATCCCAATTCATATCCGCTATAAGATTCAGACTACTAACTGTTCCATAGGTGAAACCCACATCATCTGCAAAGGCAGTCAATAAACCTTTAAAAGGCAATTTAAACAGAGAGTTAATATAAATCAAAAAAAGTATTGGCCCCAAAACTGATCCCTGTGGAACACCCAAGTTTATTGATTTTTCACCACTCATGCTACGGCCAAATTTAACTCTTTGAGTTCTGTCTTTCAGATAAGACCGGAACCATTCACAAATAAACCCTCGAAAGCCAGCATTTTCCATTTTTTTTAGCAAAATTTCATGGTTGACCATATCAAATGCTTTTGATATGTCAATAAATAGAGCGGAGGTATTCATTTTTTTATCAAGACTAATAAAAATTTGTGAACAAAAACGCAATAGGGCATCTTCAGTTGATTTGCCACTTCGAAAACCAAATTGCACATCACTAAAAAACATCGTTTTGTTTAAAAATTTTACTATTCTATTTTTTACAGCTTTTTCAAAAACTTTACTCACTGATGATAGGAGTGATATGGGCCTGTAATTAGTTAATTCACTGGTTGAGCCTTTCTTGAAAAGGGGTAAGATATTTGCACACTTGAGTGCGTCTGGAAATACACCAGATAAAATACTTTTATTAAAGATATGTGCCAAAACATCAATTATAAACCAACTTATATTTTTTAAAAATTTATTGGAAATGGAATCAAAACCAGAAGAGTTTGAATTTTTTAAAGTTCGAATTATTTGAGAAAGTTCCAAACCAGTTATGGGCTCAAACAAAAAGCTTTGACTTTGGGATGGCTCTCCGGGAATGCTGCAACAAAGGGAACAATGAGGATGGTTTGACCCGACTTCTTGATTATTAGATATTGTCGAAAAATAGTCATTAAAGGCATTAGCAATTCCTATTTCTTCTGAGACAACGCAGTCTTTAAAATCTATGGATGATGGTTGTTTCCTACCTTTTGTTTTGTTGAGAATGCTGTTAATAATCTGCCATTCATCTCTTACATTACCTCTAGCTTGATCAAATTTGTTTCTGTAGTAACTTTCACGACAAATAGGGATTTCCTTCTTCAATTCGGCACATATTTTTTTATATTTATTTTTAAGATACTCACTGCATGTTGGCTTACTGTATTTTTTTCTAAGTTTATTCTTGTATTTTACTTTAAGAAGCAACGAACGTGAAATCCAGGGCTTTAAGCGCTTTTCAAACTTTTTTTGGGTACTTCTAATCGAGCAATCCAATAAGTACGTTTGAAGAATTTTGTTAAAAACATCATACGATTTTGAGGGATCGCTTTCTGTAAATACTTCTTCCCACAACTCAAGAGACAAATGAGTTTTAAGCATTCCAAAGTTAACTTTTGTAACAAAGTCACGGGAGTCTGCATCTGGAGAAGAGGAGGTTTCACTACATCTATTAATTTTTAGTCCTACATCAACCAGAATTCCAGTCATTGAGTGATCGCTAATTTTCAGGTCAAAAACACACTTTTCACATGAATTAACAAAAGACAGAGCAAAACGGCCATAAATGTGATCCAAACATTTTCCGGAAATGGGTCTGGTAGTTTCTTTTATAAAAGAAGCAAGTCCATGGGAAGCCAACAAATCGAGATAAGTTCCAACGAATTCACAATTATCTAAAACATCTATATTAAAATCACCTAGTATAAGTAAGCTATCCGATTTCTCACAAACCAGAAAATCTGAAAA
Source organism: Neoascia interrupta (assembly GCA_947623515.1). NCBI lineage: Eukaryota > Metazoa > Arthropoda > Insecta > Diptera > Syrphidae > Neoascia > Neoascia interrupta. Next base: position 487,768 of record CANQKQ010000033.1, read on the forward strand.
TTCCTCAAAAAAGACCGCAGGACTAAACATATGGAGCCTATAAAAGCAAACAATAACAAAAACCTTTTGATTGGTTTTAAATGAAATTTTTAAAACATCCGCACTCCGAAAGTTTGGTTTCAACACATCAATCACCTCAAAACCTTCCTTCACATAACATCCAACACCTCCAGCAGCATAATTCTCATTTGCATTTATGTAAAAATTGTAGTCTGGTAGCTCATAATATTTTTTTTCAAAATCATAAATCCAAATTTCTGAGACTATCACAAAATCAGGAATGCATAAAAAAGAATCTAAATGGGAAACTAAACCTGCGAAATTCTCTCTTAAACTTCTGATGTTCTGATGAATAACAAATAATTTGTTTAAAGCGTAAGATTTGTTATCAAAAACATGTTCACAATTGGTATCAATAAGGTTGAAGGTAGAAAAATCGTAATCATATTCATTCAAGAAATTCATAAATAATTAATATAAAAAAAGCAATGAAAAACGCACTAAATTAGCATAAGATCATTAAAAGATCTTATAATATCGAAATTACCACCTTCAACCTTACGCAAATAGATTTTGTTATCTCTATACCACACATATTTATACCCCTTTTGTTTTTGCACCTCTTTAGCTTTCATAAGCAAATCTCTCATATGTTTCGTCAGAGCATCGTTAATATAAATGGCATTGCACTTATATTTCCCGCTTCGACCACCACTGCCACTGCTGCCGTCAACACCGCCACCGTTAACACCGCCACCGCTACCACCAACTCCGCTGCCGCCAACCTCACAAGCGCTTGCATTGCCGCCATCCAGAATATCAGATTTAAGCATATTCTTTTTCTTCAACTTCTCTTTCATAATACTTTGCTTAAGAGATTGGTCCGAAAAACTTAAACAAATGATTGGAGAGTGCGACGGCGAAGAGTTTGACGTTTTTTTGCCGTTTCCAATATTCTTTCTCCATAATTTCTTCACGTAACACTTGTCTATTTTGCTGTCGGGAACCTCTATAGACAAAGCTTTAGACAACAATTGCTGTGCTAGGCTTCTGGCGTTTGTGTCATTGACGTTGGGTACACCGGTTATTTCGATGCAATTTCTCAGTTGATGTTGTTGTTGCCAATTTAGTTTGTCCTCTAATGCTTGAACTCTGGTCCGAAGATCATCGTTTTCTGTCTTCAAGTCACCGATTGTCTTGACCATGCCTGCCATCATTTGTTCTATGTTTGAAATTTTTTTACAAAGCACACGAAATGAATATTCTTCACCATCTCCATCATCTTTTGCTGCAATTAACATCTTGAGGGTTTTGGTGTTGTTCCCTTCTTTAGCTGCGCTTGCTGCACTGTTAATGGGTACCAGTTTGTCCACTGGTTGCGATGAGTTGTTGTTGGAATTGGAGAGAGAAGATGTATGCATAGACGAACGCCATAAATTTCTGCATTTGTCGCAACGGTACGGAACGCCACTTGAATTGAAATATTCGATGTCTTGCTCCAAAACATTTGCACAGAGAGGATGAAAGTAACTTGAGCAATCGTTGCACGACAATTTAGCGGTCGAGCCTTTACTTATTGCCTTAGCACAAATTGCACATTTCATTTTTATGTTTATTTGATTATTTTTCACTTGTTAGGTATGAAATCAAAACGAAATTACTTTATTTTGTATGCAATGAGTTGCGCACCCCACGACACTCTTCATGTCTATAGTATAGATGACGTCTATAGTATAGATGACGTCTATAGTATAGATGACGTCTATTGCATAGATGACGTCCATAGTATAGATGACGTCTATAGTATAGATGACGTCTATAGTAGAGATTATGTCTATAGCATAGATGACGTCCATAGTATAGATGACGTCTATAGTATAGATGACGTCTATAGTATAGATGACGTCTATAGTATAGATGACGTTTATAGTATAGATGACGTCTAAAGTATAGATGACGTCTATAGTATAGATGACGTCTATAGTATAGATGACGTCTATAGTATAGATGACGTCTATAATATAGATGACGTCTATAGTATAGATGACGTCTATAATATAGATGACGTCTATAGTATAGATGACGTCTATAGTATAGATGACGTCTATAGTATAGATGACGTCTATAGTATAGATGACGTCTATAGTATAGATGACCTCTATAGTATAGATGACCTCTATAGTATAGATGACCTCTATAGTATAGATGACCTCTATAGTATAGATGACGTCTATAGTATAGATGACCTCTATAGTATAGATGACGTCTATAGTATAGATGACGTCTATAGTATATTTGACCTCTATAGTAAAGATGACGTCTATAGTATAGATGACGTCTATAGTATAGATGACGTTTATAGTATAGATGACGTCTATAGTATAGATGACGTCTATAGTATAGATGACGTCTATAGTATAGATGACGTCTATTGTATAGATGACATCTATAGTATAGATGACGTCTATAGTATAGATGACGTCTATAGTATAGATGACGTCTATAGTATAGATGACGTCTATAGTATAGATGACGTCTGTAGTATAGATGACGTCTACAGTATAGATGACGTTTATAGTATAGATGACGTCTATAGTATAGATGACGTCTATAGTATAGATGACGTCTATAGTATAGATGACGTCTATAGTATAGATGACGTCTATAGTATAGATGACGTCTATAGTATAGATGACGTCTATAGTATAGATGACGTATATAGTATAGATGACGTCTATAGTATAGATGACGTCTATAGTATAGATGACGTCTATAGTATAGATGGCGTCTATAGTATAGATGACGTCTATAGTATAGATGACGTCTATAGTATAGATGACGTCTATAGTATAGATGACGTCTATAGTATAGATGACGTCTATAGTATAGATGACGTCTATAGTATAGATGACGTCTATAGCATAGATGACGTCTATAGTATAGATGACGTCTATAGTATAGATGACGTCTATAGCATAGATGACGTCTATAGTATAGATGACGTCTATAGCATAGATGACGTCTATAGTATAGATGACGTCTATAGTATAGATGACGTCTATAGCATAGATGAAGTCTATAGTATAGATGACGTCTATAGTATAGATGACGTTATAGATGACGTCTATAGTATAGATGACGTCTATAGTATAGATGACGTCTATAGTATAGATGACGTCTATAGTATAGATGACGTCTATAGTATAGATGACGTCTATAGTATAGATGACGTCTATAGTATAGATGACGTCTATAGTATAGATGACGTCTATAGTATTGATGACGTCTATAGTATAGATGACGTCTATAGTATAGATGACGTCTATAGTATAGATGACTTCTATAGTATAGATGACGTCTATAGTATAGATGACTTCTATAGTATAGATGACGTCTATAGTATAGATGACGTCTATAGTATAGATGACGTCTATAGTATAGATGACGTCTATAGTATAGATGACGTCTATAGTATAGATGACGTCTATAGTATAGATGACGTCTATAGTATAGATGACGTCTATAGTATAGATGACGTCTATAGTATAGATGACGACTATAGTATAGATGACGTCTATAGTATAGATTACGTCTATAGTATAGATGACGTCTATAGTATAGATTACGTCTATAGTATAGATGACGTCTATAGTATAGATTACGTCTATAGTATAGATGCCGTCTATAGTATAGATGACGTCTATAGTATAGATGACGTCTATAGTATAGATGACGTCTATAGTATAGATGACTTCTATAGTTTTGATGAGGTCTATAGTATAGATGACGTCTATAGTATAGATGACGTCTATAGTATTGATGACGTCTATAGTATTGATGACGTCTGTAGTATTGATGATGTCTATAGTATTGATATGTCTATAGTATAGATGACGTCTATAGTATAGATGACGTCTATAGTATAGATGACGTCTATTGCATAGATGACATCCATAGTATAGATGACGTCTATAGTATAGATGACGTCTAAAGCATAGATGACGTCTATAGTATAGATGACGTCTATAGTATTGATGACGTCTATAGTATTGATGACGTCTGTAGTATTGATGATGTCTATAGTATTGATATGTCTATAGTATAGATGACGTTTATAGTATAGATGACGTCTATTGTATAGACGACGTCTATTGCATAGATGACGTCCATAGTATAGATGACGTCTATAGTATAGATGACGTCTATAGTAGAGATGACGTCTATAGTATAGTTGACGTCTATAGTGTAGATGACGTCTATAGTATAGATGACGTCTATAGTATAGATGACGTCTATAGTATAGATGAGGTCTATGGTATAGATGACGTCTATAGTATAGATGACGTCTATTGTATAGATGATGTCTATAGTATAGATGATGTCTATAGTATAGATGACGTCTATAGTATAGATGACGTCTATATTATAGATGACGTCTATAGTATAGATGACGTCTATAATATAGATGCGGTCTATAGTATAGATGACGTCTATAGTATAGATGACGTCTATAGTATAGATGACGTCTATAGTATAGATGACGTCTATAGTATAGATGACGTCTATAGTATAGATGACGTCTATAGTATAGATGACGTCTATAGTATAGATGACGTCTATAGTATAGATGACGTCTATAGTATAGATGACGTCTATAGTATAGATGACGTCTATAGTATAGATGACGTCTATAGTATAGATGACGTCTATAGTATAGATGACGTCTATAGTATAGATGACGTCTATAGTATAGATGACGTCTATAGTATAGATGACGTCTATAGCATAGATGACGTCTATAGTATAGATGACGTCTAAAGCATAGATGACGTCTATAGTATAGATGACGTCTATAGTATAGATGACGTTATAGATGACGTCTATAGTATAGATGACGTCTATAGTATAGATGACGTCTATAGTATAGATGACGTCTATAGTATAGATGACGTCTATAGTATAGATGACGTCTATAGGATAGATGACTTTAATAGTATAGATGACGTCTGTAGTATAGATGACATCTATGGTATAGATGACGTCTATAGTATAGATGACGTCTATAGTATAGATGACGTCTATAGCATAGATGACGTCTATAGTATAGTTGACGTCTATAGCATAGATGACGTCCATAGTATTGCTGACGTCCATAGTATAGATGACGTCCATGGCATAGATGACGTCTATGGTATAGATGACGTCTATAGTATAGATGACGTCTATTGTATACATGACGTCTATAGTATAGATGACGTCTATAGTATAGATGACGTCTATAGTATAGATGACGTCTGTAGTATAGATGACGTCTATAGTATAGATGACGTCTATAGTATAGATGACGTCTATTGTATAGATGATGTCCATAGTATAGATGACGTCTATAGTATAGATGACGTCTATAGTATAGATGACGTCTATATTATAGATGACGTCTATAGTATAGATGACGTCTATAGTATAGATGACGTCTATAGTATAGATGACGTCTATGGTATAGATGACGTCTATAGTATAGATGACGTCTATTGTATAGATGATGTCTATAGTATAGATGACGTCTATAGTATAGATGACGTCTATAGTATAGACGACGTCTATATTATAGATGACGTCTATAGTATAGATGACGTCTATAGTATAGATGACGTCTATAGTATAGATGACGTCTATAGTATAGATGAGGTATATAGTATAGATGACAGCGTCTATATTATAGATGACGTCTATAGTATAGATGACGTCTATAGTATAGATGACGTTTATAGTATGGATGACGTCTATAGTATAGATGACGTCTATAGTATAGATGACGTCTATAGTATAGATGACGTCTATAGTATAGATGACGTCTATAGTATAGATGACGTCTATAGCATAGATGACGTCTATAGTATAGATGACGTCTATAGCATAGATGACGTCTATAGTATAGATGACGTCTATAGTATAGATGACGTTATAGATGACGTCTATAGTATAGATGACGTCTATAGTATAGATGACGTCTATAGGATAGATGACGTCTATAGTATAGATGACGTCTATAGTATAGATGACGTCTATAGTATATACATCAATACTATATACGTCATCATAAACGTCATACTGTAGACGTCATAATATAGATGATGACGTCTATAGTATAGATGACGTCTATAGTATATACATCAATACTATATACGTCATCATAAACGTCATACTGTAGACGTCATAATATAGATGATGACGTCTATAGTATAGATGACGTCTATAGTATAGATGACGTCTATAGTATAGATGACGTCTATAGTATAGATGACGTCTATAGTATAGATGACGTCTATAGTATAGATGACGTCTATATTATAGATGACGTCTATAGTATAGATGACGTCTATAGCATAGATGACGTCTATAGGATAGATGACTTTAATAGTATAGATGACGTCTGTAGTATAGATGACATCTATGGTATAGATGACGTCAATAGTATAGATGACGTCTATAGTATAGATGACGTCTATAGCATAGATGACGTCTATAGTATAGATGACGTCTATAGCATAGATGACGTCCATAGTATTGCTGACGTCCATAGTATAGATGACGTCCATGGTATAGATGACGTCTATGGTATAGATGACGTCTATAGTATAGATGACGTCTATTGTATACATGACGTCTATAGTATAGATGACGTCTATAGTATAGATGACGTCTATAGTATAGATGACGTCTATGGTATAGATGACGTCTATAGTATAGATGACGTCTATGGTATAGGTGACGTCTATAGTATAGATGACGTCTATTGTATAGATGATGTCTATAGTATAGATGACGTCTATAGTATAGATGACGTCTATAGTATAGATGACGTCTATATTATAGATGACGTCTATAGTATAGATGACGTCTATAGTATAGATGACGTCTATAGTATAGATGACGTCTATAGTATAGATGACGTCTATGGTATAGATGACGTCTATAGTATAGATGGTGTCTATTGTATAGATGATGTCTATTGTATAGATGATGTCTATAGTATAGATGACGTCTATAGTATAGATGACGTCTATAGTATAGACGACGTCTATATTATAGATGACGTCTATAGTATAGATGACGTCTATAGTATAGATGACGTCTATAGTATAGATGAGGTATATAATATAGTTGACAGCGTCTATATTATAGATGACGTCTATAGTATAGATGACGTCTATAGTATAGATGACGTTTATAGTATAGATGACGTCTATAATATAGATGACGTCTATAGTATAGATGACGTCTATAGTATAGATGACGTCTATAGTATAGATGAGGTATATAGTATAGATGACAGCGTCTATAGTATAGATGACGTCTATAGTATAGATAACGTCTATAGTATAAATGACGTCTATAGTATAGATGACGTCTATAGTATAGATGACGTCTATAGTATAGATGACGTCTATAGTATAGATGACGTCTATAGTATGGATGACGTCTATAGTATAGATGACGTCTATAGTATGGATGACGTCTATAGTATAGATGACGTCTATATTATAGATGACGTCTATAGTATAGATGACGTCTATAGTATAGATGACGTCTTTAGTATAGATGACGTCTATATACGTCATCTATACTATAGACGACGTCTATAGTATAGATGACTTCTATAGTACAGATGACGTCTCTAGTATAGATGACTTCTATAGTATAGTATAGACGTCATCTATACTATAGACGTCATCTATACTATAGACGTCATCTATACTATAGACGTCATCTATACTTTAGACGTCATCTATACTATAGACGTCATCTATACTATAGACGTCATCTATACTATAGACGTCATCTATACTATACTATACTATAGATGACGTCTATAGTATAGATGATTATACGTCTATCTATACTATAGACGTCATCTATACTATAGACGTCATCTATACTATAGATAGATGATATATATAGTCATCGTCATAGTATAGATGATGACGTCTATAGTATAGATGACGTCTATAGTATAGATGACGTCTATAGTATAGATGACATCTATAGTATATACATCAATACTATAAACGTCATCATAAACGTCATACTGTAGACGTCATACTATAGATGATGACGTCTATAGTATAGATGATGACGTCTAAAGTATAGATGACGTCTATAGTATAGATGACGTCTATAGTAAAGATGACGTCTATAGTATAGATGACGTCTATAGTATATACATCAATACTATAAACGTCATCATAAACGTCATACTGTAGACGTCATACTATAGATGATGACGTCTATAGTATAGATGATGACGTCTATAGTATAGATGACGTCTATAGTATAGATGACGTCCATAGTATAGATGACGTCTATAGTATAGATGACGTTATAGATGACGTCTATAGTATAGATGACGTCTATAGTCTAGATGACGTCTATAGGATGACGCCTATAGTATAGATGACGTCTATAGTATAGATGACGTCTATAGTATAGATGACGTCTATAGTATAGATGACGTCTATAGTATAGATGACGTCTATAGTATAGATGACGTCTATAGTATTGATGACGTCTATAGTATAGATGACGTCTATAGTATAGATGACGTCTATAGTATAGATGACGTCTATAGTATAGATGACTTCTATAGTATAGATGACGTCTATAGTATAGATGACGTCTATAGTATGGATGACGTCTATAGTATAGATGACGTCTATAGTATAGATGACGTCTATAGTATAGATGACGTCTATAGCATAGATGAAGTCTATAGTATAGATGACGTCTATAGTATAGATGACGTTATAGATGACGTCTATAGTATAGATGACGTCTATAGTATAGATGACGTCTATAGTATAGATGACGTCTATAGTATAGATGACGTCTATAGTATAGATGACGTCTATAGTATAGATGACGTCTATAGTATAGATGACGTCTATAGTATAGATGACGTCTATAGTATAGATGACGTCTATAGTATAGATGATGTCTATAGTATAGATGACGTCTATAGTATTGATGACGTCTATAGTATAGATGACGTCTATAGTATAGATGACGTCTATAGTATAGATGACTTCTATAGTATAGATGACGTCTATAGTATAGATGACTTCTATAGTATAGATGACGTCTATAGTATAGATGACGTCTATAGTATAGATGACGTCTATAGTATAGATGACGTCTATAGTATAGATGACGTCTATAGTATAGATGACGTCTATAGTATAGATGACGTCTATAGTATAGATGACGTCTATAGTATAGATGACGTCTATAGTATTGATGACGTCTATAGTATAGATGACGTCTATAGTATAGATGACGTCTATAGTATAGATGACGTCTATAGTATAGATGACTTCTATAGTATAGATGACGTCTATAGTATAGATGACGTCTATAGTATGGATGACGTCTATAGTATAGATGACGTCTATAGTATAGATGACGTCTATAGTATAGATGACGTCTATAGCATAGATGAAGTCTATAGTATAGATGACGTCTATAGTATAGATGACGTTATAGATGACGTCTATAGTATAGATGACGTCTATAGTATAGATGACGTCTATAGTATAGATGACGTCTATAGTATAGATGACGTCTATAGTATAGATGACGTCTATAGTATAGATGACGTCTATAGTATAGATGACGTCTATAGTATAGATGACGTCTATAGTATAGATGACGTCTATAGTATAGATGATGTCTATAGTATAGATGACGTCTATAGTATTGATGACGTCTATAGTATAGATGACGTCTATAGTATAGATGACGTCTATAGCATAGATGAAGTCTATAGTATAGATGACGTCTATAGTATAGATGACGTTATAGATGACGTCTATAGTATAGATGACGTCTATAGTATAGATGACGTCTATAGTATAGATGACTTCTATAGTACAGATGACGTCTATAGTATAGATGACTTCTATAGTATAGTATAGACGTCATCTATACTATAGACGTCATCTATACTATAGACGTCATCTATACTATAGACGTCATCTATACTTTAGACGTCATCTATACTATAGACGTCATCTATACTATAGACGTCATCTATACTATAGACGTCATCTATACTATACTATACTATAGATGACGTCTATAGTATAGATGATTATACGTCTATCTATACTATAGACGTCATCTATACTATAGACGTCATCTATACTATAGATAGATGATATATATAGTCATCGTCATAGTATAGATGATGACGTCTATAGTATAGATGACGTCTATAGTATAGATGACGTCTATAGTATAGATGACATCTATAGTATATACATCAATACTATAAACGTCATCATAAACGTCATACTGTAGACGTCATACTATAGATGATGACGTCTATAGTATAGATGATGACGTCTAAAGTATAGATGACGTCTATAGTATAGATGACGTCTATAGTAAAGATGACGTCTATAGTATAGATGACGTCTATAGTATATACATCAATACTATAAACGTCATCATAAACGTCATACTGTAGACGTCATACTATAGATGATGACGTCTATAGTATAGATGATGACGTCTATAGTATAGATGACGTCTATAGTATAGATGACGTCCATAGTATAGATGACGTCTATAGTATAGATGACGTTATAGATGACGTCTATAGTATAGATGACGTCTATAGTCTAGATGACGTCTATAGGATGACGCCTATAGTATAGATGACGTCTATAGTATAGATGACGTCTATAGTATAGATGACGTCTATAGTATAGATGACGTCTATAGTATAAATGACGTCTATAGTATAGATGACGTCTATAGTATTGATGACGTCTATAGTATAGATGACGTCTATAGTATAGATGACGTCTATAGTATAGATGACGTCTATAGTATAGATGACTTCTATAGTATAGATGACGTCTATAGTATAGATGACGTCTATAGTATGGATGACGTCTATAGTATAGATGACGTCTATAGTATAGATGACGTCTATAGTATAGATGACGTCTATAGCATAGATGAAGTCTATAGTATAGATGACGTCTATAGTATAGATGACGTTATAGATGACGTCTATAGTATAGATGACGTCTATAGTATAGATGACGTCTATAGTATAGATGACGTCTATAGTATAGATGACGTCTATAGTATAGATGACGTCTATAGTATAGATGACGTCTATAGTATAGATGACGTCTATAGTATAGATGACGTCTATAGTATAGATGACGTCTATAGTATAGATGATGTCTATAGTATAGATGACGTCTATAGTATTGATGACGTCTATAGTATAGATGACGTCTATAGTATAGATGACGTCTATAGTATAGATGACTTCTATAGTATAGATGACGTCTATAGTATAGATGACTTCTATAGTATAGATGACGTCTATAGTATAGATGACGTCTATAGTATAGATGACGTCTATAGTATAGATGACGTCTATAGTATAGATGACGTCTATAGTATAGATGACGTCTATAGTATAGATGACGTCTATAGTATAGATGACGTCTATAGTATAGATGACGTCTATAGTATAGATGACGTCTATAGTATAGATGACGTCTATAGTATAGATGACGTCTATAGTATAGATGACTTCTATAGTTTTGATGAGGTCTATAGTATAGATGACGTATATAGTATAGATGACGTCTATAGTATTGATGACGTCTATAGTATTGATGACGTCTGTAGTATTGATGATGTCTATAGTATTGATATGTCTATAGTATAGATGACGTCTATAGTATAGATGACGTCTATAGTATAGATGACGTCTATAGTATAGATGACGTCTATTGCATAGATGACATCCATAGTATAGATGACGTCTATAGTATAGATGACGTCTAAAGCATAGATGACGTCTATAGTATAGATGACGTCTATAGTATTGATGACGTCTATAGTATTGATGACGTCTGTAGTATTGATGATGTCTATAGTATTGATATGTCTATAGTATAGATGACGTTTATAGTATAGATGACGTCTATTGTATAGACGACGTCTATTGCATAGATGACGTCCATAGTATAGATGACGTCTATAGTATAGATGACGTCTATAGTAGAGATGACGTCTATAGTATAGTTGACGTCTATAGTATAGATGACGTCTATAGTATAGATGACGTCTATAGTATAGATGACGTCTATAGTATAGATGAGGTCTATGGTATAGATGACGTCTATAGTATAGATGACGTCTATTGTATAGATGATGTCTATAGTATAGATGATGTCTATAGTATAGATGACGTCTATAGTATAGATGACGTCTATATTATAGATGACGTCTATAGTATAGATGACGTCTATAATATAGATGAGGTCTATAGTATAGATGACGTCTATAGTATAGATGACGTCTATAGTATAGATGACGTCTATAGTATAGATGACGTCTATAGTATAGATGACGTCTATAGTATAGATGACGTCTATAGTATAGATGACGTCTATAGTATAGATGACGTCTATAGTATAGATGACGTCTATAGTATAGATGACGTCTATAGTATAGATGACGTCTATAGTATAGATGACGTCTATAGTATAGATGACGTCTATAGTATAGATGACGTCTATAGTATAGATGACGTCTATAGTATAGATGACGTCTATAGTATAGATGACGTCTATAGTATAGATGACGTCTATAGCATAGATGACGTCTATAGTATAGATGACGTCTAAAGCATAGATGACGTCTATAGTATAGATGACGTCTATAGTATAGATGACGTTATAGATGACGTCTATAGTATAGATGACGTCTATAGTATAGATGACGTCTAAAGTATAGATGACGTCTATAGTATAGATGACGTCTATAGTATAGATGACGTCTATAGTATAGATGACGTCTATAGTATAGATGACGTCTATATTATAGATGACGTCTATAGTATAGATGACGTCTATAGTATAGATGACGTCTATAGGATAGATGACTTTAATAGTATAGATGACGTCTGTAGTATAGATGACATCTATGGTATAGATGACGTCTATAGTATAGATGACGTCTATAGTATAGATGACGTCTATAGCATAGATGACGTCTATAGTATAGTTGACGTCTATAGCATAGATGACGTCCATAGTATTGCTGACGTCCATAGTATAGATGACGTCCATGGTATAGATGACGTCTATGGTATAGATGACGTCTATAGTATAGATGACGTCTATTGTATACATGACGTCTATAGTATAGATGACGTCTATAGTATAGATGACGTCTATAGTATAGATGACGTCTATAGTATAGATGACGTCTATTGTATAGATGATGTCTATAGTATAGATGACGTCTATAGTATAGATGACGTCTATAGTATAGATGACGTCTATATTATAGATGACGTCTATAGTATAGATGACGTCTATATTATAGATGACGTCTATAGTATAGATGACGTCTATAGTATAGATGACGTCTATAGTATAGATGACGTCTATAGTATAGATGACGTCTATAGTATAGATGACGTCTATGGTATAGATGACGTCTATAGTATAGATGACGTCTATTGTATAGATGATGTCTATAGTATAGATGACGTCTATAGTATAGATGACGTCTATAGTATAGACGACGTCTATATTATAGATGACGTCTATAGTATAGATGACGTCTATAGTATAGATGACGTCTATAGTGTAGATGACGTCTATAGTATAGATGAGGTATATAGTATAGATGACAGCGTCTATATTATAGATGACGTCTATAGTATAGATGACGTCTATAGTATAGATGACGTTTATAGTATGGATGACGTCTATAGTATAGATGACGTCTATAGTATAGATGACGTCTATAGTATAGATGACGTCTATAGTATAGATGACGTCTATAGTATAGATGACGTCTATAGTATAGATGACGTCTATAGCATAGATGACGTCTATAGTATAGATGACGTCTATAGCATAGATGACGTCTATAGTATAGATGACGTCTATAGTATAGATGACGTTATAGATGACGTCTATAGTATAGATGACGTCTATAGTATAGATGACGTCTATAGGATAGATGACGTCTATAGTATAGATGACGTCTATAGTATAGATGACGTCTATAGTATAGATGACGTCTATAGTATAGATGGCGTCTATAGTATAGATGACGTCTATAGTATAGATGAAGTCTATAGTATAGATGACGTCTATAGTATAGATGACGTCTATAGTATAGATGACGTCTATAGTATAGATGACATCTATAGTATAGATGACTTCTATAGTATAGATGACGTCTATAGTATAGATGACGTCTATAGTATGGATGACGTCTATAGTATAGATGACGTCTATAGTATAGATGACGTATATAGTATAGATGTCACTATAGATAGATGATATATATAGTCATCGTCATAGTATAGATGATGACGTCTATAGTATAGATGACGTCTATAGTATATACATCAATACTATATACGTCATCATAAACGTCATACTGTAGACGTCATAATATAGATGATGACGTCTATAGTATAGATGACGTCTATAGTATAGATGACGTCTATAGTATAGATGACGTCTATAGTATAGATGACGTCTATAGTATAGATGACGTCTATAGTATAGATGACGTCTATAGTATAGATGACGTCTATATTATAGATGACGTCTATAGTATAGATGACGTCTATAGCATAGATGACGTCTATAGGATAGATGACTTTAATAGTATAGATGACGTCTGTAGTATAGATGACATCTATGGTATAGATGACGTCTATAGTATAGATGACGTCTATAGTATAGATGACGTCTATAGCATAGATGACGTCTATAGTATAGATGACGTCTATAGCATAGATGACGTCCATAGTATTGCTGACGTCCATAGTATAGATGACGTCCATGGTATAGATGACGTCTATGGTATAGATGACGTCTATAGTATAGATGACGTCTATTGTATACATGACGTCTATAGTATAGATGACGTCTATAGTATAGATGACGTCTATAGTATAGATGACGTCTATGGTATAGATGACGTCTATAGTATAGATGACGTCTATGGTATAGATGACGTCTATAGTATAGATGACGTCTATTGTATAGATGATGTCTATAGTATAGCTGACGTCTATAGTATAGATGACGTCTATAGTATAGATGACGTCTATATTATAGATGACGTCTATAGTATAGATGACGTCTATAGTATAGATGACGTCTATAGTATAGATGACGTCTATAGTATAGATGACGTCTATGGTATAGATGACGTCTATGGTATAGATGACGTCTATAGTATAGATGGTGTCTATTGTATAGATGATGTCTATAGTATAGATGACGTCTATAGTATAGATGACGTCTATAGTATAGACGACGTCTATATTATAGATGACGTCTATAGTATAGATGACGTCTATAGTATAGATGACGTCTATAGTATAGATGAGGTATATAATATAGATGACAGCGTCTATATTATAGATGACGTCTATAGTATAGATGACGTCTATAGTATAGATGACGTTTATAGTATAGATGACGTCTATAATATAGATGACGTCTATAGTATAGATGACGTCTATAGTATAGATGACGTCTATAGTATAGATGAGGTATATAGTATAGATGACAGCGTCTATAGTATAGATGACGTCTATAGTATAGATAACGTCTATAGTATAAATGACGTCTATAGTATAGATGACGTCTATAGTATAGATGACGTCTATAGTATAGATGACGTCTATAGTATAGATGACGTCTATAGTATGGATGACGTCTATAGTATAGATGACGTCTATATTATAGATGACGTCTATAGTATAGATGACGTCTATAGTATAGATGACGTCTTTAGTATAGATGACGTCTATATACGTCATCTATACTATAGACGACGTCTATAGTATAGATGACTTCTATAGTACAGATGACGTCTATAGTATAGATGACTTCTATAGTATAGTATAGACGTCATCTATACTATAGACGTCATCTATACTATAGACGTCATCTATACTATAGACGTCATCTATACTTTAGACGTCATCTATACCATAGACGTCATCTATACTATAGACGTCATCTATACTATAGACGTCATTTATACTATAGACGTTATCTATACTATAGACGTCATCTATACTATAGACGTCATCCATACTATAGACGTCATCTATACTATAGACGTCATCTATACTATAGACGTCATCTATACTATAGACGTCATCTATACTATAGACGTCATTTATACTATAGACGTTATCTATACTATAGACGTCATCTATACTATAGACGCTGTCATCTATACTATATACCTCATCTATACTATAGACGTCATCTATACTATAGACGTCATCTATACTATAGACGTCATCTATACTATAGACGTCATCTATATTATAGACGTCATCTATACTATAGAAGTCATCTATACTATAGACGTCGTCTATAGTATAGATGACGTATATAGACGTCATCTATACTAAAGACGTCATCTATACTATAGACGTCATCTATACTATAGACGTCATCTATAATATAGACGTCATCTATACTATAGACGTCATCTATACTATAGACGTCATCTATACCATAGATGTCATCTATACTACAGACGTCATCTATACTATTAAAGTCATCTATCCTATAGACGTCATCTATACTATAGACGTCATCTATACTATAGACGTCATCTATACTATAGAGGTCATCTATACTATAGACGTCATCCATACTATAGACGTCATCTATACTATAGACGTCATCTATAATATAGACGTCATCTATACTATAGACGTCATCCATACTATAGACGTCATCTATACTATAGACGTCATCTATACTATAGACGTCATCTATATTATAGACGTCATCTATACTATAAACGTCATCTATACTATAGACGTCATCTATACTATAGACGTCATCTATACTATAGACGTCATCTATACTATAGACGTCATCTATACTATAGACGTCATCTATACTATAGACGTCATCTATACTATAGACGTCATCTATACTATAGACGTCATCTATACTATAGACGTCATCTATACTATAGACGTCATCATCTATATTATGACGTCTACAGTATAGATGACGTCTATAGTATAGATGACGTCTATAGTATAGATGACGTCTATAGTATACATGACGTCTATAGTATAGATGACGTCTATAGTATAGATAGTATAGATGACGTCTATAGTATATATGACGTCTATAGTATAGATGACGTCTATAGTATAGATGACGTCTATAGTATAGATGACGTCTATAGTATAGATGACGTCTATAGTA
Organism: Neoascia interrupta; assembly: GCA_947623515.1. Lineage (NCBI taxonomy): Eukaryota > Metazoa > Arthropoda > Insecta > Diptera > Syrphidae > Neoascia > Neoascia interrupta. The sequence continues at coordinate 505,080 of CANQKQ010000033.1, forward strand.
TAGATGACGTCTATAGTATAGATGACGTCTTTAGTATAGATGACGTCTATAGTATAGATGACGTCTATAGTATAGATGACGTCTATAGTATAGATGACGTCTATAGTATAGATGACGTCTGTAGTATAGATGACGTCTATAGTATAGATGACGTCTATAGTATAGATGACGTCTATAGTATAGATGACGTCTATAGTATACATGACGTCTATAGTATAGATGACGTCTAAAGTATAGATGACGTCTATAGTATAGATGACGTCTATAGTATAGATGACGTCTATAGTATAGATAGTATAGATGACGTCTATAGTATATATGACGTCTATAGTATAGATGACGTCTATAGTATAGATGACGTCTATAGTATAGATGACGTCTATAGTATAGATGACGTCTATAGTATAGATGACGTCTATAGTATAGATGACGTCTATAGTATAGATGACGTCTATAGTATTGATGACGTCTATAGTATAGATGACGTCTATAGTATAGATGACGTCTATAGTATAGATGACGTGTTTAGTATAGATGACGTCTATAGTATAGATGACGTCTATAGTATAGATGACGTCTATAGTATAGATGACGTCTATAGTATAGATGACGTCTGTAGTATAGATGACGTCTATAGTATAGATGACGTCTATAGTATAGATGACGTCTATAGTATAGATGACGTCTATAGTATAGATGACGTCTATAGTATAGATGACGTCTATAGTATACATGACGTCTATAGTATAGATGACGTCTATAGTATAGATGATGTCTATAGTATAGATGACGTCTATAGTATAGATGACGTCTATAGTATAGATAGTATAGATGACGTCTATAGTATATATGACGTCTATAGTATAGATGACGTCTATAGTATAGATGACGTCTATAGTATAGATGACGTCTATAGTATAGATGACGTCTATAGTATAGATGACGTCTATAGTATAGATGACGTCTATAGTATAGATGACGTCTATAGTATAGATGACGTCTATAGTATAGATGACGTCTATAGTATAGATGACGTCTATAGTATAGATGACGTCTATAGTATAGATGACGTCTATAGTATTGATGACGTCTATAGTATAGATGACGTCTTAAGTATAGATGACGTCTATAGTATAGATGACGTCTATAGTATAGATGACGTCTATAGTATAGATGCCGTCTATAGTATAGATGCCGTCTATAGTACAGATGACGTCTATAGTATAGATGACGTCTAAAGTAAAGTTGACGTCTATAGTATTGATGACGTCTATAATATAGATGACGTCTATAGTATAGATGACGTCTATAGTATAGATGACGTTTATAGTATAGATGACGTCTATAGTATAGATGACGTCTAAAGTATAGATGACGTCTGTAGTATAGATGGCGTCTATATTATAGATGACGTCTATAGCATAGATGACGTCTATAGGATAGATGACTTTAATAGTATAGATGATGTCTTTAGTATAGATGACGTCTATAGTATAGATGACGTCTATAGTATAGATGACGTCTATAGTATAGATGACGTCTATAGCATAGATGACGTCTATAGTATAGATGACGTCTATAGCATAGATGACGTCCATAGTATAGCTGACGTCCATAGTATATATGACGTCCATAGTATAGATGACGTCTATAGTATAGATGACATCTATAGTATAGATGACATCTATAGTATAGATGACGTCTATAGTTTAGATGACGTCTATAGTTTAGATGACGTCTATAGTATAGATGACGTCTATAGTATAGATGACGTCTATAGTATAGATGACGTCTATAGTATAGATGACGTCTATAGTATAGATGACGTCTATAGTATAGATGACGTCTATAGTATAGATGACGTCTATAGTATAAATGACGTCTATAGTATAGATGACGTCTGTAGTATAGATGACGTCTATAGTAGAGATGATGTCTATAGTATAGATGACGTCTATAGTATAAATGACGTCTATGGTATAGATGACGTCTATAGTATAGATGACTTCTATTGTATAGATGATGTCTATAGTATAGATGACGTCTATAGTATAGATGACGTCTATAGTATAGATGACGTCTATAGTATAGATGACGTCTATAGTATAGACGACGTCTATATTATAGATGACGTCTATAGTATAGATGACGTCTATAGTATAGATGACGTCTATAGTATAGATGAGGTATATAGTATAGATGACAGCGTCTATATTATAGATGACGTCTATAGTATAGATGACGTCTATAGTATAGATGACGTTTATAGTATAGATGACGTCTATAATATAGATGACGTCTATAGTATAGATGACGTCTATAGTATAGATGACGTCTATAGTATAGATGAGGTATATAGTATAGATGACAGCGTCTATAGTATAGATGACGTCTATAGTATAGATGACGTCTATAGTATAAATGACGTCTATAGTATAGATGACGTCTATAGTATAGATGACGTCTATAGTATAGATGACGTCTTTAGTATAGATGACGTCTATAGTATAGATGACGTCTATAGTATAGATGACGTCTATAGTATAGATGACGTCTATAGTATAGATGACGTCTATAGTATAGATGACGTCTATAGTATGGATGACGTCTATAGTATAGATGACGTCTATATTATAGATGACGTCTATAGTATAGATGACGTCTATAGTATAGATGACGTCTTTAGTATAGATGACGTCTATATACGTCATCTATACTATAGACGACGTCTATAGTATAGATGACTTCTATAGAACAGATGACGTCTATAGTATAGATGACTTCTATAGTATAGTGTAGACGTCATCTATACTATAGACGTCATCTATACTATAGACGTCATCTATACTATAGACGTCATCTATACCTTAGACGTCATCTATACTATAGACGTCATCTATACTATAGACGTCATCTATACTATACTATACTATAGATGACGTCTATAGTATAGATGACTATACGTCTATCTATACTATAGATGTCATCTATACTATAGACGTCATCTATACTATAGATAGATGATATGTATAGTCATCGTCATAGTAAAGATGATGACGTCTATAGTATAGATGACGTCTATAGTATAGATGACGTCTATAGTATAGATGACGTCTATAGTATAGATGACGTCTATAGTATATACATCAATACTATAAACGTCATCATAAACGTCATACTGTAGACGTCATACTATAGATGATGACGTCTATAGTATAGATGATGACATCTATAGTATAGATGACGTCTATAGTATAGATGACGTCTATAGTATATACATCAATACTATAAACGTCATCATAAACGTCATACTGTAGACGTCATAATATAGATGATGACGTCTATAGTATAGATGACGTCTATAGTATATACATCAATACTATAAACGTCATCATAAACGTCATACTGTAGACGTCATAATATAGATGATGACGTCTATAGTATAGATGACGTCTATAGTATAGATGACGTCTATAGTATAGATGACGTCTATAGTATAGATGACGTCTATAGTATAGATGACGTCTATAGTATAGATGACGTCTATAGTATAGATGACGTCTATAGTATAGATGACGTCTATAGTATAGATGACGTCTATAGTATAGATGACGTCTATAGTATAGATGACTTCTATAGTATAGATGACGTCTATAGTATAGATGACTTCTATAGTATAGATGACGTCTATAGTATAGATGACGTCTATAGTATGGATGACGTCTATAGTATAGATGACGTCTATAGTATAGATGACGTCTATAGTATAGATGACGTCTATAGTATAGATGACGTCTATAGTCTAGATGACGTCTATAGTATAGATGACGTCTATAGTATAGATGACGTCTTTAGTATAGATGACGTCTATAGTTTAGATGACGTCTATAGTTTAGATGACGTCTATAGTATAGATGACGTCTATAGTAAAGATGACTTCTCTAGTATAGATGACGTCTATAGTATGGATGACGTCTATAGTATAGATGACGTCTATAGTATAGATGACGTCTATAGTATAGATGACGTCTATAGTATAGATGACGTCTATAGTATAGATGACGTCTATAGTATAGATGACGTCTTTAGTATAGATGACGTCTATAGTATAGATGACGTCTATAGTATAGATGACGTCTATAGTATAGATGACGTCTATAGTATAGATGACGTCTATAGTATAGATGACGTCTATAGTATAGATGACGTCTATAGTATAGATGACGTCTATAGTATAGATGACGTCTATAGTATACATGACGTCTATAGTATAGATGACGTCTAAAGTATAGATGACGTCTATAGTATAGATGACGTCTATAGTATAGATGACGTCTATAGTATAGATAGTATAGATGACGTCTATAGTATATATGACGTCTATAGTATAGATGACGTCTATAGTATAGATGACGTCTATAGTATAGATGACGTCTATAGTATAGATGACGTCTATAGTATAGATGACGTCTATAGTATAGATGACGTCTATAGTATAGATGACGTCTATAGTATAGATGACGTCTATAGTATTGATGACGTCTATAGTATAGATGACGTCTTAAGTATAGATGACGTCTATAGTATAGATGACGTCTATAGTATAGATGACGTCTATAGTATAGATGACGTCTATAGTATAGATGACGTCTATAGTATAGATGACGTGTTTAGTATAGATGACGTCTATAGTATAGATGACGTCTATAGTATAGATGACGTCTATAGTATAGATGACGTCTATAGTATAGATGACGTCTATAGTATAGATGACGTCTGTAGTATAGATGACGTCTATAGTATAGATGACGTCTATAGTATAGATGACGTCTATAGTATAGATGACGTCTATAGTATAGATGACGTCTATAGTATACATGACGTCTATAGTATAGATGACGTCTATAGTATAGATGATGTCTATAGTGTAGATGACGTCTATAGTATAGATGACGTCTATAGTATAGATAGTATAGATGACGTCTATAGTATATATGACGTCTATAGTATAGATGACGTCTATAGTATATACATCAATACTATAAACGTCATCATAAACGTCATACTGTAGACGTCATAATATAGATGATGACGTCTATAGTATAGATGACGCCTATAGTATATACATCAATACTATAAACGTCATCATAAACGTCATACTGTAGACGTCATAATATAGATGATGACGTCTATAGTATAGATGACGTCTAAAGTATAGATGACGTCTATAGTATTGATGACGTCTATAATATAGATGACGTCTATAGTATAGATGATGTCTATAGTATAGATGACGTCTATAGTATAAATGACGTCTACAGTATAGATGACGTTTATAGTATAGATGACGTCTATAGTATAGATGACGTCTAAAGTATAGATGACGTCTGTAGTATAGATGGCGTCTATATTATAGATGACGTCTATAGTATAGATGACGTCTATAGCATAGATGACGTCTATAGGATAGATGACTTTAATAGTATAGATGACGTCTGTAGTAAAGATGACGTCTATAGTATATATGACGTCTATAGTATAGATGACGTCTATAGTATAGATGACGTCTATAGTATAGATGACGTCTATAGTATAGATGACGTCTATAGTATAGATGACGTCTATAGTATAGATGACGTCTATAGTATAGATGACGTCTATAGTATAGATGACGTCTATAGTATAGATGACGTCTATAGTATAAATGACGTCTATAGTATAGATGACGTCTGTAGTATAGATGACGTCTATAGTAGAGATGATGTCTATAGTATAGATGACGTCTATAGTATAGATGACGTCTATGGTATAGATGACGTCTATAGTATAGACGACGTCTATTGTATAGATGATGTCTATAGTATAGATGACGTCTATAGTATAGAATGACGTCTATAGTATAGATGACGTCTATAGTATAGATGACGTCTATAGTATAGATGACGTTTATAGTATAGATGACGTCTTTAGTATAGATGACGTCTATAGTATAGATGACGTCTATAGTATAGATGACGTCTATAGTATAGATACGTCTATAGTATAGATGACGTCTATAGTATAGATGACGTCTATAGTATAGATGACGTCTAAAGTATAGATGACGTCTAAAGTATAGATGACGTCTATAGTATAGATGACGTCTATAGTATAGATGACGTCTATAGTATAGATGCCGTCTATAGTATAGATGACTTTAATAGTATACATGACGTCTGTAGTAAAGATGACGTTTATAGTATAGATGACGTCTATAGTATAGATGACGTCTATAGCATAGATGACGTCTATAGTATAGATGACGTCTATAGCATAGATGACGTCCATAGTATAGCTGACGTCCATAGTATAGATGACGTCCATAGTATAGATGACGTCTATAGTATAGATGACGTCTATAGTATAGATGACGTCTATAGTTTAGATGACGTCTATAGTATAGATGACGTCTATAGTATAGATGACGTCTATAGTATAGATGACGTCTATAGTATAGATGACGTCTATAGTATAGATGACGTCTATAGTATAGATGACGTCTATAGTATAGATGACGTCTATAGTATAGATGACGTCTATAGTATAAATGACGTCTATAGTATAGATGACGTCTATAGTATAGATGACGTCTATAGTATAAATGACGTCTATAGTATAGATGACGTCTGTAGTATAGATGACGTCTATAGTAGAGATGATGTCTATAGTATAGATGACGTCTATAGTATAGATGACGTCTATGGTATAGATGACGTCTATAGTATAGATGACGTCTATTGTATAGATGATGTCTTTAGTATAGATGACGTCTATAGTATAGATGACGTCTATAGTATAGATGACGTCTATAGTATAGATGACGTCTATAGTATAGATGACGTCTATAGTATAGATGACGTCTATAGTATAGATGACGTCTATAGTATAGATGACGTCTATAGTATAGATGACGTCTATAGTATAGATGACGTCTATAGTATAGATGACGTCTATAGTATAGATGACTTCTATAGTATAGATGACGTCTATAGTATAGATGACGTCTATAGTATGGATGACGTATATAGTATAGATGACGTCTATAGTATAGATGACGTCTATAGTATAGATGACGTCTTTAGTATAGATGACGTCTATTGTTTAGATGACGTCTATAGTATAGATGACATCTATAGTATAGATGACTTCTCTAGTATAGATGACGTCTAGTGTATAGATGACGTCTATATTATAGATGACGTCTATAGTATGGATGACGTCTATAGTATAGATGACGTCTATAGTATAGATGACGTCTATAGTATAGATGACGTCCATAGTATAGATGACGTCTATAGTAAAGATGACGTCTATAGTATAGATGACGTCTATAGTATAGATGACGTCTATAGTATAGATGACGTCTATAGTATAGATGACGTCTATAGTATAGATGACGTCTATAGTATAGATGACGTCTATAGTATAGATGACGTCTATAGTATAGATGACGTCTATAGTATAGATGACGTCTATAGTATAGATGACGTCTATGGTATAGATGACGTCTATAGTATAGATGACGTCTATAGTATAGATGATGTCTATAGTATAGATGACGTCTATAGTATAGATGACGTCTATAGTATAGATAGTATAGATGACGTCTATAGTATATATGACGTCTATAGTATAGATGACGTCTATAGTATAGATGACGTCTATAGTATAGATGACGTCTATAGTATAGATGACGTCTATAGTATAGATGACGTCTATAGTATAGATGACGTCTTTAGTATAGATGACGTCTATAGTATAGATGACGTCTAAGGTATAGATGACGTCTATAGTATAGATGACGTCTATAGTATAGATGACGTCTATAGTATAGATGACGTCTATAGTATAGATGACGTCTAAAGTATAGATGACGTCTAAAGTATAGATGACGTCTATAGTATAGATGACGTCTATAGTATAGATGACGTCTATAGTATAGATGCCGTCTATAGTATAGATGCCGTCTATAGTATAGATGACGTCTATAGTATAGATGACGTCTAAAGTATAGATGACGTCTATAGTATTGATGACGTCTATAATATAGATGACGTCTATAGTATTGATGACGTCTATAGTATAGATGACGTCTACAGTATAGATGACGTTTATAGTATAGATGACGTCTATAGTATAGATGACGTCTAAAAAATAGATGACGTCTATAGTATAGATGACGTCTATATTATAGATGACGTCTATAGTATAGATGACGTCTATAGCATAGATGACGTCTATAGGATAGATGACTTTAATAGTATAGATGGCGTATGTAGTATAGATGACGTCTATAGTATAGATGACGTCTATAGTATAGATGACGTCTATAGTATAGATGACGTCTATAGCATAGATGACGTCTATAGTATAGATGACGTCTATAGCATAGATGACGTCCATAGTATAGCTGACGTCCATAGTATAGATGACGTCCACAGTATAGATGACGTCTATAGTATAGATGACGTCTATAGTATAGATGACGTCTATAGTATAGATGACGTCTACAGTATAGATGACGTTTATAGTATAGATGACGTCTATAGTATAGATGACGTCTAAAAAATAGATGACTTCTATAGTATAGATGACGTCTATAGTATAGATGACGTCTATAGTATAGATGACGTCTATAGTATAGATGACGTCTATAGTATAGATGACGTCTATAGTATAGATGACGTCTTTAGTATAGATGACTTCTATAGTATAGATGACGTCTATAGTATAGATGACGTCTATAGTATAGATGAGGTATATAATATAGATGACAGCGTCTATAGTATAGATGACGTCTATAGTATAGATGGCGTCTATAGTATTGATGGCGTCTATAGTATAGATGACGTCTATAGTATAGATGACGTCTATAGTATAGATGACGTCTATAGTATAGATGACGTCTATAGTATAGATGACGTCTATAGTATAGATGACGTCTATAGTATAGATGACGTCTATAGTATAGATGACGTCTATAGAATAGATGACTTCTATAGTATAGATGACGTCTATAGTATAGATGACGTCTATAGTATAGATGACGTCTATAGTATAGATGACGTCTATAGTATAGATGACTTCTATAGTATAGATGACGTCTATAGTATAGATGACGTCTATAGTATAGATGACGTCTATAGTATGGATGACTTCTATAGTACAGATGACGTCTAAAGTATAGATGACTTCTATAGTATAGTATAGACGTCATCTATACTATAGACGTCATCTATACTATAGACGTCATCTATACTATAGACGTCATCTGTACTATAGACGTCATCTATACTATAGACGTCATCTATACTATACTTTACTATAGATGACGTCTATAGTATAGATGACTATACGTCTATCTATACTATAGACGTCTATACGTCTATAGTATAGATGACTATACGTCTATCTATACTATAGACGTCATCTATACTATAGACGTCATCTATACTATAGATAGATGATATATATAGTCATCGTCATAGTATAGATGATGACGTCTATAGTATAGATGACGTCTATAGTATATACATCAATACTATAAACGTCATCATAAACGTCATACTGTAGACGTCATAATATAGATGATGACGTCTATAGTATAGATGACGTCTAAAGTATAGATGACGTCTATAGTATAGATGACGTCTATAGTATAGATGACGTCTTTAGTATAGATGACTTCTATAGTATAGATGACGTCTATAGTATAGATGACGTCTATAGTATAGATGAGGTATATAATATAGATGACAGCGTCTATAGTATAGATGACGTCTATAGTATAGATGGCGTCTATAGTATTGATGGCGTCTATAGTATAGATGACGTCTATAGTATAGATGACGTCTATAGTATAGATGACGTCTATAGTATAGATGACGTCTATAGTATAGATGACGTCTATAGTATAGATGACGTCTATAGTATAGATGACGTCTATAGTATAGATGACGTCTATAGAATATACATCAATACTATAAACGTCATCATAAACGTCATACTGTAGACGTCATAATATAGATGATGACGTCTATAGTATAGATGACGCCTATAGTATATACATCAATACTATAAACGTCATCATAAACGTCATACTGTAGACGTCATAATATAGATGATGACGTCTATAGTATAGATGACGTCTAAAGTATAGATGACGTCTATAGTATTGATGACGTCTATAATATAGATGACGTCTATAGTATAGATGACGTCTATAGTATAGATGACGTCTATAGTATAAATGACGTCTACAGTATAGATGACGTTTATAGTATAGATGACGTCTATAGTATAGATGACGTCTAAAGTATAGATGACGTCTGTAGTATAGATGGCGTCTATATTATAGATGACGTCTATAGTATAGATGACGTCTATAGCATAGATGACGTCTATAGGATAGATGACTTTAATAGTATAGATGACGTCTGTAGTAAAGATGACGTCTATAGTATATATGACGTCTATAGTATAGATGACGTCTGTAGCATAGATGACGTCTATAGTATAGATGACGTCTATAGTATAGATGACGTCTATAGCATAGATGACGTCCATAGTATAGCTGACGTCCATAGTATAGATGACGTCCAGAGTATAGATGACGTCTATAGTATAGATGACGTCTATAGTATAGATGACGTCTATAGTTTAGATGACGTCTATAGTATAGATGACGTCTATAGTATAGATGACGTCTATAGTATAGATGACGTCTATAGTATAGATGACGTCTATAGTATAGATGACGTCTATAGTATAGATGACGTCTATAGTATAGATGACGTCTATAGTATAGATGACGTCTATAGTATAAATGACGTCTATAGTATAGATGACGTCTGTAGTATAGATGACGTCTATAGTAGAGATGATGTCTATAGTATAGATGACGTCTATAGTATAGATGACGTCTATGGTATAGATGACGTCTATAGTATAGACGACGTCTATTGTATAGATGATGTCTATAGTATAGATGACGTCTATAGTATAGAATGACGTCTATAGTATAGATGACGTCTATAGTAAAGATGACGTCTATAGTATAGATGACGTTTATAGTATAGATGACGTCTTTAGTATAGATGACGTCTATAGTATAGATGACGTCTATAGTATAGATGACGTCTATAGTATAGATACGTCTATAGTATAGATGACGTCTATAGTATAGATGACGTCTATAGTATAGATGACGTCTAAAGTATAGATGACGTCTAAAGTATAGATGACGTCTATAGTATAGATGACGTCTATAGTATAGATGACGTCTATAGTATAGATGCCGTCTATAGTATAGATGCCGTCTATAGTATAGATGACTTTAATAGTATACATGACGTCTGTAGTAAAGATGACGTCTATAGTATAGATGACGTCTATAGTATAGATGACGTCTATAGCATAGATGACGTCTATAGTATAGATGACGTCTATAGCATAGATGACGTCCATAGTATAGCTGACGTCCATAGTATAGATGACGTCCATAGTATAGATGACGTCTATAGTATAGATGACGTCTATAGTATAGATGACGTCTATAGTATAGATGACGTCTATAGTTTAGATGACGTCTATAGTATAGATGACGTCTATAGTATAGATGACGTCTATAGTATAGATGACGTCTATAGTATAGATGACGTCTATAGTATAGATGACGTCTATAGTATAGATGACGTCTATAGTATAGATGACGTCTATAGTATAGATGACGTCTATAGTATAAATGACGTCTATAGTATAGATGACGTGTATATTATAGATGACGTCTATAGTATAAATGACGTCTATAGTACAGATGACGTCTGTAGTATAGATGACGTCTATAGTAGAGATGATGTCTATAGTATAGATGACGTCTATAGTATAGATGACGTCTATGGTATAGATGACGTCTATAGTATAGATGACGTCTATTGTATAGATGATGTCTTTAGTATAGATGACGTCTATAGTATAGATGACGTCTATAGTATAGATGACGTCTATAGTATAGATGACGTCTATAGTATAGATGACGTCTATAGTATAGACGACGTCTATAGTATAGATGACGTCTATAGTATAGATGACGTCTATAGTATAGATGACGTCTATAGTATAGATGACGTCTATAGTATAGATGACTTCTATAGTATAGATGACGTCTATAGTATAGATGACGTCTATAGTATGGATGACGTCTATAGTATAGATGACGTCTATAGTATAGATGACGTCTATAGTATAGATGACGTCTTTAGTATAGATGACGTCTATTGTTTAGATGACGTCTATAGTATAGATGACATCTATAGTATAGATGACTTCTCTAGTATAGATGACGTCTAGTGTATAGATGACGTCTATAGTATAGATGACGTCTATAGTATGGATGACGTCTATAGTATAGATGACGTCTATAGTATAGATGACGTCTATAGTATAGATGACGTCCATAGTATAGATGACGTCTATAGTAAAGATGACGTCTATAGTATAGATGACGTCTATAGTATAGATGGCGTCTATAGTATAGATGACGTCTATAGTATAGATGACGTCTATAGTATAGATGACGTCTATAGTATAGATGACGTCTATAGTATAGATGACGTCTATAGTATAGATGACGTCTATAGTATAGATGACGTCTATAGTATAGATGACGTCTATGGTATAGATGACGTCTATAGTATAGATGACGTCTATAGTATAGATGATGTCTATAGTATAGATGACGTCTATAGTATAGATGACGTCTATAGTATAGATAGTATAGATGACGTCTATAGTATATATGACGTCTATAGTATAGATGACGTCTATAGTATAGATGACGTCTATAGTATAGATGACGTCTATAGTATAGATGACGTCTATAGTATAGATGACGTCTTTAGTATAGATGACGTCTATAGTATAGATGACGTCTAAGGTATAGATGACGTCTATAGTATAGATGACGTCTATAGTATAGATGACGTCTATAGTATAGATGACGTCTAAAGTATAGATGACGTCTAATGTATAGATGACGTCTATAGTATAGATGACGTCTATAGTATAGATGACGTCTATAGTATAGATGCCGTCTATAGTATAGATGCCGTCTATAGTATAGATGACGTCTATAGTATAGATGACGTCTAAAGTATAGATGACGTCTATAGTATTGATGACGTCTATAATATAGATGACGTCTATAGTATTGATGACGTCTATAGTATAGATGACGTCTACAGTATAGATGACGTTTATAGTATAGATGACGTCTATAGTATAGATGACGTCTAAAAAATAGATGACGTCTATAGTATAGATGACGTCTATATTATAGATGACGTCTATAGTATAGATGACGTCTATAGCATAGATGACGTCTATAGGATAGATGACTTTAATAGTATAGATGGCGTATGTAGTATAGATGACGTCTATAGTATAGATGACGTCTATAGTATAGATGACGTCTATAGTGACGTCTATAGCATAGATGACGTCTATAGTATAGATGACGTCTATAGCATAGATGACGTCCATAGTATAGCTGACGTCCATAGTATAGATGACGTCCATAGTATAGATGACGTCTATAGTATAGATGACGTCTATAGTATAGATGACGTCTATAGTATAGATGACGTCTATAGTATAGATGACGTCTATAGTATAGATGACGTCTATAGTATAGATGACGTCTATAGTATAGATGACGTCTACAGTATAGATGACGTCTACAGTATAGATGACGTCTATAGTATAGATGACGTCTATAGTATAGATGACGTCTATAGTATAGATGACGTCTATAGTATAGATGACGTCTATAGTATAGATGACGTCTATAGTATAGATGACGTCTATAGTATAGATGACGTCTATAGTATAGATGACGTCTATAGTATAGATGACATCTATAGTATAGATGACGTCTATAGTATAGATGACGTCTATAGTATAGATGACGTCTATAGTATATATGACGTCTATAGTATAGATGACGTCTATAGTATAGATGACGTCTATAGTATAGATGACGTCTATAGTATAGATGACGTCTATAGTATATATGACGTCTATAGTATAGATGACGTCTATAGTATAGATGACGTCTATAGTATAGATAACGTCTATAGTATAGATGACGTCTATTGTATTGATGATGTCTATAGTATAGATGACGTCTATTGTATAGATGATGTCTATAGTATAGATGACGTCTATAGTATAGATGACGTCTATAGTATAGATGACGTCTATAGTATAGATGACGTCTATAGTATAGATGACGTCTATAGTATAGATGACGTCTATAGTATAGATGACGTCTATAGTATAGATGACGTCTATAGTATGGATGACGTCTATAGTATAGATGACGTCTATAGTATAGATGACGTCTATAGTATAGATGACGTCTATAGTATAGATGACGTCTATAGTATAGATGGCGTCTATAGTATAGATGACGTCTATAGTATAGATGACGTCTATAGTATAGATGACGTCTATAGTATAGATGACGTCTATAGTATAGATGACGTCTATAGTATAGATGACGTCTATAGTATAGATGACGTCTATTGTATTGATGATGTCTATAGTATAAATGACGTCTATTGTATAGATGATGTCTGTAGTATAGATGACGTCTATAGTATAGATGACGTCTATAGTATAGATGACGTCTATAGTATAGATGACGTCTATAGTATAGATGACGTCTATAGTATAGATGACGTCTATAGTATAGATGACGTCTGTAGTATAGATGACGTCTATAGTATAGATGACGTCTATAGTATAGATGACTTCTATAGTATAGATGACGTCTATAGTATAGATGACTTCTATAGTATAGATGACGTCTATAGTATGGATGACGTCTATAGTATAGATGACGTCTATAGTATAGATGACGTCTATAGTATAGATGACGTCTATAGTATAGATGACGTCTATAGTATAGATGACGTCTTTAGTATAGATGACGTCTATAGTTTAGATGACGTCTATAGTATAGATGACGTCTATAGTATAGATGACTTCTCTAGTATAGATGACGTCTATAGTATAGATGACGTCTATAGTATAGATGACGTCTATAGTATAGATGACGTCTATAGTATGGATGACGTCTATAGTATAGATGACGTCTATAGTATAGATGACGTCTATAGTATAGATGACGTCTATAGTATAGATGACGTCTATAGTATAGATGACGTCTATAGTATAGATGGCGTCTATAGTATAGATGACGTCTATAGTATAGATGACGTCTATAGTATAGATGACGTCTATAGTATAGATGACGTCTATAGTATAGATGACGTCTATAGTATAGATGACGTCTATAGTATAGATGACGTCTATAGTATAGATGACGTCTATAGTATAGATGACGTCTATAGTATAGATGACGTCTATAGTATAGATGACGTCTATGGTATAGATGACGTCTATAGTATAGATGATGTCTATAGTATAGATGACGTCTATAGTATAGATGACGTCTATAGAATAGATAGTATAGATGACGTCTATAGTATATATGACGTCTATAGTATAGATGACGTCTATAGTATAGATGACGTCTATAGTATAGATGACGTCTATAGTATAGATGACGTCTATAGTATAGATGACGTCTATTGTATAGATGACGTCTATAGTATAGATGACGTCTTTAGTATAGATGACGTCTATAGTATAGATGACGTCTATAGTATAGATGACTTCTATAGTATAGATGACGTCTATAGTATAGATGACGTCTATAGTATAGATGACGTCTATAGTATAAATGACGTCTAAAGTATAGATGACGTCTATAGTATAGATGACGTCTAAAGTATAGATGACGTCTATAGTATAGATGACGTCTATAGTATAGATGACGTCTATAGTATAGATGCCGTCTATAGTATAGATGCCGTCTATAGTATAGATGACGTCTATAGTATAGATGACGTCTAAAGTATAGATGACGTCTATAGTATTGATGACGTCTATAATATAGATGACGTCTATAGTATAGATGACGTCTATAGTATAGATGACGTCTACAGTATAGATGACGTTTATAGTATAGATGACGTCTATAGTATAGATGACGTCTAAAGTATAGATGACGTCAATAGTATAGATGACGTCTATATTATAGATGACGTCTATAGTATAGATGACGTCTATAGCATAGATGACGTCTATAGGATAGATGACTTTAATAGTATAGATGACGTCTGTAGTATAGATGACGTCTATACTATAGATGACGTCTATAGTATAGATGACGTCTATAGTATAGATGACGTCTATAGCATAGATGACGTCTATAGTATAGATGACGTCTATAGCATAGATGACGTCCACAGTACAGCTGACGTCCATAGTATAGATGACGTCCATAGTATAGATGACGTCTATAGTATAGATGACGTCTATAGTATAGATGACGTCTATAGTATAGATGACGTCTATAGTTTAGATGACGTCTTTAGTATAGATGACGTCTATAGTATAGATGACGTCTATAGTATAGATGACGTCTATAGTATAGATGACGTCTATAGCATAGATGACGTCTATAGTATAGATGACGTCTATAGTCATCATCTCTACTATAGACGTCATCTATACTATAGACGTCATCTATACTACAGACGTCATATATACTATAGATAGTATAAATGATAATATTATGACGTCTGTAGTATAGATGACGTCTATAGTATAGATGACGTCTATAGTAGAGATGATGTCTATAGCATAGATGACTTCCATAATATAGATGACGTCTATAGTATAGATGACGTCTATAGTATAGATGACGTCTATAGTATAGATGACGTCTATAGTATAGATGACGTCTATAGTATAGATGACGTCTATAGTATAGATGACGTCTATAGTATGGATGACGTCTATAGTATAGATGACGTCTACAGTATAGATGACGTCTATAGTATAGATGACGTCTATAGTATAGATGACGTCTATCGTATAGATGATGTCTATAGTATAGATGCGGTCTATAGTATAGATGACGTCTATAGTATAGATGACGTCTATATTATAGATGACGTCTATAGTATAGATGACGTCTATAGTATAGATGACGTCTATAGTATAGATGACGTCTATAGTATAGATGACGTTTATAGTATAGATGACGTCTATAGTATAGATGACGTCTATAGTATAGATGACGTCTATAGTATAGATGACGTCTATAATATAGATGACGTCTATAGTATAGATGACGTTATAGTATAGATGACGTCTATAGTATAGATGAGGTATATAGTATAGATGACAGCGTCTATAGTATAGATGACGTCTATAGTATAGATGACGTCTATAGTATAGATGTCTATAGTATAGATGTCTATAGTATAGATGACGTCTATAGTATAGATGACGTCTATAGTATAGATGACGTCTATAGTATAGATGACGTCTATAGTATAGATGACGTCTTTAGTATAGATGACGTCTATAGTATAGATGACGTCTATAGTATTGATGGCGTCTATAGTATTGATGACGTCTATAGTATTGATGACGTCTATAGTATAGGTGACGTCTATAGTATAGATGACGTCTATAGTACAGATGACGTCTATAGTATTGATGACGTCTATAGTATAGATGACGTCTATAGTATTGATGACGTCCATAGTAAAGATAACGTCCATAGTATAGATGACGTCCATAGTAAAGATAACGTCCATAGTATAGATGACGTCTATAGTATAGATGACGTCTATAGTATAGATGAGGTCTATAGTATAGATGAGGTCTATAGTATAGATGAGGTCTATAGTATAGATCAGGTCTATAGTATAGATGAGGTCTATAGTATAGATGAGGTCTATAGTATAGATGAGGTCTATAGTATAGGTGACGTCTATAGTGTAGATGACGTCTATAGTATAGATGACGTCTATAGTATAGATGACGTCTATAGTTTAGATGACGTCTATAGTATAGATGACGTCTATAGTAAAGATGACGTCTATAGTATAGATGACGTCTATAGTATAGATGACGTCTATAGTATAGATGACGTCTATAGTATAGATGACGTCTATAGTATAGATGACGTCTATAGTATAGATGACGTCTATAGTATAGATGACGTCTATAGTATAGATGACGTCTATAGTATAGATGACGTCTATAGTATAGATGACGTCTATAGTATAGATGACGTCTATAGTATAGATGACGTCTATAGTATAGATGACGTCTATAGTATAGATGACGTCTATAGTATAGATGACGTCTATAGTATAGATGACGTCTATAGTATAGATGACGTCTATAGTATTGATGACGTCCATAGTAAAGATAACGTCCATTGTATAGATGACGTCCATAGTATAGATGACGTCTATAGTATAGATGACGTCTATAGTATAGATGACGTCTATAGTATAGATGACGCCTATAGTATAGATGACGTCTATAGTATAGATGACGTCTATAGTATAGATGACGTCTATAGTATAGATGACGTCTATAGTATAGATGACGTCTACAGTATAGATGACGTCTATAGTATAGATGACGTCTATAGTATAGATGACGTCTATAGTATAGATGACGTCTATAGTATAGATGACGTCTATAGTATAGATGACGTCTAAAGTATAGATGACGTCTATGGTATAGATGACGTCTATAGTATAGATGACGTCTATAGTATAGATGATGTCTATAGTATAGATGACGTCTATAGTATAGATGATGTCTATAGTATAGATGACGTCTATAGTATAGATAGTATAGATGACGTCTATAGTATAGATGACGTCTATAGTATAGATGACGTCTATAGTATATATGACGTCTATAGTATAGATGACGTCTATAGTATAGATGACGTCTATAGTATAGATGACGTCTATAGTATAGATGACGTCTATAGTATAGATGACGTCTATAGTATAGATGACGTCTATAGTATAGATGACGTCTATAGTATAGATGACGTCTATAGTATAGATGACGTCTATAGTATAGATGACGTCTATAGTATAGATGACGTCTATAGTATAGATGACGTCTATAGTATTGATGACGTCCATAGTAAAGATAACGTCCATTGTATAGATGACGTCCATAGTATAGATGACGTCTATAGTATAGATGACGTCTATAGTATAGATGACGTCTATAGTATAGATGACGCCTATAGTATAGATGACGTCTATAGTATAGATGACGTCTATAGTATAGATGACGTCTATAGTATAGATGACGTCTATAGTATAGATGACGTCTACAGTATAGATGACGTCTATAGTATAGATGACGTCTATAGTATAGATGACGTCTATAGTATAGATGACGTCTATAGTATAGATGACGTCTATAGTATAGATGACGTCTATAGTATAGATGACGTCTATAGTATAGATGACGTCTATAGTATAGATGACGTCTATAGTATAGATGACGTCTAAAGTATAGATGACGTCTATGGTATAGATGATGTCTATAGTATAGATGACGTCTATAGTATAGATAGTATAGATGACGTCTATAGTATAGATGACGTCTATAGTATATATGACGTCTATAGTATAGATGACGTCTATAGTATAGATGACGTCTATAGTATAGATGACGTCTATAGTATAGATGACGTCTATAGTATAGATGACGTCTATAGTATAGATGACGTCTATAGTATAGATGACGTCTATAGTATAGATGACGTCTATAGTATAGATGACGTCTATAGTATAGATGACGTCTATAGTATAGATGACGTCTATAGTATAGATGACGTCTATAGTATAGATGACGTCTATAGTATAGATGACGTCTATAGTATAGATGACGTCTATAGTATAGATGACGTCTATAGTAAAGATGACGTCTATGGTATAGATGACGTCTATAGTATAGATGACGTCTATCGTAAAGATGATGTCTATAGTATAGATGACGTCTATAGTATAGATGACGTCTATAGTATAGATGACGTCTATATTATAGATGACGTCTATAGTATAGATGACGTCTATAGTATAGATGACGTCTATAGTATAGATGACGTTTATAGTATAGATGACGTCTAAAGTATAGATGACGTCTATAGTATAGATGACGTCTATAGTATAGATGACGTCTATAATATAGATGACGTCTATAGTATAGATGACGTTATAGTATAGATGACGTCTATAGTATAGATGAGGTATATAGTATAGATGACAGCGTCTATAGTATAGATGACGTCTATAGTATAGATGGCGTCTATGGTATAGATGACGTCTATAGTATAGATGACGTCTATAGTATAGATGACGTCTATAGTATTGATGATGTCTATAGTATAGATGACGTCTATAGTATAGATGACGTCTATAGTACAGATGACCTCTATAGTATTGATGACGTCTATAGTATAGATGACGTCTATAGTATTGATGACGTCCATAGTAAAGATAACGTCCATAGTATAGATGACGTCTATAGTATAGATGAGGTCTATAGTATAGATGAGGTCTATAGTATAGATCAGGTCTATAGTATAGATGAGGTCTATAGTATAGATGAGATCTATAGTATAGGTGACGTCTATAGTGTAGATGACGTCTATAGTATAGATGACGTCTATAGTATAGATGACGTCTATAGTATAGATGACGTCTATAGTATAGATGACGTCTATAGTATAGATGACGTCTATAGTATAGATGACGTCTATAGTATAGATGACGTCTATAGTATTGATGGCGTCTATAGTATTGATGACGTCTATAGTATTGATGACGTCTATAGTATAGGTGACGTCTATAGTATAGATGACGTCTATAGTACAGATGACGTCTATAGTATTGATGACGTCTATAGTATAGATGACGTCTATAGTATTGATGACGTCCATAGTAAAGATAACGTCCATAGTATAGATGACGTCCATAGTAAAGATAACGTCCATAGTATAGATGACGTCTATAGTATAGATGACGTCTATAGTATAGATGAGGTCTATAGTATAGATGAGGTCTATAGTATAGATCAGGTCTATAGTATAGATGACGTCCATAGTATAGATGACGTTCATAGTATAGATGACGTTCATAGTATAGATGACGTCTATAGTATAGATGACGTCTATAGTATAGATGACGTCTATAGTATAGATGACGTCTATAGTATAGATGACGTCTATAGTATAGATGACGTCTATAGTATAGATGACGTCTATAGTATAGATGACGTCTATAGTATAGATGACGTCTATAGTATAGATGACGTCTATAGTATAGATGACGTCTATAGTATTGATGACGTCCATAGTATTGATGACGTCCATAGTAAAGATAACGTCCATTGTATAGATGACGTCCATAGTATAGATGACGTCTATAGTATAGATGACGTCTATAGTATAGATGACGTCTATAGTATAGATGACGCCTATAGTATAGATGACGTCTATAGTATAGATGACGTCTATAGTATAGATGACGTCTATAGTATAGATGACGTCTATAATATAGATGACGTCTATAGTATAGATGACGTCTATAGTATAGATGACGTCTATAGTATAGATGACGTCTATAGTATAGATGACGTCTATAGTATAGATGACGTCTATAGTATAGATGACGTCTATAGTATAGATGACGTCTATAGTATAGATGACGTCTATAGTATAGATGACGTCTATAGTATAGATGACGTCTATAGTATAGATGACGTCTATAGTATAGATGACGTCTATAGTATTGATGTCGTCTATAGTATTGATGACGTCTATAGCATTGATGATGTCTATAGTATTGATGATGTATATAGTATTGATGACGTCTATAGTATAGATGACGTCTATAGTATAGATGACGTCTATAGTATAGATGACGTCTATTGCATAGATGACGTCCATAGTATAGATGACGTCTATTGTATAGATGACGTCTATAGTATAGATGACATCTATAGTATAGATGACGTCTAAAGTATAGATGACGTCTATAGTATTGATGACGTCTATAGTATTGATGACGTCCATAGTAAAGATAACGTTCGTAGTATAGATGATGTCTATAGTATAGATGACGTCTATAGTATAGATGTCGTCTATAGTATAGATGACGTCTATAGTTTAGATGTCGTCTATAGTATAGATGTCGTCTATAGTATAGATGTCGTCTATACTATATAGTATAGATGACGACTAAAGTATAGATGCCGACTATAGTATAGATGACGTCTATAGTATAGATGACGTCTATAGTATAGATGACGTCTATAGTATAGATGACGTCTATAGTATAGATGACGTCTATAGTATAGATGACTTCTATAGTATAGATGACTTCTTTAGTATAGATGACGTCCATAGTATAGATGACGTCTATAGTATAGATGACTTCTATAGTATAGATGACGTCTGTAGTATAGATGACGTCTATAGTATAGATGACGTCTATAGTATAGATGGCGTCTATAGTATTGATGACGTCCATAGTAAAGATAACGTCCATAGTATAGATGACGTCCATAGTAAAGATAACGTCCATAGTATAGATGACGTCTATAGTATAGATGACGTCTATAGTATAGATGACGTCTATAGTATAGATGACGTCTATAGTATAGATGACGTCTATAGTATTGATGAAGTCTATAGTATTGATGACGTCTACAGTATAGATGACGTCCATAGTAAAGATAACGTCCGTAGTATAGATGACGTCCATAGTATAGATGACGTCTATAGTATAGATGACGTCTATAGTATAGATGACGTCTATAGTATAGATGACGTCTATAGTATAGATGACGTCTATAGTATAGATAACGTCTATAGTATAGATGACGTCTATAGTATAGATAACGTCTATAGTACAGATGACGTCTATAGTATAGATAACGTCTATAGTACAGATGACGTCTATAGTATAGATGAC
Organism: Neoascia interrupta; assembly: GCA_947623515.1. Classification (NCBI taxonomy): domain Eukaryota; kingdom Metazoa; phylum Arthropoda; class Insecta; order Diptera; family Syrphidae; genus Neoascia; species Neoascia interrupta. Next base: position 528,059 of record CANQKQ010000033.1, read on the forward strand.
GTCTATAGTATAGATGACGTCTATAGTATTGATGACGTCCATAGTAAAGATAACGTCCATTGTATAGATGACGTTCATAGTATAGATGACGTCTATAGTATAGATGACGTCTATAGTATAGATGACGTCTATAGTATAGATGACGTCCATAGTATAGATGACGTCTATAGTACAGATGACGTCTATAGTATAGATGACGTATATAGTATAGATGACGTCTATAGTATATATGACGTCTATAGTATATATGACGTCTAGAGTATAGATGACGTCTATAGTATAGATGACGTCTATAGCATAGATGACGTCTATAGAATAGATGACGTCTATAGTATAGATGACGTCTATAGAATAGATGACGTCTATAGTATAGATGACGTCTATAGTATAGATGACGTCTATAGTATAGATGACGTCTATAGTATAGATGACGTCTATAGTATAGATGACGTCTATAGTATAGATGACGTCTATAGTATAGATGACGTCTATAGTATAGATGACGTCTATAGTATAGATGACGTCTATAGTATAGATGACGTCTATAGTATAGATGACGTCTATAGTATTGATGGCGTCTATAGTATTGATGACGTCTATAGTATTGATGACGTCTATAGTATAGGTGACGTCTATAGTATAGATGACGTCTATAGTACAGATGACGTCTATAGTATTGATGACGTCTATGGTATAGATGACGTCTATAGTATTGATGACGTCCATAGTAAAGATAACGTCCATAGTATAGATGACGTCCATAGTAAAGATAACGTCCATAGTATAGATGACGTCTATAGTATAGATGACGTCTATAGTATAGATGAGGTCTATAGTATAGATGAGGTCTATAGTATAGATCAGGTCTATAGTATAGATCAGGTCTATAGTATAGATGACGTCCATAGTATAGATGACGTTCATAGTATAGATGACGTCTATAGTATAGATGACGTCTATAGTATAGATGACGTCTATAGTATAGATGACGTCTATAGTATAGATGACGTCTATAGTATAGATGACGTCTATAGTATAGATGACGTCTATAGTATAGATGACGTCTATAGTATAGATGACGTCTATAGTATAGATGACGTCTATAGTATAAATGACGTCTATAGTATTGATGACGTCTATAGTATTGATGACGTCCATAGTAAAGACAACGTCCATTGTATAGATGACGTCCATAGTATAGATGACGTCTATAGTATAGATGACGTCTATAGTATAGATGACGTCTATAGTATAGATGACGTCTATAGTATAGATGACGTCTATAGTATAGATGACGTCTATAGTATAGATGACGTCTATAGTATAGATGACGTCTATAGTATAGATGACGTCTATAGTATAGATGACGTCTATAGTATAGATGACGTCTATAGTATAGATGACGTCTATAGTATAGATGACGTCTATAGTATAGATGACGTCTATAGTATAGATGACGTCTATAGTATAGATGACGTCAATAGTATAGATGACGTCTATAGTATAGATGACGTCTATAGTATAGATGACGTCTATAGTATAGATGACGTCTATAGTATTGATGTCGTCTATAGTATTGATGACGTCTATAGCATTGATGATGTCTATAGTATTGATGATGTATATAGTATTGATGGCGTCTATAGTATAGATGACGTCTATAGTATAGATGACGTCTATTGCATAGATGACGTCCATAGTATAGATGACGTCTATTGTATAGATGACGTCTATAGTATAGATGACATCTATAGTATAGATGACGTCTAAAGTATAGATGACGTCTATAGTATTGATGACGTCTATAGTATTGATGACGTCCATAGTAAAGATAACGTTCGTAGTATAGATGATGTCTATAGTATAGATGACGTCTATAGTATAGATGTCGTCTATAGTATAGATGTCGTCTATACTATATAGTATAGATGACGACTAAGGTATAGATGCCGACTAAAGTATAGATGACGTCTATAGTATAGATGACGTCTATAGTATAGATGACGTCTATAGTATAGATGACGTCTATAGTATAGATGACGTCTATAGTATAGATGACGTCTATAGTATAGATGACTTCTATAGTATAGATGACTTCTTTAGTATAGATGACGTCCATAGTATAGATGACGTCTATAGTATAGATGACTTCTATAGTATAGATGACGTCTGTAGTATAGATGACGTCTATAGTATAGATGACGTCTATAGTATAGATGGCGTCTATAGTATTGATGACGTCCATAGTAAAGATAACGTCCATAGTATAGATGACGTCCATAGTAAAGATAACGTCCATAGTATAGATGACGTCTATAGTATAGATGACGTCTATAGTATAGATGACGTCTATAGTATAGATGACGTCTATAGTATAGATGACGTCTATAGTATAGATGACGTCTATAGTATAGATGACGTCTATAGTATAGATGACGTCTATAGTATTGATGAAGTCTATAGTATTGATGATGTATATAGTATTGATGACGTCTATAGTATAGATGACGTCTATAGTATAGATGACGTCTATAGTATAGATGACGTCTATTGCATAGATGACGTCCATAGTATAGATGACGTCTATTGTATAGATGACGTCTATAGTATAGATGACATCTATAGTATAGATGACGTCTAAAGTATAGATGACGTCTATAGTATTGATGACGTCTATAGTATTGATGACGTCCATAGTAAAGATAACGTTCGTAGTATAGATGATGTCTATAGTATAGATGACGTCTATAGTATAGATGTCGTCTATAGTATAGATGACGTCTATAGTTTAGATGTCGTCTATAGTATAGATGTCGTCTATAGTATAGATGTCGTCTATACTATATAGTATAGATGACGACTAAAGTATAGATGCCGACTATAGTATAGATGACGTCTATAGTATAGATGACGTCTATAGTATAGATGACGTCTATAGTATAGATGACGTCTATAGTATAGATGACGTCTATAGTATAGATGACTTCTATAGTATAGATGACTTCTTTAGTATAGATGACGTCCATAGTATAGATGACGTCTATAGTATAGATGACTTCTATAGTATAGATGACGTCTGTAGTATAGATGACGTCTATAGTATAGATGACGTCTATAGTATAGATGGCGTCTATAGTATTGATGACGTCCATAGTAAAGATAACGTCCATAGTATAGATGACGTCCATAGTAAAGATAACGTCCATAGTATAGATGACGTCTATAGTATAGATGACGTCTATAGTATAGATGACGTCTATAGTATAGATGACGTCTATAGTATAGATGACGTCTATAGTATTGATGAAGTCTATAGTATTGATGACGTCTACAGTATAGATGACGTCCATAGTAAAGATAACGTCCGTAGTATAGATGACGTCCATAGTATAGATGACGTCTATAGTATAGATGACGTCTATAGTATAGATGACGTCTATAGTATAGATGACGTCTATAGTATAGATGACGTCTATAGTATAGATAACGTCTATAGTATAGATGACGTCTATAGTATAGATAACGTCTATAGTACAGATGACGTCTATAGTATAGATAACGTCTATAGTACAGATGACGTCTATAGTATAGATGACGTCTATAGTATAGATGACGTCTATAGTATTGATGACGTCCATAGTAAAGATAACGTCCATTGTATAGATGACGTTCATAGTATAGATGACGTCTATAGTATAGATGACGTCTATAGTATAGATGACGTCTATAGTATAGATGACGTCCATAGTATAGATGACGTCTATAGTACAGATGACGTCTATAGTATAGATGACGTATATAGTATAGATGACGTCTATAGTATATATGACGTCTATAGTATATATGACGTCTAGAGTATAGATGACGTCTATAGTATAGATGACGTCTATAGCATAGATGACGTCTATAGAATAGATGACGTCTATAGTATAGATGACGTCTATAGAATAGATGACGTCTATAGTATAGATGACGTCTATAGTATAGATGACGTCTATAGTATAGATGACGTCTATAGTATAGATGACGTCTATAGTATAGATGACGTCTATAGTATAGATGACGTCTATAGTATAGATGACGTCTATAGTATAGATGACGTCTATAGTATAGATGACGTCTATAGTATAGATGACGTCTATAGTATAGATGACGTCTATAGTATTGATGGCGTCTATAGTATTGATGACGTCTATAGTATTGATGACGTCTATAGTATAGGTGACGTCTATAGTATAGATGACGTCTATAGTACAGATGACGTCTATAGTATTGATGACGTCTATGGTATAGATGACGTCTATAGTATTGATGACGTCCATAGTAAAGATAACGTCCATAGTATAGATGACGTCCATAGTAAAGATAACGTCCATAGTATAGATGACGTCTATAGTATAGATGACGTCTATAGTATAGATGAGGTCTATAGTATAGATGAGGTCTATAGTATAGATCAGGTCTATAGTATAGATGACGTCCATAGTATAGATGACGTTCATAGTATAGATGACGTCTATAGTATAGATGACGTCTATAGTATAGATGACGTCTATAGTATAGATGACGTCTATAGTATAGATGACGTCTATAGTATAGATGACGTCTATAGTATAGATGACGTCTATAGTATAGATGACGTCTATAGTATAGATGACGTCTATAGTATAGATGACGTCTATAGTATAAATGACGTCTATAGTATTGATGACGTCTATAGTATTGATGACGTCCATAGTAAAGACAACGTCCATTGTATAGATGACGTCCATAGTATAGATGACGTCTATAGTATAGATGACGTCTATAGTATAGATGACGTCTATAGTATAGATGACGTCTATAGTATAGATGACGTCTATAGTATAGATGACGTCTATAGTATAGATGACGTCTATAGTATAGATGACGTCTATAGTATAGATGACGTCTATAGTATAGATGACGTCTATAGTATAGATGACGTCTATAGTATAGATGACGTCTATAGTATAGATGACGTCTATAGTATAGATGACGTCTATAGTATAGATGACGTCTATAGTATAGATGACGTCAATAGTATAGATGACGTCTATAGTATAGATGACGTCTATAGTATAGATGACGTCTATAGTATAGATGACGTCTATAGTATTGATGTCGTCTATAGTATTGATGACGTCTATAGCATTGATGATGTCTATAGTATTGATGATGTATATAGTATTGATGGCGTCTATAGTATAGATGACGTCTATAGTATAGATGACGTCTATTGCATAGATGACGTCCATAGTATAGATGACGTCTATTGTATAGATGACGTCTATAGTATAGATGACATCTATAGTATAGATGACGTCTAAAGTATAGATGACGTCTATAGTATTGATGACGTCTATAGTATTGATGACGTCCATAGTAAAGATAACGTTCGTAGTATAGATGATGTCTATAGTATAGATGACGTCTATAGTATAGATGTCGTCTATAGTATAGATGTCGTCTATACTATATAGTATAGATGACGACTAAGGTATAGATGCCGACTAAAGTATAGATGACGTCTATAGTATAGATGACGTCTATAGTATAGATGACGTCTATAGTATAGATGACGTCTATAGTATAGATGACGTCTATAGTATAGATGACGTCTATAGTATAGATGACTTCTATAGTATAGCTGACTTCTTTAGTATAGATGACGTCCATAGTATAGATGACGTCTATAGTATAGATGACTTCTATAGTATAGATGACGTCTGTAGTATAGATGACGTCTATAGTATAGATGACGTCTATAGTATAGATGGCGTCTATAGTATTGATGACGTCCATAGTAAAGATAACGTCCATAGTATAGATGACGTCCATAGTAAAGATAACGTCCATAGTATAGATGACGTCTATAGTATAGATGACGTCTATAGTATAGATGACGTCTATAGTATAGATGACGTCTATAGTATAGATGACGTCTATAGTATAGATGACGTCTATAGTATAGATGACGTCTATAGTATAGATGACGTCTATAGTATTGATGAAGTCTATAGTATTGATGACGTCTACAGTATAGATGACGTCCATAGTAAAGATAACGTCCGTAGTATAGATGACGTCTATAGTATAGATGACGTCTATAGTATAGATGACGTCTATAGTATATATAACGTCTATAGTACAGGTGACGTCTATAGTATAGATAACGTCTATAGTACAGATGACGTCTATAGTATAGATGACGTCTATAGTATAGATGACGTCTATAGTATAGATGACGTCTATAGTATTGATGACGTCCATAGTAAAGATAACGTCCATTGTATAGATGACGTCCATAGTATAGATGACGTTCATAGTATAGATGACGTCTATAGTATAGATGACGTCTATAGTATAGATGACGTCTATAGTATAGATGACGTCCATAGTATAGATGACGTCTATAGTACAGATGACGTCTATAGTATAGATGACGTATATAGTATAGATGACGTCTATAGTATATATGACGTCTATAGTATATATGACGTCTAGAGTATAGATGACGTCTATAGTATAGATGACGTCTATAGTATAGATGACGTCTATAGTATAGATGTCGTCTATAGTATAGATGACGTCTATAGTATAGATGACGTCTATAGTATAGATGACGTCTATAGTATAGATGACGTCTATAGTATAGATGACGTCTATAGTATAGATGACGTCTATAGTATAGATGACAGTTATAGTATAGATGACGTCTATAGTAAAGATGACGTCAATAGTATAGATGACGTCTATAGCATAGATGACGTCTATAGTATAGATGACGTCTATAGCATAGATGACGTCTATAGTATAGATGACGTCTATAGCATAGATGACGTCTATAGTATAGATGACGTCTATAGTATAGATGACGTCTATAGTATAGATGACGTTTATAGTATTGATGACGTCTTTAGTATTGATGACGTCTATAGTATTGATGATGTATATAGTATTGATTATGTCTATAGTATTGATGACGTCTATAGTATAGATGACGTCTTTAGTATAGATGACGTCTTTAGTATAGATGACGTCTATAGTATAGATGACGTCTATAGTATAGATGACGTCTATAATATAGATGACGTCTATAGTATAGATGACGTCTATAGTTTAGATGACGTCTATAGTATAGATGACGTCTATAGTATAGATGACGTCTATAGTATAGATGACGTCTATAGTATTGATGACGTCTATAGTATTGATGACGTCTATAGTATAGATGACGTCTATAGTATAGATGACGTCTATAGTATAGATGACGTCTATAGTATAGATGACGCCTATAGTATAGATGACGTCTATAGTATTGATGGCGTCTATAGTATTGTTGACGTCTATAGTATTGATGACGTCTATAGTATAGATGACGTCTTTAGTATAGATGACGTCTTTAGTATAGATGACGTCTATAGTATAGATGACGTCTATAGTATAGATGACGTCTATAATATAGATGACGTCTATAGTATAGATGACGTCTATAGTTTAGATGACGTCTATAGTATAGATGACGTCTATAGTATAGATGACGTCTATAGTATAGATGACGTCTATAGTATTGATGACGTCTATAGTATTGATGACGTCTATAGTATAGATGACGTCTATAGTATAGATGACGTCTATAGTATAGATGACGTCTATAGTACAGATGACGTCTATAGTATAGATGACGTCTATAGTATAGATGACGTCTATAGTATTGATGACGTCCATAGTAAAGATAACGTCCTTAGTATAGATGACGTCCATAGTAAAGATAACGTCCATAGTATAGATGACGTCTATAGTATAGATGACGTCTATAGTATAGATGGGGTCTATAGTATAGATGAGGTCTATAGTATAGATCAGGTCTGTAGTATAGATGAGGTCTATAGTATAGATGAGGTCTATAGTATAGGTGACGTCTATAGTGTAGATGACGTCTATAGTATAGATGACGTCTATAGTATAGATGACGTCTATAGTATAGATGACGTCTATAGTATAGATGACGTCTATAGTATAGATGACGTCTATAGTATAGATGACGTCTATAGTATAGATGACGTCTATAGTATAGATGACGTCTATAGTATAGATGACGTCTATAGTATAGATGACGTCTATAATATAGATGACGTCTATAGTATAGATGACGTCTATAATATAGATGACGTCTATAGTATAGATGACGTCTATAGTTTAGATGACGTCTATAGTATAGATGACGTCTATAGTATAGATGACGTCTATAGCAAGATGACGTCTATAGTATAGATGACGTCTATAGTATAGATGACGTCTATAGTATAGATGACGTCTATAGTATAGATGACGTCTATAGTATAGATGACGTCTATAGTATAGATGACGTCTATAGTATTGATGACGTCTATAGTATTGATGACGTCTATAGTATAGATGACGTCTATAGTATAGATGACGTCTATAGTATAGATGACGCCTATAGTATAGATGACGTCTATAGTATAGATGACGTCTATAATATAGATGACGTCTATAGTATAGATGACGTCTATAATATAGATGACGTCTATAGTATAGATGACGTCTATAGTTTAGATGACGTCTATAGTATAGATGACGTCTATAGTATAGATGACGTCTATAGCAAGATGACGTCTATAGTATAGATGACGTCTATAGTATAGATGACGTCTATAGTATAGATGACGTCTATAGTATAGATGACGTCTATAGTATAGATGACGTCTATAGTATAGATGACGTCTATAGTATTGATGACGTCCATAGTAAAGATAACGTCCATTGTATAGATGACGTCCATAGTATAGATGACGTTCATAGTATAGATGACGTCTATAGTATAGATGACGTCTATAGTATAGATGACGTCTATAGTATAGATGACGTCCATAGTATAGATGACGTCTATAGTACAGATGACGTCTATAGTATAGATGACGTATATAGTATAGATGACGTCTATAGTATATATGACGTCTATAGTATATATGACGTCTAGAGTATAGATGACGTCTATAGTATAGATGACGTCTATAGTATAGATGACGTCTATAGTATAGATGTCGTCTATAGTATAGATGACGTCTATAGTATAGATGACGTCTATAGTATAGATGACGTCTATAGTATAGATGACGTCTATAGTATAGATGACGTCTATAGTATAGATGACGTCTATAGTATAGATGACAGTTATAGTATAGATGACGTCTATAGTAAAGATGACGTCAATAGTATAGATGACGTCTATAGCATAGATGACGTCTATAGTATAGATGACGTCTATAGCATAGATGACGTCTATAGTATAGATGACGTCTATAGCATAGATGACGTCTATAGTATAGATGACGTCTATAGTATAGATGACGTCTATAGTATAGATGACGTTTATAGTATTGATGACGTCTTTAGTATTGATGACGTCTATAGTATTGATGATGTATATAGTATTGATTATGTCTATAGTATTGATGACGTCTATAGTATAGATGACGTCTTTAGTATAGATGACGTCTTTAGTATAGATGACGTCTATAGTATAGATGACGTCTATAGTATAGATGACGTCTATAATATAGATGACGTCTATAGTATAGATGACGTCTATAGTTTAGATGACGTCTATAGTATAGATGACGTCTATAGTATAGATGACGTCTATAGTATAGATGACGTCTATAGTATTGATGACGTCTATAGTATTGATGACGTCTATAGTATAGATGACGTCTATAGTATAGATGACGTCTATAGTATAGATGACGTCTATAGTATAGATGACGCCTATAGTATAGATGACGTCTATAGTATTGATGGCGTCTATAGTATTGTTGACGTCTATAGTATTGATGACGTCTATAGTATAGATGACGTCTTTAGTATAGATGACGTCTTTAGTATAGATGACGTCTATAGTATAGATGACGTCTATAGTATAGATGACGTCTATAATATAGATGACGTCTATAGTATAGATGACGTCTATAGTTTAGATGACGTCTATAGTATAGATGACGTCTATAGTATAGATGACGTCTATAGTATAGATGACGTCTATAGTATTGATGACGTCTATAGTATTGATGACGTCTATAGTATAGATGACGTCTATAGTATAGATGACGTCTATAGTATAGATGACGTCTATAGTACAGATGACGTCTATAGTATAGATGACGTCTATAGTATAGATGACGTCTATAGTATTGATGACGTCCATAGTAAAGATAACGTCCTTAGTATAGATGACGTCCATAGTAAAGATAACGTCCATAGTATAGATGACGTCTATAGTATAGATGACGTCTATAGTATAGATGGGGTCTATAGTATAGATGAGGTCTATAGTATAGATCAGGTCTGTAGTATAGATGAGGTCTATAGTATAGATGAGGTCTATAGTATAGGTGACGTCTATAGTGTAGATGACGTCTATAGTATAGATGACGTCTATAGTATAGATGACGTCTATAGTATAGATGACGTCTATAGTATAGATGACGTCTATAGTATAGATGACGTCTATAGTATAGATGACGTCTATAGTATAGATGACGTCTATAGTATAGATGACGTCTATAGTATAGATGACGTCTATAGTATAGATGACGTCTATAATATAGATGACGTCTATAGTATAGATGACGTCTATAATATAGATGACGTCTATAGTATAGATGACGTCTATAGTTTAGATGACGTCTATAGTATAGATGACGTCTATAGTATAGATGACGTCTATAGCAAGATGACGTCTATAGTATAGATGACGTCTATAGTATAGATGACGTCTATAGTATAGATGACGTCTATAGTATAGATGACGTCTATAGTATAGATGACGTCTATAGTATAGATGACGTCTATAGTATTGATGACGTCTATAGTATTGATGACGTCTATAGTATAGATGACGTCTATAGTATAGATGACGTCTATAGTATAGATGACGCCTATAGTATAGATGACGTCTATAGTATTGATGGCGTCTATAGTATTGATGACGTCTATAGTATTGATGACGTCTATAGTATAGATGACGTCTATAGTATAGATGACGTCTATAGTACAGATGACGTCTATAGTGTAGATGACGTCTATAGTATAGATGACGTCTATAGTATTGATGACGTCCATAGTAAAGATAACGTCCATAGTATAGATGACGTCCATAGTAAAGATAACGTCCATAGTATAGATGACGTCTATAGTATAGATGACGTCTATAGTATAGATGAGGTCTATAGTATAGATGAGGTCTATAGTATAGATCAGGTCTGTAGTATAGATGAGGTCTATAGTATAGGTGACGTCTATAGTGTAGATGACGTCTATAGTATAGATGACGTCTATAGTATAGATGACGTCTATAGTATAGATGACGTCTATAGTATAGATGACGTCTATAGTATAGATGACGTCTATAGTATAGATGACGTCTATAGTATAGATGACGTCTATAGTATAGATGACGTCTATGGTACAGATGACGTCTATAGTATAGATGACGTCTATAGTATAGATGACGTCTATAGTATTGATGACGTCCATAGTAAAGATAACGTCCATTGTATAGATGACGTCCATAGTATAGATGACGTTCATAGTATAGATGACGTCTAAAGTATAGATGACGTCTATAGTATAGATGACGTCTATAGTATAGATGACGTCCATAGTATAGATGACGTCTATAGTACAGATGACGTCTATAGTATAGATGACGTATATAGTATAGATGACGTCTATAGTATATATGACGTCTATAGTAAATATGACGTCTAGAGTATAGATGACGTCTATAGTATAGATGACGTCTATAGTATTGATGACGTCCATAGTAAAGATAACGTCCATTGTATAGATGACGTCTATAGTATAGATGACGTCTATAATATAGATGACGTCTATAGTATAGATGACGTCTATAGTTTAGATGACGTCTATAGTATAGATGACGTCTATAGTTTAGATGACGTCTATAGTATAGATGACGTCTATAGTATAGATGACGTCTATAGTATAGATGACGTCTATAGTATAGAGACGTCTATAGTATAGATGACGTCTATAGTATAGATGACGTCTATAGTATAGATGACGTCTATAGTATTGATGACGTCTATAGTATTGATGACGTCTATAGTATAGATGACGTCTATAGTATAGATGACGTCTATAGTACAGATGACGTCTATAGTATAGATGACGTCTATAGTATAGATGACGTCTATAGTATTGATGACGTCCATAGTAAAGATAACGTCCATAGTATAGATGACGTCCATAGTAAAGATAACGTCCATAGTATAGATGACGTCTATAGTATAGATGACGTCTATAGTATAGATGAGGTCTATAGTATAGATGAGGTCTATAGTATAGATCAGGTCTGTAGTATAGATGAGGTCTATAGTATAGGTGACGTCTATAGTGTAGATGACGTCTATAGTATAGATGACGTCTATAGTATAGATGACGTCTATAGTATAGATGACGTCTATAGTACAGATGACGTCTATAGTATAGATGACGTCTATAGTATAGATGACGTCTATAGTATAGATGACGTCTATAGTATAGATGACGTCTATGGTACAGATGACGTCTATAGTATAGATGACATCTATAGTATAGATGACGTCTATAGTATTGATGACGTCCATAGTAAAGATAACGTCCATTGTATAGATGACGTCCATAGTATAGATGACGTTCATAGTATAGATGACGTCTATAGTATAGATGACGTCTATAGTATAGATGACGTCTATAGTATAGATGACGTCTATAGTATAGATGAGGTCTATAGTATAGATCAGGTCTGTAGTATAGATGACGTCTATAGTACAGATGACGTCTATAGTATAGATGACGTCTATAGTATAGATGACGTCTATAGTATAGATGACGTCTATAGTATAGATGACGTCTATGGTACAGATGACGTCTATAGTATAGATGACATCTATAGTATAGATGACGTCTATAGTATTGATGACGTCCATAGTAAAGATAACGTCCATAGTATAGATGACGTCCATAGTAAAGATAACGTCCATAGTATAGATGACGTCTATAGTATAGATGACGTCTTTAGTATAGATGACGTCTTTAGTATAGATGACGTCTATAGTATAGATGACGTCTATAGTATAGATGACGTCTATAATATAGATGACGTCTATAGTATTGATGACGTCTTTAGTATAGATGACGTCTATAGTATTGATGACGTCTATAGTACAGATGACGTCTATAGTATAGATGACGTCTATAGCATAGATGACGTCTATAGTATTGATGACGTCCATAGTAAAGATAACGTCCATAGTATAGATGACGTCCATAGTAAAGATAACGTCCATAGTATAGATGACGTCCATAGTAAAGATAACGTCCATAGTATAGATGACGTCTATAGTATAGATGACGTCTTTAGTATAGATGACGTCTATAGTATAGATGACGCCTATAGTATAGATGACGTCTATAGTATTGATGGCGTCTATAGTATTGATGACGTCTATAGTATTGATGACGTCTTTAGTATAGATGACGTCTATAGTATTGATGACGTCTATAGTACAGATGACGTCTATAGTATAGATGACGTCTATAGCATAGATGACGTCTATAGTATTGTTGACGTCCATAGTAAAGATAACGTCCATAGTATAGATGACGTCCATAGTAAAGATAACGTCCATAGTATAGATGACGTCTATAGTATAGATGACGTCTATAGTATAGATGAGGTCTATAGTATAGATGAGGTCTATAGTATAGATCAGGTCTGTAGTATAGATGAGGTCTATAGTATAGATGAGGTCTATAGTATAGGTGACGTCTATAGTGTAGATGACGTCTATAGTATAGATGACGTCTATAGTATAGATGACGTCTATAGTATAGATGACGTCTATAGTATAGATGACGTCTATAGTATAGATGACGTCTATAGTATAGATGACGTCTATAGTATAGATGACGTCTATAGTATAGATGACGTTTATAGTATAGATGACGTCTATAGTATAGATGACGTCTATAGTATAGACGACGTCTATAGTATAGATGACGTCTATAGTATAGATGACGTCTTTAGTATAGATGACGTCTATAGTATAGATGACGTCTATAGTATAGATGACGTCTATAGTATAGATGACGTCTATAGTATAGATGACGTCTATAGTATAGATGACGTCTATAGTATAGATGACGTCTATAGTATAGATGACGTCTATAGTATAGATGACGTCTATAGTATAGATGACGTCTATAGTATAGATGACGTCTATAGTATAGATGACGTCTATAGTATAGATGACGTCTATAGTATAGATGACGTCTATAGTATAGATGACGTCTAAAGTATAGATGACGTCATAGTATAGATGACGTCTATAGTATTGATGACGTCTATAGTATTGATGACGTCTATAGTATTGATGTCGTCTATAGTATTGATGACGTCTATAGCATTGATGATGTCTATAGTATTGATGATGTATTTAGTATTGATGACGTCTATAGTATAGATGACGTCTATAGTATAGATGACGTCTATTGCATAGATGACGTCCATAGTATAGATGACGTCTATAGTATAGATGACTTCTATAGTATAGATGACGTCTATAGTATAGATGACGTCTAAAGTATAGATGACGTCTATAGTATTGATGACGTCTATAGTATTGATGACGTCCATAGTAAAGATAACGTTCGTAGTATAGATGATGTCTATAGTATAGATGACGTCTATAGTATAGAGGACGTCTATAGTATAGATGACGTCTATAGTATAGATGTCGTCTATACTATATAGTATAGATGACGACTAAAGTATAGATGACGACTATAGTATAGATGACGTCTATAGTATAGATGACGTCTATAGTATAGATGACGTCTATAGTATAGATGACTTCTATAGTATAGATGACTTCTTTAGTATAGATGACGTCCATAGTATAGATGACGTCTATAGTATAGATGACTTCTATAGTATAGATGACTTCTATAGTATAGATGACGTCCATAGTAAAGATAACGTCCATAGTATAGATGACGTCCATAGTAAAGATAACGTCCATAGTATAGATGACGTCTATAGTATAGATGACGTCTATAGTATAGATGACGTCTATAGTATAGATGACGTCTATAGTATAGATGACGTCTATAGTATAGATGACGTCTATAGTATAGATGACGTCTATAGTATAGATGACGTCTATAGTATTGATGACGTCTATAGTATTGATGACGTCTACAGTATAGATGACGTCCATAGTAAAGATAACGTCCGTAGTATAGATGACGTCCATAGTATAGATGACGTCTATAGTATAGATGACGTCTATAGTATAGATGACGTCTATAGTATAGATGACGTCTATAGTATAGATGACGTCTATAGTATAGATAAGGTCTATAGTACAGATGACGTCTATAGTATAGATAACGTCTATAGTACAGATGACGTCTATAGTATAGATGACGTCTATAGTATAGATGACGTCTATAGTATTGATGACGTCCATAGTAAAGATAACGTCCATAGTATAGATGACGTCCATAGTATAGATGACGTCCATAGTATAGATGACGTCGATAGTATAGATGACGTCTATAGTATAGATGACGTCTATAGTATAGATGACGTCCATAGTATAGATGACGTCTATAGTACAGATGACGTCTATAGTATAGATGACGTCTATAGTATAGATGACGTCTTTAGTATATATGACGTCTATAGTATATATGACGTCTAGAGTATAGATGACGTCTATAGTATAGATGACGTCTATAGCATAGATGACGTCTATAGAATAGATGACGTCTATAGTATAGATGACGTCTATAGTATAGATGACGTCTATAGTATAGATGACGTCTATAGTATAGATGACGTCTATAGTATAGATGACGTCTATAGTATAGATGACGTCTATAGTATAGATGACGTCTATAGTATAGATGACGTCTATAGTATAGATGACGTCTATAGTATAGATGACAGTTATAGTATAGATGACGTCTATAGTAAAGATGACGTCAATAGTATAGATGACGTCTATAGCATAGATGACGTCTATAGTATAGATGACAGTTATAGTATAGATGACGTCTATAGTATAGATAACGTCTATAGTACAGATGACGTCTATAGTATAGATGACGTCTATAGTATAGATGACGTCTATAGTATTGATGACGTCCATAGTAAAGATAACGTCCATAGTATAGATGACGTCCATAGTATAGATGACGTCCATAGTATAGATGACGTCGACAGTATAGATGACGTCTATAGTATAGATGACGTCTATAGTATAGATGACGTCCATAGTATAGATGACGTCTATAGTATAGATGACGTCTATAGTATATATGACGTCTAGAGTATAGATGACGTCTATAGTATAGATGACGTCTATAGCATAGATGACGTCTATAGAATAGATGACGTCTATAGTATAGATGACGTCTATAGTATAGATGACGTCTATAGTATAGATGACGTCTATAGTATAGATGACGTCTATAGTATAGATGACGTCTATAGTATAGATGACGTCTATAGTATAGATGACGTCTATAGTATATATGACGTCTATAGTATATATGACGTCTAGAGTATAGATGACGTCTATAGTATAGATGACGTCTATAGCATAGATGACGTCTATAGAATAGATGACGTCTATAGTATAGATGACGTCTATAGTATAGATGACGTCTATAGTATAGATGACGTCTATAGTATAGATGACGTCTATAGTATAGATGACGTCTATAGTATAGATGACGTCTATAGTATAGATGACAGTTATAGTATAGATGACGTCTATAGTAAAGATGACGTCAATAGTATAGATGACGTCTATAGTATAGATGACGTCTATAGTATTGATGACGTCTATAGTATTGATGACGTCTATAGTATTGATGTCGTCTATAGTATTGATGACGTCTATAGCATTGATGATGTCTATAGTATTGATGATGTATATAGTATTGATGACGTCTATAGTATAGATGAAGTCTATAGTATAGATGACGTATATAGTATAGATGACGTCTAAAGTATAGATGACGTCTATAGTATTGATGACGCCTATAGTATTGATGACGTCCATAGTAAAGATAACGTTCGTAGTATAGATGATGTCTATAGTATAGATGACGTCTATAGTATAGATGACGTCTATAGTATAGATGACGTCTATAGTATAGATGTCGTCTATACTATATAGTATAGATGACGACTAAAGTATAGATGACGACTATAGTATAGATGACGTCTATAGTATAGATGACGTCTATAGTATAGATGACGTCTATAGTATAGATGACGTCTATAGTATAGATGACGTCTATAGTATAGATGACTTCTATAGTATAGATGACTTCTTTAGTATAGATGACGTCCATAGTATAGATGACGTCTATAGTATAGATGACTTCTATAGTATAGATGACGTCTGTAGTATAGATGACGTCTATAGTATAGATGACGTCTATAGTATAGATGGCGTCTATAGTATTGATGACGTCCATAGTAAAGATAACGTCCATAGTATAGATGACGTCCATAGTAAAGATAACGTCCATAGTATAGATGACGTCTATAGTATAGATGACGTCTATAGTATAGATGACGTCTATAGTATAGATGACGTCTATAGTATTGATGACGTCTATAGTATTGATGACGTCTACAGTATAGATGACGTCCATAGTAAAGATAAAGTCCGTAGTATAGATGACGTCCATAGTATAGATGACGTCTATAGTATAGATGACGTCTATAGTATAGATGACGTCTATAGTATAGATGACGTCTATAGTATAGATGACGTCTATAGTATAGATGACGTCTATAGTATAGATAACGTCTATAGTACAGATGACGTCTATAGTATAGATAACGTCTATAGTACAGATGACGTCTATAGTATAGATGACGTCTATAGTATAGATGACGTCTATAGTATTGATGACGTCCATAGTAAAGATAACGTCCATAGTATAGATGACGTCCATAGTATAGATGACGTCCATAGTATAGATGACGTCTATAGTATAGATGACGTCTATAGTATAGATGACGTCTATAGTATAGATGACGTCCATAGTATAGATGACGTCTATAGTACAGATGACGTCTATAGTATAGATGACGTCTATAGTATAGATGACGTCTATAGTATAGATGACGTCTATAGTATATATGACGTCTAGAGTATAGATGACGTCTATAGTATAGATGACGTCTATAGCATAGATGACGTCTATAGAATAGATGACGTCTATAGTATAGATGACGTCTATAGTATAGATGACGTCTATAGTATAGATGACGTCTATAGTATAGATGACGTCTATAGTATAGATGACGTCTATAGTATAGATGACGTCTATAGTATAGATGACGTCTATAGTATAGATGACGTCTATAGTATAGATGACGTCTATAGTATAGATGACGTCTATAGTATAGATGACGTCTATAGTATAGATGACAGTTATAGTATAGATGACGTCTATAGTAAAGATGACGTCAATAGTATAGATGACGTCTATAGCATAGATGACGTCTATAGTATAGATGACGTCTATAGCATAGATGACGTCTATAGTATAGAAGACGTCTATAGTATAGATGACGTCTATAGTATAGATGACGTTTATAGTATTGATGACGTCTTTAGTATTGATGACGTCTATAGTATTGATGATGTATATAGTATTGCTTATGTCTATAGTATTGATGACGTCTATAGTATAGATGACGTCTTTAGTATAGATGACGTCTTTAGTATAGATGACGTCTATAGTATAGATGACGTCTATAGTATAGATGACGTCCATAATATAGATGACGTCTATAGTATAGATGACGTCTATAGTTTAGATGACGTCTATAGTATAGATGACGTCTATAGTATAGATGACGTCTATAGTATAGATGACGTCTATAGTATAGATGACGTCTATAGTATAGATGACGTCTATAGTATAGATGACGTCTATAGTATAGATGACGTCTATAGTATAGATGACGTCTATAGTATAGCTGACGTCTATAGTATAGATGACGTCTATAGTATAGCTGACGTCTATAGTATAGATGACGTCTATAGTATTGATGACGTCTATAGTATTGATGACGTCTATAGTATAGATGACGTCTATAGTATAGATGACGTCTATAGTATAGATGACGCCTATAGTATAGATAACGTCTATAGTACAAATGACGTCTATAGTATAGATGACGTCTATAGTATAGATGACGTCTATAGTATTGATGACGTCCATAGTAAAGATAACGTCCATAGTATAGATGACGTCCATAGTAAAGATAACGTCCATAGTATAGATGTCGTCTATAGTATAGATGACGTCTATAGTATTGATGACGTCTATAGTATAGATGACGTCCATAGTAAAGATAACGTCCATAGTATAGATGACGTCCATAGTATAGATGACGTCTATAGTTTAGATGACGTCTATAGTATAGTTGACGTCTATAGTATAGATGACGTCTATAATATAGATGACGTCTATAGTATAGATGACGTCTATAGTATAGATGACGTCTATAGTATAGATGACGTCTATAGTATAGATGACGTCTATAGTATAGATGACGTCTATAGTATAGATGACGTCTATAGTATAGATGACGTCTAAAGTATAGATGACGTCTATAGTATAGATGACGTCTATAGTATTGATGACGTCTATAGTATTGATGACGTCTATAGTATTGATGTCGTCTATAGTATTGATGACGTCTATAGCATTGATGATGTCTATAGTATTGATGATGTATATAGTATTGATGACGTCTATAGTATAGATGACGTCTATAGTATAGATGACGTCTATTGCATAGATGACGTCCATAGTATAGATGACGTCTATAGTATAGATGACTTCTATAGTATAGATGACGTCTATAGTATAGATGACGTCTAAAGTATAGATGACGTCTATAGTATTGATGACGTCTATAGTATTGATGACGTCCATAGTAAAGATAACGTTCGTAGTATAGATGATGTCTATAGTATAGATGACGTCTATAGTATAGAGGACGTCTATAGTATAGATGACGTCTATAGTATAGATGTCGTCTATACTATATAGTATAGATGACGACTAAAGTATAGATGACGACTATTGTATAGATGACGTCTATAGTATAGATGACGTCTATAGTATAGATGACGTCTATAGTATAGATGACGTCTATAGTATAGATGACGTCTATAGTATAGATGACTTTTATAGTATAGATGACGTCTGGAGTATAGATGACGTCCATAGTAAAGATAACGTCCATAGTATAGATGACGTCCATAGTAAAGATAACGTCCATAGTATAGATGACGTCTATAGTATAGATGACGTCTATAGTATAGATGACGTCTATAGTATAGATGACGTCTATAGTATAGATGACGTCTATAGTATAGATGACGTCTATAGTATTGATGACGTCTATAGTATTGATGACGTCTACAGTATAGATGACGTCCATAGTAAAGATAACGTCCGTAGTATAGATGACGTCCATAGTATAGATGACGTCTATAGTATAGATGACGTCTATAGTATAGATGACGTCTATAGTATAGATGACGTCTATAGTATAGATGACGTCTATAGTATAGATAACGTCTATAGTACAGATGACGTCTATAGTATAGATAACGTCTATAGTACAGATGACGTCTATAGTATAGATGACGTCTATAGTATAGATGACGTCTATAGTATTGATGACGTCCATAGTAAAGATAACCTCCATAGTATAGATGACGTCCATAGTATAGATGACGTCCATAGTATAGATGACGTCTATAGTATAGATGACGTCTATAGTATAGATGACGTCTATAGTATAGATGACGTCCATAGTATAGATGACGTCTATAGTACAGATGACGTCTATAGTATAGATGACGTCTATAGTATAGATGACGTCTATAGTATATATGACGTCTATAGTATATATGACGTCTAGAGTATAGATGACGTCTATAGTATAGATGACGTCTATAGCATAGATGACGTCTATAGAATAGATGACGTCTATAGTATAGATGACGTCTATAGTATAGATGACGTCTATAGTATAGATGACGTCTATAGTATAGATGACGTCTATAGTATAGATGACGTCTATAGTATAGATGACGTCTATAGTATAGATGACAGTTATAGTATAGATGACGTCTATAGTAAAGATGACGTCAATAGTATAGATGACGTCTATAGTATAGATGACGTCTATAGTATTGATGACGTCTATAGTATTGATGACGTCTATAGTATTGATGTCGTCTATAGTATTGATGACGTCTATAGCATTGATGATGTCTATAGTATTGATGATGTATATAGTATTGATGACGTCTATAGTATAGATGACGTCTATAGTATAGATGACGTCTATAGTATAGATGACGTCTAAAGTATAGATGACGTCTATAGTATTGATGACGCCTATAGTATTGATGACGTCCATAGTAAAGATAACGTTCGTAGTATAGATGATGTCTATAGTGTAGATGACGTCTATAGTATAGATGTCGTCTATACTATATAGTATAGATGACGACTAAAGTATAGATGACGACTATAGTATAGATGACGTCTATAGTATAGATGACGTCTATAGTATAGATGACGTCTATAGTATAGATGACGTCTATAGTATAGATGACTTCTATAGTATAGATGACTTCTTTAGTATAGATGACGTCCATAGTATAGATGACGTCTAAAGTACAGATGACTTCTACAGTATAGATGACGTCTGTAGTATAGATGACGTCTATAGTATAGATGACGTCTATAGTATAGATGGCGTCTATAGTATTGATGACGTCCATAGTAAAGATAACGTCCATAGTATAGATGACGTCCATAGTAAAGATAACGTCCATAGTATAGATGACGTCTATAGTATAGATGACGTCTATAGTATAGATGACGTCTATAGTATAGATGACGTCTAGAGTATTGATGACGTCTATAGTATTGATGACGTCTACAGTATAGATGACGTCCATAGTAAAGATAACGTCCGTAGTATAGATGACGTCCATAGTATAGATGACGTCTATAGTATAGATGACGTCTATAGTATAGATGACGTCTATAGTATAGATGACGTCTATAGTATAGATGACGTCTATAGTATAGATGACGTCTATAGTATAGATAACGTCTATAGTACAGATGACGTCTATAGTATAGATAACGTCTATAGTACAGATGACGTCTATAGTATAGATGACGTCTATAGTATAGATGACGTCTATAGTATTGATGACGTCCATAGTAAAGATAACGTCCATAGTATAGATGACGTCCATAGTATAGATGACGTCCATAGTATAGATGACGTCTATAGTATAGATGACGTCTATAGTATAGATGACGTCTATAGTATAGATGACGTCCATAGTATAGATGACGTCTATAGTACAGATGACGTCTATAGTATAGATGACGTCTATAGTATAGATGACGTCTATAGTATATATGACGTCTATAGTATATATGACGTCTAGAGTATAGATGACGTCTATAGTATAGATGACGTCTATAGCATAGATGACGTCTATAGAATAGATGACGTCTATAGTATAGATGACGTCTATAGTATAGATGACGTCTATAGTATAGATGACGTCTATAGTATAGATGACGTCTATAGTATAGATGACGTCTATAGTATAGATGACGTCTATAGTATAGATGACGTCTATAGTATAGATGACGTCTATAGTATAGATGACGTCTATAGTATAGATGACGTCTATAGTATAGATGACGTCTATAGTATAGATGACGTCTATAGTATAGATGACAGTTATAGTATAGATGACGTCTATAGTAAAGATGACGTCAATAGTATAGATGACGTCTATAGCATAGATGACGTCTATAGTATAGATGACGTCTATAGCATAGATGACGTCTATAGTATAGAAGACGTCTATAGTATAGATGACGTCTATAGTATAGATGACGTTTATAGTATTGATGACGTCTTTAGTATTGATGACGTCTATAGTATTGATGATGTATATAGTATTGCTTATGTCTATAGTATTGATGACGTCTATAGTATAGATGACGTCTTTAGTATAGATGACGTCTTTAGTATAGATGACGTCTATAGTATAGATGACGTCTATAGTATAGATGACGTCCATAATATAGATGACGTCTATAGTATAGATGACGTCTATAGTTTAGATGACGTCTATAGTATAGATGACGTCTATAGTATAGATGACGTCTATAGTATAGATGACGTCTATAGTATAGCTGACGTCTATAGTATAGATGACGTCTATAGTATTGATGACGTCTATAGTATTGATGACGTCTATAGTATAGATGACGTCTATAGTATAGATGACGTCTATCGTATAGATGACGCCTATAGTATAGATAACGTCTATAGTACAAATGACGTCTATAGTATAGATGACGTCTATAGTATAGATGACGTCTATAGTATTGATGACGTCCATAGTAAAGATAACGTCCATAGTATAGATGACGTCCATAGTAAAGATAACGTCCATAGTATAGATGTCGTCTATAGTATAGATGACGTCTATAGTATAGATGACTTCTATAGTATAGATGACGTCTATAGTATAGATGACTTCTATAGTATAGATGACGTCTATAGTATAGATGACTTCTATAGTATTGATGACGTCTATAGTATAGATGACGTCCATAGTAAAGATAACGTCCATAGTATAGATGACGTCCATAGTATAGATGACGTCTATAGTTTAGATGACGTCTATAGTATAGTTGACGTCTATAGTATAGATGACGTCTATAGTATAGATGACGTCTATAGTATAGATGACGTCTATAGTATAGATGACGTCCATAGTATAGATGACGTCTATAGTACAGATGACGTCTATAGTATAGATGACGTCTATAGTATAGATGACGTCTATAGTATATTTGACGTCTATAGTATATATGACGTCTATAGTATAGATGACGTCTATAGTATAGATGACGTCTATAGCACAGATGACGTCTATAGTATAGATGACGTCTATAGTATAGATGACGTCTATAGTATAGATGACGTCTATAGTATAGATGACGTCTATAGTATAGATGACGTCTATAGTATAGATGACGTCTATAGTATAGATGACGTCTATAGTATAGATGACGTCTATAGTATAGAAGACAGTTATAGTATAGATGACGTCTATAGTAAAGATGACGTCTATAATATAGATGACGTCTATAGTATAGATGACGTCTATAGTATAGATGACGTCTATAGTATAGATGACGCCTATAGTATAGATGACGTCTATAGTATAGATGACGCCTATAGTATAGATAACGTCTGTAGTACAGATGACGTCTATAGTATAGATGACGTCTATAGTATAGATGACGTCTATAGTATTGATGACGTCCATAGTAAAGATAACGTCCATAGTATAGATGACGTCTATAGTATAGATGACGTCTATAGTATAGATGACGTCCATAGTATAGATAACGTCTATAGTATAGATGACGTCTATAGTATAGATGACGTCCATAGTATAGATGACGTCTATAGTACAGATGACGTCTATAGTATAGATGACGTCTATAGTATAGATGACGTCTATAGTATAGATGACGTCTATAGTATAGATGACGTCTATAGTATAGATGACGTCCATAGTATAGATGACGTCTA
This sequence comes from Neoascia interrupta, assembly GCA_947623515.1. Taxonomy (NCBI): domain Eukaryota; kingdom Metazoa; phylum Arthropoda; class Insecta; order Diptera; family Syrphidae; genus Neoascia; species Neoascia interrupta. The sequence continues at coordinate 552,876 of CANQKQ010000033.1, forward strand.
TAGTACAGATGACGTCTATAGTATAGATGACGTCTATAGTATAGATGACGTCTATAGTATATTTGACGTCTATAGTATATATGACGTCTATAGTATAGATGACGTCTATAGTATAGATGACGTCTATAGCATAGATGACGTCTATAGTATAGATGACGTCTATAGTATAGATGACGTCTATAGTATAGATGACGTCTATAGTATAGATGACGTCTATAGTATAGATGACGTCTATAGTAAAGATGACGTCTATAATATAGATGACGTCTATAGTATAGATGACGTCTATAGTATAGAAGACAGTTATAGTATAGATGACGTCTATAGTAAAGATGACGTCTATAATATAGATGACGTCTATAGTATAGATGACGTCTATAGTATAGATGACGTCTATAGTATAGATGACGCCTATAGTATAGATGACGTCTATAGTATAGATGACGCCTATAGTATAGATAACGTCTGTAGTACAGATGACGTCTATAGTACAGATGACGTCTATAGTATAGATGACGTCTATAGTATAGATGACGTCTATAGTATAGATGACGTCTATAGTATAGATGACGTCTATGGTATAGATGACGTCTATAGTATAGATGACGTCTATAGTATAGATGACGTCTATAGTAAAGATGACGTCTATAGTATAGATGACGTCCATAATATAGATGACGTCTATAGTATAGATGACGTCTATAGTTTAGATGACGTCTATAGTATAGATGACGTATATAGTATAGATGACGTCTATAGTATAGATGACGTCTATAGTATAGATGACGTCTATAGTATAGATGACGTCTATAGTATTGATGACGTCTATAGTATTGATGACGTCTATAGTATAGATGATGTCTATAGTATAGATGACGTCTATAGTATAGATGACGCCTATAGTATAGATAACGTCTGTAGTACAGATGACGTCTATAGTATAGATGACGTCTATAGTATAGATGACGTCTATAGTATTGATGACGTCCATAGTAAAGATAACGTCCATAGTATAGATGACGTCCATAGTAAAGATAACGTCCATAGTATAGATGACGTCTATAGTATAGATGACGTCTATAGTATAGATGACGTCTATAGTATTGATGACGTCTATAGTATTGATGACGTCTACAGTATAGATGACGTCCATAGTATAGATGACGTCTATAGTATAGATGACGTCTATAGTATAGATGACGTCTATAGTATAGATGACGTCTATAGTATAGATGACGTCTATAGTATAGATAACGTCTATAGTACAGATGACGTCTATAGTATAGATAACGTCTATAGTACAGATGACGTCTATAGTATAGATGACGTCTATAGTATAGATGACGTCTATAGTATTGATGACGTCCATAGTAAAGATAACGTCCATAGTATAGATGACGTCCATAGTATAGATGACATCCATAGTATAGATGACGTCTATAGTATAGATGACGTCTATAGTATAGATGACGTCTATAGTATAGATGACGTCCATAGTATAGATGACGTCTATAGTACAGATGACGTCTATAGTATAGATGACGTCTATAGTATAGATGACGTCTATAGTATATATGACGTCTATAGTATATATGACGTCTAGAGTATAGATGACGTCTATAGTATAGATGACGTCTATAGCATAGATGACGTCTATAGAATAGATGACGTCTATAGTATAGATGACGTCTATAGTATAGATGACGTCTATAGTATAGATGACGTCTATAGTATAGATGACGTCTATAGTATAGATGACAGTTATAGTATAGATGACGTCTATAGTAAAGATGACGTCAATAGTATAGATGACGTCTATAGTATAGATGACGTCTATAGTATTGATGACGTCTATAGTATTGATGACGTCTATAGTATTGATGTCGTCTATAGTATTGATGACGTCTATAGCATTGATGATGTCTATAGTATTGATGATGTATATAGTATTGATGACGTCTATAGTATACATGACGTCTATAGTATAGATGACGTCTATTGCATAGATGACGTCTATAGTATTGATGACGTCCATAGTAAAGATAACGTCCATAGTATAGATGACGTCCATAGTAAAGATAACGTCCATAGTATAGATGTCGTCTATAGTATAGATGACGTCTATAGTATAGATGACTTCTATAGTATAGATGACGTCTATAGTATAGATGACTTCTATAGTATAGATGACGTCTATAGTATAGATGACTTCTATAGTATTGATGACGTCTATAGTATAGATGACGTCCATAGTAAAGATAACGTCCATAGTATAGATGACGTCCATAGTATAGATGACGTCTATAGTTTAGATGACGTCTATAGTATAGTTGACGTCTATAGTATAGATGACGTCTATAGTATAGATGACGTCTATAGTATAGATGACGTCTATAGTATAGATGACGTCCATAGTATAGATGACGTCTATAGTACAGATGACGTCTATAGTATAGATGACGTCCATAGTATAGATGACGTCTATAGTATATTTGACGTCTATAGTATATATGACGTCTATAGTATAGATGACGTCTATAGTATAGAAGACGTCTATAGCATAGATGACGTCTATAGTATAGATGACGTCTATAGTATAGATGACGTCTATAGTATAGATGACGTCTATAGTATAGATGACGTCTATAGTATAGATGACGTCTATAGTATAGATGACGTCTATAGTATAGATGACGTCTATAGTATAGAAGACAGTTATAGTATAGATGACGTCTATAGTAAAGATGACGTCTATAATATAGATGACGTCTATAGTATAGATGACGTCTATAGTATAGATGACGTCTATAGTATAGATGACGTCTATAGTATAGATGACGTCTATAGTATAGATGACGTCTATAGTATAGATGACGTCTATAGTACAGATGACGTCTATAGTATAGATGACGTCTATAGTATAGATGACGTCTATAGTATAGATGACGTCTATAGTATAGATGACGTCTATGGTATAGATGACGTCTATAGTATAGATGACGTCTATAGTATAGATGACGTCTATAGTAAAGATGACGTCTATAGTATAGATGACGTCCATAATATAGATGACGTCTATAGTATAGATGACGTCTATAGTTTAGATGACGTCTATAGTATAGATGACGTCTATAGTATAGATGACGTCTATAGTATAGATGACGTCTATAGTATAGATGACGTCTATAGTATAGATGACGTCTATAGTATTGATGACGTCTATAGTATTGATGACGTCTATAGCATAGATGATGTCTATAGTATAGATGACGTCTATAGTATAGATGACGCCTATAGTATAGATAACGTCTGTAGTACAGATGACGTCTATAGTATAGATGACGTCCATAGTATAGATGACGTCTATAGTATAGATGACGTCCATAGTAAAGATAACGTCCATAGTATAGATGACGTCCATAGTATAGATGACGTCTATAGTTTAGATGACGTCTATAGTATAGTTGACGTCTATAGTATAGATGACGTCTATAGTATAGATGACGTCTATAGTATAGATGACGTCTATAGTATAGATGACGTCCATAGTATAGATGACGTCTATAGTACAGATGACGTCTAAAGTATAGATGACGTCCATAGTATAGATGACGTCTATAGTATATTTGACGTCTATAGTATATATGACGTCTATAGTATAGATGACGTCTATAGTATAGATGACATCTATAGCATAGATGACGTCTATAGTATAGATGACGTCTATAGTATAGATGACGTCTATAGTATTGATGACGTCCATAGTAAAGATAACGTCCATAGTATAGATGACGTCCATAGTAAAGATAACGTCCATAGTATAGATGACGTCTATAGTATAGATGACGTCTATAGTATAGATGACGTCTATAGTATAGATGACGTCTATAGTATAGATGACGTCTATAGTATAGATGACGTCTATAGTATTGATGACGTCTATAGTATTGATGACGTCTACAGTATAGATGACGTCCATAGTAAAGATAACGTCCGTAGTATAGATGACGTCCATAGTATAGATGACGTCTATAGTATAGATGACGTCTATAGTATAGATGACGTCTATAGTATAGATGACGTCTATAGTATAGATGACGTCCATAGTATAGATGACGTCTATAGTACAGATGACGTCTATAGTATAGATGACGTCTATAGTATAGATGACGTCTATAGTATATATGACGTCTATAGTATATATGACGTCTAGAGTATAGATGACGTCTATAGTATAGATGACGTCTATAGTATTGATGACGTCTATAGTATAGATAACGTCTATAGTACAGATGACGTCTATAGTATAGATGACGTCTATAGTATAGATGACGTCTATAGTATTGGTGACGTCTATATTATAGATGACGTCTATAGTATAGATGACGTCTATAGTATAGATGACGTCTATAGTATAGAAGACAGTTATAGTATAGATGACGTCTATAGTAAAGATGACGTCTATAATATAGATGACGTCTATAGTATAGATGACGTCTATAGTATAGATGACGTCTATAGTATAGATGACGTCTATAGTACAGATGACGTCTATAGTATAGATGACGTCTATAGTATAGATGACGTCTATAGTATAGATGACGTCTATAGTATAGATGACGTCTATGGTATAGATGACGTCTATGGTATAGATGACGTCTATAGTATAGATGACGTCTATAGTATAGATGACGTCTATAGTAAAGATGACGTCTATAGTATAGATGACGTCCATAATATAGATGACGTCTATAGTATAGATGACGTCTATAGTTTAGATGACGTTTATAGTATAGATGACGTCTATAGTATAGATGACGTCTATAGTATAGATGACGTCTATAGTATAGATGACGTCTATAGTATAGATGACGTCTATAGTATTGATGACGTCTAGAGTATAGATGACGTCTATAGTATAGATGACGTCTATAGTATAGATGACGTCTATAGTATAGATAACGTCTATAGTACAGATGACGTCTATAGTATAGATGACGTCTATAGTATAGATGACGTCTATAGTATTGATGACGTCCATAGTAAAGATAACGTGAATAGTATAGATGACGTCCATAGTATAGATGACGTCCATAGTATAGATGACGTCTATAGTATAGATGACGTCTATAGTATAGATGACGTCTATAGTATAGATGACGTCCATAGTATAGATGACGTCTATAGTACAGATGACGTCTATAGTATAGATGACGTCTATAGTATAGATGACGTCTATAGTATATATGACGTCTATAGTATATATGACGTCTAGAGTATAGATGACGTCTATAGTATAGATGACGTCTATAGCATAGATGACGTCTATAGAATAGATGACGTCTATAGTATAGATGACGTCTATAGTATAGATGACGTCTATAGTATAGATGACGTCTATAGTATAGATGACAGTTATAGTATAGATGACGTCTTTAGTAAAGATGACGTCAATAGTATAGATGACGTCTATAGTATAGATGACGTCTATAGTATTGATGACGTCTATAGTATTGATGACGTCTATAGTATTGATGTCGTCTATAGTATTGATGACGTCTATAGCATTGATGATGTCTATAGTATTGATGATGTATATAGTATTGATGACGTCTATAGTATAGATGACGTCTATAGTATAGATGACGTCTATTGCATAGATGACGTCCATAGTATAGATGACGTCTATAGTATAGATGACTTCTATAGTATAGATGACGTCTATAGTATAGATGACGTCTAAAGTATAGATGACGTCTATAGTATTGATGACGCCTATAGTATTGATGACGTCCATAGTAAAGATAAGGTTCGTAGTATAGATGATGTCTATAGTATAGATGACGTCTATAGTATAGATGACGTCTATAGTATAGATGACGTCTATAGTATAGATATCGTCTATACTATATAGTATAGATGACGACTAAAGTATAGATGACGACTATAGTATAGATGACGTCTATAGTATAGATGACGTCTATAGTATAGATGACGTCTATAGTATAGATGACGTCTATAGTATAGATGACGTCTATAGTATAGATGACGTCTATAGTATAGATGACGTCTATAGCATAGATGACTTCTATAGTATAGATGACTTCTTTAGTATAGATGACGTCCATAGTATAGATGACGTCTATAGTATAGATGACTTCTATAGTATAGATGACGTCTGTAGTATAGATGACGTCTATAGTATAGATGACGTCTATAGTATAGATGGCGTCTATAGTATTGATGACGTCCATAGTAAAGATAACGTCCATAGTATAGATGACGTCCATAGTAAAGATAACGTCCATAGTATAGATGACGTCTATAGTATAGATGACGTCTATAGTATAGATGACGTCTATAGTATAGATGACGTCTATAGTATAGATGACGTCTATAGTATAGATGACGTCTATAGTATTGATGACGTCTACAGTATAGATGACGTCCATAGTAAAGATAACGTCCGTAGTATAGATGACGTCCATAGTATAGATGACGTCTATAGTATAGATGACGTCTATAGTATAGATGACGTCTATAGTATAGATGACGTCTATAGTATAGATAACGTCTATAGTACAGATGACGTCTATAGTATAGATAACGTCTATAGTACAGATGACGTCTATAGTATAGATGACGTCTATAGTATAGATGACGTCTATAGTATTGATGACGTCAATAGTAAAGATAACGTCCATAGTATAGATGACGTCCATAGTATAGATGACGTCCATAGTATAGATGACGTCTATAGTATAGATGACGTCTATAGTATAGATGACGTCTATAGTATAGATGACGTCCATAGTATAGATGACGTCTATAGTACAGATGACGTCTATAGTATAGATGACGTCTATAGTATAGATGACGTCTATAGTATATATGACGTCTATAGTATATATGACGTCTAGAGTATAGATGACGTCTATAGTATAGATGACGTCTATAGCATAGATGACGTCTATAGAATAGATGACGTCTATAGTATAGATGACGTCTATAGTATAGATGACGACTATAGTATAGATGACGTCTATAGTATAGATGATGTCTATAGTATAGATGACGTCTATAGTATAGATGACGTCTATAGTATAGATGACGTCTATAGTATAGATGACGTCTATAGTATAGATGACAGTTATAGTATAGATGACGTCTATAGTAAAGATGACGTCAATAGTATAGATGACGTCTATAGCATAGATGACGTCTATAGTATAGATGACGTCTATAGCATAGATGACGTCTATAGTATAGAAGACGTCTATAGTATAGATGACGTCTATAGTATAGATGACGTTTATAGTATTGATGACGTCTTTAGTATTGATGACGTCTATAGTATTGATGATGTATATAGTATTGCTTATGTCTATAGTATTGATGACGTCTATAGTATAGATGACGTCTTTAGTATAGATGACGTCTTTAGTATAGATGACGTCTATAGTATAGATGACGTCTATAGTATAGATGACGTCCATAATATAGATGACGTCTATAATATAGATGACGTCTATAGTTTAGATGACGTCTATAGTATAGATGACGTCTATAGTATAGATGACGTCTATAGTATAGATGACGTCTATAGTATAGATGACGTCTATAGTATAGATGACGTCTATAGTATAGACGACGTCTATAGTATAGATGACGTCTATAGTATTGATGACGTCTATAGTATTGATGACGTCTATAGTATAGATGACGTCTATAGTATAGATGACGTCTATAGTATAGATGACGCCTATAGTATAGATAACGTCTATAGTACAGATGACGTCTATAGTATAGATGACGTCTATAGTATAGATGACGTCTATAGTATTGATGACGTCCATAGTAAAGATAACGTCCATAGTATAGATGACGTCCATAGTAAAGATAACGTCCATAGTATAGATGTCGTCTATAGTATAGATGACGCCTATAGTATAGATGACTTCTATAGTATAGATGACGTCTATAGTATAGATGACTTCTATAGTATAGATGACGTCTATAGTATAGATGACTTCTATAGTATTGATGACGTCTTAAGTATAGATGACGTCCATAGTAAAGATAACGTCCATAGTATAGATGACGTCCATAGTATAGATGACGTCTATAGTTTAGATGACGTCTATAGTATAGTTGACGTCTATAGTATAGATGACGTCTATAGTATAGATGACGTCTATAGTATAGATGACGTCTATAGTATAGATGACGTCTATAGTATAGATGACGTCCATAGTATAGATGACGTCTATAGTACAGATGACGTCTATAGTATAGATGACGTCTATAGTATAGATGACGTCTATAGCATAGATGACGTCTATAGAATAGATGACGTCTATAGTATAGATGACGTCTATAGTATAGATGACGACTATAGTATAGATGACGTCTATAGTATAGATGATGTCTATAGTATAGATGACGTCTATAGTATAGATGACGTCTATAGTATAGATGACGTCTATAGTATAGATGACGTCTATAGTATAGATGACGTCTATAGTATAGATGACAGTTATAGTATAGATGACGTCTATAGTAAAGATGACGTCAATAGTATAGATGACGTCTATAGCATAGATGACGTCTATAGTATAGATGACGTCTATAGCATAGATGACGTCTATAGTATAGAAGACGTCTATAGTATAGATGACGTTTATAGTATTGATGACGTCTTTAGTATTGATGACGTCTATAGTATTGATGATGTATATAGTATTGCTTATGTCTATAGTATTGATGACGTCTATAGTATAGATGACGTCTTTAGTATAGATGACGTCTTTAGTATAGATGACGTCTATAGTATAGATGACGTCTATAGTATAGATGACGTCCATAATATAGATGACGTCTATAATATAGATGACGTCTATAGTTTAGATGACGTCTATAGTATAGATGACGTCTATAGTATAGATGACGTCTATAGTATAGATGACGTCTATAGTATAGATGACGTCTATAGTATAGATGACGTCTATAGTATAGACGACGTCTATAGTATAGATGACGTCTATAGTATTGATGACGTCTATAGTATTGATGACGTCTATAGTATAGATGACGTCTATAGTATAGATGACGTCTATAGTATAGATGACGCCTATAGTATAGATAACGTCTATAGTACAGATGACGTCTATAGTATAGATGACGTCTATAGTATAGATGACGTCTATAGTATTGATGACGTCCATAGTAAAGATAACGTCCATAGTATAGATGACGTCCATAGTAAAGATAACGTCCATAGTATAGATGTCGTCTATAGTATAGATGACGCCTATAGTATAGATGACTTCTATAGTATAGATGACGTCTATAGTATAGATGACTTCTATAGTATAGATGACGTCTATAGTATAGATGACTTCTATAGTATTGATGACGTCTTAAGTATAGATGACGTCCATAGTAAAGATAACGTCCATAGTATAGATGACGTCCATAGTATAGATGACGTCTATAGTTTAGATGACGTCTATAGTATAGTTGACGTCTATAGTATAGATGACGTCTATAGTATAGATGACGTCTATAGTATAGATGACGTCTATAGTATAGATGACGTCTATAGTATAGATGACGTCCATAGTATAGATGACGTCTATAGTACAGATGACGTCTATAGTATAGATGACGTCTATAGTATAGATGACGTCTATAGTATATTTGACGTCTATAGTATAGATGACGTCTATAGCATAGATGACGTCTATAGTATAGATGACGTCTATAGTATAGATGACGTCTATAGTATAGATGACGTCTATAGTATAGATGACGTCTATAGTATAGATGACGTCTATAGTATAGATGACGTCTATAGTATAAAAGACAGTTATAGTATAGATGACGTCTATAGTAAAGATGACGTCTATAATATAGATGACGTCTATAGTATAGATGACGTCTATAGTATAGATGACGTCTATAGTATAGATGACGTCTATAGTACAGATGACGTCTATAGTATAGATGACGTCTATAGTATAGATGACGTCTATAGTATAGATGACGTCTATAGTATAGATGACGTCTATGGTATAGATGACGTCTATAGTATAGATGACGTCTATAGTATAGATGACGTCTATAGTAAAGATGACGTCTATAGTATAGATGACGTCTATAGTATAGATGACGTCTATAGTATAGATGAAGTCTATAGTATAGATGACGTCTATAGTATAGATGGAGTCTATAGTATAGATGACGTCTATAGTATAGATGAAGTCTATAGTATAGATGACGTCTATAGTATAGATGACGTCTATAGTATAGATGACGTCTATAGTATAGATGAGGTCTATAGTATAGATGACGTCTATAGTATAGATGAGGTCTATAGTATAGATGACGTCTATAGTATAGATGAGGTCTATAGTATAGATGACGTCTATAGTATAGATGAGGTCTATAGTATAGATGACGTCTATAGTATAGATGAGGTCTATAGTATAGATGAGGTCTATAGTATAGATGACGTCTATAGTATTGATGACGTCTACAGTATTGATGACGTCTATAGTATAGATGACGTCCATAGTAAAGATAACGTCCATAGTATAGATGACGTCCATAGTATAGATGACGTCCATAGTATAGATGACGTCTATAGTATAGATGACGTCTATAGTATAGATGACGTCTATAGTATAGATGACGTCTATAGTATAGATGACGTCTATAGTATTGATGACGTCTATAGTATTGATGACGTCTATAGCATAGATGACGTCTATAGTATAGATGACGTCTATAGTATAGATGACGTCTATAGTATAGATGACGTCTATAGTATAGATAACGTCTATAGTATAGATAACGTCTATAGTATAGATGACTTCTATAGTATAGTTGACGTCTATAGTATAGTTGACGTCTATAGTATAGATGACGTCTACAGTATAGATGACGTCCATAGTATAGATGACGTCTATAGTATAGATGACGTCTATAGTATAGATGTCGTCTATAGTATAGATGACGTCTATAGTATATATGACGTCTATAGTATAGATGACGTCTATAGTATATATGACGTCTATAGTATAGATGACGTCTATAGCATAGATGACGTCTATAGCATAGATGACGTCTATAGCATAGATGACGTCTATAGTATAGATGACGTCTATAGTATAGATGACGTCTATAGTTTAGATGACGTCTTTAGTATAGATGACGTCTATAGTATAGATGACTTCTATAGTATAGATGACAGTTATAATATAGATGACGTCTGTAGTATAGATAACGTCTATAGTATATATGACGTCTATAGTATAGATGACGTCTATAGCATAGATGACGTCTATAGTATAGATGACGACTATAGTATAGATGACGTCTATAGTATAGATGACGTCTATAGTATAGATGACGTCTATAGTATAGATGACGTCTATAGTATAGATGACGTCTATAGTATAGATGACGTCTATAGTATAGATGACGTCTATAGTATAGATGACAGTTATAGTATAGATGACGTCTATAGCATAGATGACGTCTATAGTATAGATGACGTCTATAGCATAGATGACGTCTATAGTATAGATGACGTCTATAGCATAGATGACGTCTATAGTATAGATGACGTCTATAGTATAGATGACGTTTATAGTATTGGTGACGTCTATAGTATTGATGACGTCTATAGTATTGATGACGTTAATAGAATTGATGACGTCTATAGTATAGATGACGTCTATAGTATAGATGACGTCTATAGTATAGATGACGTCTATAGTATAGATGACGTCTATAGTATAGATGACGTCTATAGTATAGATGACGTCTATAGTATAGATGACGTCTATAGTATAGATGACGTCTATAGTATAGATGACGTCTATAGTATAGATGACGTCTATAGTATAGATGACGTCTATAGTATAGATGACGTCTATAGTATAGATGACGTCTATAGTATAGATGACGTCTATAGTATAGATGACGTCTATAGTATAGATGACGTCTATAGTATAGATGGCATCTATAGTATAGATGACGTCTATAGCATAGATGACGTCTATAGTATAGATGACGTCTATAGTATAGATGACGTCTATAGTATAGATAACGTCTATAGTATAGATAACGTCTATAGTATAGATGACGTCTATAGTATAGTTGACGTCTATAGTATAGTTGACGTCTATAGTATAGATGACGTCTACAGTATAGATGACGTCCATAGTATAGATGACGTCTATAGTATAGATGACGTCTATAGTATAGATGTCGTCTATAGTATAGATGACGTCTATAGTATATATGACGTCTATAGTATAGATGACGTCTATAGTATATATGACGTCTATAGTATAGATGACGTCTATAGCATAGATGACGTCTATAGCATAGATGACGTCTATAGCATAGATGACGTCTATAGTATAGATGACGTCTATAGTATAGATGACGTCTATAGTTTAGATGACGTCTTTAGTATAGATGACGTCTATAGTATAGATGACTTCTATAGTATAGATGACAGTTATAATATAGATGACGTCTATAGTATAGATAACGTCTATAGTATATATGACGTCTATAGTATAGATGACGTCTATAGCATAGATGACGTCTATAGTATAGATGACGTCTATAGTATAGATGACGTCTATAGTATAGATGACGTCTATAGTATAGATGACGTCTATAGTATAGATGACAGTTATAGTATAGATGACGTCTATAGCATAGATGACGTCTATAGTATAGATGACGTCTATAGCATAGATGACGTCTATAGTATAGATGACGTCTATAGCATAGATGACGTCTATAGTATAGATGACGTCTATAGTATAGATGACGTTTATAGTATTGGTGACGTCTATAGTATTGATGACGTCTATAGTATTGATGACGTTAATAGAATTGATGACGTCTATAGTATAGATGACGTCTATAGTATAGATGACGTCTATAGTATAGATGACGTCTATAGTATAGATGACGTCTATAGTATAGATGACGTCTATAGTATAGATGACGTCTATAGTATAGATGACGTCTATAGTATAGATGACGTCTATAGTATAGATGACGTCTATAGTATAGATGACGTCTATAGTATAGATGACGTCTATAGTATAGATGACGTCTATAGTATAGATGACGTCTATAGTATAGATGACGTCTATAGTATAGATGACGTCTATAGTATAGATGACGTCTATAGTATAGATGACGTCTATAGTATAGATGACGTCTATAGTATAGATGACGTCTATAGTATAGATGGCATCTATAGTATAGATGACGTCTAAAGTATAGATGACGTCTATAGTATAGATGACGTCTATAGTATAGATGACAGTTATAATATAGATGACGTCTATAGTATAGATGACGTCTATAGTATATATGACGTCTATAGTATAGATGACGTCTATAGCATAGATGACGTCTATAGTATAGATGACGTCTATAGTATAGATGACGTCTATAGCATAGATGACGTCTATAGTATAGATGACGTCTATAGCATAGATGACGTCTATAGTATAGATGACGTCTATAGTATAGATGACGTCTATAGTATAGATGACGTCTATAGTATAGATGACGTCTATAGTATAGATGACGTCTATAGTATAGATGACAGTTATAGTATAGATGACGTCTATAGTAAAGATGACGTCTATAGTATAGATGACGTCTATAGCATAGATGACGTCTATAGTATAGATGACGTCTATAGCATAGATGACGTCTATAGTATAGATGACGTCTATAGTATAGATGACGTTTATAGTATTGATGACGTCTATAGTATTGATGACGTCTATAGTATTGATGACGTCTATAGTATTGATGATGTCTATAGTATTGATGACGTTAATAGAATTGATGACGTCTATAGTATAGATGACGTCTATAGTATAGATGACGTCTTTAGTATAGATGACGTCTATAGTATAGATGACGTCTATAGTAAAGATGACGTCTATAGTATACATGACATCTATAGTATAGATGAGGTCTATAGTATAGATGACGTCTATAGTAAAGATGACATTTATAGTATAGATGACGTATAGATGACAGCTATAGTAAAGATGACGTCTATTGTATAGATAACGTCTATAGTATAGATGACGTCTATAGTATAGATGACGTCTATAGTATAGATGACGTCTATAGTATAGATGACGTCTATAGTATAGATGACGTCTATAGTATAGATGACGTCTATAGTATAGATGACGTCTATAGTATAGATGACGTCTATAGTATAGATGACGTCTATAGTATAGATGACGTCTATAGTATAGATGACGTCTATAGTAAAGATGACGTCTATAGTATAGATGACATCTATAGTATAGATGACATCTTTAGTATAGATGAGGTCTATAGTATAGATGACGTCTATAGTATAGATGACATTTATAGTATAGATGACGTATAGATGACAGCTATAGTAAAGATGACGTCTATTGTATAGATAACGTCTATAGTATAGATGACGTCTATAGTATAGATGACGTCTATAGTATAGATGACGTCTATAGTATAGATGACGTCTATAGTATAGATGACGTCTATAGTATAGATGACGTCTATAGTATAGATGACGTCTATAGTATAGATGACGTCTATAGTATAGATGACGTCTATAGTATAGATGACGTCTATAGTAAAGATGACGTCTATAGTATAGATGACATCTATAGTATAGATGAGGTCTATAGTATAGATGACGTCTATAGTATAGATGACATTTATAGTATAGATGACGTATAGATGACAGCTATAGTAAAAATGACGTCTATTGTATAGATAACGTCTATAGTATAGATGACGTCTATAGTATAGATGACGTCTATAGTATAGATGACGTCTATAGTATAGATGACGTCTATAGTATAGATGACGTCTATAGTATAGATGACGTCTATAGTATAGATGACGTCTATAGTATAGATGACGTCTATAGTATAGATGACGTCTATAGTATAGATGACGTCTATAGTATAGATGACGTCTATAGTAAAGATGACGTCTATAGTATAGATGACATCTGTAGTATAGATGAGTTCTATAGTATAGATGACGTCTATAGTATATATGACATTTATAGTATAGATGACGTCTATAGTATAGATGACGTCTATAGTATAGATGACGTCTATAGTATAGATGACGTCTATAGTATAGATGGCGTCTATAGTATAGATGACGTCTATAGTAAAGATGACGTCTATAGTAAGGATGACGTCTATAGTAAAGATGACGTCTATAGTATAGATGAGGTCTATAGTATAGATGACGTCTATAGTATAGATGACGTCTATAGTATAGATGACGTCTATAGTATAGATGACGTCTATAGTATAGATGACGTCTATAGTATAGATGACGTCTATAGTATAGATGACGTCTATAGCATAGTTGACGTCTATAGTATAGATGACGTCTATAGTATAGATGACGTCTATAGTATAGATGACGTCTATAGTATAGATGACGTCTATAGTATAGATGACGTCTATAGTACAGATGAAGTCTATAGTACAGATGAAGTCTATAGTATAGATGACGTCTATAGCATAGTTGACGTCTATAGCATAGATGACGTCTATAGTATAGATGACGTCTATAGTATAGATGACGTCTATAGTATAGATGACGTCTATAGTATAGATGACGTCTATAGTATAGATGACGTCTATAGTATAGATGACGTCAATAGTATAGATGACGTCTATAGTATAGATGACGTCTATAGTAAAGATGACGTCTATAGTAAAGATGACGTCTATAGTAAAGATGACGTCTATAGTATAGATGAGGTCTATAGTATAGATGACGTCTATAGTATAGATGACGTCTATAGTATAGATGACGTCTATAGTATAGATGACGTCTATAGTATAGATGACGTCTATAGTATAGATGACGTCTATAGTATAGATGACGTCTGTAGTATAGATGACGTCTGTAGTATAGATGACGTCTATAGTATAGATGACGTCTATAGTATAGATGACGTCTATAGCATAGATGACGTCTATAGTATAGATGACGTCTATAGTATAGATGACGTCTATAGTATAGATGACGTCTATAGTATAGATGACGTCTATAGTATAGATGACGTCTATAGTATAGATGACGTCTATAGTATAGATGACGTCTATAGTATAGATGACGTCTATAGTATTGATGACGTCTATAGTATTGATGACGTCTATAGTATTGATGATGTCTATAGTATTGATGACGTTAATAGAATTGATGACGTCTATAGTATAGATGACGTCTATAGTATAGATGACGTCTATAGCATAGATGACGTCTATAGTATAGATGACGTCTATAGTATAGATGACGTTTATAGTATTGATGACGTCTATAGTATTGATGACGTCTATAGTATAGATGACGTCTATAGTATAGATGACGTATAGATGACAGCAATAAAAAAGATGACGTCTATTGTATAGATAACGTCTAGATGACGTCTATAGTATAGATGACGTCTATAGTATAGATGACGTCTATAGTATAGATGACGTCTATAGTATAGATGACGTCTATAATATAGAAGACGTCTATAGTACAGATGAAGTCTATAGTATAGATGACGTCTATAGCATAGATGACGTCTATAGCATAGATGACGTCTATAGCATAGATGACGTCTATAGTATAGATGACGTCTATAGTATAGATTCCGTCTATAGTATAGATGACGTCTATAGTATAGATGACGTCTATAGTATAGATGACGTCTATAGTAAAGATGACGTCTATAGTATAGATGAGGTCTATAGTATAGATGACGTCTATAGTATAGATGACGTCTATAGTATAGATGACGTCTATAGTATAGATGACGTCTATAGTATAGATGACGTCTATAGTATAGATGACGTCTATAGTATAGATGACGTCTATAGTATAGATGACGTCTATAGTATAGATGACGTCTATAGTATAGATGACGTCTGTAGTATAGATGACGTCTATAGTATAGATGACGTCTATAGTATAGATGACGTCTGTAGTATAGATGACGTCTATAGTATAGATGACGTCTATAGTATAGATGACGTCTATAGTATAGATGACGTCTATAGTATAGATGACGTCTATAGTATAGATGACGTCTATAGTATAGATGACGTCTATAGTATTGATGACGTCTATAGTATTGATGACGTCTATAGTATTGATGATGTCTATAGTATTGATGACGTTAATAGAATTGATGACGTCTATAGTATAGATGACGTCTTTAGTATAGGTGACGTCTTTAGTATAGATGACGTCTTTAGTATAGATGACGTCTATAGTATAGATGACGTCTATAGTATAGATGACGTCTATAGTATAGATGACGTCTATAGTATAGATGACGTCTATAGTATAGATGACGTCTATAGTATAGATGACGTCTATAGTATAGATGACGTCTATAGTATAGATGACGTCTATAGTATAGATGACGTATAGATGACAGCAATAGTAAAGATGACGTCTATTGTATAGATAACGTCTAGATGACGTCTATAGTATAGATGACGTCTATAGTATAGATGACGTCTATAGTATAGATGACGTCTATAGTATAGATGACGTCTATAGTATAGATGACGTCTATAGTATAGATGACGTCTATAGTATAGATGACGTCTATAGTATAGATGACGTCTATAGTATAGATGACGTCTATAGTATAGATGACGTCTATAGTATAGATGACGTCTATAGTATAGATGACGTCTATAGCATAGATGACGTCTATAGTATAGATGACGTCTATAGTATAGATGACATCTATAGTATAGATGACGTCTATAGTATAGATGACGTCTGTAGTATAGATGACGTCTATAGTATAGATGACGTCTATAGTATAGATGACGTCTATAGTATAGATGACGTCTATAGTATAGATGACGTCTATAGTATAGATGACGTCTATAGTATAGATGACGTCTATAGTATAGATGACGTCTATAGTATAGATGACGTCTATAGTATAGATGACGTCTATAGTATAGATGACGTCTATAGTATAGATGACGTCTATAGTATTGATGACGTCTATAGTATTGATGATGTCTATAGTATTGATGACGTTAATAGAATTGATGACGTCTATAGTATAGATGACGTCTTTAGTATAGATGACGTCTTAAGTATAGATGACGTCTATAGTATAGATGACGTCTATAGTATAGATGACGTCTATAGTATAGATGACGTCTATAGTATAGATGACGTCTATAGTATAGATGACGTCTATAGTATAGATGACGTCTATAGTATAGATGACGTCTATAGTATAGATGACGTCTATAGTATAGATGACGTCTATAGTATAGATGACGTCTATAGTATAGATGACGTCTATAGTATAGATGACGTCTATAGTATAGATGACGTCTACAGTATAGATTACGTCTATAGTATAGATGACGTTTATAGTATAGATGACGTCTATAGTATAGATGACATCTATAGTATAGATGAGGTCTATAGTATAGATGACGTCTATAGTATAGATGACATTTATAGTATAGATGACGTATAGATGACAGCTATAGTAAAGATGACGTCTATTGTATAGATGACGTCTATAGTATAGATGACGTCTATAGTATAGATGACGTCTATAGTATAGATGACGTCTATAGTATAGATGACGTCTATAGTATAGATGACGTCTATAGTATAGATGACGTCTATAGTATAGATGACGTCTATAGTATAGATGACGTCTATAGTATAGATGACGCCTATAGTATAGATGACGTCTATAGTATAGATGACGCCTATAGTATAGATGACGTCTATAGTATAGATGACGTCTATAGTATAGATGACGTCTATAGTATAGATGACGTCTATAGTATAGATGACGTCTATAGTATAGATGACGTCTATAGTACAGATGACGTCTATAGTATAGATGACGTCTATAGCATAGATGACGTCTATAGCATAGATGACGTCTATAGTATAAATGACGTCTATAGTATAGATGACGTCTATAGTATAGTTGACGTCTATAGTATAGATGACGTCTATAGCATAGATGACGTCTATAGTATAGATGACGTCTATAGTATAGATGACGTCTTTAGTATAGATGACGTCTTTAGTATAGATGACGTCTATAGTATAGATGACGTCTATAGTATAGATGACGTCTATAGTATAGATGACGTCTATAGTATAGATGACGTCTATAGTATAGATGACGTCTATAGTATAGATGACGTCTATAGTATAGATGACGTCTATAGTATAGATGACGTCTATAGTATAGATAACGTCTATAGTATAGATGACGTCTATAGTATAGATGACGTCTTTAGTATAGATGACATCTTTAGTATAGATGACGTCTATAGTATAGATGATGTCTATAGTATAGATGACGTCTATAGTATAGATGACGTCTATAGTATAGATGACGTCTATAGTATAGATGACGTCTATAGTATAGATGACGTCTATAGTATAGATGACGTCTATAGTATAGATAACGTCTATAGTATAGATGACGTCTATAGTATAGATGACGTCTATAGTATAGATAACGTCTATAGTATAGATGACGTCTATAGTATAGATGACGTCTATAGTAAAGATGACATCTATAGTATAGATGAGGTCTATAGTATAGATGACGTCTATAGTATAGATGACGTCTATAGTATAGATGACGTCTATAGTATAGATGACATCTATAGTATAGATGAGGTCTATAGTATAGATGACGTCTATAGTATAGATGACATTTATAGTATAGATGACGTATAGATGACAGCTATAGTAAAGATGACGTCTATTGTATAGATGACGTCTATAGTATAGATGACGTCTATAGTATAGATGACGTCTATAGTATAGATGACGTCTATAGTATAGATGACGTCTATAGTATAGATGACGTCTATAGTATAGATGACGTCTATAGTATAGATGACGTCTTTAGTATAGATGACGTCTTTAGTATAGATGACGTCTTTAGTATAGATGACGTCTATAGTATAGATGACGTCTATAGTATAGATGACGTCTATAGTATAGATGACGTCTATAGTATAGATGACGTCTATAGTATAGATGACGTCTATAGTATAGATGACGTCTATAGTATAGATAACGTCTATAGTATAGATGACGTCTTTAGTATAGATGACGTCTTTAGTATAGATGACGTCTATAGTATAGATGACGTCTATAGTATAGATGACGTCTATAGTATAGATGACGTCTATAGTATAGATGACGTCTATAGTATAGATGACGTCTATAGTATAGATGACGTCTATAGTATAGATAACGTCTATAGTATAGATGACGTCTATAGTATAGATGACGTCTATAGTAAAGATGACATCTATAGTATAGATGAGGTCTATAGTATAGATGACGTCTATAGTATAGATGACGTCTATAGTATAGATGACGTCTATAGTATAGATAACGTCTATAGTATAGATGACGTCTATAGTATAGATGACGTCTATAGTAAAGATGACATCTATAGTATAGATGAGGTCTATAGTATAGATGACGTCTATAGTATAGATGACGTCTATAGTATAGATGACGTCTATAGTATAGATGACATCTATAGTATAGATGAGGTCTATAGTATAGATGACGTCTATAGTATAGATGACATTTATAGTATAGATGACGTATAGATGACAGCTATAGTAAAGATGACGTCTATTGTATAGATGACGTCTATAGTATAGATGACGTCTATAGTATAGATGACGTCTATAGTATAGATGACGTCTATAGTATAGATGACGTCTATAGTATAGATGACGTCTATAGTATAGATGACGTCTATAGTATAGATGACGTCTATAGTATAGATGACGTCTATAGTATAGATGACGTCTATAGTATAGATGACGTCTATAGTATAGATGACGTCTATAGTACAGATGACGTCTATAGCATAGATGACGTCTATAGCATAGATGACGTCTATAGCATAGATGACGTCTATAGTAAAGATGACGTCTATAGTATAGATGAGGTCTATAGTATAGATGACGTCTATAGTATAGATGACGTCTATAGTATAGATGACGTCTATAGTATAGATGACGTCTATAGTATAGATGACGTCTATAGTATAGATGACGTCTATAGTATAGATGACGTCTATAGTATAGATGACGTCTATAGTATAGATGACGTCTATAGTATAGATGACGTCTATAGTATAGATGATGTCTATAATATAGATGACGTCTATAGTATAGATGACGTCTATAGTATAGATGACGTCTATAGTATAGATGACGTCTATAGTATAGATGACGTCTATAGTATAGATGACGTCTATAGTATAGATGACGTCTATAGTATAGATGACGTCTATAGTATAGATGACGTCTATAGTATAGATGACGTCTATAGTATAGATGACGTCTATAGTATAGATGACGTCTATAGTATAGATGACGTCTATAGTATAGATGATGTCGATAGTATAGATGACGTCTATAGTATAGATGACGTCTATAGTATAGATGACGTCTATAGTATAGATGACGTCTATAGTATAGATGAAGTCTATAGTATAGATGACGTCTATAGTATAGATGACGTCTATAGTATAGATGACGTCTATAGTATAGATGACGTCTATAGTATAGATGACGTCTATAGTATAGATGACGTCTATAGTATAGATGACGTCTATAGTATAGATGACGTCTATAGTATAGATGACGTCTATAGTATAGATAACGTCTATAGTATAGATGACGTCTATAGTATAGATGACGTCTATAGTAAAGATGACATCTATAGTATAGATGAGGTCTATAGTATAGATGACGTCTATAGTATAGATGACGTCTATAGTATAGATGACGTCTATAGTATAGATGACATCTATAGTATAGATGAGGTCTATAGTATAGATGACGTCTATAGTATAGATGACATTTATAGTATAGATGACGTATAGATGACAGCTATAGTAAAGATGACGTCTATTGTATAGATGACGTCTATAGTATAGATGACGTCTATAGTATAGATGACGTCTATAGTATAGATGACGTCTATAGTATAGATGACGTCTATAGTATAGATGACGTCTATAGTATAGATGACGTCTATAGTATAGATGACGTCTATAGTATAGATGACGTCTATAGTATAGATGACGTCTATAGTATAGATGACGTCTATAGTACAGATGACGTCTATAGCATAGATGACGTCTATAGCATAGATGACGTCTATAGCATAGATGACGTCTATAGTAAAGATGACGTCTATAGTATAGATGAGGTCTATAGTATAGATGACGTCTATAGTATAGATGACGTCTATAGTATAGATGACGTCTATAGTATAGATGACGTCTATAGTATAGATGACGTCTATAGTATAGATGACGTCTATAGTATAGATGACGTCTATAGTATAGATGACGTCTATAGTATAGATGACGTCTATAGTATAGATGACGTCTATAGTATAGATGACGTCTATAGTATAGATGATGTCTATAATATAGATGACGTCTATAGTATAGATGACGTCTATAGTATAGATGACGTCTATAGTATAGATGACGTCTATAGTATAGATGACGTCTATAGTATAGATGACGTCTATAGTATAGATGACGTCTATAGTATAGATGGCGTCTATAGTATAGATGACGTCTATAGTATAGATGACGTCTATAGTATAGATGACGTCTATAGTATAGATGGCGTCTATAGTATAGATGACGTCTATAGTATAGATGATGTCTATAATATAGATGACGTCTATAGTATAGATGACGTCTATAGTATAGATGACGTCTATAGTATAGATGACGTCTATAGTATTGATGACGTCTATAGTATTGATGACGTTAATAGAATTGATGACGTCTATAGTATAGATAACGTCTGTAGTATAGATGACGTCTTTAGTATAGATGACGTCTATAGTATAGATGACGTCTTTAGTATAGATGACGTCTATAGTATAGATGACGTCTATAGTATAGATGACGTCTATAGTATAGATGACGTCTATAGTATAGATGACGTCTATAGCATAGATGACGTCTATAGTATAGATGACGTCTATAGTATAGATGACGTCTATAGTATAGATGACGTCTATAGTATAGATGACGTCTATAGTATAGATGACGTCTATAGTATAGATGACGTCTATAGTATAGATGACGTCTATAGTATAGATGACGTCTATAGTATAGATGACGTCTATAGTATAGATGACGTCTATAGTATAGATGACGTCTATAGTATAGATGACGTCTATAGTATAGATGACGTCTATAGTATAGATGACGTCTATAGTATAGATGACGTCTATAGTATAGATGACGTCTATAGTATAGATGACGTCTATAGTATAGATGACGTCTATAGTATAGATGACGTCTATAGTATAGATGACGTCTATAGAAAAGATGACGTCTATAGTATAGATGACGTCTATAGTAAAGATGACGTCTATAGTAAAGATGACGTCTATAGTATAGATGACGTCTATAGTATAGATGACATTTATGGTATAGATGACGTATAGATGACAGCTATAGTAAAGATGACGTCTATTGTATAGATGACGTCTATAGTATAGATGACGTCTATAGTATAGATGACGTCTATAGTATAGACGACGTCTATAGTATAGTTGACGTCTATAGTATAGATGACGTCTATAGTATAGATGACGTCTATAGTATAGATGATGTCTATAGTATAGATGACGTCTTTAGTATAGATGAAGTCTATAGTAAAGATGAAGTCTATAGTATAGATGACGTCTATAATATAGATGACGTCTATAGTATAGATGACGTCTATAGTATAGATGACGTCTATAGTATAGATGACGTCTATAGTATAGATGACGTCTATAGTATAGATGACGTCTATAGTATAGATGACGTCTATAGTATAGATGACGTCTATAGTATAGATGACGTCTATAGTATAGATGACGTCTATAGTATAGATGACGTCTATAGCATAGATGACGTCTATAGTATAGATGACGTCTATAGTCTAGATGACGTCTATAGTATAGATGACGTCTATAGTATAGATGACGTCTATAGTATAGATGAAGTCTATAGTAAAGATGAAGTCTATAGTATAGATGACGTCTATGGTATAGATGACGTCTATAGTATAGATGACGTCTATAGTATAGATGACGTCTATAGTATAGATGACGTCTATAGTATAGATGACGTCTATAGTATAGATGACGTCTATAGTATAGATGACGTCTATAGTATAGATGACGTCTATAGTATAGATGACGTCTATAGTATAGATGACGTCTATAGTATAGATGACGTCTATAGTATAGATGACGTCTATAGTATAGATGACGTCTATAGTATAGATGACGTCTATAGTATAGATGACGTCTATAGTATAGATGACGTCTATAGTATAGATGACGTCTATAGTATAGATGACGTCTATAGTATAGATGACGTCTATAGTATAGATGACGTCTATAGTATAGATGACGTCTATAGTATAGATGACGTCTATAGTAAAGATGACGTCTATAGTATAGATGAGGTCTATAGTATAGATGAGGTCTATAGTATAGATGAGGTCTAAATATAGATGACTTCTATAGTATAGATGACGTCTATAGTATAGATGACGTCTATAGTATAGATGACGTCTATAGTATAGATGACGTCTATAGCATTGATGATGTCTATAGTATTGATGATATCTATAGTATTGATGACGTCAATAGTATAGATGACGTCAATAGTATAGATGACGTCAATAGTATAGATGACGTCTATAGTATAGATGACGTCTATAGTATAGATGACGTCTGTAGTATAGATAACGTCTGTAGTATAGATGACGTCTATAGTATAGATGACGTCTATAGTATAGATGACGTCTATAGTACAGATGACGTCTATAGTATAGATGACGTCTATAGCATAGATGACGTCTATAGCATAGATGACGTCTATAGTATAGATGACGTCTATAGTATAGATGACGTCTATAGTATAGATGACGTCTATAGTATAGATGACGTCTATAGTATAGATGACGTCTATAGTATAGATGACAGTTATAGTATAGATGACGTCTATAGCATAGATGACGTCTATAGTATAGATGACGTCTATAGCATAGATGACGTCTATAGTATAGATGACGTCTATAGCATAGATGACGTCTATAGTATAGATGACGTCTATAGTATAGATGACGTCTATAGTATAGATGACGTTTATAGTATTGATGACGTCTATAGTATTGATGACGTCTATAGTATTGATGACGTTAATAGAATTGATGACGTCTATAGTATAGATGACGTCTATAGTATAGATGACGTCTATAGTATAGATGACGTCTATAGTATAGATGACGTCTATAGTATAGATGACGTCTATAGTATAGATGACGTCTATAGTATAGATGACGTCTATAGTATAGATGACGTCTATAGTATAGATGACGTCTATAGTATAGATGACGTCTATAGTATAGATGACGTCTATAGTATAGATGACGTCTATAGTATAGATGACGTCTATAGTATAGATGACGTCTATAGTATAGATGACGTCTATAGTATAGATGACGTCTATAGTATAGATGACGTCTATAGTATAGATGACGTCTATAGTATAGATGACGTCTATAGTATAGATGACGTCTATAGTATAGATGACGTCTATAGTAAAGATGACGTCTATAGTATAGATGAGGTCTATAGTATAGATGAGGTCTAAATATAGATGACGTCTATAGTATAGATGACGTCTATAGTATAGATGACGTCTATAGTATAGATGACGTCTATAGTATAGATGACGTCTATAGCATTGATGATGTCTATAGTATTGATGATATCTATAGTATTGATGACGTCAATAGTATAGATGACGTCAATAGTATAGATGACGTCTATAGTATAGATGACGTCTATAGTATAGATGACGTCTGTAGTATAGATAACGTCTGTAGTATAGATGACGTCTATAGTATAGATGACGTCTATAGTATAGATGACGTCTATAGTACAGATGACGTCTATAGTATAGATGACGTCTATAGCATAGATGACGTCTATAGCATAGATGACGTCTATAGTATAGATGACGTCTATAGTGTAGATGACGTCTATAGTATAGATGACGTCTATAGTATAGATGACGTCTATAGTATAGATGACGTCTATAGTATAGATGACAGTTATAGTATAGATGACGTCTATAGCATAGATGACGTCTATAGTATAGATGACGTCTATAGCATAGATGACGTCTATAGTATAGATGACGTCTATAGCATAGATGACGTCTATAGTATAGATGACGTCTATAGTATAGATGACGTCTATAGTATAGATGACGTTTATAGTATTGATGACGTCTATAGTATTGATGACGTCTATAGTATTGATGACGTTAATAAAATTGATGACGTCTATAGTATAGATGACGTCTATAGTATAGATGACGTCTATAGTATAGATGACGTCTATAGTATAGATGACGTCTATAGTATAGATGACGTCTATAGTATAGATGACGTCTATAGTATAGATGACGTCTATAGTATAGATGACGTCTATAGTATAGATGACGTCTATAGTATAGACGGCGTCTATAGTATAGATGACGTCTAAAGTATAGATGACGTCTATAGTATAGATGACGTCTATAGTATAGATGACGTCTATAGTATAGATGACGTCTATAGTATAGATGACGTCTATAGCATAGATGACGTCTATAGCATAGATGACGTCTATAGTATAGATGACGTCTATAGTATAGATGACGTCTATAGTATAGATGACGTCTATAGTATAGATGACGTCTATAGTATAGATGACGTCTATAGTATATATGACGTCTATAGTATAGATGACGTCTATAGTATAGATGACGTCTATAGTATAGATGACGTCTATAGTATAGATGACGTCTATAGTATAGATGACGTCTATAGTATAGATGACGTCTATAGTATAGATGACGTCTATAGTATAGATGACAGCAATAGTAAAGATGACGTCTATTGTATAGATAACGTCTAGATGACGTCTATAGTATAGATGACGTCTATAGTATAGATGACGTCTATAGTATAGATGACGTCTATAGGATAGATGACGTCTATAGTATAAATGACGTCTATGGTATACATGACGTCTAAAGTATAGATGACGTCTATAGTATAGATGACGTCTTTAGTATAGATGACGTCTATAGTATAGATGACGTCTATAGTATAGATGACGTCTATAGTATAGATGACGTCTATAGCATAGATGACGTCTATAGTATAGATGACGTCTATAGTATAGATGACGTCTATAGTATAGATGACGTCTATAGTATAGATGACGTCTATAGTATAGATGACGTCTATAGTATAGATGACAGTTATAGTATAGATGACGTCTATAGTAAAGATGACGTCTATAGTATAGATGACGTCTATAGCATAGATGACGTCTATAGTATAGATGACGTCTATAGCATAGATGACGTCTATAGTATAGATGACGTCTATAGTATAGATGACGTTTATAGTATTGATGACGTCTATAGTATTGATGACGTCTATAGTATTGATGACGTCTATAGTATTGATGATGTCTATAGTATTGATGACGTTAATAGAATTGATGACGTCTATAGTATAGATGACGTCTATAGTATAGATGACGTCTTTAGTATAGATGACGTCTATAGTATTGATGACGTCTATAGTATAGATGACGTCTATAGTATAGATGACGTCTATAGTATAGATGACGTCTATAGTATAGATGACGTCTATAGTATAGATGACGTCTATAGTATAGATGACGTCTATGGTATAGATGACGTCTATAGTATAGATGACGTCTATAGTATAGATGACGTCTATAGTAAAGATGACGTCTATAGTAAAGATGACGTCTATAGTATAGATGACATCTATAGTATAGATGAGGTCTATAGTATGGATGACGTCTATAGTATAGATGACATTTATAGTATAGATGACGTCTATAGTAAAGATGACGTCTATAGTATAGATGACATCTATAGTATAGATGAGGTCTATAGTATAGATGACGTCTATAGTATAGATGACATTTATAGTATAGATGACGTATAGATGACAGCTATAGTAAAGACGTCTATTGTATAGATAACGTCTATAGTATAGATGACGTCTATAGTATAGACGACGTCTATAGTATAGATGACGTCTATAGTATAGATGACGTCTATAGTATAGATGACGTCTATAGTATAGATGACGTCTATAGTATAGATGACGTCTATAGTATAGATGACGTCTATAGTATAGATGACGTCTATAGTATAGATGACGTCTATAGTATAGATGACGTCTATAGTAAAGATGACGTCTATAGTATAGATGACATCTATAGTATAGATGAGGTCTATAGTATAGATGAGGTCTATAGTATAGATGACGTCTATAGTATAGATGACGTCTATAGTATAGATGACGTCTATAGTATAGATGACGTCTATAGTATAGATAACGTCTATAGTATAGATGACGTCTATAGTATAGATGACGTCTATAGTATAGATGACGTCTATAGTACAGATGAAGTCTATAGTACAGATGAAGTCTATAGTATAGATGACGTCTATAGCATAGATGACGTCTATAGCATAGATGACGTCTATAGTATAGATGACGTCTATAGTATAGATGACGTCTATAGTATAGATGACGTCTATAGTATAGATGACGTCTATAGTATAGATGACGTCTATAGTATAGATGACGTCTATAGTATAGATGACGTCTATAGTATAGATGACGTCTATAGTAAAGATGACGTCTATAGTATAGATGAGGTCTATAGTATAGATGACGTCTATAGTATAGATGACGTCTATAGTATAGATGACGTCTATAGTATAGATGACGTCTATAATATAGATGACGTCTATAGTATAGATGACGTCTATAGTATAGATGACGTCTATAGTATAGATGACGTCTGTAGTATAGATGACGTCTGTAGTATAGATGACGTCTATAGTATAGATGACGTCTATAGTATAGATGACGTCTATAGTATAGATGACGTTTATAGTATAGATGACGTCTATAGTATAGATGACGTCTATAGTATAGATGACGTCTATAGTATAGATGACGTCTATAGTATAGATGACGTCTATAGTATAGATGACGTCTATAGTATAGATGACGTCTATAGTATAGATGACGTCTATAGTATAGATGACGTCTATAGTATAGATGACGTCTATAGTATAGATGACGTCTATAGTATTGATGACGTCTATAGTATTGATGACGTCTATAGTATTGATGATGTCTATAGTATTGATGACGTTAATAGAATTGATGACGTCTATAGTATAGATGACGTCTTTAGTATAGATGACGTCTTTAGTATAGATGACGTCTTTAGTATAGATGACGTCTATAGTATAGATGACGTCTATAGTATAGATGACGTCTATAGTATAGATGACGTATAGATGACAGCAATAGTAAAGATGACGTCTATTGTATAGATAACGTCTAGATGACGTCTATAGTATAGATGACGTCTATAGTATAGATGACGTCTATAGTATAGATGACGTCTATAGTATAGATGACGTCTATAGTACAGATGATGTCTATAGTATAGATGATGTCTATAGCATAGATGACGTCTATAGCATAGATGACGTCTATAGTATAGATGACGTCTATAGTATAGATTCCGTCTATAGTATAGATGATGTCTATAGTATAGATGACGTCTATAGTATAGATGACGTCTATAGTAAGGATGACGTCTATAGTATAGATGACGTCTATAGTATAGATGACGTCTATAGTATAGATGACGTCTATAGCATAGATGACGTCTATAGTATAGATGACGTCTATAGTATAGATGACGTCTATAGTATAGATTCCGTCTATAGTATAGATGATGTCTATAGTATAGATGACGTCTATAGTATAGATGACGTCTATAGTAAGGATGACGTCTATAGTATAGATGACGTCTATAGTATAGATGACGTCTATAGTATAGATGACGTCTGTAGTATAGATGACGTCTATAGTATAGATGACGTCTATAGTATAGATGACGTCTGTAGTATAGATGACGTCTATAGTATAGATGACGTCTATAGTATAGATGACGTCTATAGTATAGATGACGTCTATAGTATAGATGACGTCAATAATTTGGATGACGTCTATAGTATAGATGACGTCTATAGTATAGATGACGTCTAAAGTATAGATGACGTCTATAGTATAGATGACGTCTATAGTATAGATGACGTATAGATGACAGCAATAGTAAAGATGACGTCTATTGTATAGATAACGTCTAGATGACGTCTATAGTATAGATGACGTCTATAGTATAGATGACGTCTATAGTATAGATGACGTCTATAGTATAGATGACGTCTATAGTATAGATGACGTCTATAGTATAGATGACGTCTATAGTACAGATGAAGTCTATAGTATAGATGACGTCTATAGCATAGATGACGTCTATAGCATAGATGACGTCTATAGTATAGATGACGTCTATAGCATAGATGACGTCTATAGTATAGATGACGTCTATAGTATAGATTCCGTCTATAGTATAGATGACGTCTATAGTATAGATGACGTCTATAGTATAGATGACGTCTATAGTAAAGATGACGTCTATAGTATAGATGAGGTCTATAGTATAGATGACGTCTATAGTATAGATGACGTCTATAGCATAGATGACGTCTATAGTATAGATGACGTCTATAGTATAGATGACGTCTGTAGTATAGATGACGTCTATAGTATAGATGACGTCTATAGTATAGATGACGTCTGTAGTATAGATGACTTCTATAGTATAGATGACGTCTATAGTATAGATGACGTCTATAGTATAGATGACGTCTATAGTATAGATGTCGTCTATAGTATTGATGATGTCTATAGTATTGATGACGTTAATAGAATTGATGACGTCTATAGTATAGATGACGTCTTTAGTATAGATGACGTCTTAAGTATAGATGACGTCTATAGTATAGATGACGTCTATAGTATAGATGACGTCTATAGTATAGATGACTTCTATAGTATAGATGACGTCTATAGTATAGATGACGTCTATAGTATTGATGACGTTAATAGAATTGATGACGTCTATAGTATAGATGACGTCTTTAGTATAGATGACGTCTTTAGTATAGATGACGTCTATAGTATAGATGACGTCTATAGTATAGATGACGTCTATAGTATAGATGACGTCTATAGTATAGATGACGTCTATAGTATAGATGACGTCTATAGTATAGATGACGTCTGTAGTATAGATGACGTCTATAGTATAGATGACGTCTATAGTATAGATGACGTCTGTAGTATAGATGACGTCTATAGTATAGATGACGTCTATAGTGTAGATGACGTCTATAGTATAGATGACGTCTATAGTATAGATGACGTCTATAGTATAGATGACGTCTATAGTATAGATGACGTCTATAGTATAGATGACGTCTATAGTATTGATGACGTCTATAGTATTGATGACGTCTATAGTATTGATGATGTCTATAGTATTGATGACGTTAATAGAAAATATGACGTCTATAGTATAGATGACGTCTTTAGTATAGATGACGTCTTTAGTATAGATGACGTCTTTAGTATAGATGACGTCTATAGTATAGATGACGTCTATAGTATAGATGACGTCTATAGTATAGATGACGTCTATAGTATAGATGACGTCTATAGTATAGATGACGTATAGATGACAGCAATAGTAAAGATGACGTCTATTGTATAGATAACGTCTAGATGACGTCTATAGTATAGATGACGTCTATAGTATAGATGACGTCTATAGTACAGATGAAGTCTATAGTATAGATGACGTCTATAGCATAGATGACGTCTATAGCATAGATGACGTCTATAGTATAGATGACGTCTATAGTATAGATTCCGTCTATAGTATAGATGACGTCTATAGTATAAATGACGTCTATAGTATAGATGACGTCTATAGTAAAGATGACGTCTATAGTATAGATGAGGTCTATAGTATAGATGACGTCTATAGTATAGATGACGTCTATAGTATAGATGACGTCTATAGTATAGATGACGTCTATAGTATAGATGACGTCTATAGCATAGATGACGTCTATAGTATAGATGACGTCTATAGTATAGATGACGTCTGTAGTATAGATGACGTCTATAGTATAGATGACGTCTATAGTATAGATGACGTCTGTAGTATAGATGACGTCTATAGTATAGATGACGTCTATAGTATAGATGACGTCTATAGTATAGATGACGTCTATAGTATAGATGACGTCTATAGTATAGATGACGTCTATAGTATAGATGACGTCTATAGTATAGATGACGTCTATAGTATAGATGACGTCTATAGTATAGATGACGTCTATAGTATAGATGACGTCTATAGTATAGATGACATCTATAGTATAGATGATGTCTATAGTATTGATGACGTCTATAGTATTGATGATGTCTATAGTATTGATGACGTTAATAGAATTGATGACGTCTATAGTATAGATGACGTCTTTAGTATAGATGACGTCTTTAGTATAGATGACGTCTATAGTATAGATGACGTCTATAGTATAGATGACGTCTATAGTATAGATGACGTCTATAGTATAGATGACGTCTATAGTATAGATGACGTCTATAGTATAGATGACGTCTATAGTATAGATGACGTCTATAGTATAGATGACGTCTATAGTATAGATGACGTCTATAGTATAGATGACGTCTATAGTATAGATGACGTCTATAGTATAGATGACGTCTATAGTATAGATGACGTCTATAGTATAGATGACGTCTATAGTATAGATGACGTCTATAGTATAGATGACGTCTATAGTATAGATGACGTCTATAGTATAGATGACGTCTATCGTATAGATGACGTCTACAGTATAGATTACGTCTATAGTATAGATGACGTCTATAGTATAGATGACGTTTATAGTATAGATGACGTCTATAGTATAGATGACGTCTATAGTAAAGATGACGTCTATAGTATAGATGACATCTATAGTATAGATGAGGTCTATAGTATAGATGACGTCTATAGTATAGATGAGGTCTATAGTATAGATGACGTCTATAGTATAGATGACATTTATAGTATAGATGACGTATAGATGACAACTATAGTAAAGATGACGTCTATTGTATAGATGACGTCTATAGTATAGATGACGTCTATAGTATAGATGACGTCTATAGTATAGATGACGTCTATAGTATAGATGACGTCTATAGTATAGATGACGTCTATAGTATAGATGACGTCTATAGTATAGATGACGTCTATAGTATAGATGACGTCTATAGTATAGATGACGTCTATAGTATAGATGACGTCTATAGTATAGATGACGTCTATAGTATAGATGACGTCTATAGTATAGATGACGTCTATAGTATAGATGACGTCTATAGTATAGATGACGTCTATAGCATAGATGACGTCTATAGTATAGATGACGTCTATAGTATAGATGACGTCTATAGTATAGATGACGTCTATAGTATAGATGACGTCTATAGCATAGATGACGTGTATAGTATAGATGACGTCTATAGTATAGATGACGTCTGTAGTATAGATGACGTCTATAGTATAGATGACGTCTATAGTATAGATGACGTCTGTAGTATAGATGACGTCTATAGTATAGATGACGTCTATAGTATAGATGACGTCTATAGTATAGATGACGTCTATAGTATAGATGACGTCTATAGTATAGATGACGTCTGTAGTATAGATGACGTCTATAGTATAGATGACGTCTATAGTATAGATGACGTCTATAGTATAGATGACGTCTATAGTATAGATGACGTCTATAGTATAGATGACGTCTATAGTATAGATGACGTCTATAGTATAGATGACGTCTATAGTATAGATGACGTCTATAGTATAGATGACGTCTATAGTATAGATGACGTCTATAGTATAGATGACGTCTATAGTATAGATGACGTCTATAGTATTGATGACGTCTATAGTATTGATGATGTCTATAGTATTGATGACGTTAATAGAATTGATGACGTCTATAGTATAGATGACGTCTTTAGTATAGATGACGTCTTTAGTATAGATGACGTCTTTAGTATAGATGACGTCTATAGTATAGATGACGTCTATAGTATAGATGACGTCTATAGTATAGATGACGTCTATAGTATAGATGACGTCTATAGTATAGATGACGTCTATAGTATAGATGACGTCTATAGTATAGATGACGTCTATAGTATAGATGAGGTCTATAGTATAGATGACGTCTATAGTATAGATGACGTCTATAGTATAGATGACGTCTATAGTATAGATGACGTCTATAGTATAGATGACGTCTATAGTATAGATTACGTCTATAGTATAGATGACGTCTATAATATAGATGACGTTTATAGTATAGATGACGTCTATAGTATAGATGACGTCTATAGTAAAGATGACGTCTATAGTATAGATGACATCTATAGTATAGATGAGGTCTATAGTATAGATGACGTCTATAGTATAGATGACATTTATAGTACAGATGACGTATAGATGACAGCTATAGTAAAGATGACGTCTATTGTATAGATGACGTCTATAGTATAGATGACGTCTATAGTATAGATGACGTCTATAGTATAGATGACGTCTATAGCATAGATGACGTCTATAGTATAAATGACGTCTATAGTATAGATGACGTCTATAGTATAGATGACGTCTGTAGTATAGATGACGTCTATAGTATAGATGACGTCTGTAGTATAGATGACGTCTATAGTATAGATGACGTCTATAGTATAGATGACGTCTATAGTATAGATGACGTCTATAGTATAGATGACGTCTATAGTATAGATGACGTCTATAGTATAGATGACGTCTATAGTATAGATGACGTCTATAGTATAGATGACGTCTATAGTATTGATGACGTCCATAGTATTGATGACGTCTATAGTATTGATGATGTCTATAGTATTGATGACGTTAATAGAATTGATGACGTCTATAGTATAGATGACGTCTTTAGTATAGATGACGTCTTTAGTATAGATGACGTCTTTAGTATAGATGACGTCTATAGTATAGATGACGTCTATAGTATAGATGACGTCTATAGTATAGATGACGTCTATAGTATAGATGACGTCTATAGTATAGATGACGTTTATAGTATAGATGACGTATAGATGACAGCAATAGTAAAGATGACGTCTATTGTATAGATAACGTCTAGATGACGTCTATAGTATAGATGACGTCTATAGTATAGATGACGTCTATAGTATAGATGACGTCTATAGTATAGATGACGTCTATAGTATAGATGACGTCTATAGTATAGATGACGTCTATAGTATAGATGACGTCTATAGTACAGATGAAGTCTATAGTATAGATGACGTCTATAGCATAGATGACGTCTATAGCATAGATGACGTCTATAGTATAGATGACGTCTATAGTATAGATTCCGTCTATAGTATAGATGACGTCTATAGTATAGATGACGTCTATAGTATAGATGACGTCTATAGTAAAGATGACGTCTATAGTATAGATGAGGTCTATAGTATAGATGACGTCTATAGTATAGATGACGTCTATAGTATAGATGACGTCTATAGTATAGATGACGTCTATAGTATAGATGACGTCTATAGTATAGATGACGTCTATAGTATAGATGACGTCTATAGCATAGATGACGTCTATAGTATAGATGACGTCTATAGTATAGATGACGTCTGTAGTATAGATGACGTCTATAGTATAGATGACGTCTATAGTATAGATGACGTCTGTAGTATCGATGACGTCTATAGTATAGATGGCGTCTATAGTATAGATGACGTCTATAGTATAGATGACGTCTATAGTATTGATGATGTCTATAGTATTGATGACGTTAATAGAATTGATGACGTCTATAGTATAGATGACGTCTTTAGTATAGATGACGTCTTTAGTATAGATGACGTCTATAGTATAGATGACGTCTATAGTATAGATGACGTCTATAGTATAGATGACTTCTATAGTATAGATGACGTCTATAGTATAGATGACGTTTATAGTATTAATGACGTTAATAGAATTGATGACGTCTATAGTATAGATGACGTCTTTAGTATAGATGACGTCTTTAGTATAGATGACGTCTATAGTATAGATGACGTCTATAGTATAGATGACGTCTATAGTATAGATGACGTCTATAGTATAGATGACGTCTATAGTATAGATGACGTCTGTAGTATAGATGACGTCTATAGTATAGATGACGTCTATAGTATAGATGACGTCTGTAGTATAGATGACGTCTATAGTATAGATGACGTCTATAGTATAGATGACGTCTATAGTATAGATGACGTCTATAGTATAGATGACGTCTATAGTATAGATGACGTCTATAGTATTGATGACGTCTATAGTATTGATGACGTCTATAGTATTGATGATGTCTATAGTATTGATGACGTTAATAGAATTTATGACGTCTATAGTATAAATGACGTCTTTAGTATAGATGACGTCTTTAGTATAGATGACGTCTATAGTATAGATGACGTCTATAGTATAGATGACGTCTATAGTATAGATGACGTCTATAGTATAGATGACGTATAGATGACAGCAATAGTAAAGATGACGTCTATTGTATAGATAACGTCTAGATGACGTCTATAGTATAGATGACGTCTATAGTATAGATGACGTCTATAGTATAGATGACGTTTATAGTACAGATGAAGTCTATAGTATAGATGACGTCTATAGCATAGATGACGTCTATAGCATAGATGACGTCTATAGTATAGATGACGTCTATAGTATAGATTCCGTCTATAGTATAGATGACGTCTATAGTATAGATGACGTCTATAGTATAGATGACGTCTATAGTAAAGATGACGTCTAAAGTATAGATGAGGTCTATAGTATAGATGACGTCTATAGTATAGATGACGTCTATAGTATAGATGACGTCTATAGTATAGATGACGTCTATAGTATAGATGACGTCTATAGTATAGATGACGTCTATAGTATAGATGACGTCTATAGTATAGATGACGTCTATAGTATAGATGACGTCTATAGCATAGATGACGTCTATAGTATAGATGACGTCTATAGTATAGATGACGTCTGTAGTATAGATGACGTCTATAGCATAGATGACGTCTATAGTATAGATGACGTCTGTAGTATAGATGACGTCTATAGTATAGATGACGTCTATAGTATAGATGACGTCTATAGTATAGATGACGTCTATAGTATAGATGACGTCTATAGTATAGATGACGTCTATAGTATAGATGACGTCTATAGTATAGATGACGTCTATAGTATAGATGACGTCTATAGTATAGATGACGTCTATAGTATAGATGACATCTATAGTATAGATGACGTCTATAGTATTGATGACGTCTATAGTATTGATGATGTCTATAGTATTGATGACGTTAATAGAATTGATGACGTCTATAGTATAGATGACGTCTTTAGTATAGATGACGTCTATAGTATAGATGACGTCTATAGTATAGATGACGTCTATAGTATAGATGACGTCTATAGTATAGATGACGTCTATAGTATAGATGACGTCTATAGTATAGATGACGTCTATAGTATAGATGACGTCTATAGTATAGATGACGTCTATAGTATAGATGACGTCTATAGTATAGATGACGTCTATAGTATAGATGACGTCTATAGTATAGTTGACGTCTATAGTATAGATGACGTCTATAGTATAGATGACGTCTATAGTATAGATGACGTCTATAGTATAGTGACGTCTATAGTATAGATGACGTCTATAGTATAGATGACGTCTATAGTATAGATGACGTCTATAGTATAGATGACGTCTATAGTATAGATGACGTCTATTGTATAGATGACGTCTATAGTATAGATGACGTCTATCGTATAGATGACGTCTACAGTATAGATTACGTCTATAGTATAGATGACGTCTATAGTATAGATGACGTTTATAGTATAGATGACGTCTATAGTATAGATGACATCTATAGTAAAGATGACGTCTATAGTATAGATGACATCTATAGTATAGATGAGGTCTATAGTATAGATGACGTCTATAGTATAGATGACATTTATAGTATAGATGACGTATAGATGACAACTATAGTAAAGATGACGTCTATTGTATAGATGACGTCTATAGTATAGATGACGTCTATAGTATAGATGACGTCTATAGTATAGATGACGTCTATAGTATAGATGACGTCTATCGTATAGATGACGTCTACAGTATAGATTACGTCTATAGTATAGATGACGTCTATAGTATAGATGACGTCTATAGGATAGATGACGTCTATAGTATAGATGACGTATAGATGACAGCAATAGTAAAGATGACGTCTATTGTATAGATAACGTCTAGATGACGTCTATAGTATAGATGACGTCTATAGTATAGATTCCGTCTATAGTATAGATGACGTCTATAGTATAGATGACGTCTATAGTATAGATGACGTCTATAGTATAGATGACGTCTATAGTATAGATGACGTCTATAGTATAGATGACGTCTATAGTATAGATGACGTCTATAGTATTGATGATGTCTATAGTATTGATGACGTTAATAGAATTGATGACGTCTATAGTATAGATGACGTCTTTAGTATAGATGACGTCTATAGTATAGATGACGTCTATAGTATAGATGACGTCTATAGTATAGATGACGTCTATAGTATAGATGACGTCTATAGTATAGATGACGTCTATAGTATAGATGACGTCTATAGTATAGATGACGTCTATAGTATAGATGACGTCTATAGTATAGTGACGTCTATAGATAGTTGACGTCTATAGTATAGATGACGTCTATAGTATAGATGACGTCTATAGTATAGATGACGTCTATAGTATAGTGACGTCTATAGTATAGATGACGTCTATAGTATAGATGACGTCTATAGTATAGATGACGTCTATAGTATAGATGACGTCTATAGTATAGATGACGTCTATTGTATAGATGACGTCTATAGTATAGATGACGTCTATCGTATAGATGACGTCTACAGTATAGATTACGTCTATAGTATAGATGACGTCTATAGTATAGATGACGTTTATAGTATAGATGACGTCTATAGTATAGATGACGTCTATAGTAAAGATGACGTCTATAGTATAGATGACATCTATAGTATAGATGAGGTCTATAGTATAGATGACGTCTATAGTATAGATGACATTTATAGTATAGATGACGTATAGATGACAACTATAGTAAAGATGACGTCTATTGTATAGATGACGTCTATAGTATAGATGACGTCTATAGTATAGATGACGTCTATAGTATAGATGACGTCTATAGTATAGATGACGTCTATAGTATAGATGACGTCTATAGTATAGATGACGTCTATAGTACAGATGAAGTCTATAGTATAGATGACGTCTATAGCATAGATGACGTCTATAGCATAGATGACGTCTATAGTATAGATGACGTCTATAGTATAGATTCCGTCTATAGTATAGATGACGTCTATAGTATAGATGACGTCTATAGTATAGATGACGTCTATAGTAAAGATGACGTCTATAGTATAGATGAGGTCTATAGTATAGATGACGTCTATAGTATAGATGACGTCTATAGTATAGATGACGTCTATAGTATAGATGACGTCTGTAGTATAGATGACGTCTATAGTATAGATGACGTCTATAGTATAGATGACGTCTATAGTATAGATGACGTCTATAGTATTGATGATGTCTATAGTATTGTTGACGTTAATAGAATTGATGACGTCTATAGTATAGATGACGTCTTTTGTATAGATCAAGTCTTTAGTATAGATGACGTCTATAGTATAGATGACGTCTATAGTATAGATGACGTCTATAGTATAGATGAATTCTATAGTATAGATGACGTCTATAGTATAGATGACGTCTATAGCATAGATGACGTCTATAGCATAGATGACGTCTATAGTATAGATGACGTCTATAGTATAGATTCCGTCTATAGTATAGATGACGTCTATAGTATAGATGACGTCTATAGTATAGATGACGTCTATAGTATAGATGACGTCTATAGTATAGATGACGTCTATAGTATAGATGACGTCTATAGTATAGATGACGTCTATAGTATAGATGACGTCTATAGTATAGATGACGTCTATAGTATAGATGACGTCTATAGTATAGATGACGTCTATAGTATAGATGACATCTATAGTATAGATGACGTCTATAGTATTGATGACGTCTATAGTATTGATGATGTCTATAGTATTGATGACGTTAATAGAATTGATGACGTCTATAGTATAGATGACGTCTTTAGTATAGATGACGTCTTTAGTATAGATGACGTCTATAGTATAGATGACGTCTATAGTATAGATGACGTCTATAGTATAGATGACGTCTATAGTATAGATGACGTCTATAGTATAGATGACGTCTATAGTATAGATGACGTCTATAGTATAGATGACGTCTATAGTATAGATGACGTCTATAGTATAGATGACGTCTATAGTATAGATGACGTCTATAGTATAGATGACGTCTATAGTATAGATGAAGTTTATAGTATAGATGACGTCTATAGTATAGATGACGTCTATAGTATAGATGACGTCTATAGTATAGATGACGTCTATAGTATAGATGACGTCTATCGTATAGATGACGTCTACAGTATAGATTACGTCTATAGTATAGATGACGTCTATAGTATAGATGACGTTTATAGTATAGATGACGTCTATAGTATAGATGACGTCTATAGTAAAGATGACGTCTATAGTATAGATGACATCTATAGTATAGATGAGGTCTATAGTATAGATGACGTCTATAGTAAAGATGACATTTATAGTATAGATGACGTATAGATGACAACTATAGTAAAGATGACGTCTATTGTATAGATGACGTCTATAGTATAGATGACGTCTATAGTATAGATGACGTCTATAGTATAGATGACGTCTATAGCATAGATGACGTCTATACTATAGATGACGTCTAAAGTATATATGACGTCTATAGTATAGATGACGTCTATAGTATAGATGACGTCTATAGTATAGATGACGTCTATAGTATAGATGACGTCTATAGTATAGATGACGTCTATAGTATAGATGACGTCTATAGTATAGATGACGTCTATAGTACAGATGACGTCTATAGTATAGATGACGTCTATAGTACAGATGACGTCTATAGTATAGATGACGTCTATAGTATAGATGACGTCTATAGTATAGATGACGTCTATAGTATAGATGACGTCTATAGTATAGATGACGTCTATAGCATAGATGACGTCTATAGCACAGATGACGTCTATAGTATAGATGACGTCTATAGTATAGATGACGTCTATAGTATAGATGACGTCTATAGTATAGATGACGTCTGTAGTATAGATGACGTCTATAGTATAGATGACGTCTATAGTATAGATGACGTCTATAGTATAGATGACGTCTATAGTATAGATGACGTCTATAGTATAGATGACGTCTATAGTATAGATGACGTCTATAGTATAGATGACCTCTATAGTATAGATGACGTCTATAGTATAGATGACGTCTATAGTATAGATGACCTCTATAGTATAGATGACGTCTATAGTATAGATGACGTCTATAGTATAGATGACGTCTATAGTATAGATGACGTCTATAGTATAGATGACGTCTATAGTATTGATGACGTCTATAGTATTGATGACGTTAATAGAATTGATGACGTCTTTAGTATAGATGACGTCTTTAGTATAGATGACGTCTTTAGTATAGATGACGTCTTTAGTATAGATGACGTCTATAGTATAGATGACGTCTATAGTATAGATGACGTCTATAGTATAGATGACGTCTATAGTATAGATGACGTCTATAGTATAGATGACGTCTATAGTATAGATGACGTCTATAGTATAGATGACGTCTATAGTATAGACGACGTCTATAGTATAGATGACGTCTATAGTATAGATGACGTCTATAGTATAGATGACGTCTATAGTATAGATGACGTCTATAGTATAGATGACGTCTATAGTATAGATGACGTCTATAGTATAGATGACGTCTATAGTATAGATGACGTCTATAGTATAGATTACGTCTATAGTATAGATGACGTCTATAATATAGATGACGTTTATAGTATAGATGACGTCTATAGTATAGATGACGTCTATAGTAAAGATGACGTCTATAGTAAAGATGACGTCTATAGTATAGATGACATCTATAGTATAGATGAGGTCTATAGTATAGATGACATTTATAGTACAGATGACGTATAGATGACAGCTATAGTAAAGATGACGTCTATTGTATAGATGACGTCTATAGTATAGATGACGTCTATAGTATAGATGACGTCTATAGTATAGATGACGTCTATAGTATAGATGACGTCTATAGTATAGATGACGTCTATAGTATAGATGACGTCTATAGTATAGATGACGTCTATAGTACAGATGACGTCTATAGTATAGATGACGTCTATAGTACAGATGACGTCTATAGTATAGATGACGTCTATAGCATAGATGACGTCTATAGCATAGATGACGTCTATAGTATAGATGACGTCTATAGTATAGATGACGTCTATAGTATAGAT
The DNA here is from genome assembly GCA_947623515.1 of Neoascia interrupta. Classification (NCBI taxonomy): domain Eukaryota; kingdom Metazoa; phylum Arthropoda; class Insecta; order Diptera; family Syrphidae; genus Neoascia; species Neoascia interrupta. Next base: position 595,752 of record CANQKQ010000033.1, read on the forward strand.
GACGTCTATAGTACAGATGACGTCTATAGTATAGATGACGTCTATAGTACAGATGACGTCTATAGTATAGATGACGTCTATAGTATAGATGACGTCTATAGTATAGATGACGTCTATAGCATAGATGACGTCTATAGCATAGATGACGTCTATAGTATAGATGACGTCTATAGTATAGATGACGTCTATAGTATAGATGACGTCTGTAGTATAGATGACGTCTATAGTATAGATGACGTCTATAGTATAGATGACGTCTATAGTATAGATGACGTCTATAGTATAGATGACGTCTATAGTATAGATGACGTCTATAGTATAGATGACGTCTATAGTATAGATGACGTCTATAGTATTGATGACGTCTATAGTATTGATGATGTCTATAGTATTGATGATGTCTATAGTATTGATGACGTTAATAGAATTGATGACGTCTTTAGTATAGATGACGTCTTTAGTATAGATGACGTCTTTAGTATAGATGACGTCTTTAGTATAGATGACGTCTATAGTATAGATGACGTCTATAGTATAGATGACGTCTATAGTATAGATGACGTCTATAGTATAGATGACGTCTATAGTATAGATGACGTCTATAGTATAGATGACGTCTATAGTATAGATGACGTCTATAGTATAGATGACGTCTATAGTATAGATGACGTCTATAGTATAGATGACGTCTATAGTATAGATGACGTCTATAGTATAGATGACGTCTATAGTATAGATGACGTCTATAGTATAGATGACGTCTATAGTATAGATGACGTCTATAGTATAGATGACGTCTATAGTATAGATGACGTCTATAGTATAGATGACGTCTATAGTATAGATGACGTCTATAGTATAGATGACGTCTATAGTATAGATTACGTCTATAGTATAGATTACGTCTATAGTATAGATGACGTCTATAATATAGATGACGTTTATAGTATAGATGACGTCTATAGTATAGATGACGTCTATAGTAAAGATGACGTCTATAGTATAGATGACATCTATAGTATAGATGAGGTCTATAGTATAGATGACGTCTATAGTATAGATGACATTTATAGTACAGATGACGTATAGATGACAGCTATAGTAAAGATGACGTCTATTGTATAGATGACGTCTATAGTATAGATGACGTCTATAGTATAGATGACGTCTATAGTATAGATGACGTCTATAGTATAGATGACGTCTATAGTATAGATGACGTCTATAGTATAGATGACGTCTATAGTATAGATGACGTCTATAGTATAGATGACGTCTATAGTATAGATGACGTCTATAGTATAGATGACGTCTATAGTATAGATGACGTCTATAGTATAGATGACGTCTATAGTATAGATGACGTCTATAGTATAGATGACGTCTATAGTAAAGATGACGTCTATAGTATAGATGACGTCTATAGTATAGATGACGTCTATAGTATAGATGACGTCTATAGTACAGATGACGTCTATAGTATAGATGACGTCTATAGCATAGATGACGTCTATAGCATAGATGACGTCTATAGTATAGATGACGTCTATAGTATAGATGACGTCTATAGTATAGATGACGTCTATAGTATAGATGAGGTCTATAGTATAGATGACGTCTATAGTATAGATGACGTCTATAGTATAGATGACGTCTATAGTATAGATGACGTCTATAGTATAGATGACGTCTATAGTATAGATGACGTCTATAGTATAGATGACGTCTATAGTATAGATGACGTCTATAGTATAGATGATGTCTATAATATAGATGACGTCTATAGTATAGATGACGTCTATAGTATAGATGACGTCTATAGTATTGATGACGTCTATAGTATTGATGACGTCTATAGTATTGATGACGTTAATAGAATTGATGACGTCTATAGTATAGATGACGTCTTTAGTATAGATGACGTCTATAGTATAGATGACGTCTATAGTATAGATGACGTCTATAGTATAGATGACGTCTATAGTATAGATGACGTCTATAGTATAGATGACGTCTATAGTATAGATGACGTCTATAGTATAGATGACGTCTATAGTATAGATGACGTCTATAGTATAGATGACGTCTATAGTATTGATGACGTCTATAGTATAGATGACGTCTATAGTATAGATGACGTCTATAGTATAGATGACGTCTATAGTATAGATGACGTCTATAGTATAGATGACGTCTATAGTATAGATGACGTCTATAGTATAGATGACGTCTATAATATAGATGACGTCTATAGTATAGATGACGTCTATAGTATAGATGACGTCTATAGTATAGATGACGTCTATAGTATAGATGACGTCTATAGTATAGATGACGTCTATAGTATAGATGACGTCTATAGTGTAGATGACGTCTATAGTATAGATGACGTCTATAATAAAGATGACGTCTATAATAAAGATGACGTCTATAGTATAGATGACGTCTATAGTATAGATGACGTCTATAGTATAGATGACGTCTATAGTATAGATGACGTCTATAGTATAGATGACGTCTATAGTAAAGATGACGTCTATAGTATAGATGACGTCTATAGTATAGATGACGTCTATAGTATAGATGACATTTATAGTATAGATGACGTATAGATGACAGCTATAGTAAAGATGACGTCTATTGTATAGATGACGTCTATAGTATAGATGACGTCTATAGTATAGATGACGTCTATAGAATAGATGACGTCTATAGTATAGTTGACGTCTATAGTATAGTTGACGTCTATAGTATAGATGACGTCTATAGTATAGATGACGTCTATAGTATAGATGATGTCTATAGTATAGATGACGTCTTTAGTATAGATGAAGTCTATAGTAAAGATGAAGTCTATAGTATAGATGACGTCTATAGTATAGATGACGTCTATAGTATAGATGACGTCTATAGTATAGATGACGTCTATAGTATAGATGACGTCTATAGTATAGATGACGTCTATAGTATAGATGACGTCTATAGTATAGATGAAGTCTATAGTATAGATGACGTCTATAGTATAGATGACGTCTATAGTATAGATGAAGTCTATAGTATAGATGACGTCTATAGTATAGATGACGTCTATAGTATAGATGACGTCTATAGTATAGATGACGTCTATAGTATAGATGACGTCTATAGTATAGATGACGTTTATAGTATAGATGACGTCTATAGTATAGATGACGTCTATAGTAAAGATGACGTCTATAGTATAGATGACATCTATAGTATAGATGAGGTCTATAGTATAGATGACGTCTATAGTATAGATGACATTTATAGTATAGATGACGTATAGATGACAGCTATAGAAAAGATGACGTCTATTGTATAGATGACGTCTATAGTATAGATGACGTCTATAGTATAGATGACGTCTATAGTATAGATGACGTCTATAGTATAGATGACGTCTATAGTATAGATGACGTCTATAGTATAGATGACGTCTATAGTATAGATGACGTCTATAGTATAGATGACGTCTATAGTATAGATGACGTCTATAGTATAGATGACGTCTATAGTATAGATGACGTCTATAGTACAGATGACGTCTATAGTATAGATGACGTCTATAGCATAGATGACGTCTATAGCATAGATGACGTCTATAGTATAGATGACGTCTATAGTATAGATGACGTCTATAGTATAGATGACGTCTATAGTATAGATGAGGTCTATAGTATAGATGACGTCTATAGTATAGATGACGTCTATAGTATAGATGACGTCTATAGTATAGATGACGTCTATAGTATAGATGACGTCTATAGTATAGATGACGTCTATAGTATAGATGGCGTCTATAGTATAGATGACGTCTATAGTATAGATGATGTCTATAATATAGATGACGTCTATAGTATAGATGACGTCTATAGTATAGATGACGTCTATATTATCGATGACGTCTATAGTATAGATGACGTCTATAGTATTGATGACGTCTATAGTATTGATGACGTCTATAGTATTGATGACGTTAATAGAATTGATGACGTCTATAGTATAGATGACGTCTGTAGTATAGATGACGTCTTTAGTATAGATGACGTCTTTAGTATAGATGACGTCTATAGTATAGATGACGTCTATAGTATAGATGACTTCTATAGTATAGATGACGTCTATAGTATAGATGACGTCTATAGTATAGATCACGTCTATAGTATAGATGACGTCTATAGTATAGATGACGTCTATAGTATAGATGACGTCTATAGTATAGATGACGTCTATAGTATAGATGACGTCTATAGTATAGATGACGTCTATAGTATAGATGACGTCTATGGTATAGATGACGTCTATAGTATAGATGACGTCTATAGTATAGATGACGTCTATAGTATAGATGACGTCTATAGTATAGATGACGTCTATAGTATAGATGACGTCTATAGTATAGATGACGTCTATAGTATAGATGACGTCTATAGTATAGATGACGTCTATAATAAAGATGACGTCTATAGTATAGATGACGTCTATAGTATAGATGACGTCTATAGTATAGATGACGTCTATAGTATAGATGTCTATAGTATAGTAAAGATGACGTCTATAGTATAGATGACGTCTATAGTAAAGATGACGTCTATAGTATAGATGACGTCTATAGTAAAGATGACGTCTATAGTATAGATGACGTCTATAGTATAGATGACATTTATAGTATATATGACGTATAGATGACAGCTATAGTAAAGATGACGTCTATTGTATAGATGACGTCTATAGTATAGATGACGTCTATAGTATAGATGACGTCTATAGTATAGATGACGTCTATAGTATAGATGACGTCTATAGTATAGATGACGTCTATAGTATAGATGACTTCTATAGTATAGATGACGTCTATAATAAAGATGACGTCTATAGTATAGATGACGTCTATAGTATAGATGACGTCTATAGTATAGATGACGTCTATAGTATAGATGACGTCTATAGTATAGATGACGTCTATAGTATAGATGACGTCTATAGTATTGATGACGTCTATAGTATAGATGACGTCTATAGTATAGATGACGTCTATAGTATAGATGACGTCTATAGTATAGATGACGTCTATAGTATAGATGACGTCTATAATATAGATGACGTCTATAATATAGATGACGTCTATAGTATAGATGACGTCTATAGTATAGATGACGTCTATAGTATAGATGACGTCTATAGTATAGATGACGTCTATAGTATAGATGACGTCTATAGTATAGATGACGTCTATAGTGTAGATGACGTCTATAGTATAGATGACGTCTATAATAAAGATGACGTCTATAATAAAGATGACGTCTATAGTATAGATGACGTCTATAGTATAGATGACGTCTATAGTATAGATGACGTCTATAGTATAGATGACGTCTATAGTATAGATGACGTCTATAGTAAAGATGACGTCTATAGTATAGATGACGTCTATAGTATAGATGACGTCTATAGTATAGATGACATTTATAGTATAGATGACGTATAGATGACAGCTATAGTAAAGATGACGTCTATTGTATAGATGACGTCTATAGTATAGATGACGTCTATAGTATAGATGACGTCTATAGAATAGATGACGTCTATAGTATAGTTGACGTCTATAGTATAGTTGACGTCTATAGTATAGATGACGTCTATAGTATAGATGACGTCTATAGTATAGATGATGTCTATAGTATAGATGACGTCTTTAGTATAGATGAAGTCTATAGTAAAGATGAAGTCTATAGTATAGATGACGTCTATAGTATAGATGACGTCTATAGTATAGATGACGTCTATAGTATAGATGACGTCTATAGTATAGATGACGTCTATAGTATAGATGACGTCTATAGTATAGATGACGTCTATAGTATAGATGAAGTCTATAGTATAGATGACGTCTATAGTATAGATGACGTCTATAGTATAGATGACGTCTATAGTATAGATGACGTCTATAGTATAGATGACGTCTATAGTATAGATGACGTCTATAGTATAGATGACGTTTATAGTATAGATGACGTCTATAGTATAGATGACGTCTATAGTAAAGATGACGTCTATAGTATAGATGACATCTATAGTATAGATGAGGTCTATAGTATAGATGACGTCTATAGTATAGATGACATTTATAGTATAGATGACGTATAGATGACAGCTATAGTAAAGATGACGTCTATTGTATAGATGACGTCTATAGTATAGATGACGTCTATAGTATAGATGACGTCTATAGTATAGATGACGTCTATAGTATAGATGACGTCTATAGTATAGATGACGTCTATAGTATAGATGACGTCTATAGTATAGATGACGTCTATAGTATAGATGACGTCTATAGTATAGATGACGTCTATAGTATAGATGACGTCTATAGTATAGATGACGTCTATAGTATAGATGACGTCTATAGTACAGATGACGTCTATAGTATAGATGACGTCTATAGCATAGATGACGTCTATAGCATAGATGACGTCTATAGTATAGATGACGTCTATAGTATAGATGACGTCTATAGTATAGATGACGTCTATAGTATAGATGAGGTCTATAGTATAGATGACGTCTATAGTATAGATGACGTCTATAGTATAGATGACGTCTATAGTATAGATGACGTCTATAGTATAGATGACGTCTATAGTATAGATGACGTCTATAGTATAGATGACGTCTATAGTATAGATGACGTCTATAGTATAGATGGCGTCTATAGTATAGATGACGTCTATAGTATAGATGATGTCTATAATATAGATGACGTCTATAGTATAGATGACGTCTATAGTATAGATGACGTCTATATTATCGATGACGTCTACAGTATAGATGACGTCTATAGTATTGATGACGTCTATAGTATTGATGACGTCTATAGTATTGATGACGTTAATAGAATTGATGACGTCTATAGTATAGATGACGTCTGTAGTATAGATGACGTCTTAGTATAGATGACGTCTTTAGTATAGATGACGTCTATAGTATAGATGACGTCTATAGTATAGATGACTTCTATAGTATAGATGACGTCTATAGTATAGATGACGTCTATAGTATAGATCACGTCTATAGTATAGATCACGTCTATAGTATAGATGACGTCTATAGTATAGATGACGTCTATAGTATAGATGACGTCTATAGTATAGATGACGTCTATAGTATAGATGACGTCTATAGTATAGATGACGTCTATAGTATAGATGACGTCTATAGTATAGATGACGTCTATAGTATAGATGAAGTCTATGGTATAGATGACGTCTATAGTATAGATGACGTCTATAGTATAGATGACGTCTATAGTATAGATGACGTCTATAGTATAGATGACGTCTATAGTATAGATGACGTCTATAGTATAGATGACGTCTATAATAAAGATGACGTCTATAGTATAGATGACGTCTATAGTATAGATGACGTCTATAGTATAGATGACGTCTATAGTATAGATGACGTCTATAGTAAAGATGACGTCTATAGTATAGATGACGTCTATAGTAAAGATGACGTCTATAGTATAGATGACGTCTATAGTAAAGATGACGTCTATAGTATAGATGACGTCTATAGTATAGATGACATTTATAGTATAGATGACATTTATAGTATATATGACGTATAGATGACAGCTATAGTAAAGATGACGTCTATTGTATAGATGACGTCTATAGTATAGATGACGTCTATAGTATAGATGACGTCTATAGTATAGATGACGTCTATAGTATAGATGACGGCTATAGTATAGATGACGTCTTTAGTATAGATGAAGTCTATAGTAAAGATGAAGTCTATAGTATAGATGACGTCAATAGTATAGATGACGTCTATAGTATAGATGACGTCTATAGTATAGATGACGTCTATAGTATAGATGATGTCTATAGTATAGATGACGTCTATAGTATAGATGAAGTCTATAGTATAGATGACGTCTATAGTATAGATGACGTCTATAGTATAGATGACGTCTATAGTATAGATGACGTCTATAGCATTGATGACGTCTATAGTATAGATGACGTCTATAGTCTAGATGACGTCTATAGTATAGATGACGTCTATAGTCTAGATGACGTCTATAGTATAGATGACGTCTATAGTATAGATGACGTCTATAGTATAGATGACGTCTATAGTATAGATGAAGTCTATAGTAAAGATGAAGTCTATAGTATAGATGACGTCTATAGTATAGATGACGTCTATAGTATAGATGACGTCTATAGTATAGATGACGTCTATAGTATAGATGACGTCTATAGTATAGATGACGTCTATAGTATAGATGACGTCTATAGTATAGATGACGTCTATAGTATAGATGACGTCTATAGTATAGATGACGTCTATAGTATAGATGACGTCTATAGTATAGATGACGTCTATAGTATAGATGACGTCTATAGTATAGATGACGTCTATAGTATAGATGACGTCTATAGTATAGATGACGTCTATAGTATAGATGACGTCTATAGTATAGATGACGTCTATAGTATAGATGACGTCTATAGTATAGATGACGTCTATAGTATAGATGACGTCTATAGTACAGATGACGTCTATAGTATAGATGACGTCTATAGCATAGATGACGTCTATAGCATAGATGACGTCTATAGTATAGATGACGTCTATAGTATAGATGACGTCTATAGTATAGATGACGTCTATAGTATAGATGAGGTCTATAGTATAGATGACGTCTATAGTATAGATGACGTCTATAGTATAGATGACGTCTATAGTATAGATGACGTCTATAGTATAGATGACGTCTATAGTATAGATGACGTCTATAGTATAGATGACGTCTATAGTATAGATGACGTCTATAGTATAGATGACGTCTATAGTATAGATGATGTCTATAATATAGATGACGTCTATAGTATAGATGACGTCTATAGTATAGATGACGTCTATAGTATTGATGACGTCTATAGTATTGATGACGTCTATAGTATTGATGACGTTAATAGAATTGATGACGTCTATAGTATAGATGACGTCTTTAGTATAGATGACGTCTATAGTATAGATGACGTCTATAGTATAGATGACGTCTATAGTATAGATGACGTCTATAGTATAGATGACGTCTATAGTATAGATGACGTCTATAGTATAGATGACGTCTATAGTATAGATGACGTCTATAGTATAGATGACGTCTATAGTATAGATGACGTCTATAGTATAGATGACGTCTATAGTATTGATGACGTCTATAGTATAGATGACGTCTATAGTATAGATGACGTCTATAGTATAGATGACGTCTATAGTATAGATGACGTCTATAGTATAGATGACGTCTATAGTATAGATGACGTCTATAGTATAGATGACGTCTATAATATAGATGACGTCTATAGTATAGATGACGTCTATAGTATAGATGACGTCTATAGTATAGATGACGTCTATAGTATAGATGACGTCTATAGTATAGATGACGTCTATAGTATAGATGACGTCTATAGTATAGATGACGTCTATAGTGTAGATGACGTCTATAGTATAGATGACGTCTATAATAAAGATGACGTCTATAATAAAGATGACGTCTATAGTATAGATGACGTCTATAGTATAGATGACGTCTATAGTATAGATGACGTCTATAGTATAGATGACGTCTATAGTATAGATGACGTCTATAGTAAAGATGACGTCTATAGTATAGATGACGTCTATAGTATAGATGACGTCTATAGTATAGATGACATTTATAGTATAGATGACGTATAGATGACAGCTATAGTAAAGATGACGTCTATTGTATAGATGACGTCTATAGTATAGATGACGTCTATAGTATAGATGACGTCTATAGAATAGATGACGTCTATAGTATAGTTGACGTCTATAGTATAGTTGACGTCTATAGTATAGATGACGTCTATAGTATAGATGACGTCTATAGTATAGATGATGTCTATAGTATAGATGACGTCTTTAGTATAGATGAAGTCTATAGTAAAGATGAAGTCTATAGTATAGATGACGTCTATAGTATAGATGACGTCTATAGTATAGATGACGTCTATAGTATAGATGACGTCTATAGTATAGATGACGTCTATAGTATAGATGACGTCTATAGTATAGATGAAGTCTATAGTATAGATGACGTCTATAGTATAGATGACGTCTATAGTATAGATGAAGTCTATAGTATAGATGACGTCTATAGTATAGATGACGTCTATAGTATAGATGACGTCTATAGTATAGATGACGTCTATAGTATAGATGACGTCTATAGTATAGATGACGTTTATAGTATAGATGACGTCTATAGTATAGATGACGTCTATAGTAAAGATGACGTCTATAGTATAGATGACATCTATAGTATAGATGAGGTCTATAGTATAGATGACGTCTATAGTATAGATGACATTTATAGTATAGATGACGTATAGATGACAGCTATAGAAAAGATGACGTCTATTGTATAGATGACGTCTATAGTATAGATGACGTCTATAGTATAGATGACGTCTATAGTATAGATGACGTCTATAGTATAGATGACGTCTATAGTATAGATGACGTCTATAGTATAGATGACGTCTATAGTATAGATGACGTCTATAGTATAGATGACGTCTATAGTATAGATGACGTCTATAGTATAGATGACGTCTATAGTATAGATGACGTCTATAGTACAGATGACGTCTATAGTATAGATGACGTCTATAGCATAGATGACGTCTATAGCACAGATGACGTCTATAGTATAGATGACGTCTATAGTATAGATGACGTCTATAGTATAGATGACGTCTATAGTATAGATGAGGTCTATAGTATAGATGACGTCTATAGTATAGATGACGTCTATAGTATAGATGACGTCTATAGTATAGATGACGTCTATAGTATAGATGACGTCTATAGTATAGATGACGTCTATAGTATAGATGGCGTCTATAGTATAGATGACGTCTATAGTATAGATGATGTCTATAATATAGATGACGTCTATAGTATAGATGACGTCTATAGTATAGATGACGTCTATATTATCGATGACGTCTATAGTATAGATGACGTCTATAGTATTGATGACGTCTATAGTATTGATGACGTCTATAGTATTGATGACGTTAATAGAATTGATGACGTCTATAGTATAGATGACGTCTGTAGTATAGATGACGTCTTTAGTATAGATGACGTCTTTAGTATAGATGACGTCTATAGTATAGATGACGTCTATAGTATAGATGACGTCTATAGTATAGATGACGTCTATGGTATAGATGACGTCTATAGTATAGATGACGTCTATAGTATAGATGACGTCTATAGTATAGATGACGTCTATAGTATAGATGACGTCTATAGTATAGATGACGTCTATAGTATAGATGACGTCTATAGTATAGATGACGTCTATAGTATAGATGACGTCTATAATAAAGATGACGTCTATAGTATAGATGACGTCTATAGTATAGATGACGTCTATAGTATAGATGACGTCTATAGTATAGATGTCTATAGTATAGTAAAGATGACGTCTATAGTATAGATGACGTCTATAGTAAAGATGACGTCTATAGTATAGATGACGTCTATAGTAAAGATGACGTCTATAGTATAGATGACGTCTATAGTATAGATGACATTTATAGTATATATGACGTATAGATGACAGCTATAGTAAAGATGACGTCTATTGTATAGATGACGTCTATAGTATAGATGACGTCTATAGTATAGATGACGTCTATAGTATAGATGACGTCTATAGTATAGATGACGTCTATAGTATAGATGACGTCTATAGTATAGATGACGTCTATAGTATAGATGACTTCTATAGTATAGATGACGTCTATAATAAAGATGACGTCTATAGTATAGATGACGTCTATAGTATAGATGACGTCTATAGTATAGATGACGTCTATAGTATAGATGACGTCTATAGTATAGATGACGTCTATAGTATAGATGACGTCTATAGTATAGATGACGTCTATAGTAGAGATGACGTCTATAATATAGATGACGTCTATAATATAGATGACGTCTATAGTATAGATGACGTCTATAGTATAGATGACGTCTATAGTATAGATGACGTCTATAGTATAGATGACGTCTATAGTATAGATGACGTCTATAGTGTAGATGACGTCTATAGTATAGATGACGTCTATAATAAAGATGACGTCTATAATAAAGATGACGTCTATAGTATAGATGACGTCTATAGTATAGATGACGTCTATAGTATAGATGACGTCTATAGTATAGATGACGTCTATAGTATAGATGACGTCTATAGTAAAGATGACGTCTATAGTATAGATGACGTCTATAGTATAGATGACGTCTATAGTATAGATGACATTTATAGTATAGATGACGTATAGATGACAGCTATAGTAAAGATGACGTCTATTGTATAGATGACGTCTATAGTATAGATGACGTCTATAGTATAGATGACGTCTATAGAATAGATGACGTCTATAGTATAGTTGACGTCTATAGTATAGTTGACGTCTATAGTATAGATGACGTCTATAGTATAGATGACGTCTATAGTATAGATGATGTCTATAGTATAGATGACGTCTTTAGTATAGATGAAGTCTATAGTAAAGATGAAGTCTATAGTATAGATGACGTCTATAGTATAGATGACGTCTATAGTATAGATGACGTCTATAGTATAGATGACGTCTATAGTATAGATGACGTCTATAGTATAGATGACGTCTATAGTATAGATGAAGTCTATAGTATAGATGACGTCTATAGTATAGATGACGTCTATAGTATAGATGAAGTCTATAGTATAGATGACGTCTATAGTATAGATGACGTCTATAGTATAGATGACGTCTATAGTATAGATGACGTCTATAGTATAGATGACGTCTATAGTATAGATGACGTCTATAGTATAGATGACGTTTATAGTATAGATGACGTCTATAGTATAGATGACGTCTATAGTAAAGATGACGTCTATAGTATAGATGACATCTATAGTATAGATGAGGTCTATAGTATAGATGACGTCTATAGTATAGATGACGTCTATAGTATAGATGACATTTATAGTATAGATGACGTATAGATGACAGCTATAGTAAAGATGACGTCTATTGTATAGATGACGTCTATAGTATAGATGACGTCTATAGTATAGATGACGTCTATAGTATAGATGACGTCTATAGTATAGATGACGTCTATAGTATAGATGACGTCTATAGTATAGATGACGTCTATAGTATAGATGACGTCTATAGTATAGATGACGTCTATAGTATAGATGACGTCTATAGTATAGATGACGTCTATAGTATAGATGACGTCTATAGTATAGATGACGTCTATAGTATAGATGACGTCTATAGTACAGATGACGTCTATAGTATAGATGACGTCTATAGCATAGATGACGTCTATAGCATAGATGACGTCTATAGTATAGATGACGTCTATAGTATAGATGACGTCTATAGTATAGATGACGTCTATAGTATAGATGAGGTCTATAGTATAGATGACGTCTATAGTATAGATGACGTCTATAGTATAGATGACGTCTATAGTATAGATGACGTCTATAGTATAGATGACGTCTATAGTATAGATGACGTCTATAGTATAGATGACGTCTATAGTATAGATGACGTCTATAGTATAGATGGCGTCTATAGTATAGATGACGTCTATAGTATAGATGATGTCTATAATATAGATGACGTCTATAGTATAGATGACGTCTATAGTATAGATGACGTCTATATTATCGATGACGTCTACAGTATAGATGACGTCTATAGTATTGATGACGTCTATAGTATTGATGACGTCTATAGTATTGATGACGTTAATAGAATTGATGACGTCTATAGTATAGATGACGTCTGTAGTATAGATGACGTCTTAGTATAGATGACGTCTTTAGTATAGATGACGTCTATAGTATAGATGACGTCTATAGTATAGATGACTTCTATAGTATAGATGACGTCTATAGTATAGATGACGTCTATAGTATAGATCACGTCTATAGTATAGATCACGTCTATAGTATAGATCACGTCTATAGTATAGATCACGTCTATAGTATAGATGACGTCTATAGTATAGATGACGTCTATAGTATAGATGACGTCTATAGTATAGATGACGTCTATAGTATAGATGACGTCTATAGTATAGATGACGTCTATAGTATAGATGACGTCTATAGTATAGATGACGTCTATAGTATAGATGACGTCTATGGTATAGATGACGTCTATAGTATAGATGACGTCTATAGTATAGATGACGTCTATAGTATAGATGACGTCTATAGTATAGATGACGTCTATAGTATAGATGACGTCTATAGTATAGATGACGTCTATAATAAAGATGACGTCTATAGTATAGATGACGTCTATAGTATAGATGACGTCTATAGTATAGATGACGTCTATAGTATAGATGACGTCTATAGTAAAGATGACGTCTATAGTATAGATGACGTCTATAGTAAAGATGACGTCTATAGTATAGATGACGTCTATAGTAAAGATGACGTCTATAGTATAGATGACGTCTATAGTATAGATGACATTTATAGTATAGATGACATTTATAGTATATATGACGTATAGATGACAGCTATAGTAAAGATGACGTCTATTGTATAGATGACGTCTATAGTATAGATGACGTCTATAGTATAGATGACGTCTATAGTATAGATGACGTCTATAGTATAGATGACGGCTATAGTATAGATGACGTCTTTAGTATAGATGAAGTCTATAGTAAAGATGAAGTCTATAGTATAGATGACGTCAATAGTATAGATGACGTCTATAGTATAGATGACGTCTATAGTATAGATGACGTCTATAGTATAGATGATGTCTATAGTATAGATGACGTCTATAGTATAGATGAAGTCTATAGTATAGATGACGTCTATAGTATAGATGACGTCTATAGTATAGATGACGTCTATAGTATAGATGACGTCTATAGCATTGATGACGTCTATAGTATAGATGACGTCTATAGTCTAGATGACGTCTATAGTATAGATGACGTCTATAGTCTAGATGACGTCTATAGTATAGATGACGTCTATAGTATAGATGACGTCTATAGTATAGATGACGTCTATAGTATAGATGAAGTCTATAGTAAAGATGAAGTCTATAGTATAGATGACGTCTATAGTATAGATGACGTCTATAGTATAGATGACGTCTATAGTATAGATGACGTCTATAGTATAGATGACGTCTATAGTATAGATGACGTCTATAGTATAGATGACGTCTATAGTATAGATGACGTCTATAGTAAAGATGACGTCTATAGTAAAGATGACGTCTATAGTATTGATGACGTCTATAGTATAGATGACGTCTATAGTATAGATGACGTCTATAGTATAGATGACGTCTATAGTATAGATGACGTCTATAGTATAGATGACGTCTATAGTATAGATGACGTCTATAGTATAGATGACGTCTATAGTATAGATTACGTCTATAGTATAGATGACGTCTATAGTAAAGATGACGTCTATAGTATAGATGAGGTCTATAGTATAGATGAGGTCTATAGTATAGATGAGGTCTAAATATAGATGACGTCTATAGTATAGATGACGTCTATAGTATAGATGACGTCTATAGTATAGATGACGTCTATAGTATTGATGACGTCTATAGTATAGATGACGTCTTTAGTATAGATGACGTCTATAGTATAGATGACGTCTATAGTATAGATGACGTCTATAGTATAGATGACGTCTATAGTATAGATGATGTCTATAATATAGATGACGTCTATAGTATAGATGACGTCTATAGTATAGATGACGTCTATAGTATAGATGACGTCTATAGTATTGATGACGTCTATAGTATTGATGACGTTAATAGAATTGATGACGTCTATAGTATAGATGACGTCTTTAGTATAGATGTAGTCTATAGTATAGATGACGTCTATAGTATAGATGACGTCTATAGTATAGATGACGTCTATAGTATAGATGACGTCTATAGTAAAGATGACGTCTATAGTATAGATGACGTCTATAGTATAGATGACGTCTATAGTATAGATGACGTCTATAGTATAGATGACGTCTATAGTATAGATGACGTCTATAGTATAGATGACGTCTATAGTATAGATGACGTCTATAGTATAGATGACGTCTATAGTATAGATGACGTCTATAGTATAGATGACGTCTATAGTATAGATGACGTCTATAGTATAGATGACGTCTATAGTATAGATGACGTCTATAGTATAGATGACGTCTATAGTAAAGATGACGTCTATAGTATAGATGACGTCTATAGTATAGATGACGTCTATAGTATAGATGACGTCTATAGCATAGATGACGTCTATAGTATAGATGACGTCTATAGCATAGATGACGTCTATAGCATAGATGACGTCTATAGTATAGATGACGTCTATAGTATAGATGACGTCTATAGTATAGATGACGTCTATAGTATAGATGAGGTCTATAGTATAGATGACGTCTATAGTATAGATGACGTCTATAGTATAGATGACGTCTATAGTATAGATGACGTCTATAGTATAGATGACGTCTATAGTATAGATGACGTCTATAGTATAGATGACGTCTATAGTATAGATGACGTCTATAGTATAGATGATGTCTATAATATAGATGACGTCTATAGTATAGATGACGTCTATAGTATAGATGACGTCTATAGTATTGATGACGTCTATAGTATTGATGACGTCTATAGTATTGATGACGTTAATAGAATTGATGACGTCTATAGTATAGATGACGTCTTTAGTATAGATGACGTCTATAGTATAGATGACGTCTATAGTATAGATGACGTCTATAGTATAGATGACGTCTATAGTATAGATGACGTCTATAGTATAGATGACGTCTATAGTATAGATGACGTCTATAGTATAGATGACGTCTATAGTATAGATGACGTCTATAGTATAGATGACGTCTATAGTATTGATGACGTCTATAGTATAGATGACGTCTATAGTATAGATGACGTCTATAGTATAGATGACGTCTATAGTATAGATGACGTCTATAGTATAGATGACGTCTATAGTATAGATGATGTCTATAGTATAGATGACGTCTATAATATAGATGACGTCTATAGTATAGATGACGTCTATAATATAGATGACGTCTATAGTATAGATGACGTCTATAGTATAGATGACGTCTATAGTATAGATGACGTCTATAGTATAGATGACGTCTATAGTGTAGATGACGTCTATAGTATAGATGACGTCTATAATAAAGATGACGTCTATAATAAAGATGACGTCTATAGTATAGATGACGTCTATAGTATAGATGACGTCTATAGTATAGATGACGTCTATAGTATAGATGACGTCTATAGTAAAGATGGCGTCTATAGTATAGATGACGTCTATAGTATAGATGACGTCTATAGTATAGATGACATTTATAGTATAGATGACGTATAGATGACAGCTATAGTAAAGATGACGTCTATTGTATAGATGACGTCTATAGTATAGATGACGTCTATAGTATAGATGACGTCTATAGAATAGATGACGTCTATAGTATAGTTGACGTTTATAGTATAGTTGACGTCTATAGTATAGATGACGTCTATAGTATAGATGACGTCTATAGTATAGATGATGTCTATAGTATAGATGACGTCTTTAGTATAGATGAAGTCTATAGTAAAGATGAAGTCTATAGTATAGATGACGTCTATAGTATAGATGACGTCTATAGTATAGATGACGTCTATAGTATAGATGACGTCTATAGTATAGATGACGTCTATAGTATAGATGACGTCTATAGTATAGATGAAGTCTATAGTATAGATGACGTCTATAGTATAGATGACGTCTATAGTATAGATGACGTCTATAGTATAGATGAAGTCTATAGTATAGATG
Organism: Neoascia interrupta; assembly: GCA_947623515.1. Lineage (NCBI taxonomy): Eukaryota > Metazoa > Arthropoda > Insecta > Diptera > Syrphidae > Neoascia > Neoascia interrupta. The sequence continues at coordinate 613,782 of CANQKQ010000033.1, forward strand.
ACGTCTATAGTATAGATGACGTCTATAGTATAGATGACGTCTATAGTATAGATGACGTCTATAGTATAGATGACGTCTATAGTATAGATGACGTCTATAGTATAGATGACGTCTATAGTATAGATGACGTTTATAGTATAGATGACGTCTATAGTATAGATGACGTCTATAGTAAAGATGACGTCTATAGTATAGATGACATCTATAGTATAGATGAGGTCTATAGTATAGATGACGTCTATAGTATAGATGACATTTATAGTATAGATGACGTATAGATGACAGCTATAGTAAAGATGACGTCTATTGTATAGATGACGTCTATAGTATAGATGACGTCTATAGTATAGATGACGTCTATAGTATAGATGACGTCTATAGTATAGATGACGTCTATAGTATAGATGACGTCTATAGTATAGATGACGTCTATAATAAAGATGACGTCTATAGTATAGATGACGTCTATAGTATAGATGACGTCTATAGTATAGATGACGTCTATAGTATAGATGACGTCTATAGTAAAGATGACGTCTATAGTATAGATGACGTCTATAGTAAAGATGACGTCTATAGTATAGATGACGTCTATAGTAAAGATGACGTCTATAGTATAGATGACGTCTATAGTATAGATGACATTTATAGTATATATGACGTATAGATGACAGCTATAGTAAAGATGACGTCTATTGTATAGATGACGTCTATAGTATAGATGACGTCTATAGTATAGATGACGTCTATAGTATAGATGACGTCTATAGTATAGTTGACGTCTATAGTATAGATGACGTCTATAGTATAGATGACGGCTATAGTATAGATGATGTCTATAGTATAGATGACGTCTTTAGTATAGATGAAGTCTATAGTAAAGATGAAGTCTATAGTATAGATGACGTCAATAGTATAGATGACGTCTATAGTATAGATGACGTCTATAGTATAGATGACGTCTATAGTATAGATGATGTCTATAGTATAGATGAAGTCTATAGTATAGATGACGTCTATAGTATAGATGACGTCTATAGTATAGATGACGTCTATAGTATAGATGACGTCTATAGTATAGATGACGTCTATAGTATAGATGACGTCTATAGTATAGATGACGTCTATAGCATTGATGACGTCTATAGTATAGATGACGTCTATAGTCTAGATGACGTCTATAGTATAGATGACGTCTATAGTCTAGATGACGTCTATAGTATAGATGACGTCTATAGTATAGATGACGTCTATAGTATAGATGACGTCTATAGTATAGATGAAGTCTATAGTAAAGATGAAGTCTATAGTATAGATGACGTCTTTAGTATAGATGACGTCTATAGTATAGATGACGTCTATAGTATAGATGACGTCTATAGTATAGATGACGTCTATAGTATAGATGACGTCTATAGTATAGATGACGTCTATAGTATAGATGACGTCTATAGTATAGATGACGTCTATAGTAAAGATGACGTCTATAGTAAAGATGACGTCTATAGTATAGATGACGTCTATAGTATAGATGACGTCTATAGTATAGATGACGTCTATAGTATAGATGACGTCTATAGTATAGATGACGTCTATAGTATAGATGACGTCTATAGTATAGATGACGTCTATAGTATAGATTACGTCTATAGTATAGATGACGTCTATAGTAAAGATGACGTCTATAGTATAGATGAGGTCTATAGTATAGATGAGGTCTATAGTATAGATGAGGTCTAAATATAGATGACGTCTATAGTATAGATGACGTCTATAGTATAGATGACGTCTATAGTATAGATGACGTCTATAGTATTGATGACGTCTATAGTATAGATGACGTCTTTAGTATAGATGACGTCTATAGTATAGATGACGTGTATAGTATAGATGACGTCTATAGTATAGATGACGTCTTTAGTATAGATGACGTCTATAGTATAGATGACGTCTATAGTATAGATGACGTCTATAGTATAGATGACGTCTATAGTATAGATGACGTCTATAGTATAGATGACGTCTATAGTACAGATGACGTCTATAGTATAGATGACGTCTATAGCATAGATGACGTCTATAGCATAGATGACGTCTATAGTATAGATGACGTCTATAGTATAGATGACGTCTATAGTATAGATGACGTCTATAGTATAGATGACGTCTATAGCATAGATGACGTCTATAGTATAGATGACGTCTATAGTATAGATGACGTCTGTAGTATAGATGACGTTTATAGTATAGATGACTTCTATAGTATAGATGACGTCTATAGTATAGATGACGTCTATAGTATAGATGACGTCTATAGTATAGATGACGTCTATAGTATAGATGACGTCTATAGTATAGATGACGTCTATAGTATAGATGACGTCTATAGTATAGATGACGTCTATAGTATAGATGACGTCTATAGTATAGATGACGTCTATAGTATAGATGACGTCTATAGTATAGATGACGTCTATAGTATAGATGACGTCTATAGTATAGATGACGTCTATAGTATAGATGACGTCTATAGTATAGATGACGTCTATAGTATAGATGACGTCTATAGTATAGATGACGTCTATAGTATAGATGACGTCTATAGTATTGATGACGTCTATAGTATTGATGATGTCTATAGTATTGATGACGTTAATAGAATTGATGACGTCTATAGTATAGATGACGTCTTTAGTATAGATGACGTCTTTAGTATAGATGACGTCTTTAGTATAGATGACGTCTATAGTATAGATGACGTCTATAGTATAGATGACGTCTATAGTATAGATGACGTCTATAGTATAGATGACGTCTATAGTATTGATGACGTCTATAGTATTGATGATGTCTATAGTATTGATGACGTTAATAGAATTGATGACGTCTATAGTATAGATGACGTCTTTAGTATAGATGACGTCTTTAGTATAGATGACGTCTTTAGTATAGATGACGTCTATAGTATAGATGACGTCTATAGTATAGATGACGTCTATAGTATAGATGACGTCTATAGTATAGATGACGTCTATAGTATAGATGACGTCTATAGTATAGATGACGTCTATAGTATAGATGACGTCTATAGTATAGATGACGTCTATAGTATAGATGACGTCTATAGTATAGATGACGTCTATAGTATAGATGACGTCTATAGTATAGATGACGTCTATAGTATAGATGACGTCTATAGTATAGATGACGTCTATAGTATAGATGACGTCTATAGTATAGATGACGTCTATAGTATTGATGACGTCTATAGTATAGATGACGTCTATAGTATAGATGACGTCTATAGTATAGATGACGTCTATAGTATAGATGACGTCTATAGTATAGATGACGTCTATAGTATAGATGACGTCTATAGTATAGATGACGTCTATAGTATAGATGACGTCTATAGTATAGATGACGTCTATAGTATAGATGACGTCTATAGTATAGATGACGTCTATAGTATAGATGACGTCTATAGTATAGATGACGTCTATAGTATAGATGACGTCTATAGTATAGATGACGTCTATAGTATAGATGACGTCTATAGTATAGATGACGTCTATAGTATAGATGACGTCTATAGTATAGATGACGTCTATAGTATAGATTACGTCTATAGTATAGATGACGTCTATAGTATAGATGACGTTTATAGTATAGATGACGTCTATAGTATAGATGACGTCTATAGTAAAGATGACGTCTATAGTATAGATGACATCTATAGTATAGATGACATCTATAGTATAGATGAGGTCTATAGTATAGATGACGTCTATAGTATAGATGACATTTATAGTATAGATGACGTATAGATGACAGCTATAGTAAAGATGACGTCTATTGTATAGATGACGTCTATAGTATAGATGACGTCTATAGTATAGATGACGTCTATAGTATAGATGACGTCTATAGTATAGATGACGTCTATAGTATAGATGACGTCTATAGTATAGATGACGTCTATAGTATAGATGACGTCTATAGTATAGTATAGATGACGTATAGATGACAGCTATAGTAAAGATGACGTCTATTGTATAGATGACGTCTATAGTATAGATGACGTCTATAGTATAGATGACGTCTATAGTATAGATGACGTCTATAGTATAGATGACGTCTATAGTATAGATGACGTCTATAGTATAGATGACGTCTATAGTATAGATGACGTCTATAGTATAGATGACGTCTATAGTATAGATGACGTCTATAGTATAGATGACGTCTATAGTATAGATGACGTCTATAGTATAGATGACGTCTATAGTATAGATGACGTCTATAGTATAGATGACGTCTATAGTATAGATGACGTCTATAGTACAGATGACGTCTATAGTATAGATGACGTCTATAGCATAGATGACGTCTATAGCATAGATGACGTCTATAGTATAGATGACGTCTATAGTATAGATGACGTCTATAGTATAGATGACGTCTATAGTATAGATGAGGTCTATAGTATAGATGACGTCTATAGTATAGATGACGTCTATAGTATAGATGACGTCTATAGTATAGATGACGTCTATAGTATAGATGACGTCTATAGTATAGATGACGTCTATAGTATAGATGACGTCTATAGTCTAGATGACGTCTATAGTATAGATGACGTCTATAGTATAGATGAAGTCTATAGTAAAGATGAAGTCTATAGTATAGATGACGTCTATAGTATAGATGACGTCTATAGCATAGATGACGTCTATAGTATAGATGACGTCTATAGTATAGATGACGTCTATAGTATAGATGACGTCTATAGTATAGATGACGTCTATAGTATAGATGACGTCTATAGTATAGATGACGTCTATAGTACAGATGACGTCTATAGTATAGATGACGTCAATAGTATAGATGACGTCTATAGTAAAGATGACGTCTATAGTATAGATGACGTCTATAGTATAGATGACGTCTATAGTATAGATGACGTCTATAGTATAGATGACGTCTATAGTATAGATGACGTCTATAGTATAGATGATCTCTATAGTATAGATGACGTCTATAGTATAGATGACGTCTATAGTATAGATGACGTCTATAGTATAGATGACGTCTATAGTATAGATGACGTCTATAGTCTAGATGACGTCTATAGCATAGATGACGTCTATAGTCTAGATGAAGTCTATAGTAAAGATGAAGTCTATAGTATAGATGACGTCTATAGTATAGATGACGTCTATAGTATAGATGACGTCTGTAGTATAGATAACGTCTGTAGTATAGATGACGTCTACAGTATAGATGACGTCTATAGTACAGATGACGTCTATAGCATAGATGACGTCTATAGTATAGATGACGTCTATAGCATAGATGACGTCTATAGCGTAGATGACGTCTATAGTATAGATGACGTCTATAGTATAGATGACGTCTATAGTAAAGATGACGTCTATAGTATAGATGACGTCTATAGTATAGATGAAGTCTATAGTAAAGATGAAGTCTATAGTATAGATGAAGTCTATAGTATAGATGACGTCTATAGTATAGATGACGTCTATAGTATAGATGACGTCTATTGTATAGATGATGTCTATAGTATAGATGACGTCTATAGTATAGATGAAGTCTATAGTATAGATGACGTCTATAGTATAGATGACGTCTATAGTATAGATGACGTCTATAGTATAGATGACGTCTATAGTATAGATGACGTCTATAGTCTAGATGACGTCTATAGCATAGATGACGTCTATAGTATAGATGACGTCTATAGTCTAGATGAAGTCTATAGTAAAGATGAAGTCTATAGTATAGATGACGTCTATAGTATAGATGACGTCTATAGTATAGATGACGTCTATAGTATAGATGACGTCTATAGTATAGATGACGTCTATAGTATAGATGACGTCTATAGTATAGATGACGTCTATAGTATAGATGACGTCTATAGTATAGATGACGTCTATAGTATAGATGACGTCTATAGTAAAGATGACGTCTATAGTATAGATGACGTCTATAGTATAGATGAAGTCTATAGTAAAGATGAAGTCTATAGTATAGATGACGTCTATAGTATAGATGACGTCTATAGTATAGATGACGTCTATAGTATAGATGATGTCTATAGTATAGATGATGTCTATAGTATAGATGATGTCTATAGTATAGATGATGTCTATAGTATAGATGACGTCTATAGTATAGATGAAGTCTATAGTATAGATGACGTCTATAGTATAGATGACGTCTATAGTATAGATGACGTCTATAGTATAGATGACGTCTATAGTATAGATGACGTCTATTGTATAGATGACGTCTATAGTATAGATGACGTCTATAGTATAGATGACGTCTATAGTATAGATGACGTCTATAGTATAGATGACGTCTATAGCATAGATGACGTCTATAGCATAGATGACGGCTATAGTATAGATGACGTCTATAGTATAGATGACGTCTATAGTATAGATGACGTCTATAGTATAGATGACGTCTATAGTATAGATGACGTCTATAGTATAGATGACGTCTATAGTATAGATGACGTCTATAGTATAGATGACGTCTATAGTAAAGATGACGTTTATAGTAAAGATGACGTCTATAGTAAAGATGACGTCTATAGTAAAGATGACGTCTATAGTATAGATGACGTCTATAGTATAGATGACGTCTATAGTATAGATGACGTCTATAGTATAGATGACGTCTATAGTATAGATGACGTCTATAGTATAGATGACATCTATAGTATAGATGACGTCTATAGTATAGATGACGTCTATAGTATAGATGACGTCTATAGTATAGATGACGTCTATAGTATAGATGACGTCTATAGTATAGATGACGTCTATAGTATAGATGACGTCTATAGTATAGATGACGTCTATAGTATAGATGACGTCTATAGTAAAGATGACGTCTATAGTATAGATGAGGTCTATAGTATAGATGAGGTCTAAATATAGATGACGTCTAAAGTAAAGATGACGTCTAAAGTAAAGATGACGTCTATAGTATAGATGACGTCTATAGTATAGATGACGTCTATAGTATAGATGACGTCTATAGTATAGATGACGTCTATAGTATAGATGACGTCTATAGTATAGATGACGTCTATAGTATAGATGACGTCTATAGTATAGATGACGTCTATAGTATAGATGACGTCTATAGTATAGATGACGTCTATAGTATAGATGACGTCTATAGTATAGATGACGTCTATAGTATAGATGACGTCTATAGTATAGATGACGTCTATAGTATAGATGACGTCTATAGTATAGATGACATCTATAGTATAGATGACGTCTATAGTATTGATGATGTCTATAGTATTGATGACGTCAATAGTATAGATGACGTCAATAGTATAGATGACGTCTATAGTATGGATGACGTCTATAGTATAGATGATGTCTATAGTATAGATGACGTCTATAGTATAGATGACGTCTATAGTATAGATGACGTCTATAGTATAGATGACGTCTGTAGTATAGATAACGTCTGTAGTATAGATGACGTCTACAGTATAGATGACGTCTATAGTACAGATGACGTCTATAGCATAGATGACGTCTATAGTATAGATGACGTCTATAGCATAGATGACGTCTATAGCGTAGATGACGTCTATAGTATAGATGACGTCTATAGTGTAGATGACGTCTATAGTATAGATGACGTCTATAGTATAGATGACGTCTATAGTATAGATGACGTCTATAGTATAGATGACGTCTATAGTATAGATGACGTCTATAGTATAGATTACGTCTATAGTATAGATTACGTCTATAGTATAGATGACGTCTATAGTATAGATGACGTTTAAAGTATAGATGACGTCTATAGTATAGATGACGTCTATAGTAAAGATGACGTCTATAGTATAGATGACATCTATAGTATAGATGAGGTCTATAGTATAGATGACGTCTATAGTATAGATGACATTTATAGTATAGATGACGTATAGATGACAGCTATAGTAAAGATGACGTCTATTGTATAGATGACGTCTATAGTATAGATGACGTCTATAGTATAGATGACGTCTATAGTATAGATGACGTCTATAGTATAGATGACGTCTATAGTATAGATGACGTCTATAGTATAGATGACGTCTATAGTATAGATGACGTCTATAGTATAGATGACGTCTATAGTATAGATGACGTCTATAGTATAGATGACGTCTATAGTATAGATGACGTCTATAGTATAGATGACGTCTATAGTATAGATGACGTCTATAGTATAGATGACGTCTATAGTATAGATGACGTCTATAGTATAGATGACGTCTATAGTATAGATGACGTCTATAGTATAGATGACGTCTATAGTATAGATGACGTCTATAGTATAGATGACGTCTATAGTATAGATGACGTCTATAGTATAGATGACGTCTATAGTATAGATGACGTCTATAGTATAGATGACGTCTATAGTATAGATGACGTCTATAGTATAGATGACGTCTATAGTACAGATGACGTCTATAGTATAGATGACGTCTATAGCATAGATGACGTCTATAGTATAGATGACGTCTATAGTATAGATGACGTCTATAGTATAGATGACGTCTATAGCATAGATGACGTCTATAGTATAGATGACGTCTATAGTATAGATGACGTCTATAGTATAGATGACGTCTATAGTACAGATGACGTCTATAGTACAGATGACGTCTATAGTATAGATGACGTCAATAGTAAAGATGACGTCTATAGTACAGATGACGTCTATAGTATAGATGACGTCTATAGTATAGATGACGTCTATAGCATAGATGACGTCTATAGCATAGATGACGTCTATAGTATAGATGACGTCTATAGTGTAGATGACGTCTATAGTATAGATGACGTCTATAGTATAGATGACGTCTATAGTATAGATGACGTCTATAGTATAGATGACGTCTATAGTATAGATGACGTCTATAGTATAGATGACGTCTATAGTATAGATTACGTCTATAGTATAGATGACGTCTATAGTATAGATGACGTTTATAGTATAGATGACGTCTATAGTATAGATGACGTCTATAGCAAAGATGACGTCTATAGTATAGATGACATCTATAGTATAGATGAGGTCTATAGTATAGATGACGTCTATAGTATAGATGACATTTATAGTATAGATGACGTATAGATGACAGCTATAGTAAAGATGACGTCTATTGTATAGATGACGTCTATAGTATAGATGACGTCTATAGTATAGATGACGTCTATAGTATAGATGACGTCTATAGTATAGATGACGTCTATAGTATAGATGACGTCTATAGTATAGATGACGTCTATAGTATAGATGACGTCTATAGTATAGATGACGTCTATAGTATAGATGACGTCTATAGTATAGATGACGTCTATAGTACAGATGACGTCTATAGTATAGATGACGTCTATACCATAGATGACGTCTATAGCATAGATGACGTCTATAGTATAGATGACGTCTATAGTATAGATGACGTCTATAGTATAGATGACGTCTATAGTATAGATGACGTCTATAGTATAGATGAGGTCTATAGTATAGATGACGTCTATAGTATAGATGACGTCTATAGTATAGATGACGTCTATAGTCTAGATGACGTCTATAGTATAGATGACGTCTATAGTATAGATGAAGTCTATAGTAAAGATGAAGTCTATAGTATAGATGACGTCTATAGCATAGATGACGTCTATAGTATAGATGACGTCTATAGTATAGATGACGTCTATAGTATAGATGACGTCTATAGTATAGATGACGTCTATAGTATAGATGACGTCTATAGTATAGATGACGTCTATAGTATAGATGACGTCTATAGTACAGATGACGTCTATAGTATAGATGACGTCAATAGTAAAGATGACGTCTATAGTAAAGATGACGTCTATAGTATAGATGACGTCTATAGTATAGATGACGTCTATAGTATAGATGACGTCTATAGTATAGATTACGTCTATAGTATAGATGACGTCTATAGTATAGATGACGTCTATAGTATAGATGACGTCTTTAGTATAGATGACGTCTATAGTATAGATGACGTCTATAGTACAGATGACGTCTATAGTCTAGATGACGTCTATAGCATAGATGACGTCTATAGTATAGATGACGTCTATAGTCTAGATGAAGTCTATAGTAAAGATGAAGTCTATAGTATAGATGACGTCTATAGTATAGATGACGTCTATAGTATAGATGACGTCTATAGTATAGATGACGTCTATAGTATAGATGACGGCTATAGTATAGATGACGTCTATAGTATAGATGAGGTCTAAATATAGATAACGTCTATAGTATAGATGACGTCTATAGTATAGATGACGTCTATAGTATAGATGACGTCTATAGTATAGATGACGTCTATAGTATTGATGATGTCTATAGTATTGATGACGTCAATAGTATATATGACGTCAATAGTATAGATGACGTCTATAGTATAGATGACGTCTATAGTATAGATGATGTCTATAGTACAGATGACGTCTATAGTATAGATGACGTCTATAGTATAGATGACGTCTATAGCATAGATGACGTCTATAGCATAGATGACGTCTATAGTATAGATGACGTCTATAGTATAGATGACGTCTATAGTGTAGATGACGTCTGTAGTATAGATAACGTCTGTAGTATAGATGACGTCTATAGTATAGATGACGTCTATAGTACAGATGACGTCTATAGTATAGATGACGTCTATAGTATAGATGACGTCTATAGCATAGATGACGTCTATAGCATAGATGACGTCTATAGTATAGATGACGTCTATAGTGTAGATGACGTCTATAGTATAGATGACATCTATAGTATAGATGACGTCTATAGTATAGATGACGTCTATAGTATAGATGACGTCTATAGTATAGATGACGTCTATAGTATAGATGACGTCTATAGTATAGATGACGTCTATAGTATAGATGACGTCTATAGTATAGATGACGTCTATAGTATAGATGACGTCTATAGTATAGATGACGTCTATAGTATAGATGACGTCTATAGTATAGATGACGTCTGTAGTATAGATGACGTCTATAGTATAGATGACGTCTATAGTATAGATGACGTCTATAGTATAGATGACGTCTATAGTATAGATGACGTCTATAGTATAGATGACGTCTATAATATAGATGACGTCTATAGTATAGATGACGTCTATAGTATAGATGACGTCTATAGTATAGATGACGTCTATAGTATAGATGACGTCTATAGTATAGATGACGTCTATAGTATAGATGACGTCTAAAGTATTGACGTCTATAGTATTGATGACGTCTTTAGTATAGATGACGTCTATAGTATAGATGACGTCTATAGTATAGATGACGTCTATAGTATAGATGACGTCTATAGTATAGATGACGTCTATAGTATAGATGACGTCTATAGTATAGATGACGTCTATAGTATAGATGACGTCTATAGTATAGATGACGTCTATAGTATAGATGACGTCTATAGTATAGATGACGTCTATAGTATAGATGACGTCTATAGTATAGATGACGTCTATAGTATAGATGACGTCTATAGTATAGATGACGTCTATAGTATAGATGACGTCTATAGTATAGATGACGTCTATAGTATAGATGACGTCTATAGTATAGATCACGTCTATAGTATAGATGACGTCTATAGTATAGATGAAGTCTATAGTATAGATGACGTCTATAGTATAGATGACGTCTATAGTATAGATGACGTCTATAGTATAGATGACGTCTATAGTATAGATGACGTCTATAGTATAGATGACGTCTATAGTATAGATGACGTCTATAGTATAGATGACGTCTATAGTATAGATGAGTTCTATAGTATAGATGACGTCTATAGTATAGATGACATTTATAGTATAGACGACGTATAGATGACAGCTATAGTAAAGATGACGTCTATAGTATAGATGACGTCTATAGTATAGATGACGTCTATAGTACAGATGACGTCTATATTATAGATGACGTCAATAGTAAAGATGACGTCTATAGTAAAGATGACGTCTATAGTATAGATGACGTCTATAGTATAGATGACGTCTATAGTATAGATGACGTCTATAGCATAGATGACGTCTATAGTATAGATGACGTCTATAGTATAGATGACGTCTATAGTATAGCTGACGTCTATAGTATAGATGACGTCTATAGTATAGATGACGTCTATAGTATAGATGACGTCTATAGTATAGATGACGTCTATAGTATAGATGACGTCTATAGTATAGATGACGTCTATAGTATAGATGACGTCTATAGTATAGATGACGTCTATAGTATAGATGACGTCTATAGTATAGATGACGTCTATAGTATAGATGACGTCTATAGTATAGATGACGTCTATAGTATAGATGACGTCTATAGTATAGATGACGTCTATGGTACAGATGACGTCTATAGTCTAGATGACGTCTATAGCATAGATGACGTCTATAGTATAGATGACGTCTATAGTCTAGATGAAGTCTATAGTAAAGATGAAGTCTATAGTATAGATGACGTCTATAGTATAGATGACGTCTATAGTATAGATGACGTCTATAGTATAGATGACGTCTATAGTATAGATGACGTCTATAGTATAGATGACGTCTATAGTATAGATGACGTCTATAGTATAGATGACGTCTATAGTATAGATGAGGTCTAAATATAGATGGCGTCTATAGTATAGATGACGTCTATAGTATAGATGACGTCTATAGTATTGATGATGTCTATAGTATTGATGATGTCTATAGTATTGATGACGTCAATAGTATAGATGACGTCAATAGTATAGATGACGTCTATAGTATAGATGACGTCTATAGTATAGATGATGTCTATAGTATAGATGACGTCTATAGTATAGATGACGTCTATAGTATAGATGACGTCTATAGTATAGATGACGTCTATAGTATAGATGACGTCTGTAGTATAGATAACGTCTATAGTATAGATGACGTCTATAGTACAGATGACGTCTATAGTATAGATGACGTCTATAGTATAGATGACTTCTATAGCATAGATGACGTCTATAGCATAGATGACGTCTATAGTATAGATGACGTCTATAGTATAGATGACGTCTATAGTATAGATGACGTCTATAGTATAGATGACGTCTATAGTATAGATGACGTCTAAAGTATAGATGACGTCTATAGTATAGATGACGTCTATAGTATAGATGACGTCTATAGTATAGATGACGTCTATAGTATAGATGACGTCTATAGTATAGATGACGTCTATAGTATAGATGACGTCTATAGTATAGATGACATCTATAGTATAGATGAGTTCTATAGTATAGATGACGTCTATAGTATAGATGACATTTATAGTATAGATGACGTATAGATGACAGCTATAGTAAAGATGACGTCTATAGTATAGATGACGTCTATAGTATAGATGACGTCTATAGTACAGATGACGTCTATATTATAGATGACGTCAATAGTAAAGATGACGTCTATAGTAAAGATGACGTCTATAGTATAGATGACGTCTATAGTATAGATGACGTCTATAGTATAGATGACGTCTATAGTATAGATGACGTCTATAGTATAGATGACGTCTATAGTATAGATGACGTCTATAGTATAGATGACGTCTATAGTATAGATGACGTCTATAGTATAGATGACGTCTATAGTATAGATGACGTCTATAGTATAGATGACGTCTATAGTATAGATGACGTCTATAGTATAGATGACGTCTATAGTATAGATGACGTCTATAGTATAGATGACGTCTATAGTATAGATGACGTCTATGGTACAGATGACGTCTATAGTCTAGATGACGTCTATAGCATAGATGACGTCTATAGTATAGATGACGTCTATAGTCTAGATGAAGTCTATAGTAAAGATGAAGTCTATAGTATAGATGACGTCTATAGTATAGATGACGTCTATAGTATAGATGACGTCTATAGTATAGATGACGTCTATAGTATAGATGACGTCTATAGTATAGATGACGTCTATAGTATAGATGACGTCTATAGTATAGATGAGGTCTAAATATAGATGACGTCTATAGTATAGATGACGTCTATAGTATAGATGACGTCTATAGTATAGATGACGTCTATAGTATAGATGACGTCTATAGTATTGATGATGTCTATAGTATTGATGATGTCTATAGTATTGATGACGTCAATAGTATAGATGACGTCAATAGTATAGATGACGTCTATAGTATAGATGACGTCTATAGTATAGATGATGTCTATAGTATAGATGACGTCTATAGTATAGATGACGTCTATAGTATAGATGACGTCTATAGTATAGATGACGTCTATAGTATAGATGACGTCTGTAGTATAGATAACGTCTATAGTATAGATGACGTCTATAGTACAGATGACGTCTATAGTATAGATGACGTCTATAGCATAGATGACGTCTATAGTATAGATGACGTCTATAGTATAGATGACGTCTATAGTATAGATGACGTCTATAGTATAGATGACGTCTATAGTATAGATGACGTCTAAAGTATAGATGACGTCTATAGTATAGATGACGTCTATAGTATAGATGACGTCTATAGTATAGATGACGTCTTTAGTATAGATGACGTCTATAGTATAGATGACGTCTGTAGTATAGATGACGTCTATAGTATAGATGACGTCTATAGTATAGATGACGTCTATAGTATAGATGACGTCTATAATATAGATGACGTCTATAGTATAGATGACGTCTATAGTATAGATGACGTCTATAGTATAGATGACGTCTATAGTATAGATGACGTCTATAGTATAGATGACGTCTATAGTATAGATGACGTCTATAGTATAGATGACGTCTATAGTATAGATGACGTCTATAGTATAGATGACGTCTATAGTTTAGATGACGTCTATAGTATAGATGACGTCTATGGTATAGATGACGTCTATAGTATAGATGACGTCTATAGTATAGATGACGTCTATAGTATAGATGACGTCTATGGTATAGATGACGTCTATAGTATAGATGACGTCTATGGTATAGATGACGTCTATAGTATAGATGACGTCTATAGTATAGATGACGTCTATAGTATAGATGACGTCTATAGTATAGATGACGTCTATAGTATAGATGACGTCTATAGTCTAGATGACGTCTATAGCATAGATGACGTCTATAGTATAGATGACGTCTATAGTCTAGATGAAGTCTATAGTAAAGATGAAGTCTATAGTATAGATGACGTCTATAGTATAGATGACGTCTATAGTATAGATGACGTCTATAGTATAGATGACGTCTATAGTATAGATGACGTCTATAGTATAGATGACGTCTATAGTATAGATGACGTCTATAGTATAGATGACGTCTATAGTATAGATGAGGTCTAAATATAGATGACGTCTATAGTATAGATGACGTCTATAGTATAGATGACGTCTATAGTATAGATGACGTCTATAGTATAGATGACGTCTATAGTATTGATGATGTCTATAGTATTGATGATGTCTATAGTATTGATGACGTCAATAGTATAGATGACGTCAATAGTATAGATAACGTCTATAGTATAGATGACGTCTATAGTATAGATGATCTCTATAGTATAGATGACGTCTATAGTATAGATGACGTCTATAGTATAGATGACGTCTATAGTATAGATGACGTCTGTAGTATAGATAACGTCTATAGTATAGATGACGTCTATAGTACAGATGACGTCTATAGTATAGATGACGTCTATAGCATAGATGACGTCTATAGCATAGATGACGTCTATAGTATAGATGACGTCTATAGTATAGATGACGTCTATAGTATAGATGACGTCTATAGTATAGATGACGTCTTTAGTATAGATGACGTCTATAGTATAGATGACGTCTGTAGTATAGATGACGTCTATAGTATAGATGACGTCTATAGTATAGATGACGTCTATAGTATAGATGACGTCTATAATATAGATGACGTCTATAGTATAGATGACGTCTATAGTATAGATGACGTCTATAGTATAGATGACGTCTATAGTATAGATGACGTCTATAGTATAGATGACGTCTATAGTATAGATGACGTCTATAGTATAGATGACGTCTATAGTATAGATGACGTCTATAGTATAGATGACGTCTATAGTATAGATGACGTCTATAGTATAGATGACGTCTATAGTATAGATGACGTCTATGGTATAGATGACGTCTATAGTATAGATGACGTCTATGGTATAGATGACGTCTATAGTATAGATGACGTCTATAGTATAGATGACTGCTATAGTATAGATGACGTCTATAGTATAGATGACGTCTATAGTATAGATGACGTCTATAGTATAGATGACGTCTATAGTATAGATGACGTCTATAGTATAGATGACGTCTATAGTATAGATGACGTCTATAGTATAGATGACGTCTATAGTATAGATGAAGTCTATAGTATAGATGACGTCTATAGTATAGATGACGTCTATAGTATAGATGACGTCTATAGTATAGATGACGTCTATAGTATAGATGACGTCTATAGTATAGATGAGGTCTATAGTATAGATGACGTCTATAGTATAGATGACGTCTATAGTATAGATGAGGTCTATAGTATAGATGACGTCTATAGTATAGATGACATTTATAGAATAGATGACGTGTAGATGACAGCTATAGTAAAGATGACGTCTATTGTATAGATGACGTCTATAGTATAGATGACGTCTATAGTAAAGATGACGTCTATAGTATAGATGACATCTATAGTATAGATGAGGTCTATAGTATAGATGACGTCTATAGTATAGATGACGTATAGATGACAGCTATAGTAAAGATGACGTCTATTGTATAGATGACGTCTATAGTATAGATGACGTCTATAGTCTAGATGACGTCTATAGTATAGATGACGTCTATAGTATAGATGAAGTCTATAGTAAAGATGAAGTCTATAGTATAGATAACGTCTATAGCATAGATGACGTCTTTAGTATAGATGACGTCTATAGTATAGATGACGTCTATAGTATAGATGACGTCTATTGTATAGATGACGTCTATAGTATAGATGACGTCTATAGTAAAGATGACGTCTATAGTATAGATGACATCTATAGTATAGATGAGGTCTATAGTATAGATGACGTCTATAGTATAGATGACATTTATAGTATAGATGACGTATAGATGACAGCTATAGTAAAGATGACGTCTATTGTATAGATGACGTCTATAGTATAGATGACGTCTATAGTATAGATGACGTCTATAGTCTAGATGACGTCTATAGTATAGATGACGTCTATAGTATAGATGAAGTCTATAGTAAAGATGAAGTCTATAGTATAGATGACGTCTATAGCATAGATGACGTCTATAGTATAGATGACGTCTATAGTATAGATGACGTCTATAGTATAGATGACGTCTATAGTATAGATGACGTCTATAGTATAGATGACGTCTATAGTATAGATGACGTCTATAGTATAGATGACGTCTATAGTATAGATGACGTCTATAGTATAGATGACGTCTATAGTACAGATGACGTCTATAGTATAGATGACGTCTATAGTAAAGATGACGTCTATAGTATAGATGACGTCTATAGTATAGATGACGTCTATAGTATAGATGACGTCTATAGTATAGATGACGTCTATAGTATAGATGACGTCTATAGTATAGATGACGTCTATAGTATAGATGACGTCTATAGTATAGATGACGTCTATAGTATAGATGACGTCTATAGTATAGATGACGTCTATAGTATAGATGACGTCTATAGTATAGATGACGTCTATAGTATAGATGACGTCTATAGTATAGATGACGTCTATAGTATAGATGATGTCTATAGTATAGATGACGTCTATAGTATAGATGACGTCTATAGTATAGATAACGTCTATTGTATAGATGACGTCTGTAGTATAGATAACGTCTGTAGTATAGATAACGTCTGTAGTATAGATAACGTCTATAGTATAGATGACGTCTATAGTATAGATGACGTCTATAGTATAGATGACGTCTATAGTATAGATGACGTCTATAGTATAGATGACGTCTATAGTATAGATGACGTCCATAGTATAGATGACGTCTATAGTATAGATGACGTCTATAGTATAGATGACGTCTATAGTATAGATGACGTCTATAGTATAGATGACGTCTATAGTATAGATGACGTCTGTAGTATAGATGACGTCTATAGTATAGATGACGTCTATAGTAAAGATGACGTCTATAGTATAGATGACGTCTATAGTATAGATGACGTCTATGGTATAGATGACGTCTATAGTATAGATGACGTCTATAGTATAGATGACATTTATAGTATAGTATATAGTATAGTATAGATGACGTCTGTAGTATAGATGACGTCTATAGTATAGATGACGTCTATAGTATAGATGACGTCTATAGTATAGATGACGTCTATAGTATAGATGACGTCTATAGTATAGATGACGTCTATAGTATAGATGACGTCTATAGTCTAGATGACGTCTATAGTAGAGATGACGTCTATAGTATAGATGAAGTCTATAGTAAAGATGAAGTCTATAGTATAGATGACGTCTATAGCATAGATGACGTCTATAGTATAGATGACGTCTATAGTATAGATGACGTCTATAGTATAGATGACGTCTATAGTATAGATGACGTCTATAGTATAGATGACGTCTATAGTATAGATGACGTCTATAGTATAGATGACGTCTATAGTATAGATGACGTCTATAGTATAGATGACGTCTATAGTACAGATGACGTCTATAGTATAGATGACGTCTATAGTAAAGATGACGTCTATAGTATAGATGACGTCTATAGTATAGATGACGTCTATAGTATAGATGACGTCTATAGTATAGATGACGTCTATAGTATAGATGACGTCTATAGTATAGATGACGTCTATAGTATAGATGACGTCTATAGTATAGATGACGTCTATAGTATAGATGACGTCTATAGTATAGATGACGTCTATAGTATAGATGACGTCTATAGTATAGATGACGTCTATAGTATAGATGACGTCTATAGTATAGATGACGTCTATAGTATAGATGACGTCTATAGTATAGATGACGTCTATAGTATAGATGACGTCTATAGTATAGATGACGTCTATAGTATAGATGATGTCTATAGTATAGATGACGTCTATAGTATAGATGACGTCTATAGTATAGATAACGTCTATAGTATAGATGACGTCTGTAGTATAGATAACGTCTGTAGTATAGATAACGTCTGTAGTATAGATAACGTCTATAGTATAGATGACGTCTATAGTATAGATGACGTCTATAGTATAGATGACGTTTATAGTATAGATGACGTCTATAGTATAGATGACGTCTATAGTATAGATGACGTCTATAGTATAGATGACGTCCATAGTATAGATGACGTCTATAGTATAGATGACGTCTATAGTATAGATGACGTCTATAGTATAGATGACGTCTATAGTATAGATGACGTCTATAGTATAGATGACGTCTATAGTATAGATGACGTCTGTAGTATAGATGACGTCTATAGTATAGATGACGTCTATAGTAAAGATGACGTCTATAGTATAGATGACGTCTATAGTATAGATGACGTCTATGGTATAGATGACGTCTATAGTATAGATGACGTCTATAGTATAGATGACATTTATAGTATAGTATATAGTATAGTATAGATGACGTCTGTAGTATAGATGACGTCTATAGTATAGATGACGTCTATAGTATAGATGACGTCTATAGTATAGATGACGTCTATAGTATAGATGACGTCTATAATATAGATGACGTCTATAGTATAGATGACGTCTATAGTATAGATGACGTCTATAGTATAGATGACGTCTATAGTATAGATGACGTCTATAGTATAGATGACGTCTATAGTATAGATGACGTCTATAGTATAGATGACGTCTATAGTATAGATGACGTCTATAGTATAGATGACGTCTATAGTATAGATGACGTCTATAGTAAAGATGACGTCTATAGTATAGATGACGTCTATAGTATAGATGACGTCTATAATATAGATGACGTCTATAGTATAGATGACGTCTATAGTATAGATGACGTCTATAGTATAGATGACGTCTATAGTATAGATGACGTCTATAGTATAGATGACGTCTATAGTATAGATGACGTCTATAGTATAGATGACGTCTATAGTATAGATGACGTCTATAGTATAGATGACGTCTATAGTATAGATGACGTCTATAGTATAGATGACGTCTATAGTATAGATGACGTCTATAGTATAGATGACATCTATAGTATAGATGAGGTCTATAGTATAGATGACGTCTATAGTATAGATGACATTTATAGTATAGATGACGTGTAGATGACAGCTATAATAAAGATGACGTCTATTGTATAGATGACGTCTATAGTATAGCTGACGTCTATAGTAAAGATGACGTCTATAGTATAGATGACATCTATAGTATAGATGAGGTCTATAGTATAGATGACGTCTATAGTATAGATGACGTATAGATGACAGCTATAGTAAAGATGACGTCTATTGTATAGATGACGTCTATAGTATAGATGACGTCTATAGTATAGATGACGTCTATAGTCTAGGTGACGTCTATAGTATAGATGACGTCTATAGTATAGATGAAGTCTATAGTAAAGATGAAGTCTATAGTATAGATGACGTCTATAGCATAGATGACGTCTATAGTATAGATGACGTCTTTAGTATAGATGACGTCTATAGTATAGATGACGTCTATTGTATAGATGACGTCTATAGTATAGATGACGTCTATAGTAAAGATGACGTCTATAGTATAGATGACATCTATAGTATAGATGAGGTCTATAGTATAGATGACGTCTATAGTATAGATGACGTCTATAGTCTAGATGACGTCTATAGTATAGATGACGTCTATAGTATAGATGAAGTCTATAGTAAAGATGAAGTCTATAGTATAGATGACGTCTATAGTATAGATGACGTCTATAGCATAGATGACGTCTATAGTATAGATGACGTCTATAGTATAGATGACGTCTATAGTATAGATGACGTCTATAGTATAGATGACGTCTATAGTATAGATGACGTCTATAGTATAGATGACGTCTATAGTACAGATGACGTCTATAGTATAGATGACGTCTATAGTAAAGATGACGTCTATAGTATAGATGACGTCTATAGTATAGATGACGTCTATAGTATAGATGACGTCTATAGTATAGATGACGTCTATAGTATAGATGAGGTCTATAGTATAGATGACGTCTATAGTATAGATGAGGTCTATAGTATAGATGACGTCTATAGTATAGATGACGTCTATAGTATAGATGACGTCTATAGTATAAATGACGTCTATAGTATTGATGATGTCTATAGTATTGATGATGTCTATAGTATTGATGACGTCAATAGTATAGATGACGTCTTTAGTAAAGATGAAGTCTATAGTATAGATGACGTCTATAGTATAGATGAGGTCTATAGTATAGATGACGTCTATAGTATAGATGACGTCTATAGTATAGATGACGTCTATAGTATAGATGACGTCTATAGTATTGATGATGTCTATAGTATTGATGATGTCTATAGTATTGATGACGTCAATAGTATAGATGACGTCTATAGTATAGATGACGTCTATAGTATAGATGACGTCTATAGTATAGATGACGTCTATAGTATAGATGACGTCTATAGTTTAGATGACGTCTATAGTATAGATGACGTCTATAGTAAAGATGACGTCTATAGTATAGATGAGGTCTAAATATAGATGACGTCTATAGTATAGATGACGTCTATAGTATAGATGACGTCTATAGTATAGATGACGTCTATAGTATTGATGATGTCTATAGTATTGATGATGTCTATAGTATTGATGACGTCAATAGTATAGATGACGTCAATAGTATAGATGACGTCTATAGTATAGATGACGTCTATAGTATAGATGATGTCTATAGTATAGATGACGTCTATAGTATAGATGACGTCTATAGTATAGATGACGTCTATAGTATAGATAACGTCTATAGTATAGATGACGTCTGTAGTATAGATAACGTCTGTAGTATAGATGACGTCTATAGTATAGATGACGTCTATAGTATAGATGACGTCTATAGTACAGATGACGTCTATAGTATAGATGACGTCTATAGTATAGATGACGTCTATAGCATAGATGACGTCTATAATATAGATGACGTCTATAGTGTAGATGACGTCTATAGTATAGATGACGTCTATAGTATAGATGACGTCTATAGTATAGATGACGTCTATAGTATAGATGACGTCTATAGTATAGATGACGTCTATAGTATAGATGACGTCTATAGTATAGATGACGTCTATAGTAATCGTCTATAGTATAGTCTGATGACGTCTATAGTATAGATGACGTCTATAGTATAGATGACGTCTATAGTATAGATGACGTCCATAGTATAGATGACGTCTAAGTATAGATGACGTCTATAGTATAGATGACGTCTATAGTATAGATGACGTCTATAGTATAGATGACGTCTATAGTATAGATGACGTCTATAGTATAGATGACGTCTATAGTATAGATGACGTCTGTAGTATAGATGACGTCTATAGTATAGATGACGTCTATAGTAAAGATGACGTCTATAGTATAGATGACGTCTATAGTATAGATGACGTCTATAGTATAGATGACGTCTATAGTATAGATGACGTCTATAGTATAGATGACGTCTATAGTATAGATGACGTCTATAGTATAGATGACGTCTATAGTATAGATGACGTCTATTGTATTGACGTCTATAGTATTGATGACGTTAATAGAATTGATGACGTCTATAGTATAGATGACGTCTGTAGTATAGATGACGTCTTTAGTATAGATGACGTCTATAGTATAGATGACGTCTATAGTATAGATGACGTCTATAGTATAGATGACGTCTATAGTATAGATGACGTCTATAGTATAGATGACGTCTATAGTATAGATGACGTCTATAGTATAGATGTCGTCTATAGTATAGATGACGTCTATGGTATAGATGACGTCTATAGTATAGATGACGTCTATAGTATAGATGACGTCTATAGTATAGATGACGTCTATAGTATAGATGACGTCTATAGTATAGATGACGTCTATAGTATAGATGACGTCTATAGTATAGATGACGTCTATAGTATAGATGACGTCTATAGTATAGATGACGTCTATAGTATAGATGACGTCTATAGTATAGATGAAGTCTATAGTATAGATGACGTCTATAGTATAGATGACGTCTATAGTATAGATGACGTCTGTAGTATAGATGACGTCTATAGTATAGATGACGTCTATAGTATAGATGACGTCTATAGTATAGATGACGTCTATAGTATAGATGACGTCTATAGTATAGATGACGTCTATAGTATAGATGACGTCTATAGTATAGATGACGTCTATAGTATAGATGACGTCTATAGTATAGATGACGTCTATAGTATAGATGACGTCTATAGTATAGATGACGTCTATAGTATAGATGACGTCTATAGTATAGATGACGTCTATAGTATAGATGACGTCTATGGTATAGATGACGTCTATAGTATAGATGACGTCTATAGTATAGATGACGTCTATAGTATAGATGACGTCTATAGTATAGATGACGTCTATAGTATAGATGACGTCTATAGTATAGATGACGTCTATAGTATAGATGACGTCTATAGTATAGATGACGTCTATAGTATAGATGACGTCTATAGTATAGATGACGCCTATAGTATAGATGACGTCTATAGTATAGATGACGTCTATAGTATAGATGACGTCTATAGTATAGATGACGTCTATAGTATAGATGACGTCTATAGTATAGATGACGTCTATAGTATAGATGACGTCTGAGTATAGATGACGTCTATAGTAAAGATGACGTCTATAGTATAGATGACGTCTATAGTATAGATGACGTCTATAGTATAGATGACGTCTATAGTATAGATGACGTCTATAGTATAGATGACGTCTATAGTATAGATGACGTCTATAGTATAGATGACGTCTGTAGTATAGATGACGTCTATAGTATAGATGACGTCTATAGTAAAGATGACGTCTATAGTCTAGATGACGTCTATAGTATAGATGACGTCTATAGTATAGATGACATTTATAGTATAGTATATAGTATAGTATAGATGACGTCTGTAGTATAGATGACGTCTATAGTATAGATGACGTCTATAGTATAGATGACGTCTATAGTATAGATGACGTCTATAGTATAGATGACGTCTATAATATAGATGACGTCTATAGTATAGATGACGTCTATAGTATAGATGACGTCTATAGTATAGATGACGTCTATAGTATAGATGACGTCTATAGTATAGATGACGTCTATAGTATAGATGACGTCTATAGTATAGATGACGTCTATAGTATAGATGACGTCTATAGTATAGATGACGTCTATAGTATAGATGACGTCTATAGTAAAGATGACGTCTATAGTATAGATGACGTCTATAGTATAGATGACGTCTATAGTATAGATGACGTCTATAGTATAGATGACGTCTATAGTATAGATGACGTCTATAGTATAGATGACGTCTATAGTATAGATGACGTCTATAGTATAGATGACGTCTATAGTATAGATGACGTCTATAGTATAGATGACGTCTATAGTATAGATGACGTCTATAGTATTGATGACGTCTATAGTATAGATGACGTCTATAGTATAGATGACGTCTATAGTATAGATGACGTCTTTAGTATAGATGACGTCTATAGTATAGATGACGTCTATAGTATAGATGACGTCTATAGTATAGATGACGTCTATAGTATAGATGACGTCTATAGTATAGATGACATCTATAGTATAGATGACATCTATAGTATAGATGACGTCTATAGTATAGATGACATTTATAGTATAGATGACGTGCAGATGACAGCTATAATAAAGATGACAGCTATAATAAAGATGACGTCTATTGTATAGATGACGTCTATAGTATAGCTGACGTCTATAGTAAAGATGACGTCTATAGTATAGATGACATCTATAGTATAGATGAGGTCTATAGTATAGATGACGTCTATAGTATAGATGACGTATAGATGACAGCTATAGTAAAGATGACGTCTATTGTATAGATGACGTCTATAGTATAGATGACGTCTATAGTATAGATGACGTCTATAGTCTAGATGACGTCTATAGTATAGATGACGTCTATAGTATAGATGAAGTCTATAGTAAAGATGAAGTCTATAGTATAGATGACGTCTATAGCATAGATGACGTCTATAGTATAGATGACGTCTTTAGTATAGATGACGTCTATAGTATAGATGACGTCTATTGTATAGATGACGTCTATAGTATAGATGACGTCTATAGTAAAGATGACGTCTATAGTATAGATGACATCTATAGTATAGATGAGGTCTATAGTATAGATGACGTCTATAGTATAGATGACGTCTATAGTCTAGATGACGTCTATAGTATAGATGACGTCTATAGTATAGATGAAGTCTATAGTAAAGATGAAGTCTATAGTATAGATGACGTCTATAGCATAGATGACGTCTATAGTATAGATGACGTCTATAGTATAGATGACGTCTATAGTATAGATGACGTCTATAGTATAGATGACGTCTATAGTATAGATGACGTCTATAGTATAGATGACGTCTATAGTATAGATGACGTCTATAGTATAGATGACGTCTATAGTACAGATGACGTCTATAGTATAGATGACGTCTATAGTAAAGATGACGTCTATAGTATAGATGACGTCTATAGTATAGATGACGTCTATAGTATAGATGACGTCTATAGTATAGATGACGTCTATAGTATAGATGAGGTCTATAGTATAGATGACGTCTATAGTATAGATGAGGTCTATAGTATAGATGACGTCTATAGTATAGATGACGTCTATAGTATAGATGACGTCTATAGTATAAATGACGTCTATAGTATTGATGATGTCTATAGTATTGATGATGTCTATAGTATTGATGACGTCAATAGAATAGATGACGTCTATAGTAAAGATGACGTCTATAGTATAGATGACGTCTATAGTATAGATGAGGTCTATAGTATAGATGACGTCTATAGTATAGATGACGTCTATAGTATAGATGACGTCTATAGTATAGATGACGTCTATAGTATTGATGATGTCTATAGTATTGATGATGTCTATAGTATTGATGACGTCAATAGTATAGATGACGTCTATAGTATAGATGACGTCTATAGTATAGATGACGTCTATAGTATAGATGACGTCTATAGTATAGATTACGTCTATAGTTTAGATGACGTCTATAGTATAGATGACGTCTATAGTAAAGATGACGTCTATAGTATAGATGAGGTCTAAATATAGATGACGTCTATAGTATAGATGACGTCTATAGTATAGATGACGTCTATAGTATAGATGACGTCTATAGTATTGATGATGTCTATAGTATTGATGATGTCTATAGTATTGATGACGTCAATAGTATAGATGACGTCAATAGTATAGATGACGTCTATAGTATAGATGACGTCTATAGTATAGATGATGTCTATAGTATAGATGACGTCTATAGTATAGATGACGTCTATAGTATAGATGACGTCTATAGTATAGATAACGTCTATAGTATAGATGACGTCTGTAGTATAGATAACGTCTGTAGTATAGATGACGTCTATAGTATAGATGACGTCTATAGTATAGATGACGTCTATAGTATAGATGACGTCTATAGTACAGATGACGTCTATAGTATAGATGACGTCTATAGTATAGATGACGTCTATAGCATAGATGACGTCTATAGTATAGATGACGTCTATAGCATAGATGACGTCTATAGTATAGATGACGTCTATAGTGTAGATGACGTCTATAGTATAGATGACGTCTATAGTATAGATGACGTCTATAGTATAGATGACGTCTATAGTATAGATGACGTCTATAGTATAGATGACGTCTATAGTATAGATGACGTCTATAGTAATCGTCTATAGTATAGTCTGATGACGTCTATAGTATAGATGACGTCTATAGTATAGATGACGTCTATAGTATAGATGACGTCCATAGTATAGATGACGTCTAAGTATAGATGACGTCTATAGTATAGATGACGTCTATAGTATAGATGATGTCTATAGTATAGATGACGTCTATAGTATAGATGACGTCTATAGTATTGACGTCTATAGTATTGATGACGTTAATAGAATTGATGACGTCTATAGTATAGATGACGTCTATAGTATAGATGACGTCTATAGTATAGATGACGTCTATAGTATAGATGACGTCTATAGTATAGATGACGTCTATAGTATTGACGTCTATAGTATTGATGACGTTAATAGAATTGATGACGTCTATAGTATAGATGACGTCTATAGTATAGATGACGTCTATAGTATAGATGACGTCTATAGTATAGATGACGTCTATAGTATTGACGTCTATAGTATTGATGACGTTAATAGAATTGATGACGTCTATAGTATAGATGACGTCTATAGTATAGATGACGTCTATAGTATAGATGACGTCTATAGTATAGATGACGTCTATATTATAGATGACGTCTATAGTATAGATGACGTCTATAGTATTGACGTCTATAGTATTGATGACGTTAATAGAATTGATGACGTCTATAATATAGATGACGTCTATAGTATAGATGACGTCTATAGTATAGATGACGTCTATAGTATAGATGACGTCTATAGTATAGATGACGTCTATAGTATAGATGACGTCTATAGTATAGATGACGTCTATAGTATAGATGACGTCTATAGTATAGATGACGTCTATAGTATAGATGACGTCTATAGTAAAGATGACGTCTATAGTATAGATGACGTCTATAGTATAGATGACGTCTATGGTATAGATGACGTCTATAGTATAGATGACGTCTATAGTATAGATGACATTTATAGTATAGTATATAGTATAGTATAGATGACGTCTGTAGTATAGATGACGTCTATAGTATAGATGACGTCTATAGTATAGATGACGTCTATAGTATAGATGACGTCTATAATATAGATGACGTCTATAGTATAGATGACGTCTATAGTATAGATGACGTCTATAGTATAGATGACGTCTATAGTATAGATGACGTCTATAGTATAGATGACGTCTATAGTATAGATGACGTCTATAGTATAGATGACGTCTATAGTATAGATGACGTCTATAGTATAGATGACGTCTATAGTATAGATGACGTCTATAGTAAAGATGACGTCTATAGTATAGATGACGTCTATAGTATAGATGACGTCTATAGTATAGATGACGTCTATAGTATAGATGACGTCTATAGTATAGATGACGTCTATAGTATAGATGACGTCTATAGTATAGATGACGTCTATAGTATAGATGACGTCTATAGTATAGATGACGTCTATAGTATAGATGACGTCTATAGTATAGATGACGTCTATAGTATAGATGACGTCTATAGTATTGATGACGTCTATAGTATAGATGACGTCTTTAGTATAGATGACGTCTATAGTATAGATGACGTCTATAGTATAGATGACGTCTATAGTATAGATGACGTCTATAGTATAGATGACGTCTATAGTATAGATGACATCTATAGTATAGATGACATCTATAGTATAGATGACGTCTATAGTATAGATGACATTTATAGTATAGATGACGTGCAGATGACAGCTATAATAAAGATGACGTCTATTGTATAGATGACGTCTATAGTATAGCTGACGTCTATAGTAAAGATGACGTCTATAGTATAGATGACATCTATAGTATAGATGAGGTCTATAGTATAGATGACGTCTATAGTATAGATGACGTATAGATGACAGCTATAGTAAAGATGACGTCTATTGTATAGATGACGTCTATAGTATAGATGACGTCTATAGTATAGATGACGTCTATAGTCTAGATGACGTCTATAGTATAGATGACGTCTATAGTATAGATGAAGTCTATAGTAAAGATGAAGTCTATAGTATAGATGACGTCTATAGCATAGATGACGTCTATAGTATAGATGACGTCTTTAGTATAGATGACGTCTATAGTATAGATGACGTCTATTGTATAGATGACGTCTATAGTATAGATGACGTCTATAGTAAAGATGACGTCTATAGTATAGATGACATCTATAGTATAGATGAGGTCTATAGTATAGATGACGTCTATAGTATAGATGACGTCTATAGTCTAGATGACGTCTATAGTATAGATGACGTCTATAGTATAGATGAAGTCTATAGTAAAGATGAAGTCTATAGTATAGATGACGTCTATAGCATAGATGACGTCTATAGTATAGATGACGTCTATAGTATAGATGACGTCTATAGTATAGATGACGTCTATAGTATAGATGACGTCTATAGTATAGATGACGTCTATAGTATAGATGACGTCTATAGTATAGATGACGTCTATAGTATAGATGACGTCTATAGTACAGATGACGTCTATAGTATAGATGACGTCTATAGTAAAGATGACGTCTATAGTATAGATGACGTCTATAGTATAGATGACGTCTATAGTATAGATGACGTCTATAGTATAGATGACGTCTATAGTATAGATGACGTCTATAGTATAGATGAGGTCTATAGTATAGATGACGTCTATAGTATAGATGACGTCTATAGTATAGATGACGTCTATAGTATAGATGACGTCTATAGTATAGATGACGTCTATAGTATAAATGACGTCTATAGTATAAATGACGTCTATAGTATTGATGATGTCTATAGTATTGATGACGTCAATAGTATAGATGACGTCTATAGTAAAGATGACGTCTATAGTATAGATGACGTCTATAGTATAGATGAGGTCTATAGTATAGATGACGTCTATAGTATAGATGACGTCTATAGTATAGATGACGTCTATAGTATAGATGACGTCTATAGTATTGATGATGTCTATAGTATTGATGATGTCTATAGTATTGATGACGTCAATAGTATAGATGACGTCTATAGTATAGATGACGTCTATAGTATAGATGACGTCTATAGTATAGATGACGTCTATAGTATAGATGACGTCTATAGTTTAGATGACGTCTATAGTATAGATGACGTCTATAGTAAAGATGACGTCTATAGTATAGATGAGGTCTAAATATAGATGACGTCTATAGTATAGATGACGTCTATAGTATAGATGACGTCTATAGTATAGATGACGTCTATAGTATTGATGATGTCTATAGTATTGATGATGTCTATAGTATTGATGACGTCAATAGTATAGATGACGTCAATAGTATAGATGACGTCTATAGTATAGATGACGTCTATAGTATAGATGATGTCTATAGTATAGATGACGTCTATAGTATAGATGACGTCTATAGTATAGATGACGTCTATAGTATAGATAACGTCTATAGTATAGATGACGTCTGTAGTATAGATAACGTCTGTAGTATAGATGACGTCTATAGTATAGATGACGTCTATAGTATAGATGACGTCTATAGTACAGATGACGTCTATAGTATAGATGACGTCTATAGTATAGATGACGTCTATAGCATAGATGACGTCTATAGTATAGATGACGTCTATAGCATAGATGACGTCTATAGTATAGATGACGTCTATAGTGTAGATGACGTCTATAGTATAGATGACGTCTATAGTATAGATGACGTCTATAGTATAGATGACGTCTATAGTATAGATGACGTCTATAGTATAGATGACGTCTATAGTATAGATGACGTCTATAGTAATCGTCTATAGTATAGTCTGATGACGTCTATAGTATAGATGACGTCTATAGTATAGATGACGTCTATAGTATAGATGACGTCCATAGTATAGATGACGTCTAAGTATAGATGACGTCTATAGTATAGATGACGTCTATAGTATAGATGATGTCTATAGTATAGATGACGTCTATAGTATAGATGACGTCTATAGTATTGACGTCTATAGTATTGATGACGTTAATAGAATTGATGACGTCTATAGTATAGATGACGTCTATAGTATAGATGACGTCTATAGTATAGATGACGTCTATAGTATAGATGACGTCTATAGTATAGATGACGTCTATAGTATTGACGTCTATAGTATTGATGACGTTAATAGAATTGATGACGTCTATAGTATAGATGACGTCTATAGTATAGATGACGTCTATAGTATAGATGACGTCTATAGTATAGATGACGTCTATAGTATTGACGTCTATAGTATTGATGACGTTAATAGAATTGATGACGTCTATAGTATAGATGACGTCTATAGTATAGATGACGTCTATAGTATAGATGACGTCTATAGTATAGATGACGTCTATATTATAGATGACGTCTATAGTATAGATGACGTCTATAGTATTGACGTCTATAGTATTGATGACGTTAATAGAATTGATGACGTCTATAGTATAGATGACGTCTATAGTATAGATGACGTCTATAGTATAGATGACGTCTATAGTATAGATGACGTCTATAGTATTGACGTCTATAGTATTGATGACGTTAATAGAATTGATGACGTCTATAGTATAGATGACGTCTATAGTATAGATGACGTCTATAGTATAGATGACGTCTATAGTATAGATGACGTCTATAGTATAGATGACGTCTATAGTATTGACGTCTATAGTATTGATGACGTTAATAGAATTGATGACGTCTATAGTATAGATGACGTCTATAGTATAGATGACGTCTATAGTGTAGATGACGTCTATAGTATAGATGACGTCTATAGTATAGATGACGTCTATAGTATTGACGTCTATAGTATTGATGACGTTAATAGAATTGATGACGTCTATAGTATAGATGACGTCTATAGTATAGATGACGTCTATAGTATAGATGACGTCTATAGTATAGATGACGTCTATAGTATAGATGACGTCTATAGTATTGACGTCTATAGTATTGATGACGTTAATAGAATTGATGACGTCTATAGTATAGATGACGTCTATAGTATAGATGACGTCTATAGTATAGATGACGTCTATAGTATAGATGACGTCTATAGTATAGATGACGTCTATAGTATAGATGACGTCTATAGTATTGACGTCTATAGTATTGATGACGTTAATAGAATTGATGACGTCTATAGTATAGATGACGTCTATAGTATAGATGACGTCTATAGTATAGATGACGTCTATAGTATAGATGACGTCTATAGTATAGATGACGTCTATAGTATTGACGTCTATAGTATTGATGACGTTAATAGAATTGATGACGTCTATAGTATAGATGACGTCTATAGTATAGATGACGTCTATAGTATAGATGACGTCTATAGTATAGATGACGTCTATAGTATAGATGACGTCTATAGTATTGACGTCTATAGTATTGATGACGTTAATAGAATTGATGACGTCTATAGTATAGATGACGTCTGTAGTATAGATGACGTCTATAGTATAGATGACGTCTATAGTATAGATGACGTCTATAGTATAGATGACGTCTATAGTATAGATGACGTCTATAGTATAGATGACGTCTATAGTATAGATGACGTCTATAGTATAGATGTCGTCTATAGTATAGATGACGTCTATGGTATAGATGACGTCTATAGTATAGATGACGTCTATAGTATAGATGACGTCTATAGTATAGATGACGTCTATAGTATAGATGACGTCTATAGTATAGATGACGTCTATAGTATAGATGACGTCTATAGTATAGATGACGTCTATAGTATAGATGACGTCTATAGTATAGATGACGTCTATAGTATAGATGAAGTCTATAGTATAGATGACGTCTATAGTATAGATGACGTCTATAGTATAGATGACGTCTATAGTATAGATGACGTCTATAGTATAGATGACGTCTATAGTATAGATGACGTCTATAGTATAGATGACGTCTATAGTATAGATGACGTCTATAGTATAGATGACGTCTATAGTATAGATGACGTCTATAGTATAGATGACGTCTATAGTATAGATGACGTCTATAGTATAGATGACGTCTATAGTATAGATGTCGTCTATAGTATAGATGACGTCTATGGTATAGATGACGTCTATAGTATAGATGACGTCTATAGTATAGATGACGTCTATAGTATAGATGACGTCTATAGTATAGATGACGTCTATAGTATAGATGACGTCTATAGTATAGATGACGTCTATAGTATAGATGACGTCTATAGTATAGATGACGTCTATAGTATAGATGACGTCTATAGTATAGATGACGTCTATAGTATAGATGACGTCTATAGTATAGATGACGTCTATAGTATAGATGACGTCTATAGTATAGATGACGTCTGTAGTATAGATGACGTCTATAGTATAGATGACGTCTATAGTAAAGATGACGTCTATAGTATAGATGACGTCTATAGTATAGATGACGTCTATAGTATAGATGACGTCTATAGTATAGATGACGTCTATAGTATAGATGACGTCTATAGTATAGATGACGTCTATAGTATAGATGACGTCTATAGTATAGATGACGTCTATAGTATAGATGACGTCTGTAGTATAGATGACGTCTATAGTATAGATGACGTCTATAGTAAAGATGACGTCTATAGTATAGATGACGTCTATAGTATAGATGACGTCTATGGTATAGATGACGTCTATAGTATAGATGACGTCTATAGTATAGATGACATTTATAGTATAGTATATAGTATAGTATAGATGACGTCTGTAGTATAGATGACGTCTATAGTATAGATGACGTCTATAGTATAGATGACGTCTATAGTATAGATGACGTCTATAGTATAGATGACGTCTATAATATAGATGACGTCTATAGTATAGATGACGTCTATAGTATAGATGACGTCTATAGTATAGATGACGTCTATAGTATAGATGACGTCTATAGTATAGATGACGTCTATAGTATAGATGACGTCTATAGTATAGATGACGTCTATAGTATAGATGACGTCTATAGTATAGATGACGTCTATAGTATAGATGACGTCTATAGTAAAGATGACGTCTATAGTATAGATGACGTCTATAGTATAGATGACGTCTATAGTATAGATGACGTCTATAGTATAGATGACGTCTATAGTATAGATGACGTCTATAGTATAGATGACGTCTATAGTATAGATGACGTCTATAGTATAGATGACGTCTATAGTATAGATGACGTCTATAGTATAGATGACGTCTATAGTATAGATGACGTCTATAGTATAGATGACGTCTATAGTATAGATGACGTCTATAGTATAGATGACGTCTATAGTATAGATGACGTCTATAGTATAGATGACGTCTATAGTATAGATGACGTCTATAGTATAGATGACGTCTATAGTATAGATGACGTCTTTAGTATAGATGACATCTATAGTATAGATGACGTCTATAGTATAGATGACGTCTATAGTATAGATGACGTCTATAGTATAGATGACATCTATAGTATAGATGAGGTCTATAGTATAGATGACGTCTATAGTATAGATGACATTTATAGTATAGATGACGTGTAGATGACAGCTATAATAAAGATGACGTCTATTGTATAGATGACGTCTATAGTATAGCTGACGTCTATAGTAAAGATGACGTCTATAGTATAGATGACATCTATAGTATAGATGAGGTCTATAGTATAGATGACGTCTATAGTATAGATGACGTATAGATGACAGCTATAGTAAAGATGACGTCTATTGTATAGATGACGTCTATAGTATAGATGACGTCTATAGTATAGATGACGTCTATAGTCTAGATGACGTCTATAGTATAGATGACGTCTATAGTATAGATGAAGTCTATAGTAAAGATGAAGCCTATAGTATAGATGACGTCTATAGCATAGATGACGTCTATAGTATAGATGACGTCTTTAGTATAGATGACGTCTATAGTATAGATGACGTCTATTGTATAGATGACGTCTATAGTATAGATGACGTCTATAGTAAAGATGACGTCTATAGTATAGATGACATCTATAGTATAGATGAGGTCTATAGTATAGATGACGTCTATAGTATAGATGACGTCTATAGTCTAGATGACGTCTATAGTATAGATGACGTCTATAGTATAGATGAAGTCTATAGTAAAGATGAAGTCTATAGTATAGATGACGTCTATAGCATAGATGACGTCTATAGTATAGATGACGTCTATAGTATAGATGACGTCTATAGTATAGATGACGTCTATAGTATAGATGACGTCTATAGTATAGATGACGTCTATAGTATAGATGACGTCTATAGTATAGATGACGTCTATAGTATAGATGACGTCTATAGTATAGATGACGTCTATAGTATAGATGACGTCTATAGTATAGATGGCGTCTATAGTACAGATGACGTCTATAGTATAGATGACGTCTATAGTAAAGATGACGTCTATAGTATAGATGACGTCTATAGTATAGATGACGTCTATAGTATAGATGACGTCTATAGTATAGATGACGTCTATAGTATAGATGAGGTCTATAGTATAGATGACGTCTATAGTATAGATGAGGTCTATAGTATAGATGACGTCTATAGTATAGATGACGTCTATAGTATAGATGACGTCTATAGTATAAATGACGTCTATAGTATTGATGATGTCTATAGTATTGATGATGTCTATAGTATTGATGACGTCAATAGTATAGATGACGTCTATAGTAAAGATGACGTCTATAGTATAGATGACGTCTATAGTATAGATGAGGTCTATAGTATAGATGACGTCTATAGTATAGATGACGTCTATAGTATAGATGACGTCTATAGTATAGATGACGTCTATAGTATTGATGATGTCTATAGTATTGATGATGTCTATAGTATTGATGACGTCAATAGTATAGATGACGTCTATAGTATAGATGACGTCTATAGTATAGATGACGTCTATAGTATAGATGACGTCTATAGTATAGATGACGTCTATAGTTTAGATGACGTCTATAGTATAGATGACGTCTATAGTAAAGATGACGTCTATAGTATAGATGAGGTCTAAATATAGATGACGTCTATAGTATAGATGACGTCTATAGTATAGATGACGTCTATAGTATAGATGACGTCTATAGTATTGATGATGTCTATAGTATTGATGATGTCTATAGTATTGATGACGTCAATAGTATAGATGACGTCAATAGTATAGATGACGTCTATAGTATAGATGACGTCTATAGTATAGATGATGTCTATAGTATAGATGACGTCTATAGTATAGATGACGTCTATAGTATAGATGACGTCTATAGTATAGATAACGTCTATAGTATAGATGACGTCTGTAGTATAGATAACGTCTGTAGTATAGATGACGTCTATAGTATAGATGACGTCTATAGTATAGATGACGTCTATAGTACAGATGACGTCTATAGTATAGATGACGTCTATAGTATAGATGACGTCTATAGCATAGATGACGTCTATAGTATAGATGACGTCTATAGTGTAGATGACGTCTATAGTATAGATGACGTCTATAGTATAGATGACGTCTATAGTATAGATGACGTCTATAGTATAGATGACGTCTATAGTATAGATGACGTCTATAGTAATCGTCTATAGTATAGTCTGATGACGTCTATAGTATAGATGACGTCTATAGTATAGATGACGTCTATAGTATAGATGACGTCTATAGTATAGATGACGTCCATAGTATAGATGACGTCTAAGTATAGATGACGTCTATAGTATAGATGACGTCTATAGTATAGATGACGTCTATAGTATAGATGACGTCTATAGTATAGATGACGTCTATAGTATAGATGACGTCTGTAGTATAGATGACGTCTATAGTATAGTTGACGTCTATAGTAAAGATGATGTCTATAGTATAGATGACGTCTATAGTATAGATGACGTCTATAGTATAGATGACGTCTATAGTATAGATGACGTCTATAGTATAGATGACGTCTATAGTATAGATGACGTCTATAGTATAGATGACGTCTATAGTATAGATGACGTCTATAGTATTGACGTCTATAGTATTGATGACGTTAATAGAATTGATGACGTCTATAGTATAGATGACGTCTGTAGTATAGATGACGTCTTTAGTATAGATGACGTCTATAGTATAGATGACGTCTATAGTATAGATGACGTCTATAGTATAGATGACGTCTATAGTATAGATGACGTCTATAGTATAGATGACGTCTATAGTATAGATGACGTCTATAGTATAGATGACGTCTATAGTATAGATGACGTCTATAGTATAGATGAGGTCTATAGTATAGATGACGTCTATAGTATAGATGAGGTCTATAGTATAGATGACGTCTATAGTATAGATGACGTCTATAGTATAGATGACGTCTATAGTATAAATGACGTCTATAGTATTGATGATGTCTATAGTATTGATGATGTCTATAGTATTGATGACGTCAATAGTATAGATGACGTCTATAGTAAAGATGACGTCTATAGTATAGATGACGTCTATAGTATAGATGAGGTCTATAGTATAGATGACGTCTATAGTATAGATGACGTCTATAGTATAGATGACGTCTATAGTATAGATGACGTCTATAGTATTGATGATGTCTATAGTATTGATGATGTCTATAGTATTGATGACGTCAATAGTATAGATGACGGTTATAGTATAGATGACGTCTATAGTATAGATGACGTCTATAGTATAGATGACGTCTATAGTATAGATGACGTCTATAGTTTAGATGACGTCTATAGTATAGATGACGTCTATAGTAAAGATGACGTCTATAGTATAGATGAGGTCTAAATATAGATGACGTCTATAGTATAGATGACGTCTATAGTATAGATGACGTCTATAGTATAGATGACGTCTATAGTATTGATGATGTCTATAGTATTGATGATGTCTATAGTATTGATGACGTCAATAGTATAGATGACGTCAATAGTATAGATGACGTCTATAGTATAGATGACGTCTATAGTATAGATGATGTCTATAGTATAGATGACGTCTAAAGTATAGATGACGTCTATAGTATAGATGACGTCTATAGTATAGATAACGTCTATAGTATAGATGACGTCTGTAGT
Source organism: Neoascia interrupta (assembly GCA_947623515.1). NCBI lineage: Eukaryota > Metazoa > Arthropoda > Insecta > Diptera > Syrphidae > Neoascia > Neoascia interrupta. The sequence goes on from CANQKQ010000033.1 coordinate 652,106, forward strand.
ATAGATAACGTCTGTAGTATAGATGACGTCTATAGTATAGATGACGTCTATAGTATAGATGACGTCTATAGTACAGATGACGTCTATAGTATAGATGACGTCTATAGTATAGATGACGTCTATAGCATAGATGACGTCTATAGTATAGATGACGTCTATAGTGTAGATGACGTCTATAGTATAGATGACGTCTATAGTATAGATGACGTCTATAGTATAGATGACGTCTATAGTATAGATGACGTCTATAGTATAGATGACGTCTATAGTAATCGTCTATAGTATAGTCTGATGACGTCTATAGTATAGATGACGTCTATAGTATAGATGACGTCTATAGTATAGATGACGTCTATAGTATAGATGACGTCCATAGTATAGATGACGTCTAAGTATAGATGACGTCTATAGTATAGATGACGTCTATAGTATAGATGACGTCTATAGTATAGATGACGTCTATAGTATAGATGACGTCTATAGTATAGATGACGTCTATAGTATAGATGACGTCTGTAGTATAGATGACGTCTATAGTATAGATGACGTCTATAGTAAAGATGACGTCTATAGTATAGATGACGTCTATAGTATAGATGACGTCTATAGTATAGATGACGTCTATAGTATAGATGACGTCTATAGTATAGATGACGTCTATAGTATAGATGACGTCTATAGTATAGATGACGTCTATAGTATAGATGACGTCTATAGTATTGACGTCTATAGTATTGATGACGTTAATAGAATTGATGACGTCTATAGTATAGATGACGTCTGTAGTATAGATGACGTCTTTAGTATAGATGACGTCTATAGTATAGATGACGTCTATAGTATAGATGACGTCTATAGTATAGATGACGTCTATAGTATAGATGACGTCTATAGTATAGATGACGTCTATAGTATAGATGACGTCTATAGTATAGATGACGTCTATAGTATAGATGTCGTCTATAGTATAGATGACGTCTATGGTATAGATGACGTCTATAGTATAGATGACGTCTATAGTATAGATGACGTCTATAGTATAGATGACGTCTATAGTATAGATGACGTCTATAGTATAGATGACGTCTATAGTATAGATGACGTCTATAGTATAGATGACGTCTATAGTATAGATGACGTCTATAGTATAGATGACGTCTATAGTATAGATGACGTCTATAGTATAGATGACGTCTATAGTATAGATGACGTCTATAGTATAGATGACGTCTATAGTATAGATGACGTCTATAGTATAGATGAAGTCTATAGTATAGATGACGTCTATAGTATAGATGACGTCTATAGTATAGATGACGTCTATAGTATAGATGACGTCTATAGTATAGATGACATCTATAGTATAGATGACGTCTATAGTATAGATGACGTCTATAGTATAGATGACATCTATAGTATAGATGACATCTATAGTATAGATGAGGTCTATAGTTTAGATGCCGTCTATAGTATAGATGACGTATAGATGACAGCTATAGTAAAGATGACGTCTATTGTATAGATGACGTCTATAGTATAGATGACGTCTATAGTAAAGATGACGTCTATAGTATAGATGACATCTATAGTATACGTCTATACTATAGATCATCTATAGTATAGATGACGTCTATAGTATAGATGACGTCTATAGTATAGATGACGTCTATAGTATAGATGAAGTCTATAGTATAGATGACGTCTATAGTATAGATGACGTCTATAGTATAGATGACGTCTATAGTATAGATGACGTCTATAGTATAGATGACGTCTATAGTATAGATGACGTCTATAGTATAGATGACGTCTATAGTATAGATGAGGTCTATAGTATAGATGAGGTCTATAGTATAGATGACGTCTATAGTATAGATGACGTCTATAGTATAGATGACGTCTATAGTATAGATGACGTCTATAGTATTGATGATGTCTATAGTATTGATGGTGTCCATAGTATAGATGACGTCAATAGTATAGATGACGTCTATAGTATAGATGACGTCTATAGTATAGATGACGTCTATAGTATAGATGACGTCTATAGTATAGATGACGTCTATAGTATAGATGACGTCTATAGTATAGATGAAGTCTATAGTGTAGATGACGTCTATAGTATAGATGACGTCTATAGTATAGATGACGTCTATAGTATAGATGACGTCTAAAGTATAGATGACGTCTATAGTATAGATGACGTCTATAGTATAGATGACTTCTATAGTATAGATGACGTCTATAGTATAGATGACGTCTATAGTATAGATGACGTCTATAGTATAGATGACGTCTATAGTATAGATGACATCTATAGTATAGATGAGGTCTATAGTATAGATGACGTCTATAGTATAGATGACATTTATAGTATAGATGACGTATAGATGACAGCTATAGTAAAGATGACGTCTATTGTATAGATGACGTCTATAGTATAGATGACGTCTATAGTAAAGATGACGTCTATAGTATAGATGACATCTATAGTATAGATGAGGTCTATAGTATAGATGACGTCTATAGTATAGATGACATTTATAGTATAGATGACGTATAGATGACGTCTATTGTATAGATGACGTCTATAGTATAGATGACGTCTATAGTATAGATGACGTCTATTGTATAGATGACGTCTATAGTATAGATGACGTCTATAGTATAGATGACGTCTATAGTCTAGATGACGTCTATAGTATAGATGACGTCTATAGTATAGATGAAGTCTATAGTAAAGATGAAGTCTATAGTATAGATGACGTCTATAGCATAGATGACGTCTATAGTATAGATGACGTCTATAGTATAGATGACGTCTATAGTATAGATGACGTCTATAGTATAGATGACGTCTATAGTATAGATGACGTCTATAGTATAGATGACGTCTATAGTACAGATGACGTCTATAGTATAGATGACGTCAATAGTAAAGATGACGTCTATAGTATAGATGACGTCTATAGTATAGATGACGTCTATAGTATAGATGACGTCTATAGTATTGATGACGTCTATAGTATAGATGACGTCTATAGTATAGATGACGTCTATAGTATAGATGACGTCTATACTATAGATGACGTCTATAGTATAGATGACGTCAATAGTATAGATGACGTCTATAGTATAGATGACGTCTATAGTATAGATGACGTCTATAGTACAGATGACGTCTATAGTATAGATGACGTCAATAGTAAAGATGACGTCTATAGTATAGATGACGTCAATAGTAAAGATGACGTCTATAGTATAGATGACGTCTATAGTATAGATGACGTCTATAGTATAGATGACGTCTATAGTATAGATGACGTCTATAGTAAAGATGACGTCTATAGTATAGATGACGTCTATAGTATAGATGACGTCTATAGTATAGATGACGTCTATAGTATAGATGACGTCTATAGTATAGATGAGGTCTATAGTATAGATGACGTCTATAGTATAGATGACGTCTATAGTATAGATGACGTCTATAGTATAGATGACGTCTATAGTATTGATGATGTCTATAGTATTGATGATGTCTATAGTATTGATGACGTCAATAGTATAGATGACGTCTATAGTATAGATGACGTCTATAGTATAGATGACGTCTATAGTATAGATGACGTCTATAGTATAGATGACGTCTATAGTATAGATGACGTCTATAGTATAGATGACGTCTATAGTATAGATGACGTCTATAGTATAGATGACGTCTATAGTATAGATGACGTCTATAGTATAGATGACGTCTATAGTAAAGATGACGTCTATAGTATAGATGACATCTATAGTATAGATGAGGTCTAAATATAGATGACGTCTATAGTATAGATGACGTCTATAGTATAGATGACGTCTATAGTATAGATGACGTCTATAGTATAGATGACGTCTATAGTATTGATGATGTCTATAGTATTGATGATGTCTATAGTATTGATGACGTCAATAGTATAGATGACGTCAATAGTATAGATGATGTCTATAGTATAGATGACGTCTATAGTATAGATGATGTCTATAGTATAGATGACGTCTATAGTATAGATGACGTCTATAGTATAGATGACGTCTATAGTATAGATGACGTCTGTAGTATAGATAACGTCTGTAGTATAGATGACGTCTATAGTATAGATGACGTCTATAGTACAGATGACGTCTATAGTATAGATGACGTCTATAGTATAGATGACGTCTATAGTATAGATGACGTCTATAGTATAGATGACGTCTATAGTCTAGATGACGTCTACAGTATAGATGACGTCTATAGTATAGATGAAGTCTATAGTAAAGATGAAGTCTATAGTATAGATGACGTCTATAGCATAGATGACGTCTATAGTATAGATGACGTCTATAGTATAGATGACGTCTATAGTATAGATGACGTCTATAGTATAGATGACGTCTATAGTATAGATGACGTCTATAGTACAGATGACGTCAATAGTAAAGATGACGTCTATAGTAAAGATGACGTCTATAGTATAGATGACGTCTTTAGTATAGATGACGTCTATAGTATAGATGACGTCTATAGTATAGATGACGTCTATAGTATAGATGACGTCTATAGTATAGATGACGTCTATAGTATAGATGACGTCTATAGTATAGATGACGTCTATAGTATAGATGACGTCTATAGTATAGATGACGTCTATAGTATAGATGACGTCTATAGTATAGATGACGTCTATAGTATAGATGACGTCTATAGTATAGATGACGTCAATAGTATAGATGACGTCTATAGTATAGATGACGTCTATAGTATAGATGACGTCTATAGTAAAGATGACGTCTATAGTATAGATGACGTCTATAGTATAGATGACGTCTATAGTATAGATGACGTCTATAGTATAGATGACGTCTATAGTATAGATGAGGTCTATAGTATAGATGACGTCTATAGTATAGATGACGTCTATAGTATAGATGACGTCTATAGTATAGATGACGTCTATAGTATAGATGACGTCTATAGTATTGATGATGTCTATAGTATTGATGATGTCTATAGTATTGATGACGTCAATAGTATAGATGACGTCTATAGTATAGATGACGTCTATAGTATAGATGACGTCTATAGTATAGATGACGTCTATAGTATAGATGACGTCTATAGTATAGATGACGTCTATAGTATAGATGACGTCTATAGTATAGATGACGTCTATAGTATAGATGACGTCTATAGTATAGATGACGTCTATAGTATAGATGACGTCTATAGTATAGATGACGTCTATAGTATAGATGACGTCTATAGTAAAGATGACGTCTATAGTATAGATGACATCTATAGTATAGATGACATCTATAGTATAGATGACATCTATAGTATAGATGAGGTCTAAATATAGATGACGTCTATAGTATAGATGACGTCTATAGTATAGATGACGTCTATAGTATAGATGACGTCTATAGTATAGATGACGTCTATAGTATTGATGATGTCTATAGTATTGATGATGTCTATAGTATTGATGACGTCAATAGTATAGATGACGTCAATAGTATAGATGATGTCTATAGTATAGATGACGTCTATAGTATAGATGATGTCTATAGTATAGATGACGTCTATAGTATAGATGACGTCTATAGTATAGATGACGTCTATAGTATAGATGACGTCTGTAGTATAGATAACGTCTGTAGTATAGATGACGTCTATAGTATAGATGACGTCTATAGTACAGATGACGTCTATAGTATAGATGACGTCTATAGTATAGATGACGTCTATAGCATAGATGACGTCTATAGTATAGATGACGTCTATAGTGTAGATGACGTCTATAGTATAGATGACGTCTATAGTATAGATGACGCCTATAGTATAGATGACGTCTATAGTATAGATGACGTCTATAGTATAGATGACGTCTATAGTATAGATGACGTCTATAGTATAGATGACGTCTATAGTATAGATGACGTCTATAGTATAGATGGCGTCTATAGTATAGATGACGTGTATAGTATAGATGACGTCTGTAGTATAGATGACGTCTATAGTATAGATGACGTCTATAGTATAGATGACGTCTATAGTATAGATGACGTCTATAGTATAGATGACGTCTATAGTATAGCTGACGACTATAGTATAGATGACGTCTATAATATAGATGACGTCTATAGTATAGATGACGTCTATAGTATAGATGACGTCTATAGTATAGATGACGTCTATAGTATAGATGACGTCTATAGTATAGATGACGTCTATAGTATAGATGACGTCTATAGTATTGACGTCTATAGTATTGATGACGTTAATAGAATTGATGACGTCTATAGTATAGATGACGTCTGTAGTATAGATGACGTCTTTAGTATAGATGACGTCTTTAGTATAGATGACGTCTATAGTATAGATGACGTCTATAGTATAGATGACGTCTATAGTATAGATGACGTCTATAGTATAGATGACGTCTATAGTATAGATGACGTCTATAGTATAGATGACGTCTATAGTATAGATGACGTCTATAGTATAGATGACGTCTATAGTATAGATGACGTCTATGGTATAGATGACGTCTATAGTATAGATGACGTCTATAGTATAGATGACGTCTATAGTATAGATGACGTCTATAGTATAGATGACGTCTATAGTATAGATGACGTCTATAGTATAGATGACGTCTATAGTATAGATGACGTCTATAGTATAGATGACGTCTATAGTATAGATGACGTCTATAGTATAGATGACGTCTATAGTATAGATGAAGTCTATAGTATAGATGAAGTCTATAGTATAGATGACGTCTATAGTATAGATGACATCTATAGTATAGATGACGTCTATATTATAGATGACGTCTATAGTATAGATGACGTCTATATTATAGATGACGTCTATAGTATAGATGACGTCTATAGTATAGATGACATCTATAGTATAGATGAGGTCTATAGTATAGATGACGTCTATAGTATAGATGACATTTATAGTATAGATGACGTATAGATGACAGCTATAGTAAAGATGACGTCTATTGTATAGATGACGTCTATAGTATAGATGACGTCTATAGTAAGGATGACGTCTATAGTATAGATGACATCTATAGTATAGATGAGGTCTATAGTATAGATGACGTCTTTAGTATAGATGACATTTATAGTATAGATGACGTATAGATGACAGCTATAGTAAAGATGACGTCTATTGTATAGATGACGTCTATAGTATAGACGACGTCTATAGTATAGATGACGTCTATAGTCTAGATGACGTCTATAGTATAGATGACGTCTATAGTATAGATGAAGTCTATAGTAAAGATGAAGTCTATAGTATAGATGACGTCTATAGCATAGATGACGTCTATAGTATAGATGACGTCCATAGTATAGATGACGTCTATAGTATAGATGACGTCTATAGTATAGATGACGTCTATAGTATAGATGACGTCTATAGTATAGATGACGTCTATAGTATAGATGACGTCTATAGTATAGATGACGTCTATAGTACAGATGACGTCTATAGTATAGATGACGTCAATAGTAAAGATGACGTCTATAGTATAGATGACGTCTTTATTATAGATGACGTCTATAGTATAGATGACGTCTATAGTATAGATGACGTCTATAGTATAGATGACGTCTATAGTATAGATGACGTCTATAGTATAGATGACGTCTATAGTATAGATGACGTCTATAGTATAGATGACGTCTATAGTATAGATGACGTCTATAGTATAGATGACGTCTATAGTATAGATGACGTCTATAGTATAGATGACGTCTATAGTATAGATGACGTCTATAGTATAGATGACGTCTATAGTATAGATGACGTCTATAGTATAGATGACGTCTATAGTATAGATGACGTCTATAGTATAGATGACGTCTATAGTATAGATGACGTCTATAGTATAGATGACGTCTATAGTATAGATGACGTCTATAGTTTAGATGACGTCTATAGTATTGATGACGTCTATAGTATTGATGATGTCTATAGTATTGATGACGTTAATAGAATTGATGACGTCTATAGTATAGATGACGTATAGATGACGTATAGATGACAGCTATAGTAAAGATGACGTCTATTGTATAGATGACGTGTATAGTATAGATGACGTCTATAGTATAGATGACGTCTATAGTATAGATGACGTCTATAGTATAGATGACGTCTATAGTAGAGATGACGTCTATAGTATAGATGACGTCTATAGTATAGATGACGTCTATAGTATAGATGACGTCTATAATATAGATGACGTCTATAGTATAGATGACGTCTATAGTATAGATGACGTCTATAGTATAGATGACGTCTATAGTGTAGATGACGTCTACAGTATAGATGACGTCTATAGTATAGATGACGTCTATAGTATAGATGACGTCTATAGTATAGATGACGTCTATAGTATAGATGACGTCTATTGTAAAGATGACGTCTATAGTATAGATGAGGTCTATAGTATAGATGACATTTATAGTATAGATGACGTATAGATGACGTATAGATGACAGCTATAGTAAAGATGACGTCTATTGTATAGATGACGTGTATAGTATAGATGACGTCTATAGTATAGATGACGTCTATAGTATAGATGACGTCTATAGTATAGATGACGTCTATAGTATAGATGACGTCTATAGTAGAGATGACGTCTATAGTATAGATGACGTCTATAGTATAGATGACGTCTATAGTATAGATGACGTCTATAATATAGATGACGTCTATAGTATAGATGACGTCTATAGTATAGAATACGTCTATAGTATAGATGACGTCTATAGTATAGATGACGTCTATAGTATAGATGACGTCTATAGTACAGATGACGTCTATAGTATAGATGACGTCTATAGTATAGATGACGTCTATAGCATAGATGACGTCTATAGCATAGATGACGTCTATAGGATAGATGACGTCTATAGCATAGATGACGTCTATAGTATAGATGACGTCTATAGGATAGATGACGTCTATAGTATAGATGACGTCTATAGTATAGATGACGTCTATAGTATAGATGACATCTATAGTATAGATGACATCTATAGTATAGATGAGGTCTATAGTATAGATGACGTCTATAGTATAGATGACATTTATAGTATAGATGACGTATAGATGACAGCTATAGTAAAGATGACGTCTATTGTATAGATGACGTCTATAGTATAGATGACGTCTATAGTAAAGATGACGTCTATAGTATAGATGACATCTAAAGTATAGATGAGGTCTATAGTATAGATGACGTCTATAGTATAGATGACATTTATAGTATAGATGACGTATAGATGACGTCTATTGTATAGATGACGTCTATAGTATAGATGACGTCTATAGTATAGATGACGTCTATAGTCTAGATGACGTCTATAGTATAGATGAAGTCTATAGTAAAGATGAAGTCTATAGTATAGATGACGTCTATAGCATAGATGACGTCTATAGTATAGATGAAGTCTATAGTAAAGATGAAGTCTATAGTATAGATGACGTCTATAGCATAGATGACGTCTATAGTATAGATGACGTCTATAGTATAGATGACGTCTATAATATAGATGACGTCTATAGTATAGATGACGTCTATAGTATAGATGACGTCTATAGTACAGATGACGTCTATAGTATAGATGACGTCAATAGTAAAGATGACGTCTATAGTATAGATGACGTCTATAGAATAGATGACGTCTATAGTATAGATGACGTCTATAGTATAGATGACGTCTATAGTATAGATGACGTCTATAGTATAGATGACGTCTATAGTATAGATGACGTCTATAGTATAGATGACGTCTATAGTATAGATGACGTCTATAGTATAGATGACGTCTATAGTATAGATGACGTCTATAGTATAGATGACGTCTATAGTATAGATGACGTCTAGAGTATAGATGACGTCTATAGTATAGATGACGTCTATAGTAAAGATGACGTCTATAGTATAGATGACGTCTATAGTATAGATGACGTCTATAGTATAGATGACGTCTATAGTATAGATGAGGTCTATAGTATAGATGACGTCTATAGTATAGATGACGTCTATAGTATAGATGACGTCTATAGTATAGATGACGTCTATAGTATAGATGACGTCTATAGTATAGATGACGTCAATAGTAAAGATGACGTCTATAGTATAAATGACGTCTATAGTATAGATGACGTCTATAGTATAGATGACGTCTATAGTATAGATGAGGTCTATAGTATAGATGACGTCTATAGTATAGATGACGTCTATAGTATAGATGACGTCTATAGTATAGATGACGTCTATAGTATTGATGATGTCTATAGTATTGATGATGTCTATAGTATTGATGACGTCAATAGTATAGATGACGTCTATAGTATAGATGACGTCTATAGTATAGATGACGTCTATAGTATAGATGACGTCTATAGTATAGATGACGTCTATAGTATAGATGACGTCTATAGTATAGATGACGTCTATAGTATAGATGACGTCTATAGTATAGATGACGTCTATAGTAAAGATGACGTCTATAGTAAAGATGACGTCTATAGTATAGATGACATCTATAGTATAGATGAGGTCTAAATATAGATGACGTCTATAGTATAGATGACGTCTATAGTATAGATGACGTCTATAGTATTGATGATGTCTATAGTATTGATGATGTCTATAGTATTGATGACGTCAATAGTATAGATGACGTCAATAGTATAGATGATGTCTATAGTATAGATGACGTCTATAGTATAGATGATGTCTATAGTATAGATGACGTCTATAGTATAGATGACGTCTATAGTATAGATGACGTCTATAGTATAGATGACGTCTGTAGTATAGATAACGTCTGTAGTATAGATGACGTCTATAGTATAGATGACGTCTATAGTACAGATGACGTCTATAGTATAGATGACGTCTATAGTATAGATGACGTCTATAGTGTAGATGACGTCTATAGTATAGATGACGTCTATAGTATAGATGACGTCTATAGTATAGATGACGTCTATAGTATAGATGACGTCTATAGTATAGATGACGTCTATAGTATAGATGACGTCTATAGTATAGATGACGTCTATAGTACAGATGACGTCTATAGTATAGATGACGTCTATAGTATAGATGACGTCTATAGTGTAGATGACGTCTATAGTATAGATGACGTCTATAGTATAGATGACGTCTATAGTATAGATGACGTCTATAGTATAGATGACGTCTATAGTATAGATGACGTCTATAGTATAGATGACGTCTATAGTATAGATGACGTCTATAGTATAGATGACGTCTATAGTATAGATGACGTCTATAGTATAGATGACGTCTATAGTATAGATGACGTGTATAGTATAGATGACGTCTGTAGTATAGATGACGTCTATAGTATAGATGACGTCTATAGTATAGATGACGTCTATAGTATAGATGACGTCTGTAGTATAGATGACGTCTATAATATAGATGACGTCTATAGTATAGATGACGTCTATAGTATAGATGACGTCTATAGTATAGATGACGTCTATAGTATTGACGTCTATAGTATTGATGACGTTAATAGAATTGATGACGTCTATAGTATAGATGACGTCTGTAGTATAGATGACGTCTTTAGTATAGATGACGTCTTTAGTATAGATGACGTCTATAGTATAGATGACGTCTATAGTATAGATGACGTCTATAGTATAGATGACGTCTATAGTATAGATGACGTCTATAGTATAGATGATGTCTATAGTATAGATGACGTCTATAGTATAGATGACGTCTATAGTATAGATGACGTCTATAGTATAGATGACGTCTATAGTATAGATGACGTCTATAGTATAGATGACGTCTATAGTATAGATGACGTCTATGGTATAGATGACGTCTATAGTATAGATGACGTCTATAGTATAGATGACATCTATAGTATAGATGACGTCTATAGTATAGATGACGTCTATAGTATAGATGACGTCTATAGTATAGATGACGTCTATAGTATAGATGACGTCTATAGTATAGATGACGTCTATAGTATAGATGAAGTCTATAGTATAGATGAAGTCTATAGTATAGATGACGTCTATAGTATAGATGACGTCTATATTATAGATGACGTCTATAGTATAGATGACGTCTATATTATAGATGACGTCTATAGTATAGATGACATCTATAGTATAGATGACATCTATAGTATAGATGACATCTATAGTATAGATGAGGTCTATAGTATAGATGACGTCTATAGTATAGATGACATTTATAGTATAGATGACATTTATAGTATAGATGACGTATAGATGACAGCTATAGTAAAGATGACGTCTATTGTATAGATGACGTCTATAGTATAGATGACGTCTATAGTAAGGATGACGTCTATAGTATAGATAACATCTATAGTATAGATGAGGTCTATAGTATAGATGACGTCTTTAGTATAGATGACATTTATAGTATAGATGACGTAAAAATGACAGCTATAGTAAAGATGACGTCTATTGTATAGATGACGTCTATAGTATAGACGACGTCTATAGTATAGATGACGTCTATAGTCTAGATGATGTCTATAGTATAGATGACGTCTATAGTATAGATGAAGTCTATAGTAAAGATGAAGTCTATAGTATAGATGACGTCTATAGCATAGATGACGTCTATAGTATAGATGACGTCTATAGTATAGATGACGTCTATAGTATAGATGACGTCTATAGTATAGATGACGTCTATAGTATAGATGACGTCTATAGTATAGATGACGTCTATAGTATAGATGACGTCTATAGTATAGATGACGTCTATAGTATAGATGACGTCTATAGTATAGATGACGTCTATAGTATAGATGACGTCTATAGTATAGATGACGTCTATAGTATAGATGACGTCTATAGTACAGATGACGTCTATAGTATAGATGACGTCAATAGTAAAGATGACGTCTATGGTATTGATGACGTCTATAGTATAGATGACGTCTATAGTATAGATGACGTCTATAGAATAGATAACGTCTATAGTATAGATGACGTCTATAGTATATATGACGTCTATAGTATAGATGACGTCTATAGTATAGATGACGTCTATAGTATAGATGACGTCTATAGTATAGATGACGTCTATAGTATAGATGACGTCTATAGTATAGATGACGTCTATAGTATAGATGACGTCTATAGTATAGATGACGTCTATAGTATAGATGACGTCTATAGTATAGATGACGTCTATAGTATAGATGACGTCTATAGTATAGATGAAGTCTATAGTATAGATGAAGTCTATAGTATAGATGACGTCTATAGTATAGATGACGTCTATAGTATAGATGACGTCTATATTATAGATGACGTCTATAGTATAGATGACGTCTATATTATAGATGACGTCTATAGTATAGATGACGTCTATAGTATAGATGACATCTATAGTATAGATGACATCTATAGTATAGATGAGGTCTATAGTATAGATGACGTCTATAGTATAGATGACATTTATAGTATAGATGACGTATAGATGACAGCTATAGTAAAGATGACGTCTATAGTATAGATGACGTCTATAGTAAGGATGACGTCTATAGTATAGATAACATCTATAGTATAGATGAGGTCTATAGTATAGATGACGTCTTTAGTATAGATGACATTTATAGTATAGATGACGTAAAAATGACAGCTATAGTAAAGATGACGTCTATTGTATAGATGACGTCTATAGTATAGACGACGTCTATAGTATAGATGACGTCTATAGTCTAGATGATGTCTATAGTATAGATGACGTCTATAGTATAGATGAAGTCTATAGTAAAGATGAAGTCTATAGTATAGATGACGTCTATAGCATAGATGACGTCTATAGTATAGATGACGTCTATAGTATAGATGACGTCTATAGTATAGATGACGTCTATAGTATAGATGACGTCTATAGTATAGATGACGTCTATAGTATAGATGACGTCTATAGTACAGATGACGTCTATAGTATAGATGACGTCAATAGTAAAGATGACGTCTATGGTATAGATGACGTCTATAGTATAGATGACGTCTATAGAATAGATGACGTCTATAGAATAGATAACGTCTATAGTATAGATGACGTCTATAGTATATATGACGTCTATAGTATAGATGACGTCTATAGTATAGATGACGTCTATAGTATAGATGACGTCTATAGTATAGATGACGTCTATAGTATAGATGACGTCTATAGTATAGATGACGTCTATAGTATAGATGACGTCTATAGTATAGATGACGTCTATAGTATAGATGACGTCTATAGTATAGATGACGTCTATAGTATAGATGACGTCTATAGTATAGATGACGTCTATAGTATAGATGACGTCTATAGTATAGATGACGTCTATAGTATAGATGACGTCTATAGTATAGATGACGTCTATAGTATAGATGACGTCTATAGTATAGATGACGTCTATAGTATAGATGACGTCTATAGTATAGATGACGTCTATAGTAGAGATGACGTCTATAGTATAGATGACGTCTATAGTATAGATGACGTCTATAGTATAGATAACGTCTATAATATAGATGACGTCTATAGTATAGATGACGTCTATAGTATAGATGACGTCTATAGTATAGATGACTTCTATAGTATAGATGACGTCTATAGTATAGATGACGTCTATAGTACAGATGACGTCTATAGTATAGATGACGTCTATAGTATAGATGACGTCTATAGCATAGATGACGTCTATAGCATAGATGACGTCTATAGGATAGATGACGTCTATAGCATAGATGACGTCTATAGTATAGATGACGTCTATAGTATAGATGACGTCTATAGTATAGATGACGTCTATAGTATAGATGACGTCTAAAGTATAGATGACGTCTATAGTATAGATGACGTCTATAGTATAGATGACGTCTATAGTATAGATGACGTCTATAGTATAGATGACGTCTATAGTATAGATGACGTCTATAGTATAGATGACGTCTATAGTATAGATGAGGTCTATAGTATAGATGACGTCTATAGTATAGATGACGTCTTTAGTATAGATGACGTCTATAGTATAGATGACGTCTATAGTATAGATGACGTCTATAGTATAGATGACGTCTATAGTATAGATGACGTCTGTAGTATAGATGACGTCTATAGTATAGATAACGTCTATAGTATAGATGACGTCTATAGTATAGATGACGTCTATAGTATAGATGACGTCTATAATATAGTTGACGTCTATAGTATAGATGACGTCTATAGTATAGATGACGTCTATAATATAGTTGACGTCTATAGTATAGATGACGTCTATAGTATAGATGACGTCTATAGTATAGATGACGTCTATAGTATAGATGACGTCTATAGTATTGATGACGTCTATAGTATAGATGACGTCTATGGTATAGATGACGTCTATAGTATAGATGACGTCTATAGTATAGATGACGTCTATAGTATAGATGACGTCTATAGTATAGATGACGTCTATAGTATAGATGACGTCTATAGTATAGATGACGTCTATAGTATAGATGACGTCTATAGTATAGATGACGTCTATAGTATAGATGACGTCTATAGTATAGATGACGTCTATAGTATAGATGACGTCTATAGTATAGATGACGTCTATAGTATAGATGACGTCTATAGTATAGATGACGTCTATAGTATAGATGACGTCTATAGTATAGATTACGTCTATAGTATAGATGACGTCTATAGTATAGATGACGTCTATAGTATAGATGACGTCTATAGTATAGATGACGTCTATAGTATAGATGACGTCTATAGTTTAGATGACGTCTATAGTAAAGATGACGTCTATAGTATAGATGACGTCTATAGTATAGATGACGTCTATAGTATAGATGAGGTCTATAGTATAGATGACGTCTATAGTATAGATGACGTCTATAGTATAGATGACGTCTTTAGTATAGATGACGTCTATAGTATAGATGACGTCTATAGTATAGATGACGTCTATAGTATAGATGACGTCTGTAGTATAGATGACGTCTATAGTATAGATAACGTCTATAGTATAGATGACGTCTATAGTATAGATGACGTCTATAGTATAGATGACGTCTATAATATAGTTGACGTCTATAGTATAGATGACGTCTATAGTATAGATGACGTCTATAATATAGTTGACGTCTATAGTATAGATGACGTCTATAGTATAGATGACGTCTATAGTATAGATGACGTCTATAGTATAGATGACGTCTATAGTATTGATGACGTCTATAGTATTGATGACGTCTATAGTATAGATGACGTCTATAGTATAGATGACGTCTATAGTATAGATGACGTCTATAGTATAGATGACGTCTATAGTATAGATGACGTCTATAGTATAGATGACGTCTATAGTATAGATGACGTCTATAGTATAGATGACGTCTATAGTATAGATGACGTCTATAGTATAGATGACGTCTATAGTATAGATGACGTCTATAGTATAGATGACGTCTATAGTATAGATGACGTCTATAGTATAGATGACGTCTATAGTATAGATGACGTCTATAGTATAGATGACGTCTATAGTATAGATGACGTCTATAGTATAGATGACGTCTATAGTATAGATTACGTCTATAGTATAGATGACGTCTATAGTATAGATGACGTCTATAGTATAGATGACGTCTATAGTATAGATGACGTCTATAGTATAGATGACGTCTATAGTATAGATGACGTCTATAGTTTAGATGACGTCTATAGTAAAGATGACGTCTATAGTATAGATGACATCTATAGTATAGATGAGTTCTATAGTATAGATGACGTCTATAGTATAGATGACATTTATAGTATAGATGACGTATAGATGACAATGACAGCTATAGTAAAGATGACGTCTATAGTATAGATGACGTCTATAGTATAGATGACGTCTATAGTATAGATGACGTCTATAGTATAGATGACGTCTATAGTATAGATGACGTCTATAGTATAGATGACGTCTATAGTATAGATGAAGTCTATAGTAAAGATGAAGTCTATAGTATAGATGACGTCTATAGTATAGATGACGTCTATAGTATAGATGACGTCTATAGTATAGATGACGTCTATAGTATAGATGACGTCTATAGTATAGATGACGTCTATAGTATAGATGACGTCTATAGTATAGATGACGTCTATAGTATAGATGACGTCTATAGTATAGATGACGTCTATAGTATAGATGACGTCTATAGTATAGATGACGTCAATAGTAAAGATGACGTCTATAGTATAGATGACGCCTATAGTATAGATGACGTCTATAGTATAGATGACGTCTATAGTATAGATGACGTCTATAGTATAGATGACGTCTATAGTATAGATGACGTCTATAGTATAGATGACGTCTATAGTATAGATGACGTCTATAGTATAGATGACGTCTATAGTATAGATAACGTCTATAGTATAGATAACGTCTATAGTATAGATGACGTCTATAGTATAGATGACGTCTATAGTATAGATGATGTCTATAGTAAAGATGACGTCTATAGTATAGATGACGTCTATAGTATAGATGAGGTCTAAAGTATAGATGAGGTCTATAGTATAGATGACGTCTATAGTATAGATAACGTCAATAGTATAGATGACGTCTATAGTATAGATGACGTCTATAGTATAGATGACGTCTATAGTATTGATGATGTCTATAGTATTGATGATGTCTATAGTATTGATGACGTCAATAGAATAGATAACGTCTATAGTATAGATGACGTCTATAGTATAGATGACGTCTATAGTATAGATGACGTCTATAGTATAGATGACGTTTATAGTATAGATGACGTCTATAGTATAGATGACGTCTATAGTATAGATGACGTCTATAGTATAGATGACGTCTATAGTATAGATGACGTCTATAGTACAGATGACGTCTATAGTACAGATAAGGTCTATAGTATATATGACGTCTATAGTATAGATGATGTCTATAGTATAGATGAGTTCTATAGTATAGATGACGTCTATAGTATAGATGACATTTATAGTATAGATGACGTATAGATGACAATGACAGCTATAGTAAAGATGACGTCTATAGTATAGATGACGTCTATAGTATAGATGACGTCTATAGTATAGATGACGTCTATAGTATAGATGACGTCTATAGTATGGATGACGTCTATAGTATAGACGACGTCTATAGTATACATGACGTCTATAGTATAGATGACGTCTATAGTATAGATGACGTCTATAGTATAGATGACGTCTATAGTACAGATGACGTCTATAGTACAGATAAGGTCTATAGTATATATGACGTCTATAGTATAGATGATGTCTATAGTATAGATGACGTCTATAGTATAGATGACATCTATAGTATAGATGACGTCTATAGTATAGATGACGTCTATTATATAGATCACGTCTATAGTATAGATGACGTCTATAGTATAGATGACGTTTATAGTATAGATGACGTCTATAGTATAGATGACGTCTATAGTAAAGATGACGTCTATAGTAAAGATGACGTCTATAGTATAGATGACGTTTATAGTATAGATGACGTCTATAGTATAGATGACGTCTATAGTACAGATGACGTCAATAGTATAGATGACGTCTATAGTATAGATGACGTCTATAGTATAGATGACGTCTATAGTATAGATGACGTCTATAGTATAGATGACGTCTATAGTATAGATGACGTATAGATGACAATGACAGCTATAGTAAAGATGACGTCTATAGTATAGATGACGTCTATAGTATAGATGACGTCTATAGTATAGATGACGTCTATAGTATAGATGACGTCTATAGTATAGATGACGTCTATAGTATAGATGACGTCTATAGTATAGATGACGTTTATAGTATAGATGACGTCTATAGTATAGATGACGTCTATAGTATAGATGACGTCTATAGTATAGATGACGTCTATAGTATAGATGACGTCTATAGTATAGATGACGTCTATAGTATAGATGACGTCTATAGTATAGATGACGTCTATAGTATAGATGACGTCTATAGTATAGATGACGTCTATAGTATAGATGACGTCTATAGTATAGATGACGTCTATAGTATAGATGACGTCTATAGTATAGATGACGTCTATAGTATAGATGACGTCTATAGTATAGATGACGTCTATAGTATAGATGACGTCTATAGTATAGATGACGTCTATAGTATAGATGACGTCTATAGTATAGATGACGTCTATAGTATAGATGACGTCTATAGTATAGATGACGTCTATAGTATAGATGACGTCTATAGTATAGATGACGTCTATAGTATAGATGACGTCTATAGTATAGATGACGTCTATAGTATAGATGACGTCTATAGTATAGATGACGTCTATAGTATAGATGACGTCTATAGTATAGATGACGTCTATAGTATAGATGACGTCTATAGTATAGATGACGTCTATAGTATAGATGACGTCTATAGTAAAGAAGACGTCTATAGTATAGATGACGTCTATAGTATAGATGACAGCTTTAGTATGGATGACAGCTAAAGTATAGATGACGTCTATTGTATAGATGGATGACGTCTATAGTATAGATGACGTCTAAAGTATAGATGACGTCTATAGTATAGATGACGTCTATAGTATAGATGACGTCTATAGTATAGATGACGTCTATAGTATAGATGACGTCTATAGTATAGATGACGTCTATAGTATAGATGACGTCTATGGTATAGATGACGTCTATAGTATAGATGACGTCTATAGTATAGATGAAGTCTATAGTATAGATGACGTCTATAGTATAGATGACGTCTTTAGTATAGATGACGTCTATAGCATAGATGACGTCTATAGTATAGATGACGTCTATAGTATAGATGACGTCTATAGTATAGATGACGTCTATAGTATAGATGACGTCTATAGTATAGATGACGTCTATAGTATAGATGACGTCTATAGTATAGATGACGTCTATAATATAGATGACGTCTATAGTATAGATGACGTCTATAGTATAGATGACGTCTATAGTATAGATGACGTCTATAGTATAGATGACGTCTATAGCATAGATGACGTCTATAGTATAGATGACGTCTATAGTATAGATGACGTCTATAGCATAGATGACGTCTATAGTATAGATGACGTGTATAGTATTGATGACGTCTATAGTATAGATGACGTGTATAGTATTGATGACGTCTATAGTATAGTTGACGTCTATTGCAAAGATGACGTCTATTGCATAGATGACGTGTATAGTATTGATGACGTCTATAGTATAGTTGACGTCTATTGCAAAGATGACGTCTATTGCATAGATGACGTCTATAGTAAAGATGACGTCTATAGTATAGATGACGTCTATAGTATAGACGACGTCTATAGTATGGATGACGTCTATAGTATAGATGACGTCTATAGTATAGATGACGTCTATAGTATAGATGACGTCTATAGTATAGATGACGTCTATAGTATAGATGACGTCTATAATATAGATGACGTCTATAGTATAGATGACGTCTATAGTATAGATGACGTCTATAGTATAGATGACGTCTATAGTATAGATGACGTCTATAGTATAGATGACGTCTATAGTATAGATGACGTCTATAGTATAGATGACGTCTATAGTATAGATGACGTCTATAGTATAGATGACGTCTGTAGTATAGATGACGTCTATAGTATAGATGACGTCTATAGTATAGATGACGTCTATAGTAAAGATGACGTCTATATTATTGATGACGTCTACAGTATTGATGACGTCTATGGTATTGATGATGTCTATAGTATAGATGACGTCTATAGCATAGACGACATCTATAGTATAGATGACTTTTATAATATAGATGACTTTTATAGTATAGGTGACGTCTATATTATAGATGACGTCTATAGTATAGATGACGTCTATAGTATAGATGACGTCTATAGTATAGATGACGTCTATAGTATAGATGACGTCTATAGTATAGATGACGTCTATAGCATAGATGACGTCTATAGTATAGATGACGTGTATAGTATTGATGACGTCTATAGTATAGATGACGTTTATAGTATAGACGACGTCTATAGTATAGATGACGTCTATAGTATAGACGACGTCTATAGTATAGATGACGTCTATAGTATAGATGACGTCTATAGTATAGATGACGTCTATAGTATAGATGACGTCTATAGTATAGATGACGTCTATAGTATAGACGTCGTCTATAGTATAGATGACGTCTATTGTACAGATGACGTCTATAGTATAGATGACGTTTATAGTATAGATGACGTCAATAGTATAGATGACGTCTATAGTATAGATGACGTCTATAGTATAGATGACGTCTATAGTATAGATGACGTCTATAGTATAGATGACGTCTATAGTATAGATGACGTCTATAGTATAGATGACGTCTATAGTATAGATGACGTCTATAGTATAGATGACGTCTATAGTATAGATGACGTCTATAGTATAGATGACGTCTATAGTATAGATGACGTCTATAGTATAGATGATGTCTATAGTATAGATGACGTCTATAGTATAGATGACGTCTATAGCATAGATGACGTCTATAGTATAGATGACGTCTATAGTATAGATGACGTTTATAGTATTAATGACGTCTATAGTATTGATGACGTCTATAGTATTGATGATGTCTATAGTATTGATGATGTCTATAGTATTGATGACGTCAATAGTATAGATGACGTCTATAGTATAGATGACGTCTATACTGTAGATGACGTCTATAGTATAGATGACGTCTATACTATAGATGACGTCTATAGTATAGATGACGTCTATAGTATAGATGACGTCTTTAGTATAGTATAGATGACGTCTATAGTATAGATGACGTCTATACTATAGATGACGTCTATAGTATAGATGACGTCTATAGTATAGATGACGTCTATAGTATAGATGACGTCTATAGTATAGATGACGTCTATAGTATAGATGACGTCTATAGTATAGATGACGTCTATAGTATAGATGACGTCTATAGTATAGATGACGTCTATAGTATAGATGACGTCTATAGTAAAGATGACGTCTATATTATAGATGACGCCTATAGTATAGATGACGTCTATAGTATAGATGACGTCTATAGTACAGATGACGTCTATAGTACAGACGACGTCTATAGTACAGACGACGTCTATAGTATAGATGACGTCTATAGTATAGATGACGTCTATAGTATAGATGAAGTCTATAGTATAGATGAAGTCTATAGTATAGATGACGTCTATAGAATAGATGACGTCTATAGTATAGATGACGTCTATAGTATTGATGACGTCTATAGTATTGATGACGTCTATAGTGTTGATGACGTCTATAGTATAGATGACGTCTATAGTATAGATGACGTCTATAGTATAGATGACGTCTATAGTATAGATGACGTCTATAGTATAGATGACGTCTATAGTATAGATGACGTCTATAGTATAGATGACGTCTATAGTATAGATGACGTCTATAGTATAGATGACGTCTATAGTATAGATAACGTCTATAGTATAGATGACGTCTATAGTATAGATGACGTCTATAGTATAGATGACGTCTATTGTATAGATGACGTCTATAGTATAGATGACTTTTATAGTATAGATGACTTTTATAGTATAGATGACGTGTATAGTATAGATGACGTCTATAGTATAGATGACGTCTATAGTATAGATGACGTCTATAGTATTGATGACGTCTATAGTATAGATGACGTCTATAGTATAGATGATGTCTATAGTATAGATGACGTCTATAGTATAGATGACGTCTATAGTATAGATGACGTCTATAGTATAGATGACGTCTATAGTATAGATGACGTCTATAGTATAGGTGACGTCTATAGTATAGATGACGTCTATAGTATAGATGACGTCTATAGTATAGATGACGTCTATAGTATAGATGACGTCTATAGTATAGATGACGTCTATAGTATAGATGACGTCTATAGTATAGATGAAGTCTATAGTATAGATGAATTCTATAGTATAGATGACTTTTATAGTATAGATGACGTGTATAGTATAGATGACGTCTATAGTATAGATGACGTCTATAGTATAGATGACGTCTATAGTATTGATGACGTCTATAGTATAGATGACGTCTATAGTATAGATGATGTCTATAGCATAGATGACGTCTATAGTATAGATGACGTCTATAGCATAGATGACGTCTATAGTATAGATGACGTCTAAAGTATTGATGACGTCTATAGTATAGTTGACGTCTATTGCATAGATGACGTCCATAGTATAGATGACGTCTATAGTATAGATGACGTCTATAGTATAGATGACGTCTATTGTATAGATGACGTCTATTGTATAGATGACGTCTATAGCATAGATGACGTCTATAGTATAGATGACGTCTAAAGTATTGATGACGTCTATAGTATAGTTGACGTCTATTGCATAGATGACGTCTATTGCATTAATGACGTCTATTGCGTAGATGACGTCCATAGTATAGATGACGTCTATAGTATAGATGACGTCTATAGTATAGATGACGTCTATAGTATAGATGACGTCTATAGTATAGATGACGTCTATGGTATAGATGACGTCTATGGTATAGATGACGTCTATAGTATAGATGACGTCTATAGTATAGATGACGTCTATAGTATAGATGACGTCTATAGTATAGATGACGTCTATAGTATAGATGACGTCTATAGTATAGATGACGTCTATAGTATAGATGACGTCTATAGCATAGATGACGTCTAAAGTATTGATGACGTCTATAGTATAGTTGACGTCTATTGCATAGATGACGTCTATAGTATAGATGACGTCTATGGTATAGATGACGTCTATAGTATAGATGACGTCTATAGTATAGATGACGTCTATAGTATAGATGACGTCTATAGTATAGATGACGTCTATAGTATAGATGACGTCTATAGTATAGATGACGTCTATAGTATAGATGACGTCTATAGTATAGATGACGTCTATAGTATAGATGACGTCTATAGTATAGATGACGTCTAAAGTATAGATGACGTCTATAGTATAGATGACGTCTATAGTATAGATGACGTCTATAGTATAGATGACGTCTATAGTATAGATGACGTCTATAGTATAGATGAAGTCTATAGTATAGATGACGTCTATAGTATAGATGACGTCTATAGTATAGATGACGTCTATAGTTTAGATGACATCTATAGTATAGATGACATCTATAGTATAGATGACGTCTATAGTATAGATGACGTCTATAGTATAGACGACATCTATAGTATAGATGACTTCTATAGTATAGATGACGTCTAAAGTATAGATGACGTCTATAGTATTGATGACGTCTATAGTATTGATGACGTCTATAGTGTTGATGACGTCTATAGTATAGATGACGTCTATAGTATAGATGACGTCTATAGTATAGATGACGTCTATAGTATAGATGACGTCTATAGTATAGATGACGTCTATAGTATAGATGAAGTCTATAGTATAGATGAAGTCTATAGTATAGATGACGTCTATAGTATAGATGACGTCTATAGTATAGATGACGTCTATAGTATAGATGACATCTATAGTTTAGATGACATCTATAGTATAGATGACGTCTATAGTATAGATGACGTCTATAGTATAGACGACATCTATAGTATAGATTACTTCTATAGTATAGATGACGTCTAAAGTATAGATGACGTCTATAGTATTGATGACGTCTATAGTGTTGATGACGTCTATAGTATAGATGACTTTTATAGTATAGATGACGTCTATAGTATAGATGACGTCTATAGTATAGATGACGTCTATAGTATAGATGACGTCTATAGTATAGATGACGTCTATAGTATAGATGACGTCTATAGTATAGATAACGTCTATAGTATAGATGACGTCTATAGTATAGATGACGTCTATAGTATAGATGAAGTCTATAGTATAGATGACGTCTATAGTATAGATGACTTTTAAAGTATAGATGACTTTTATAGTATAGATGACGTGTATAGTATAGATGACGTCTATAGTATAGATGACGTCTATAGTATAGATGACGTCTATAGTATTGATGACGTCTATAGTATAGATGACGTCTATAGTATAGATGATGTCTATAGCATAGATGACGTCTATAGTATAGATGACGTCTATAGCATAGATGACGTCTATAGTATAGATGACGTCTAAAGTATTGATGACGTCTATAGTATAGTTGACGTCTATTGCATAGTTGACGTCTATTGCATAGATGACGTCTATTGCATAGATGACGTCCATAGTATAGATGACGTCTATAGTATAGATGACGTCTATAGTATAGATGACGTCTATGGTATAGATGACGTCTATAGTATAGATGACGTCTATAGTATAGATGACGTCTATAGTATAGATGACGTCTATAGTATAGATGACGTCTATAGTATAGATGACGTCTATAGTATAGATGACGTCTATAGTATAGATGACGTCTATAGTATAGATGACGTCTATAGTATAGATGACGTCTATAGTATAGATGACGTCTATAGTATAGATGACGTCTATAGTATATATGACGTCTATAGTATAGATGACGTCTATAGTATAGATGACGTCTATAGTATAGATGCCGTCTATAGTATAGATGCCGTCTATAGTATAGGTGCCGTCTATAATATAGATGACGTCTATAGTATAGATAACGTCTATAGTATAGATGACGTCTATAGTATAGATGACGTCTATAGTATAGATGAAGTCTATAGTATAGATGACGTCTATAGTATAGATGACTTTTAAAGTATAGATGACTTTTATAGTATAGATGACGTGTATAGTATAGATGACGTCTATAGTATAGATGACGTCTATAGTATAGATGACGTCTATAGTATTGATGACGTCTATAGTATAGATGACGTCTATAGTATAGATGATGTCTATAGCATAGATGACGTCTATAGTATAGATGACGTCTATAGCATAGATGACGTCTATAGTATAGATGACGTCTAAAGTATTGATGACGTCTATAGTATAGTTGACGTCTATTGCATAGATGACGTCTATTGCATAGATGACGTCCATAGCATAGATGATGTCTATAGTATAGATGACGTCTAAGGTATTGATGACGTCTATAGTATAGTTGACGTCTATTGCATAGATGACGTCTATTGCATAGATGACGTCCATAGTATAGATGACGTCTATAGTATAGATGACGTCTATAGTATAGATGACGTCTATGGTATAGATGACGTCTATAGTATAGATGACGTCTATAGTATAGATGACGTCTATAGTATAGATGACGTCTATAGTATAGATGACGTCTATAGTATAGATGACGTCTATAGTATAGATGACGTCTATAGTATAGATGACGTCTATAGTATAGATGACGTCTATAGTATAGATGACGTCTATAGTATAGATGACGTCTATAGTATAGATGACGTCTATAGAATAGATGACGTCTATAGTATAGATGACGTCTATAGCATAGATGACGTCTATAGTATAGTTGAAGACTATAGTATAGTTGACGTCTATTGCATAGATGACGTCTATTGCATAGATGACGTCCATAGTATAGATGACGTCTATAGTATAGATGACGTCTATAGTATAGATGACGTCTATGGTATAGATGACGTCTATAGTATAGATGACGTCTATAGTATAGATGACGTCTATAGTATAGATGACGTCTATAGTATAGATGACGTCTATAGTATAGATGACGTCTATAGTATAGATGACGTCTATAGTATAGATGACGTCTATAGTATAGATGACGTCTATAGTATAGATGACGTCTATAGTATATATGACGTCTATAGTATAGATGACGTCTATAGTATAGATGACGTCTATAGTATAGATGCCGTCTATAGTATAGATGCCGTCTATAGTATAGGTGCCGTCTATAATATAGATGACGTCTATAGTATAGATGACGTCTATAGTATAGATGACGTCTAAGGTATAGATGACTTCTATAGTATAGATGACGTCTAAAGTATAGATGACGTCTATAGTATAGATGACGTCTACAGTATAGATGACGTCTATAGTATAGATGACGTCTAAAGTATTGATGACGTCTATAGTATAGTTGACGTCTATTGCATAGATGACGTCTATTGCATAGATGACGTCCATAGTATAGATGACGTCTATAGTATAGATGACGTCTATAGTATAGATGACGTCTATAGTATAGATGACGTCTATGGTATAGATGACGTCTATAGTATAGATGACGTCTATAGTATAGATGACGTCTATAGTATAGATGACGTCTATAGTATAGATGACGTCTATAGTATAGATGACGTCTATAGTATAGATGACGTCTATAGTATAGATGACGTCTATAGTATATATGACGTCTATAGTATAGATGACGTCTATAGTATAGATGACGTCTATAGTATAGATGCCGTCTATAGTATAGATGCCGTCTATAGTATAGATGCCGTCTATAGTATAGGTGCCGTCTATAATATAGATGACGTCTATAGTATAGATGACGTCTATAGTATAGATGACGTCTAAGGTATAGATGACTTCTTTAGTATAGATGACGTCTAAAGTATAGATGACGTCTATAGTATAGATGACGTCTACAGTATAGATGACGTTTATAGTATAGATGACGTCTATAGTTTTGATGACGACTATAGTATAGATGACGTCTACAGTATAGATGACGTCTATAGTATAGATGACGTCTATAGTATAGATGACGTCTATAGTATAGATGACCTCTATAGTATAGATGACGTCTATATTATAGATGACCTCTATAGTATAGATGACGTCTATAGTATAGACGTCTATAGTATAGATGAAGTCTATAGTATAGATGACGTCGATAGAATAGATGACTTTTATAGTATTGATGACTTTTATAGTATAGATGACGTCTATAGTATAGATGACGTCTATAGCATAGACGACGTCTATAGTATAGATGACGTCTATAGCATAGATGACGTCTATAGTATAGATGACGTCTATAGTATTGATGATGTCTATAGCATAGATGACGTCTATAGTATAGATGACGTCTATAGCATAGATGACGTCTATAGTATAGATGACGTCTAAAGTATTGATGACGTCTATAGTATAGTTGACGTCTATTGCATAGATGACGTCTATTGCATAGATGACGTCCATAGTATAGATTACGTCTATAGTATAGATGACGTCTATAGTATAGATGACGTCTATAGTATAGATGACGTCTATAGTATAGATGACGTCTATAGTATAGATGACGTCTATAGTATAGATGATGTCTATAGTATAGATGACGTCTATAGTATAGATGATGTCTATAGTATAGATGACGTCTATAGTATAGATGACGTCTATAGTATAGATGACGTCTATAGTATAGATGACGTCTATAGTATAGATGACATCTATAGTATAGATGACGTCTATAGTATATATGACGTCTATAGTATAGATGACGTCTATAGTATAGATGACGTCTATAGTATAGATGACGTCTATAGTATAGATGCCGTCTATAGTATAGGTGCCGTCTATAGTATAGGTGCCGTCTATAGTATAGATGACATCTATAGTATAGATGACGTCTATAGTATAGATGACGTCTATAGTATAGATTACGTCTATAGTATAGATGACGTCTATAGTATAGATGACGTCTATAGTATTGCTGACGTCTATAGTATAGATGACGTCTAAAGTATAGATGACGTCTATAGTATAGATGACGTCTACAGTATAGATGACGTTTATAGTATAGATGACGTCTATAGTTTTGATGACGTCTATAGTATAGATGACGTCTACAGTATAGATGACGTCTATAGTATAGATGACGTCTATAGTATAGATGACCTCTATAGTCTAGATGACGTCTATAGTATAGATGACGTCTATAGTATAGATGACCTCTATAGTATAGATGACGTCTATAGTATAGATGACGTCAATAGTATAGATGACGTCTATAGTATAGATGACGTCTATAGTATAGATGACGTGTATAGTATAGATGACGTCTATAGCATAGATGACGTCTAAAGTATAGATGACGTCTATAGTATAGATGACGTCTATAGTATTGATGACGTCTATAGTATTGATGACGTCTATAGTATTGATGACGTCTATAGTATTGATGATGTCTATAGTATTGATATGTCTATAGTATAGATGACGTCTATAGTATAGATGACGTCTATAGTATAGATGACGTCTATTGCATAGATGACGTCCATAGTATAGATGACGTCTATAGTATAGATGACGTCTATAGTAGAGATGATGTCTATAGCATAGATGACGTCCATAGTATAGATGACCTCTATAGTATAGATGACGTCTATAGTATAGATGACGTCTATAGTATAGATAACGTCTATAGTATAGATGACGTCTATAGTATAGATGACGTCTATAGTATAGATGACTTTTATAGTATAGATGACTTTTATAGTATAGATGACGTCTATAGTATAGATGACGTCTATAGTATAGATGACGTCTATAGTATAGATGACGTCTATAGTATAGATGACGTCTATAGTATAGATAACGTCTATAGTATAGATGACGTCTATAGTATAGATGACTTTTATAGCATAGATGACTTTTATAGTATAGATGACGTGTATAGTATAGATGACGTCTATAGTATAGATGACGTCTATAGTATAGATGACGTCTATAGTATAGATGACGTCTATAGTATAGATGATGTCTATAGCATAGATGACGTCTATAGTATAGATGACGTCTATAGCATAGATGACGTCTATAGTATAGATGTCGTCTAAAGTATTGATGACGTCTATAGTATAGTTGACGTCTATTGCATAGATGACGTCTATTGCATAGATGACGTCCATAGTATAGATGACGTCTATAGTATAGATGACGTCTATAGTATAGATGACGTCTATAGTATAGATGACGTCTATGGTATAGATGACGTCTATAGTATAGATGACGTCTATAGTATAGATGACGTCTATAGTATAGATGACGTCTATAGTATAGATGACGTCTATAGTATAGATGACGTCTATAGTATAGATGACGTCTATAGCATAGATGACGTCTATAGTATAGATGACGTCTAAAGTATTGATGACGTCTATAGTATAGTTGACGTCTATTGCATAGATGACGTCTATTGCATAGATGACGTCTATTGCATAGATGACGTCCATAGTATATATGACGTGTATAGTATAGATGACGTCTATAGTATAGATGACGTCTATAGTATAGATGACGTCTATAGTAAAGATGACGTCTATATTATAGATGACGTTTATAGTATAGATGACGTCTATAGTATACATGACGTCTATAGTATAGATGACGTTTATAGTATTGATGACGTCTATAGTATTGATGATGTCTATAGTATTGATGACGCCAATAGTATAAATGACGACTATACTATAGATGACGTCTTTAGTATAGTATAGATGACGTCTATAGTATAGATGACGTCTATAGTATAGATGACGTCTATAGTATAGATGACGTCTATAGTATAGATGACGTCTTTAGTATAGTATAGATGACGTCTATAGTATAGATGACGTCTATAGTATAGATGACGTCTATAGTATAGATGACGTCTATAGTAGAGATGGCGTCTATAATATAGATGGCGTCTATAGTATAGATGACGTCTATAGTATAGATGACGTCTATAGTATAGATGACGTCTATAGTATAGATGACGTCTATAGTATAGATGACGTCTATAGTATAGATGACGTCTATAGTATAGATGACGTCTATAGTATCTATAAAAACTCAAATCATCTTTTCTAATCCCACTCACATTTAAAACTCAAAAGCCCTTTTTAATTTGTTTTCCTTGTGCTTTCCGTAAAGCTTAATTCTCGTTTGCTATCATAGTCTTTTTTCTTCATTTGCTTTAATAGCTAATATCCACACAGGAATTGTGCGACAGGCGGTGGTTCTGTGGTAAGATCCTTGAGTGTTGTGTACGGTGACCAAGGTTCGAGCCCCGATAAATTCAATTTAATTTTACTTTTTTTTTTGTATATAATATATATTTCATTATTATTAATTTTACGAGACATTAGGTACTTCTCTCGTTGCTTCTGTTTAGCTAAAAAAAAATTATTTTATTATGGCTTGTTCGGCTGAAAGGTGCTGTGAAAGCAAGGCTAACATCCCTCTTTTTACTTGCTATGGTCCTTGCGGCAACTTATTTCATGCTAAATGCGTTGGCTCTACCACTGCATTTCTTGAGAAGGTAAATTCCTCCGACGTAGCCTTTTGGTACAGCCCTCCATGCAAAAGGATATCGCTCTCCCAGTTAGCTTTTAAGATATCTTCCTTCAAGCAGGATATCACTAAGTTGTCTAATAACTTCAGTGATTTACTTCAAAGTTTTAATTGTGTAGTAAAAAACGTTGCCTCATTCTCTGAGTACAATTACTCGTGTGACGCTTCCACTTCGACAGATTTTGAGAATCACTCTTACGTTAGTTCTGTAGACAAATCGAACGCCTCGACTTCTACCGACTTTCAACCATCAGATTTGTCTTCAGAAAAGTGCCCTGACCAAGGTACTTCGTCCATCCCAGGTCCGTCCGAAATTCACTTGTCTAGGACTAGTACTGCTGTTTTAGATGATTCGTCTAACCATACCTTATCTCACCCTAAGCGTGTTAATCTGAGGCGTCGTAAAAACAACAATAAAGAGATTGTTTCGTCTCACACTTCAACGATTGTTGTTCCTCAAACTACAATCGAACCATCTAGTGGGCCTGCTGTTGAATATGCCAACACCTTAGAATCTGTCCCCAGACCTAAATCTGTATTTATTTCAAGACTGAAACCCGAGACCACACCTGGTGACATTATTCATCATCTGATATCTCAAAAGGTCGTTGCTAACGTAAACTTGGTCAGCTGTATGAAACTTAGCAAGCCTGATAGTTTCGTATCTTCATTCAAAATAGTTGTTCCTCCTTCTATCTTTGAGTCAATCTGTGATCATAGGCTTTGGCCGTCTAACACTCTAGTCAAAGAGTTTGCATACAGGCCCTCAAAATCTAAGCAACCAAATAATATTTCAAAAAACTAAATAGTAGACTATGTTTTTTTTATCAAAATGTAAGATCCATCCGTAGCAAACATAAAACAGATGATATATTTAAAAATTCTTTGGTTTTTCCGCATGATGTCATTACTTTGACTGAAACATGGCTTAATGCTAGCACTAGAAGAGATCGTTATAAAGATGATCTCGAAGCGTTAGGCGGTGGAATTTTAATTGCTGTTCGGGATCATATCACCTCGGACAAAGTTAAATTTCCATTTACTGTTAATGCCGAAGTTTTATGTGTCAAACTTGACATTTTACTCAAATTCGTATATGTTGTTAATGTGTACATCCCCCCCGATAGTCCCGTTGAAATTTATTCTGAGCTTGCTAAGGCCCTTGAGTTTATATTTCATTTAGCCTGTGGACAAAGTACGGTATTGCTCTTTGGGGATTTTAACCTTCCTGCTTTGAAATGGGTCTTATCTGATGATGTTTCGCATTTCATTCCTCATATTTCGTCACCACATGCAGCACTTAACAAGTTAGATAACATTATTTCTTTTGACTTACAGCAAGTAAGCTGTATAAAAAACATAAATAATCGAATACTCGATTTGGTCTTTACTTCTGACGCAATTAGTACTGTTGCTTGTAAATCCAAGTGCAGCATTACTAAGATAGATACTCACCATCCCCCGTTGGATGTTTTTCTTGACTTGAACTGTCACATACATGAGAATGTCCACTCATTTGACTGTTCATACACTTTTGACTTCCGAAAGGCTAACTTTCGCACACTATCTGACGAACTGAATAAATCCGGTATTTCTAATATAGTTTGCTCCAGTGACCTTGAGCACTCTGTAGAAAAATTTTATTCTATACTCAATACCTGTATCAATAATACTATACCTATAAAGAAAAACAAGAACTCTCACTTCAGCCACCCATGGTATACCAAGGAACTGAAAGTCCTACGTAATAAACGCAATAAAGCATGGAAAAAGTACATCACAAATTTGAGTACATTTGACCTTGATAATTTCATGTTTCATTTCAGTGAATTCAATGCTCTCGCAGAGCGTTTGTATTACAACTAAAAATAAATAAATAAATAGAGTGGCGCAACAGCTCGATGTGAACCAGGGCCAACTTCTCAACAATGTATGCTGCGTGTGTTGATTTCTTCACATACAAGGGGACCTACAATTTTTTGCCGAATCCGAACGGCAGTTTGAGAAGTTTTTCAAGACAATTGATACTCTCGGAGGGCTTGTCAAATCCTCGCGGAGGTGGGGACCGTGAAAAAGAACAAGTCTTTTTTTTTTTTTTCAGGTGACAATGGCAGGATTCGAACCCAGACCTCCGGCGTAGTAAGCACACACACTAACCACTACGCCACGGGACCCCACAATGTATTACAACTATGTTTCTCAAATTGGTTCAGATTTTAAAACTAATCCCAGGGAATTTTGGAAGTTTGTTAACTCTAAAAGAAAAGTTGATGGCTATCCATCCACTCTCAAATATAATGGCAGTTCTTCCAACGATCCTGGCACGATATGCAATTTTTTCGCTGATCACTTTTCCAAATCATTTAGAGATTCTCCATTTACTGTCGACACTGATTATTTTAAATATCTCACAGAATCTGCTCAAGTTAATTTTTGTGATATACCAGTACATTTAGAAACTATTTATGAGCTCTTGTCTAGCCTTAAAGACGATTGTTCTACTGGTCCAGACGGTATACCACCTATCGTTTTAAAAAACTGTAAGGATGTTCTTGCCACTCCTTTACAAAATTTATTCAAACTTTCGCTATCGTCCGGTCACTTCCCCTCCATGTGGAAACTCTCATTTATTACGCCTGTCTTTAAAAAAGGTGTTAAATGTGATATTGTGAACTACAGGCCGATTGCTAAACTTTCAACCATTCCAAAAGTGTTTGAAAAATTAATTTGCGATAGCCTTATATTTTACTGCCGAAACATAATTTGCAAAGAACAGCATGGTTTCGTTAAAAATAGGTCTACCGTAACTAACCTTTTATCGTTTTATAAAAAATGTTCTGATGCAGTAGAAAATGGCTTCGAGGCTGATTGCGTTTACACCGACTTTTCCAAAGCTTTTGATTTGATTTCGCATGAAATTATTGGTTTTAAGCTTACTTCTCTTGGCTTTCCACCAAATTTCATCTGTTGGATTATGTCTTATCTTCATTTAAGATCTTACCAAGTTAAATTTAGAGGACTTTTTTCAGTTTCTTTTCCTGCCATTTCCGGCGTTCCCCAGGGAAGTCATCTAGGCCCACTCTTATTCATTCTTGCTATAAACGATGCGCCTTCGTGTGTCGCTTATAGCGAAATTCTATCATATGCAGACGACATGAAGATATCTAGAACTATTAAGAGTTCTGATGACCATGTTCTTCTTCAGACTGATATAAACAGCTTTGCTACATGGTGTAACAAAAACGGTCTTTTCCTCAATCCAGCTAAGTGTCAAGTTATCACTTTTTCTAAAAAGCGTATCGTAACAACATTCTCTTACTCCATCAGTGAGCATGCTCTTTGCCGTGTTGAACATTTTAAGGATCTTGGTGTTTTCTTTAGTCAAAACCTTGACTTTTCAAAACACATAAACTACATTGTAAATAAATCCAATTGCATGCTTGGCTTTATTAAGCGTTGGTCTAAAGAATTTAATGACCCTTACGTCACGCTTTCCCTTTACAATAGCTTTGTTCGTACTCACCTTGAATACGCTTCACAAGTGTGGTCTCCATCGCAAGTATGCCATACGAATAGGATCGAGGCGATCCAGCGGAGGTTCATTCGGTTCGCGCTCAGGGGACTTCCCTGGGAAGATCCACTCAATCTCCCCTTATACTTCGACCGGCTTAAATTGCTTAACATTCAAAGTCTCTCCCAAAGACGGATAAATAATGACTTGATTTTTATTCAGCAATTGATCCAAGGTCTAATAGATGCACCGGACCTTCTATCTAGTATAAGCTTTAAATTTCGTGGAGGCTCTCATAACCTCCGAAGAATTCAGCTTTTACACGTTCCACGGCACAGAACAAATTATGGGAAAAATGAGCCTATAAGCCGTATGTGTTCCACCTACAACGCACATACCAGTATTTTAGAGTTTGACATGGACAAAGCCAAACTTAAGAGGCTGCTTCGGTGTAATTCGTCTAAATATTAAATATACTTTTATTTTTATGTTTTTTTTTTTACTTGTGTTCGTAACTAATTTTTATCTGTTGTAATAATAATGTTTCTATCATTTGCTTTTTTGTAATTCTTAGTGTTTTGTGTTTGGTGCAAGTTTATGTTTGATTTATTAAACACTAACACTTGCACTAACTGATGAGCCCGTGTTGGCAGTTTTCTGCTTGGCAAATTTCTGCTGCAGATATTGTTTGTATTAAACAAACTGCATCACAGTTCTGATAGTGTATAGTATAGATGACGTCTATAGTATAGATGACGTCTATAGTATAGATGACGTCTATAGTATAGATGACGTCTATAGTATAGATGACGTCTATAGTATAGATGACGTCTATAGTATAGATGACGTCTATAGTATAGATGACGTCTATAGTATAGATGACGTCTATAGTATAGATGACGTCTATAGTATAGATGTCATCTATCTATACTATATATAGATGTCATATACCTATGACGTCTATAGTATAGATGACGTCTATAGTATAGATGACGTCTATAGTATAGATGACGTCTATAGTATAGATGACGTCTATAGTATAGATGACGTCTATAGTATAGATGACGTCTATAGTATAGATGACGTCTATAGTATAGATGACGTCTATAGTATAGATGACGTCTATAGTATAGATGACGTTTATAGTATTGATGACGTTTATAGTATTGATGATGTCTATAGTATTGATGATGTCTATAGTATTGATGACGTCAATAGTATAGATGACGTCTATAGTATAGATGACGTCTATAGTATAGATGACGTCTATAGTATAGATGTCATCTATCTATACTATATATAGATGTCATATATCTATGACGTCTATAGTATAGATGACGTCTATAGTATAGATGACGTCTATAGTATAGATGACGTCTATACCATAGACGACGTCTATAGTATAGATGTCGTCTATATTATAGATGACGTCTATAGTATAGATGACGTCTATAGTATAGATGACGTCTATAGTATAGATGACGTCTATAGTATAGATGACGTCTATAGTATAGATGACGTCTATAGTATAGATGACGTCTATATTATAGATGACGTCTATAGTATAGATGACGTCTATAGTATAGATGACGTCTATAGTATAGATGACGTCTATAGTATAGATGATGTCTATAGTATAGATGACGTCTATAGTATAGATGACGTCTATAGTATAGACGACGTCTATATTATAGATGACGTCTATAGTATAGATGACGTCTATAGTATAGATGACGTCTATATTATAGATGACGTCTATAGTATAGATGACGTCTATAGTATAGATGACGTCTATAGTATAGATGACGTCTATAGTATAGATGACGTCTATAGTATAGATGACGTCTATAGTATAGATGACGTCTATAGTATAGATGACGTCTATAGTATAGATGACGTCTATAGTATAGATGACGTCTATAGTATAGATGACGTCTATAGTATAGATGACGTCTATAGTATAGATGACGTCTATAGTATAGATGACGTCTATAGTATAGATGACGTCTATAGTATAGATGACGTCAATAGTATAGATTACGTCTATAGTATAGATGACGTCTATAGTATAGATGACGTCGTCTATAGTATAGATGACGTCAATAGTATAGATGACGTCTATACTATAGACGACGTCTATAGTATAGATGACGTCTATATTATAGATGACGTCTATAGTATAGATGACGTCTATAGTATAGATGACGTCTATAGTATAGATGACGTCTATAGTATAGATGACGTCTATAGTATAGATGACGTCTATAGTATAGATGACGTCTATACCATAGACGACGTCTATAGTATAGATGTCGTCTATATTATAGATGACGTCTATAGTATAGATGACGTCTATAGTATAGATGACGTCTATAGTATAGATGACGTCTATAGTATAGATGACGTCTATAGTATAGATGACGTCTATAGTATAGATGACGTCTATAGTATAGATGACGTCTATATTATAGATGACGTCTATAGTATAGATGACGTCTATAGTATAGATGACGTCTATAGTATAGATGACGTCTATAGTATAGATGATGTCTATAGTATAGATGACGTCTATAGTATAGATGACGTCTATAGTATAGACGACGTCTATATTATAGATGACGTCTATAGTATAGATGACGTCTATAGTATAGATGACGTCTATATTATAGATGACGTCTATAGTATAGATGACGTCTATAGTATAGATGACGTCTATAGTATAGATGACGTCTATAGTATAGATGACGTCTATAGTATAGATGACGTCTATAGTATAGATGACGTCTATAGTATAGATGACGTCTATAGTATAGATGACGTCTATAGTATAGATGACGTCTATAGTATAGATGACGTCTATAGTATAGATGACGTCTATAGTATAGATGACGTCTATAGTATAGATGACGTCTATAGTATAGATGACGTCTATAGTATAGATGACGTCTATAGTATAGATGACGTCTATAGTATAGATGACGTCTATAGTATAGATGACGTCAATAGTATAGATTACGTCTATAGTATAGATGACGTCTATAGTATAGATGACGTCGTCTATAGTATAGATGACGTCAATAGTATAGATGACGTCTATACTATAGACGACGTCTATAGTATAGATGACGTCTATATTATAGATGACGTCTATAGTATAGATGACGTCTATAGTATAGATGACGTCTATAGTATAGATGACGTCTATAGTATAGATGACGTCTATAGTATAGATGACGTCTATAGTATAGATGACGTCTATAGTATAGATGACGTCTATAGTATAGATGACGTCTATAGTATAGATGACGTCTATAGTATAGATGACGTCTATAGTATAGATGACGTCTATAGTATAGATGACGTCTATAGTATAGATGACGTCTATAGTATAGATGACGTCTATAGTATAGATGACGTCTATAGTATAGATGACGTCTATAGTATAGATGACGTCTATAGTATAGATGACGTCTATAGTATAGATGACGTCTATAGTATAGATGACGTCTATAGTATAGATGACGTCTATAGTATAGATGACGTCTATAGTATAGATTACGTCTATAGTATAGATGACGTCTATAGTATAGATGACGTCTATAGTATAGATGACGTCTATAGTATAGATGACGTCTATAGTATAGATGACGTCTATACTATAGACGACGTCTATAGTATAGATGACGTCTATAGTATAGACGACGTCTATAGTATAGATGACGTCTATAGTATAGATGACGTCTATGGTATAGATGACGTCTATAGTATAGATGACGTCTATAGTATAGATGACGTCTATAGTATAGATGACGTCTATAGTATAGATGACGTCTATAGTATAGATGACGTCTATAGTATAGATGACGTCTATAGTATAGATGACGTCTATAGTATAGATGACGTCTATAGTATAGATGACGTCTATAGT
This sequence comes from Neoascia interrupta, assembly GCA_947623515.1. Classification (NCBI taxonomy): domain Eukaryota; kingdom Metazoa; phylum Arthropoda; class Insecta; order Diptera; family Syrphidae; genus Neoascia; species Neoascia interrupta. The sequence goes on from CANQKQ010000033.1 coordinate 690,994, forward strand.
ATAGATGACGTCTATAGTATAGATGACGTCTATAGCATAGATGACGTCTATAGTATAGATGACGTCTATAGTATAGATGACGTCTATAGAATAGATGACGTCTATAGTATAGACGACGTCTATAGTATAGATGACGTCCTTAGTATAGATGACGTCTATAGTATAGATGACGTCTATAGCATAGATGACGTCTATAGTATAGATGACGTCTATAGTATTGATGACGTCTTCAGTATTGATGACGTCTATGGTATTGATGATGTCTATAGTATAGATGACGTCTATAGCATAGACGACATCTATAGTTTAGATGACATCTATAGTATAGATGACTTTTATAATATAGATGACTTTTATAGCATAGGTGACGTCTATATTATAGATGACGTCTATAGTATAGATGACGTCTATAGTATAGATGACGTCTATAGTATTGATGACGTCTATAGTATAGATGACGTCTATAGTATAGATGACGTCTATAGTATAGATGACGTCTATAGTATAGATGACGTCTATAGTATAGATGACGTCTATAGTATAGATGACGTCTATAGTATAGATGAAGTCTATAGTATAGATGACGTCTATAGTATAGATGACGTCTATAGTATAGATGACGTCTATATTATAGATGACGTCTATAGTATAGATGACGTCTATAGCATAGATGACGTCTATAGCATAGATGACGTCTATAGTATAGATGACGTCTATAGTATTGATGACGTCTACAGTATTGATGACGTCTATGGTATTGATGATGTCTATAGTATAGATGACGTCTATAGTATAGATGACGTCTATAGTATAGATGACGTCTATAGTATAGATGACGTCTATAGTATAGATGACGTGTATAGTATAGATGACGTCTATAGTATAGATGACGTCTATAGTATAGATGAAGTCTATAGTATAGATGACGTCTATAGTATAGATGACGTCTATAGTATAGATGACGTCTATAGTATAGATGACGTCTATAGTATAGATGACGTCTATAGTATAGATGACGTCTATAGTATAGATGACGTCTATAGTATAGATGACGTCTATAGTATAGATGACGTCTATAGTATAGATGACGTCTATAGTATAGATGACGTCTATAGTATTGATGACGTCTATAGTATAGATGACGTCTATAGTATAGATGACGTCTATATTATAGATGACGTCTATAGTATAGATGACGTCTATAGTATTGATGACGTCTATGGTATTGATGATGTCTATAGTATAGATGACGTCTATAGCATAGACGACATCTATAGTTTAGATGACATCTAAAGCTTAGATGACATCTATAGTATAGATGACTTTTATAGTATAGGTGACGTCTATATTATAGATGACGTCTATAGTATAGATGACGTCTATAGTATAGATGACGTCTATAGTATTGATGACGTCTATAGTATAGATGACGTCTATAGTATAGATGACGTCTATAGTATAGATGACGTCTATAGTATAGATGACGTCTATAGTATAGATGACGTCTATAGTATAGATGACGTCTATAGTATAGATGACGTCTATAGTATAGATGACGTCTATAGTATAGATGACGTCTATAGTATAGATGACGTCTATAGTATAGATGACGTCTATAGTATAGATGACGTCTGTAGTATAGATGACGTCTATAGTATAGATGACGTCTATAGTATAGATGACGTCTATAGCATAGATGACGTCTATAGCATAGATGACGTCTATAGTATAGATGACGTCTATAGTATTGATGACGTCTACAGTATTGATGACGTCTATGGTATTGATGATGTCTATAGTATAGATGACGTCTATAGTATAGATGACGTCTATAGTATAGATGACGTGTATAGTATAGATGACGTCTATAGTATAGATGAAGTCTATAGTATAGATGAAGTCTATAGTATAGATGACGTCTATAGTATAGATGACGTCTATAGTATAGATGACGTCTATAGTATAGATGACGTCTATAGTATAGATGACGTCTATAGTATAGATGACGTCTATAGTATAGATGACGTCTATAGTATAGATGACGTCTATAGTATAGATGACGTCTATAGTATAGATGACGTCTATAGTATAGATGACGTCTATAGTATAGATGACGTCTATAGTATAGATGACGTCTATAGTATAGATGACGTCTATATTATAGATGACGTCTATAGCATAGATGACGTCTATAGCATAGATGACGTCTATAGTATAGATGACGTCTATAGTATTGATGACGTCTATGGTATTGATGATGTCTATAGTATAGATGACGTCTATAGCATAGACGACATCTATAGTTTAGATGACATCTAAAGCTTAGATGACATCTATAGTATAGATGACTTTTATAGTATAGGTGACGTCTATATTATAGATGACGTCTATAGTATAGATGACGTCTATAGTATAGATGACGTCTATAGAATAGATGACGTCTATAGTATTGATGACGTCTATAGTATAGATGACGTCTATAGTATAGATGACGTCTATAGTATAGATGACGTCTATAGTATAGATGACGTCTATAGTATAGATGACGTCTATAGTATAGATGACGTCTATAGTATAGATGACGTCTACAGTCTAGATGACGTCTATAGTATAGATGACGTCTATAGTATAGATGACGTCTATAGTATAGATGACGTCTATAGTATAGATGACGTCTATAGTATAGATGACGTCTATAGTATAGATGACGTCTATAGTATAGATGACGTCTGTAGTATAGATGACGTCTATAGTATAGATGACGTCTATAGTATAGATGACGTCTATAGTATAGATGACGTCTATAGCATAGATGACGTCTATAGTATAGATGACGTCTATAGCATAGATGACGTCTATAGTATAGATGACGTCTATAGTATAGATGACGTCTATAGTATTGATGACGTCTACAGTATTGATGACGTCTATGGTATTGATGATGTCTATAGTATAGATGACGTCTATAGCATAGACGACATCTATAGTTTAGATGACATCTATAGTATAGATGACTTTTATAATATAGATGACTTTTATAGTATAGGTGACGTCTATATTATAGATGACGTCTATAGTATAGATGACGTCTATAATATAGATGACGTCTATAGTATTGATGACGTCTGTAGTATAGATGACGTCTATAGTATAGATGACGTCTATAGTATAGATGACGTCTATAGTATAGATGACGTCTATAGTATAGATGACGTCTATAGTATAGATGACGTCTATAGTATAGATGACGTCTATAGTATAGATGACGTCTATAGTATAGATGACGTCTATAGTATAGATGACGTCTATAGTATAGATGACGTCTATAGTATAGATGACGTCTATAGTATAGATGACGTCTATAGTATAGATGACGTCTATAGTATAGATGACGTCTATAGTATAGATGACGTCTATAGTATAGATGACGTCTATAGTATAGATGACGTCTATAGTATAGATGACGTCTATAGTATAGATGACGTCTATAGCATAGATGACGTCTATAGTATAGATGACGTCTATAGTATAGATGACGTCTATAGTATAGATGACGTCTATAGTATAGATGACGTCTATAGTATAGATGACGTCTATAGTATAGATGACGTCTATAGTAAAGAAGACGTCTATAGTATAGATGACGTCTATAGTATAGATGACAGCTTTAGTATGGATGACAGCTAAAGTATAGATGACGTCTATCGTATAGATGGATGACGTCTATAGTATAGATGACGTCTAAAGTATAGATGACGTCTCTAGTATAGATGACGTCTATAGTATAGATGACGTCTATAGTATAGATGACGTCTATAGTATAGATGACGTCTATAGTATAGATGACGTCTATAGTATAGATGACGACTATAGTATAGATGACGTCTATAGTATAGATGACGTCTATAGTATAGATGACGTCTATAGTATAGATGACGTCTATAGTATAGATGACGTCTATAGTATAGATGACGTCTATAGTATAGATGACGTCTATAGTATAGATGACGTCTATGGTATAGATGACGTCTATGGTATAGATGACGTCTATAGTATAGATGAAGTCTATAGTATAGATGACGTCTATAGTATAGATGACGTCTTTAGTATAGATGACGTCTATAGCATAGATGACGTCTATAGTATAGATGACGTCTATAGTATAGATGACGTCTATAGTATAGATGACGTCTATAATATAGGTGCCGTCTATAGTATAGATGACGTCTATAGTATAGATGACGTCTATAGTATAGATGACGTCTATAGTATAGATGACGTCTATAGTATAGATGACGTCTATAGCATAGATGACGTCTATAGCATAGATGACGTCTATAGTATAGATGACGTCTATATTATTGATGACGTCTACAGTATTGATGACGTCTATGGTATTGATGATGTCTATAGTATAGATGACCTCTATAGCATAGACGACATCTATAGTATAGATGACTTTTATAATATAGATGACTTTTATAGTATAGGTGACGTCTATATTATAGATGACGTCTATAGTATAGATGACGTCTATAGTATAGATGACGTCTATAGTATAGATGACGTCTATAGTATAGATGACGTCTATAGTATAGATGACGTCTATAGTATAGATGACGTCTATAGTATAGATGACGTCTATAGCATAGATGACGTCTATAGTATAGATGACGTGTATAGTATTGATGACGTCTATAGTATAGTTGACGTCTATTGCAAAGATGACGTCTATTGCATAGATGACGTCTATAGTAAAGATGACGTCTATAGTATAGATGACGTCTATAGTATAGACGACGTCTATAGTATGGATGACGTCTATAGTATAGATGACGTCTATAGTATAGACGTCGTCTTTAGTATAGATGACGTCTATAGTACAGATGACGTCTATAGTATAGATGACGTTTATAGTATAGACGACGTCTATAGTATAGATGACGTCTATAGTATAGACGACGTCTATAGTATAGATGACGTCTATAGTATAGATGACGTCTATAGTATAGATGACGTCTATAGTATAGACGTCGTCTATAGTATAGATGACGTCTATTGTACAGATGACGTCTATAGTATAGATGACGTTTATAGTATAGATGACGTCAATAGTATAGATGACGTCTATAGTATAGATGACGTCTATAGTATAGATGACGTCTATAGTATAGATGACGTCTATAGTATAGATGACGTCTATAGTATAGATGACGTCTATAGTATAGATGACGTCTATAGTATAGATGACGTCTATAGTATAGATGACGTCTATAGTATAGATGACGTCTATAGTATAGATGACGTCTATAGTATAGATGACGTCTATAGTATAGATGACGTCTATAGTATAGATGACGTCTATAGTATAGATGACGTCTATAGCATAGATGACGTCTATAGTATAGATGACGTCTATAGTATAGATGACGTTTATAGTATTAATGACGTCTATAGTATTGATGACGTCTATAGTATTGATGATGTCTATAGTATTGATGATGTCTATAGTATTGATGACGTCAATAGTATAGATGACGTCTATAGTATAGATGACGTCTATACTATAGATGACGTCTATAGTATAGATGACGTCTATAGTATAGATGACGTCTTTAGTATAGTATAGATGACGTCTATAGTATAGATGACGTCTATACTATAGATGACGTCTATAGTATAGATGACGTCTATAGTATAGATGACGTCTATAGTATAGATGACGTCTATAGTATAGATGACGTCTATAGTATAGATGACGTCTATAGTATAGATGACGTCTATAGTATAGATGACGTCTATAGTATAGATGACGTCTATAGTATAGATGACGTCTATAGTATAGATGACGTCTATAGTATAGATGACGTCTATAGTAAAGATGACGTCTATATTATAGATGACGCCTATAGTATAGATGACGTCTATAGTATAGATGACGTCTATAGTACAGATGACGTCTATAGTACAGACGACGTCTATAGTACAGACGACGTCTATAGTATAGATGACGTCTATAGTATAGATGACGTCTATAGTATAGATGACGTCTATAGTATAGATGATGTCTATAGTATAGATGACGTCTATAGTATAGATGACGTCTATAGCATAGATGACGTCTATAGTATAGATGACGTCTATAGTATAGATGACGTTTATAGTATTAATGACGTCTATAGTATTGATGACGTCTATAGTATAGATGACGTCTATACTATAGATGACGTCTATAGTATAGACGACGTCTATACTATAGATGACGTCTATAGTATAGATGACGTCTATAGTATAGATGACGTCTTTAGTATAGTATAGATGACGTCTATAGTATAGATAACGTCTATAGTATAGATGACGTCTATAGTATAGATGACGTCTATAGTATAGATGACGTCTATAGTAAAGATGACGTCTATAGTATAGATGACGTCTATAGTATAGATGACGTCTATAGTATAGATGACGTCTATAGTATAGATGACGTCTATAGTATAGATGACGTCTATAGTATAGATGACGTCTATAGTATAGATGACGTCTATAGTATAGATAACGTCTATAGTAAAGATGACGTCTATATTATAGATGACGTCTATAGTATAGATGACGTCTATAGTATAGATGACGTCTATAGTATAGATGACGTCTATAGTATAGATGACGTCTATAGTACAGATGACGTCTATAGTACAGACGACGTCTATAGTACAGACGACGTCTATAGTACAGACGACGTCTATAGTATAGATGACGTCTATAGTAGAGATGACGTCTATAGTATAGATGACGTCTTTAGTATAGATGACGTCTATAGTATAGATGACGTCTATAGTATAGATGACGTCTATAGTATAGATGACATCTATAGTATAGATGACGTCTATAGTATAGATGGTGTCTATAGTATGGATGACGTCTATAGTATAGATGACGTCTATAGTATAGATGACGTCTATAGTATAGATGACGTCTATAGTATAGATGACGTCTATAGTATAGATGACGTCTATAGTATAGATGACGTCTATAGTATAGATGACGTCTATAGTATAGATGACGTCTATAGTATAGATGACGTCTATAGTATAGATGACGTCTATAGTATAGATGACGTCTATAGTATAGATGACGTCTATAGTATAGATGACGTCTATAGTATAGATGACGTCTATAGTATAGATGACGTCTATAGTATAGATGACGTCTATAGTATAGATGACGTCTATAGTATAGATGACGTCTATAGTATAGATGACGTCTATAGTATAGACGACGTCTATAGTATAGATGACGTCTATAGTATAGATGACGTCTATAGTATAGATGACGTCTATAGTATAGATGACGTCTATAGTATAGATGACGTCTATAGTATAGATGACGTCTATAGTATAGATGACGTCTATAGTATAGATGACGTCTATAGTATAGGTGACGTCTATAGTATAGATGAAGTCTATAGTATAGATGAAGTCTATAGTATAGATGACGTCTATAGTATAGATGACGTCTATAGTATAGATGACGTCTATAGTATTGATGACGTCTATAGTATTGATGACGTCTATAGTGTTGATGACGTCTATAGTATAGATGACTTTTATAGTATAGATGACGTCTATAGTATAGATGACGTCTATAGTATAGATGACGTCTATAGTATAGATGACGTCTATAGTATAGATGACGTCTATAGTATATTAACGTCTATAGTATAGATGACGTCTATAGTATAGATGACGTCTATAGTATAGATGACGTCTATTGTATAGATGACGTCTATAGTATAGATGACTTTTATAGTATAGATGACTTTTATAGTATAGATGACGTGTATAGTATAGATGACGTCTATAGTATAGATGACGTCTATAGTATAGATGACGTCTATAGTATTGATGACGTCTATAGTATAGATGACGTCTATAGTATAGATGATGTCTATAGCATAGATGACGTCTATAGTATAGATGACGTCTATAGCATAGATGACGTCTATAGTATAGATGACGTCTAAAGTATTGATGACGTCTATAGTATAGTTGACGTCTATTGCATAGATGACGTCCATAGTATAGATGACGTCTATAGTATAGATGACGTCTATAGTATAGATGACGTCTATAGTATAGATGACGTCTATAGCATAGATGACGTCTATAGTATAGATGACGTCTAAAGTATTGATGACGTCTATAGTATAGTTGACGTCTATTGCATAGATGACGTCTATTGCATAGATGACGTCTATTGCATAGATGACGTCCATAGTATAGATGACGTCTATAGTATAGATGACGTCTATAGTATAGATGACGTCTATAGTATAGATGACGTCTATAGTATAGATGACGTCTATGGTATAGATGACGTCTATGGTATAGATGACGTCTATAGTATAGATGACGTCTATAGTATAGATGACGTCTATAGTATAGATGACGTCTATAGTATAGATGACGTCTATAGTATAGATGACGTCTATAGCATAGATGACGTCTAAAGTATTGATGACGTCTATAGTATAGTTGACGTCTATTGCATAGATGACGTCTATTGCATAGATGACGTCTATTGCATAGATGACGTCCATAGTATAGATGACGTCTATAGTATAGATGACGTCTATGGTATAGATGACGTCTATAGTATAGATGACGTCTATAGTATAGATGACGTCTATAGTATAGATGACGTCTATAGTATAGATGACGTCTATAGTATAGATGACGTCTATAGTATAGATGACGTCTATAGTATAGATGACGTCTATAGTATAGATGACGTCTATAGTATAGATGACGTCTATAGTATAGATGACGTCTATAGTATAGATGACGTCTATAGTATAGATGACGTCTATAGTATAGATGACGTCTATAGTATAGATGACGTCTATAGTATAGATGACGTCTATAGTATAGATGACGTCTATAGTATAGATGAAGTCTATAGTATAGATGAAGTCTATAGTATAGATGACGTCTATAGTATAGATGACGTCTATAGTATAGATGACGTCTATAGTATAGATGACGTCTATAGTATAGACGACTATAGTATGTCGATCTATAGTATAGACGACATCTAGAGTTTAGATGACATCTATAGTATAGATGACGTCTATAGTATAGATGACGTCTATAGTATAGACGACATCTATAGTATAGATTACTTCTATAGTATAGATGACGTCTAAAGTATAGATGACGTCTATAGTATTGATGACGTCTATAGTGTTGATGACGTCTATAGTATAGATGACTTTTATAGTATAGATGACGTCTATAGTATAGATGACGTCTATAGTATAGATGACGTCTATAGTATAGATGACGTCTATAGTATAGATGACGTCTATAGTATAGATGACGTCTATAGTATAGATAACGTCTATAGTATAGATGACGTCTATAGTATAGATGACGTCTATAGTATAGATGAAGTCTATAGTATAGATGACGTCTATAGTATAGATGACTTTTAAAGTATAGATGACTTTTATAGTATAGATGACGTGTATAGTATAGATGACGTCTATAGTATAGATGACGTCTATAGTATAGATGACGTCTATAGTATTGATGACGTCTATAGTATAGATGACGTCTATAGTATAGATGATGTCTATAGCATAGATGACGTCTATAGTATAGATGACGTCTATAGCATAGATGACGTCTATAGTATAGATGACGTCTAAAGTATTGATGACGTCTATAGTATAGTTGACGTCTATTGCATAGATGACGTCTATTGCATAGATGACGTCCATAGTATAGATGACGTCTATAGTATAGATGACGTCTAAAGTATTGATGACGTCTATAGTATAGTTGACGTCTATTGCATAGATGACGTCTATTGCATAGATGACGTCCATAGTATAGGTGACGTCTATAGTATAGATGACGTCTATAGTATAGATGACGTCTATGGTATAGATGACGTCTATAGTATAGATGACGTCTATAGTATAGATGACGTCTATAGTATAGATGACGTCTATAGTATAGATGACGTCTATAGTATAGATGACGTCTATAGTATAGATGACGTCTATAGTATAGATGACGTCTATAGTATAGATGACGTCTATAGTATAGATGACGTCTATAGTATAGATGACGTCTATAGTATAGATGACGTCTATAGTATAGATGACGTCTATAGAATAGATGACGTCTATAGTATAGATGACGTCTATAGCATAGATGACGTCTATAGTATAGTTGAAGACTATAGTATAGTTGACGTCTATTGCATAGATGACGTCTATTGCATAGATGACGTCCATAGTATAGATGACGTCTATAGTATAGATGACGTCTATAGTATAGATGACGTCTATAGTATAGATGACGTCTATAGTATAGATGACGTCTATAGTATAGATGACGTCTATAGTATAGATGACGTCTATAGTATAGATGACGTCTATAGTATAGATGACGTCTATAGTATAGATGACGTCTATAGTAAAGATGACGTCTATATTATAGATGACGCCTATAGTATAGATGACGTCTATAGTATAGATGACGTCTATAGTACAGATGACGTCTATAGTACAGACGACGTCTATAGTACAGACGACGTCTATAGTATAGATGACGTCTATAGTATAGATGACGTCTATAGTATAGATGACGTCTATAGTATAGATGATGTCTATAGTATAGATGACGTCTATAGTATAGATGACGTCTATAGCATAGATGACGTCTATAGTATAGATGACGTCTATAGTATAGATGACGTTTATAGTATTAATGACGTCTATAGTATTGATGACGTCTATAGTATAGATGACGTCTATACTATAGATGACGTCTATAGTATAGACGACGTCTATACTATAGATGACGTCTATAGTATAGATGACGTCTATAGTATAGATGACGTCTTTAGTATAGTATAGATGACGTCTATAGTATAGATAACGTCTATAGTATAGATGACGTCTATAGTATAGATGACGTCTATAGTATAGATGACGTCTATAGTAAAGATGACGTCTATAGTATAGATGACGTCTATAGTATAGATGACGTCTATAGTATAGATGACGTCTATAAAATAGATGACGTCTATAGTATAGATGACGTCTATAGTATAGATGACGTCTATAGTATAGATGACGTCTATAGTATAGATAACGTCTATAGTAAAGATGACGTCTATATTATAGATGACGTCTATAGTATAGATGACGTCTATAGTATAGATGACGTCTATAGTATAGATGACGTCTATAGTATAGATGACGTCTATAGTACAGATGACGTCTATAGTACAGACGACGTCTATAGTACAGACGACGTCTATAGTATAGATGACGTCTATAGTAGAGATGACGTCTATAGTATAGATGACGTCTATAGTATAGATGACGTCTTTAGTATAGATGACGTCTATAGTATAGATGACGTCTATAGTATAGATGACGTCTATAGTATAGATGACATCTATAGTATAATTGACGTCTATAGTATAGATGGTGTCTATAGTATGGATGACGTCTATAGTATAGATGACGTCTATAGTATAGATGACGTCTATAGTATAGATGACGTCTATAGTATAGATGACGTCTATAGTATAGATGACGTCTATAGTATAGATGACGTCTATAGTATAGATGACGTCTATAGTATAGATGACGTCTATAGTATAGATGACGTCTATAGTATAGATGACGTCTATAGTATAGATGACGTCTATAGTATAGATGACGTCTATAGTATAGATGACGTCTATAGTATAGATGACGTCTATAGTATAGATGACGTCTATAGTATAGACGACGTCTATAGTATAGATGACGTCTATAGTATAGATGACGTCTATAGTATAGATGACGTCTATAGTATAGATGATGTCTATAGTATAGATGACGTCTATAGTATAGATGACGTCTATAGTATAGATGACGTCTATAGTATAGGTGACGTCTATAGTATAGATGAAGTCTATAGTATAGATGAAGTCTATAGTATAGATGACGTCTATAGTATAGATGACGTCTATAGTATAGATGACGTCTATAGTATTGATGACGTCTATAGTATTAATGACGTCTATAGTGTTGATGACGTCTATAGTATAGATGACTTTTATAGTATAGATGACGTCTATAGTATAGATGACGTCTATAGTATAGATGACGTCTATAGTATAGATGACGTCTATAGTATAGATGACGTCTATAGTATAGATGACGTCTATAGTATAGATGACGTCTATAGTATATTAACGTCTATAGTATAGATGACGTCTATAGTATAGATGACGTCTATAGTATAGATGACGTCTATTGTATAGATGACGTCTATAGTATAGATGACTTTTATAGTATAGATGACTTTTATAGTATAGATGACGTGTATAGTATAGATGACGTCTATAGTATAGATGACGTCTATAGTATAGATGACGTCTATAGTATTGATGACGTCTATAGTATAGATGACGTCTATAGTATAGATGATGTCTATAGCATAGATGACGTCTATAGTATAGATGACGTCTATAGCATAGATGACGTCTATAGTATAGATGACGTCTAAAGTATTGATGACGTCTATAGTATAGTTGACGTCTATTGCATAGATGACGTCCATAGTATAGATGACGTCTATAGTATAGATGACGTCTATAGTATAGATGACGTCTATAGTATAGATGACGTCTATAGCATAGATGACGTCTATAGTATAGATGACGTCTAAAGTATTGATGACGTCTATAGTATAGTTGACGTCTATTGCATAGATGACGTCTATTGCATAGATGACGTCTATTGCATAGATGACGTCCATAGTATAGATGACGTCTATAGTATAGATGACGTCTATAGTATAGATGACGTCTATAGTATAGATGACGTCTATAGTATAGATGACGTCTATGGTATAGATGACGTCTATGGTATAGATGACGTCTATAGTATAGATGACGTCTATAGTATAGATGACGTCTATAGTATAGATGACGTCTATAGTATAGATGACGTCTATAGTATAGATGACGTCTATAGCATAGATGACGTCTAAAGTATTGATGACGTCTATAGTATAGTTGACGTCTATTGCATAGATGACGTCTATTGCATAGATGACGTCTATTGCATAGATGACGTCCATAGTATAGATGACGTCTATAGTATAGATGACGTCTATGGTATAGATGACGTCTATAGTATAGATGACGTCTATAGTATAGATGACGTCTATAGTATAGATGACGTCTATAGTATAGATGACGTCTATAGTATAGATGACGTCTATAGTATAGATGACGTCTATAGTATAGATGACGTCTATAGTATAGATGACGTCTATAGTATAGATGACGTCTATAGTATAGATGACGTCTATAGTATAGATGACGTCTATAGTATAGATGACGTCTATAGTATAGATGACGTCTATAGTATAGATGACGTCTATAGTATAGATGACGTCTATAGTATAGATGACGTCTATAGTATAGATGACGTCTATAGTATAGATGACGTCTATAGTATAGATGAAGTCTATAGTATAGATGAAGTCTATAGTATAGATGACGTCTATAGTATAGATGACGTCTATAGTATAGATGACGTCTATAGTATAGATGACGTCTATAGTATAGACGACTATAGTATGTCGATCTATAGTATAGACGACATCTAGAGTTTAGATGACATCTATAGTATAGATGACGTCTATAGTATAGATGACGTCTATAGTATAGACGACATCTATAGTATAGATTACTTCTATAGTATAGATTACTTCTATAGTATAGATGACGTCTAAAGTATAGATGACGTCTATAGTATTGATGACGTCTATAGTGTTGATGACGTCTATAGTATAGATGACTTTTATAGTATAGATGACGTCTATAGTATAGATGACGTCTATAGTATAGATGACGTCTATAGTATAGATGACGTCTATAGTATAGATGACGTCTATAGTATAGATGACGTCTATAGTATAGATAACGTCTATAGTATAGATGACGTCTATAGTATAGATGACGTCTATAGTATAGATGAAGTCTATAGTATAGATGACGTCTATAGTATAGATGACTTTTAAAGTATAGATGACTTTTATAGTATAGATGACGTGTATAGTATAGATGACGTCTATAGTATAGATGACGTCTATAGTATAGATGACGTCTATAGTATTGATGACGTCTATAGTATAGATGACGTCTATAGTATAGATGATGTCTATAGCATAGATGACGTCTATAGTATAGATGACGTCTATAGCATAGATGACGTCTATAGTATAGATGACGTCTAAAGTATTGATGACGTCTATAGTATAGTTGACGTCTATTGCATAGATGACGTCTATTGCATAGATGACGTCCATAGTATAGATGACGTCTATAGTATAGATGACGTCTAAAGTATTGATGACGTCTATAGTATAGTTGACGTCTATTGCATAGATGACGTCTATTGCATAGATGACGTCCATAGTATAGATGACGTCTATAGTATAGATGACGTCTATAGTATAGATGACGTCTATGGTATAGATGACGTCTATAGTATAGATGACGTCTATAGTATAGATGACGTCTATAGTATAGATGACGTCTATAGTATAGATGACGTCTATAGTATAGATGACGTCTATAGTATAGATGACGTCTATAGTATAGATGACGTCTATAGTATAGATGACGTCTATAGTATAGATGACGTCTATAGTATAGATGACGTCTATAGAATAGATGACGTCTATAGTATAGATGACGTCTATAGCATAGATGACGTCTATAGTATAGTTGAAGACTATAGTATAGTTGACGTCTATTGCATAGATGACGTCTATTGCATAGATGACGTCCATAGTATAGATGACGTCTATAGTATAGATGACGTCTATAGTATAGATGACGTCTATAGTATAGATGACGTCTATAGTATAGATGACGTCTATAGTATAGATGACGTCTATAGTATAGATGACGTCTATAGTATAGATGACGTCTATAGTATAGATGACGTCTATAGTATAGATGACGTCTATAGTATAGATGACGTCTATAGTATAGATTACGTCTATAGTATAGATGACGTCTATAGTATAGATGACGTCTATAGTATAGATGACGTCTATAGTATATATGACGTCTATAGTATAGAAGACGTCTATAGTATAGATGACGTCTATAGTATAGATGCCGTCTATAGTATAGATGCCGTCTATAGTATAGGTGCCGTCTATAATATAGATGACGTCTATAGTATAGATGACGTCTATAGTATAGATGACGTCTAAGGTATAGATGACTTCTATAGTATAGATGACGTCTAAAGTATAGATGACGTCTATAGTATAGATGACGTCTACAGTATAGATGACGTCTATAGTATAGATGACGTCTAAAGTATTGATGACGTCTATAGTATAGTTGACGTCTATTGCATAGATGACGTCTATTGCATAGATGACGTCCATAGTATAGATGACGTCTATAGTATAGATGACGTCTATAGTATAGATGACGTCTATAGTATAGATGACGTCTATGGTATAGATGACGTCTATAGTATAGATGACGTCTATAGTATAGATGACGTCTATAGTATAGATGACGTCTATAGTATAGATGACGTCTATAGTATAGATGACGTCTATAGTATAGATGACGTCTATAGTATAGATGACGTCTATAGTATATATGACGTCTATAGTATAGATGACGTCTATAGTATAGATGACGTCTATAGTATAGATGCCGTCTATAGTATAGATGCCGTCTATAGTATAGGTGCCGTCTATAATATAGATGACGTCTATAGTATAGATGACGTCTATAGTATAGATGACGTCTATAGTATAGATGACGTCTAAGGTATAGATGACTTCTATAGTATAGATGACGTCTAAAGTATAGATGACGTCTATAGTATAGATGACGTCTACAGTATAGATGACGTTTATAGTATAGATGACGTCTATAGTTTTGATGACGACTATAGTATAGATGACGTCTACAGTATAGATGACGTCTATAGTATAGATGACGTCTATAGTATAGATGACGTCTATAGTATAGATGACCTCTATAGTATAGATGACGTCTATATTATAGATGACCTCTATAGTATAGATGACGTCTATAGTATAGACGTCTATAGTATAGATGAAGTCTATAGTATAGATGACGTCGATAGTATAGATGACTTTTATAGTATTGATGACTTTTATAGTATAGATGACGTCTATAGTATAGATGACGTCTATAGCATAGATGACGTCTATAGTATAGATGACGTCTATAGTATTGATGATGTCTATAGCATAGATGACGTCTATAGTATAGATGACGTCTATAGCATAGATGACGTCTATAGTATAGATGACGTCTAAAGTATTGATGACGTCTATAGTATAGTTGACGTCTATTGCATAGATGACGTCTATTGCATAGATGACGTCCATAGTATAGATTACGTCTATAGTATAGATGACGTCTATAGTATAGATGACGTCTATAGTATAGATGACGTCTATAGTATAGATGACGTCTATAGTATAGATGACGTCTATAGTATAGATGATGTCTATAGTATAGATGACGTCTATAGTATAGATGACGTCTATAGTATAGATGACGTCTATAGTATAGATGACGTCTATAGTATAGATGACATCTATAGTATAGATGACGTCTATAGTATATATGACGTCTATAGTATAGATGACGTCTATAGTATAGATGACGTCTATAGTATAGATGCCGTCTATAGTATAGGTGCTGTCTATAGTATAGATGCCGTCTATAGTATAGGTGCCGTCTATAGTATAGATGACATCTATAGTATAGATGACGTCTATAGTATAGATTACGTCTATAGTATAGATGACGTCTATAGTATAGATGACGTCTATAGTATTGCTGACGTCTATAGTATAGATGACGTCTAAAGTATAGATGACGTCTATAGTATAGATGACGTCTACAGTATAGATGACGTTTATAGTATAGATGACGTCTATAGTTTTGATGACGTCTATAGTATAGATGACGTCTACAGTATAGATGACGTCTATAGTATAGATGACGTCTATAGTATAGATGACCTCTATAGTCTAGATGACGTCTATAGTATAGATGACGTCTATAGTATAGATGACCTCTATAGTATAGATGACGTCTATAGTATAGATGACGTCAATAGTATAGATGACGTCTATAGTATAGATGACGTCTATAGTATAGATGACGTGTATAGTATAGATGACGTCTATAGCATAGATGACGTCTAAAGTATAGATGACGTCTATAGTATAGATGACGTCTATAGTATTGATGACGTCTATAGTATTGATGACGTCTATAGTATTGATGACGTCTATAGTATTGATGATGTCTATAGTATTGATATGTCTATAGTATAGATGACGTCTATAGTATAGATGACGTCTATAGTATAGATGACGTCTATTGCATAGATGACGTCCATAGTATAGATGACGTCTATAGTATAGATGACGTCTATAGTAGAGATGATGTCTATAGCATAGATGACGTCCATAGTATAGATGACCTCTATAGTATAGATGACGTCTATAGTATAGATAACGTCTATAGTATAGATGACGTCTATAGTATAGATGACTTTTATAGTATAGATGACTTTTATAGTATAGATGACGTGTATAGTATAGATGACGTCTATAGTATAGATGACGTCTATAGTATAGATGACGTCTATAGTATAGATGACTTTTATAGTATAGATGACTTTTATAGTATAGATGACGTGTATAGTATAGATGACGTCTATAGTATAGATGACGTCTATAGTATAGATGACGTCTATAGTATAGATGACGTCTATAGTATAGATGACGTCTATAGTATAGATGACGTCTATAGTATAGATGACGTCTATAGTATAGATGACGTCTATACTATAGATGACGTCTATAGTATAGATGACGTCTATAGTATAGATGACGTCTATAGTATAGATGACGTCTATAGTATAGATAACGTCTATAGTATAGATGACGTCTATAGTATAGATGACTTTTATAGTATAGATGACTTTTATAGTATAGATGACGTGTATAGTATAGATGACGTCTATAGTATAGATGACGTCTATAGTATAGATGACGTCTATAGTATTGATGACGTCTATAGTATAGATGACGTCTATAGTATAGATGATGTCTATAGCATAGATGACGTCTATAGTATAGATGACGTCTATAGTATAGATGACGTCTATAGTATAGATGACGTCTATAGTATAGTTGACGTCTATTGCATAGATGACGTCTATTGCATAGATGACGTCCATAGTATAGATGACGTCTATAGTATAGATGACGTCTATAGTATAGATGACGTCTATGGTATAGATGACGTCTATGGTATAGATGACGTCTATAGTATAGATGACGTCTATAGTATAGATGACGTCTATAGTATAGATGACGTCTATAGTATAGATGACGTCTATAGTATAGATGACGTCTATAGTATAGATGACGTCTATAGTATAGATGACGTCTATAGTATAGATGACGTCTATAGTATAGATGACGTCTATAGTATAGATGACGTCTAAAGTATTGATGACGTCTATAGTATAGTTGACGTCTATTGCATAGATGACGTCTATTGCATAGATGACGTCTATTGCATAGATGACGTCCATAGTATATATGACGTGTATAGTATAGATGACATCTATAGTATAGATGACGTCTATGGTATAGATGACGTCTAAAGTATAGATGACGTCTATAGTATAGATGACGTCTATAGTATAATTGACGTCTATAGTATAGATGACGTCTATAGTATAGATGACGTCTATAGTATAGATGACGTCTATAGTATATATGACGTCTATAGTATAGATGACGTCTATAGTATAGATGACGTCTATAGTATAGATGCCGTCTATAGTATAGATGCCGTCTATAGTATAGATGCCGTCTATAGTATAGGTGCCGTCTATAATACAGATGACGTCTATAGTATAGATGACGTCTATAGTATAGATGACGTCTATAGTATAGATGACATCTAAGGTATAGATGACTTCTATAGTATAGATGACGTCTAAAGTATAGATGACGTCTATAGTATAGATGACGTCTACAGTATAGATGACGTTTATAGTATAGATGACGTCTATAGTTTTGATGACGACTATAGTATAGATGACGTCTACAGTATAGATGACGTCTATAGTATAGATGACGTCTATAGTATAGATGACGTCTATAGTATAGATGACCTATATAGTATAGATGACGTCTATAGTATAGATGACCTCTATAGTATAGATGACGTCTATAGTATAGATGACCTCTATAGTATAGATCGTCTATAGTATAGACGTCTATAGTATAGATGAAGTCTATAGTATAGATGACGTCGATAGTATAGATGACTTTTATAGTATTGATGACTTTTATAGTATAGATGACGTCTATAGTATAGATGACGTCTATAGCATAGATGACGTCTATAGTATAGATGACGTCTATAGTATTGATGATGTCTATAGCATAGAATACGTCTATAGTATAGATGACATCTATAGCATAGATGACGTCTATAGTATAGATGACGTCTAAAGTATTGATGACGTCTATAGTATAGTTGACGTCTATTGCATAGATGACGTCTATTGCATAGATGACGTCCATAGTATAAATGACGTCTATAGTATAGATGACGTCTATAGTATAGATGACGTCTATAGTACAGATGACGTCTATAGTAAAGATGACGTCTATAGTATAGATGACGTCTATAGTATAGATGACGTCTATTGTATAGATGACGTCTATAGTATAGATGATGTCTATAGTATAGATCACGTCTATAGTATAGATGACGTCTATAGTATAGATGACGTCTATAGTATAGATGACGTCTATAGTATAGATGACATCTATAGTATAGATGACGTCTATAGTATATATGACGTCTATAGTATAGATGACGTCTATAGTTTAGATGACGTCTATAGTATAGATGCCGTCTAAAGTATAGGTGCCGTCTATAGTATAGATGACATCTATAGTATAGATGACGTCTATAGTATAGATGACGTCTATAGTATAGATGACGTCTATAGTATAGATGACGTCTATAGTATAGATGACGTCTATAGTATAGATGACGTCTATAGTATAGATGACGTCTATAGTATTGCTGACGTCTATAGTATAGATGACGTCTAAAGTATAGATGACGTCTATAGTATAGATGACGTCTACAGGATAGATGACGTTTATAGTATAGATGACGTCTATTGTTTTGATGACGTCTATAGTATAGATGACGTCTACAGTATAGATGACGTCTATAGTATAGATGACGTCTATAGTATAGATGACGTCTATAGTATAGATGACGTCTATAGTATAGATGACCTCTATAGTATAGATGACGTCTATAGTATAGATGACGTCTATAGTATAGACGACGTCTATAGTATAGATGACGTCTATAGTATAGATGACGTCTATAGCATAGATGACGTCTATAGTATAGACGACGTCTATAGCATAGATGACGTCTAAAGTATAGATGACGTCTATAGTATAGATGACGTCTATAGTATTGATGACGTCTATAGTATTGATGACGTCTATAGTATTGATGACGTCTATAGTATTGATGATGTCTATAGTATTGATATGTCTATAGTATAGATGACGTCTATAGTATAGATGACGTCTATTGCATAGATGACGTCCATAGTATAGATGACCTCCATAGTATAGATGACCTCCATAGTATAGATGACCTCTATAGTATAGATGACGTCTATAGTATAGATGACCTCTATAGTATAGATGACGTCTATAGTATAGATGACGTCTATAGTATAGATGAAGTCTATAGTATAGATGACGTCGATAGTATAGATGACTTTTATAGTATAGATGACTTTTATAGTATAGATGACGTCTATAGTATAGATGACTTCTATAGTATAGATGACGTCTAAGGTATAGATGACGTCTATAGTATAGATGAGCTCTATAGTATAGATGACGTCTATAGTATAGATGACGTCTATAGTATAGATGACGCCTATAGTATAGATGACGCCTATAGTATAGATGAAGTCTATAGTATAGATGACGTCTATAGTATAGATGACGTCTATAGTATAGATGAAGTCTATAGTATAGATGACGTCGATAGTATAGTTGACTTTTATAGTATAGATGACTTTTATAGTATAGATGACGTCTATAGTATAGATGACTTCTATAGTATAGATGACGTCTAAGGTATAGATGACGTCTATAGTATAGATGAGCTCTATAGTATAGATGACGTCTATAGTATAGATGACGTTTATAGTATAGATGACGTCAATAGTATAGATGACGTCTATAGTATAGATGACGTCTATAGTATAGATGACGTCTATAGTATAGATGACGTCTATAGTATAGATGACGTCTATAGTATAGATGACGTCTATAGTATAGATGACGTCTATAGTAGAGATGATGTCTATAGCATAGATGACGTCCATAGTATAGATGACCTCTATAGTATAGATGACGTCTATAGTATAGATGACCTCTATAGTATAGATGACGTCTATAGTATAGATGACGTCTATAGTATAGATGACGTCTATAGTAGAGATGATGTCTATAGCATAGATGACGTCCATAGTATAGATGACCTCTATAGTATAGATGACGTCTATAGCATAGATGACGTCTATAGTATAGACGACGTCTATAGCATAGATGACGTCTAAAGTATAGATGACGTCTATAGTATAGATGACGTCTATAGTATTGATGACGTCTATAGTATAGATGACGTCAATAGTATAGATGACGTCTATAGTATAGATGACGTCTATAGTATAGATGACGTCTATAGTATAGATGACGTCTATAGTATAGATGACGTCTATAGTATAGATGACGTCTATAGTAGAGATGATGTCTATAGCATAGATGACGTCCATAGTATAGATGACCTCTATAGTATGATGACGTCTATAGTATAGATGACCTCTATAGTATAGATGACGTCTATAGTATAGATGACGTCTATAGTATAGATGACGTCTATAGTATAGATGACGTCTATAGTATAGATGACGTCTATAGTATAGATGACGTCTATAGTATAGATGACGTCTATAGTATAGATGACGTCTATAGTATAGATGACGTCTATAGTATAGATAACGTCTATAGTATAGATGACGTCTATAGCATAGATGACGTCTATAGTATAGATGACGTCTAAAGTATTGATGACGTCTATAGTATAGTTGACGTCTATTGCATAGATGACGTCTATTGCATAGATGACGTCCATAGTATAGATGACGTCTATAGTATAGATGACGTCTATAGTATAGATGACGTCTATGGTATAGATGACGTCTATAGTATAGATGACGTCTATAGTATAGATGACGCCTATAGCATAGATGACGTCTATAGTATAGATGACGTCTAAAGTATTGATGACGTCTATAGTATAGTTGACGTCTATTGCATAGATGACGTCTATTGCATAGATGACGTCTATTGCATAGATGACGTCCATAGTATAGATGGCGTCTATAGTATAGATGACGTCTATAGTATAGATGACGTCTATAGTATAGATGACGTCTATAGTATAAATGACGTCTATAGTATAGATGACGTCTATAGTATAGATGACGTCTATAGTAGAGATGACGTCTATAGTATAGATGACGTCTATAGTATAGATGATGTCTACAGTAGAGATGACGTCTATTGCATAGATGACGTCTATTGCATAGATGACGTCCATAGTATAGATGACGTCTATAGTATAGATGACGTCTATAGTATAGATGACGTCTATAGTATAGATGACGTCTATAGTATAGATGACGTCTATGGTATAGATGACGTCTATGGTATAGATGACGTCTATAGTATAGATGACGTCTATAGTATAGATGACGTCTATAGTATAGATGACGTCTATAGTATAGATGACGTCTATAGTATAGATGACGTCTATAGCATAGATGACGTCTAAAGTATTGATGACGTCTATAGTATAGTTGACGTCTATTGCATAGATGACGTCTATTGCATAGATGACGTCTATTGCATAGATGACGTCCATAGTATAGATGACGTCTATAGTATAGATGACGTCTATGGTATAGATGACGTCTATAGTATAGATGACGTCTATAGTATAGATGACGTCTATAGTATAGATGACGTCTATAGTATAGATGACGTCTATAGTATAGATGACGTCTATAGTATAGATGACGTCTATAGTATAGATGACGTCTATAGTATAGATGACGTCTATAGTATAGATGACGTCTATAGTATAGATGACGTCTATAGTATAGATGACGTCTATAGTATAGATGACGTCTATAGTATAGATGACGTCTATAGTATAGATGACGTCTATAGTATAGATGACGTCTATAGTATAGATGACGTCTATAGTATAGATGACGTCTATAGTATAGATGACGTCTATAGTATAGATGAAGTCTATAGTATAGATGAAGTCTATAGTATAGATGACGTCTATAGTATAGATGACGTCTATAGTATAGATGACGTCTATAGTATAGATGACGTCTATAGTATAGACGACTATAGTATGTCGATCTATAGTATAGACGACATCTAGAGTTTAGATGACATCTATAGTATAGATGACGTCTATAGTATAGATGACGTCTATAGTATAGACGACATCTATAGTATAGATTACTTCTATAGTATAGATGACGTCTAAAGTATAGATGACGTCTATAGTATTGATGACGTCTATAGTGTTGATGACGTCTATAGTATAGATGACTTTTATAGTATAGATGACGTCTATAGTATAGATGACGTCTATAGTATAGATGACGTCTATAGTATAGATGACGTCTATAGTATAGATGACGTCTATAGTATAGATGACGTCTATAGTATAGATAACGTCTATAGTATAGATGACGTCTATAGTATAGATGACGTCTATAGTATAGATGAAGTCTATAGTATAGATGACGTCTATAGTATAGATGACTTTTAAAGTATAGATGACTTTTATAGTATAGATGACGTGTATAGTATAGATGACGTCTATAGTATAGATGACGTCTATAGTATAGATGACGTCTATAGTATTGATGACGTCTATAGTATAGATGACGTCTATAGTATAGATGATGTCTATAGCATAGATGACGTCTATAGTATAGATGACGTCTATAGCATAGATGACGTCTATAGTATAGATGACGTCTAAAGTATTGATGACGTCTATAGTATAGTTGACGTCTATTGCATAGATGACGTCTATTGCATAGATGACGTCCATAGTATAGATGACGTCTATAGTATAGATGACGTCTAAAGTATTGATGACGTCTATAGTATAGTTGACGTCTATTGCATAGATGACGTCTATTGCATAGATGACGTCCATAGTATAGATGACGTCTATAGTATAGATGACGTCTATAGTATAGATGACGTCTATGGTATAGATGACGTCTATAGTATAGATGACGTCTATAGTATAGATGACGTCTATAGTATAGATGACGTCTATAGTATAGATGACGTCTATAGTATAGATGACGTCTATAGTATAGATGACGTCTATAGTATAGATGACGTCTATAGTATAGATGACGTCTATAGTATAGATGACGTCTATAGTATAGATGACGTCTATAGAATAGATGACGTCTATAGTATAGATGACGTCTATAGCATAGATGACGTCTATAGTATAGTTGAAGACTATAGTATAGTTGACGTCTATTGCATAGATGACGTCTATTGCATAGATGACGTCCATAGTATAGATGACGTCTATAGTATAGATGACGTCTATAGTATAGATGACGTCTATAGTATAGATGACGTCTATAGTATAGATGACGTCTATAGTATAGATGACGTCTATAGTATAGATGACGTCTATAGTATAGATTACGTCTACAGTATAGATGACGTCTATAGTATAGATGACGTCTATAGTATAGATGACGTCTATAGTATATATGACGTCTATAGTATAGAAGACGTCTATAGTATAGATGACGTCTATAGTATAGATGCCGTCTATAGTATAGATGCCGTCTATAGTATAGGTGCCGTCTATAATATAGATGACGTCTATAGTATAGATGACGTCTATAGTATAGATGACGTCTAAGGTATAGATGACTTCTATAGTATAGATGACGTCTAAAGTATAGATGACGTCTATAGTATAGATGACGTCTACAGTATAGATGACGTCTATAGTATAGATGACGTCTAAAGTATTGATGACGTCTATAGTATAGTTGACGTCTATTGCATAGATGACGTCTATTGCATAGATGACGTCCATAGTATAGATGACGTCTATAGTATAGATGACGTCTATAGTATAGATGACGTCTATAGTATAGATGACGTCTATGGTATAGATGACGTCTATAGTATAGATGACGTCTATAGTATAGATGACGTCTATAGTATAGATGACGTCTATAGTATAGATGACGTCTATAGTATAGATGACGTCTATAGTATAGATGACGTCTATAGTATAGATGACGTCTATAGTATATATGACGTCTATAGTATAGATGACGTCTATAGTATAGATGACGTCTATAGTATAGATGCCGTCTATAGTATAGATGCCGTCTATAGTATAGGTGCCGTCTATAATATAGATGACGTCTATAGTATAGATGACGTCTATAGTATAGATGACGTCTATAGTATAGATGACGTCTAAGGTATAGATGACTTCTATAGTATAGATGACGTCTAAAGTATAGATGACGTCTATAGTATAGATGACGTCTACAGTATAGATGACGTTTATAGTATAGATGACGTCTATAGTTTTGATGACGACTATAGTATAGATGACGTCTACAGTATAGATGACGTCTATAGTATAGATGACGTCTATAGTATAGATGACGTCTATAGTATAGATGACCTCTATAGTATAGATGACGTCTATATTATAGATGACCTCTATAGTATAGATGACGTCTATAGTATAGACGTCTATAGTATAGATGAAGTCTATAGTATAGATGACGTCGATAGTATAGATGACTTTTATAGTATTGATGACTTTTATAGTATAGATGACGTCTATAGTATAGATGACGTCTATAGCATAGATGACGTCTATAGTATAGATGACGTCTATAGTATTGATGATGTCTATAGCATAGATGACGTCTATAGTATAGATGACGTCTATAGCATAGATGACGTCTATAGTATAGATGACGTCTAAAGTATTGATGACGTCTATAGTATAGTTGACGTCTATTGCATAGATGACGTCTATTGCATAGATGACGTCCATAGTATAGATTACGTCTATAGTATAGATGACGTCTATAGTATAGATGACGTCTATAGTATAGATGACGTCTATAGTATAGATGACGTCTATAGTATAGATGACGTCTATAGTATAGATGATGTCTATAGTATAGATGACGTCTATAGTATAGATGACGTCTATAGTATAGATGACGTCTATAGTATAGATGACGTCTATAGTATAGATGACATCTATAGTATAGATGACGTCTATAGTATATATGACGTCTATAGTATAGATGACGTCTATAGTATAGATGACGTCTATAGTATAGATGCCGTCTATAGTATAGGTGCTGTCTATAGTATAGATGCCGTCTATAGTATAGGTGCCGTCTATAGTATAGATGACATCTATAGTATAGATGACGTCTATAGTATAGATTACGTCTATAGTATAGATGACGTCTATAGTATAGATGACGTCTATAGTATTGCTGACGTCTATAGTATAGATGACGTCTAAAGTATAGATGACGTCTATAGTATAGATGACGTCTACAGTATAGATGACGTTTATAGTATAGATGACGTCTATAGTTTTGATGACGTCTATAGTATAGATGACGTCTACAGTATAGATGACGTCTATAGTATAGATGACGTCTATAGTATAGATGACCTCTATAGTCTAGATGACGTCTATAGTATAGATGACGTCTATAGTATAGATGACCTCTATAGTATAGATGACGTCTATAGTATAGATGACGTCAATAGTATAGATGACGTCTATAGTATAGATGACGTCTATAGTATAGATGACGTGTATAGTATAGATGACGTCTATAGCATAGATGACGTCTAAAGTATAGATGACGTCTATAGTATAGATGACGTCTATAGTATTGATGACGTCTATAGTATTGATGACGTCTATAGTATTGATGACGTCTATAGTATTGATGATGTCTATAGTATTGATATGTCTATAGTATAGATGACGTCTATAGTATAGATGACGTCTATAGTATAGATGACGTCTATTGCATAGATGACGTCCATAGTATAGATGACGTCTATAGTATAGATGACGTCTATAGTAGAGATGATGTCTATAGCATAGATGACGTCCATAGTATAGATGACCTCTATAGTATAGATGACGTCTATAGTATAGATAACGTCTATAGTATAGATGACGTCTATAGTATAGATGACTTTTATAGTATAGATGACTTTTATAGTATAGATGACGTGTATAGTATAGATGACGTCTATAGTATAGATGACGTCTATAGTATAGATGACGTCTATAGTATAGATGACTTTTATAGTATAGATGACTTTTATAGTATAGATGACGTGTATAGTATAGATGACGTCTATAGTATAGATGACGTCTATAGTATAGATGACGTCTATAGTATAGATGACGTCTATAGTATAGATGACGTCTATAGTATAGATGACGTCTATAGTATAGATGACGTCTATAGTATAGATGACGTCTATACTATAGATGACGTCTATAGTATAGATGACGTCTATAGTATAGATGACGTCTATAGTATAGATGACGTCTATAGTATAGATAACGTCTATAGTATAGATGACGTCTATAGTATAGATGACTTTTATAGTATAGATGACTTTTATAGTATAGATGACGTGTATAGTATAGATGACGTCTATAGTATAGATGACGTCTATAGTATAGATGACGTCTATAGTATTGATGACGTCTATAGTATAGATGACGTCTATAGTATAGATGATGTCTATAGCATAGATGACGTCTATAGTATAGATGACGTCTATAGTATAGATGACGTCTATAGTATAGATGACGTCTATAGTATAGTTGACGTCTATTGCATAGATGACGTCTATTGCATAGATGACGTCCATAGTATAGATGACGTCTATAGTATAGATGACGTCTATAGTATAGATGACGTCTATGGTATAGATGACGTCTATGGTATAGATGACGTCTATAGTATAGATGACGTCTATAGTATAGATGACGTCTATAGTATAGATGACGTCTATAGTATAGATGACGTCTATAGTATAGATGACGTCTATAGTATAGATGACGTCTATAGTATAGATGACGTCTATAGTATAGATGACGTCTATAGTATAGATGACGTCTATAGTATAGATGACGTCTATAGTATAGATGACGTCTAAAGTATTGATGACGTCTATAGTATAGTTGACGTCTATTGCATAGATGACGTCTATTGCATAGATGACGTCTATTGCATAGATGACGTCCATAGTATATATGACGTGTATAGTATAGATGACATCTATAGTATAGATGACGTCTATGGTATAGATGACGTCTAAAGTATAGATGACGTCTATAGTATAGATGACGTCTATAGTATAATTGACGTCTATAGTATAGATGACGTCTATAGTATAGATGACGTCTATAGTATAGATGACGTCTATAGTATATATGACGTCTATAGTATAGATGACGTCTATAGTATAGATGACGTCTATAGTATAGATGCCGTCTATAGTATAGATGCCGTCTATAGTATAGATGCCGTCTATAGTATAGATGCCGTCTATAGTATAGGTGCCGTCTATAATACAGATGACGTCTATAGTATAGATGACGTCTATAGTATAGATGACGTCTATAGTATAGATGACATCTAAGGTATAGATGACTTCTATAGTATAGATGACGTCTAAAGTATAGATGACGTCTATAGTATAGATGACGTCTACAGTATAGATGACGTTTATAGTATAGATGACGTCTATAGTTTTGATGACGACTATAGTATAGATGACGTCTACAGTATAGATGACGTCTATAGTATAGATGACGTCTATAGTATAGATGACGTCTATAGTATAGATGACCTATATAGTATAGATGACGTCTATAGTATAGATGACCTCTATAGTATAGATGACGTCTATAGTATAGATGACCTCTATAGTATAGATCGTCTATAGTATAGACGTCTATAGTATAGATGAAGTCTATAGTATAGATGACGTCGATAGTATAGATGACTTTTATAGTATTGATGACTTTTATAGTATAGATGACGTCTATAGTATAGATGACGTCTATAGCATAGATGACGTCTATAGTATAGATGACGTCTATAGTATTGATGATGTCTATAGCATAGAATACGTCTATAGTATAGATGACATCTATAGCATAGATGACGTCTATAGTATAGATGACGTCTAAAGTATTGATGACGTCTATAGTATAGTTGACGTCTATTGCATAGATGACGTCTATTGCATAGATGACGTCCATAGTATAAATGACGTCTATAGTATAGATGACGTCTATAGTATAGATGACGTCTATAGTACAGATGACGTCTATAGTAAAGATGACGTCTATAGTATAGATGACGTCTATAGTA
This sequence comes from Neoascia interrupta, assembly GCA_947623515.1. Classification (NCBI taxonomy): domain Eukaryota; kingdom Metazoa; phylum Arthropoda; class Insecta; order Diptera; family Syrphidae; genus Neoascia; species Neoascia interrupta. Next base: position 720,764 of record CANQKQ010000033.1, read on the forward strand.
TAGATGACGTCTATTGTATAGATGACGTCTATAGTATAGATGATGTCTATAGTATAGATCACGTCTATAGTATAGATGACGTCTATAGTATAGATGACGTCTATAGTATAGATGACGTCTATAGTATAGATGACATCTATAGTATAGATGACGTCTATAGTATATATGACGTCTATAGTATAGATGACGTCTATAGTTTAGATGACGTCTATAGTATAGATGCCGTCTAAAGTATAGGTGCCGTCTATAGTATAGATGACATCTATAGTATAGATGACGTCTATAGTATAGATGACGTCTATAGTATAGATGACGTCTATAGTATAGATGACGTCTATAGTATAGATGACGTCTATAGTATAGATGACGTCTATAGTATAGATGACGTCTATAGTATTGCTGACGTCTATAGTATAGATGACGTCTAAAGTATAGATGACGTCTATAGTATAGATGACGTCTACAGGATAGATGACGTTTATAGTATAGATGACGTCTATTGTTTTGATGACGTCTATAGTATAGATGACGTCTACAGTATAGATGACGTCTATAGTATAGATGACGTCTATAGTATAGATGACGTCTATAGTATAGATGACGTCTATAGTATAGATGACCTCTATAGTATAGATGACGTCTATAGTATAGATGACGTCTATAGTATAGACGACGTCTATAGTATAGATGACGTCTATAGTATAGACGACGTCTATAGCATAGATGACGTCTAAAGTATAGATGACGTCTATAGTATAGATGACGTCTATAGTATTGATGACGTCTATAGTATTGATGACGTCTATAGTATTGATGACGTCTATAGTATTGATGATGTCTATAGTATTGATATGTCTATAGTATAGATGACGTCTATAGTATAGATGACGTCTATTGCATAGATGACGTCCATAGTATAGATGACCTCCATAGTATAGATGACCTCCATAGTATAGATGACCTCTATAGTATAGATGACGTCTATAGTATAGATGACCTCTATAGTATAGATGACGTCTATAGTATAGATGACGTCTATAGTATAGATGAAGTCTATAGTATAGATGACGTCGATAGTATAGATGACTTTTATAGTATAGATGACTTTTATAGTATAGATGACGTCTATAGTATAGATGACTTCTATAGTATAGATGACGTCTAAGGTATAGATGACGTCTATAGTATAGATGAGCTCTATAGTATAGATGACGTCTATAGTATAGATGACGTCTATAGTATAGATGACGCCTATAGTATAGATGACGCCTATAGTATAGATGAAGTCTATAGTATAGATGACGTCTATAGTATAGATGACGTCTATAGTATAGATGAAGTCTATAGTATAGATGACGTCGATAGTATAGTTGACTTTTATAGTATAGATGACTTTTATAGTATAGATGACGTCTATAGTATAGATGACTTCTATAGTATAGATGACGTCTAAGGTATAGATGACGTCTATAGTATAGATGAGCTCTATAGTATAGATGACGTCTATAGTATAGATGACGTTTATAGTATAGATGACGTCAATAGTATAGATGACGTCTATAGTATAGATGACGTCTATAGTATAGATGACGTCTATAGTATAGATGACGTCTATAGTATAGATGACGTCTATAGTATAGATGACGTCTATAGTATAGATGACGTCTATAGTAGAGATGATGTCTATAGCATAGATGACGTCCATAGTATAGATGACCTCTATAGTATAGATGACGTCTATAGTATAGATGACCTCTATAGTATAGATGACGTCTATAGTATAGATGACGTCTATAGTATAGATGACGTCTATAGTAGAGATGATGTCTATAGCATAGATGACGTCCATAGTATAGATGACCTCTATAGTATAGATGACGTCTATAGCATAGATGACGTCTATAGTATAGACGACGTCTATAGCATAGATGACGTCTAAAGTATAGATGACGTCTATAGTATAGATGACGTCTATAGTATTGATGACGTCTATAGTATAGATGACGTCAATAGTATAGATGACGTCTATAGTATAGATGACGTCTATAGTATAGATGACGTCTATAGTATAGATGACGTCTATAGTATAGATGACGTCTATAGTATAGATGACGTCTATAGTAGAGATGATGTCTATAGCATAGATGACGTCCATAGTATAGATGACCTCTATAGTATAGATGACGTCTATAGTATAGATGACCTCTATAGTATAGATGACGTCTATAGTATAGATGACGTCTATAGTATAGATGACGTCTATAGTATAGATGACGTCTATAGTATAGATGACGTCTATAGTATAGATGACGTCTATAGTATAGATGACGTCTATAGTATAGATGACGTCTATAGTATAGATGACGTCTATAGTATAGATGACGTCTATAGTATAGATAACGTCTATAGTATAGATGACGTCTATAGCATAGATGTCGTCTATAGTATAGATGACGTCTAAAGTATTGATGACGTCTATAGTATAGTTGACGTCTATTGCATAGATGACGTCTATTGCATAGATGACGTCCATAGTATAGATGACGTCTATAGTATAGATGACGTCTATAGTATAGATGACGTCTATGGTATAGATGACGTCTATAGTATAGATGACGTCTATAGTATAGATGACGCCTATAGCATAGATGACGTCTATAGTATAGATGACGTCTAAAGTATTGATGACGTCTATAGTATAGTTGACGTCTATTGCATAGATGACGTCTATTGCATAGATGACGTCTATTGCATAGATGACGTCCATAGTATAGATGGCGTCTATAGTATAGATGACGTCTATAGTATAGATGACGTCTATAGTATAGATGACGTCTATAGTATAAATGACGTCTATAGTATAGATGACGTCTATAGTATAGATGACGTCTATAGTAGAGATGACGTCTATAGTATAGATGACGTCTATAGTATAGATGATGTCTACAGTAGAGATGACGTCTATAGTATAGATGACGTCTATAGTATAGATGACGTCTATAGTATAGATGACGTCTATAGTATATATGACGTCTATAGTATAGATGACGTCTATAGTATAGATGACGTCTATAGTATAGATGCCGTCTATAGTATAGATGCCGTCTATAGTATAGATGCCGTCTATAGTATAGGTGCCGTCTATAATATAGATGACGTCTATAGTATAGATGACGTCTATAGTATAGATGATGTCTATAGTATAGATGACATCTAAGGTATAGATGACTTCTATAGTATAGATGACGTCTAAAGTATAGATGACGTCTATAGTATAGATGACGTCTACAGTATAGATGACGTTTATAGTATAGATGACGTCTATAGTTTTGATGACGACTATAGTATAGATGACGTCTACAGTATAGATGACGTCTATAGTATAGATGTCGTCTATAGTATAGATGACGTCTATAGTATAGATGACCTCTATAGTATAGATGACGTCCATAGTATAGATGACCTCTATAGTATAGATCGTCTATAGTATAGACGTCTATAGTATAGATTAAGTCTATAGTATAGATGACGTCGATCGTATAGATGACTTTTATAGTATTGATGACTTTTATAGTATAGATGACGTCTATAGTATAGATGACGTCTATAGCATAGATGACGTCTATAGTATAGATGACGTCTATAGTATTGATGATGTCTATAGCATAGAATACGTCTATAGTATAGATGACGTCTATAGCATAGATGACGTCTATAGTATAGATGACGTCTAAAGTATTGATGACGTCTATAGTATAGTTGACGTCTATTGCATAGATGACGTCTATTGCATAGATGACGTCCATAGTATAGATGACGTCTATAGTATAGATGACGTCTATAGTACAGATGACGTCTATAGTATAGATGACGTCTATAGTATAGATGACGTCTATAGTATAGATGACGTCTATAGTATAGATGACGTCTATAGTATAGATGACGTCTATAGTATAGATGACGTCTATAGTATAGATGACGTCTATAGTATAGATGACGTCTATAGTATAGATGACGTCTATAGTATAGATGACGTCTATAGTATAGATGATGTCTATAGTATAGATGACGTCTATAGTATAGATGACGTCTATAGTATAGATGACATCTATGGTATAGATGACGTCTATAGTATATATGACGTCTATAGTATAGATGACGTCTATAGTATAGATGACGTCTATAGTATAGATGACGTCTATAGTATAGATGACGTCTATTGCATAGATGACGTCCATAGTATATATGACGTGTATAGTATAGATGACATCTATAGTATAGATGACGTCTATGGTATAGATGACGTCTAAAGTATAGATGACGTCTATAGTATAGATGACGTCTATAGTATAATTGACGTCTATAGTATTGATGATGTCTATAGTATTGATATGTCTATAGTATAGATGACGTCTATAGTATAGATGACGTCTATAGTATAGATGACGTCTATTGCATAGATGACGTCCATAGTATAGATGACGTCTATAGTATAGATGACGTCTATAGTAGAGATGATGTCTATAGCTGAGATGACGTCTATAGTATAGATGACGTCTATAGTATAGATGACGTCTATAGTATAGATGACGTCTATAGTATAGATGACGTCTATAGTATAGATGACGTCTATAGTATAGATGACGTCTATAGTATAGATGACGTCTATAGTATAGATGACGTCTATAGTATAGATGACGTCTAAAGTATTGATGACGTCTATAGTATAGTTGACGTCTATTGCATAGATGACGTCTATTGCATAGATGACGTCTATTGCATAGATGACGTCCATAGTATATATGACGTGTATAGTATAGATGACATCTATAGTATAGATGACGTCTATGGTATAGATGACGTCTAAAGTATAGATGACGTCTATAGTATAGATGACGTCTATAGTATAATTGACGTCTATAGTATAGATGACGTCTATAGTATAGATGACGTCTATAGTATAGATGACGTCTATAGTATATATGACGTCTATAGTATAGATGACGTCTATAGTATAGATGACGTCTATAGTATAGATGCCGTCTATAGTATAGATGCCGTCTATAGTATAGATGCCGTCTATAGTATAGATGCCGTCTATAGTATAGGTGCCGTCTATAATACAGATGACGTCTATAGTATAGATGACGTCTATAGTATAGATGACGTCTATAGTATAGATGACATCTAAGGTATAGATGACTTCTATAGTATAGATGACGTCTAAAGTATAGATGACGTCTATAGTATAGATGACGTCTACAGTATAGATGACGTTTATAGTATAGATGACGTCTATAGTTTTGATGACGACTATAGTATAGATGACGTCTACAGTATAGATGACGTCTATAGTATAGATGACGTCTATAGTATAGATGACGTCTATAGTATAGATGACCTATATAGTATAGATGACGTCTATAGTATAGATGACCTCTATAGTATAGATGACGTCTATAGTATAGATGACCTCTATAGTATAGATCGTCTATAGTATAGACGTCTATAGTATAGATGAAGTCTATAGTATAGATGACGTCGATAGTATAGATGACTTTTATAGTATTGATGACTTTTATAGTATAGATGACGTCTATAGTATAGATGACGTCTATAGCATAGATGACGTCTATAGTATAGATGACGTCTATAGTATTGATGATGTCTATAGCATAGAATACGTCTATAGTATAGATGACATCTATAGCATAGATGACGTCTATAGTATAGATGACGTCTAAAGTATTGATGACGTCTATAGTATAGTTGACGTCTATTGCATAGATGACGTCTATTGCATAGATGACGTCCATAGTATAAATGACGTCTATAGTATAGATGACGTCTATAGTATAGATGACGTCTATAGTACAGATGACGTCTATAGTAAAGATGACGTCTATAGTATAGATGACGTCTATAGTATAGATGACGTCTATTGTATAGATGACGTCTATAGTATAGATGATGTCTATAGTATAGATCACGTCTATAGTATAGATGACGTCTATAGTATAGATGACGTCTATAGTATAGATGACGTCTATAGTATAGATGACATCTATAGTATAGATGACGTCTATAGTATATATGACGTCTATAGTATAGATGACGTCTATAGTTTAGATGACGTCTATAGTATAGATGCCGTCTAAAGTATAGGTGCCGTCTATAGTATAGATGACATCTATAGTATAGATGACGTCTATAGTATAGATGACGTCTATAGTATAGATGACGTCTATAGTATAGATGACGTCTATAGTATAGATGACGTCTATAGTATAGATGACGTCTATAGTATAGATGACGTCTATAGTATTGCTGACGTCTATAGTATAGATGACGTCTAAAGTATAGATGACGTCTATAGTATAGATGACGTCTACAGGATAGATGACGTTTATAGTATAGATGACGTCTATTGTTTTGATGACGTCTATAGTATAGATGACGTCTACAGTATAGATGACGTCTATAGTATAGATGACGTCTATAGTATAGATGACGTCTATAGTATAGATGACGTCTATAGTATAGATGACCTCTATAGTATAGATGACGTCTATAGTATAGATGACGTCTATAGTATAGACGACGTCTATAGTATAGATGACGTCTATAGTATAGACGACGTCTATAGCATAGATGACGTCTAAAGTATAGATGACGTCTATAGTATAGATGACGTCTATAGTATTGATGACGTCTATAGTATTGATGACGTCTATAGTATTGATGACGTCTATAGTATTGATGATGTCTATAGTATTGATATGTCTATAGTATAGATGACGTCTATAGTATAGATGACGTCTATTGCATAGATGACGTCCATAGTATAGATGACCTCCATAGTATAGATGACCTCCATAGTATAGATGACCTCTATAGTATAGATGACGTCTATAGTATAGATGACCTCTATAGTATAGATGACGTCTATAGTATAGATGACGTCTATAGTATAGATGAAGTCTATAGTATAGATGACGTCGATAGTATAGATGACTTTTATAGTATAGATGACTTTTATAGTATAGATGACGTCTATAGTATAGATGACTTCTATAGTATAGATGACGTCTAAGGTATAGATGACGTCTATAGTATAGATGAGCTCTATAGTATAGATGACGTCTATAGTATAGATGACGTCTATAGTATAGATGACGCCTATAGTATAGATGACGCCTATAGTATAGATGAAGTCTATAGTATAGATGACGTCTATAGTATAGATGACGTCTATAGTATAGATGAAGTCTATAGTATAGATGACGTCGATAGTATAGTTGACTTTTATAGTATAGATGACTTTTATAGTATAGATGACGTCTATAGTATAGATGACTTCTATAGTATAGATGACGTCTAAGGTATAGATGACGTCTATAGTATAGATGAGCTCTATAGTATAGATGACGTCTATAGTATAGATGACGTTTATAGTATAGATGACGTCAATAGTATAGATGACGTCTATAGTATAGATGACGTCTATAGTATAGATGACGTCTATAGTATAGATGACGTCTATAGTATAGATGACGTCTATAGTATAGATGACGTCTATAGTATAGATGACGTCTATAGTAGAGATGATGTCTATAGCATAGATGACGTCCATAGTATAGATGACCTCTATAGTATAGATGACGTCTATAGTATAGATGACCTCTATAGTATAGATGACGTCTATAGTATAGATGACGTCTATAGTATAGATGACGTCTATAGTAGAGATGATGTCTATAGCATAGATGACGTCCATAGTATAGATGACCTCTATAGTATAGATGACGTCTATAGCATAGATGACGTCTATAGTATAGACGACGTCTATAGCATAGATGACGTCTAAAGTATAGATGACGTCTATAGTATAGATGACGTCTATAGTATTGATGACGTCTATAGTATAGATGACGTCAATAGTATAGATGACGTCTATAGTATAGATGACGTCTATAGTATAGATGACGTCTATAGTATAGATGACGTCTATAGTATAGATGACGTCTATAGTATAGATGACGTCTATAGTAGAGATGATGTCTATAGCATAGATGACGTCCATAGTATAGATGACCTCTATAGTATAGATGACGTCTATAGTATAGATGACCTCTATAGTATAGATGACGTCTATAGTATAGATGACGTCTATAGTATAGATGACGTCTATAGTATAGATGACGTCTATAGTATAGATGACGTCTATAGTATAGATGACGTCTATAGTATAGATGACGTCTATAGTATAGATGACGTCTATAGTATAGATGACGTCTATAGTATAGATGACGTCTATAGTATAGATAACGTCTATAGTATAGATGACGTCTATAGCATAGATGTCGTCTATAGTATAGATGACGTCTAAAGTATTGATGACGTCTATAGTATAGTTGACGTCTATTGCATAGATGACGTCTATTGCATAGATGACGTCCATAGTATAGATGACGTCTATAGTATAGATGACGTCTATAGTATAGATGACGTCTATGGTATAGATGACGTCTATAGTATAGATGACGTCTATAGTATAGATGACGCCTATAGCATAGATGACGTCTATAGTATAGATGACGTCTAAAGTATTGATGACGTCTATAGTATAGTTGACGTCTATTGCATAGATGACGTCTATTGCATAGATGACGTCTATTGCATAGATGACGTCCATAGTATAGATGGCGTCTATAGTATAGATGACGTCTATAGTATAGATGACGTCTATAGTATAGATGACGTCTATAGTATAAATGACGTCTATAGTATAGATGACGTCTATAGTATAGATGACGTCTATAGTAGAGATGACGTCTATAGTATAGATGACGTCTATAGTATAGATGATGTCTACAGTAGAGATGACGTCTATAGTATAGATGACGTCTATAGTATAGATGACGTCTATAGTATAGATGACGTCTATAGTATATATGACGTCTATAGTATAGATGACGTCTATAGTATAGATGACGTCTATAGTATAGATGCCGTCTATAGTATAGATGCCGTCTATAGTATAGATGCCGTCTATAGTATAGGTGCCGTCTATAATATAGATGACGTCTATAGTATAGATGACGTCTATAGTATAGATGATGTCTATAGTATAGATGACATCTAAGGTATAGATGACTTCTATAGTATAGATGACGTCTAAAGTATAGATGACGTCTATAGTATAGATGACGTCTACAGTATAGATGACGTTTATAGTATAGATGACGTCTATAGTTTTGATGACGACTATAGTATAGATGACGTCTACAGTATAGATGACGTCTATAGTATAGATGTCGTCTATAGTATAGATGACGTCTATAGTATAGATGACCTCTATAGTATAGATGACGTCCATAGTATAGATGACCTCTATAGTATAGATCGTCTATAGTATAGACGTCTATAGTATAGATTAAGTCTATAGTATAGATGACGTCGATCGTATAGATGACTTTTATAGTATTGATGACTTTTATAGTATAGATGACGTCTATAGTATAGATGACGTCTATAGCATAGATGACGTCTATAGTATAGATGACGTCTATAGTATTGATGATGTCTATAGCATAGAATACGTCTATAGTATAGATGACGTCTATAGCATAGATGACGTCTATAGTATAGATGACGTCTAAAGTATTGATGACGTCTATAGTATAGTTGACGTCTATTGCATAGATGACGTCTATTGCATAGATGACGTCCATAGTATAGATGACGTCTATAGTATAGATGACGTCTATAGTACAGATGACGTCTATAGTATAGATGACGTCTATAGTATAGATGACGTCTATAGTATAGATGACGTCTATAGTATAGATGACGTCTATAGTATAGATGACGTCTATAGTATAGATGACGTCTATAGTATAGATGACGTCTATAGTATAGATGACGTCTATAGTATAGATGACGTCTATAGTATAGATGACGTCTATAGTATAGATGATGTCTATAGTATAGATGACGTCTATAGTATAGATGACGTCTATAGTATAGATGACATCTATGGTATAGATGACGTCTATAGTATATATGACGTCTATAGTATAGATGACGTCTATAGTATAGATGACGTCTATAGTATAGATGACGTCTATAGTATAGATGCCGTCTATTGTATAGGTGCCGTCTATAGTATAGATGACATCTATAGTATAGATGACGTCTATAGTATAGATGACGTCTATAGTATAGATGACGTCTATAGTATAGATGACGTCTATAGTATAGATGACGTCTATAGTATTGCTGACGTCTATAGTATAGATGACGTCTATAGTATAGATGACGTCTAAAGTATAGATGACGTCTATAGTATAGATGACGTCTACAGTATAGATGACGTTTGTAGTATAGATGACGTCTATAGTTTTGATGACGTCTATAGTATAGATGACGTCTACAGTATAGATGACGTCTATAGTATAGATGACGTCTATAGTATAGATGACCTCTATAGTCTAGATGACGTCTATAGTATAGATGACGTCTATAGTATAGATGACCTCTATAGTATAGATGACGTCTATAGTATAGATGACGTCTATAGTATAGATGACGTCTATAGTATAGATGACGTCTATAGTATAGATGACGTCTATAGTATAGATGACGTCTATAGTATAGATGACGTCTATAGTATAGATGACGTCTATAGTATAGATGACGTCTATAGTATAGATGACGTCTATAGCATAGATAACGTCTATAGTATAGATGACGTCTATAGTATAGATGACGTCTATAGTTTTGATGACGTCTATAGTATTGATGACGTCTATAGTATTGATGACGTCTATAGTATTGATGATGTCTATAGTATTGATATGTCTATAGTATAGATGACGTCTATAGTATAGATGACGTCTATTGCATAGATGACGTCCATAGTATAGATGACGTCTATAGTATAGATGACCTCTATAGTATAGATGACGTCTATAGTATAGATGACGTCTATAGTATAGATGACGTCTATAGTATAGATGAAGTCTATAGTATAGATGACGTCGATAGTATAGATGACTTTTATAGTATAGATGACTTTTATAGTATAGATGACGTCTATAGAATAGATGACTTCTATAGTATAGATGACGTCTAAGGTATAGATGACGTCTATAGTATAGATGAGCTCTATAGTATAGATGACGTCTATAGTATAGATGACGTCAATAGTATAGATGACGCCTATAGTATAGATGACGCCTATAGTATAGATGAAGTCTATAGTATAGATGACGTCTATAGTATAGATGACGTCTATAGTATAGATGAAGTCTATAGTATAGATGACGTCGATAGTATAGATGACTTTTATAGTATAGATGACTTTTATAGTATAGATGACGTCTATAGTATGGATGACTTCTATAGTATAGATGACGTCTAAGGTATAGATGACGTCTATAGTATAGATGATCTCTATAGTATAGATGACGTCTATAGTATAGATGACGTTTATAGTATAGGTGACGTCAATAGTATAGATAACGTCTATAGTACAGATGACGTCTATAGTATAGATGACGTCTATAGTATAGATGACGTCTATAGTATAGATGACGTCTATAGTATAGATGACGTCTATAGTATAGATGACGTCTATAGTATAGATGACGTCTATAGTATAGATGATGTCTATAGTATAGATGACGTCTATAGCATTAATGACGTCTATAGTATAGATGACGTCTATAGTATAGATGACGTTTATAGTATTAATGACGTCTATAATATTGATGACGTCTATAGTATTGATGATGTCTATAGTATTGATGATGTCTATAGTATTGATGACGTCAATAGTATAGATGACGTCTATAGTAAAGATGACGTCTATACTGTAGATGACGTCTATAGTATAGATGACGTCTATACTATAGATGACGTCTATAGTATAGATGACGTCTATAGTATAGATGACGTCTATAGTATGGATGACGTCTATAGTATAGATGACGTCTTTAGTATAAAAAAGATGACGTCTATAGTATAGATGACGTCTATAGTATAGATGACGTCTATAGTATAGATGACGTCTATAGTATAGATGACGTCTATAGTATAGATGACGTCTATAGTATAGATGACGTCTATAGTATAGATGACGTCTATAGTATAGATGACGTCTATAGTATAGATGACGTCTATAGTATAGATGACGTCTATAGTAAAGATGACGTCTATATTATAGATGACGCCTATAGTATAGATGACGTCTATAGTATAGATGACGTCTATAGTACAGGTGACGTCTATAGTACAGACGACGTCTATAGTACAGACGACGTCTATAGTATAGATGACGTCTATAGTATAGATGACGTCTATAGTATAGATGACGTCTATAGTATAGATGATGTCTATAGTATAGATAACGTCTATAGTATAGATGATGTCTATAGTATAGATGACGTCTATAGTATAGATGACGTCTATAGCATAGGTGACGTCTATAGTATAGATGACGTCTATAGTATAGATGGCGTTTATAGTATTAATGACGTCTATAGTATTGATGACGTCTATAGTATTGATGATGTCTATAGTATTGATGATGTCTATAGTATTGATGACGTCAATAGTTAAGATGACGTCTATAGTATAGATGCCGTCTATAATATAGGTGACGTCTATAGTATACATGACGTCTATAATATAGATGACGTCTATAGTATAGATGACGTCTATACTATAGATGACGTCTATAGTATAGACGACGTCTATACTATAGATGACGTCTATAGTATAGATGACGTCTATAGTATAGATGACTTCTATAGTATAGATGACGTCTTTAGTATAGTATAGATGACGTCTATAGTATAGATAACGTCTATACTATAGATGACGTCTATAGTATAGATGACGTCTATAGTATAGATGACGTCTATAGTATAGATGACGTCTATAGTACAGATGACGTCTATAGTACAGACGACGTCTATAGTACAGACGACGTCTATAGTATAGATGACGTCTATAGTAGAGATGACATCTATAGTATAGATGACGTCTATAGTATAGATGACGTCTATAGTATAGATGACGTCTATAGTATAGATGACGTCTATAGTATAGATGACGTCTATAGTATAGATGGTGTCTATAGTATAGATGACGTCTATAGTATAGATGACGTCTATAGTATAGATGACGTCTATAGTATAGATGACGTCTATAGTATAGATGACGTCTATAGTATAGATGACGTCTATAGTATAGATGACGTCTATAGTATAGATGACGTCTATAGTATAGATGACGTCTATAGTATAGATGACGTCTATAGTATAGATGACGTCTATAGTATAGATGACGTCTATAGTATAGATGACGTCTATAGTATAGATGACGTCTATAGTATAGATGAAGTCTATAGTATAGATGAAGTCTATAGTATAGATGACGTCTATAGTATAGATGACGTCTATAGTATAGATGACGTCTATAGTATAGATGACGTCTATAGTATAGATGACGTCTATAGTATAGATGACGTCTATAGTATAGATGACGTCTATAGTATAGATGACGTCTATAGTATAGATGACGTCTATAGTATTGATGACGTCTACAGTATTGATGACGTCTATAGTATTGATGACGTCTATAGTATTGATGATGTCTATAGTATAGATGACGTCTATAGTATAGATGACGTCTATAGTATAGACGACATGACTGATAGATGACTTCTATAGTATAGATGACGTCTAAAGTATAGACGACGTCTATAGTATTGATGACGTGTATAGTATTGATGACGTCTATAGTATAGATGACTTTTATAGTATAGATGACGTCTATAGTATAGATGACGTCTATAGTATAGATGACGTCTATAGTATAGATGACGTCTATAGTATAGATGAGGTCTATAATATAGATGACGTCTATAGTATAGATGACGTCTATAGTATAGATGACGTCTATAGTATAGATGACGTCTATAGTATAGATAACGTCTATAGTATAGATGACGTCTATAGTATAGATGACGTCTATAGTATAGATGAAGTCTATAGTATAGATGACGTCTATAGTATAGATGACTTTTATAGTATAGATGACTTTTATAGTATAGATGACGTGTATAGTATAGATGACGTCTACAGTATAGATGACGTCTATAGCATAGATGACGTCTATAGTATAGATGACGTCTAAAGTATTGATGACGTCTATAGTATAGTTGACGTCTATTGCATAGATGACGTCTATTGCATAGATGACGTCCATAGTATAGATGACGTCTATAGTATAGATGACGTCTATAGTATAGATGACGTCTATAGTATAGATGACGTCTATAGTATAGATGACGTCTATGGCATAGATGACGTCTTTAGTATAGATGACGTCTAAAGTATTGATGACGTCTATGGTATAGATGACGTCTATATTATAGATGACGTCTATAGTATAGATGACGTCTATAGTATAGATGACGTCTATAGTATAGATGACGTCTATAGTATAGATGACGTCTATAGTATAGATGACGTCTATAGTATAGATGACGTCTATAGTATAGATGACGTCTATAGTATAGATGACGTCTATAGTATAGATGACGTCTATAGTATAGATGACGTCTATAGTATAGATGACGTCTATAGTATAGATGTCGTCTATAGTATAGATGACGTCTATAGTATATATGACGTCTATAGTATAGATGACGTCTATAGTATAGATGACGTCTATAGTATAGATGACGTCTATAGTATAGATGCCGTCTATAGTATAGATGCCGTCTATAGTATAGGTGCCATCTATAATATAGATGACGTCTATAGTATAGATGACGTCTATAGTATAGATGACGTCTATAGTATAGATGACGTCTATAGTATAGATGACGTCTATAGTATAGATGACGTCAATAGTATAGATGACGTCTATAGTATAGATGACGTCTAAGGTATAGATGACGTCTATAGTATAGATGACGTCTAAAGTATAGATGACGTCTATAGTATAGATGACGTCTACAGTATAGATGACGTTTATAGTATAGATGACGTCTATAGTTTTAATGACGACTATAGTATAGATGACGTGTACAGTATAGATGACGTCTATAGTATAGATGACGTCTATAGTATAGATGACGTCTATAGTATAGATGACCTCTATAGTTAAAATGACGTCTATAGTATAGATGACCTCTATAGTATAGATGACGTCTATAGTATAGACGTCTATAGTATAGATGAAGTCTATAGTATAGATGACGTCGATAGTATAGATGACTTTTATAGTATAGATGACTTTTATAGTATAGATGACGTCTATAGTATAGATGACGTCTATAGTATAGATGACGTCTATAGTATTGATGATGTCTATAGCATAGATGACGTCTATAGTATAGATGACGTCAGTATAGATGACGTTTATAGTATAGATGACGTCTAAAGTATTGATGACGTCTATAGTATAGTTGACGTCTATTGCATAGATGACGTCTATTGCATAGATGACGTCCATAGTATAGATGACGTCTATAGTATAGATGACGTCTATAGTGTTGATGACGTCTATAGTATAGATGACTTTTATAGTATAGATGACGTCTATAGTATAGATGACGTCTATAGTATAGATGACGTCTATAGTATAGATGACGTCTATAGTATAGATGAAGTCTATAGTATAGATGACGTCGATAGTATAGATGACTTTTATAGTATTGATGACTTTTATAGTATAGATGACGTCTATAGTATTGATGATGTCTATAGCATAGATGACGTCTATAGTATAGATGACGTCAGTATAGATGACGTTTATAGTATAGATGACGTCTAAAGTATTGATGACGTCTATAGTATAGTTGACGTCTATTGCATAGATGACGTCTATTGCATAGATGACGTCCATAGTATAGATGACGTCTATAGTATAGATGACGTCTATAGTGTTGATGACGTCTATAGTATAGATGACTTTTATAGTATAGATGACGTCTATAGTATAGATGACGTCTATAGTATAGATGACGTCTATAGTATAGATGACGTCTATAGTATAGATGAAGTCTATAGTATAGATGACGTCGATAGTATAGATGACTTTTATAGTATTGATGACTTTTATAGTATAGATGACGTCTATAGTATAGATGACGTCTATAGCATAGATGACGTCTATAGTATAGATGACGTCTATAGTATTGATGATGTCTATAGCATAGATGACGTCTATAGTATAGATGACGTCTATAGCATAGATGACGTCTATAGTATAGATGACGTCTAAAGTATTGATGACGTCTATAGTATAGTTGACGTCTATTGCATAGATGACGTCTATTGCATAGATGACGTCCATAGTATAGATTACGTCTATAGTATAGATGACGTCTATAGTATAGATGACGTCTATAGTATAGATGACGTCTATAGTATAGATGACGTCTATAGTATAGATGACGTCTATAGTATAGATGATGTCTATAGTATAGATGACGTCTATAGTATAGATGACGTCTATAGTATAGATGACGTCTATAGTATAGATGACGTCTATAGTATAGATGACATCTATAGTATAGATGACGTCTATAGTATATATGACGTCTATAGTATAGATGACGTCTATAGTATAGATGACGTCTATAGTATAGATGCCGTCTATAGTATAGGTGCTGTCTATAGTATAGATGCCGTCTATAGTATAGGTGCCGTCTATAGTATAGATGACATCTATAGTATAGATGACGTCTATAGTATAGATTACGTCTATAGTATAGATGACGTCTATAGTATAGATGACGTCTATAGTATTGCTGACGTCTATAGTATAGATGACGTCTAAAGTATAGATGACGTCTATAGTATAGATGACGTCTACAGTATAGATGACGTTTATAGTATAGATGACGTCTATAGTTTTGATGACGTCTATAGTATAGATGACGTCTACAGTATAGATGACGTCTATAGTATAGATGACGTCTATAGTATAGATGACCTCTATAGTCTAGATGACGTCTATAGTATAGATGACGTCTATAGTATAGATGACCTCTATAGTATAGATGACGTCTATAGTATAGATGACGTCAATAGTATAGATGACGTCTATAGTATAGATGACGTCTATAGTATAGATGACGTGTATAGTATAGATGACGTCTATAGCATAGATGACGTCTAAAGTATAGATGACGTCTATAGTATAGATGACGTCTATAGTATTGATGACGTCTATAGTATTGATGACGTCTATAGTATTGATGACGTCTATAGTATTGATGATGTCTATAGTATTGATATGTCTATAGTATAGATGACGTCTATAGTATAGATGACGTCTATAGTATAGATGACGTCTATTGCATAGATGACGTCCATAGTATAGATGACGTCTATAGTATAGATGACGTCTATAGTAGAGATGATGTCTATAGCATAGATGACGTCCATAGTATAGATGACCTCTATAGTATAGATGACGTCTATAGTATAGATAACGTCTATAGTATAGATGACGTCTATAGTATAGATGACTTTTATAGTATAGATGACTTTTATAGTATAGATGACGTGTATAGTATAGATGACGTCTATAGTATAGATGACGTCTATAGTATAGATGACGTCTATAGTATAGATGACTTTTATAGTATAGATGACTTTTATAGTATAGATGACGTGTATAGTATAGATGACGTCTATAGTATAGATGACGTCTATAGTATAGATGACGTCTATAGTATAGATGACGTCTATAGTATAGATGACGTCTATAGTATAGATGACGTCTATAGTATAGATGACGTCTATAGTATAGATGACGTCTATACTATAGATGACGTCTATAGTATAGATGACGTCTATAGTATAGATGACGTCTATAGTATAGATGACGTCTATAGTATAGATAACGTCTATAGTATAGATGACGTCTATAGTATAGATGACTTTTATAGTATAGATGACTTTTATAGTATAGATGACGTGTATAGTATAGATGACGTCTATAGTATAGATGACGTCTATAGTATAGATGACGTCTATAGTATTGATGACGTCTATAGTATAGATGACGTCTATAGTATAGATGATGTCTATAGCATAGATGACGTCTATAGTATAGATGACGTCTATAGTATAGATGACGTCTATAGTATAGATGACGTCTATAGTATAGTTGACGTCTATAGTATAGTTGACGTCTATTGCATAGATGACGTCTATTGCATAGATGACGTCCATAGTATAGATGACGTCTATAGTATAGATGACGTCTATAGTATAGATGACGTCTATGGTATAGATGACGTCTATGGTATAGATGACGTCTATAGTATAGATGACGTCTATAGTATAGATGACGTCTATAGTATAGATGACGTCTATAGTATAGATGACGTCTATAGTATAGATGACGTCTATAGTATAGATGACGTCTATAGTATAGATGACGTCTATAGTATAGATGACGTCTATAGTATAGATGACGTCTATAGTATAGATGACGTCTATAGTATAGATGACGTCTAAAGTATTGATGACGTCTATAGTATAGTTGACGTCTATTGCATAGATGACGTCTATTGCATAGATGACGTCTATTGCATAGATGACGTCCATAGTATATATGACGTGTATAGTATAGATGACATCTATAGTATAGATGACGTCTATGGTATAGATGACGTCTAAAGTATAGATGACGTCTATAGTATAGATGACGTCTATAGTATAATTGACGTCTATAGTATAGATGACGTCTATAGTATAGATGACGTCTATAGTATAGATGACGTCTATAGTATATATGACGTCTATAGTATAGATGACGTCTATAGTATAGATGACGTCTATAGTATAGATGCCGTCTATAGTATAGATGCCGTCTATAGTATAGATGCCGTCTATAGTATAGATGCCGTCTATAGTATAGGTGCCGTCTATAATACAGATGACGTCTATAGTATAGATGACGTCTATAGTATAGATGACGTCTATAGTATAGATGACATCTAAGGTATAGATGACTTCTATAGTATAGATGACGTCTAAAGTATAGATGACGTCTATAGTATAGATGACGTCTACAGTATAGATGACGTTTATAGTATAGATGACGTCTATAGTTTTGATGACGACTATAGTATAGATGACGTCTACAGTATAGATGACGTCTATAGTATAGATGACGTCTATAGTATAGATGACGTCTATAGTATAGATGACCTATATAGTATAGATGACGTCTATAGTATAGATGACCTCTATAGTATAGATGACGTCTATAGTATAGATGACCTCTATAGTATAGATCGTCTATAGTATAGACGTCTATAGTATAGATGAAGTCTATAGTATAGATGACGTCGATAGTATAGATGACTTTTATAGTATTGATGACTTTTATAGTATAGATGACGTCTATAGTATAGATGACGTCTATAGCATAGATGACGTCTATAGTATAGATGACGTCTATAGTATTGATGATGTCTATAGCATAGAATACGTCTATAGTATAGATGACATCTATAGCATAGATGACGTCTATAGTATAGATGACGTCTAAAGTATTGATGACGTCTATAGTATAGTTGACGTCTATTGCATAGATGACGTCTATTGCATAGATGACGTCCATAGTATAAATGACGTCTATAGTATAGATGACGTCTATAGTATAGATGACGTCTATAGTACAGATGACGTCTATAGTAAAGATGACGTCTATAGTATAGATGACGTCTATAGTATAGATGACGTCTATTGTATAGATGACGTCTATAGTATAGATGATGTCTATAGTATAGATCACGTCTATAGTATAGATGACGTCTATAGTATAGATGACGTCTATAGTATAGATGACGTCTATAGTATAGATGACATCTATAGTATAGATGACGTCTATAGTATATATGACGTCTATAGTATAGATGACGTCTATAGTTTAGATGACGTCTATAGTATAGATGCCGTCTAAAGTATAGGTGCCGTCTATAGTATAGATGACATCTATAGTATAGATGACGTCTATAGTATAGATGACGTCTATAGTATAGATGACGTCTATAGTATAGATGACGTCTATAGTATAGATGACGTCTATAGTATAGATGACGTCTATAGTATAGATGACGTCTATAGTATTGCTGACGTCTATAGTATAGATGACGTCTAAAGTATAGATGACGTCTATAGTATAGATGACGTCTACAGGATAGATGACGTTTATAGTATAGATGACGTCTATTGTTTTGATGACGTCTATAGTATAGATGACGTCTACAGTATAGATGACGTCTATAGTATAGATGACGTCTATAGTATAGATGACGTCTATAGTATAGATGACGTCTATAGTATAGATGACCTCTATAGTATAGATGACGTCTATAGTATAGATGACGTCTATAGTATAGACGACGTCTATAGTATAGATGACGTCTATAGTATAGACGACGTCTATAGCATAGATGACGTCTAAAGTATAGATGACGTCTATAGTATAGATGACGTCTATAGTATTGATGACGTCTATAGTATTGATGACGTCTATAGTATTGATGACGTCTATAGTATTGATGATGTCTATAGTATTGATATGTCTATAGTATAGATGACGTCTATAGTATAGATGACGTCTATTGCATAGATGACGTCCATAGTATAGATGACCTCCATAGTATAGATGACCTCCATAGTATAGATGACCTCTATAGTATAGATGACGTCTATAGTATAGATGACCTCTATAGTATAGATGACGTCTATAGTATAGATGACGTCTATAGTATAGATGAAGTCTATAGTATAGATGACGTCGATAGTATAGATGACTTTTATAGTATAGATGACTTTTATAGTATAGATGACGTCTATAGTATAGATGACTTCTATAGTATAGATGACGTCTAAGGTATAGATGACGTCTATAGTATAGATGAGCTCTATAGTATAGATGACGTCTATAGTATAGATGACGTCTATAGTATAGATGACGCCTATAGTATAGATGACGCCTATAGTATAGATGAAGTCTATAGTATAGATGACGTCTATAGTATAGATGACGTCTATAGTATAGATGAAGTCTATAGTATAGATGACGTCGATAGTATAGTTGACTTTTATAGTATAGATGACTTTTATAGTATAGATGACGTCTATAGTATAGATGACTTCTATAGTATAGATGACGTCTAAGGTATAGATGACGTCTATAGTATAGATGAGCTCTATAGTATAGATGACGTCTATAGTATAGATGACGTTTATAGTATAGATGACGTCAATAGTATAGATGACGTCTATAGTATAGATGACGTCTATAGTATAGATGACGTCTATAGTATAGATGACGTCTATAGTATAGATGACGTCTATAGTATAGATGACGTCTATAGTATAGATGACGTCTATAGTAGAGATGATGTCTATAGCATAGATGACGTCCATAGTATAGATGACCTCTATAGTATAGATGACGTCTATAGTATAGATGACCTCTATAGTATAGATGACGTCTATAGTATAGATGACGTCTATAGTATAGATGACGTCTATAGTAGAGATGATGTCTATAGCATAGATGACGTCCATAGTATAGATGACCTCTATAGTATAGATGACGTCTATAGCATAGATGACGTCTATAGTATAGACGACGTCTATAGCATAGATGACGTCTAAAGTATAGATGACGTCTATAGTATAGATGACGTCTATAGTATTGATGACGTCTATAGTATAGATGACGTCAATAGTATAGATGACGTCTATAGTATAGATGACGTCTATAGTATAGATGACGTCTATAGTATAGATGACGTCTATAGTATAGATGACGTCTATAGTATAGATGACGTCTATAGTAGAGATGATGTCTATAGCATAGATGACGTCCATAGTATAGATGACCTCTATAGTATAGATGACGTCTATAGTATAGATGACCTCTATAGTATAGATGACGTCTATAGTATAGATGACGTCTATAGTATAGATGACGTCTATAGTATAGATGACGTCTATAGTATAGATGACGTCTATAGTATAGATGACGTCTATAGTATAGATGACGTCTATAGTATAGATGACGTCTATAGTATAGATGACGTCTATAGTATAGATGACGTCTATAGTATAGATAACGTCTATAGTATAGATGACGTCTATAGCATAGATGTCGTCTATAGTATAGATGACGTCTAAAGTATTGATGACGTCTATAGTATAGTTGACGTCTATTGCATAGATGACGTCTATTGCATAGATGACGTCCATAGTATAGATGACGTCTATAGTATAGATGACGTCTATAGTATAGATGACGTCTATGGTATAGATGACGTCTATAGTATAGATGACGTCTATAGTATAGATGACGCCTATAGCATAGATGACGTCTATAGTATAGATGACGTCTAAAGTATTGATGACGTCTATAGTATAGTTGACGTCTATTGCATAGATGACGTCTATTGCATAGATGACGTCTATTGCATAGATGACGTCCATAGTATAGATGGCGTCTATAGTATAGATGACGTCTATAGTATAGATGACGTCTATAGTATAGATGACGTCTATAGTATAAATGACGTCTATAGTATAGATGACGTCTATAGTATAGATGACGTCTATAGTAGAGATGACGTCTATAGTATAGATGACGTCTATAGTATAGATGATGTCTACAGTAGAGATGACGTCTATAGTATAGATGACGTCTATAGTATAGATGACGTCTATAGTATAGATGACGTCTATAGTATATATGACGTCTATAGTATAGATGACGTCTATAGTATAGATGACGTCTATAGTATAGATGCCGTCTATAGTATAGATGCCGTCTATAGTATAGATGCCGTCTATAGTATAGGTGCCGTCTATAATATAGATGACGTCTATAGTATAGATGACGTCTATAGTATAGATGATGTCTATAGTATAGATGACATCTAAGGTATAGATGACTTCTATAGTATAGATGACGTCTAAAGTATAGATGACGTCTATAGTATAGATGACGTCTACAGTATAGATGACGTTTATAGTATAGATGACGTCTATAGTTTTGATGACGACTATAGTATAGATGACGTCTACAGTATAGATGACGTCTATAGTATAGATGTCGTCTATAGTATAGATGACGTCTATAGTATAGATGACCTCTATAGTATAGATGACGTCCATAGTATAGATGACCTCTATAGTATAGATCGTCTATAGTATAGACGTCTATAGTATAGATTAAGTCTATAGTATAGATGACGTCGATCGTATAGATGACTTTTATAGTATTGATGACTTTTATAGTATAGATGACGTCTATAGTATAGATGACGTCTATAGCATAGATGACGTCTATAGTATAGATGACGTCTATAGTATTGATGATGTCTATAGCATAGAATACGTCTATAGTATAGATGACGTCTATAGCATAGATGACGTCTATAGTATAGATGACGTCTAAAGTATTGATGACGTCTATAGTATAGTTGACGTCTATTGCATAGATGACGTCTATTGCATAGATGACGTCCATAGTATAGATGACGTCTATAGTATAGATGACGTCTATAGTACAGATGACGTCTATAGTATAGATGACGTCTATAGTATAGATGACGTCTATAGTATAGATGACGTCTATAGTATAGATGACGTCTATAGTATAGATGACGTCTATAGTATAGATGACGTCTATAGTATAGATGACGTCTATAGTATAGATGACGTCTATAGTATAGATGACGTCTATAGTATAGATGACGTCTATAGTATAGTTGATGTCTATAGTATAGATGACGTCTATAGTATAGATGACGTCTATAGTATAGATGACATCTATGGTATAGATGACGTCTATAGTATATATGACGTCTATAGTATAGATGACGTCTATAGTATAGATGACGTCTATAGTATAGATGACGTCTATAGTATAGATGCCGTCTATTGTATAGGTGCCGTCTATAGTATAGATGACATCTATAGTATAGATGACGTCTATAGTATAGATGACGTCTATAGTATAGATGACGTCTATAGTATAGATGACGTCTATAGTATAGATGACGTCTATAGTATAGATGACGTCTATAGTATTGCTGACGTCTATAGTATAGATGACGTCTATAGTATAGATGACGTCTAAAGTATAGATGACGTCTATAGTATAGATGACGTCTACAGTATAGATGACGTTTGTAGTATAGATGACGTCTATAGTTTTGATGACGTCTATAGTATAGATGACGTCTACAGTATAGATGACGTCTATAGTATAGATGACGTCTATAGTATAGATGACCTCTATAGTCTAGATGACGTCTATAGTATAGATGACGTCTATAGTATAGATGACCTCTATAGTATAGATGACGTCTATAGTATAGATGACGTCTATAGTATAGATGACGTCTATAGTATAGATGACGTCTATAGTATAGATGACGTCTATAGTATAGATGACGTCTATAGTATAGATGACGTCTATAGTATAGATGACGTCTATAGTATAGATGACGTCTATAGTATAGATGACGTCTATAGCATAGATAACGTCTATAGTATAGATGACGTCTATAGTATAGATGACGTCTATAGTTTTGATGACGTCTATAGTATTGATGACGTCTATAGTATTGATGACGTCTATAGTATTGATGATGTCTATAGTATTGATATGTCTATAGTACAGATGACGTCTATAGTATAGATGACGTCTATTGCATAGATGACGTCCATAGTATAGATGACGTCTATAGTATAGATGACCTCTATAGTATAGATGACGTCTATAGTATAGATGACGTCTATAGTATAGATGACGTCTATAGTATAGATGAAGTCTATAGTATAGATGACGTCGATAGTATAGATGACTTTTATAGTATAGATGACTTTTATAGTATAGATGACGTCTATAGAATAGATGACTTCTATAGTATAGATGACGTCTAAGGTATAGATGACGTCTATAGTATAGATGAGCTCTATAGTATAGATGACGTCTATAGTATAGATGACGTCAATAGTATAGATGACGCCTATAGTATAGATGACGCCTATAGTATAGATGAAGTCTATAGTATAGATGACGTCTATAGTATAGATGACGTCTATAGTATAGATGAAGTCTATAGTATAGATGACGTCGATAGTATAGATGACTTTTATAGTATAGATGACTTTTATAGTATAGATGACGTCTATAGTATGGATGACTTCTATAGTATAGATGACGTCTAAGGTATAGATGACGTCTATAGTATAGATGATCTCTATAGTATAGATGACGTCTATAGTATAGATGACGTTTATAGTATAGGTGACGTCAATAGTATAGATAACGTCTATAGTACAGATGACGTCTATAGTATAGATGACGTCTATAGTATAGATGACGTCTATAGTATAGATGACGTCTATAGTATAGATGACGTCTATAGTATAGATGACGTCTATAGTATAGATGACGTCTATAGTATAGATGATGTCTATAGTATAGATGACGTCTATAGCATTAATGACGTCTATAGTATAGATGACGTCTATAGTATAGATGACGTTTATAGTATTAATGACGTCTATAATATTGATGACGTCTATAGTATTGATGATGTCTATAGTATTGATGATGTCTATAGTATTGATGACGTCAATAGTATAGATGACGTCTATAGTAAAGATGACGTCTATACTGTAGATGACGTCTATAGTATAGATGACGTCTATACTATAGATGACGTCTATAGTATAGATGACGTCTATAGTATAGATGACGTCTATAGTATGGATGACGTCTATAGTATAGATGACGTCTTTAGTATAAAAAAGATGACGTCTATAGTATAGATGACGTCTATAGTATAGATGACGTCTATAGTATAGATGACGTCTATAGTATAGATGACGTCTATAGTATAGATGACGTCTATAGTATAGATGACGTCTATAGTATAGATGACGTCTATAGTATAGATGACGTCTATAGTATAGATGACGTCTATAGTATAGATGACGTCTATAGTAAAGATGACGTCTATATTATAGATGACGCCTATAGTATAGATGACGTCTATAGTATAGATGACGTCTATAGTACAGGTGACGTCTATAGTACAGACGACGTCTATAGTACAGACGACGTCTATAGTATAGATGACGTCTATAGTATAGATGACGTCTATAGTATAGATGACGTCTATAGTATAGATGATGTCTATAGTATAGATAACGTCTATAGTATAGATGATGTCTATAGTATAGATGACGTCTATAGTATAGATGACGTCTATAGCATAGGTGACGTCTATAGTATAGATGACGTCTATAGTATA
Organism: Neoascia interrupta; assembly: GCA_947623515.1. NCBI lineage: Eukaryota > Metazoa > Arthropoda > Insecta > Diptera > Syrphidae > Neoascia > Neoascia interrupta. Next base: position 747,144 of record CANQKQ010000033.1, read on the forward strand.
GATGGCGTTTATAGTATTAATGACGTCTATAGTATTGATGACGTCTATAGTATTGATGATGTCTATAGTATTGATGATGTCTATAGTATTGATGACGTCAATAGTTAAGATGACGTCTATAGTATAGATGCCGTCTATAATATAGGTGACGTCTATAGTATACATGACGTCTATAATATAGATGACGTCTATAGTATAGATGACGTCTATACTATAGATGACGTCTATAGTATAGACGACGTCTATACTATAGATGACGTCTATAGTATAGATGACGTCTATAGTATAGATGACTTCTATAGTATAGATGACGTCTTTAGTATAGTATAGATGACGTCTATAGTATAGATAACGTCTATACTATAGATGACGTCTATAGTATAGATGACGTCTATAGTATAGATGACGTCTATAGTATAGATGACGTCTATAGTACAGATGACGTCTATAGTACAGACGACGTCTATAGTACAGACGACGTCTATAGTATAGATGACGTCTATAGTAGAGATGACATCTATAGTATAGATGACGTCTATAGTATAGATGACGTCTATAGTATAGATGACGTCTATAGTATAGATGACGTCTATAGTATAGATGACGTCTATAGTATAGATGGTGTCTATAGTATAGATGACGTCTATAGTATAGATGACGTCTATAGTATAGATGACGTCTATAGTATAGATGACGTCTATAGTATAGATGACGTCTATAGTATAGATGACGTCTATAGTATAGATGACGTCTATAGTATAGATGACGTCTATAGTATAGATGACGTCTATAGTATAGATGACGTCTATAGTATAGATGACGTCTATAGTATAGATGACGTCTATAGTATAGATGACGTCTATAGTATAGATGACGTCTATAGTATAGATGAAGTCTATAGTATAGATGAAGTCTATAGTATAGATGACGTCTATAGTATAGATGACGTCTATAGTATAGATGACGTCTATAGTATAGATGACGTCTATAGTATAGATGACGTCTATAGTATAGATGACGTCTATAGTATAGATGACGTCTATAGTATAGATGACGTCTATAGTATAGATGACGTCTATAGTATTGATGACGTCTACAGTATTGATGACGTCTATAGTATTGATGACGTCTATAGTATTGATGATGTCTATAGTATAGATGACGTCTATAGTATAGATGACGTCTATAGTATAGACGACATGACTGATAGATGACTTCTATAGTATAGATGACGTCTAAAGTATAGACGACGTCTATAGTATTGATGACGTGTATAGTATTGATGACGTCTATAGTATAGATGACTTTTATAGTATAGATGACGTCTATAGTATAGATGACGTCTATAGTATAGATGACGTCTATAGTATAGATGACGTCTATAGTATAGATGAGGTCTATAATATAGATGACGTCTATAGTATAGATGACGTCTATAGTATAGATGACGTCTATAGTATAGATGACGTCTATAGTATAGATAACGTCTATAGTATAGATGACGTCTATAGTATAGATGACGTCTATAGTATAGATGAAGTCTATAGTATAGATGACGTCTATAGTATAGATGACTTTTATAGTATAGATGACTTTTATAGTATAGATGACGTGTATAGTATAGATGACGTCTACAGTATAGATGACGTCTATAGCATAGATGACGTCTATAGTATAGATGACGTCTAAAGTATTGATGACGTCTATAGTATAGTTGACGTCTATTGCATAGATGACGTCTATTGCATAGATGACGTCCATAGTATAGATGACGTCTATAGTATAGATGACGTCTATAGTATAGATGACGTCTATAGTATAGATGACGTCTATAGTATAGATGACGTCTATGGCATAGATGACGTCTTTAGTATAGATGACGTCTAAAGTATTGATGACGTCTATGGTATAGATGACGTCTATATTATAGATGACGTCTATAGTATAGATGACGTCTATAGTATAGATGACGTCTATAGTATAGATGACGTCTATAGTATAGATGACGTCTATAGTATAGATGACGTCTATAGTATAGATGACGTCTATAGTATAGATGACGTCTATAGTATAGATGACGTCTATAGTATAGATGACGTCTATAGTATAGATGTCGTCTATAGTATAGATGACGTCTATAGTATATATGACGTCTATAGTATAGATGACGTCTATAGTATAGATGACGTCTATAGTATAGATGACGTCTATAGTATAGATGCCGTCTATAGTATAGATGCCGTCTATAGTATAGGTGCCATCTATAATATAGATGACGTCTATAGTATAGATGACGTCTATAGTATAGATGACGTCTATAGTATAGATGACGTCTATAGTATAGATGACGTCTATAGTATAGATGACGTCAATAGTATAGATGACGTCTATAGTATAGATGACGTCTAAGGTATAGATGACGTCTATAGTATAGATGACGTCTAAAGTATAGATGACGTCTATAGTATAGATGACGTCTACAGTATAGATGACGTTTATAGTATAGATGACGTCTATAGTTTTAATGACGACTATAGTATAGATGACGTGTACAGTATAGATGACGTCTATAGTATAGATGACGTCTATAGTATAGATGACGTCTATAGTATAGATGACCTCTATAGTTAAAATGACGTCTATAGTATAGATGACCTCTATAGTATAGATGACGTCTATAGTATAGACGTCTATAGTATAGATGAAGTCTATAGTATAGATGACGTCGATAGTATAGATGACTTTTATAGTATAGATGACTTTTATAGTATAGATGACGTCTATAGTATAGATGACGTCTATAGCATAGATGACGTCTATAGTATAGATGACGTCTATAGTATTGATGATGTCTATAGCATAGATGACGTCTATAGTATAGATGACGTCTATAGCATAGATGACGTCTATAGTATAGATGACGTCTATAGTATAGATGACGTCTATAGTATAGATGACGTCTATAGTATTGATGACGTCTACAGTATTGATGACGTCTATAGTATTGATGACGTCTATAGTATTGATGATGTCTATAGTATAGATGACGTCTATAGTATAGATGACGTCTATAGTATAGACGACATGACTGATAGATGACTTCTATAGTATAGATGACGTCTAAAGTATAGACGACGTCTATAGTATTGATGACGTGTATAGTATTGATGACGTCTATAGTATAGATGACTTTTATAGTATAGATGACGTCTATAGTATAGATGACGTCTATAGTATAGATGACGTCTATAGTATAGATGAGGTCTATAGTATAGATGACGTCTATAGTATAGATGACGTCTATAGTATAGATAACGTCTATAGTATAGATGACGTCTATAGTATAGATGACGTCTATAGTATAGATGAAGTCTATAGTATAGATGACGTCTATAGTATAGATGACTTTTATAGTATAGATGACTTTTATAGTATAGATGACGTGTATAGTATAGATGACGTCTACAGTATAGATGACGTCTATAGCATAGATGACGTCTATAGTATAGATGACGTCTAAAGTATTGATGACGTCTATAGTATAGTTGACGTCTATTGCATAGATGACGTCTATTGCATAGATGACGTCCATAGTATAGATGACGTCTATAGTATAGATGACGTCTATAGTATAGATGACGTCTATAGTATAGATGACGTCTATAGTATAGATGACGTCTATAGCATAGATGACGTCTTTAGTATAGATGACGTCTAAAGTATTGATGACGTCTATGGTATAGATGACGTCTATAGTATAGATGACGTCTATAGTATAGATGACGTCTATAGTATAGATGACGTCTATAGTATAGATGACGTCTATAGTATAGATGACGTCTATAGTATAGATGACGTCTATAGTATAGATGACGTCTATAGTATAGATGACGTCTATAGTATAGATGACGTCTATAGTATAGATGACGTCTATAGTATAGATGACGTCTATAGTATAGATGTCGTCTATAGTATAGATGACGTCTATAGTATATATGACGTCTATAGTATAGATGACGTCTATAGTATAGATGACGTCTATAGAATAGATGACGTCTATAGTATAGATGCCGTCTATAGTATAGATGCCGTCTATAGTATAGGTGCCATCTATAATATAGATGACGTCTATAGTATAGATGACGTCTATAGTATAGATGACGTCTATAGTATAGATGACGTCTATAGTATAGATGACGTCTATAGTATAGATGACGTCTAAGGTATAGATGACGTCTATAGTATAGATGACGTCTAAAGTATAGATGACGTCTATAGTATAGATGACGTCTACAGTATAGATGACGTTTATAGTATAGATGACGTCTATAGTTTTAATGACGACTATAGTATAGATGACGTGTACAGTATAGATGACGTCTATAGTATAGATGACGTCTATAGTATAGATGACCTCTATAGTTAAAATGACGTCTATAGTATAGATGACCTCTATAGTATAGATGACGTCTATAGTATAGACGTCTATAGTATAGATGAAGTCTATAGTATAGATGACGTCGATAGTATAGATGACTTTTATAGTATAGATGACTTATATAGTATAGATGACGTCTATAGTATAGATGACGTCTATAGCATAGATGACGTCTATAGTATAGATGACGTCTATAGTATTGATGATGTCTATAGCATAGATGACGTCTATAGTATAGATGACGTCTATAGCATAGATGACGTCTATAGTATAGATGACGTCTAAAGTATTGATGACGTCTATTGCATAGATGACGTCCATAGTATAGATGACGTCTATAGTATAGATGACGTCTATAGTATAGATGACGTCTATAGTATAGATGACGTCTATAGTATAGATGACGTCTATAGTATAGATGACGTCTATAGTATAGATGACGTCTATAGTATAGATGACGTCTCTAGTATAGATGACGTCTATAATATAGATGATGTCTATAGTATAGATGACGTCTATAGTATAGATGACGTCTATAGTATAGATGACATCTATAGTATAGATGACGTCTATAGTATAGATGACGTCTATAGTATAGATGACGTCTATAGTATAGATGACGTCTATAGTATAGATGACGTCTATAGTATAGATGCCGTCTATAGTATAGGTGCCGTCTATAGTATAGATGACATCTATAGTATAGATGACGTCTATAGTATAGATGACGTCTATAGTATAGATGACGTCTATAGTATAGATGACGTCTATTGTATAGATGACGTCTATAGTATAGATGACGTCTATAGTATTGCTGACGTCTATAGTATAGATGACGTCTAAAGTATAGATGACGTCTATAGTATAGATGACGTCTACAGTATAGATGACGTTTATAGTACAGACGACGTCTATAGTATAGATGACGTCTATAGTATAGATGACGTCTATAGTATAGATGACGTCTATAGTATAGATGACGTCTATAGTATAGATGACGTCTATAGTATAGATGACGTCTATAGTATAGATGACGTCTATAGTATAGATGACGTCTATAGTATAGATGACGTCTATAGTATAGATGACGTCTATAGTATAGATGACGTCTATAGTATAGATGACGTCTATAGTATAGATGAAGTCTATAGTATAGATGAAGTCTATAGTATAGATGAAGTCTATATTATAGATGACGTCTATAGTATAGATGACGTCTATAGTATAGATGACGTCTATAGTATAGATGACGTCTATAGTATAGATGACGTCTATAGTATAGATGACGTCTATAGTATAGATGACGTCTATAGTATAGATGACGTCTATAGTATAGATGACGTCTATAGTATAGATGACGTCTATAGTATAGATGACGTCTATAGTATAGATGACGTGATTGGTATAGATGACGTCTATAGTATAGATGACGTCTATAGTATAGATGACGACTATAGTATAGATGACGTCTATAGTATAGATGACGTCTATAGTATAGATGACGTCTATAGTATAGATGACGTCTATAGTATAGATGACGTCTATAGTATAGATGACGTCTATAGTATAGATGACGTCTATAGTATAGATGACGTCTGTAGTATAGATGACGTCTATAGTATAGATGACGTCTATAGTATTGATGACGTCTACAGTATTGATGACGTCTATAGTATTGATGACGTCTATAGTATTGATGATGTCTATAGTATAGATGACGTCTATAGTATAGATGACGTCTATAGTATAGACGACATCTATAGTTTAGATGACATCTATAGTTTAGATGACATCTATAGTATAGATGACGTCTATAGTATAGATGACGTCTATAGTATAGACGACATCTATAGTATAGATGACTTCTATAGTATAGATGACGTCTAAAGTATAGATGACGTCTATAGTATTGATGACGTCTATAGTGTTGATGACGTCTATAGTGTTGATGACGTCTATAGTATAGATGACTTTTATAGTATAGATGACGTCTATAGTATAGATGACGTCTATAGTATAGATGACGTCTATAGTATAGATGACGTCTATAGTATAGATGACGTCTATAGTATAGATGACGTCTATAGTATAGATAACGTCTATAGTATAGATGACGTCTATAGTATAGATGACGTGTATAGTATAGATGACGTCTATAGTATAGATGACGTCTATAGTATAGATGACTTTTATAGTATAGATGACTTTTATAGTATAGATGACGTGTATAGTATAGATGACGTCTATAGTATAGATGACGTCTATAGTATAGATGACGTCTATAGTATTGATGACGTCTATAGTATAGATGACGTCTATAGTATAGATGATGTCTATAGCATAGATGACGTCTATAGTATAGATGACGTCTATAGCATAGATGACCTCTATAGTATAGATGACGTCTAAAGTATTGATGACGTCTATAGTATAGTTGACGTCTATTGCATAGATGACGTCTATTGCATAGATGACGTCCATAGTATAGATGACGTCTATAGTATAGATGACGTCTATAGTATAGATGACGTCTATGGTATAGATGACGTCTATAGTATAGATGACGTCTATAGTATAGATGACGTCTATAGTATAGATGACGTCTATAGTATAGATGACGTCTATAGTATAGATGACGTCTATAGTATAGATGACGTCTATAGTATAGATGACGTCTATAGTATAGATGACGTCTATAGCATAGATGACGTCTATAGTATAGATGACGTCTATAGTATAGATGACGTCTATAGTATAGATGACGTCTATAGTATAGATGACGTCTATAGTATAGATGACGTCTATAGTATAGATGACGTCTATAGTATAGATCACGTCTATAGTATAGATGACGTCTATAGTATTGATGACGTCTATAGTATAGATGACGTCTATGGTATAGATGACGTCTATAGTATAGATGACGTCTATAGTATAGATGACGTCTATAGTATAGATGACGTCTATAGTATAGATGACGTCTATAGTATAGATGACGTCTATAGTATAGATGACGTGTATAGTATAGATGACGTCTATAGTATAGATGACGTCTATAGTATAGATGACTTTTATAGTATAGATGACTTTTATAGTATAGATGACGTGTATAGTATAGATGACGTCTATAGTATAGATGACGTCTATAGTATAGATGACGTCTATAGTATTGATGACGTCTATAGTATAGATGACGTCTATAGTATAGATGATGTCTATAGCATAGATGACGTCTATAGTATAGATGACGTCTATAGCATAGATGACCTCTATAGTATAGATGACGTCTAAAGTATTGATGACGTCTATAGTATAGTTGACGTCTATTGCATAGATGACGTCTATTGCATAGATGACGTCCATAGTATAGATGACGTCTATAGTATAGATGACGTCTATAGTATAGATGACGTCTATGGTATAGATGACGTCTATAGTATAGATGACGTCTATAGTATAGATGACGTCTATAGTATAGATGACGTCTATAGTATAGATGACGTCTATAGTATAGATGACGTCTATAGTATAGATGACGTCTATAGTATAGATGACGTCTATAGTATAGATGACGTCTATAGCATAGATGACGTCTATAGTATAGATGACGTCTATAGTATAGATGACGTCTATAGTATAGATGCCGTCTATAGTATAGATGCCGTCTATAGTATAGGTGCCATCTATAATATAGATGACGTCTATAGTATAGATGACGTCTATAGTATAGATGACGTCTATAGTATAGATGACGTCTATAGTATAGATGACGTCTATAGTATAGATGACGTCTAAGGTATAGATGACGTCTATAGTATAGATGACGTCTAAAGTATAGATGACGTCTATAGTATAGATGACGTCTACAGTATAGATGACGTTTATAGTATAGATGACGTCTATAGTTTTAATGACGACTATAGTATAGATGACGTGTACAGTATAGATGACGTCTATAGTATAGATGACGTCTATAGTATAGATGACCTCTATAGTTAAAATGACGTCTATAGTATAGATGACCTCTATAGTATAGATGACGTCTATAGTATAGACGTCTATAGTATAGATGAAGTCTATAGTATAGATGACGTCGATAGTATAGATGACTTTTATAGTATAGATGACTTATATAGTATAGATGACGTCTATAGTATAGATGACGTCTATAGCATAGATGACGTCTATAGTATAGATGACGTCTATAGTATTGATGATGTCTATAGCATAGATGACGTCTATAGTATAGATGACGTCTATAGCATAGATGACGTCTATAGTATAGATGACGTCTAAAGTATTGATGACGTCTATTGCATAGATGACGTCCATAGTATAGATGACGTCTATAGTATAGATGACGTCTATAGTATAGATGACGTCTATAGTATAGATGACGTCTATAGTATAGATGACGTCTATAGTATAGATGACGTCTATAGTATAGATGACGTCTATAGTATAGATGACGTCTCTAGTATAGATGACGTCTATAATATAGATGATGTCTATAGTATAGATGACGTCTATAGTATAGATGACGTCTATAGTATAGATGACATCTATAGTATAGATGACGTCTATAGTATAGATGACGTCTATAGTATAGATGACGTCTATAGTATAGATGACGTCTATAGTATAGATGACGTCTATAGTATAGATGCCGTCTATAGTATAGGTGCCGTCTATAGTATAGATGACATCTATAGTATAGATGACGTCTATAGTATAGATGACGTCTATAGTATAGATGACGTCTATAGTATAGATGACGTCTATTGTATAGATGACGTCTATAGTATAGATGACGTCTATAGTATTGCTGACGTCTATAGTATAGATGACGTCTAAAGTATAGATGACGTCTATAGTATAGATGACGTCTACAGTATAGATGACGTTTATAGTACAGACGACGTCTATAGTATAGATGACGTCTATAGTATAGATGACGTCTATAGTATAGATGACGTCTATAGTATAGATGACGTCTATAGTATAGATGACGTCTATAGTATAGATGACGTCTATAGTATAGATGACGTCTATAGTATAGATGACGTCTATAGTATAGATGACGTCTATAGTATAGATGACGTCTATAGTATAGATGACGTCTATAGTATAGATGACGTCTATAGTATAGATGAAGTCTATAGTATAGATGAAGTCTATAGTATAGATGAAGTCTATATTATAGATGACGTCTATAGTATAGATGACGTCTATAGTATAGATGACGTCTATAGTATAGATGACGTCTATAGTATAGATGACGTCTATAGTATAGATGACGTCTATAGTATAGATGACGTCTATAGTATAGATGACGTCTATAGTATAGATGACGTCTATAGTATAGATGACGTCTATAGTATAGATGACGTGATTGGTATAGATGACGTCTATAGTATAGATGACGTCTATAGTATAGATGACGACTATAGTATAGATGACGTCTATAGCATAGATGACGTCTATAGTATAGATGACGTCTATAGTATAGATGACGTCTATAGTATAGATGACGTCTATAGTATAGATGACGTCTATAGTATAGATGACGTCTATAGTATAGATGACGTCTGTAGTATAGATGACGTCTATAGTATAGATGACGTCTATAGTATTGATGACGTCTACAGTATTGATGACGTCTATAGTATTGATGACGTCTATAGTATTGATGATGTCTATAGTATAGATGACGTCTATAGTATAGATGACGTCTATAGTATAGACGACATCTATAGTTTAGATGACATCTATAGTTTAGATGACATCTATAGTATAGATGACGTCTATAGTATAGATGACGTCTATAGTATAGACGACATCTATAGTATAGATGACTTCTATAGTATAGATGACGTCTAAAGTATAGATGACGTCTATAGTATTGATGACGTCTATAGTGTTGATGACGTCTATAGTGTTGATGACGTCTATAGTATAGATGACTTTTATAGTATAGATGACGTCTATAGTATAGATGACGTCTATAGTATAGATGACGTCTATAGTATAGATGACGTCTATAGTATAGATGACGTCTATAGTATAGATGACGTCTATAGTATAGATAACGTCTATAGTATAGATGACGTCTATAGTATAGATGACGTGTATAGTATAGATGACGTCTATAGTATAGATGACGTCTATAGTATAGATGACTTTTATAGTATAGATGACTTTTATAGTATAGATGACGTGTATAGTATAGATGACGTCTATAGTATAGATGACGTCTATAGTATAGATGACGTCTATAGTATTGATGACGTCTATAGTATAGATGACGTCTATAGTATAGATGATGTCTATAGCATAGATGACGTCTATAGTATAGATGACGTCTATAGCATAGATGACCTCTATAGTATAGATGACGTCTAAAGTATTGATGACGTCTATAGTATAGTTGACGTCTATTGCATAGATGACGTCTATTGCATAGATGACGTCCATAGTATAGATGACGTCTATAGTATAGATGACGTCTATAGTATAGATGACGTCTATGGTATAGATGACGTCTATAGTATAGATGACGTCTATAGTATAGATGACGTCTATAGTATAGATGACGTCTATAGTATAGATGACGTCTATAGTATAGATGACGTCTATAGTATAGATGACGTCTATAGTATAGATGACGTCTATAGTATAGATGACGTCTATAGCATAGATGACGTCTATAGTATAGATGACGTCTATAGTATAGATGACGTCTATAGTATAGATGACGTCTATAGTATAGATGACGTCTATAGTATAGATGACGTCTATAGTATAGATGACGTCTATAGTATAGATCACGTCTATAGTATAGATGACGTCTATAGTATTGATGACGTCTACAGTATTGATGACGTCTATAGTATTGATGACGTCTATAGTATTGATGATGTCTATAGTATAGATGACGTCTATAGTATAGATGACGTCTATAGTATAGACGACGTCTATAGTATAGATGACGTCTATAGTATAGACGACATCTATAGTATAGAAGACTTCTATAGTATAGATGACGTCTAAAGTATAGATGACGTCTATAGTATTGATGACGTCTATAGTATTGATGACGTCTATAGTGTTGATGACGTCTATAGTATAGATGACTTTTATAGTATAGATGACGTCTATAGTATAGATGACGTCTATAGTATAGATGACGTCTATAGTATAGATGACGTCTATAGTATAGATGACGTCTATAGTATAGATGAAGTCTATAGTATAGATGACGTCTATAGTATAGATGACGTCTATAGTATAGATGACTTTTATAGTATAGATGACGTGTATAGTATAGATGACGTGTATAGTATAGATGACGTCTATAGTATAGATGACGTCTATAGTATTGATGATGTCTATAGTATAGATGACGTCTATAGTATAGATGATGTCTATAGCATAGATGACGTCTATAGTATAGATGACGTCTATAGCATAGATGACGTCTATAGTATAGATGACGTCTAAAGTATTGATGACGTCTATAGTATAGTTGACGTCTATTGCATAGATGACGTCGATTGCATAGATGACGTCCATAGTATAGATGACGTCTATAGTATAGATGACGTCTATAGTATAGATGACGCCTATGGTATAGATGACGTCTATAGTATAGATGACGTCTATAGTATAGATGACGTCTATAGTATAGATGACGTATATAGTATAGATGACGTCTATAGTATAGATGACGTCTATAGTATAGATGACGTCTATAGTATAGATGACGTCTATAGTATAGATGACGTCTATAGCATATATGACGTCTATAGTATAGATGACGTCTAAAGTATTGATGACGTCTATAGTATAGTTGACGTCTATTGCATAGATGACGTCTATAGTATAGATGACGTCTATAGTATAGATGACGTCTATAGTATAGATGACGTCTATAGTATAGATGACGTCTATAGTATAGATGACGTCTATAGTATAGATGACCTCTATAGTATAGATGACCTATATAGTATAGATGACGTCTATAGTATAGATGTCTATAGTATAGATGAAGTCTATAGTATAGATGACGTCGATAGTATAGATGACTTTTATAGTATAGATGACTTTTATAGTATAGATGACGTCTATAGTATAGATGACGTCTATAGCATAGATGACGTCTATAGTATAGATGACGTCTATAGTATTGATGATGTCTATAGCATAGATGACGTCTATAGTATAGATGACGTCTATAGCATAGATGACGTCTATAGTATAGATGACGTCTAAAGTATTGATGACGTCTATAATATAGTTGACGTCTATTGCATAGATGACGTCTATTGCATAGATGACGTCCATAGTATAGATGACGTCTATAGTATAGATGACGTCTATAGTATAGATGACGTCTATAGTATAGATGACGTCTATAGTATAGATGACGTCTATAGTATACATGACGTCTATAGTATAGATGACGTCTATAGTATAGATGACGTCTATAGTATAGATGACGTCTATAGTATAGATGACATCTATAGTATAGATGACGTCTATAGTATATATGACGTCTATAGTATAGATGACGTCTATAGTATAGATGACGTCTATAGTATAGATGACGTCTATAGTATAGATGACGTCTATAGTATAGATGCCGTCTATAGTATAGGTGCCGTCTATAGTATAGATGACATCTATAGTATAGATGACGTCTATAGTATAGATGACGTCTATAGTATAGATGACGTCTATAGTATAGATGACGTCTATAGTATTGCTGACGTCTATAGTATAGATGACGTCTAAAGTATAGATGACGTCTATAGTATAGATGACGTCTACAGTATAGATGACGTTTATAGTATAGATGACGTCTATAGTTTTGATGACGTCTATAGTATAGATGACGTCTACAGTATAGATGACGTCTATAGTATAGAAGACGTCTATAGTATAGACGACATCTATAGTTTAGATGACATCTATAGTATAGATGACGTCTATAGTATAGATGACGTGTATAGTATAGATGACGTCTATAGTATAGATGACGTCTATAGTATTGATGACGTCTACAGTATTGATGACGTCTATAGTATTGATGACGTCTATAGTATTGATGATGTCTATAGTATAGATGACGTCTATAGTATAGATGACGTCTATAGTATAGACGACATCTATAGTTTAGATGACATCTATAGTATAGATGACGTCTATAGTATAGATGACGTGTATAGTATAGATGACGTCTATAGTATAGATGACGTCTATAGTATAGATAACGTCTATAGTATAGATGACGTCTATAGTATAGATGACGTGTATAGTATAGATGACGTCTATAGTATAGATGACGTCTATAGTATAGATGACTTTTATAGTATAGATGACTTTTATAGTATAGATGACGTGTATAGTATAGATGACGTCTATAGTATAGATGACGTCTATAGTATAGATGACGTCTATAGTATTGATGACGTCTATAGTATAGATGACGTCTATAGTATAGATGATGTCTATAGCATAGATGACGTCTATAGTATAGATGACGTCTATAGCATAGATGACCTCTATAGTATAGATGACGTCTAAGGTATTGATGACGTCTATAGTATAGTTGACGTCTATTGCATAGATGACGTCTATTGCATAGATGACGTCCATAGTATAGATGACGTCTATAGTATAGATGACGTCTATAGTATAGATGACGTCTATGGTATAGATGACGTCTATAGTATAGATGACGTCTATAGTATAGATGACGTCTATAGTATAGATGACGTCTATAGTATAGATGACGTCTATAGTATAGATGACGTCTATAGTATAGATGACGTCTATAGTATAGATGACTTCTATAGTATAGATGACGTCTATAGCATAGATGACGTCTATAGTATAGATGACGTCTATAGTATAGATGACGTCTATAGTATAGATGACGTCTATAGTATAGATGACGTCTATAGTATAGATGACGTCTATAGTATAGATGACGTCTATAGTATAGATGACGTCTATAGTATAGATGACGTCTATAGTATTGATGACGTCTACAGTATTGATGACGTCTATAGTATTGATGACGTCTATAGTATTGATGATGTCTATAGTATAGATGACGTCTATAGTATAGATGACGTCTATAGTATAGACGACATCTATAGTTTAGATGACATCTATAGTATAGATGACGTCTATAGTATAGATGACGTCTATAGTATAGACGACATCTATAGTTTAGATGACATCTATAGTATAGATGACGTCTATAGTATAGATGACGTCTATAGTATAGACGACATCTATAGTATAGAAGACTTCTATAGTATAGATGACGTCTAAAGTATAGATGACGTCTATAGTATTGATGACGTCTATAGTATTGATGACGTCTATAGTGTTGATGACGTCTATAGTATAGATGACTTTTATAGTATAGATGACGTCTATAGTATAGATGACGTCTATAGTATAGATGACGTCTATAGTATAGATGACGTCTATAGTATAGATAACGTCTATAGTATAGATGACGTCTATAGTATAGATGACGTCTATAGTATAGATGAAGTCTATAGTATAGATGACGTCTATAGTATAGATGACTTTTATAGTATAGATGACTTTTATAGTATAGATGACGTGTATAGTATAGATGACGTCTATAGTATTGATGACGTCTATAGTATAGATGACGTCTATAGTATAGATGATGTCTATAGCATAGATGACGTCTATAGTATAGATGACGTCTATAGCATAGATGACGTCTATAGTATAGATGACGTCTAAAGTATTGATGACGTCTATAGTATAGTTGACGTCTATTGCATAGATGACGTCTATTGCATAGATGACGTCCATAGTATAGATGACGTCTATAGTATAGATGACGTCTATAGTATAGATGACGTCTATGGTATAGATGACGTCTATAGTATAGATGACGTCTATAGTATAGATGACGTCTATAGTATAGATGACGTCTATAGTATAGATGACGTCTATAGTATAGATGACGTCTATAGTATAGATGACGTCTATAGTATAGATGACGTCTATAGCATAGATGACGTCTATAGTATAGATGACGTCTAAAGTATTGATGACGTCTATAGTATAGTTGACGTCTATTGCATAGATGACGTCTATAGTATAGATGACGTCTATAGTATAGATGACGTCTATAGTATAGATGACGTCGATAGTATAGATGACCTCTATAGTATAGTTGACGTCTATAGTATAGATGTCTATAGTATAGATGAAGTCTATAGTATAGATGACGTCGATAGTATAGATGACTTTTATAGTATAGATGACTTTTATAGTATAGATGACGTCTATAGTATAGATGACGTCTATATTATAGATGCCGTCTATAGTATAGATGCCGTCTATAGTATAGGTGCCGTCTATAGTATAGATGACATCTATAGTATAGATGACGTCTATAGTATAGATGACGTCTATAGTATAGATGACGTCTATAGTATAGATGACGTCTATAGTATAGATGACGTCTATAGTATAGATGACGTCTATAGTATTGCTGACGTCTATAGTATAGATGACGTCTAAAGTATAGATGACGTCTATAGTATAGATGACGTCTATAGTATTGATGACGTCTATAGTGTTGATGACGTCTATAGTATAGATGACTTTTATAGTATAGATGACGTCTAAAGTATAGATGACGTCTATAGTATTGATGACGTCTATAGTATTGATGACGTCTATAGTGTTGATGACGTCTATAGTATAGATGACTTTTATAGTATAGATGACGTCTATAGTATAGATGACGTCTATAGTATAGATGACGTCTATAGTATAGATGACGTCTATAGTATAGATGACGTCTATAGTATAGATGACGTCTATAGTATAGATGACGTCTATAGTATAGATAACGTCTATAGTATAGATGACGTCTATAGTATAGACGACATCTATAGTATAGATGACTTCTATAGTATAGATGATAGAAGATATACTATATATGATATATATCTATAGATGACGTCTATAGTATTGATGACGTCTATAGTATTGATGACGTCTATAGTGTTGATGACGTCTATAGTATAGATGACTTTTATAGTATAGATGACGTCTATAGTATAGATGACGTCTATAGTATAGATGACTTTTATAGTATAGATGACGTCTATAGTATAGATGACGTCTATAGTATAGATGACGTCTATAGTATAGATGACGTCTATAGTATAGATGACGTCTATAGTATAGATGACGTCCATAGTATAGATGACGTCTATAGTATAGATGACGTCTATAGTATAGATGACGTCTATAGTATAGATGACGTCTATAGTATAGATGACGTCTATAGTATAGATGACGTCTATAGTATAGATGACGTCTATAGTATAGATGACGTCTATAGTATAGATGACGTCTATAGTATAGATGACGTCTATAGTATAGATGACGTCTATAGTATAGATGACGTCTATAGTATAGATGACGTCTATAGTATAGATGACGTCTATAGTATAGATGACGTCTATAGTATAGATGACGTCTATAGTATAGATGACGTCTATAGTATAGATGACGTCTATAGTATAGATGACGTCTATAGCATAGATGACGTCTATAGTATAGATGACGTCTAAAGTATTGATGACGTCTATAGTATAAATGACGTCTATTGCATAGATGACGTCCATAGTATAGATGACGTCTATAGTATAGATGACGTCTATAGTATAGATGACGTCTATAGTATAGATGACGTCAATAGTATAGATGACGTCTATAGTATAGATGCCGTCTATAGTATAGATGCCGTCTATAGTATAGGTGCCGTCTATAATATAGATGACGTCTATAGTATAGATGACGTCTATAGTATAGATGACGTCTATAGTATAGATGACGTCTAAGGTATAGATGACGTCTATAGTATAGATGACGTCTAAAGTATAGATGACGTCTATAGTATAGATGACGTCTACAGTATAGATGACGTTTATAGTATAGATGACGTCTATAGTTTTGATGACGACTATAGTATAGATGACGTCTATAGTATAGATGACGTCTATAGTGTAGATGACGTCTATAGTATAGATGACGTCTATAGTATAGATGACCTCTATAGTATAGATGACGTCTATAGTATAGATGACCTCTATAGTATAGATGACGTCTATAGTATAGACGTCTATAGTATAGATGAAGTCTATAGTATAGATGACGTCGATAGTATAGATGACTTTTATAGTATAGATGACTTTTATAGTATAGATGACGTCTATATTATAGATGACGTCTATAGCATAGATGACGTCTATAGTATAGATGACGTCTATAGTTTTGATGATGTCTATAGCATAGATGACGTCTATAGTATAGATGACGTCTATAGCATAGATGACGTCTATAGTATAGATGACGTCTATAGTTTTGATGATGTCTATAGCATAGATGACGTCTATGGTATAGATGACGTCTATAGTATAGATGACGTCTATAGTATAGATGACGTCTATAGTATAGATGACGTCTATAGTATAGATGACGTCTATAGTATAGATGACGTCTGTAGTATAGATGACGTCTATAGCATAGATGACGTCTATAGTATAGATGACGTCTAAAGTATTGATGACGTCTATAGTATAGTTGACGTCTATTGCATAGATGACGTCTATTGCATAGATGACGTCTATTGCATAGATGACGTCCATAGTATAGATGACGTCTATAGTATAGATGACGTCTATAGTATAGATGACGTCTATAGTATAGATGACGTCTATAGTATAGATGACGTCTATAGTATAGATGACGTCTATAGTATAGATGACGTCTATAGTATAGATGACGTCTATAGTATAGATGACGTCTATAGTATATATGACGTCTATAGTATAGATGACGTCAATAGTATAGATGACGTCTATAGTATAGATGCCGTCTATAGTATAGATGCCGTCCATAGTATAGGTGCCGTCTATAATATAGATGACGTCTATAGTATAGATGACGTCTATAGTATAGATGACGTCTATAGTATAGATGACGTCTATAGTATAGATGACGTCTAAGGTATAGATGACGTCTATAGTATAGATGACGTCTAAAGTATAGATGACGTCTATAGTATAGATGACGTCTACAGTATAGATGACGTTTATAGTATAGATGACGTCTATAGTTTTGATGACGACTATAGTATAGATGACGTTTACAGTATAGATGACGTCTATAGTGTAGATGACGTCTATAGTATAGATGACGTCTATAGTATAGATGACCTCTATAGTATAGATGACGTCTATAGTATAGATGACCTCTATAGTATAGATGACGTCTATAGTATAGACGTCTATAGTATAGATGAAGTCTATAGTATAGATGACGTCGATAGTATAGATGACTTTTATAGTATAGATGACTTTTATAGTATAGATGACGTCTATAGTATAGATGACGTCTATAGTATAGATGACGTCTATAGTATTGCTGACGTCTATAGTATAGATGACGTCTATAGTATTGATGACGTCTATAGTGTTGATGACGTCTATAGTATAGATGACTTTTATAGTATAGATGACGTCTATAGTATAGATGACGTCTATAGTATAGATGACGTCTATAGTATAGATGACGTATATAGTATAGATGACGTCTATAGTATAGATGACGTCTATAGTATAGATGACGTCTATAGTATAGATGATGTCTATAGTATAGATGACGTCTATAGTATAGATGACGTATATAGTATAGATGACGTCTATAGTATAGATGACGTCTATAGTATAGATGACGTCTATAGTATAGATGACGTCTATAGTATAGATGACGTCTATAGTATAGATGACGTCTATAGTATAGATGACGTATATAGTATAGATGACGTCTATAGTATAGATGACGTCTATAGTATAGATGACGTCTATAGTATAGATGATGTCTATAGTATAGATGACGTCTATAGTATAGATGACGTCTATAGTATATATGACGTCTATAGTATAGATGACGTCTATAGTATAGATGACGTCTATAGTATAGATACCGTCTATAGTATAGATGACGTCTATAGTATAGATACCGTCTATAGTATAGATGCCGTCTATAGTATAGGTGCCGTCTATAGTATAGATGACATCTATAGTATAGATGACGTCTATAGTATAGATGACGTCTATAGTATAGATGACGTCTATAGTATAGATGACGTCTATAGTATTGCTGACGTCTATAGTATAGATGACGTCTATAGTATTGATGACGTCTATAGTATAGGTGCCGTCTATAGTATAGATGACATCTATAGTATAGATGACGTCTATAGTATAGATGACGTCTATAGTATAGATGACGTCTATAGTATAGATGACGTCTATAGTATTGCTGACGTCTATAGTATAGATGACGTCTATAGTATTGATGACGTCTATAGTGTTGATGACGTCTATAGTATAGATGACTTTTATAGTATAGATGACGTCTATAGTATAGATGACGTCTATAGTATAGATGACGTCTATAGTATAGATGACGTCTATAGTATATATGACGTCTATAGTATAGATGACGTCTATAGTATAGATGACGTCTATAGTATAGATACCGTCTATAGTATAGATGCCGTCTATAGTATAGGTGCCGTCTATAGTATAGATGACATCTATAGTATAGATGACGTCTATAGTATAGATGACGTCTATAGTATAGATGACGTCTATAGTATAGATGACGTCTATAGTATAGATGACGTCTATAGTATATATGACGTCTATAGTATAGATGACGTCTATAGTATAGATGACGTCTATAGTATAGATACCGTCTATAGTATAGATGCCGTCTATAGTATAGGTGCCGTCTATAGTATAGATGACGTCTATAGTATAGATGACGTCTATAGTATATATGACGTCTATAGTATAGATGACGTCTATAGTATAGATGACGTCTATAGTATAGATACCGTCTATAGTATAGATGCCGTCTATAGTATAGGTGCCGTCTATAGTATAGATGACATCTATAGTATAGATGACGTCTATAGTATAGATGACGTCTATAGTATAGATGACGTCTATAGTATAGATGACGTCTATAGTATTGCTGACGTCTATAGTATAGATGACGTCTATAGTATTGATGACGTCTATAGTGTTGATGACGTCTATAGTATAGATGACTTTTATAGTATAGATGACGTCTATAGTATAGATGACGTCTATAGTATAGATGACGTCTATAGTATAGATGACGTCTATAGTATAGATGACGTCTATAGTATAGATGACGTCTATAGTATAGATGACGTCTATAGTATAGATGACGTCTATAGTATAGATGACGTCTATAGTATAGATGACGTCTATAGTATAGATAACGTCTATAGTATAGATGACGTCTATAGTATAGACGACATCTATAGTATAGATGACTTCTATAGTATAGATGACGTCTAAAGTATAGATGACGTCTATAGTATTGATGACGTCTATAGTATTGATGACGTCTATAGTGTTGATGACGTCTATAGTATAGGTGACTTTTATAGTATATATGACGTCTATAGTATAGATGACGTCTATAGTATAGATGACGTCTATAGTATAGATGACGTCTATAGTATAGATGACGTCTATAGTATAGATGACGTCTATAGTATAGATGACGTCTATAGTATAGATGACGTCTATAGTATAGATGACGTCTATAGTATAGATGACGTCTATAGTATAGATGACGTCTATAGTATAGATGACGTCTATAGTATAGATGAAGTCTATAGTATAGATGACGTCTATAGTATAGATGACTTTTATAGTATAGATGACTTTTATAGTATAGATGACGTGTATAGTATAGATGACGTCTATAGTATAGATGACGTCTATAGTATAGATGACGTCTATAGTGTAGATGACGTCTATAGTATTGATGACGTCTATAGTATAGATGACGTCTATAGTATAGATGATGTCTAAAGCATAGATGACGTCTATAGTATAGATGACGTCTATAGCATAGATGACGTCTATAGTATAGATGACGTCTAAAGTATTGATGACGTCTAAAGTATAGTTGACGTCTATTGCATAGATGACGTCTATTGCATAGATGACGTCCATAGTATAGATGACGTCTATAGTATAGATGACGTCTATAGTATAGATGACGTCTATGGTATAGATGACGTCTATAGTATAGATGACGTCTATAGTATAGATGACGTCTATAGTATAGATGACGTCTATAGTATCGATGACGTCTATAGTATAGATGACGTCTATAGTATAGATGACGTCTATAGTATAGATGACGTCTATAGTATAGATGACGTCTATAGCATAGATGACGTCTATAGTATAGATGACGTCTAAAGTATTGATGACGTCTATAGTATAGTTGACGTCTATTGCATAGATGACGTCTATTGCATAGATGACGTCTATTGCATAGATGACGTCTATTGCATAGATGACGTCCATAGTATAGATGACGTCTATAGTATAGATGACGTCTATAGTATAGATGACGTCTATAGTATAGATGACGTCTATAGTATAGATGACGTCTATAGTATAGATGACGTCTATAGTATAGATGACGTCTATAGTATAGATGACGTCTATAGTATAGATGACGTCTATAGTATAGACGACGTCTATAGTATATATGACGTCTATAGTATAGATGACGTCAATAGTATAGATGACGTCTATAGTATAGATGCCGTCTATAGTATAGATGCCGTCTATAGTATAGGTGCCGTCTATAATATAGATGACGTCTATAGTATAGATGACGTCTATAGTATAGATGACGTCTATAGTATAGATGACGTCTAAGGTATAGATGACGTCTATAGTATAGATGACGTCTAAAGTATAGATGACGTCTATAGTATAGATGACGTCTACAGTATAGATGACGTTTATAGTATAGATGACGTCTATAGTTTTGATGACGACTATAGTATAGATGACGTCTACAGTATAGATGACGTCTATAGTGTAGATGACGTCTATAGTATAGATGACGTCTATAGTATAGATGACCTCTATAGCATAGATGACGTCTATAGTATAGATGACCTCTATAGTATAGATGACGTCTATAGTATAAACGTCTATAGTATAGATGAAGTCTATAGTATAGATGACGTCGATAGTATAGATGACTTTTATAGTATAGATGACTTTTATAGTATAGATGACGTCTATAGTATAGATGACGTCTATAGCATAGATGACGTCTATAGTATAGATGACGTCTATAGTTTTGATGATGTCTATAGCATAGATGACGTCTATAGTATAGATGACGTCTATAGCATAGATGACGTCTATAGTATAGATGACGTCTAAAGTATTGATGACGCCTATAGTATAGTTGACGTCTATTGCATAGATGACGTCTATTGCATAGATGAAGTCCATAGTATAGATGACGTCTATAGTATAGATGACGTCTATAGTACAGATGACGTCTATAGTATAGATGACGTCTATAGTATAAATGACGTCTATAGTATAGATGACGTCTATAGTATAGATGACGTATATGGTATAGATGACGTCTATAGTATAGATGACGTCTATAGTATAGATGACGTCTATAGTATAGATGATGTCTATAGTATAGATGCCGTCTATAGTATAGATGCCGTCTATAGTATAGGTGCCGTCTATAGTATAGATGACATCTATAGTATAGATGACGTCTATAGTATAGATGACGTCTATAGTATAGATGACGTCTATAGTATAGATGACGTCTATAGTATTGCTGACGTCTATAGTATAGATGACGTCTAAAGTATAGATGACGTCTATAGTATAGATGACGTCTACAGTATAGATGACGTTTATAGTATAGATGACGTCTATAGTTTTGATGACGTCTATAGTATAGATGACATCTACAGTATAGATGACGTCTATAGTATAGATGACGTCTATAGTATAGATGACCTCTATAGTCTAGATGACGTCTATAGTATAGATGACGTCTATAGTATAGATGACCTCTATAGTATAGATGACGTCTATAGTATAGGTGACGTCTATAGTATAGATGACGTCTATAGTATAGATGACTTCTATAGTATAGATGACGTCTATAGTATAGATGACGTCTATAGCATAGATGACGTCTAAAGTATAGATGACGTCTATAGTATAGATGACGTCTATAGTATTGATGACGTCTATAGTATTGATGACGTCTATAGTATTGATGATGTCTATAGTATTGATATGTCTATAGTATAGATGACGTCTATAGTATAGATGACGTCTATTGCATAGATGACGTCCATAGTATAGATGACGTCTATAGTATAGATGACGTCTATAGTAGAGATGATGTCTATAGCATAGATGACGTCCATAGTTTAGATGACCTCTATAGTATAGATGGCGTCTATAGTATAGACGACATCTATAGTATAAATGACGTCTATAGTATAGATGACGTCTAAAGTATAGATGACGTCTATAGTATTGATGACGTCTATAGTATTGATGACGTCTATAGTGTTGATGACGTCTATAGTATAGATGACTTTTATAGTATAGATGACGTCTATAGTATAGATGACTTTTATAGTATAGATGACGTCTATAGTATAGATGACGTCTATAGTATAGATGACGTCTATAGTATAGATGACGTCTATAGTATAGATGACTTCTATAGTATAGATGACGTCTATAGTATAGATGACGTCTATAGTATAGATGACGTCTATAGTATAGATGACGTCTATAGTATAGATGACGTCTATAGTATTGATGACGTCTATAGTATAGATGACGTCTATAGTATAGATGCCGTCTATTGTATAGGTGCCGTCTATAGTATAGATGATGTCTATAGCATAGATGACGTCTATAGTATAGATGACGTCTATAGCATAGATGACGTCTATAGTATAGATGACGTCTTTAGCATAGATGACGTCTATAGTATAGATGACGTCTAAAGTATTGATGACGTCTATAGTATAGTTGACGTCTATTGCATAGATGACGTCTATTGCATAGATGACGTCCATAGTATAGATGACGTCTATGGTATAGATGACGTCTATAGTATAGATGATGTCTATGGTATAGATGACGTCTATAGTATAGATGACGTCTATAGTATAGATGACGTCTATAGTATAGATGACGTCTATAGTAAAGATGACGTCTATAGCATAGATGACGTCTAAAGTATTGATGACGTCTATAGTATAGTTGACGTCTATTGCATAGATGACGTCTATTGCATAGATGACGTCTATTGCATAGATGACGTCCATAGTATAGATGACGTCTATAGTATAGATGACGTCTAAAGTATAGATGACGTCTATAGTATAGATGACATCTATAGCATAGATGACGTCTATAGTATATATGACGTCTATAGTATAGATGACGTCTATAGTATAGATGACGTCTATAGTTTTGATGACGTCTATAGTATATATGACGTCTACAGTATAGATGACGTCTATAGTATAGATGTCGTCTATTGTATAGATGACCTCTATAGTCTAGATGACGTCTATAGTATAGATGACGTCTATAGTATAGATGACCTCTATAGTATAGATGACGTCTATAGTATAGATGACCTCTATAGTATAGATGACGTCTATAGTATAGATGACGTCTATAGTATAGATGACGTCTATAGTATAGATGACGTCTATAGTATAGATGACGTCTATAGTATAGATGACGTCTATAGCATAGATGACGTCTAAAGTATAGATGACGTCTATAGTATAGATGACGTCTATAGTATTGATGACGTCTATAGTATTGATGACGTCTATAGTATTGATGACGTCTATAGTATTGATGATGTCTATAGTATTGATATGTCTATAGTATAGATGACGTCTATAGTATAGATGACGTCTATTGCATAGATGACGTCCATAGTATAGATGACGTCTATAGTATAGATGACATCTATAGTAGAGATGATGTCTATAGCATAGATGACGTCCATAGTATAGATGACGTCTATAGTATAGATAACGTCTATTGCATAGATGACGTCCATAGTATAGATGACGTCTATAGTATAGATGACGTCTATAGTATAGATGACGTCTATGGTATAGATGACGTCTATAGTATAGATGACGTCTATAGTATAGATGACGTCTATAGCATAGATGACGTCTATAGTATAGATGACGTCTAAAGTATTGATGACGTCTATAGTATAGTTGACGTCTATTGCATAGATGACGTCTATTGCATAGATGACGTCTAAAGTATAGATGACGTCTATAGTATAGATGACGTCTATAGTATAGATGACGTCTATAGCATAGATGACGTCTATAGTATAGATGACGTCTAAAGTATTGATGACGTCTATAGTATAGTTGACGTCTATTGCATAGATGACGTCTATTGCATAGATGACGTCTAAAGTATAGATGACGTCTATAGTATAGATGACGTCTATAGTATTGATGACGTCTATAGTATTGATGACGTCTATAGTATTGATGATGTCTATAGTATTGATATGTCTATAGTATAGATGACGTCTATAGTATAGATGACGTCTATTGCATAGATGACGTCCATAGTATAGATGACGTCTATAGTATAGATGACATCTATAGTAGAGATGATGTCTATAGCATAGATGACGTCCATAGTATAGATGACGTCTATAGTATAGATGACGTCTATTGCATAGATGACGTCCATAGTATAGATGACGTCTATAGTATAGATGACGTCTATAGTATAGATGACGTCTATGGTATAGATGACGTCTATAGTATAGATGACGTCTATAGTATAGATGACGTCTATAGCATAGATGACGTCTATAGTATAGATGACGTCTAAAGTATTGATGACGTCTATAGTATAGTTGACGTCTATTGCATAGATGACGTCTATTGCATAGATGACGTCTATTGCATAGATGACGTCCATAGTATAGATGACGTCTATAGTATAGATGACGTCTATAGTATAGATGACGTCTATAGTATAGATGACATCTATAGCATAGATGACGTCTATAGTATATATGACGTCTATAGTATAGATGACGTCTATAGTATAGATGACGTCTATAGTTTTGATGACGTCTATAGTTTTGATGACGTCTATAGTATAGATGACGTCTACAGTATAGATGACGTCTATAGTATAGATGACGTCTATTGTATAGATGACCTCTATAGTATAGATGACGTCTATAGTATAGGTGACGTCTATAGTATAGATGACGTCTATAGTATAGATGACGTCTATAGTATATATGACGTCTATAGTATAGATGACGTCTGTAGCATAGATGACGTCTATAGTATATATGACGTCTATAGTATAGATGACGTCTATAGTATAGATGACGTCTATAGTTTTGATGACGTCTATAGTTTTGATGACGTCTATAGTATAGATGACGTCTACAGTATAGATGACGTCTATAGTATAGATGACGTCTATAGTATAGATGACGTCTATAGTATAGATGACCTCTATAGTATAGATGACGTCTATAGTATAGGTGACGTCTATAGTATAGATGACGTCTATAGTATAGATGACGTCTATAGTATAGATGACGTCTATAGTATAGATGACGTCTATAGTATAGATGACGTCTATAGCATAGATGACGTCTATAGTATAGATGACGTCTAAAGTGTTGATGACGTCTATAGTATAGTTGACGTCTATTGCATAGATGACGTCTATTGCATAGATGACGTCTATTGCATAGATGACGTCCATAGTATAGATGACGTCTATAGTATAGATGACGTCTATAGTATAGATGACGTCTATAGTATAGATGACATCTATAGCATAGATGACGTCTATAGTATATATGACGTCTATAGTATAGATGACGTCTATAGTATAGATGACGTCTATAGTTTTGATGACGTCTATAGTTTTGATGACGTCTATAGTATAGATGACGTCTACAGTATAGATGACGTCTATAGTATAGATGACGTCTATTGTATAGATGACCTCTATAGTATAGATGACGTCTATAGTATAGGTGACGTCTATAGTATAGATGACGTCTATAGTATAGATGACGTCTATAGTATATATGACGTCTATAGTATAGATGACGTCTGTAGCATAGATGACGTCTATAGTATATATGACGTCTATAGTATAGATGACGTCTATAGTATAGATGACGTCTATAGTTTTGATGACGTCTATAGTTTTGATGACGTCTATAGTATAGATGACGTCTACAGTATAGATGACGTCTATAGTATAGATGACGTCTATAGTATAGATGACCTCTATAGTATAGATGACGTCTATAGTATAGGTGACGTCTATAGTATAGATGACGTCTATAGTATAGATGACGTCTATAGTATAGATGACGTCTATAGTATAGATGACGTCTATAGCATAGATGACGTCTAAAGTATAGATGACGTCTATAGTATAGATGACGTCTATAGTATTGATGACGTCTATAGTATTGATGACGTCTATAGTATTGATGACGTCTATAGTATTGATGATGTCTATAGTATTGATATGTCTATAGTATAGATGACGTCTATACTATAGATGACGTCTATTGCATAGATGACGTCCATAGTATAGATGACGTCTATAGTATAGATGACATCTATAGTAGAGATGATGTCTATAGCATAGATGACGTCCATAGTATAGATGACCTCTAGAGTATAGATGACGTCTATAGTATAGATGACCTCTATAGTATAGATGACGTCTATAGTATAGATGACGTCTATAGTATAGATGAAGTCTATAGTATAGATGACGTCGATAGTATAGATGACTTTTATAGTATAGATGACTTTTATATAGATGACGTCTAAGGTATAGATGACGTCTATAGTATAGATGAGCTCTATAGTATAGATGACGTCTATAGTATAGATGACGTCTATAGTATAGATGACGCCTATAGTATAGATGACGCCTATAGTATAGATGAAGTCTATAGTATAGATGACGTCTATAGTATAGATGACGTCTATAGTATAGATGAAGTCTATAGTATAGATGACGTCGATAGTATAGATGACTTTTATAGTATAGATGACTTTTATAGTATAGATGACGTCTATAGTATAGATGACTTCTATAGTATAGATGACGTCTAAGGTATAGATGAGCTCTATAGTATAGATGACGTCTATAGTATAGATGACGTCTATAGTATAGATGACGCCTATAGTATAGATGTCGTCTATAGTATAGATGACGTCTATAGTATAGATGACGTCTAAGGTATAGATGACGTCTATAGTATTGCTGACGTCTATAGTATAGATGACGTCTAAAGTATAGATGACGTCTAAAGTATAGATGACGTCTATAGTATAGATGACGTCTACAGTATAGATGACGTTTATAGCATAGATGACGTCTATAGTTTTGATGACGTCTATAGTATAGATGACGTCTATAGTATAGATGACGTCTATAGTATAGATGACCTCTATAATATAGATGACGTCTATAGTATAGATGACGTCTATAGTATAGATGACCTCTATAATATAGATGAAGTCTATAATATAGATGACCTCTATAGTATAGATGACGTCTATAGTATAGATGACGTCTATAGTATAGATGAAGTCTATAGTATAGATGACGTCGATAGTATAGATGACTTTTATAGTATAGATGACTTTTATAGTATAGATGACGTCTATAGTATAGATGACGTCTATATTATAGATGACGTCTATAGTATAGATGACGTCTATAGTATAGATGACGTCTATAGCATAGATGACGTCGATAGTATAGATGACTTTTATAGTATAGATGACTTTTATAGTATAGATGACGTCTATAGTATAGATGACTTCTATAGTATAGATGACGTCTAAGGTATAGATGAGCTCTATAGTATAGATGACGTCTATAGTATAGATGACGTCTATAGTATAGATGACGCCTATAGTATAGATGTCGTCTATAGTATAGATGACGTCTATAGTATAGATGACGTCTAAGGTATAGATGACGTCTATAGTATTGATGACGTCTATTGCATAGATGACGTCTATAGTATAGATGACGTCTATAGCATAGATGACGTCTATAGTATAGATGACGTCTATAGTATAGATGACGTCTATAGTATATATGACGTCTATAGTATTGATGATGTCTATAGCATAGATGACGTCTATAGTATAGATGACGTCTATAGCATAGATGACGTCTATAGTATAGATGACGTCTAAAGTATTGATGACGTCTATAGTATAGTTGACGTCTATTGCATAGATGACGTCTATTGCATAGATGACGTCCATAGTATAGATGACGTCCATAGTATAGATGACGTCTATAGTATAGATGACGTCTATAGTATAGATGACGTATATGGTATAGATGACGTCTATAGTATAGATGATGTCTATAGTATAGATGACGTCTATAGTATAGATGACGTCTATAGTATAGATGACGTCTATAGTATAGATGACGTCTATAGTATAGATGACGTCTATAGTATAGATGACGTCTACAGTATAGATGATGTCTATAGTATAGATGACGTCTATAGTATAGATGACGTCTATAGTATAGATGACGTCTATAGTATAGATGACGTCTGTAGTATAGATTACGTCTATAGTATAGATGACATCTATAGTATAGATGGCGTCTATAGTATATATGACGTCTATAGTATAGATGGCGTCTATAGTTTAGATGACGTCTATAGTATAGATGACGTCTATAGTATTGATGACGTCTATAGAATAGATGCCGTCTATAGTATAGTAAAGATGACGTTTAAAGTATAGATGACGTCTATAGTATTGCTGACGTCTACAGTATAGATGACGTCTAAAGTATAGATGACGTCTATAGTATAGATGACGTCTACAGTATAGATGACGTTTATAGTATAGATGACGTCTATAGTTTTGATGACGTCTATAGTATAGATGACGTTTATAGTATAGATGACGTCTATAGTATAGATGACGTCTATAGTATAGATGACGTCTATAGTATAGATGACGTCTATAGTATAGATGACGTCTATAGTATAGATGACCTCTATTGTATTGATGACGTCTATAGTATAGATGACCTCTATAGTATAGATGACGTCTATAGTACAAATGACGTCTATAGTATAGATGACGTCTATAGTATAGATGACGTCTATAGTATAGATGACGTCTATAGTATAGATGAAGTCTATAGTATTGAT
The DNA here is from genome assembly GCA_947623515.1 of Neoascia interrupta. Classification (NCBI taxonomy): domain Eukaryota; kingdom Metazoa; phylum Arthropoda; class Insecta; order Diptera; family Syrphidae; genus Neoascia; species Neoascia interrupta. Next base: position 777,832 of record CANQKQ010000033.1, read on the forward strand.
GACGTCTATAGTGTTGATGACGTCTATAGTATAGATGACTTTTATAGTATAGATGACGTCTATAGTATAGATGACGTCTATAGTATAGATGATGTCTATAGTATAGATGACGTCTATAGTATAGATGACGTCTATAGTATAGATGACTTTTATAGTATAGATGACTTTTATAGTATAGATGACGTCTATAGTATAGATGACGTCTATAGTATAGATGACGTCTATAATATTGATGATGTCTATAGCATAGATGATGTCTATAGTATAGATGATGTCTATAGTATAGATGACGTCTATAGCATAGATGACGTCTATAGTATAGATGACGTCTATAGTATTGATGATGTCTATAGTATTGATGACGTCTAAAGTATTGATGACGTCTATAGTATAGTTGACGTCTATTGCATAGATGACGTCTATTGCATAGATGACGTCCATAGTATAGATGACGTCCATAGTATAGATGACGTCTATAGTATAGATGACGTCTATAGTATAGATGACGTCTTTAGTATAGATGACGTCTATAGTATAGATGACGTCTTTAGTATAGATGACGTCTATAGTATAGATGACGTCTATAGTATAGATGACGTCTATAGTATAGATGACGTCTATAGTATAGATGACGTCTGTAGTATAGATGACGTCTGTAGTATAGTTGACGTCTGTAGTATAGTTGACGTCTATAGTATAGATGACGTCTATAGTATAGATGACGTCTATAGTATAGATGACGTCTATAGTATAGATGACGTCTATAGTATAGATGACGTCTATAGTATAGATGACGTCTATAGTATAGATGACGTCTATAGTATAGATTACGTCTATAGTATAGATGACGTCTAAAGTATAGATGACGTCTATAGTATAGATGACGTCTATAGTATAGATGACGTCTATAGTATAGATGACGTCTATAGTATAGATGACGTCTATAGTATAGATGACGTCTATAGTATAGATGACGTCTATAGTATAGATGACGTCTATAGTATAGATTACGTCTATAGTATAGATGACGTCTATAGTATAGATTACGTCTATAGTATAGATGACGTCTATAGTTTAGATAACGTCTATAGTATAGATGATGTCTGTAGTATAGATGACGTCTATAGTATAGATGACGTCTATAGTATAGATGACGTCTATAGTATAGATGACGTCTATAGTATAGATTACGTCTATAGTATAGATGACGTCTAAAGTATAGATGACGTCTATAGTATTGCTGACGTCTATAGTATAGATTAGATATAGATGACGTCTATAGTATAGATGACGTCTGAAGTATAGATGACGTTTATAGTATAGATGACGTGTATAGTTTTGATGACGTCTATAGTATAGATGACGTCTATAGTATAGATGACGCCTATAGTATAGATGACGCCTATAGTATAGATGACCTCTATATAGATGACGTCTATAGTATAGATGACGTCTATAGTATAGATGACGTCTATAGTATAGATGACGTCTATAGTATAGATGACGTCTATAGTATAGATGACGTCTATAGTATAGATGACGTCTATAGTATAGATGACGTCTAAAGTATAGATGACGTCTATAGTATAGATGACGTCTATAGTATTGATGACGTCTATAGTATTGATGACGTCTATAGTATTGATGACGTCTATAGTATTGATGATGTCTATAGTATTGATATGTCTATAGTATAGATGACGTCTATAGTATAGATGACGTCTATTGCATAGATGACGTCCATAGTATAGACGACGTCTATAGTATAGATGACGTCTATAGTAGAGATGATGTCTATAGCATAGCTGACGTCCATAGTATAGATGACGTCTATAGTACAGATGACGTCTATAGTATAGATGACGTCTATAGTATAGATAACGTCTATAGTATAGATGACGTCTATAGTATAGATGACGTCTATAGTATAGATGACGTCTATAGTATAGATGACGTCTATAGTATAGATGACGTCTATGGTATAGATGACGTCTATAGTATAGATGACGTCTATAGTATAGATGACGTCTATGGTATAGATGATGTCTATAGTATAGATGACGTCTATAGTATAGATGACGTCTATAGTATAGATGACGTCTATAGTATAGATGACGTCTATAGTATAGATGACGTCTATAGTATAGATGACGTCTATAGTATAGATGACGTCTATGGTATAGATGACGTCTGTAGTATAGTTGACGTCTGTAGTATAGTTGACGTCTATAGTATAGATGACGTCTATAGTATAGATGACGTCTATAGTATAGATGACGTCTATAGTATAGATGACGTCTATAGTATAGATGACGTCTATAGTATAGATGACGTCTATAGTATAGATGACGTCTATAGTATAGATTACGTCTATAGTATAGATGACGTCTAAAGTATAGATGACGTCTATAGTATAGATGACGTCTATAGTATAGATGACGTCTATAGTATAGATGACGTCTATAGTATAGATGACGTCTATAGTATAGATGACGTTTATAGTATAGATGACGTCTATAGTATAGATGACGTCTATAGTATAGATGACGTCTATAGTATAGATGACGTCTATAGTATAGATGACGTCTATAGTTTAGATAACGTCTATAGTATAGATGATGTCTGTAGTATAGATGACGTCTATAGTATAGATGACGTCTATAGTATAGATGACGTCTATAGTATAGATGACGTCTATAGTATAGATTACGTCTATAGTATAGATGACGTCTAAAGTATAGATTACGTCTATAGTATTGCTGACGTCTATAGTATAGATTAGATATAGATGGCGTCTATAGTATAGATGACGTCTGAAGTATAGATGACGTTTATAGTATAGATGACGTGTATAGTTTTGATGACGTCTATAGTATAGATGACGTCTATAGTATAGATGACGCCTATAGTATAGATGACGCCTATAGTATAGATGACCTCTATAGTATAGATGGCGTCTATAGTATAGATGACGTCTATAGTATAGATGACGTCTATAGTATAGATGACGTCTATAGTATAGATGACGTCTATAGTATAGATGACGTCTATAGTATAGATGACGTCTATAGTATAGATGACGTCTATAGTATAGATGACGTCTAAAGTATAGATGACGTCTATAGTATAGATGACGTCTATAGTATTGATGACGTCTATAGTATTGATGACGTCTATAGTATTGATGACGTCTATAGTATTGATGATGTCTATAGTATTGATATGTCTATAGTATAGATGACGTCTATAGTATAGATGACGTCTATTGCATAGATGACGTCCATAGTATAGACGACGTCTATAGTATAGATGACGTCTATAGTAGAGATGATGTCTGTAGCATAGCTGACGTCCATAGTATAGATGACGTCTATAGTACAGATGACGTCTATAGTATAGATGACGTCTATAGTATAGATAACGTCTATAGTATAGATGACGTCTATAGTATAGATGACGCCTATAGTATAGATGACGTCTATAGTATAGATGACGTCTATAGTACAGATGACGTCTATATTATAGATGACGTTTATAGTATAGATGACGTCTATAGTATAGATGACGTCTATAGTATAGATGACGTCTATAGTATAGATGACGCCTATAGTATAGATGACCTCTATAGTATAGATGACGTCTATAGTATAGATGACGTCTATAGTATAGATGACGTCTATAGTATAGATGACGTCTATAGTATAGATGACGTCTATAGTATAGATGACGTCTATAGTATAGATGACGTCAATAGTATAGATGACGTCTATAGTATAAATGACGTCTAAAGTATAGATGACGTCTATAGTATAGATGACGTCTATAGTATTGATGACGTCTATAGTATTGATGACGTCTATAGTATTGATGACGTCTATAGTATTGATGATGTCTATAGTATTGATATGTCTATAGTATAGATGACGTCTATAGTATAGATGACGTCTATTGCATAGATGATGTCCATAGTATAGATGACGTCTATAGTATAGATGACGTCTATAGTAGAGATGATGTCTATAGCATAGATGACGTCCATAGTATAGATGACGTCTATAGTATAGATGACCTCTATAGTATAGATGACGTCTATAGTATAGATGACCTCTATAGTATAGATGACGTCTATAGTACAGATGACGTCTATAGTATAGATGACGTCTATTGTATAGATGAAGTCTATAGTATTGATGACGTCTATAGTATAGATGACTTTTATTGTATAGATGACGTCTATAGTATAGATGACGTCTATAGTATAGATGACGTCTATAGTATAGATGACGTCTATAGTATAGATGACGTCTATAGTATAGATGACGTCTATAGTATAGATGACGTCTATAGTATAGATGACGTCTATAGTATAGATGACGTCTATAGTATAGATGACGTCTATAGTATAGATGACGTCTATAGTATAGATGACGTCTATAGTATAGATGACGTCTATAGTATAGATGACGTTTATAGTATAGAGTTTTGATGACGTTTATAGTTTTGATGACATCTATAGAATAGATGCCGTCTATAGTATAGATGCCGTCCATAGTATAGGTGCCGTCTATAGTATAGATGACGTCTATAGTATAGATGACGTCTATAGTATAGATGACGTCTATAGTATAGATGACGTCAATAGTATAGATGACGTCTAAAGTATAGATGACGTCTATAGTATTGCTGACGTCTATAGTATAGATGACGTCTAAAGTATAGATGACGTCTATAGTATAGATGACGTCTACAGTATAGATGACGTTTATAGTATAGATGACGTCTATAGTTTTGATGACGTCTATAGTATAGATGACGTCTATAGTATAGATGACGTCTATAGTATAGATGACGTCTATAGTATAGATGACGTCTATAGTATAGATGACGTCTATAGTATAGATGACGTCTATAGTATAGATGACCTCTATAGTATAGATGACGTCTATAGTATAGATGACCTCTATAGTATAGATGACGTCTATAGTACAGATGACGTCTATAGTATAGATGACGTCTATAGTATAGATGACGTCTATAGTATAGATGAAGTCTATAATATTGATGACGTCTATAGTGTTGATGACGTCTATAGTATAGATGACTTTTATAGTATAGATGACGTCTATAGTATAGATGACGTCTATAGTATAGATGACGTCTATAGTATAGATGACGTCTATAGTATAGATGACGTCTAAAGTATAGATAACGTCTATAGTATAGATGACGTCTATAGTATAGATGACGTCTATAGTATAGATGACGTCTATAGTATAGATGACGTCTATAGTATAGATGACGTCTATAGTATAGATGACTTTTATAGTATAGATGACGTCTATAGTATAGATGACGTCTATAGTATAGATGACGTCTATAGTATTGATGATGTCTATAGCATAGATGATGTCTATAGTATAGATGACGTCTATAGCATAGATGACGTCTATAGTATAGATGACGTCTATAGTATTGATGACGTCTATAGTATTGATGATGTCTATAGTATTGATGACGTCTAAAGTATTGATGACGTCTATAGTATAGTTGACGTCTATTGCATAGATGACGTCTATTGCATATATGACGTCCATAGTATAGATGACGTCCATAGTATAGATGACGTCTATAGTATAGATGACGTCTATAGTATAGATGACGTCTATAGTATAGATGACGTCTATAGCATAGATGACGTCTATAGTATAGATGACGTCTATAGTATAGATGACGTCTATAGTATAGATGATGTCTATAGTATAGATGACGTCTATAGTATAGATGATGTCTATAGTATAGATGACGTCTATAGTATAGATGACGTCTGTAGTATAGATGACGTCTGTAGTATAGTTGACGTCTAAAGTATAGATGACGTCTATAGTATAGATGACGTCTATAGTATAGATGACGTCTATAGTATAGATGACGTCTATAGTATAGATGACGTCTAAAGTATACATGACGTCTATAGTATAGATGACGTCTATAGTATAGATGACGTCTATAGTATAGATGACGTCTATAGTATAGATTACGTCTATAGTATAGATGACGTCTATAGTATAGATGACGTCTATAGTATAGATGACGTCTATAGTATAGATGACGTCTATAGTATAGATGACGTCTATAGTATAGATAACGTCTATAGTATAGATGTCTGTAGTATAGATGACGTCTATAGTATAGATGACGTCTATAGTATAGATGACGTCTATAGTATAGATGACGTCTATAGTATAGATGACGTCTATAGTATAGATGACGTCTATAGTATAGATGACGTCTATAGTATAGATGACGTCTATAGTATAGATGACGTCTATAGTATAGATGACGTCTAAAGTATAGATGACGTCTATAGTATAGATGACGTCTATAGTATAGATGACGTCTATAGTATAGACAACGTCTATAGTATAGATGACGTCTATAGTATAGATGACGTCTAAAGTATAGATGACGTCTATAGTATTGCTGACGTCTATAGTATAGATCACGTCTAAAGTATAGATGACGTCTATAGTATAGATGACGTCTGAAGTATAGATGACGTTTATAGTATAGATGACGTGTATAGTTTTGATGACGTCTATAGTATAGATGACGTCTATAGTATAGATGACGTCTATAGTATAGATGACGCCTATAGTATAGATGACCTCTATAGTATAGATGACGTCTATAGTATAGATGGCGTCTATAGTATAGATGACGTCTATAGTATAGATGACGTCTATAGTATAGATGACGTCTATAGTATAGATGACGTCTATAGTATAGATGACGTCTATAGTATAGATGACGTCTATAGTATAGATGACGTCTATAGTATAGATGACGTCTATAGTATAGATGACGTCTATAGTATAGATGACGTCTATAGTATAGATGACGTCTATAGTATAGATGACGCCTATAGTATAGATGACGTCTATAGTATAGATGACGTCTATAGTATAGATGACGTCTATAGTATAGATGACGTCTATAGTATAGATGACGTCTATAGTATAGATGACGTCAAAGTATAGATGACGTCTATAGTATAGATGACGTCTATAGTATTGATGACGTCTATAGTATAGATGACGTCTATAGTATAGATGACGTCTAAAGTATAGATGACGTCTATAGTATTGCTGACGTCTATAGTATAGATCACGTCTAAAGTATAGATGACGTCTATAGTATAGATGACGTCTGAAGTATAGATGACGTTTATAGTATAGATGACGTGTATAGTTTTGATGACGTCTATAGTATAGATGACGTCTATAGTATAGATGACGTCTATAGTATAGATGACGCCTATAGTATAGATGACCTCTATAGTATAGATGACGTCTATAGTATAGATGGCGTCTATAGTATAGATGACGTCTATAGTATAGATGACGTCTATAGTATAGGTGACGTCTATAGTATAGATGACGTCTATTGCATAGATGACGTCCATAGTATAGACGACGTCTATAGTATAGATGACGTCTATAGTAGAGATGATGTCTATAGCATAGCTGACGTCCATAGTATAGATGACGTCTATAGTACAGATGACGTCTATAGTATAGATGATGTCTATAGTATAGATAACGTCTATAGTATAGATGACGTCTATAGTATAGATGACGTCTATAGTATAGATGACGTCTATAGTATAGATGACGTCTATAGTATAGATGACGTCTATGGTATAGATGACGTCTATAGTATAGATGACGTCTATAGTATAGATGACGTCTATGGTATAGATGATGTCTATAGTATAGATGACGTCTATAGTATAGATGACGTCTATAATATAGATGACGTCTATAGTATAGATGACGTCTATAGTATAGATGACGTCTATATTATAGATGACGTTTATAGTATAGATGACGTCTATAGTATAGATGACGTCTATAGTATAGATGACGTCTATAGTATAGATGACGCCTATAGTATAGATGACCTCTATAGTATAGATGACGTCTATAGTATAGATGACGTCTATAGTATAGATGACGTCTATAGTATAGATGACGTCTATAGTATAGATGACGTCAATAGTATAGATGACGTCTATAGTATAGATGACGTCTATAGTATAGATGACGTCTATAGTATAGATGACGTCTATAGTACAGATGACGTCTATAGTATAGATGACGTCTATTGTATAGATGAAGTCTATAGTATTGATGACGTCTATAGTATAGATGACTTTTATTGTATAGATGACGTCTATAGTATAGATGACGTCTATAGTATAGATGACGTCTATAGTATAGATGCCGTCTATAGTATAGATGACGTCTATAGTATAGATTACGTCTATAGTATAGATGACGTCTATAGTATAGATGACGTCTATAGTATAGATGACGTCTATAGTATAGATTACGTCTATAGTATAGATGACGTCTATAGTATAGATGACGTCTATAGTATAGATGACGTCTATAGTATAGATGACGTCTATAGTATAGATAACGTCTATAGTATAGATGTCTGTAGTATAGATGACGTCTATAGTATAGATGACGTCTATAGTATAGATGACGTCTATAGTATAGATGACGTCTATAGTATAGATGACGTCTATAGTATAGATGACGTCTATACTATAGATGACGTCTAAAGTATAGATGACGTCTATAGTATAGATGACGTCTATAGTATAGATGACGTCTATAGTATAGACAACGTCTATAGTATAGATGACGTCTATAGTATAGATGACGTCTAAAGTATAGATGACGTCTATAGTATTGCTGACGTCTATAGTATAGATCACGTCTAAAGTATAGATGACGTCTATAGTATAGATGACGTCTGAAGTATAGATGACGTTTATAGTATAGATGACGTCTATAGTTTTGATGACGTCTATAGTATAGATGACGTCTATAGTATAGATGACGTCTATAGTATAGATGACGCCTATTGTATAGATGACCTCTATAGTATAGATGACGTCTATAGTATAGATGGCGTCTATAGTATAGATGACGTCTATAGTATAGATGACGTCTATAGTATAGATGACGTCTATAGTATAGATGACGTCTAAAGTATAGGTGACGTCTATAGTATAGATGACGTCTATAGTATTGATGACGTCTATAGTATTGATGACGTCTATAGTATTGATGACGTCTATAGTATTGATGATGTCTATAGTATTGATATGTCTATAGTATAGATGACGTCTATAGTATAGATGACGTCTATTGCATAGATGACGTCCATAGTATAGATGACGTCTATAGTATAGATGACGTCTATGGTAGAGATGATGTCTATAGCATAGCTGACGTCCATAGTATAGATGACGTCTATAGTATAGATGACGTCTATAGTATAGATGACGTCTATAGTATAGATAACGTCTATAGTATAGATGACGTCTATAGTATAGATGACGTCTATAGTATAGATGACGTCTATAGTATAGATGACGTCTATAGCATAGATGACGTCTATAGTATAGATGACGTCTATAGTATAGATGACGTCTATGGTATAGATGACGTCTATAGTATAGATGACGTCTATAGTATAGATGACGTCTATGGTATAGATGACGTCTATAGTATAGATGACGTCTATAATATAGATGACGTCTATAGTATAGATGACGTCTATAGTATAGATAACGTCTATATTATAGATGACGTTTATAGTATAGATGACGTCTATTGCATAGATGATGTCCATAGTATAGATGACGTCTATAGTATTGATGACGTCTATAGTATAGATGACGTCTATAGTATAGATGACGTCTATATTATAGATGACGTTTATAGTATAGATGACGTCTATTGCATAGATTACGTCTATAGTATAGATGACGTCTATAGTATAGATGACGTCTATGGTATAGATGACGTCTATAGTATAGATGACGTCTATAATATAGATGACGTCTATAATATAGATGACGTCTATAGTATAGATGACGTCTATATTATAGATGACGTTTATAGTATAGATGACGTCTATTGCATAGATGATGTCCATAGTATAAATGACGTCTATAGTATAGATGACGTCTATAGTATAGATGACGTCTATAGTATAGATGACGTCTATAGTATAGATGACGTCTATGGTATAGATGACGTCTATAGTATAGATGACGTCTATAGTATAGATGACGTCTATGGTATAGATGACGTCTATGGTATAGATGACGTCTATAGTATAGATGACGTCTATAGTATAGATGACGTCTATGGTATAGATGACGTCTATAGTATAGATGACGTCTATAGTATAGATGACGTCTGTAGTATAGATGACGTCTATGGTATAGATGACGTCTATAGTATAGTTGACGTCTATAATATAGATGACGTCTATACTATAGATGACGTCTATAGTATAGATGACGTCTATATTATAGATGACGTTTATAGTATAGATGACGTCTATTGCATAGATGACGTGAATAGTATAGATGACGTCTATAGTATAGATGACGTCTATAGTAGAGATGATGTCTATAGCATAGCTGACGTCCATAGTATAGATGACGTCTATAGTATAGATGACGTCTATAGTATAGATGACGTCTATAGTATAGATGACGTCTATAGTATAGATGAAATCTATAGTATAGTTGACGTCTATAGTATATATGACGTCTATAGTATAGATGACGTCTATAGTATAGATGACGTCTATAGTATAGATGACGTCTATAGTATAGATGACGTCTATAGTATAGATGACGTTTATAGTATAGATGACGTCTATTGCATAGATGATGTCCATAGTATAGATGACGTCTATAGTATAGATGACGTCTGTAGTATAGATGACGTCTATGGTATAGATGACGTCTATAGTATAGTTGACGTCTATAATATAGATGACGTCTATACTATAGATGACGTCTATAGTATAGATGACGTCTATATTATAGATGACGTTTATAGTATAGATGACGTCTATTGCATAGATGACGTGAATAGTATAGATGACGTCTATAGTATAGATGACGTCTATAGTAGAGATGATGTCTATAGCATAGCTGACGTCCATAGTATAGATGACGTCTATAGTATAGATGACGTCTATAGTATAGATGACGTCTATAGTATAGATGAAATCTATAGTATAGTTGACGTCTATAGTATATATGACGTCTATAGTATAGATGACGTCTATAGTATAGATGACGTCTATAGTATAGATGACGTCTATAGTATAGATGACGTCTATAGTATAGATGACGTCTATAGTATAGATGACGTCTATAGTATAGATGACGTCTATAGTATAGATGACGTCTATAGTATAAATGACGTCTAAAGTATAGATGACGTCTATAGTATAGATGACGTCTATAGTATTGATGACGTCTATAGTATTGATGACGTCTATAGTATTGATGACGTCTAAAGTATAGATGACGTCTATAATATAGATGACGTCTATAGTATTGATGACGTCTATAGTATTGATGACGTCTATAGTATTAATGACGTCTATAGTATTGATGATGTCTATAGTATTGATATGTCTATAGTATAGATGACGTCTATAGTATAGATGACGTCTATTGCATAGATGATGTCCATAGTATATAGTATTGATGATGTCTATAGTATTGATATGTCTATAGTATAGATGACGCCTATAGTATAGATGACGTCTATTGCATAGATGATGTCCATAGTATAGATGACGTCTATAGTATAGATGACGTCTATAGTAGAGATGATGTCTATAGCATAGATGACGTCCATAGTATAGATGACGTCTATAGTATAGATGACCTCTATAGTATAGATGACGTCTATAGTATAGATGACCTCTATAGTATAGATGACGTCTATAGTACAGATGACGTCTATAGTATAGATGACGTCTAAATTATAGATGACGTCTATAGTATTGCTGATGTCTATAGTATTGATATGTCTATAGTATAGATGTCGTCTATAGTATAGATGACGTCTATTGCATAGATGATGTCCATAGTATAGATGACGTCTAAAGTATAGATGACCTCTATAGTATTGATGATGTCTATAGTATTGATATGTCTATAGTATAGATGACGTCTATAGTATAGATGACGTCTATTGCATAGATGATGTCCATAGTATAGATGACGTCTATAGTATTGATGATGTCTATAGTATTGATATGTCTATAGTATAGATGACGTCTATAGTATAGATGACGTCTACTGCATAGATGATATCCATAGTATAGATGACGTCTTTAGTATAGATGACGTCTATAGTAGAGATGATGTCTATAGCATAGATGACGTCCATAGTATAGATGACGTCTATAGTATAGATGACCTCTATAGTATAGATGACGTCTTTAGTATAGATGACCTCTATAGTATAGATGACGTCTATAGTACAGATGACGTCTATAGTATAGATGACGTCTATAGTATAGATGACGTCTATAGTATAGATGAAGTCTATAGTATTGATGACGTCTATAGTGTTGATGACGTCTATGGTGTAGATGACTTTTATAGTATAGATGACGTCTATAGTATAGATGCCGTCTATAGTATTGATGACGTCTATAGTATAGATGACGTCTTTAGTATAGATGACGTCTATAGTCAAGATGACGTCTATAGTATAGATGACGTCTATAGTATAGATGACGTCTATAGTATAGATGACGTCTATAGTATAGATGACGTCTATAGTATAGATGACGTCTATAGTATAGATGACGTCTATAGTATAGATCACGTCTATAGTATAGATGACGTCTATAGTATAGATGACGTCTATAGTATAGATGACGTCTATAGTATAGATGACGTCTATACTATAGATGACGTTTACAGTATAGATGACGTCTATAGTATAGATGACGTCTATAGTATAGATGACGTCTAAAGTACAGATGACGTCTATAGTATAGATGACGTCTATAGTATAGATGACGTCTATAGTATAGATGAAGTCTATAGTATTGATGACGTCTATAGTGTTGATGACGTCTATAGTATAGATGACTTTTATAGTATAGATGACGTCTATAGTATAGATGACGTCTATAGTATAGATGACGTCTATAGTATAGATGACGTCTATAGTATAGATGACGTCTATAGTATAGATGACGTCTATAGTATAGATGACGTCTAAAGTATAGATAACGTCTATAGTATAGATGACGTCTATAGTATAGATGACGTCTCTAGTATAGATGACGTCTATAGTATAGATGACGTCAATAGTATAGATGACGTCTATAGTATAGATGACTTTTATAGTATAGATGACGTCTATAGTATAGATGACGTCTATAGTATTGATGATGTCTATAGCATAGATGATGTCTATAGTATAGATGACGTCTATAGCATAGATGACGTCTATAGTATTGATGACGTCTATAGTATTGATGATGTCTATAGTATTGATGACGTCTAAAGTTCTATAGTATTGATGACGTCTATAGTATTGATGATGTCTATAGTATTGATGACGTCTAAAGTATTGATGACGTCTATAGTATAGTTGACGTCTATTGCATAGATGACGTCTATTGCATAGATGACGTCCATAGTATAGATGACGTCTATAGTATAGATGACGTCTATAGTATAGATGACGTCTATAGTATAGATGACGTCTATAGTATAGATGACGTCTATAGTATAGATGACGTCTATAGTATAGATGACGTCTATAGTATAGATGACGTCTATAGTATAGATGACGTCTATAGTATAGATGACGTCTATAGTATAGATGACGTCTATAGTATAGACGACGTCTATAGTATAGACGACGTCTATAGTATAGATGACGTCTATAGTATAGACGACGTCTATAGTATAGATGACGTCTATAGTATAGATGACGTCTATAGTATAGATGACGTCTAAAGTATAGATGACGTCTAAAGTATAGATGACGTCTATAGTATAGATGACGTCTATAGTATAGATGACGTCTATAGTATAGATGACGTCTATAGTATAGATGACGTCTATAGTATAGATGACGTCTATAGTATAGATGACGTCTATACTATAGATGACGTTTATAGTATAGATGACGTCTATAGTATAGATGACGTCTATAGTATAGATGACGTCTAAAGTACAGATGACGTCTATAGTATAGATGACGTCTATAGTATAGATGACGTCTATAGTATAGATGAAGTCTATAGTATTGATGACGTCTATAGTGTTGATGACGTCTATAGTATAGATGACTTTTATAGTATAGATGACGTCTATAGTATAGATGACGTCTATAGTATAGATGACGTCTATAGTATAGATGACGTCTATAGTATAGATGACGTCTATAGTATAGATGACGTCTAAAGTATAGATAACGTCTATAGTATAGATGACGTCTATAGTATAGATGACGTCTCTAGTATAGATGACGTCTATAGTATAGATGACGTCAATAGTATAGATGACGTCTATAGTATAGATGACTTTTATAGTATAGATGACGTCTATAGTATAGATGACGTCTATAGTATAGATGACGTCTATAGTATTGATGATGTCTATAGCATAGATGATGTCTATAGTATAGATGACGTCTATAGCATAGATGACGTCTATAGTATAGATGACGTCTATAGTATTGATGACGTCTATAGTATTGATGATGTCTATAGTATTGATGACGTCTAAAGTTCTATAGTATTGATGACGTCTATAGTATTGATGATGTCTATAGTATTGATGACGTCTAAAGTATTGATGACGTCTATAGTATAGTTGACGTCTATTGCATAGATGACGTCTATTGCATAGATGACGTCCATAGTATAGATGACGTCTATAGTATAGATGACGTCTATAGTATAGATGACGTCTATAGTATAGATGACGTCTATAGTATAGATGACGTCTATAGTATAGATGACGTCTATAGTATAGATGACGTCTGTAGTATAGATGACGTCTATAGTATAGACGACGTCTATAGTATAGATGACGTCTATAGTATAGACGACGTCTATAGTATAGATGACGTCTATAGTATAGACGACGTCTATAGTATAGACGACGTCTATAGTATAGATGACGTCTATAGTATAGACGACGTCTATAGTATAGATGACGTCTATAGTATAGACGACGTCTATAGTATAGATGACGTCTATAGTATAGATGACGTCTATAGTATAGATGACGTCTAAAGTATAGATGACGTCTAAAGTATAGATGACGTCTATAGTATAGATGACGTCTATAGTATAGATGACGTCTATAGTATAGATTACGTCTATAGTATAGATGACGTCTATAGTATAGATGACGTCTATAGTATAGATGACGTCTATAGTATAGATGACGTCTATAGTATAGATAACGTCTATAGTATAGATGATGTCTGTAGTATAGATGACGTCTATAATATAGATGACGTCTATAGTATAGATGACGTCTATAGTATAGATGAGGTCTATAGTATAGATGACGTC
Source organism: Neoascia interrupta (assembly GCA_947623515.1). Taxonomy (NCBI): domain Eukaryota; kingdom Metazoa; phylum Arthropoda; class Insecta; order Diptera; family Syrphidae; genus Neoascia; species Neoascia interrupta. The sequence continues at coordinate 793,279 of CANQKQ010000033.1, forward strand.
TATAGTATAGATGACGTCTATAGTATAGATGACATCTATAGTATAGTTGACGTCTATAGTATATATGACGTCTATAGTATAGATGACGTCTATAGTATAGATGACGTCTATAGTATAGATGACGTCTATAGTATAAATGACGTCTATAGTATAGATGCCGTCTATAGTATAGATGCCGTCTATAGTATAGGTGCCGTCTATAGTATAGATGACGTCTATAGTATAGATGACGTCTAAAGTATAGATGACGTCTATAGTATTGCTGACGTCTATAGTATAGATCACGTCTAAAGTATAGATGACGTCTGAAGTATAGATGACGTCTATAGTATAGATGACGTCTATAGTATAGATGACGTCTATAGTATAGATAACGTCTATAGTATAGATGACGTCTATAGTATAGATGACGTCTATAGTATAGATGACGTCTATAGTATAGATGACGTCTATAGTATAGATGACGTCTATAGTATAGATGACGTCTATAGTATAGATGACGCCTATAGTATAGATGACCTCTATAGTATAGATGACGTCTATAGTATAGATGGCGTCTATAGTATAGAGGACGTCTATAGTATAGATGGCGTCTATAGTATAGAGGACGTCTATAGTATAGATGACGTCTATAGTATAGATGACGTCTATAGTATAGATGACGTCTATAGTATTGATGACGTCTATAGTATTGATGACGTCTATAGTATTGATGACGTCTATAGTATTGATGACGTCTATAGTATTGATGACGTCTATAGTATTGATATGTCTATAGTATAGATGACGTCTATAGTATAGATGACGTCTATTGCATAGATGACGTCCATAGTATAGATGACGTCTATAGTATAGATGACGTCTATAGTATAGATAACGTCTATAGTATAGATGACGTCTATAGTATAGATGACGTCTATAGTATAGATGACGTCTATAGTATAGATGACGTCTATAGTATAGATTACGTCTATAGTATAGATTACGTCTATAGTATAGATGACGTCTATATTATAGATGACGTTTATAGTATAGATGACGTCTATAGTATAGATGAGGTCTATAGTATAGATGACGTCTATGGTATAGATGACGTCTATAGTATAGATGACGTCTATAGTATAGTTGACGTCTATGGTATAGATGACGTCTATAGTATAGATGACGTCTATATTATAGATGACGTCTATAGTATAGATGACGTCTATATTATAGATGACGTTTATAGTATAGATGACGTCTATAGTATAGATGAGGTCTATAGTATAGATGACGTCTATAGTTTTGATGACGTCTATAGTATAGATAAGGTCTATAGTATAGATGACGTCTATAGTATAGATGACGTCTATAGTATAGATGACGTCTATAGTATTGATGACGTCTATAGTATAGATGACGTCTATAGTATAGATGACGTCTATAGTATAAATGACGTCTAAAGTATAGATGACGTCTATAGTATTGATGACGTCTATAGTATTGATGACGTCTATAGTATTGATGACGTCTATAGTATTGATGATGTCTATAGTATTGATGATGTCTATAGTATTGATATGTCTATAGTATAGATGACGTCTATTGCATAGATGACGTCCATAGTATAGATGACGTCTATAGTATAGATGACGTCTATAGTATAGATGACGTCTATTGCATAGATGACGTCCATAGTATAGATGACGTCTATAGTATAGATGACGTCTATAGTATAGATAACGTCTATAGTATAGATGACGTCTATAGTATAGATGACGTCTATAGTATAGATGACGTCTATAGTATAGATGACGTCTATAGTATAGATTACGTCTATAGTATAGATTACGTCTATAGTATAGATTACGTCTATAGTATAGATGACGTCTATAGTATAGATGACGTCTATGGTATAGATGACGTCTATAGTATAGATGACGTCTATAGTATAGATGACGTCTATGGTATAGATGACGTCTATAGTATAGATGACGTCTATAGTATAGATGACGTCTATAGTATAGATGACGTCTATAGTATAGATGACGTCTATATTATAGATGACGTTTATAGTATAGATGACGTCTATAGTATAGATGAGGTCTATACTATAGATGACGTCTATAGTTTTGATGACGTCTATAGTATAGATAAGGTCTATAGTATAGATGACGTCTATAGTATAGATGACGTCTATAGTATAGATGACGTCTATAGTATAGATGACGTCTATAGTATTGATGACGTCTATAGTATAGATGACGTCTATAGTATAGATGACGTCTATAGTATAAATGACGTCTAAAGTATAGATGACGTCTATAGTATTGATGACGTCTATAGTATTGATGACGTCTATAGTATTGATGACGTCTATAGTATTGATGATGTCTATAGTATTGATGATGTCTATAGTATTGATATGTCTATAGTATAGATGACGTCTATTGCATAGATGACGTCCATAGTATAGATGACGTCTATAGTATAGATGACGTCTATAGTAGAGATGATGTCTATAGCATAGATGACGTCCATAGTATAGATGACGTCTATAGTATAGATGACGTCTATAGTATAGATGACGTCTAAAGTATAGATGACGTCTATAGTATAGATGACGTCTAAAGTATAGATGACGTCTATAGTATAGATGACGTCTATAGTATTGATGACGTCTATAGTATTGATGACGTCTATAGTATTGATGACGTCTATAGTATTGATGATGTCTATAGTATTGATATGTCTATAGTATAGATGACGTCTATAGTATAGATGACGTCTATTGCATAGATGACGTCCATAGTATAGATGACTTTTATAGTATAGATGACGTCTATAGTATAGATGACGTCTATAGTATAGATGACGTCTATAGTATAGATGACGTCTATAGTATAGATGACGTCTATAGTATAGATGACGTCTAAAGTATAGATAACGTCTATAGTATAGATGACGTCTATAGTATAGATGACGTCTCTAGTAAAGATGACGTCTATAGTATAGATGACGTCTATAGTATAGATGACGTCTATAGTATAGATGACTTTTATAGTATAGATGACGTCTATAGTATAGATGACGTCTATAGTATAGATGACGTCTATAGTATTGATGATGTCTATAGCATAGATGATGTCTATAGTATAGATGACGTCTATAGCATAGATGACGTCTATAGTATAGATGACGTCTATAGTATTGATGACGTCTATAGTATTGATGATGTCTATAGTATTGATGACGTCTAAAGTTCTATAGTATTGATGACGTCTATAGTATTGATGATGTCTATAGTATTGATGACGTCTAAAGTATTGATGACGTCTATAGTATAGTTGACGTCTATTGCATAGATGACGTCTATTGCATAGATGACGTCCATAGTATAGATGACGTCTATAGTATAGATGACGTCTATAGTATAGATGACGTCTATAGTATAGATGACATCTATAGTATAGATGACGTCTATAGTATAGATGACTTTTATAGTATAGATGACGTCTATAGTATAGATGACGTCTATAGTATAGATGACGTCTATAGTATTGATGATGTCTATAGCATAGATGATGTCTATAGTATAGATGACGTCTATAGCATAGATGACGTCTATAGTATAGATGACGTCTATAGTATTGATGACGTCTATAGTATTGATGATGTCTATAGTATTGATGACGTCTAAAGTTCTATAGTATTGATGACGTCTATAGTATTGATGATGTCTATAGTATAGATGACATCTATAGTATAGATGACGTCTATAGTATAGATGACGTCTATAGTATAGATGACGTCTATAGTATAGATGACGTCTGTAGTATAGATGACGTCTATAGTATAGATGACGTCTATAGTATAGATGACATCTATAGTATAGATGACGTCTATAGTATAGATGACGTCTATAGTATAGATGACGTCTATAGTATAGATGACGTCTATAGTATAGATGACGTCTATAGTATAGATGACGTCTATAGTATAGATGACGTCTGTAGTATAGATGACGTCTATAGTATAGACGACGTCTATAGTATAGATGACGTCTATAGTATAGACGACGTCTATAGTATAGACGACGTCTATAGTATAGATGACGTCTATAGTATAGACGACGTCTATAGTATAGATGACGTCTATAGTATAGACGACGTCTATAGTATAGATGACGTCTATAGTATAGATGACGTCTATAGTATAGATGACGTCTATAGTATAGATGACGTCTATAGTATTGATGACGTCTATAGTATTGATGACGTCTATAGTATAGATGACGTCTATAGTATAGATGACGTCTATAGTATAGATGACGTCTATAGTATAGATAACGTCTGTAGTATAGATGACGTCTATAGTATAGACGACGTCTATAGTATAGATGACGTCTATAGTATAGACGACGTCTATAGTATAGACGACGTCTATAGTATAGATGACGTCTATAGTATAGACGACGTCTATAGTATAGATGACGTCTATAGTATAGATGACGTCTATAGTATAGATGACGTCTAAAGTATAGATGACGTCTATAGTATAGATGACGTCTAAAGTATAGATGACGTCTAAAGTATAGATGACGTCTATAGTATAGATGACGTCTATAGTATAGATGACGTCTATAGTATAGATTACGTCTATAGTATAGATGACGTCTATAGTATAGATGACGTCTATAGTATAGATGACGTCTATAGTATAGATAACGTCTATAGTATAGATGATGTCTGTAGTATAGATGACGTCTATAATATAGATGACGTCTATAGTATAGATGACGTCTATAGTATAGATGACGTCTATAGTATTGATGACGTCTATAGTATTGATGACGTCTATAGTATTGATGACGTCTATAGTATTGATGATGTCTATAGTATTGATATGTCTATAGTATAGATGACGTCTATAGTATAGATGACGTCTATTGCATAGATGACGTCCATAGTATAGATGACTTTTATAGTATAGATGACGTCTATAATAGATGACGTCTATAGTATAGATGACGTCTATAGTATAGATGACGTCTATAGTATAGATGACGTCTATAGTAAAGATGACGTCTAAAGTATAGATAACGTCTATAGTATAGATGACGTCTATAGTATAGATGACGTCTCTAGTATAGATGACGTCTATAGTATAGATGACGTCTATAGTATAGATGACGTCTATAGTATAGATGACTTTTATAGTATAGATGACGTCTATAGTATAGATGACGTCTATAGTATAGATGACGTCTATAGTATTGATGATGTCTATAGCATAGATGATGTCTATAGTATAGATGACGTCTATAGCATAGATGACGTCTATAGTATAGATGACGTCTATAGTATTGATGACGTCTATAGTATTGATGATGTCTATAGTATTGATGACGTCTAAAGTTCTATAGTATTGATGACGTCTATAGTATTGATGATGTCTATAGTATTGATGACGTCTAAAGTATTGATGACGTCTATAGTATAGTTGACGTCTATTGCATAGATGACGTCTATTGCATAGATGACGTCCATAGTATAGATGACGTCTATAGTATAGATGACGTCTATAGTATAGATGACGTCTATAGTATAGATGACATCTATAGTATAGATGACGTCTATAGTATAGATGACGTCTATAGTATAGATGACGTCTATAGTATAGATGACGTCTATAGTATAGATGACGTCTATAGTATAGATGACGTCTATAGTATAGATGACGTCTGTAGTATAGATGACGTCTATAGTATAGACGACGTCTATAGTATAGATGACGTCTATAGTATAGACGACGTCTATAGTATAGACGACGTCTATAGTATAGATGACGTCTATAGTATAGATGACGTCTATAGTATAGATGACGTCTATAGTATAGATGACGTCTATAGTATAGATGACGTCTATAGTATAGATGACGTCTATAGTATAGATGACGTCTAAAGTATAGATGACGTCTATAGTATAGATGACGTCTAAAGTATAGATGACGTCTAAAGTATAGATGACGTCTATAGTATAGATGACGTCTATAGTATAGATGACGTCTATAGTATAGATTACGTCTATAGTATAGATGACGTCTATAGTATAGATGACGTCTATAGTATAGATGACGTCTATAGTATAGATAACGTCTATAGTATAGATGATGTCTGTAGTATAGATGACGTCTATAATATAGATGACGTCTATAGTATAGATGACGTCTATAGTATAGATGAGGTCTATAGTATAGATGACGTCTATAGTATAGATGACGTCTATAGTATAGATGACATCTATAGTATAGTTGACGTCTATAGTATATATGACGTCTATAGTATAGATGACGTCTATAGTATAGATGACGTCTATAGTATAGATGACGTCTATAGTATAGATGACGTCTATAGTATAGATGCCGTCTATAGTATAGATGCCGTCTATAGTATAGGTGCCGTCTATAGTATAGATGACGTCTATAGTATAGATGACGTCTATAGTATAGATGACGTCTATAGTATAGATAACGTCTATAGTATAGATGACGTCTATAGTATAGATGACGTCTATAGTATAGATGACGTCTAAAGTATAGATGACGTCTATAGTATTGCTGACGTCTATAGTATAGATCACGTCTAAAGTATAGATGACGTCTGAAGTATAGATGACGTCTATAGTATAGATGACGTCTATAGTATAGATGACGTCTATAGTATAGATAACGTCTATAGTATAGATGACGTCTATAGTATAGATAACGTCTATAGTATAGATGACGTCTATAGTATAGATGACGTCTATAGTATAGATGACGTCTATAGTATAGATGACGCCTATAGTATAGATGACCTCTATAGTATAGATGACGTCTATAGTATAGATGGCGTCTATAGTATAGAGGACGTCTATAGTATAGATGGCGTCTATAGTATAGAGGACGTCTATAGTATAGATGACGTCTATAGTATAGATGACGTCTATAGTATAGATGACGTCTATAGTATTGATGACGTCTATAGTATTGATGACGTCTATAGTATTGATGACGTCTATAGTATTGATGACGTCTATAGTATTGATGACGTCTATAGTATTGATGATGTCTATAGTATTGATATGTCTATAGTATAGATGACGTCTATAGTATAGATGACGTCTATTGCATAGATGACGTCCATAGTATAGATGACGTCTATAGTATAGATGACGTCTATAGTATAGATAACGTCTATAGTATAGATGACGTCTATAGTATAGATGACGTCTATAGTATAGATGACGTCTATAGTATAGATGACGTCTATAGTATAGATTACGTCTATAGTATAGATTACGTCTATAGTATAGATGACGTCTATAGTATAGATGACGTCTATGGTATAGATGACGTCTATAGTATAGATGACGTCTATAGTATAGATGACGTCTATAGTATAGATGACGTCTATGGTATAGATGACGTCTATAGTATAGATGACGTCTATAGTATAGATGACGTCTATAGTATAGATGACGTCTATATTATAGATGACGTTTATAGTATAGATGACGTCTATAGTATAGATGAGGTCTATAGTATAGATGACGTCTATAGTTTTGATGACGTCTATAGTATAGATAAGGTCTATAGTATAGATGACGTCTATAGTATAGATGACGTCTATAGTATAGATGACGTCTATAGTATTGATGACGTCTATAGTATAGATGACGTCTATAGTATAGATGACGTCTATAGTATAAATGACGTCTAAAGTATAGATGACGTCTATAGTATTGATGACGTCTATAGTATTGATGACGTCTATAGTATTGATGACGTCTATAGTATTGATGATGTCTATAGTATTGATGATGTCTATAGTATTGATATGTCTATAGTATAGATGACGTCTATTGCATAGATGACGTCCATAGTATAGATGACGTCTATAGTATAGATGACGTCTATAGTATAGATGACGTCTATTGCATAGATGACGTCCATAGTATAGATGACGTCTATAGTATAGATGACGTCTATAGTATAGATAACGTCTATAGTATAGATGACGTCTATAGTATAGATGACGTCTATAGTATAGATGACGTCTATAGTATAGATGACGTCTATAGTATAGATTACGTCTATAGTATAGATGACGTCTATAGTATAGATGACGTCTATGGTATAGATGACGTCTATAGTATAGATGACGTCTATAGTATAGATGACGTCTATGGTATAGATGACGTCTATAGTATAGATGACGTCTATAGTATAGATGACGTCTATAGTATAGATGACGTCTATATTATAGATGACGTTTATAGTATAGATGACGTCTATAGTATAGATGAGGTCTATAGTATAGATGACGTCTATAGTTTTGATGACGTCTATAGTATAGATAAGGTCTATAGTATAGATGACGTCTATAGTATAGATGACGTCTATAGTATAGATGACGTCTATAGTATTGATGACGTCTATAGTATAGATGACGTCTATAGTATAGATGACGTCTATAGTATAAATGACGTCTAAAGTATAGATGACGTCTATAGTATTGATGACGTCTATAGTATTGATGACGTCTATAGTATTGATGACGTCTATAGTATTGATGATGTCTATACTATTGATGATGTCTATAGTATTGATATGTCTATAGTATAGATGACGTCTATTGCATAGATGACGTCCATAGTATAGATGACGTCTATAGTATAGATGACGTCTATAGTAGAGATGATGTCTATAGCATAGATGACGTCCATAGTATAGATGACGTCTATAGTATAGATGACGTCTATAGTATAGATGACGTCTAAAGTATAGATGACGTCTATAGTATAGATGACGTCTAAAGTATAGATGACGTCTATAGTATAGATGACGTCTATAGTATTGATGACGTCTATAGTATTGATGACGTCTATAGTATTGATGACGTCTATAGTATTGATGATGTCTATAGTATTGATATGTCTATAGTATAGATGACGTCTATAGTATAGATGACGTCTATTGCATAGATGACGTCCATAGTATAGATGACTTTTATAGTATAGATGACGTCTATAGTATAGATGACGTCTATAGCATAGATGACGTCCATAGTATAGATGACGTCTATAGTATAGATGACGTCTATAGTATAGATAACGTCTATAGTATAGATGAGGTCTATAGTATAGATGACGTCTATAGTATAGATGACGTCTATAGTATAGATGACGTCTATAGTATAGATGACGTCTATAGTATAGATGACGTCTGTAGTATAGATGACTTTTATAGTATAGATGACGTCTATAGTATAGATGACGTCTATAGTATAGATGACGTCTATAGTATAGATGACGTCTATAGTATTGATGACGTCTATAGTATAGATGACGTTTATAGTATAGATGACGTCTATAGTTTTGATGACGTTTATAGTATTGATGACGTCTATTGTATAGATGCCGTCTATAGTATAGATGCCGTCTATAGTATAGGTGCCGTCTATAGTATAGATGACGTCTATAGTATAGATGACGTCTATAGTATAGATGACGTCTATAGTATAGATGACGTCTATAGTATAGATGACGTCTATAGTATTGATGACGTCTATAGTATAGATGACGTTTATAGTATAGATGACGTCTATAGTTTTGATGACGTTTATAGTATTGATGACGTCTATTGTATAGATGCCGTCTATAGTATAGATGCCGTCTATAGTATAGGTGCCGTCTATAGTATAGATGACGTCTATAGTATAGATGACGTCTATAGTATAGATGACGTCTAAAGTATAGATGACGTCTATAGTATAGATGATGTCTAAAGTATAGATGACGTCTTTAGTATAGATGACGTCTACAGTATAGATGACGTTTATAGTATAGATGACGTCTATAGTTTTGATGACGTCTATAGTATAGATGACGTCTATAGTATAGATGACGTCTATAGTATAGATGACCTCTATAGTATAGATGACGTCTATAGTACAGATGACGTCTATAGTATAGATGACGTCTATAGTATAGATGACGTCTATAGTATAGATGAAGTCTATAGTATTGATGACGTCTATAGTGTTGATGACGTCTATAGTATAGATGACTTTTATAGTATAGATGACGTCTATAGTATAGTAGACGTCTATAGTATAGATGACGTCTATAGTATAGATGACGTCTAAAGTATAGATAACGTCTATAGTATAGATGACGTCTATAGTATAGATGACGTCTATAGTATAGATGACGTCTATAGTATAGATGACGTCTATAGTATAGATGACGTCTATAGTATAGATGACGTCTATAGTATAGATGACTTTTATAGTATAGATGACTTTTATAGTATAGATGACGTCTATAGTATACGTCTATAGTATAGATGACGTCTATGGTATAGATGACGTCTATAGTATAGATGACGTCTATGGTATAGATGACGTCTATAGTATAGATGACGTCTATAATATAGATGACGTCTATAGTATAGATGACGTCTATAGTATAGATGACGTCTATAGTATAGATGACGTCTATAGTATAGATGACGTCTATAGTAAAGATGACGTCTATATTATAGATGACGTTTATAGTATAGATGACGTCTATAGTTTTGATGACGTCTATAGTATAGATAAGGTCTATAGTATAGATGACGTCTATAGTATGGATGACGTCTATAGTATAGATGACGTCTATAGTATTGATGACGTCTATAGTATAGATGACGTCTATAGTATAGATGACGTCTATAGTATAAATGACGTCTAAAGTATAGATGACGTCTATAGTATTGATGACGTCTATAGTATTGATGACGTCTATAGTATTGATGACGTCTATAGTATTGATGATGTCTATAGTATTGATGATGTCTATAGTATTGATATGTCTATAGTATAGATGACGTCTATTGCATAGATGACGTCCATAGTATAGATGACGTCTATAGTATAGATGACGTCTATAGTAGAGATGATGTCTATAGCATAGATGACGTCCATAGTATAGATGACGTCTATAGTATAGATGACGTCTATAGTATAGATGACGTCTAAAGTATAGATGACGTCTATAGTATAGATGACGTCTAAAGTATAGATGACGTCTATAGTATAGATGACGTCTATAGTATTGATGACGTCTATAGTATTGATGACGTCTATAGTATTGATGACGTCTATAGTATTGATGATGTCTATAGTATTGATATGTCTATAGTATAGATGACGTCTATAGTATAGATGACGTCTATTGCATAGATGACGTCCATAGTATAGATGACTTTTATAGTATAGATGACGTCTATAGTATAGATGACGTCTATAGCATAGATGACGTCCATAGTATAGATGACGTCTATAGTATAGATGACGTCTATAGTATAGATAACGTCTATAGTATAGATGAGGTCTATAGTATAGATGACGTCTATAGTATAGATGACGTCTATAGTATAGATGACGTCTATAGTATAGATGACGTCTATAGTATAGATGACGTCTATAGTATAGATGACGTCTGTAGTATAGATGACTTTTATAGTATAGATGACGTCTATAGTATAGATGACGTCTATAGTATAGATGACGTCTATAGTATAGGTGCCGTCTATAGTATAGATGACGTCTATAGTATAGATTACGTCTATAGTATAGATGACGTCTAAAGTATAGATGACGTCTATAGTATAGATGACGTCTAAAGTATAGATGACGTCTTTAGTATAGATGACGTCTACAGTATAGATGACGTTTATAGTATAGATGCCGTCTATAGTATAGATGACGTCTAAAGTATAGATGACGTCTATAGTATAGATGACGTCTAAAGTATAGATGACGTTTATAGTATAGATGACGTCTATAGTTTTGATGACGTCTATAGTATAGATGACGTCTATAGTATAGATGACGTCTATAGTATAGATGACCTCTATAGTATAGATGACGTCTATAGTACAGATGACGTCTATAGTATAGATGACGTCTATAGTATAGATGACGTCTATAGTATAGATGAAGTCTATAGTATTGATGACGTCTATAGTGTTGATGACGTCTATAGTATAGATGACTTTTATAGTATAGATGACGTCTATAGTATAGATGACGTCTATAGTATAGATGACGTCTATAGTATAGATGACGTCTAAAGTATAGATAACGTCTATAGTATAGATGACGTCTATAGTATAGATGACGTCTATAGTATAGATGACGTCTATAGTATAGATGACGTCTATAGTATAGATGACGTCTATAGTATAGATGACTTTTTTAGTATAGATGACTTTTATAGTATAGATGACGTCTATAGTATACGTCTATAGTATAGATGACGTCTATGGTATAGATGACGTCTATAGTATAGATGACGTCTATGGTATAGATGACGTCTATAGTATAGATGACGTCTATAGTATAGATGACGTCTATGGTATAGATGACGTCTATAGTATAGATGACGTCTATAATATAGATGACGTCTATAGTATAGATGACGTCTATAGTATAGATGACGTCTATAGTATAGATGACGTCTATATTATAGATGACGTTTATAGTATAGATGACGTCTATAGTATAGATGAGGTCTATAGTATAGATGACGTCTATAGTTTTGATGACGTCTATAGTATAGATGACGTCTATAGTATAGATGACGTCTATAGTATAGATGACGTCTATAGTATAGATGACGTCTATAGTATAGATGACGTCTATAGTATAGATGACGCCTATAGTATAGATGACCTCTATAGTATAGATGACGTCTATAGTATAGATGACGTCTATAGTATTGATGACGTCTATAGTATAGATGACGTCTATAGTATAGATGACGTCTATAGTATAAATGACGTCTAAAGTATAGATGACGTCTATAGTAATGATGACGTCTATAGTATTGATGACGTCTATAGTATTGATGACGTCTATAGTATTGATGATGTCTATAGTATTAATGATGTCTATAGTATTGATATGTCTATAGTATAGATGACGTCTATTGCATAGATGACGTCCATAGTATAGATGACGTCTATAGTATAGATGACGTCTATAGTAGAGATGATGTCTATAGCATAGATGACGTCCATAGTATAGATGACGTCTATAGTATAGATGACGTCTATAGTATAGATGACGTCTAAAGTATAGATGACGTCTATAGTATAGATGACGTCTAAAGTATAGATGACGTCTATAGTATAGATGACGTCTATAGTATTGATGACGTCTATAGTATTGATGACGTCTATAGTATTGATGACGTCTATAGTATTGATGATGTCTATAGTATTGATATGTCTATAGTATAGATGACGTCTATAGTATAGATGACGTCTATTGCATAGATGACGTCCATAGTATACATGACGTCTATAGTATAGATGACGTCTATTGCATAGATGACGTCCATAATATAGATGACGTCTATAGTATAGATGACGTCTATAGTATAGATAACGTCTATAGTATAGATGACTTTTATAGTATAGATGACGTCTATAGTATAGATGACGTCTATAGTATAGATGACGTCTATAGTATAGATGACGTCTATAGTATAGATGACGTCTATAGTATAGATGACGTCTATAGTATAGATGACGTCTATAGTATAGATGACGTCTATTGCATAGATGACGTCCATAGTATAGATGACGTCTATAGTATAGATGACGTCTATAGTATAGATAACGTCTATAGTATAGATGACTTTTATAGTATAGATGACGTCTATAGTATAGATGACGTCTATAGTATAGATGACGTCTATAGTATAGATGACGTCTATTGCATAGATGACGTCCATAGTATAGATGACGTCTATAGTATAGATGACGTCTATAGTATAGATAACGTCTATAGTATAGATGACTTTTATAGTATAGATGACGTCTATAGTATAGATGACGTCTATAGTATAGATGACGTCTATAGTATAGATGACGTCTATAGTATAGATGACGCCTAAAGTATAGATAACGTCTATAGTATAGATGACGTCTATAGTATAGATGACGTCTATAGTATAGATGACGTCTATAGTATAGATGACGTCTATAGTATAGATGACGTCTATAGTATAGATGACGTCTATAGTATAGATGACGTCTATAGTATAGATGACTTTTATAGTATAGATGACTTTTATAGTATAGATGACGTCTATAGTATAGATGACGTCTATAGTATAGATGACGTCTATAGTATAGATGACGTCTATAGTATAGATGACGTCTATGGTATAGATGACGTCTATAGTATAGATGACGTCTATGGTATAGATGACGTCTATAGTATAGATGACGTCTATAGTATAGATGACGTCTATAGTATAGATGAGTCTATAATATAGATGACGTCTATAGTATAGATGACGTCTATAGTATAGATGACGTCTATAGTATAGATGACGTCTATATTATAGATGACGTTTATAGTATAGATGACGTCTATAGTATAGATGAGGTCTATAGTATAGATGACGTCTATAGTTTTGATGACGTCTATAGTATAGATGACGCCTATAGTGTAGATGACGTCTATAGTATAGATGACGTCTATAGTATAGATGACGTCTATAGTATAGATGACGCCTATAGTATAGATGACCTCTATAGTATAGATGACGTCTATAGTATAGATGACGTCTATAGTATTGATGACGTCTATAGTATAGATGACGTCTATAGTATAGATGACGTCTATAGTATAAATGACGTCTAAAGTATAGATGACGTCTATAGTATTGATGACGTCTATAGTATTGATGACGTCTATTGTATTGATGACGTCTATAGTATTGATGATGTCTATAGTATTAATGATGTCTATAGTATTGATATGTCTATAGTATAGATGACGTCTATTGCATAGATGACGTCCATAGTATAGATGACGTCTATAGTATAGATGACGTCTATAGTAGAGATGATGTCTATAGCATAGATGACGTCCATAGTAAAGATGACGTCTATAGTATAGATGACGTCTATAATATAGATGACGTCTAAAGTATAGATGACGTCTATAGTATAGATGACGTCTAAAGTATAGATGACGTCTATAGTATAGATGACGTCTATAGTATTGATGACGTCTATAGTATTGATGACGTCTATAGTATTGATGACGTCTATAGTATTGATGATGTCTATAGTATTGATATGTCTATAGTATAGATGACGTCTATAGTATAGATGACGTTTATTGCATAGATGACGTCCATAGTATAGATGACGTCTATAGTATAGATGACGTCTATTGCATAGATGACGTCCATAGTATAGATGACGTCTATAGTATAGATGACGTCTATAGTATAGATAACGTCTATAGTATAGATGACTTTTATAGTATAGATGACGTCTATAGTATAGATGACGTCTATAGTATAGATGACGTCTATAGTATAGATGACGTCTATAGTATAGATGACGTCTATAGTATAGATGACGTCTATTGCATAGATGACGTCCATAGTATAGATGACGTCTATAGTATAGATGACGTCTATAGTATAGATAACGTCTATAGTATAGATGACTTTTATAGTATAGATGACGTCTATAGTATAGATGACGTCTATAGTATAGATGACGTCTATAGTATAGATGACGTCTATAGTATAGATGACGTCTATGGTATAGATGACGTCTATAGTATAGATGACGTCTATAGTATAGATGACGTCTATGGTATAGATGACGTCTATAGTATAGATGACGTCTATAATATAGATGACGTCTATAGTATAGATGACGTCTATAGTATAGATGACGTCTATAGTATAGATGACGTCTATATTATAGATGACGTTTATAGTATAGATGACGTCTATAGTATAGATGAGGTCTATAGTATAGATGACGTCTATAGTTTTGATGACGTCTATAGTATAGATGACGTCTATAGTATAGATGACGTCTATAGTATAGATGACGTCTATAGTATAGATGACGCCTATAGTATAGATGACCTCTATAGTATAGATGACGTCTATAGTATAGATGACGTCTATAGTATTGATGACGTCTATAGTATAGATGACGTCTATAGTATAGATGACGTCTATAGTATAAATGACGTCTAAAGTATAGATGACGTCTATAGTATTGATGACGTCTATAGTATTGATGACGTCTATAGTATAGATGACGTCTATAATATAGATGACGTCTATAGTATAGATGACGTCTATAGTATAGATGACGTCTATTGCATAGATGACGTCCATAGTATAGATGACGTCTATAGTATAGATGACGTCTATTGCATAGATGACGTCCATAGTATAGATGACGTCTATAGTATAGATGACGTCTATAGTATAGATAACGTCTATAGTATAGATGACTTTTATAGTATAGATGACGTCTATAGTATAGATGACGTCTATAGTATAGATGACGTCTATAGTATAGATGACGTCTATAGTATAGATGACGTCTATAGTATAGATGACGTCTATAGTATAGATGACGTCTATTGCATAGATGACGTCCATAGTATATGTTTGAGATCGTATTTGTATAACCACGCATCCTGCTTAAAACCAACATAACATTATATCTATCGATTATATTTCGCAAGTTGTTATTGTTTATTTCATTAATTATTGTTATTCTTTATTGTTAACTTATATAACATTATTTGATTACTATAGCTTCTCTATATAAATTAATTTGTTTGTTACTTTGGTTAAACTTTGTGCATGCACCCTATGTGCATTTCAAATTTGTTGTATACAGTTTCTATTTAATGCATGTGCTAAGTAAACCTTATTCGAGCTAAATGTAAACCGTAACAATTGCTCTCTTATCATTATCATTTCATGGTATTCTTGTCGCAAACATTATGTATGTATGTAACTTCTCTCTTTAGTACCGCATTAGGTACTTATGTTAAACCGTTTCATATGGCCGAGCTATCGCTAAACATTTTCCTCGGCCACTTGGATCTAAGCAGCGACAGCATCAACACCTAAGTATAATAAATTGGTAAACTTAAAATTTGATCTCTGGGACTTTGATTTGCTCCTGCCACTAGGTGATTTAATAAACATAGGTCGGCGTTGGTTTTTCTACCTGGTTTTCGTGGTCTTGCCTTCGTTCTTTATCAACCATAAATTTGGTCCAAATTCGAGCCGGATTAGAATTTTCGTATGCTTTAAAACAGACACTCGTGATAAAGAAAATTATTGAACTCAATATACATATAGGCCACGTGTGCACAGTGCTTTCTCGTTCTTCTCATTCGACTCGTTTATCAAGGTGCAATCAAAGTCTGCTTTAATCGAAAAACCGTTGCTTCGTACCCATTTAATTTAAGACTTTTGTTTGTGCTTATTGAACAATTCAATCAAGCCTGTGTATTGCTACCACGTGCAAACAGTAGCCTCGAAACCTAAACTTACGCTAGTGATACCCATATCGTTCGAAATCCATTTGTGTCTCAATTTGCTGCACGTGTATTTTCCTCGTATTTGAGATGGACGCGAAACCCTCGTTATCTGCGCTACGCCTTACACGCGGTCATCTGAAAGGTTCCTTAACAAAATTGGTAACGTACTCACAGTCCGTTCAAGATGCAGCCTCGCTTTCGGAACTTCAGGTCAAGCTTAGTAAAGTCGACGATTTGTGGAACGAGTTTAATTGTTCTCAGAAACAATATTATGAATACGCCGATTCGGAAGGTTACACCGACCCTGTTCCAGAATATGAGGATTTTGAGGCGAAATTTTTATTAGTCAAGTCAGTTCTTTTGTCGACCATTCGGGAACGTGAGCATGCTGCAACCCTAAGCGATCCTATTGCCCTATTAGCTAGCCAACAACAAGCCTTGATCGACAATTTAAATAGGACCAATACTTCACCGAGATATTCTGATTGCTTTCTCCCTTCCATTCGTATTGAGCCATTCACTGGAAATTATCATGAATGGCCCACATTTCGTGATACATTTGAGGGCGCGGTTCATAATAAACCCAACTTGACACCAACTCAAAAGTTTCACTTTTTAAAGTCATTCCTGCGTAACGAAGCACTATCCTTAGTAAACCATCTTCCGATTTACGACGCGACATATGAACAGGCATGGAGTAGACTCGAAGGACGCTACGATCGTCCACGCTACGTCATAAATAGCTTCATCAAATCGTTCATGGAGCTGCCGTCAACCAATATTAGAAGTGTTAGTCTCCTTCGTAAGATATCCGATGGGGCGGATGAAATCGTGAGAGGTTTAGACTCGCTTAACTCGGTTAATAGGGATCCGTGGCTAATCTACATCCTTCTTAACAAGCTGGACCCTGACACTCGTCAGTCTTGGTCCGAAAATAGTGTCTCAGAAGATTACCCTACCATCACTGACTTTCTAACGTTTTTGGAGCGTCGTTGCGAATCACTCGAAAGTGCGAAAATCAGTGCTCGTGAGCCCTCGAGAACAAGACAGCAATCAGCTGTAAGGAGTATGCACGCTTCACCGTCTTCAGCCTGCGCAAAGTGTAGTGCATCTCACAATCTCTCCCAATGTGCACAGTTTCTCGGCATGAATGTGCAGTCTCGAAGGGATTTCGTAAAAACCAGCAAGCTATGCTTCAATTGCCTTCGAAGTGGACATTCTGCAGCTCGGTGCCAATCTAAATTTCGGTGCAGGTCGTGCAATACACGTCACCATAGCCTTGTTCACGATGACTCAGTCAACAGTCTAACTCAACATCCAATCGTGTTTAACCAACCCCAACAGCAAACGAATCATTCACTCATTCAGCCGACATCTTCTGATATCGCTGCTCAAAGCTCTTCAAATGTTACGAACCAACCATGTACCTCGTCCTCGGTTACGCTCTTAGCAAATAGCAACCCTATTAAAAGCCCGCCGCAAATACCACAGACTATCCTACCCACTGCTCTAGGAAAGATTTTAGATGCAAATGGAAAGTTTCAGCCAGTTCGAATTCTAATTGATTCAGGCTCGCAGGTGTCTTTCATCACTGAGTCATGCGTTCAACGACTCGGACTCAAACGACGAAACGCCCGTATACCAATCAACGGTATTGGATCTACCAACGCTGGTACGTCCAGAGGCCTTATTTCGTTGGTAATTTCGTCACAATGTGATTCATTTAGTATCGCCATCGATACCTACATATTATCACGCGTCACTACAGATTTACCAACTACTTCATTCACCATCGAAGATTGGAATCATATCAAAAATCTTGAACTAGCTGATCCTTCGTTTAATAAGCCAGGCTCGGTCGACGTACTGCTGGGGGCAGACAGAGCTTGGGAAATTTTGCTAGGAGACGTGAAACACAGTGAGCTAGGACATCCTGTAGTACAGCTTACTATCTTTGGCTGGGTGATAGCAGGGCAACTAACAGGAAACTCTAATTCAGAAATCGTTTCGAATCTCTCCATCTTAGACACCGACTCAATTTTAGAAAGCTTTTGGACGATAGAAGAGGTTGACCCTAAATCGTTTTTGTCCAAGGAGGACAAGGAAATTGAGCAGCATTTTCTTCAAACCCATCGTCGAGACAAATGCGGGAGATACATCGTGGAACTTCCGTTCAAGTCACCTCCAAAATTTGCTGATACCCTATCTGGAGCGATCTCACGCCTCACTTCCATGGAAAGAAGGTTCGCAAAAAACCCTGAGCTCTTAGCCAGCTACTCAGCCTTCCTGGACGAGTATTTGGCATTAGGTCACATGTCTGAGGTCCCTAGTTCAGAAGTTGGCAACTCCGAAGTGTTTTACCTTCCTCACCATGCTGTCTTGAAGCCAGACAGCTCGACCACAAAACTACGCGTCGTGTTCGATGGGTCCCACAAGGACCCGAATGGTTGTTCACTTAACGATTCGCTCATGGTAGGCCCACCGATCCAACGTAATCTGTTTTCCGTCTGTTCGCGTTTTCGTCGTTTTCGCTACGTTTTCACGGCCGATATAGTTAAGATGTTTCGGCAAATCCGGGTGCCAGACAAAGACTCCGATTTTCAGCGCATCGTTTGGCGAAAATCATCTTTAGAGCCCTTACGACATTTTCGGCTACAAACTGTCACGTATGGTACATCGTGTGCTCCATATCTTTCTGTTCGCACCTTGGAGCAACTCGCAAAAGACTACGAACATGAGTTTCCCATCGCGTCGGACATACTTCGCAACGACTTCTACGTCGATGATGCTGCATCGGGAGCTGATTCGATTGCTGAACTGATATTCAAACGAAAAACTTTAATTGAGCTCCTTTCAAAGTGCGGAATGCAATTAAGCAAGTGGCAAAGCAACTGTGCTGATCTGCTTTCAACTGAAGAAACTCGTTCTCTGGAAGACTATACGTTAGACTCTGACGCGGATTCGTGGGTGAAAGTGCTCGGGTTATTCTGGAACTCAAAGAGTGACATGTTTAGCTTTCGTTTAAACTACACGCCTAGTGAACCCATTACCAAACGCCAAATCCTGCAAGACGTGGCCCGAATTTTTGACCCCCTCGGTTTTCTTTCCCCTTCGGTCGTGCGACTTAAGATTCTCTTTCAGGAGTTGTGGCACCGTAAGCTTAGTTGGAATGACACGGTTCCTTACCCCATCGCTTCCCAATGGAACAGGTATCGAGATGAACTATCTCTTCTTACCAAACTTGAAATCCCTCGAAATATTGGCCTTGCAAACTCGTCCTTTGAACTTCACGGTTTCTCCGACGCTTCGGCATCCGCGTACGCTGCAGTTATTTACTCGCGATATCAGCTTCCTGATGGAAGTTTCGAAACCAATTTAGTTGCTGCAAAGTCTCGCGTAGCTCCAATCAAACAACTGAGTATTCCACGGCTAGAACTTTGCGGAGCCCTTCTGTTGTCTCGGTTACTTGTCGCGGTTCAAAATTCCCTAAACGTGACCTTCGAAAATGTCTTCGCGTGGTGTGACTCAAAGGTCGTTTTATCTTGGCTATCTTCTCCCCCTCGTCGTTGGAACGTTTTCATCGGTAATCGCACATCGGAAGTTCTGAGTACCATCCCCAGAAATCGTTGGTTCCACGTCAGGTCCAATTGCAATCCTGCCGATTGTGCCTCTCGAGGTATCCCACCATCGCAACTTAAAGAACACCCAATTTGGTGGACAGGTCCTGACTGGCTTAGAAAGAGTAGAGACGATTGGCCCAAACAAGGTGATATCGAAGAGGATCCTAGCTGCGTTCATGAGGAAAAGCTGCCTTCGCCCCGGTCATATCATATGACCAATGATGATCACCCGTACGAAACGCTATCAGCCCGAGTTCGCTCTTGGTTTATCTTCGTCAGAGCCGTTGCCAGGATGTCTCGTTTTGCGGCCAACTCCCAACGAAAAGTTTTCTTGGGTTCATCGTCCATCTTTTTGACGTCTCAGGAACTCAAGGAAGCCAAGACTCAGATCATAAAATGGTTACAATATCGCTACTTTGGGAATGATATTAAATTCTTCAAGAAGCATGGAGAATTTCCTAGGAACTCTAAGATCGTTGACCTTTCTCCCTTCCTAGACAGCGATATGATTTTGAGGGTAGGGGGAAGAATCGAAAATTCCAATTTAGCCTTTAACGCCAAACACCCAATTATCCTTCCAAAGGGCCACACAACAACTAAGCTCATAGTTCTCGACGCGCATAATCGTTTTCTACATCCGGGTATATCGAAGCTGTTTGCTCTTATTCGTCAAGAGTATTGGGTATTAGGTTGCCGAAACATTCTCCGTAAAATCACCCATGACTGTATTCGTTGTTTTCGTCATAGAAAAGCTACAATCACGCAACTAATGGGCGACCTACCTGAGAAAAGACTCCAAACTAGCCGACCCTTCGCGCACTGCGGTTGTGACTATGCCGGTCCAATAACACTTAAAGTGAAAATCGGTCGAAGATCAGTGTTTTCCAAAGGCTATATATCTCTTTTTGTGTGCCTAGTGACAAAAGCTATCCATTTGGAGTTAGTGAGTGATTTGACCACTGATGCCTTTCTTGCCTCATTCCGTCGTTTTGTTGCACGCCGTGGGAAACCATCTCACGTCTATTCCGACAACGGAACAAACTTTCGTGGATGTGCGCGTTTGCTTTCGGAAATGCATAGACTCGTCTTGTCGGAAAGTCATAACTCGCTCGTAGCTGAATCATTGGCCCGCGACGGTATAACGTGGCATTTTATACCCCCCTCAGCTCCACACTTCGGCGGTTTGTGGGAAGCTGGAGTCAAATCCGTTAAGCAGCATCTTCGTCGGGTAATAGGCAATGACATTCTAAACTTTGAACAATTTTATACACTGCTAACGCAGATTGAGGCCATCCTAAATTCGCGACCATTGTGCCAAATTTCCGACTCCGATTTAGATCCACTAACCCCCGCCCATTTCTTTATAGGTGAATCGTATGCTGCCGTACCAGAACCCAACATAGACATGCCAACCAATCGACTCTCCTGCTGGCAATCACTCCAAGCGAAGATCCAAGGTTACTGGCGACGATGGCAGAGGGAGTATCTGACGTCCTTGCAGCAACGCCCCCGTTGGCAGCAGGTGCAGCCTAATCTAAATATCAACGACCTGGTCGTCATACGGGAGTCAAATCTACCACCTGGAAAATGGGCTCTGGGAAGAGTCACCGAAGTTCACCCTGGCAACGACGGCCTTGTAAGGGTCGTCACCTTAAAGACGGCCGGCGGCACCCTAGTTCGCCCTGTCCACAAACTTGCCAAGCTACCCTTAAGCTGAAACTCCGTTCAGGGCCGGCGGAATGTTTGAGATCGTATTTGTATAACCACGCATCCTGCTTAAAACCAACATAACATTATATCTATCGATTATATTTCGCAAGTTGTTATTGTTTATTTCATTTATTATTGTTATTCTTTATTGTTAACTTATATAACATTATTTGATTACTATAGCTTCTCTATATAAATTAATTTGTTTGTTACTTTGGTTAAACTTTGTGCATGCACCCTATGTGCATTTCAAATTTGTTGTATACAGTTTCTATTTAATGCATGTGCTAAGTAAACCTTATTCGAGCTAAATGTAAACCGTAACAATTGCTCTCTTATCATTATCATTTCATGGTATTCTTGTCGCAAACATTATGTATGTATGTAACTTCTCTCTTTAGTACCGCATTAGGTACTTATGTTAAACCGTTTCATATGGCCGAGCTATCGCTAAACATTTTCCTCGGCCACTTGGATCTAAGCAGCGACAGCATCAACACCTAAGTATAATAAATTGGTAAACTTAAAATTTGATCTCTGGGACTTTGATTTGCTCCTGCCACTAGGTGATTTAATAAACATAGGTCGGCGTTGGTTTTTCTACCTGGTTTTCGTGGTCTTGCCTTCGTTCTTTATCAACCAGTATAGATGACGTCTATAGTATAGATGACGTCTATAGTATAGATAACGTCTATAGTATAGATGACTTTTATAGTATAGATGACGTCTATAGTATAGATGACGTCTATAGTATAGATGACGTCTATAGTATAGATGACGTCTATAGTATAGATGACGTCTATAGTATAGATGACGTCTATGGTATAGATGACGTCTATAGTATAGATGACGTCTATAGTATAGATGACGTCTATAGTATAGATGACGTCTATGGTATAGATGACGTCTATAATATAGATGACGTCTATAGTATAGATGACGTCTATAGTATAGATGACGTCTATAGTATAGATGACGTCTATATTATAGATGACGTTTATAGTATAGATGACGTCTATAGTATAGATGAGGTCTATAGTATAGATGACGTCTATAGTTTTGATGACGTCTATAGTATAGATAACGTCTATAGTATAGATAACGTCTATAGTATAGATGACGCCTATAGTATAGATGACCTCTATAGTATAGATGACGTCTATAGTATAGATGACCTCTATAGTATAGATGACGTCTATAGTATAGATGACGTCTATAGTATTGATGACGTCTATAGTATAGATGACGTCTATAGTATAGATGACGTCTATAGTATAAATGACGTCTAAAGTATAGATGACGTCTATAGTATTGATGATGTCTATAGTATTGATGACGTCTATAGTATTGATGACGTCTATAGTATTGATGATGTCTATAGTATTGATGATGTCTATAGTATTGATATGTCTATAGTATAGATGACGTCTATTGCATAGATGACGTCCATAGTATAGATGACGTCTATAGTATAGATGACGTCTATAGTAGAGATGATGTCTACAGCATAGATGACGTCCATAGTATAGATGACGTCTATAGTATAGATGACGTCTATAGTATAGATGACGTCTAAAGTATAGATGACGTCTATAGTATAGATGACGTCTAAAGTATAGATGACGTCTATAGTATAGATGACGTCTATAGTATTGATGACGTCTATAGTATTGATGACGTCTATAGTATTGATGACGTCTATAGTATTGACGATGTCTATAGTATTGATATGTCTATAGTATAGATGACGTCTATAGTATAGATGACGTCTATTGCATAGATGACGTCCATAGTATAGATGACTTTTATAGTATAGATGACGTCTATAGTATAGATGACGTCTAAAGCATAGATGACGTCCATAGTATAGATGACGTCTATAGTATAGATGACGTCTATAGTATAGATAACGTCTATAGTATAGATGAGGTCTATAGTATAGATGACGTCTATAGTATAGATGACGTCTATAGTATAGATGACGTCTATAGTATAGATGACGTCTATAGTATAGATGACGTCTATAGTATATATGACGTCTATGGTATAGATGACGTCTATAGTATAGATGACGTCTATAGTATAGATGACGTCTATAGTATAGATGACGTCTATAGTATAGATGACGTCTGTAGTATAGATGACTTTTATAGTATAGATGACGTCTATAGTATAGATGACGTCTATAGTATAGATGACGTCTATAGTATAGATGACGTCTATAGTATAGATGACGTCTATAGTATAGATGACGTCTATAGTATAGATGACGTTTATAGTATAGATGACGTCTATAGTTTTGATGACGTTTATAGTATTGATGACGTCTATAGTATAGATGCCGTCTATAGTATAGATGCCGTCTATAGTATAGGTGCCGTCTATAGTATAGATGACGTCTATAGTATAGATGACGTCTATAGTATAGATGACGTCTAAAGTATAGATGACTTTATAGTATAGATGACGTCTAAAGTATAGATGACGTCTTTAGTATAGATGACGTCTACAGTATAGATGACGTTTATAGTATAGATGACGTCTATAGTTTTTATGACGTCTATAGTATAGATGACGTCTATAGTATAGATGACGTCTATAGTATAGATGACGTCTATAGTATAGATGACCTCTATAGTATAGATGACGTCTATAGTATAGATGACCTCTATAGTATAGATGACGTCTATAGTACAGATGACGTCTATAGTATAGATGACGTCTATAGTATAGATGACGTCTATAGTATAGATGAAGTCTATAGTATTGACGACGTCTATAGTGTTGATGACGTCTATAGTATAGATGACTTTTATAGTATAGATGACGTCTATAGTATAGATGACGTCTATAGTATAGATGACGTCTAAAGTATAGATAACGTCTATAGTATAGATGACGTCTATAGTATAGATGACGTCTATAGTATAGATGACGTCTATAGTATAGATGACTTTTATAGTATAGATGACTTTTATAGTATAGATGACCTCTATAGTATAGATGACGTCTATAGTACAGATGACGTCTATAGTATAGATGACGTCTATAGTATAGATGACGCCTATAGTATAGATGACGTCTATAGTATAGATGACCTCTATAGTATAGATGACGTCTATAGTACAGATGACGTCTATAGTATAGATGACGTCTATAGTATAGATGACGTCTATAGTATAGATGACGTCTATAGTATAGATGAAGTCTATAGTATTGACGACGTCTATAGTGTTGATGACGTCTATAGTATAGATGACTTTTATAGTATAGATGACGTCTATAGTATAGATGACGTCTATAGTATAGATGACGTCTATAGTATAGATGACGTCTAAAGTATAGATAACGTCTATAGTATAGATGACGACTATAGTATAGATGACGTCTATAGTATAGATGACGTCTATAGTATAGATGACGTCTATAGTATAGATGACTTTTATAGTATAGATGACTTTTATAGTATAGATGACGTCTATAGCATAGATGACGTCTATAGTATAGATGACGTCTATTGCATAGTTGACGTCCATAGTATAGATGACGTCTATAGTATAGATGACGTCTATAGTATAGATAACGTCTATAGTATAGATGACGTCTAAAGTATAGATAACGTCTATAGTATAGATGACGTCTATAGTATAGATGACGTCTATAGTATAGATGACGTCTATAGTATAGATGACGTCTATAGTATAGATGACGTCTATAGTATAGATGACGTCTATAGTATAGATGACGTCTATAGTATAGATGACTTTTATAGTATAGATGACTTTTATAGTATAGATGACCTCTATAGTATAGATGACGTCTATAGTACAGATGACGTCTATAGTATAGATGACGTCTATAGTATAGATGACGCCTATAGTATAGATGACGTCTATAGTATAGATGACCTCTATAGTATAGATGACGTCTATAGTACAGATGACGTCTATAGTATAGATGACGTCTATAGTATAGATGACTTTTATAGTATAGATGACGTCTATAGTATAGATGACGTCTATAGTAAAGATGACGTCTATAGTATAGATGACGTCTATAGTATAGATGACGTCTATGGTATAGATGACGTCTATAGTATAGATGACGTCTATAGTATAGATGACGTCTATGGTATAGATGTCGTCTATAGTATAGATGACGTCTATAATATAGATGACGTCTATAGTATAGATGACGTCTATAGTATAGATGACGTCTATTGCATAGATGACGTCCATAGTATAGATGACGTCTATAGTATAGATGACGTCTATTGCATAGATGACGTCCATAGTATAGATGACGTCTATAGTATAGATGACGTCTATAGTATAGATAACGTCTATAGTATAGATGACTTTTATAGTATAGATGACGTCTATAGTATAGATGACGTCTATAGTATAGATGACGTCTATAGAATAGATGACGTCTATAGTATAGATGACGTCTATAGTATAGATGACGTCTATTGCATAGATGACGTCCATAGTATAGATGACGTCTATAGTATAGATGACGTCTATAGTATAGATAACGTCTATAGTATAGATGACTTTTATAGTATAGATGACGTCTATAGTATAGATGACGTCTATAGTATAGATGACGTCTATAGTATAGATGACGTCTATAGTATAGATGACGTCTATGGTATAGATGACGTCTATAGTATAGATGACGTCTATAGTATAGATGACGTCTATGGTATAGATGACGTCTATAGTATAGATGACGTCTATAATATAGATGACGTCTATAGTATAGATGACGTCTATAGTATAGATGACGTCTATAGTATAGATAAGGTCTATAGTATAGATGACGTTTATAGTATAGATGACGTCTATAGTATAGATGAGGTCTATAGTATAGATGACGTCTATAGTTTTGATGACGTCTATAGTATAGATGACGTCTATAGTATAGATGACGTCTATAGTATAGATGACGCCTATAGTATAGATGACCTCTATAGTATAGATGACGTCTATAGTATAGATGACGTCTATAGTATTGATGACGTCTATAGTATAGATGACGTCTATAGTATAGATGACGTCTATAGTATAAATGACGTCTAAAGTATAGATGACGTCTATAGTATTGATGACGTCTATAGTATTGATGACGTCTATAGTATTGATGACGTCTATAGTATTGATGATGTCTATAGTATTGATGATGTCTATAGTATTGATATGTCTATAGTATAGATGACGTCTATTGCATAGATAACGTCCATAGTATAGATGACGTCTATAGTATAGATGACGTCTATAGTAGAGATGATGTCTATAGCATAGATGACGTCCATAGTATAGATGACGTCTAAAGTATAGATGACGTCTATAGTATAGATGACGTCTAAAGTATAGATGACGTCTATAGTATAGATGACGTCTATAGTATTGATGACGTCTATAGTATTGATGACGTCTATAGTATTGATGACGTCTATAGTATTGATGATGTCTATAGTATTGATATGTCTATAGTATAGATGACGTCTATAGTATAGATGACGTCTATTGCATAGATGACGTCCATAGTATAGATGACTTTTATAGTATAGATGACGTCTATAGTATAGATGACGTCTAAAGCATAGATGACGTCCATAGTATAGATGACGTCTATAGTATAGATGACGTCTATAGTATAGATAACGTCTATAGTATAGATGAGGTCTATAGTATAGATGATGTCTATAGTATAGATGACGTCTATAGTATAGATGACGTCTATAGTATATATGACGTCTATGGTATAGATGACGTCTATAGTATAGATGACGTCTATAGTATAGATGACGTCTATAGTATAGATGACGTCTATAGTATAGATGACGTCTATAGTATAGATGACATCTATAGTATAGATGACGTCTGTAGTATAGATGACTTTTATAGTATAGATGACGTCTATAGTGTAGATGACGTCTAGAGTATAGATGACGTCTATAGTATAGATGACGTCTATAGTATAGATGACGTTTATAGTATAGATGACGTCTATTGTTTTGATGACGTTTATAGTATTGATGACGTCTATAGTATAGATGCCGTCTATAGTATAGATGCCGTCTATAGTATAGATGACGTCTATAGTATAGATGACGTCTATAGTATAGATGACGTCTAAAGTATAGATGACTTTATAGTATAGATGACGTCTAAAGTATAGATGACGTCTTTAGTATAGATGACGTCTACAGTATAGATGACGTTTATAGTATAGATGACGTCTATAGTTTTGATGACGTCTATAGTATAGATGACGTCTATAGTATAGATGACGTCTATAGTAAAGATGACGTCTATAGTATAGATGACGTCTATAGTATAGATGACCTCTATAGTATAGATGACGTCTATAGTATAGATGACCTCTATAGTATAGATGACGTCTATAGTACAGATGACGTCTATAGTACAGATGACGTCTATAGTATAGATGACGTCTATAGTATAGATGACGTCTATAGTATAGATGACGTCTATAGTATAGATGAAGTCTATAGTATTGACGACGTCTATAGTGTTGATGACGTCTATAGTATAGATGACTTTTATAGTATAGATGACGTCTATAGTATAGATGACGTCTATAGTATAGATGACGTCTATAGTATAGATGACGTCTAAAGTATAGATAACGTCTATAGTATAGATGACGTCTATAGTATAGATGACGTCTATAGTATAGATGACGTCTATAGTATAGATGACGTCTATAGTATAGATGACGTCTATAGTATAGATGACTTTTATAGTATAGATGACTTTTATAGTATAGATGACCTCTATAGTATAGATGACGTCTATAGTACAGATGACGTCTATAGTATAGATGACGTCTATAGTATAGATGACGCCTATAGTATAGATGACGTCTATAGTATAGATGACCTCTATAGTATAGATGACGTCTATAGTACAGATGACGTCTATAGTATAGATGACGTCTATAGTACAGATGACGTCTATAGTATAGATGACGTCTATAGTATAGATGACGTCTATAGTATAGATGACGTCTATAGTATAGATGAAGTCTATAGTATTGACGACGTCTATAGTGTTGATGACGTCTATAGTATAGATGACTTTTATAGTATAGATGACGTCTATAGTATAGATGACGTCTATAGTATAGATGACGTCTATAGTATAGATGACGTCTAAAGTATAGATAACGTCTATAGTATAGATGACGTCTATAGTATAGATGACGTCTATAGTATAGATGACGTCTATAGTATAGATGACGTCTATAGTATAGATGACGTCTATAGTATAGATGACGTCTATAGTATAGATGACGTCTATAGTATAGATGACGTCTATAGTATAGATGACTTTTATAGTATAGATGACTTTTATAGTATAGATGACGTCTATAGTATAGATGACGTCTATAGTATAGATGACGTCTATAGTATAGATGACGTCTATAGTATAGATGACGTTTATAGTATAGATGACGTCTATAGTTTTGATGACGTTTATAGTATTGATGACGTCTATAGTATAGATGCCGTCTATAGTATAGATGCCGTCTATAGTATAGGTGCCGTCTATAGTATAGATGACGTCTATAGTATAGATGACGTCTATAGTATAGATGACGTCTAAAGTATAGATGACTTTATAGTATAGATGACGTCTAAAGTATAGATGACGTCTTTAGTATAGATGACGTCTACAGTATAGATGACGTTTATAGTATAGATGACGTCTATAGTTTTGATGACGTCTATAGTAAAGATGACGTCTATAGTATAGATGACGTCTATAGTATAGATGACGTCTATAGTATAGATGACCTCTATAGTATAGATGACGTCTATAGTATAGATGACCTCTATAGTATAGATGACGTCTATAGTACAGATGACGCCTATAGTATAGATGACGTCTATAGTATAGATGACGTCTATAGTATAGATGACGTCTATAGTATAGATGAAGTCTATAGTATTGACGAGGTCTCTAGTGTTGATGACGTCTATAGTATAGATGACTTTTATAGTATAGATGTCGTCTATAGTATAGATGACGTCTATAGTATAGATGACGTCTATAGTATAGATGACGTCTAAAGTATAGATAACGTCTATAGTATAGATGACGTCTATAGTATAGATGACGTCTATAGTATAGATGACGTCTATAGTATAGATGACGTCTATAGTATATATGACGTCTATAGTATAGATGACTTTTATAGTATAGATGACTTTTATAGTATAGATGACCTCTATAGTATAGATGACGTCTATAGTACAGATGACGTCTATAGTATAGATGACGTCTATAGTATAGATGACGTCTATAGTATAGATGAAGTCTATAGTATTGATGACGTCTATAGTGTTGATGACGTCTATAGTATAGATGACTTTTATAGTATAGATGACGTCTATAGTATAGATGACGTCTATAGTATAGATGACGTCTATAGTATAGATGACGTCTAAAGTATAGATAACGTCTATAGTATAGATGACGTCTATAGTACAGATGACGTCTATAGTATAGAAGACGTCTATAGTATAGATGACGTCTATAGTATAGATGACGTCTATAGTATAGATGACTTTTATAGTATAGATGACTTTTATAGTATAGATGACGTCTATAGTATAGATGACGTCTATAGTATAGATGACGTCTATAGTATAGATGACGTCTATGGTATAGATGACGTCTATAGTATAGATGACGTCTATGGTATAGATGACGTCTATAGTATAGATGACGTCTATGGTATAGATGACGTCTATAGTATAGATGACGTCTATAGTATAGATGACGTCTATGGTATAGATGACGTCTATAGTATAGATGACGTCTATAGTATAGATATATATATCTATATAGTATATAGTATATATATATATAGATATATATATATACGTCTATAGTATAGATATATATATCTATATAGTATATAGTATATATATATCTATATAGTATATATCTATATGTATATATCTATATATAGTATAGATATAGATGACGTCTATAGTATAGATGACGTCTAAAGTATAGATGACGTCTATAGTATAGATGACGTCTATAGTATTGATGACGTCTATAGTATTGATGACGTCTATAGTATTGATGACGTCTATAGTATTGATGATGTCTATAGTATTGATATGTCTATAGTATAGATGACGTCTATAGTATAGATGACGTCTATTGCATAGATGACGTCCATAGTATAGATGACGTCTATAGTATAGATGACGTCTATTGCATAGATGACGTCCATAGTATAGATGACGTCTATAGTATAGATGACGTCTATAGTATAGATAACGTCTATAGTATAGATGACTTTTATAGTATAGATGACGTCTATAGTATAGATGACGTCTATAGTATAGACGACGTCTATAGTATAGATGACGTCTATAGTATAGATGACGTCTATAGTATAGATAACGTCTATAGTATAGATGACTTTTATAGTATAGATGACGTCTATAGTATAGATGACGTCTATAGTATAGATGACGTCTATAGTATTGATGACGTCTATAGTATTGATGACGTCTATAGTATAGATGACGTCTATAGTATTGATGACGTCTATAGTATAGATGACGTCTATAGTATAAATTACGTCTAAAGTATAGATGACGTCTATAGTATTGATGACGTCTATAGTATTGATGATGTCTATAGTATTGATGACGTCTATAGTATAGATGACGTCTATAGTATAGATGACGTCTATAGTATAGATAACGTCTATAGTATAGATGACGTCTATAGTATAGATAACGTCTATAGTATAGATGACGTCTATAGTATAGATGACGTCTATAGTATTGATGACGTCTATAGTATTGATGACGTCTATAGTATAGATGACGTCTATAGTATTGATGACGTCTATAGTATAGATGACGTCTATAGTATAGATGACGTCTATAGTATAAATGACGTCTAAAGTATAGATGACGTCTATAGTATTGATGACGTCTATAGTATAGATGACGTCTATAGTATTGATGACGTCTATAGTATAGATGACGTCTATAGTATAGATGACGTCTATAGTATAGATAACGTCTATAGTATAGATGACTTTTATAGTATAGATGACGTCTATAGTATAGATGACGTCTATAGTATAGATGACGTCTATGGTATAGATGACGTCTATAGTATAGATGACGTCTATAGTATAGATGACGTCTATGGTATAGATGTCGTCTATAGTATAGATGACGTCTATAATATAGATGACGTCTATAGTATAGATGACGTCTATAGTATAGATGACGTCTATTGCATAGATGACGTCCATAGTATAGATGACGTCTATAGTATAGATGACGTCTATTGCATAGATAACGTCCATAGTATAGATGACGTCTATAGTATAGATGACGTCTATAGTATAGATAACGTCTATAGTATAGATGACTTTTATAGTATAGATGACGTCTATAGTATAGATGACGTCTATAGTATAGATGACGTCTATAGTATAGATGACGTCTATGGTATAGATGACGTCTATAGTATAGATGACGTCTATAGTATAGATGACGTCTATGGTATAGATGACGTCTATAGTATAGATGACGTCTATAATATAGATGACGTCTATAGTATAGATGACGTCTACAGTATAGATGACGTCTATAGTATAGATGACGTCTATATTATAGATGACGTTTATAGTATAGATGACGTCTATAGTATAGATGAGGTCTATAGTATAGATGACGTCTATAGTTTTGATGACGTCTATAGTATAGATGACGTCTATAGTATAGATGACGTCTATAGTATAGATGACGCCTATAGTATAGATGACCTCTATAGTATAGATGACGTCTATAGTATAGATGACGTCTATAGTATTGATGACGTCTATAGTATAGATGACGTCTATAGTATAGATGACGTCTATAGTATAAATGACGTCTAAAGTATAGATGACGTCTATAGTATTGATGACGTCTATAGTATTGATGACGTCTATAGTATTGATGACGTCTATAGTATTGATGATGTCTATAGTATTAATGATGTCTATAGTATTGATATGTCTATAGTATAGATGACGTCTATTGCATAGATGACGTCCATAGTATAGATGACGTCTATAGTATAGATGACGTCTATAGTAGAGATGATGTCTATAGCATAGATGACGTCCATAGTATAGATGACGTCTATAGTATAGATGACGTCTATAGTATAGATGACGTCTAAAGTATAGATGACGTCTATAGTATAGATGACGTCTAAAGTATAGATGACGTCTATAGTATAGATGACGTCTATAGTATTGATGACGTCTATAGTATTGATGACGTCTATAGTATTGATGACGTCTATAGTATTGATGATGTCTATAGTATTGATATGTCTATAGTATAGATGACGTCTATAGTATAGATGACGTCTATTGCATAGATGACGTCCATAGTATAGATGACGTCTATAGTATAGATGACGTCTATTGCATAGATGACGTCCATAGTATAGATGACGTCTATAGTATAGATGACGTCTATAGTATAGATAACGTCTATAGTATAGATGACTTTTATAGTATAGATGACGTCTATAGTATAGATGACGTCTATAGTATAGATGACGTCTATAGTATAGATGACGTCTATAGTATAG
Source organism: Neoascia interrupta (assembly GCA_947623515.1). NCBI lineage: Eukaryota > Metazoa > Arthropoda > Insecta > Diptera > Syrphidae > Neoascia > Neoascia interrupta. The sequence continues at coordinate 827,673 of CANQKQ010000033.1, forward strand.
ATGACGTCTATAGTATAGATGACGTCTATTGCATAGATGACGTCCATAGTATAGATGACGTCTATAGTATAGATGACGTCTATAGTATAGATAACGTCTATAGTATAGATGACTTTTATAGTATAGATGACGTCTATAGTATAGATGACGTCTATAGTATAGATGACGTCTATAGTATAGATGACGTCTATAGTATTGATGACGTCTATAGTATTGATGACGTCTATAGTATAGATGACGTCTATAGTATTGATGACGTCTATAGTATAGATGACGTCTATAGTATAGATGACGTCTATAGTATAAATGACGTCTAAAGTATAGATGACGTCTATAGTATTGATGACGTCTATAGTATTGATGACGTCTATAGTATTGATGACGTCTATAGTATTGATGATGTCTATAGTATTGATGATGTCTATAGTATTGATATGTCTATAGTATAGATGACGTCTATTGCATAGATGACGTCCATAGTATAGATGACGTCTATAGTATAGATTGCGTCTATAGTATAGATAACGTCTATAGTATAGGTGACTTTTATAGTATAGATGACGTCTATAGTATAGATGACGTCTATAGTATAGATGACTTTTATAGTATAGATGACGTCTATAGTATAGATGACGTCTATAGTATAGATGACGTCTATAGTATAGATGACTTTTATAGTATAGATGACGTCTATAGTATAGATGACGTCTATAGTATAGATGACGTCTATAGTATAGATGACGTCTATAGTATAGATGACGTCTATAGTATAGATGACGTCTATGGTATAGATGTCGTCTATAGTATAGATGACGTCTATAATATAGATGACGTCTATTGCATAGATGACGTCCATAGTATAGATGACGTCTATAGTATAGATGACGTCTATTGCATAGATGACGTCCATAGTATAGATGACGTCTATAGTATAGATGACGTCTATAGTATAGATAACGTCTATAGTATAGATGACTTTTATAGTATAGATGACGTCTATAGTATAGATGACGTCTATAGTATAGATGACGTCTATAGTATAGATGACGTCTATAGTATAGATGACGTCTATAGTATAGATGACGTCTATAGTATAGATGACGTCTATAGTATAGATGACGTCTATAGTATAGATGACGTCTATAGTATAGATAACGTCTATAGTATAGATGACTTTTATAGTATAGATGACGTCTATAGTATAGATGACGTCTATAGTATAGATGACGTCTATAGTATAGATGACGTCTATAGTATAGATGACGTCTATTGCATAGATGACGTCCATAGTATAGATGACGTCTATAGTATAGATGACGTCTATAGTATAGATAACGTCTATAGTATAGATGACTTTTATAGTATAGATGACGTCTATAGTATAGATGACGTCTATAGTATAGATGACGTCTATAGTATTGATGACGTCTATAGTATTGATGACGTCTATAGTATAGATGACGTCTATAGTATTGATGACGTCTATAGTATAGATGACGTCTGTAGTATAGATGACGTCTATAGTATAAATGACGTCTAAAGTATAGATGACGTCTATAGTATTGATGACGTCTATAGTATTGATGACGTCTATAGTATTGATGACGTCTATAGTATTGATGATGTCTATAGTATTGATGATGTCTATAGTATTGATATGTCTATAGTATAGATGACGTCTATTGCATAGATGACGTCCATAGGATAGATGACGTCTATAGTATAAATGACGTCTATAGTATAGATAACGTCTATAGTATAGATGACTTTTATAGTATAGATGACGTCTATAGTATAGATGACGTCTATAGTATTGATGACGTCTATAGTATAGATGACGTCTATAGTATAGATGACGTCTATGGTATAGATGACGTCTATAGTATAGATGACGTCTATAGTATATATGACGTCTATGGTATAGATGTCGTCTATAGTATAGATGACGTCTATAATATAGATGACGTCTATAGTATAGATGACGTCTATAGTATAGATGACGTCTATTGCATAGATGACGTCCATAGTATAGATGACGTCTATAGTATAGATGACGTCTATTGCATAGATGACGTCCATAGTATAGATGACGTCTATAGTATAGATGACGTCTATTGCATAGATGACGTCCATAGTATAGATGACGTCTATAGTATAGATGACGTCTATAGTATAGATAACGTCTATAGTATAGATGACTTTTATAGTATAGATGACGTCTATAGTATAGATGACGTCTATAGTATAGATGACGTCTATAGTATAGATGACGTCTATAATATAGATGACGTCTATAGTATAGATGACGTCTATAGTATAGATGACGTCTATATTATAGATGACGTCTATAGTTTTGATGACGTCTATAGTATAGATGACGTCTATAGTATAGATGACGTCTATAGTATAGATGACGCCTATAATATAGATGACGTCTATAGTATAGATGACGTCTATAGTATAGATGAGGTCTATAGTATAGATGACGTCTATAGTTTTGATGACGTCTATAGTATAGATGACGTCTATAGTATAGATGACGTCTATAGTATAGATGACGCCTATAGTATAGATGACCTCTATAGTATAGATGACGTCTATAGTATAGATGACGTCTATAGTATAGATAACGTCTAACGTCTAACTAACGACTTTTATAGTATAGATGACGTCTATAGTATAGATGACGTCTATAGTATAGATGACGTCTATAGTATAGATGACGTCTATAGTATAGATGACGTCTATGGTAGATGACGTCTATAGTATAGATGACGTCTATGGTATAGATGACGTCTATAGTATAGATGACGTCTATAATATAGATGACGTCTATAGTATAGATGACGTCTATAGTATAGATGACGTCTATAGTATAGATGACGTCTATAGTATAGATGACGTCTATAGTATAGATGACGTCTATAGTATAGATGACGTCTATAGTATAGATGACGTCTATAGTATAGATGACGTCTATATTATAGATGACGTTTATAGTATAGATGACGTCTATAGTATAGATGAGGTCTATAGTATAGATGACGTCTATAGTTTTGATGACGTCTATAGTATAGATGACGTCTATAGTATAGATGACGTCTATAGTATAGATGACGTCTATAGTATAGATGACGCCTATAGTATAGATGACCTCTATAGTATAGATGACGTCTATAGTATAGATGACGTCTATAGTATTGATGACGTCTATAGTATAGATGACGTCTATAGTATAGATGACGTCTATAGTATAAATGACGTCTAAAGTATAGATGACGTCTATAGTATTGATGACGTCTATAGTATTGATGACGTCTATAGTATTGATGACGTCTATAGTATTGATGCTGTCTATAGTATTGATGATGTCTATAGTATTGATATGTCTATAGTATAGATGACGTCTATTGCATAGATGACGTCCATAGTATAGATGACGTCTATAGTATAGATGACGTCTATAGTAGAGATGATGTCTATAGCATAGATGACGTCCATAGTATAGATGACGTCTATAGTATAGATGACGTCTATAGTATAGATGACGTCTAAAGTATAGATGACGTCTATAGTATAGATGACGTCTAAAGTATAGATGACGTCTATAGTATAGATGACGTCTATAGTATTGATGACGTCTATAGTATTGATGACGTCTATAGTATTGATGACGTCTATAGTATTGATGATGTCTATAGTATTGATATGTCTATAGTATAGATGACGTCTATAGTATAGATGACGTCTATTGCATAGATGACGTCCATAGTATAGATGACTTTTATAGTATAGATGACGTCTATAGTATAGATGACGTCTAAAGCATAGATGACGTCCATAGTATAGATGACGTCTATAGTATAGATGACGTCTATAGTATAGATAACGTCTATAGTATAGATGAGGTCTATAGTATAGATGACGTCTATAGTATAGATGACGTCTATAGTATAGATGACGTCTATAGTATAGATGACGTCTATAGTATATATGACGTCTATGGTATAGATGACGTCTATAGTATAGATGACGTCTATAGTATAGATGACGTCTATAGTATAGATGACGTCTATAGTATAGATGACGTCTATAGTATAGATGACGTCTGTAGTATAGATGACTTTTATAGTATAGATGACGTCTATAGTATAGATGACGTCTATAGTATAAATGACGTCTATAGTATAGATGACGTTTATAGTATAGATGACGTCTATAGTTTTGATGACGTTTATAGTATTGATGACGTCTATAGTATAGATGCCGTCTATAGTATAGATGCCGTCTATAGTATAGGTGCCGTCTATAGTATAGATGACGTCTATAGTATAGATGACGCCTATAGTATAGATGACGTCTAAAGTATAGATGACTTTATAGTATAGATGACGTCTAAAGTATAGATGACGTCTTTAGTATAGATGACGTCTACAGTATAGATGACGTTTATAGTATAGATGACGTCTATAGTTTTGATGACGTCTATAGTATAGATGACGTCTATAGTATAGATGACGTCTATAGTATAGATGACGTCTATAGTATAGATGACGTCTATAGTATAGATGACCTCTATAGTATAGATGACGTCTATAGTATAGATGACCTCTATAGTATAGATGACGTCAATAGTACAGATGACGTCTATAGTATAGATGACGTCTATAGTATAGATGACGTCTATAGTATAGATGACGTCTATAGTATAGATGAAGTCTATAGTATTGATGACGTCTATAGTGTTGATGACGTCTATAGTATAGATGACTTTTATAGTATAGATGACGTCTATAGTATAGATGACGTCTATAGTATAGATGACGTCTATAGTATAGATGACGTCTATAGTATAGATGACGTCTATAGTATAGATGACTTTTATAGTAAAGATGACTTTTATAGTATAGATGACCTCTATAGTATAGATGACGTCTATAGTACAGATGACGTCTATAGTATAGATGACGTCTATAGTATAGATGACGTCTATAGTATAGATGAAGTCTATAGTATTGATGACGTCTATAGTGTTGATGACGTCTATAGTATAGATGACTTTTATAGTATAGATGACGTCTATAGTATAGATGACGTCTATAGTATAGATGACGTCTAAAGTATAGATAACGTCTATAGTATAGATGACGTCTATAGTATAGATGACGTCTATAGTATAGATGACGTCTATAGTATAGATGACGTCTATAGTATAGATGACGTCTATAGTATAGATGACGTCTATAGTATAGATGACGTCTATAGTATAGATGACGTCTATAGTATAGATGACGTCTATAGTATAGATGACGTCTATAGTATAGATGACTTTTATAGTATAGATGACTTTTATAGTATAGATGACGTCTATAGTATAGATGACGTCTATAGTATAGATGACGTCTATAGTATAGATGACGTCTATGGTATAGATGACGTCTATAGTATAGATGACGTCTATGGTATAGATGACGTCTATAGTATAGATGACGTCTATATTATAGATGACGTCTATGGTATAGATGACGTCTATAGTATAGATGACGTCTATAATATAGATGACGTCTATAGTATAGATGACGTCTATAGTATAGATGACGTCTATAGTATAGATGACGTCTATATTATAGATGACGTTTATAGTATAGATGACGTCTATAGTATAGTTGAGGTCTATAGTATAGATGACGTCTATAGTTTTGATGACGTCTATAGTATAGATGACGTCTATAGTATAGATGACGTCTATAGTATAGATGACGTCTATAGTATAGATGACGCCTATAGTATAGATGACCTCTATAGTATAGATGACGTCTATAGTATAGATGACGTCTATAGTATTTATGACGTCTATAGTATAGATGACGTCTATAGTATAGATGACGTCTATAGTATAAATGACGTCTAAAGTATAGATGACGTCTATAGTATTGATGACGTCTATAGTATTGATGACGTCTATAGTATTGATGACGCTATAGTTTTGATGATGTCTATAGTATTAATGATGTCTATAGTATTGATATGTCTATAGTATAGATGACGTCTATTGCATAGATGACGTCCATAGTATAGATGACGTCTATAGTATAGATGACGTCTCTAGTAGAGATGATGTCTATAGCATAGATGACGTCCATAGTATAGATGACGTCTATAGTATAGATGACGTCTATAGTATAGATGACGTCTAAAGTATAGATGACGTCTATAGTATAGATGACGTCTAAAGTATAGATGACGTCTATAGTATAGATGACGTCTATAGTATTGATGACGTCTATAGTATTGATGACGTCTATAGTATTGATGACGTCTATAGTATTGATGATGTCTATAGTATTGATATGTCTATAGTATAGATGACGTCTATAGTATAGATGACGTCTATTGCATAGATGACGTCCATAGTATAGATGACGTCTATATTATAGATGACGTCTATTGCATAGATGACGTCCATAGTATAGATGACGTCTATAGTATAGATGACGTCTATAGTATAGATAACGTCTATAGTATAGATGACTTTTATAGTATAGATGACGTCTATAGTATAGATGACGTCTATAGTATAGATGACTTCTATAGTATAGATGACGTCTATAGTATAGATGACGTCTATAGTATAGATGACGTCTATAGTATAGATGACGTCTATAGTATAGATGACGCCTATAGTATAGATGACCTCTATAGTATAGATGACGTCTATAGTATAGATGACGTCTATAATATAGATGACGTCTATAGTATAGATGACGTCTATAGTATAGATGACGTCTATAGTATAGATGACGTCTATAGTATAGATGACGTCTATATTATAGATGACGTCTATAGTTTTGATGACGTCTATAGTATAGATGACGTCTATAGTATAGATGACGTCTATAGTATAGATGACGCCTATAATATAGATGACGTCTATAGTATAGATGACGTCTATAGTATAGATGAGGTCTATAGTATAGATGACGTCTATAGTTTTGATGACGTCTATAGTATAGATGACGTCTATAGTATAGATGACGTCTATAGTTTTGATGACGCCTATAGTATAGATGACCTCTATAGTATAGATGACGTCTATAATATAGATGACGTCTATAGTATAGATGACGTCTATAGTATAGATGACGTCTATAGTATAGATGACGTCTATAGTATAGATGACGTCTATGGTAGATGACGTCTATAGTATAGATGACGTCTATGGTATAGATGACGTCTATAGTATAGATGACGTCTATAATATAGATGACGTCTATAGTATAGATGACGTCTATAGTATAGATGACGTCTATAGTATAGATGACGTCTATAGTATAGATGACGTCTATAGTATAGATGACGTCTATAGTATAGATGACGTCTATATTATAGATGACGTTTATAGTATAGATGACGTCTATAGTATAGATGAGGTCTATAGTATAGATGACGTCTATAGTTTTGATGACGTCTATAGTATAGATGACGTCTATAGTATAGATGACGTCTATAGTATAGATGACGTCTATAGTATAGATGACGCCTATAGTATAGATGACCTCTATAGTATAGATGACGTCTATAGTATAGATGACGTCTATAGTATTGATGACGTCTATAGTATGATGACGTCTATAGTATAGATGACGTCTATAGTATAAATGACGTCTAAAGTATAGATGACGTCTATAGTATTGATGACGTCTATAGTATTGATGACGTCTATAGTATTGATGACGTCTATAGTATTGATGATGTCTATAGTATTGATGATGTCTATAGTATTGATATGTCTATAGTATAGATGACGTCTATTGCATAGATGACGTCCATAGTATAGATGACGTCTATAGTATAGATGACGTCTATAGTAGAGATGATGTCTATAGCATAGATGACGTCCATAGTATAGATGACGTCTATAGTATAGATGACGTCTATAGTATAGATGACGTCTAAAGTATAGATGACGTCTATAGTATAGATGACGTCTAAATTATAGATGACGTCTATAGTATAGATGACGTCTATAGTATTGATGACGTCTATAGTATTGATGACGTCTATAGTATTGATGACGTCTATAGTATTGATGATGTCTATAGTATTGATATGTCTATAGTATAGATGACGTCTATAGTATAGATGACGTCTATTGCATAGATGACGTCCATAGTATAGATGACTTTTATAGTATAGATGACGTCTATAGTATAGATGACGTCTAAAGCATAGATGACGTCCATAGTATAGATGACGTCTATAGTATAGATGACTTCTATAGTATAGATAACGTCTATAGTATAGATGAGGTCTATAGTATAGATGACGTCTATAGTATAGATGACGTCTATAGTATAGATGACGTCTATAGTATAGATGACGTCTATAGTATATATGACGTCTATGGTATAGATGACGTCTATAGTATAGATGACGTCTATAGTATAGATGACGTCTATAGTATAGATGACGTCTATAGTATAGATGACGTCTATAGTATAGATGACGTCTATAGTATAGATGACGTCTATAGTATAGATGACGTCTGTAGTATAGATGACTTTTATAGTATAGATGACGTCTATAGTATAGATGACGTCTATAGTATAAATGACGTCTATAGTATAGATGACGTTTATAGTATAGATGACGTCTATAGTTTTGATGACGTTTATAGTATTGATGACGTCTATAGTATAGATGCCGTCTATAGTATAGATGCCGTCTATAGTATAGGTGCCGTCTATAGTATAGATGACGTCTATAGTATAGATGACGCCTATAGTATAGATGACGTCTAAAGTATAGATGACGTCTAAAGTATAGATGACTTTATAGTATAGATGACGTCTAAAGTATAGATGACGTCTTTAGTATAGATGACGTCTACAGTATAGATGACGTTTATAGTATAGATGACGTCTATAGTTTTGATGACGTCTATAGTATAGATGACGTCTATAGTATAGATGACGTCTATAGTATAGATGACGTCTATAGTATAGATGACGTCTATAGTATAGATGACCTCTATAGTATAGATGACGTCTATAGTATAGATGACCTCTATAGTATAGATGACGTCTATAGTACAGATGACGTCTATAGTATAGATGACGTCTATAGTATAGATGACGTCTATAGTATAGATGACGTCTATAGTATAGATGAAGTCTATAGTATTGATGACGTCTATAGTGTTGATGACGTCTATAGTATAGATGACTTTTATAGTATAGATGACGTCTATAGTATAGATGACGTCTATAGTATAGATGACGTCTATAGTATAGATGACGTCTATAGTATAGATGACGTCTATAGTATAGATGACTTTTATAGTAAAGATGACTTTTATAGTATAGATGACCTCTATAGTATAGATGACGTCTATAGTACAGATGACGTCTATAGTATAGATGACGTCTATAGTATAGATGACGTCTATAGTATAGATGAAGTCTATAGTATTGATGACGTCTATAGTGTTGATGACGTCTATAGTATAGATGACTTTTATAGTATAGATGACGTCTATAGTATAGATGACGTCTATAGTATAGATGACGTCTAAAGTATAGATAACGTCTATAGTATAGATGACGTCTATAGTATAGATGACGTCTATAGTATAGATGACGTCTATAGTATAGATGACGTCTATAGTATAGATGACGTCTATAGTATAGATGACGTCTATAGTATAGATGACGTCTATAGTATAGATGACTTTTATAGTATAGATGACTTTTATAGTATAGATGACGTCTATAGTATAGATGACGTCTATAGTATAGATGACGTCTATAGTATAGATGACGTCTATGGTATAGATGACGTCTATAGTATAGATGACGTCTATGGTATAGATGACGTCTATAGTATAGATGACGTCTATATTATAGATGACGTCTATGGTATAGATGACGTCTATAGTATAGATGACGTCTATAATATAGATGACGTCTATAGTATAGATGACGTCTATAGTATAGATGACGTCTATAGTATAGATGACGTCTATATTATAGATGACGTTTATAGTATAGATGACGTCTATAGTATAGTTGAGGTCTATAGTATAGATGACGTCTATAGTTTTGATGACGTCTATAGTATAGATGACGTCTATAGTATAGATGACGTCTATAGTATAGATGACGTCTATAGTATAGATGACGCCTATAGTATAGATGACCTCTATAGTATAGATGACGTCTATAGTATAGATGACGTCTATAGTATTTATGACGTCTATAGTATAGATGACGTCTATAGTATAGATGACGTCTATAGTATAAATGACGTCTAAAGTATAGATGACGTCTATAGTATTGATGACGTCTATAGTATTGATGACGTCTATAGTATTGATGACGTCTATAGTTTTGATGATGTCTATAGTATTAATGATGTCTATAGTATTGATATGTCTATAGTATAGATGACGTCTATTGCATAGATGACGTCCATAGTATAGATGACGTCTATAGTATAGATGACGTCTCTAGTAGAGATGATGTCTATAGCATAGATGACGTCCATAGTATAGATGACGTCTATAGTATAGATGACGTCTATAGTATAGATGACGTCTAAAGTATAGATGACGTCTATAGTATAGATGACGTCTAAAGTATAGATGACGTCTATAGTATAGATGACGTCTATAGTATTGATGACGTCCATAGTATAGATGACGTCTATAGTATAGATGACGTCTCTAGTAGAGATGATGTCTATAGCATAGATGACGTCCATAGTATAGATGACGTCTATAGTATAGATGACGTCTATTGCATAGATGACGTCCATAGTATAGATGACGTCTATAGTATAGATGACGTCTATTGCATAGATGACGTCCATAGTATAGATGACGTCTATAGTATAGATGACGTCTATAGTATAGATAACGTCTATAGTATAGATGACTTTTATAGTATAGATGACGTCTATAGTATAGATGACGTCTATAGTATAGATGACGTCTATAGTATAGATGACGTCTATAGTATAGATGACGTCTATTGCATAGATGACGTCCATAGTATAGATGACGTCTATAGTATAGATGACGTCTATAGTATAGATAACGTCTATAGTATAGATGACTTTTATAGTATAGATGACGTCTATAGTATAGATGACGTCTATAGTATAGATGACGTCTATAGTATAGATGACGTCTATAGTATAGATGACGTCTATTGCATAGATGACGTCCATAGTATAGATGACGTCTATAGTATAGATGACGTCTATAGTATAGATAACGTCTATAGTATAGATGACTTTTATAGTATAGATGACGTCTATAGTATAGATGACGTCTATAGTATAGATGACGTCTATAGTATAGTATAGTATAGTATGACTTAGTATAGTATGACTATAGTATGACTTTTATAGTATAGATGACGTCTATAGTATAGATGACGTCTATAGTATAGATGACGTCTATAGTATAGATGACGTCTATAGTATAGATGACGTCTATAGTATAGATGACGTCTATAGTATAGATGACGTCTATAGTATAGATGACGTCTATGGTATAGATGACGTCTATAGTATAGATGACGTCTATGGTATAGATGACGTCTATAGTATAGATGACGTCTATAGTATAGATGACGTCTATGGTATAGATGACGTCTATAGTATAGATGACGTCTATAATATAGATGACGTCTATAGTATAGATGACGTCTACAGTATAGATGACGTCTATAGTATAGATGACGTCTATATTATAGATGACGTTTATAGTATAGATGACGTCTATAGTATAGATGAGGTCTATAGTATAGATGACGTCTATAGTTTTGATGACGTCTATAGTATAGATGACGTCTATAGTATAGATGACGTCTATAGTATAGATGACGTCTATAGTATTGATGACGCCTATAGTATAGATGACCTCTATAGTATAGATGACGTCTATAGTATAGATGACGTCTATAGTATTGATGACGTCTATAGTATAGATGACGTCTATAGTATAGATGACGTCTATAGTATAAATGACGTCTAAAGTATAGATGACGTCTATAGTATTGATGACGTCTATAGTATTGATGACGTCTATAGTATTGATGACGTCTATAGTATTGATGATGTCTATAGTATTAATGATGTCTATAGTATTGATATGTCTATAGTATAGATGACGTCTATTGCATAGATGACGTCCATAGTATAGATGACGTCTATAGTATAGATGACGTCTATAGTATAGATGACGTCTATAGTATAGATAACGTCTATAGTATAGATGACTTTTATAGTATAGATGACGTCTATAGTATAGATGACGTCTATAGTATAGATGACGTCTATAGTATAGATGACGTCTATAGTATAGATGACGTCTATAGTATAGATGACGTCTATTGCATAGATGACGTCCATAGTATAGATGACGTCTATAGTATAGATGACGTCTATAGTATAGATAACGTCTATAGTATAGATGACTTTTATAGTATAGATGACGTCTATAGCATAGATGACGTCTATAGTATAGATGACGTCTATAGTATAGATGACGTCTATAGTATAGATGACGTCTATGGTATAGATGACGTCTATAGTATAGATGACGTCTATAGTATAGATGACGTCTATGGTATAGATGACGTCTATAGTATAGATGACGTCTATAATATAGATGACGTCTATAGTATAGATGACGTCTATAGTATAGATGACGTCTATAGTATAGATGACGTCTATATTATAGATGACGTTTATAGTATAGATGACGTCTATAGTATAGATGAGGTCTATAGTATAGATGACGTCTATAGTTTTGAAGACGTCTATAGTATAGATGACGTCTATAGTATAGATGACGTCTATAGTATAGATGACGTCTATAGTATAGATGACGCCTATAGTATAGATGACCTCTATAGTATAGATGACGTCTATAGTATAGATGACGTCTATAGTATTGATGACGTCTATAGTATAGATGACCTCTATAGTATAGATGACCTCTATAGTATAGATGACCTCTATAGTATAGATGACGTCTATAGTATAGATGACGTCTATAGTATAGATGACGTCTATAGTATAGATGACGTCTATAGTATAGATGAAGTCTATAGTATTGATGACGTCTATAGTGTTGATGACGTCTATAGTATAGATGACTTTTATAGTATAGATGACGTCTATAGTATAGATGACGTCTATAGTATAGATGACGTCTATAGTATAGATGACGTCTATAGTATAGATGACGTCTATAGTATAGATGACTTTTATAGTAAAGATGACTTTTATAGTATAGATGACCTCTATAGTATAGATGACGTCTATAGTACAGATGACGTCTATAGTATAGATGACGTCTATAGTATAGATGACGTCTATAGTATAGATGAAGTCTATAGTATTGATGACGTCTATAGTGTTGATGACGTCTATAGTATAGATGACTTTTATAGTATAGATGACGTCTATAGTATAGATGACGTCTATAGTATAGATGACGTCTAAAGTATAGATAACGTCTATAGTATAGATGACGTCTATAGTATAGATGACGTCTATAGTATAGATGACGTCTATAGTATAGATGACGTCTATAGTATAGATGACGTCTATAGTATAGATGACGTCTATAGTATAGATGACGTCTATAGTATAGATGACTTTTATAGTATAGATGACTTTTATAGTATAGATGACGTCTATAGTATAGATGACGTCTATAGTATAGATGACGTCTATAGTATAGATGACGTCTATGGTATAGATGACGTCTATAGTATAGATGACGTCTATGGTATAGATGACGTCTATAGTATAGATGACGTCTATATTATAGATGACGTCTATGGTATAGATGACGTCTATAGTATAGATGACGTCTATAATATAGATGACGTCTATAGTATAGATGACGTCTATAGTATAGATGACGTCTATAGTATAGATGACGTCTATATTATAGATGACGTTTATAGTATAGATGACGTCTATAGTATAGTTGAGGTCTATAGTATAGATGACGTCTATAGTTTTGATGACGTCTATAGTATAGATGACGTCTATAGTATAGATGACGTCTATAGTATAGATGACGTCTATAGTATAGATGACGCCTATAGTATAGATGACCTCTATAGTATAGATGACGTCTATAGTATAGATGACGTCTATAGTATTTATGACGTCTATAGTATAGATGACGTCTATAGTATAGATGACGTCTATAGTATAAATGACGTCTAAAGTATAGATGACGTCTATAGTATTGATGACGTCTATAGTATTGATGACGTCTATAGTATTGATGACGTCTATAGTTTTGATGATGTCTATAGTATTAATGATGTCTATAGTATTGATATGTCTATAGTATAGATGACGTCTATTGCATAGATGACGTCCATAGTATAGATGACGTCTATAGTATAGATGACGTCTCTAGTAGAGATGATGTCTATAGCATAGATGACGTCCATAGTATAGATGACGTCTATAGTATAGATGACGTCTATAGTATAGATGACGTCTAAAGTATAGATGACGTCTATAGTATAGATGACGTCTAAAGTATAGATGACGTCTATAGTATAGATGACGTCTATAGTATTGATGACGTCCATAGTATAGATGACGTCTATAGTATAGATGACGTCTCTAGTAGAGATGATGTCTATAGCATAGATGACGTCCATAGTATAGATGACGTCTATAGTATAGATGACGTCTATTGCATAGATGACGTCCATAGTATAGATGACGTCTATAGTATAGATGACGTCTATTGCATAGATGACGTCCATAGTATAGATGACGTCTATAGTATAGATGACGTCTATAGTATAGATAACGTCTATAGTATAGATGACTTTTATAGTATAGATGACGTCTATAGTATAGATGACGTCTATAGTATAGATGACGTCTATAGTATAGATGACGTCTATAGTATAGATGACGTCTATAGTATAGATGACGTCTATTGCATAGATGACGTCCATAGTATAGATGACGTCTATAGTATAGATGACGTCTATAGTATAGATAACGTCTATAGTATAGATGACTTTTATAGTATAGATGACGTCTATAGTATAGATGACGTCTATAGTATAGATGACGTCTATAGTATAGATGACGTCTATAGTATAGATGACGTCTATTGCATAGATGACGTCCATAGTATAGATGACGTCTATAGTATAGATGACGTCTATAGTATAGATAACGTCTATAGTATAGATGACTTTTATAGTATAGATGACGTCTATAGTATAGATGACGTCTATAGTATAGATGACGTCTATAGTATAGTATAGTATAGTATGACTTAGTATAGTATGACTATAGTATGACTTTTATAGTATAGATGACGTCTATAGTATAGATGACGTCTATAGTATAGATGACGTCTATAGTATAGATGACGTCTATAGTATAGATGACGTCTATAGTATAGATGACGTCTATAGTATAGATGACGTCTATAGTATAGATGACGTCTATGGTATAGATGACGTCTATAGTATAGATGACGTCTATGGTATAGATGACGTCTATAGTATAGATGACGTCTATAGTATAGATGACGTCTATGGTATAGATGACGTCTATAGTATAGATGACGTCTATAATATAGATGACGTCTATAGTATAGATGACGTCTACAGTATAGATGACGTCTATAGTATAGATGACGTCTATATTATAGATGACGTTTATAGTATAGATGACGTCTATAGTATAGATGAGGTCTATAGTATAGATGACGTCTATAGTTTTGATGACGTCTATAGTATAGATGACGTCTATAGTATAGATGACGTCTATAGTATAGATGACGTCTATAGTATTGATGACGCCTATAGTATAGATGACCTCTATAGTATAGATGACGTCTATAGTATAGATGACGTCTATAGTATTGATGACGTCTATAGTATAGATGACGTCTATAGTATAGATGACGTCTATAGTATAAATGACGTCTAAAGTATAGATGACGTCTATAGTATTGATGACGTCTATAGTATTGATGACGTCTATAGTATTGATGACGTCTATAGTATTGATGATGTCTATAGTATTAATGATGTCTATAGTATTGATATGTCTATAGTATAGATGACGTCTATTGCATAGATGACGTCCATAGTATAGATGACGTCTATAGTATAGATGACGTCTATAGTATAGATGACGTCTATAGTATAGATGACGTCTATAGTATAGATAACGTCTATAGTATAGATGACTTTTATAGTATAGATGACGTCTATAGTATAGATGACGTCTATAGTATAGATGACGTCTATAGTATAGATGACGTCTATAGTATAGATGACGTCTATAGTATAGATGACGTCTATTGCATAGATGACGTCCATAGTATAGATGACGTCTATAGTATAGATGACGTCTATAGTATAGATAACGTCTATAGTATAGATGACTTTTATAGTATAGATGACGTCTATAGCATAGATGACGTCTATAGTATAGATGACGTCTATAGTATAGATGACGTCTATAGTATAGATGACGTCTATGGTATAGATGACGTCTATAGTATAGATGACGTCTATAGTATAGATGACGTCTATGGTATAGATGACGTCTATAGTATAGATGACGTCTATAATATAGATGACGTCTATAGTATAGATGACGTCTATAGTATAGATGACGTCTATAGTATAGATGACGTCTATATTATAGATGACGTTTATAGTATAGATGACGTCTATAGTATAGATGAGGTCTATAGTATAGATGACGTCTATAGTTTTGAAGACGTCTATAGTATAGATGACGTCTATAGTATAGATGACGTCTATAGTATAGATGACGTCTATAGTATAGATGACGCCTATAGTATAGATGACCTCTATAGTATAGATGACGTCTATAGTATAGATGACGTCTATAGTATTGATGACGTCTATAGTATAGATGACGTCTATAGTATAGATGACGTCTATAGTATAAATGACGTCTAAAGTATAGATGACGTCTATAGTATTGATGACGTCTATAGTATTGATGACGTCTATAGTATTGATGACGTCTATAGTATTGATGATGTCTATAGTATTGATGATGTCTATAGTATTGATATGTCTATAGTATAGATGACGTCTATAGTAGAGATGATGTCTATAGCATAGATGACGTCCATAGTATAGATGACGTCTATAGTATAGATGACGTCTATAGTATAGATGACGTCTATAGTATAGATGACTTTTATAGTATAGATGACTTTTATAGTATAGATGACGTCTATAGTATAGATGACGTCTATAGTATAGATGACGTCTATAGTATTGATGATGTCTATAGCATAGATGATGTCTATAGTATAGATGACGTCTATAGCATAGATGACGTCTATAGTGTAGATGACGTCTATAGTATTGATGACGTCTATAGTATTGATGATGTCTATAGTATTGATGACGTCTAAAGTATTGATGACGTCTATAGTAAAGTTTACGTCTATTGCATAGATGACGTCTATTGCATAGATGACGTCCATAGTATAGATGACGTCCATAGTATAGATGACGTCTATAGTATAGATGACGTCTATAGTATAGATGACGTCTATAGTATAGATGACGTCTATAGTATAGATGACGTCTATAGTATAGATGACGTCTATAGTATAGATGACGTCTATAGTATAGATGACGTCTGTAGTATAGATGACGTCTGTAGTATAGATGACGTCTGTAGTATAGTTGACGTCTATAGTATAGATGACGTCTATAGTATAGATGACGTCTATAGTATAGATGACGTCTATAGTATAGATGACGTCTATAGTATAGATGACGTCTATAGTATAGATGACGTCTATAGTATAGATGACGTCTATAGTATAGATGACGTCTATAGTATAGATGACGTCTAAAGTATAGATGACGTCTATAGTATAGATGACGTCTATAGTATAGATGACGTCTATAGTATAGATGACGTCTATATTATAGATGACGTCTATAGTATAGATGACGTCTATAGTATAGATGACGTCTATAGTATAGATTACGTCTATAGTATAGATGACGTCTATAGTATAGATGACGTCTATAGTATAGATGACGTCTATAGTATAGATAACGTCTATAGTATAGATGATGTCTGTAGTATAGATGACGTCTATAGTATAGATGACGTCTATAGTATAGATGACGTCTATAGTATAGATGACGTCTATAGTATAGATGACGTCTATAGTATAGATGACGTCTATAGTATAGATGACGTCTATAGTATAGATGACATCTATAGTATAGTTGACGTCTATAGTATATATGACGTCTATAGTATAGATGACGTCTATAGTATAGATGACGTCTATAGTATAGATAACGTCTATAGTATAGATGACGTCTATAGTATAGATGCCGTCTATAGTATTGCTGACGTCTATAGTATAGATCACGTCTAAAGTATAGATGACGTCTATAGCATAGATGACGTCTGAAGTATAGATGACGTTTATAGTATAGATGACGTCTATAGTATAGATGACGTCTATAGTATAGATGACGTCTATAGTATAGATGACGTCTATAGTATAGATGACGTCTATAGTATAGATGACGTCTATAGTATAGATGACGTCTATAGTATAGATGACGTCTATAGTATAGATGCCGTCTATAGTATAGGTGCCGTCTATAGTATAGATGCCGTCTATAGTATTGCTGACGTCTATAGTATAGATCACGTCTAAAGTATAGATGACGTCTATAGCATAGATGACATCTGAAGTATAGATGACGTTTATAGTATAGATGACGTCTATAGTTTTGATGACGTCTATAGTATTGATGACGTCTATAGTATAGATGACGTCTATAGTATAGATGACGCCTATAGTATAGATGACCTCTATAGTATAGATGACGTCTATAGTATAGATGGCGTCTATAGTATAGATGACGTCTATAGTATAGATGACGTCTATAGTATAGATGACGTCTATAGTATAGATGACGTCTATAGTATAGATGACGTCTATAGTATAGATGACGTCTATAGTATAGATGACGTCTAAAGTATAGATGACGTCTATAGTATAGATGACGTCTATAGTATTGATGGCGTCTATAGTATTGATGACGTCTATAGTATTGATGACGTCTATAGTATTGATGATGTCTATAGTATTGATATGTCTATAGTATAGATGACGTCTATAGTATAGATGACGTCTATTGCATAGATGACGTCCATAGTATAGATGACGTCTATAGTAGAGATGATGTCTATAGCATAGATGACGTCCATAGTATAGATGACGTCTATAGTATAGATGACGTCTATAGTATAGATGACGTCTATAGTATAGATAACGTCTATAGTATAGATGACGTCTATGGTATAGATGACGTCTATAGTATAGATGACGTCTATAGTATAGATGACGTCTATAGTATAGATGACGTCTATAGTATAGATGACGTCTATGGTATAGATGACGTCTATAGTATAGATGACGTCTATGGTATAGATGACGTCTATAGTATAGATGACGTCTATAGTATAGATGGCGTCTATAATATAGATGACGTCTATAGTATAGATGACTTCTATAGTATAGATGACGTCTATATTATAGATGACGTTTATAGTATAGATGACGTCTATAGTATAGATGACGTCTATAGTATAGATGACGCCTATAGTATAGATGACCTCTATAGTATAGATGACGTCTATAGTATAGATGACGTCTATAGTATAGACGACGTCTATAGTATAGATGACGTCTATAGTATAGATGACGTCTATAGTATAGATGACGTCTATAGTATAGATGACGTCTATAGTATAAATGACGTCTAAAGTATAGATGACGTCTATAGTATAGATGACGTCTATAGTATTGATGACCTCTATAGTATTGATGACGTCTATAGTATTGATGACGTCTACAGTATTGATGATGTCTATAGTATTGATATGTCTATAGTATTGATGATGTCTATAGTATAGATGACGTCTATTGCATAGATGATGTCCATAGTATAGATGACGTCTATAGTATAGATGACGTCTATAGTAGAGATGATGTCTATAGCATAGATGACGTCCATAGTATAGATGACGTCTATAGTATAGATGACGTCTAAAGCATAGATGACGTCTATAGTATAGATGACGTCTAAAGTATAGATGACGTCTATAGTATAGATGACGTCTATAGTATTGATGACGTCTATAGTATTGATGACGTCTATAGTATTGATGACGTCTATAGTATTGATGACGTCTATAGTATTGATGATGTCTATAGTATTGATATGTCTATAGTATAGATGACGTCTATAGTATAGATGACGTCTATTGCATAGATGACGTCCATAGTATAGATGACGTCTATAGTATAGATGACGTCTATAGTAGAGATGATGTCTATAGCATAGATGACGTCCATAGTATAGATGACGTCTATAGTATAGATGACGTCTATAGTATAGATAACGTCTATAGTATAGATGACGTCTATAGTATAGATGACGTCTATAGTATAGATGACGTCTATAGTATAGATGACGTCTATAGTATAGATGACGTCTATAGTATAGATGACGTCTATGGTATAGATGACGTCTATAGTATAGACGACGTCTATAGTATAGATGACGTCTATAGTATAGATGACGTCTATAGTATAGATGACGTCTATAATATAGATGACGTCTATAGTATAGATGACGTCTATAGTATAGATGACGTCTATAGTATAGATGACGTCTATAGTATAGATGACTTTAATAGTATAGATGACTTTTATAGCATAGATGACGTCTATAGTATAGATGACGTCTATAGCATAGATGACGTCTATAGTATAGATGACGTCTATAGTATTGATGACGTCTACAGTATTGATGACGTCTATAGTATTGATGACGTCTATAGTATAGTTGACGTCTATTGCATAGATGACGTCTATTGCATAGATGACGTCCATAGTATGGATGACGTCTATAGTATAGATGACGTCTATAGTATAGATGACGTCTGTAGTATAGATGACGTCTATAGTACAGATGACGTCTATAGTATAGATGACGTCTATAGTATAGATGACGTCTATAGTATAGATGACGTCTATTGTATAGATGACGTCTATAGTATAGATGACGTCTATAGTATAGATGACGTCTATAGTATAGATGACGTCTATAGTATAGATGACGTCTATAGTATAGATGACGTTTATAGTAAAGATGACGTCTATAGTTTTGATGACGTTTATAGTTTTGATGACGTCTATAGTATAGATGACGCCTATAGTATAGATGACCTCTATAGTATAGATGACGTCTATAGTATAGATGACGTCTATAGTATAGATGACGTCTATAGTATAGATGACGTCTATAGTATGGATGACGTCTATAGTATAGATGACGTCTATAGTATAGATGACGTCTAAAGTATAGATGACGTCTATAGTATAGATGACGTCTATAGTATTGATGACGTCTATAGTATTGATGACGTCTATAGTATTGATGATGTCTATAGTATTGATTTGTCTATAGCATAGATGACGTCTACAGTATAGATGACGTCTATTGCATAGATGACGTCCATAGTATAGATGACGTCTATAGTATTGATGACGTCTATAGTATTGATGACGTCTATAGTATTGATGATGTCTATAGTATTGATATGTCTATAGTATAGATGACGTCTATAGTATAGATGTCGTCTATAGTATAGATGACGTCTATAGTATAGATGACGTCTATAGTATAGATGACGTTTATAGTATAGATGACGTCTATAGTTTTGATGACGTTTATAGTTTTGATGACGTCTATAGTATAGATGACGCCTATAGTATAGATGACCTCTATAGTATAGATGACGTCTATAGTATAGATGACGTCTATAGTATAGATGACGTCTATAGTATAGATGACGTCTATAGTATAGATGACGTCTATAGTATAGATGACGTCTATAGTATAGATGACGTCTAAAGTATAGATGACGTCTATAGTATAGATGACGTCTATAGTATTGATGACGTCTATAGTATTGATGACGTCTATAGTATTGATGATGTCTATAGTATTGATATGTCTATAGCATAGATGACGTCTACAGTATAGATGACGTCTATTGCATAGATGACGTCCATAGTATAGATGACGTCTATAGTATTGATGACGTCTATAGTATTGATGACGTCTATAGTATTGATGATGTCTATAGTATGGATATGTCTATAGTATAGATGACGTCTATAGTATAGATGACGTCTATTGCATAGATGACGTCCATAGTATAGATGACGTCTATAGTATAGATGACGTCTATAGTAGAGATGATGTCTATAGCATAGATGACGTCCATAGTATAGATGACGTCTATAGTATAGATGACGTCTATAGTATAGATAACGTCTATAGTATAGATGACGTCTATAGTATAGATGACGTCTATAGTATAGATGACGTCTATGGTATAGATGACGTCTATAGTATAGATGACGTCTATAGTATAGATGACGTCTATAGTATAGATGACGTCTAAAGTATAGATGACGTCTATAGTATAGATGACGTCTATAGTATTGATGACGTCTATAGTATTGATGACGTCTATAGTATTGATGATGTCTATAGTATTGATATGTCTATAGCATAGATGACGTCTACAGTATAGATGACGTCTATTGCATAGATGACGTCCATAGTATAGATGACGTCTATAGTATTGATGACGTCTATAGTATTGATGACGTCTATAGTATTGATGATGTCTATAGTATTGATATGTCTATAGTATAGATGACGTCTATAGTATAGATGACGTCTATTGCATAGATGACGTCCATAGGATAGATGACGTCTATAGTATAGATGACGTCTATAGTAGAGATGATGTCTATAGCATAGATGACGTCCATAGTATAGATGACGTCTATAGTATAGATGACGTCTATAGTATAGATAACGTCTATAGTATAGATAACGTCTATAGTATAGATGACGTCTATAGTATAGATGACGTCTATAGTATAGATGACGTCTATAGTATAGATGACGTCTATGGTATAGATGACGTCTATAGTATAGATGACGTCTATAGTATAGATGACGTCTATAGTATAGATGACGTCTATAGTATACATGACGTCTATAGTATAGATGACGTCTATAGCATAGATGACGTCTATAGTATAGATGACGTCTATAGTATAGATGACGTCTATAGACGTCTATAGTATAGATGACGTCTATAGTATAGATGACGTCTATAGTATAGATGACTTTAATAGTATAGATGACTTTTATAGTATAGATGACGTCTATAGTATAGATGACGTCTATAGTATAGATGACGTCTATAGCATAGATGACGTCTATAGTATAGATGACGTCTATAGTATTGATGACGTCTATAGTATTGATGACGTCTATAGCATAGATGACGTCTATAGTATAGATGACGTCTATAGTATTGATGACGTCTATAGTATTGATGACGTCTATAGTATTGATGACGTCTATAGTATAGTTGACGTCTATTGCATAGATGACCTCTATTGCATAGATGACGTCCATAGTATAGATGACGTCTATAGTATAGATGACGTCTATAGTATAGATGACGTCTATAGTATAGATGACGTCTATAGTATAGATGACGTCTATAGTATAGATGACGTCTATAGTATAGATGACGTCTATAGTATAGATGACGTCTATAGTATAAATGACGTCTATAGTATAGATGACGTCTATAGTATAGATGACGTCTATAGTATAAATGACGTCTATAGTATAGATGACGTCTATAGTATAGATGACGTCTATAGTATAGATGACGTCTATAGTATAGATGACGTCTATAGTATAGATGACGTCTATAGTATAGATGACGTCTATAGTATAGATGACGTCTATAGTATAGATGACGTTTATAGTATAGATGACGTCTATAGTATAGATGACGTCTATAGTATAGATGACGTTTATAGTATAGATGACGTCTATAGTTTTGATGACGTTTATAGTATAGATGACGTCTATAGTTTTGATGACGTCTATAGTATAGATGACGTCTATAGTATAGATGGCGTCTATAGTATAGATGACGCCTATAGTATAGATGACCTCTATAGTATAGATGACGTCTATAGTATAGATGACGTCTATAGTATAGATGACGTCTATAGTATAGATGACGTCTATAGTATTGATGACGTCTATAGTATTGATGATGTCTATAGTATTGATATGTCTATAGTATAGATGACGTCTATAGTATGGATGACGTCAAATGCATAGATGACGTCCATAGTATAGATGACGTCTATAGTGTAGATGACGTCTATAGTATAGATGACGTCTATAGTATAGATGACGTCTAAAGTATAGATGACGTCTATAGTATAGATGACGTCTATAGTATTGATGACGTCTATAGTATTGATGACGTCTATAGTATTGATGACGTCTATAGTATTGATGATGTCTATAGTATTGATATGTCTATAGTATAGATGACGTCTATAGTTTTGATGACGTCAATAGTATAGATGACGTCTATAGTATAGATGACGTCTATAGTATAGATGACGTCTAAAGTATAGATGACGTCTATAGTATAGATGACGTCTATAGTATTGATGACGTCTATAGTATTGATGACGTCTATAGTATTGATGACGTCTATAGTATTGATGATGTCTATAGTATTGATATGTCTATAGTATAGATGACGTCTATAGTATAGATGACGTCAAATGCATAGATGACGTCCATAGTATAGATGACGTCTATAGTGTAGATGACGTCTATAGTATAGATGACGTCTATAGTTTTGATGACGTTTATAGTATAGATGACGTCTATAGTTTTGATGACGTTTATAGTATAGATGACGTCTATAGTTTTGATGACGTCTATAGTATAGATGACGTCTATAGTAGAGATGACGTCTATAGTTTTGATGACGTTTATAGTATAGATGACGTCTATAGTTTTGATGACGTCTATAGTATTGATGACGTCTATAGTATTGATGACGTCTATAGTATTGATGATGTCTATAGTATTGATATGTCTATACTATAGATGACGTCTATAGTATAGATGACGTCAAATGCATAGATGACGTCCATAGTATAGATGACGTCTATAGTGTAGATGACGTCTATAGTATAGATGACGTCTATAGTTTTGATGACGTTTATAGTATAGATGACGTCTATAGTTTTGATGACGTCTATAGTATTGATGACGTCTATAGTATTGATGACGTCTATAGTATAGATGACGTCTATAGTATAGATGACGTCTATAGTATTGATGACGTCTATAGTATTGATGACGTCTATAGTATTGATGACGTCTATAGTATTGATGATGTCTATAGTATTGATATGTCTATAGTATAGATGACGTCTATAGTTT
Source organism: Neoascia interrupta (assembly GCA_947623515.1). Lineage (NCBI taxonomy): Eukaryota > Metazoa > Arthropoda > Insecta > Diptera > Syrphidae > Neoascia > Neoascia interrupta. The sequence continues at coordinate 853,139 of CANQKQ010000033.1, forward strand.
TGATGACGTCAATAGTATAGATGACGTCTATAGTATAGATGACGTCTATAGTATAGATGACGTCTAAAGTATAGATGACGTCTATAGTATAGATGACGTCTATAGTATTGATGACGTCTATAGTATTGATGACGTCTATAGTATTGATGACGTCTATAGTATTGATGATGTCTATAGTATTGATATGTCTATAGTATAGATGACGTCTATAGTATAGATGACGTCAAATGCATAGATGACGTCCATAGTATAGATGACGTCTATAGTGTAGATGACGTCTATAGTATAGATGACGTCTATAGTTTTGATGACGTTTATAGTATAGATGACGTCTATAGTTTTGATGACGTTTATAGTATAGATGACGTCTATAGTTTTGATGACGTCTATAGTATAGATGACGTCTATAGTAGAGATGACGTCTATAGTTTTGATGACGTTTATAGTATAGATGACGTCTATAGTATAGATGACGTCTATAGTATAGATGACGTCTATAGTATAGATGACGTCTATAGTATAGATAACGTCTATAGTATAGATGACGTCTATAGTGTAGATGACGTCTATAGTAGAGATGACGTCTATAGTATAGATGACGTCTATAGTATAGATGACGTCTATAGTATAGATGACGTCTATAGTATAGATGACGTTTATAGTATAGATGACGTCTATAGTTTTGATGACGTTTATAGTATAGATGACGTCTATAGTTTTGATGACGTCTATAGTATAGATGACGTCTATAGTATAGATGGCGTCTATAGTATAGATGACGCCTATAGTATAGATGACCTCTATAGTATAGATGACGTCGATAGTATAGATGACGTCTATAGTATAGATGACGTCTATAGTATTGATGACGTCTATAGTATTGATGATGTCTATAGTATTGATATGTCTATAGTATAGATGACGTCTATAGTATAGATAACGTCTATAGTATAGATAACGTCTATAGTATAGATGACGTCTATAGTATAGATGACGTCTATAGTATAGATGACGTCTATAGTATAGATGACGTCTATAGTATAGATGACGTCTATGGTATAGATGACGTCTATAGTATAGATGACGTCTATAGTATAGATGACGTCTATAGTATAGATGACGTCTATAGTATACATGACGTCTATAGTATAGATGACGTCTATAGCATAGATGACGTCTATAGTATAGATGACGTCTATAGTATAGATGACGTCTATAGTATAGATGACGTCTATAGTATAGATGACGTCTATAGTATAGATGACGTCTATAGTATAGATGACGTCTATTGTATAGATGACGTCTATAGTATAGATGACGTCTATAGTATAGATGACGTCTATAGTATAGATGACGTCTATAGTATAGATGACGTCTATAGTATAGATGACGTCTATAGTATAGATGACGTCTATAGTATAGATGACGTCTATAGTATAGATGACGTCTATAGTATAAATGACGTCTATAGTATAGATGACGTCTATAGTATAGATGACGTCTATAGTATAAATGACGTCTATAGTATAGATGACGTCTATAGTATAGATGACGTCTATAGTATAGATGACGTCTATAGTATAGATGACGTCTATAGTATAGATGACGTCTATAGTATAGATGACGTCTATAGTATAGATGACGTTTATAGTATAGATGACGTCTATAGTTTTGATGACGTTTATAGTATAGATGACGTCTATAGTTTTGATGACGTCTATAGTATAGATGACGTCTATAGTATAGATGGCGTCTATAGTATAGATGACGCCTATAGTATAGATGACCTCTATAGTATAGATGACGTCTATAGTATAGATGACGTCTATAGTATAGATGACGTCTATAGTATTGATGACGTCTATAGTATTGATGATGTCTATAGTATTGATATGTCTATAGTATAGATGACGTCTATAGTATGGATGACGTCAAATGCATAGATGACGTCCATAGTATAGATGACGTCTATAGTGTAGATGACGTCTATAGTATAGATGACGTCTATAGTATAGATGACGTCTAAAGTATAGATGACGTCTATAGTATAGATGACGTCTATAGTATTGATGACGTCTATAGTATTGATGACGTCTATAGTATTGATGACGTCTATAGTATTGATGATGTCTATAGTATTGATATGTCTATAGTATAGATGACGTCTATAGTTTTGATGACGTCAATAGTATAGATGACGTCTATAGTATAGATGACGTCTATAGTATAGATGACGTCTAAAGTATAGATGACGTCTATAGTATAGATGACGTCTATAGTATTGATGACGTCTATAGTATTGATGACGTCTATAGTATTGATGACGTCTATAGTATTGATGATGTCTATAGTATTGATATGTCTATAGTATAGATGACGTCTATAGTATAGATGACGTCAAATGCATAGATGACGTCCATAGTATAGATGACGTCTATAGTGTAGATGACGTCTATAGTATAGATGACGTCAAATGCATAGATGAGGTCCTTAGTATAGATGACGTCTATAGTGTAGATGACGTCTATAGTAGAGATGACGTCTATAGTATAGATGACGTCTATAGTATAGATGACGTATATAATATAGATGACGTCTATAGTATAGATGACGTCTATAGTATAGATGACGTCTATAGTATAGATGACGTCTATAGTATAGATGACTTTAATAGTATAGATGACTTTTATAGTATAGATGACGTCTATAGTATAGATGACGTCTATAGTATAGATGACGTCTATAGTATAGATGACGTCTATAGTATAGATGACGTCTATAGTATAGATGACGTCTATAGTATAGATGACGTCTATAGTATAGATGACGTCTATAGTATAGATGACGTCTATAGTATAGATGACGTCTATAGTATAGATGACGTCTATAGTATTGATGACGTCTATAGTATAGTTGACGTCTATTGCATAGATGACCTCTATTGCATAGATGACGTCTATAGTATAAATGACGTCTATAGTATAGATGACGTCTATAGTATAGATGACGTCTATAGTATAGATGACGTCTATAGTATAGATGACGTCTATAGTATAGATGACGTCTATAGTACAGATGACGTCTATAGTACAGATGACGTCTATAGTATAGATGACGTCTATAGTATAGATGACGTCTATAGTATAGATGACGTCTATAGTATAGATGACGTCTATAGTATAGATGACGTCTATAGTATAGATGACGTCTATAGTATAGATGACGTCTATAGTATAGATGACGTCTATAGTATAAATGACGTCTATAGTATAGATGACGTCTATAGTATAGATGACGTCTATAGTATAGATGACGTCTATAGTATAGATGACGTCTATAGTATAGATGACGTCTATAGTATAGATGACGTCTATAGTATAGATGACGTCTATAGTATAGATGACGTCTATAGTATAGATGACGTCTATAGTATAGATGACGTCTATAGTATAGATGACGTCTATAGTATAGATGACGTCTATAGTATAGATGACGTCTATAGTATTGATGACGTCTATAGCATAGATGACGTCTATAGTATAGATGACGTCTATAGTATAGATGACGTCTAAAGTATAGATGACGTCTATAGTATAGATGACGTCTATAGTATTGATGACGTCTATAGTATTGATGACGTCTATAGTATTGATGACGTCTATAGTATTGATGATGTCTATAGTATTGATATGTCTATAGTATAGATGACGTCTATAGTTTTGATGACGTCAATAGTATAGATGACGTCTATAGTATAGATGACGTCTATAGTATAGATGACGTCTAAAGTATAGATGACGTCTATAGTATAGATGACGTCTATAGTATTGATGACGTCTATTGTATTGATGACGTCTATAGTATTGATGACGTCTATAGTATTGATGATGTCTATAGTATTGATATGTCTATAGTATAGATGACGTCTATAGTATAGATGACGTCAAATGCATAGATGACGTCCATAGTATAGATGACGTCTATAGTGTAGATGACGTCTATAGTATAGATGACGTCAAATGCATAGATGAGGTCCTTAGTATAGATGACGTCTATAGTGTAGATGACGTCTATAGTAGAGATGACGTCTATAGTATAGATGACGTCTATAGTATAGATGACGTCTATAATATAGATGACGTCTATAGTATAGATGACGCCTATAGTATAGATGACGTCTATAGTATAGATGACGTCTATAGTATAGATGACGTCTATAGTATAGATGACGTCTATAGTATAGATGACGTCTATAGTATAGATGACGTCTATAGTATAGTTGACGTCTATTGCATAGATGACGTCTATTGCATAGATGACGTCCATAGTATAGATGACGTCTATAGTATAGATGACGTCTATAGTAAAGATGACGTCTATAGTATTGATGACGTCTATAGTATTGATGACGTCTATAGTATTGATGACGTCTATAGTATAGTTGACGTCTATTGCATAGATGACGTCTATTGCATAGATGACGTCCATAGTATAGATGACGTCTATAGTATAGATGACGTCTATAGTAAAGATGACGTCTTTAGTATAGATGACGTCTATAGTATTGATGACGTCTATAGTATAGATGACGTCTATAGTATAGATGACGTCTATAGTATAGATGACGTCTATAGTATAGATGACGTCTATAGTATAGATGACGTCTATAGTATAGATGACATATATAGTATAGATGACGTCTATAGTATAGATGACATATATAGTATAGATGACGTCTATAGTATAGATGACGTCTATAGTATAGATGACGTTTATATTATAGATGACGTCTATAGTTTTGATGACGTTTATAGTATAGATGACGTCTATAGTTTTGATGACGTCTATAGCATAGATGACGTCTATAGTATAGATGGCGTCTATAGTATTGATGACGCCTATAGTATAGATGACCTCTATTGTATAGATAACGTCTATAGTATAGATGACGTCTATAGTATAGATGACGTCTATAGTATAGATGACGTCTATAGTATAGATGACGTCTATAGTATAGATGACGTCTATAGTATAGATGACGTCTATAGTATAGATGACGTCAATAGTATAGATGACGTCTATAGTATAGATGACGTCTATAGTATAGATGACGTCTAAAGTATAGATGACGTCTATAGTATAGATGACGTCTATAGTATTGATGACGTCTATAGTATTGATGACGTCTATAGTATTGATGACGTCTATAGTATTGATGATGTCTATAGTATTGATATGTCTATAGTATAGATGACGTCTATAGTATAGATGACGTCAAATGCATAGATGACGTCCATAGTATAGATGACGTCTATAGTGTAGATGACGTCTATAGTAGAGATGATGTCTATAGCATAGATGACGTCCATAGTATAGATGACGTCTATAGTATAGATGACGTCTATAGTATAGATAACGTCTATAGTATAGATGACGTCTATAGTATAGATGACGTCTATAGTATAGATGACGTCTATAGTATAGTTGACGTCTATTGCATAGATGACGTCTATTGCATAGATGACGTCCATAGTATAGATGACGTCTATAGTATAGATGACGTCTATAGTAAAGATGACGTCTATAGTATAGATGACGTCTATAGTATAGATGACGTCTATAGTATAGATGACGTCTATAGTATAGATGACGTCTATAGTATAGATGACGTCTATAGTATAGATGACGTCTATAGTATAGATGACGTCTATAGTATAGATGACGTCTATAGTATAGATGACGTCTATAATTTTGATGACGTTTATAGTATAGATGACGTCTATAGTATAGATGACGTCTATGGTATAGATGACGTCTATGGTATAGATGACGTCTATGGTATAGATGACGTCTATAGTATAGATGACGTCTATAGTTTTGATGACGTCTATAGTATAGATGACGTCTATAGTATAGATGACGTCTATAGTATAGATGACGTCTATAGTATAGATGACGTCTATAGTATAGATGACGTCTATAGTATAGATGACGTCTATAGTATAGATGTCGTCTATAGTATAGATGTCGTCTATAGTATAGATGTCATCTATAGTATAGATGACGTCTATAGAATAGATGACGTCTATAGTATAGATGACGTCTATAGTATAGATGACGTCTATAGTATAGATGACGTCTATAGTATAGGTGCCGTCTATAGTATAGATGACGTCTATAGTATAGATGACGTCTATAATATAGATGACGTCTATAGTATAGATGACGTCTATAGTATAGATGACGTCTATAGTATAGATGACGTCTATAGTATAGATGACGTCTATAGTATAGATGACGTCTATGGTATAGATGACGTCTATAGTATAGATGACGTCTATAGTATAGATGACGTCTATAGTATAGATGACGTCTATAGTATAGATGACGTCTATAGTATAGATGACGTCTATAGTATAGATGACGTCTATAGTATAGATGACGTCTATAGTATAGATGACGTCTATAGTATAGATGACGTCTATAGTATAGATGACTTTAATAGTATAGATGACTTTTATAGTATAGATGACGTCTATAGTATAGATGACGTCTATAGTATAGATGACGTCTATAGTATAGATGACGTCTATAGTATAGATGACGTCTATAGTATAGATAGGGTCTATAGTATAGATGACGTCTATAGTATAGATGACGTCTATAGTATAGATGACGTCTATAGTATTGATGACGTCTATAGCATAGATGACGTCTATAGTATAGATGACGTATATAGCATAGATGACGTCTATAATATAGATGACGTCTATAGTATTGATGACGTCTATAGTATTGACGACGTCTATAGTATTGATGACGTCTATAGTATAGTTGACGTCTATTGCATAGATGACGTCTATTGCATAGATGACGTCCATAGTATAGATGACGTCTATAGTATAGATGACGTCTATAGTATAGATGACGTCTATAGTATAGATGACGTCTATAGTATAGATGACGTCTATAGTATAGATGACGTCTATAGTATAGATGACGTCTATAGTATAGATGACGTCTATAGTATAGATGACGTCTATAGTATAGATGACGTCTATAGTATAGATGAGGTCTATAGTATAGATGACGTCTAAAGTATAGATGACGTCTATAGTATTGATGACGTCTATAGTATTGATGATGTCTATAGTATTGATATGTCTATAGTATAGATGACGTCTATTGCATAGATGACGTCCATAGTATAGATGACGTCTATAGTATAGATGCCGTCTATAGTATAGATACCGTCTATAGTATAGATGACGTCTATAGTAAAGATGACGTCTATAGTATAGATGACGTCTATAGTATAGATGACGTCTATAGTATAGATGACGTCTATAGTATAGATGACGTCTATAGTATTGATATGTCTATAGTATAGATGACGTCTATTGCATAGATGACGTCCATAGTATAGATGACGTGTATAGTATAGATGACGTCTATAGTAGAGATGATGTCTATAGCATAGATGACGTCCATTGTATAGATGACGTCTATAGTATAGATGACGTCTATAGTATAGATGACGTCTATAGTATAGATGACGTCTATAGTATAGATGACGTCTATAGTATAGATGACGTCTATAGTATAGATGACGTCTATAGTATAGATGACGTCTATAGTATAGATGACGTCTATAGTATAGATGACGTCTATAGTATAGATGACTTTAATAGTATAGATGACTTTTATAGTATAGATGACGTCTATAGTATTGATGACGTCTATTGCATAGATGACGTCTATTGCATAGATGACGTCTATTGCATAGATGACGTCCATAGTATAGATGACGTCTATAGTATAGATGACGTCTATAGTATAGATGACGTCTATAGTATAGATGACGTCTATAGTGTAGATGACGTCTATAGTATAGATGACGTCTATAGTATAGATGACGTCTATAGTATAGATGACGTCTATAGTATAGATGACGTCTATAGTATAGATGACGTCTATAGTATAGATGACGTCTATAGTATAGATGACGTCTATAGTATAGATGACGTCTATAGTATAGATGACGTTTATAACGGGTGATTTTTTAAGAGGTTGAGAACTTTTTTTAAAAAAAAACACAAAAAATTCGAATAAAAATAATGAAATATTTATTTGAATCGATAGTTTGAACCTTGCAATTTAATGTTTAAAGATAATTTCATGCAAATATTGACCGCGGCTGCGTCTCAGGTAGCCCATCCGCTGAGTCCAATGTTGGCATACTCTTTCACACATATCGGCCGGTATCTCACGAATGAATGCATGGATGTTGGCTTCCAGTGCGTCAATCGAAGCGGGCTTGTCCCTATAGACATTAGCCTTGACATACCCCCACAAAAAATAATCTAATGGTGTCAAATCGCACGATCTAGGCGGCCAATTGACCGACCCGAAACGTGAAATTAACTGTTCACCAAACTCGCCTCGCAATTGCGCCATGAACATTTCGAACCGAGCACGAATTTTGATAGTAAAATTCAATAATTTGCAAGCGTTGTTCATTTGTAAGACGATCCATGGTTAAATTGCAAACCAAACTAAAGCTGTTTGACAGTGACACAAGGTACTAAACACACGTAAGCTGTCAAAACCAGTGTTGCCAAAACCAAACCAGCTAAAAAATCACCCTTTAGTATAGATGACGTCTATAGTTTTGATGACGTTTATAGTATAGATGACGTCTATAGTATAGATGATGTCTATAGTATAGATGACGTCTATAGTATAGATGACCTCTATAGTATAGATGACGTCTATAGTATAGATGACGTCTATAGTATAGATGACGTCTATAGTATAGATGACCTCTATAGTATAGATGACGTCTATAGTATAGATGACGTCTATAGTATAGATGACGTCTATAGTATAGATGACGTCTATAGTATTGATGACGTCTATAGTATTGATGACGTCTATAGTATTGATGATGTCTATAGTATTGATGATGTCTATAGTATTGATATGTCTATAGTATAGATGACGTCCATAGTATAGATGACGTCTATAGTATAGATGACGTCTATAGTATAGATGATGTCTATAGTAGAGATGATGTCTATAGCATAGATGACGTCCATTGTATAGATGACGTCTATAGTATAGATGACGTCTATAGTATAGATGACGTCTATAGTATAGATGACGTCTATAGTATAGATGACGTCTATAGTATAGATGACGTCTATAGTATAGATGACGTCTATAGTATAGATGACGTCTATAGTATAGATGACGTCTATAGTATAGATGACGTCTATAGAATAGATGACGTCTATAGTATAGATGACGTCTATAGTATAGATGACGTCTATAGTATAGATGACTTTAATAGTATAGATGACTTTTATAGTATAGATGACGTCTATAGTATAGATGACGTCTATAGTATAGATGACGTCTATAGTATTGATGACGTCTATAGTATAGATGACGTCTATAGTATAGATGACGTCTATAGCATAGATGACGTCTATAGTATAGATGACGTCTATAGTATTGATGACGTCTATAGTATTGATGACGTCTATTGCATAGATGACGTCTATTGCATAGATGACGTCTATTGCATAGATGACGTCCATAGTATAGATGACGTCTATAGTATAGATGACGTCTATAGTATAGATGACGTCTATAGTATAGATGACGTCTATAGTGTAGATGACGTCTATAGTATAGATGACGTCTATAGTATAGACGACGTCTATAGTATAGATGACGTCTATAGTATAGATGACGTCTATAGTATAGATGACGTCTATAGTATAGATGACGTCTATAGTATAGATGACGTCTATAGTATAGATGACGTCTATAGTATAGATGACGTCTATAGTATAGATGACGTCTATAGTATAGATGACGTCTATAGTTTTGATGACGTTTATAGTATAGATGACGTCTATAGTATAGATGACGTCTATAGTATAGATGATGTCTATAGTATAGATGACGCCTATAGTATAGATGACCTCTATAGTATAGATGACGTCTATAGTATAGATGACCTCTATAGTATAGATGACGTCTATAGTATAGATGACGTCTATAGTATAGATGACGTCTATAGTATAGATGACGTCTATAGTATAGATGACGTCTATAGTATAGATGACGTCTATAGTATAGATGACGTCTATAGTAGAGATGACGTCTATAGTATAGATGACGTCTATAGTATGGATGACGTCTAAAGTATAGATGACGTCTATAGTATAGATGACGTCTATAGTATTGATGACGTCTATAGTATTGATGACGTCTATAGTATTGATGACGTCTATAGTATTGATGATGTCTATAGTATTGATATGTCTATAGTATAGATGACGTCTATAGTATAGATGACGTCTATAGTATAGATGACGTCTATAGTATAGATGACGTCTATAGTATAGATGACGTCTATAGTATAGATGACGTCTATAGTATAGATGACGTCTATAGTTTTGATGACGTCTATAGTATAGATGACGTCTATAGTATAGATGACGTCTATAGTATAGATGACGTCTATAGTATAGATGATGTCTATAGAATAGATGACGTCTATAGTATAGATGACGTCTATAGTATAGGTGACGTCTATAGTATAGATGACGTCTATAGTATAGATGCCGTCTATAGTATAGATGCCGTCTATAGTATAGATGCCGTCTATAGTATAGATGACGTCTATAGTATAGATGACGTCTATAGTATAGATGACGTCTATAGTATAGATGACGTCTATAGTATAGATGACGTCTATAGTATAGATGACGTCTATAGTATAGATGACGTCTATAGTATAGATGACGTCTATAGTATAGATGACGTCTATAGTATAGTTGACGTCTATAGTATAGATGACGTCTATAGTATAGATGACGTCTATAGTATAGATGACGTCTATAGTATAGATGACGTCTATAGTATAGATGACGTCTATAGTATAGATGACGTCTATAGTATAGATGACGTCTATAGTATAGATGACGTCTATAGTATAGATGACGTCTATATTATAGATGACGTATATAGTATTGATGACGTCTATAGCATAGATGACGTCTATAGTATAGATGATGTCTATAGCATAGACGACGTCTATAGTATTGATGACGTCTATAGTATTGATGACGTCTATAGTATTGATGACGTCTATAGTATAGTTGACGTCTATTGCATAGATGACGTCTATTGCATAGATGACGTCCATAGTATAGATGACGTCTATAGTATAGATGACGTCTATAGTATAGATGACGTCTATAGTATAGATGACGTCTATAGTATAGATGACGTCTATAGTATAGATGACGTCTATAGTATAGATGACGTCTATAGTATAGATGACGTCTATAGTATAGATGACGTCTATAGTATAGATGACGTCTATAGAATAGATGACGTCTATAGTATAGATGACGTCTATAGTATAGGTGACGTCTATAGTATAGATGACGTCTATAGTATAGATGCCGTCTATAGTATAGACGCCGTCTATAGTATAGATGACGTCTATAGTATAGATGACGTCTATAGTATAGATGACGTCTATAGTATAGATGACGTCTATAGTATAGATGACGTCTGTAGTATAGATGACGTCTATAGTATAGATGACGTCTATAGTATAGATGACGTCTATAGTATAGATGACGTCTATAGTATAGATGCCGTCTATAGTATAGATGCCGTCTATAGTATAGATGACGTCAATAGTATAGATGACGTCTAAAGTATAGATGACGTCTATAGCATTGATGACGTCTATAGTATAGATGACGTCTACAGTATAGATGACGTCTACAGTATAGATGACGTTTATAGTATAGATGACGTCTATAGTTTTGGTGAGGTCTATAGTATAGATGACGTCTATAGTATAGATGACGTCTATAGTATAGATGATGTCTATAGTATAGATGACGTCTATAGTATAGATGATGTCTATAGTATAGATGACGTCTATAGTATAGATGCCGTCTATAGTATAGATGCCGTCTATAGTATAGATGACGTCAATAGTATAGATGACGTCTAAAGTATAGATGACGTCTATAGCATTGATGACGTCTATAGTATAGATGACGTCTACAGTATAGATGACGTCTACAGTATAGATGACGTTTATAGTATAGATGACGTCTATAGTTTTGGTGAGGTCTATAGTATAGATGACGTCTATAGTATAGATGACGTCTATAGTATAGATGACGTCTATAGTATAGATGATGTCTATAGTATAGATGACGTCTATAGTATAGATGATGTCTATAGTATAGATGACCTCTATAGTATAGATGACTTCTATAGTATAGATGACGTCTATAGTATAAATGACGTCTATAGTATAGATGACGTCTATAGTATGGATGCCGTCTATAGTATAGACGCCGTCTATAGTATAGATGACGTCTATAGTATAGATGACGTCTATAGTATAGATGACGTCTATAGTATAGATGACGTCTATAGTATAGATGACGTCTATAGTATAGATGACGTCTATAGTATAGATGACGTCTATAGTATAGATGACGTCTATAGTATAGATGACGTCTATAGTATAGATGACGTCTATAGTATAGATGACATTTATAGTATAGATGACGTCTATAGTATAGATGACGTCTATAGTATAGATGACGTCTATAGTATAGATGACGTCTATAGTATAGATGCCGTCTATAGTATAGATGCCGTGTATAGTATAGATGCCGTCTATAGTATAGATACCGTCTATAGTATAGATGACGTCTATAGTATAGATGACGTCTATAGTATAGATGACGTCTATAGTATAGATGACGTCTATTGTATAGATGACGTCTATAGTATAGATGACGTCTATAGTATAGATGACGTCTATAGTAGAGATGATGTCTATAGCATAGATGACGTCTATAGTATAGATGACGTCTATAGTATAGATGACGTCTATAGTATAGATGACGTCTATAGTATAGATGACGTCTATAGTATAGATGACGTTTATAGTATAGATGACGTCTATAGTATAGATGACGTCTATAGTATAGATGACGTCTATAGTATAGATGACGTCTATAGTATAGATGACGTCTATAGTATAGATGACGTCTATAGTATAGATGACGTCTATAGTATAGATGACTTTAATAGTATAGATGACGTCTATTGTATAGATGACGTCTATAGTATAGATGACGTCTATAGTATAGATGACGTCTATAGTATAGATGACGTCTATAGTATAGATGACGTCTATAGTATAGATGACGTCTATAGTATAGATGACGTCTATAGTATAGATGACGTCTATAGTATAGATGACGTCTATAGTATAGATGACGTCTATAGTATAGATGACGTCTATAGTATAGATGACGTCTATAGTATAGATGACGTCTATAGTATAGATGACGTCTATAGTATAGATGACGTCTATAGTATAGATGACGTCTATAGTATAGATGACGTCTATAGTATAGATGACGTCTATAGTATAGATGACGTCTATAGTATAGATGACGTCTATAGTATAGATGACGTCTATAGTATAGATGACGTCTATAGTATAGTTGACGTCTATAGTATAGTTGACGTCTATAGTATAGATGACGTCTATAGTATAGATGACGTCTATAGTATAGATGACGTCTATAGTATAGATGACGTCTATAGTATAGATGACGTCTATAGTATAGATGACGTCTATAGTATAGATGACGTCTATAGTATAGATGACGTCTATAGTATAGATGACGTCTATAGTATAGATGACGTCTATAGTATAGATGACGTATATAGTATTGATGACGTCTATAGCATAGATGACGTCTATAGTATAGATGATGTCTATAGCATAGATGACGTCTATAGTATAGACGACGTCTATAGTATTGATGACGTCTATAGTATTGATGACGTCTATAGTATTGATGACGTCTATAGTATAGTTGACGTCTATTGCATAGATGACGTCTATTGCATAGATGACGTCCATAGTATAGATGACGTCTATAGTATAGATGACGTCTATAGTATAGATGACGTCTATAGTATAGATGACGTCTATAGTATAGATGACGTCTATAGTATAGATGACGTCTATAGTATAGATGACGTCTATAGTATAAATGACGTCTATAGTATAGATGACGTCTATAGTATAGATGACGTCTATAGTATAGATGACGTCTATAGTATAGATGACGTCAATAGAATAGATGACGTCTATAGTATAGATGACGTCTATAGTATAGGTGACGTCTATAGTATAGATGACGTCTATAGTATAGATGCCGTCTATAGTATAGACGCCGTCTATAGTATAGATGACGTCTATAGTATAGATGACGTCTATAGTATAGATGACGTCTATAGTATAGATGACGTCTATAGTATAGATGACGTCTATAGTATAGATGACGTCTATAGTATAGATGACGTCTATAGTATAGATGCCGTCTATAGTATAGATGCCGTCTATAGTATAGATGACGTCAATAGTATAGATGACGTCTAAAGTATAGATGACGTCTATAGCATTGATGACGTCTATAGTATAGATGACGTCTACAGTATAGATGACGTCTACAGTATAGATGACGTTTATAGTATAGATGACGTCTATAGTTTTGGTGAGGTCTATAGTATAGATGACGTCTATAGTATAGATGACGTCTATAGTATAGATGATGTCTATAGTATAGATGACGTCTATAGTATAGATGATGTCTATAGTATAGATGACGTCTATAGTATAGATGCCGTCTATAGTATAGATGCCGTCTATAGTATAGATGACGTCAATAGTATATATGACGTCTAAAGTATAGATGACGTCTATAGCATTGATGACGTCTATAGTATAGATGACGTCTACAGTATAGATGACGTCTACAGTATAGATGACGTTTATAGTATAGATGACCTCTATAGTATAGATGACTTCTATAGTATAGATGACGTCTATAGTATAAATGACGTCTATAGTATAGATGACGTCTATAGTATGGATGCCGTCTATAGTATAGATGACGTCTATAGTATAGATGACGTCTATAGTATAGATGACGTCTATAGTATAGATGACGTCTATAGTATAGATGACGTCTATAGTATAGATGACGTCTATAGTATAGATGACGTCTATAGTATAGATGACGTCTATAGTATAGATGACATTTATAGTATAGATGACGTCTATAGTATAGATGACGTCTATAGTATAGATGACGTCTATAGTATAGATGACGTCTATAGTATAGATGACGTCTATAGTATAGATGCCGTCTATAGTATAGATGCCGTCTATAGTATAGATGCCGTGTATAGTATAGATGACGTCTATAGTATAGATGCCGTCTATAGTATAGATGCCGTGTATAGTATAGATGCCGTCTATAGTATAGATGCCGTCTAAAGTATAGATGACGTCTATAGTATAGATGACGTCTATAGTATAGATGACGTCTATAGTATAGATGACGTCTATTGTATAGATGACGTCTATAGTATAGATGACGTCTAAAGTATAGATGACGTCTATAGTATAGATGACGTCTATAGTATTGATGACGTCTATAGTATCGATGACGTCTATAGTA
The DNA here is from genome assembly GCA_947623515.1 of Neoascia interrupta. NCBI lineage: Eukaryota > Metazoa > Arthropoda > Insecta > Diptera > Syrphidae > Neoascia > Neoascia interrupta. The sequence goes on from CANQKQ010000033.1 coordinate 868,738, forward strand.
TTGATGATGTCTATAGTATTGATATGTCTATAGTATATATGACGTCTATAGTATAGATGACGTCTATTGCATAGATGACGTCCATAGTATAGATGACGTCTATAGTATAGATGACGTCTATAGTAGAGATGATGTCTATAGCATAGATGACGTCTATAGTATAGATGACGTCTATAGTATAGATGACGTCTATAGTATAGATGACGTCTATAGTATAGATGACGTCTATAGTATAGATGACGTCTATAGTATAGATGACGTCTATAGTATAGATGACGTCTATAGTATAGATGACGTCTATAGTATAGATGACGTCTATAGTATAGATGACGTCTATAGTATAGATGACGTCTATAGTATAGATGACGTCTATAGTATAGATGACGTCTATAGTATAGATGACGTCTATAGTATAGATGACGTCTATAGTATAGATGACGTCTATAGTATAGATGACGTCTATAGTATAGATCACGTCTATAGTATAGATGACGTCTATAGTATAGATGACGTCTATAGTATAGATGACGTCTATAGTATAGATGACGTCTATAGTATAGATGACGTCTATAGCATAGATGACGTCTATAGTATAGATGACGTCTATAGTATAGATGACGTCTATAGTATAGATGACGTCTATAGTATAGATGACGTCTATAGTATAGATGACGTCTATAGTATAGATGACGTCTATAGTATAGATGACGTCTATAGTATAGTTGACGTCTATAGTATAGATGACGTCTATAGTATAGATGACGTCTATAGTATAGATGACGTCTATAGTATAGATGACGTCTATAGTATAGATGACGTCTATAGTATAGATGACGTCTATTGTATAGATGACGTCTATAGTATAGATGACGTCTAAAGTATAGATGACGTCTATAGTATAGATGACGTCTATAGTATTGATGACGTCTATAGTATCGATGACGTCTATAGTATTGATGATGTCTATAGTATTGATATGTCTATAGTATATATGACGTCTATAGTATAGATGACGTCTATTGCATAGATGACGTCTATAGTATAGATGACGTCTATAGTATAGATGACGTCTATAGTATAGATGACGTCTATAGTATAGATGACGTCTATAGTATAGATGCCGTCTATAGTATAGATGCCGTCTATAGTATAGATGACGTCAATAGTATAGATGACGTCTAAAGTATAGATGACGTCTATAGCATTGATGACGTCTATAGTATAGATGACGTCTACAGTATAGATGACGTCTACAGTATAGATGACGTTTATAGTATAGATGACGTCTATAGTTTTGGTGAGGTCTATAGTATAGATGACGTCTATAGTATAGATGACGTCTATAGTATAGATGATGTCTATAGTATAGATGACGTCTATAGTATAGATGATGTCTATAGTATAGATGACGTCTATAGTATAGATGCCGTCTATAGTATAGATGCCGTCTATAGTATAGATGACGTCAATAGTATAGATGACGTCTAAAGTATAGATGACGTCTATAGCATTGATGACGTCTATAGTATAGATGACGTCTACAGTATAGATGACGTCTACAGTATAGATGACGTTTATAGTATAGATGACGTCTATAGTTTTGGTGAGGTCTATAGTATAGATGACGTCTATAGTATAGATGACGTCTATAGTATAGATGACGTCTATAGTATAGATGATGTCTATAGTATAGATGACGTCTATAGTATAGATGACGTCTATAGTATAGATGACGTCTATAGTATAGATGACGTCTATAGTATAGATGACGTCTATAGTATAGATGACGTCTATAGTATAGATGACGTCTATAGTATGGATGCCGTCTATAGTATAGATGACGTCTATAGTATAGATGACGTCTATAGTATAGATGACGTCTATAGTATAGATGACGTCTATAGTATAGATGACGTCTATAGTATAGATGACGTCTATAGTATAGATGACGTCTATAGTATAGATGACATTTATAGTATAGATGACGTCTATAGTATAGATGACGTCTATAGTATAGATGACGTCTATAGTATAGATGACGTCTATAGTATAGATGCCGTCTATAGTATAGATGCCGTGTATAGTATAGATGACGTCTATAGTATAGATGCCGTCTATAGTATAGATGCCGTGTATAGTATAGATGCCGTCTATAGTATAGATACCGTCTATAGTATAGATGACGTCTATAGTATAGATGACGTCTATAGTATAGATGACGTCTATAGTATAGATGACGTCTATTGTATAGATGACGTCTATAGTATAGATGACGTCTAAAGTATAGATGACGTCTATAGTATAGATGACGTCTATAGTATTGATGACGTCTATAGTATCGATGACGTCTATAGTATTGATGATGTCTATAGTATTGATATGTCTATAGTATATATGACGTCTATAGTATAGATGACGTCTATTGCATAGATGACGTCTATTGCATAGATGACGTCCATAGTATAGATGACGTCTATAGTAGAGATGATGTCTATAGCATAGATGCCGTCTATAGTATAGATGACGTCTATAGTATAGATGACGTCTATAGTATAGATGACGTCTATAGTATAGATGACGTCTATAGTACAGATGACGTCTATAGTATAGATGACGTCTATAGTATAGATGACGTCTATAGTATAGATGACGTCTATAGTATAGATGACGTCTATAGTATAGATGACGTCTATAGTATAGATGACGTCTATAGTATAGATGACGTCTATAGTATAGATGACGTCTATAGTATAGATGACGTCTATAGTATAGATGACGTCTATAGTATAGATGACGTCTATAGTATAGATGACGTCTATAGTATAGATGACGTCTATAGTATAGATGACGTCTATAGTATAGATGACGTCTATAGTATAGATGACGTCTATAGTATAGATGACGTCTATAGTATAGATGACGTCTATAGTATAGATGACGTCTATAGTATAGATGACGTCTATAGTATAGATGACGTCTATAGTATAGATGACGTCTATAGTATAGATGACTTTAATAGTATAGATGACGTCTATTGTATAGATGACGTCTATAGTATAGATGACGTCTATAGTATAGATGACGTCTATAGTATAGATGACGTCTATAGTATAGATGACGTCTATAGTATAGATGACGTCTATAGTATAGATGACGTCTATAGTATAGATGACGTCTATAGTATAGATGACGTCTACAGTATAGATGACGTCTATAGTATAGATGACGTCTATAGTATAGATGACGTCTATAGTATAGATGACGTCTATAGTATAGATGACGTCTATAGTATAGATGACGTCTATAGTATAGTCGACGTCTATAGTATAGTTGACGTCTATAGTATAGATGACGTCTATAGTATAGATGACGTCTATAGTATAGATGACGTCTATAGTATAGATGACGTCTATAGTATAGATGACGTCTATAGTATAGAGGACGTCTATAGTATAGATGACGTCTATAGTATAGATGACGTATATAGTATTGATGACGTCTATAGCATAGATGACGTCTATAGCATAGATGACGTCTATAGTATAGATGATGTCTATAGCATAGATGACGTCTATAGTATAGACGACGTCTATAGTATTGATGACGTCTAAAGTATTGATGACGTCTATAGTATTGATGACGTCTATAGTATAGTTGACGTCTATTGCATAGATGACGTCTATTGCATAGATGACGTCCATAGTATAGATGACGTCTATAGTATAGATGACGTTTATAGTATAGATGACGTCTATAGTATAGATGACGTCTATAGTATAGATGACGTCTATAGTATAAATGACGTCTATAGTATAGATGACGTCTATAGTATAGATGACGTCTATAGTATAGATGACGTCTATAGTATAGATGACGTCTATAGAATAGATGACGTCTATAGTATAGATGACGTCTATAGTATAGGTGACGTCTATAGTATAGATGACGTCTATAGCATAGATGCCGTCTATAGTATAGATGACGTCTATAGTATAGATGACGTCTATAGTATAAATGACGTCTATAGTATAGATGACGTCTATAGTATAGATGACGTCTATAGTATAGATGACGTCTATAGTATAGATGACGTCTATAGTATAGATGACGTCTATAGTATAGATGACGTCTATAGTATAGATGACGTCTATAGTATAGATGCCGTCTATAGTATAGATGACGTCAATAGTATAGATGACGTCTAAAGTATAGATGACGTCTATAGCATTGATGACGTCTATAGTATAGATGACGTCTACAGTATAGATGACGTCTACAGTATAGATGACGTTTATAGTATAGATGACGTCTATAGTTTTGGTGAGGTCTATAGTATAGATGACGTCTATAGTATAGATGACGTCTATAGTATAGATGATGTCTATAGTATAGATGACGTCTATAGTATAGATGATGTCTATAGTATAGATGACGTCTATAGTATAGATGCCGTCTATAGTATAGATGCGGTCTATAGTATAGATGACGTCAATAGTATAGATGACGTCTAAAGTATAGATGACGTCTATAGCATTGATGACGTCTATAGTATAGAAGACGTCTACAGTATAGATGACGTCTACAGTATAGATGACGTTTATAGTATAGATGACGTCTATAGTTTTGGTGAGGTCTATAGTATAGATGACGTCTATAGTATAGATGACGTCTATAGTATAGATGACGTCTATAGTATAGATGATGTCTATAGTATAGATGACGTCTATAGTATAGATGATGTCTATAGTATAGATGACCTCTATAGTATAGATGACTTCTATAGTATAGATGACGTCTATAGTATAAATGACGTCTATAGTATAGATGACGTCTATAGTATGGATGCCGTCTATAGTATAGACGCCGTCTATAGTATAGATGACGTCTATAGTATAGATGACGTCTATAGTATAGATGACGTCTATAGTATAGATGACGTCTATAGTATAGATGACGTCTATAGTATAGATGACGTCTATAGTATAGATGACGTCTATAGTATAGATGACGTCTATAGTATAGATGACGTCTATAGTATAGATGACGTCTATAGTATAGATGACGTCTATAGTATAGATGACGTCTATAGTATAGATGACGTCTATAGTATAGATGACGTCTATAGTATAGATGACGTCTATAGTATAGATGACGTATATAGTATAGATGACGTCTATAGTATAGATGACGTCTATAGTATAGATGACGTCTATAGTATAGATGACGTCTATAGTATAGATGACGTCTATAGTATAGATGACGTCTATAGTATAGATGACGTCTATAGTATAGATGACGTCTATAGTATAGATGACGTCTATAGTATAGATGACGTCTATAGTATAGATGACGTCTATAGTATAGATGACGTCTATAGTATAGATGACGTCTATAGTATAGATGACGTCTATAGTATAGATGACGTCTATAGTATAGATGACGTCTATAGTATAGATGACGTCTATAGTATAGATGACGTCTATAGTATAGATGACGTCTATAGTATAGATGACGTCTATAGTATAGATGACGTCTATAGTATAAATGACGTCTATAGTATAGATGACGTCTATAGTATAGATGACGTCTATAGTATAGATGACGTCTATAGTATAGATGACGTCTATAGTATAGATGACGTCTATAGTATAGATGACGTCTATAGTATAGATGACGTCTATAGTATAGATGACGTCTATAGTATAGATGACGTCTATAGTATAGATGACGTCTATAGTATAGATGACGTCTATAGTATAGATGACGTCTATAGTATAGATGACGTCTATAGTTTTGATGACGTTTATAGTATAGATGACGTCTATAGTTTTGATGACGTCTATAGTATAGATGACATCTATAGTATAGATGACGTCTATAGTATAGATGACGTCTATAGTATAGATAACGTCTATAGTATAGATGACGTCTATAGTATAGATGACGTCTATAGTATAGATGACGTCTATAGTATAGATGACGTCTATAGTATAGATGACGTCTATAGTATAGATGACGTCTATAGTATAGATGACGTCTATAGTATAGATGACGTCTATAGTATAGATGACGTCTATAGTATAGATGACGTCTATAGTATAGATGACGTCTATAGTATAGATAACGTCTATAGTATAGATGACGTCTATAGTATAGATAACGTCTATAGTATAGATGACGTCTATAGTATAGATGACGTCTATAGTATAGATGACGTCTATAGTATAGATGACGTCTATAGTTTTGATGACGTCTATAGTATAGATGACGTCTATAGTATAGATGACGTCTATAGTATAGATGACGTCTATAGTATAGATGACGTCTATAGTATAGATGACGTCTATAGTATAGATGACGTCTATAGTATAGATGACGTCTATAGTATAGATGACGTCTATAGTATAGATGACGTCTATAGTATAGATGACGTCTATAGTATAGATGACGTCTATAGTATAGATGACGTCTATAGTATAGATGACGTCTATAGTATAGATGACGTCTATAGTATAGATGACGTCTATAGTATAGATGACGTCTATAGTATAGATGACGTCTATAGTTTTGATGACGTTTATAGTATAGATGACGTCTATAGTTTTGATGACGTCTATAGTATAGATGACATCTATAGTATAGATGACGTCTATAGTATAGATGACGTCTATAGTATAGATGACGTCTATAGTATAGATAACGTCTATAGTAAGGATGACGTCTATAGTATAGATGACGTCTATAGTATAGATGACGTCTATAGTATAGATGACGTCTATAGTATAGATGACGTCTATAGTATAGATGACGTCTATAGTATAGATGACGTCTATAGTATAGATGACGTCTATAGTATAGATGACGTCTATAGTATAGATAACGTCTATAGTATAGATGACGTCTATAGTATAGATGACGTCTATAGTATAGATGACGTCTATAGTATAGATGACGTCTATAGTTTTGATGACGTTTATAGTATAGATGACGTCTATAGTTTTGATGACGTCTATAGTATAGATGACGTCTATAGTATAGATGACGTCTATAGTATAGATGACGTCTATAGTATAGATGACGCCTATAGTATAGATGACCTCTATAGTATAGATGACGTCTATAGTATAGATGACGTCTATAGTATAGATGACGTCTATAGTATAGATGACGTCTATAGTATAGATGACGTCTATAGTATAGATGACGTCTATAATATAGATGACGTCTATAGTATAGATGACGTCTATAGTATAGATGACGTCTATTGTATAGATGACGTCTATAGTATAGATGACGTCTATTGTATAGATGACGTCTATAGTATAGATGACGTCTAAAGTCTAGATGACGTCTATAGTATAGATGACGCCTATAGTATAGATGACGTCTATTGCATAGATGACGTCCATAGTATAGATGACGTCTATAGTATAGATGACGTCTATAGTAGAGATGATGTCTATAGCATAGATGACGTCCATGGTATAGATGACGTCTATAGTATAGATAACGTCTATAGTATAGATGACGTCTATAGTATAGATGACGTCTATAGTATAGATGACGTCTATAGTATAGATGACGTCTATAGTATAGATGACGTCTATAGTATAGCTGACGTCTATAGTATAGATGGCGTCTATAGTATAGCTGACGTCTATAGTATAGATGGCGTCTATAGTATAGATGACGTCTATAGTATAGATGACGTCTATGGTATAGATGACGTCTATAGTATAGATGACGTCTATAATATAGTTGACGTCTATAGTATAGATGACGTCTATAGTATAGATGACGTCTATAGTATAGATGACGTCTATAGTATAGATGACGTCTATAGTATAGATGACGTCTATAGTATAGATGACGTCTATAGTATAGATGACGTCTATAGTATAGATGACGTCTATAGTATAGATGATGTCTATAGTATAGATGACGTCTATAGTATAGATGACGTCTATAGTATAGATGACGTCTATAGTATAGATGACGTCTATAGTATAGATGACGTCTATAGTATAGATGACGTCTATGGTATAGATGACGTCTATAGTATAGATGACTTTAATAGTATAGATGACTTTTATAGTATAGATGACGTCTATAGTATAGATGACGTCTATAGTATAGATGACGTCTATAGTATAGATAACGTCTATAGTATAGATGAAGTCTATAGTATAGATGACGTCTATAGTATAGATGACGTCTATAGTATAGATGACGTCTATAGTATTGATGACGTCTATAGCATAGATGACGTCTATGGTATAGATGACGTCTATAGCATAGATGACGTCTATGGTATAGATGACGTCTATAGCATAGATGACGTCCATAGTATAGATGACGTCTATAGTATAGATGACGTCTATAGTATAGATGACGTCTAAAGTATAGATGACGTCTATAGTATAGATGACGTCTATAGTATAGATGACGTCTATAGTATAGATGACGTCTAAAGTATAGATGACGTCTATAGTATAGATGAGGTCTATAGTATAGATGACTTTAATAGCATAGATGACTTTTATAGTATAGATGACGTCTATAGTATAGATGACGTCTATAGTATAGATGACGTCTATAGTATAGATGACGTCTATAGTATAGATGACGTCTATACTATAGATGACGTCTATAGTATAGATGACGTCTATAGTATAGATGACGTCTATAGTATTGATGACGTCTATAGCATAGATGACGTCTATAGTATAGATGACGTCTATAGTATAGATGACGTCTATAGTATTGATGACGTCTATAGTATTGATGACGTCTATAGTATTGATGAAGTCTATAGTATTGATGATGTCTATAGTATAGTTGACGTCTATTGCATAGATGACGTCTATTGCATGACGTCCATAGTATAGATGACGTCTATAGTATAGATGACGTCTATAGTATAGATGACGTCTATAGTATAGATGACGTCTATAGTATAGATGACGTCTATAGTATAGATGACGTCTATAGTATAGATGACGTCTATAGTATAGATGACGTCTATAGTATAGATGACGTCTATAGTATAGATGACGTCATAGTATAGATGACGTCTATAGTATAGATGACGTCTATAGTATAGATGACGTCTATAGTATAGATGACGTCTATAGTATAGATGACGTCTATAGTATAGATGACGTCTATAGTATAGATGACGTCTATAGTATAGGTGACGTCTATAGTATAGATGACGTCTATAGTATAGATGACGTCTATAGTATAGATGACGTCTATAGTATAGATGACGTCTATAGTATAGATGACGTCTATAGTTTTGATGACGTTTATAGCATAGATGACGTCTATAGTTTTGATGACGTCTATAGTATAGATGACGTCTATAGTATAGATGACGTCTATAGTATAGATGACGTCTATAGTATAGATGACGTCTATAGTATAGATGACGTCTATAGTATAGATGACGCCTATAGTATAGATGACCTCTATAGTATAGATGACCTCTATAATATAGATGACGTCTATAGTATAGATGACGTCTATAGTATAGATGACGTCTATAGTATAGATGACGTTTATAGTATAGATGACGTCTAAAGTATAGATGACGTCTATAGTATAGATGACGTCTATAGTATTGATGACGTCTATAGTATTGATGACGTCTATAGTATTGATGACGTCTATAGTATTGATGATGTCTATAGTATTGATATGTCTATAGTATAGATGACGTCTATAGTATAGATGACGTCTATTGCATAGATGACGTCCATAGTATATAGGACGTCTATAGTATAGATGACGTCTATAGTAGAGATGATGTCTATAGCATAGATGACGTCCATAGTATAGATGACGTCTATAGTATAGATGACGTCTATAGTATAGATAACGTCTATAGTATAGATGACGTCTATAGTATAGATGACGTCTATAGTATAGATGACGTCTATAGTATAGATGACGTCTATGGTATAGATGACGTCTATAGTATAGACGACGTCTATAGTATAGATGACGTCTATAGTATAGATGACGTCTATAGTATAGATGACGTCTATAGTATAGATGACGTCTATAGTATAGATGACGTCTATAGTATAGATGACGTCTATGGTATAGATGACGTCTATAGTATAGATGACTTTAATAGTATAGATGACTTTTATAGTATAGATGACGTCTATAGTATAGATGACGTCTATAGTATAGATGACGTCTATAGTATAGATGACGTCTATAGTATAGATGACGTCTATAGTATAGATGACGTCTATAGTATAGATGACGTCTATAGTATAGATGACGTCTATAGTATTGATGACGTCTATAGCATAGATGACGTCTATGGTATAGATGACGTCTATAGCATAGATGACGTCTATGGTATAGATGACGTCTATAGCATAGATGACGTCTATAGCATAGATGACGTCCATAGTATAGATGACGTCTATAGTATAGATGACGTCTATAGTATAGATGACGTCTAAAGTATAGATGACGTCTATAGTATAGATGACGTCTATAGTATAGATGACGTCTATAGTATAGATGACGTCTATAGTATAGATGACGTCTAAAGTATAGATGACGTCTATAGTATAGATGAGGTCTATAGTATAGATGACGTCTATAGTATAGATGAGGTCTATAGTATAGATGACGTCTATAGTATAGATGAGGTCTATAGTATAGATGACTTTAGTAGCATAGATGACGTCTATAGTATAGATGACGTCTATAGTATAGATGACGTCTATAGTATAGATGACGTCTATAGTATAGATGACGTCTATAGTATAGATGACGTCTATAGTATAGATGACGTCTATAGTATAGATGACGTCTATAGTATTGATGACGTCTATAGCATAGATGACGTCTATAGAATAGATGACGTCTATAGCATAGATGACGTCTATAGTATAGATGACGTCTATAGTATTGATGACGTCTATAGTATTGATGACGTCTATACTATTGATGACGTCTATAGTATTGATGATGTCTATAGTATAGTTGACGTCTATTGCATAGATGACGTCTATTGCATGACGTCCATAGTATAGATGACGTCTATAGTATAGATGACGTCTATAGTATAGATGACGTCTATAGTATAGATGACGTCTATAGTATAGATGACGTCTATAGTATAGATGACGTCTATAGTATAGATGACGTCTATAGTATAGATGACGTCTATAGTATAGATGACGTCTATAGTATAGATGACGTCTATAGTATAGATGACGTCTATAGTATAGATGACGTCTATAGTATAGATGACGTCTATAGTATAGATGACGTCTATAGTATAGATGACGTCTATAGTATAGATGACGTCTATAGTATAGATAATGTCTATAGTATAGATGACGTTTATAGTATAGATGACGTCTATAGTTTTGATGACGTTTATAGTATAGATGACGTCTATAGTTTTGATGACGTCTATAGTATAGATGACGTCTATAGTATAGATGACGTCTATAGTATAGATGACGTCTATAGTATAGATGACGTCTATAGTATAGATGACGTTTATAGTATAGATGACGTCTAAAGTATAGATGACGTCTATAGTATAGATGACGTCTATAGTATTGATGACGTCTATAGTATTGATGACGTCTATAGTATTGATGACGTCTATAGTATAGATGACGTCTATAGTTTTGATGACGTTTATAGTATAGATGACGTCTATAGTTTTGATGACGTCTATAGTATAGATGACGTCTATAGTATAGATGACGTCTATAGTATAGATGACGTCTATAGTATAGATGACGCCTATAGTATAGATGACCTCTATAGTATAGATGACGTCTATAGTATAGATGACGTCTATAGTATAGATGACGTCTATAGTATAGATGACGTCTATAGTATAGATGACGTCTATAGTATAGATGACGTCTATTGTATAGATGACGTCTATAGTATAGATGACGTCTATAGTATAGATGACGTCTAAAGTCTAGATGACGTCTATAGTATAGATGACGTCTATAGTATAGATGACGTCTATTGCATAGATGACGTCCATAGTATAGATGACGTCTATAGTATAGATGACGTCTATAGTAGAGATGATGTCTATAGCATAGATGACGTCCATGGTATAGATGACGTCTATAGTATAGATAACGTCTATAGTATAGATGACGTCTATAGTATAGATGACGTCTATAGTATAGATGACGTCTATAGTATAGATGACGTCTATAGTATAGCTGACGTCTATAGTATAGATGGCATCTATAGTATAGATGACGTCTATAGTATAGATGACGTCTATGGTATAGATGACTTTAATAGTATAGATGACTTTTATAGTATAGATGACGTCTATAGTATAGATGACGTCTATAGTATAGATGACGTCTATGGTATAGATGACGTCTATAGTATAGATGACTTTAATAGTATAGATGACTTTTATAGTATAGATGACGTCTATAGTATAGATGACGTCTATAGTATAGATGACGTCTATAGTATAGATGACGTCTATAGTATAGATGACGTCTATAGTATAGATGACGTCTATAGTATAGATGACGTCTATAGTATAGATGACGTCTATAGTATAGATGACGTCTATGGTATAGATGACGTCTATAGTATAGATGACTTTAATAGTATAGATGACTTTTATAGTATAGATGACGTCTATAGTATAGATGACGTCTATAGTATAGATGACGTCTATAGTATAGATGACGTCTATAGTATAGATGACGTCTATAGTATAGATGACGTCTATAGTATAGATGACGTCTATAGTATAGATGACGTCTATAGTATTGATGACGTCTATAGCATAGATGACGTCTATGGTATAGATGACGTCTATAGCATAGATGACGTCTATGGTATAGATGACGTCTATAGCATAGATGACGTCTATAGCATAGATGACGTCCATAGTATAGATGACGTCTATAGTATAGATGACGTCTATAGTATAGATGACGTCTAAAGTATAGATGACGTCTATAGTATAGATGACGTCTATAGTATAGATGACGTCTATAGTATAGATGACGTCTATAGTATAGATGACGTCTAAAGTATAGATGACGTCTATAGTATAGATGAGGTCTATAGTATAGATGACGTCTATAGTATAGATGAGGTCTATAGTATAGATGACGTCTATAGTATAGATGAGGTCTATAGTATAGATGACTTTAGTAGCATAGATGACGTCTATAGTATAGATGACGTCTATAGTATAGATGACGTCTATAGTATAGATGACGTCTATAGTATAGATGACGTCTATAGTATAGATGACGTCTATAGTATAGATGACGTCTATAGTATAGATGACGTCTATAGTATTGATGACGTCTATAGCATAGATGACGTCTATAGAATAGATGACGTCTATAGCATAGATGACGTCTATAGTATAGATGACGTCTATAGTATTGATGACGTCTATAGTATTGATGACGTCTATACTATTGATGACGTCTATAGTATTGATGATGTCTATAGTATAGTTGACGTCTATTGCATAGATGACGTCTATTGCATGACGTCCATAGTATAGATGACGTCTATAGTATAGATGACGTCTATAGTATAGATGACGTCTATAGTATAGATGACGTCTATAGTATAGATGACGTCTATAGTATAGATGACGTCTATAGTATAGATGACGTCTATAGTATAGATGACGTCTATAGTATAGATGACGTCTATAGTATAGATGACGTCTATAGTATAGATGACGTCTATAGTATAGATGACGTCTATAGTATAGATGACGTCTATAGTATAGATGACGTCTATAGTATAGATGACGTCTATAGTATAGATGACGTCTATAGTATAGATAATGTCTATAGTATAGATGACGTTTATAGTATAGATGACGTCTATAGTTTTGATGACGTTTATAGTATAGATGACGTCTATAGTTTTGATGACGTCTATAGTATAGATGACGTCTATAGTATAGATGACGTCTATAGTATAGATGACGTCTATAGTATAGATGACGTCTATAGTATAGATGACGTTTATAGTATAGATGACGTCTAAAGTATAGATGACGTCTATAGTATAGATGACGTCTATAGTATTGATGACGTCTATAGTATTGATGACGTCTATAGTATTGATGACGTCTATAGTATAGATGACGTCTATAGTTTTGATGACGTTTATAGTATAGATGACGTCTATAGTTTTGATGACGTCTATAGTATAGATGACGTCTATAGTATAGATGACGTCTATAGTATAGATGACGTCTATAGTATAGATGACGCCTATAGTATAGATGACCTCTATAGTATAGATGACGTCTATAGTATAGATGACGTCTATAGTATAGATGACGTCTATAGTATAGATGACGTCTATAGTATAGATGACGTCTATAGTATAGATGACGTCTATAATATAGATGACGTCTATAGTATAGATGACGTCTATAGTATAGATGACGTCTATTGTATAGATGACGTCTATAGTATAGATGACGTCTATAGTATAGATGACGTCTAAAGTCTAGATGACGTCTATAGTATAGATGACGTCTATAGTATAGATGACGTCTATTGCATAGATGACGTCCATAGTATAGATGACGTCTATAGTATAGATGACGTCTATAGTAGAGATGATGTCTATAGCATAGATGACGTCCATGGTATAGATGACGTCTATAGTATAGATAACGTCTATAGTATAGATGACGTCTATAGTATAGATGACGTCTATAGTATAGATGACGTCTATAGTATAGATGACGTCTATAGTATAGCTGACGTCTATAGTATAGATGGCGTCTATAGTATAGATGACGTCTATAGTATAGATGACGTCTATGGTATAGATGACGTCTATAGTATAGATGACGTCTATAATATAGTTGACGTCTATAGTATAGATGACGTCTATAGTATAGATGACGTCTATAGTATAGATGACGTCTATAGTATAGATGACGTCTATAGTATAGATGACGTCTATAGTATAGATGACGTCTATAGTATAGATGACGTCTATAGTATAGATGACGTCTATAGTATAGATGACGTCTATAGTATAGATGACGTCTATAGTATAGATGACGTCTATAGTATAGATGACGTCTATGGTATAGATGACGTCTATAGTATAGATGACTTTAATAGTATAGATGACTTTTATAGTATAGATGACGTCTATAGTATAGATGACGTCTATAGTATAGATGACGTCTATAGTATAGATGAAGTCTATAGTATAGATGACGTCTATAGTATAGATGACGTCTATAGTATAGATGACGTCTATAGTATAGATGACGTCTATAGTATTGATGACGTCTATAGCATAGATGACGTCTATGGTATAGATGACGTCTATAGCATAGATGACGTCTATGGTATAGATGACGTCTATAGCATAGATGACGTCCATAGTATAGATGACGTCTATAGTATAGATGACGTCTATAGTATAGATGACGTCTATAGTATTGATGACGTCTATAGTATTGATGATGTCTATAGTATAGTTGACGTCTATTGCATAGATGACGTCTATTGCATGACGTCCATAGTATAGATGACGTCTATAGTATAGATGACGTCTATAGTATAGATGACGTCTATAGTATAGATGACGTCTATAGTATAGATGACGTCTATAGTATAGATGACGTCTATAGTATAGATGACGTCTATAGTATAGATGACGTCTATAGTATAGATGACGTCTATAGTATAGATGACGTCTATAGTATAGATGACGTCTATAGTATAGATGACGTCTATAGTATAGATGACGTCTATAGTATAGATGACGTCTATAGTATAGATGACGTCTATAGTATAGATGACGTCTATAGTATAGATGACGTCTATAGTATAGATGACGTCTATAGTATAGATAATGTCTATAGTATAGATGACGTTTATAGTATAGATGACGTCTATAGTTTTGATGACGTTTATAGTATAGATGACGTCTATAGTTTTGATGACAACTATAGTATAGATGACGTCTATAGTATAGATGACGTCTATAGTTTTGATGACAACTATAGTATAGATGACGTCTATAGTATAGATGACGTCTATAGTATAGATGACGTCTATAGTATAGATGACGTCTATAGTATAGATGACGTTTATAGTATAGATGACGTCTAAAGTATAGATGACGTCTATAGTATAGATGACGTCTATAGTATTGATGACGTCTATAGTATTGATGACGTCTATAGTATTGATGGCGTCTATAGTATTGATGATGTCTATAGTATTGATATGTCTATAGTATAGATGACGTCTATAGTATAGATGACGTCTATTGCATAGATGACGTCTATAGTATATAGGACGTCTATAGTATAGATGACGTCTATAGTATAGATGACGTCTATAGTATAGATGACGTCTATAGTATAGATGACGTCTATAGTATAGATGACGTCTATGGTATAGATGAAGTCTATAGTATAGACGACGCCTATAGTATAGATGACGTCTATAGTATAGATGACGTCTATAGTATAGACGACGTCTATATTTAGATGACGTCTATAGTATAGATGACGTCTATAGTATAGATGACGTCTATAGCATAGATGACGTCTATAGTTTTGATGACGTCTATAGTATAGATGACGTCTATAGTTTTGATGACGTCTATAGTATAGATGACGTCTATAGTATAGATGACGTCTATAGTATAGATGACGTCTATAGTATAGATGACGTCTATAGTATAGACGACGTCCATATTTAGATGACGTCTATAGTATAGATGACGTCTATAGTATAGATGACGTCTATAGTATAGATGACGTCTATAGTATTGATGACGTCTATAGCATAGATGACGTCTATAGTATAGATGACGTCTATAGCATAGATGACGTCTATAGTATAGATGACGTCTATAGTATTGATGACGTCTATAGTATTGATGACGTCTATAGTATTGATGATGTCTATAGTATAGTTGACGTCTATTGCATAGATGACGTCTATTGCATAGATGACGTCCATAGTATAGATGACGTCTAAAGTATAGATGACGTCTATAGTATAGATGACGTCTATAGTATAGATGACGTCTATAGTATAGATGACGTCTATAGTATAGATGACGTCTATAGTATAGATAACGTCTATAGTATAGATGACGTCTATAGTATAGATGACGTCTATAGTATAGATGACGTCTATAGTATAGATGACGTCTATAGTTTTGATGACGTTTATAGTATAGATGACGTCTATAGTTTTGATGACGTCTATAGTATAGATGACGTCTATAGTATAGATGACGTCTATAGTATAGATGACGTCTATAGTATAGATGACGCCTATAGTATAGATGACCTCTATAGTATAGATGACCTCTATAGTATAGATGACGTCTATAGTATAGATGACGTCTATAGTATAGATGACGTCTATAGTATAGATCACGTCTATAGTATAGATGACGTCTATAGTATAGATGACGTCTATTGTATAGATGACGTCTATAGTATAGATGACGTCTAAAGTCTAGATGACGTCTATAGTATAGATGACGTCTATAGTATAGATGACGTCCATAGTATAGATGACGTCCATAGTATAGATGACGTCTATAGTGTAGATGACGTCTATAGCATAGATGACGTCCATGGTATAGATGACGTCTATAGTATAGATAACGTCTATGGTATAGATGACGTCTATAGTATAGATGACTTTAATAGTATAGATGACTTTTATAGTATAGATGACGTCTATAGTATAGATGACGTCTATAGTATAGATGACGTCTATAGTATAGATGACGTCTATAGTATAGATGACGTCTATAGTATAGATGACGTCTATAGTATAGATGACGTCTATAGTATAGATGACGTCTATAGTATTGATGACGTCTATAGCATAGATGACGTCTATGGTATAGATGACGTTTATAGCATAGATGACGTCTATAGCATAGATGACGTCCATAGTATAGATGACGTCTATAGTATAGATGACGTCTATAGTATAGATGACGTCTAAAGTATAGATGACGTCTATAGTATAGATGACGTCTAAAGTATAGATGACGTCTATAGTATTGATGACGTCTATAGCATAGATGACGTCTATGGTATAGATGACGTTTATAGCATAGATGACGTCTATAGCATAGATGACGTCCATAGTATAGATGACGTCTATAGTATAGATGACGTCTATAGTATAGATGACGTCTAAAGTATAGATGACGTCTATAGTATAGATGACGTCTATAGTATAGATGACGTCTATAGTATAGATGACGTCTAAAGTATAGATGACGTCTATAGTATAGATGAGGTCTATAGTATAGATGACGTCTATAGTATAGATGAGGTCTATAGTATAGATGACTTTAATAGCATAGATTACTTTTATAGTATAGATGACGTCTATAGTATAGATGACGTCTATAGTATAGATGACGTCTATAGTATAGATGACGTCTATAGTATAGATGACGTCTATAGTATAGATGACGTCTATAGTATTGATGACGTCTATAGCATAGATGACGTCTATAGTATTGATGACGTCTATAGCATAGATGACGTCTATAGTATAGATGACGTCTATAGCATAGATGACGTCTATAGTATAGATGACGTCTATAGTATTGATGACGTCTATAGTATTGATGACGTCTATAGTATTGATGACGTCTATAGTATTGATGATGTCTATAGTATAGTTGACGTCTATTGCATAGATGACGTCTATTGCATGACGTCCATAGTATAGATGACGTCTATAGTATAGATGACGTCTATAGTATAGATGACGTCTATAGTATAGATGACGTCTATAGTATAGATGACGTCTATAGTATAGATGACGTCTATAGTATAGATGACGTCTATAGTATAGATGACGTCTATAGTATAGATGACGTCTATAGTATAGATGACGTCTATAGTATAGATGACGTCTATAGTATAGATGATTACTATAGTATAGATGACGTTTATAGTATAGATGACGTCTATAGTTTTGATGACGTTTATAGTATAGATGACGTCTATAGTTTTAATGACGTCTATAGTATAGATGACGTCTATAGTATAGATGACGTCTATAGTATAGATGACGTCTATAGTATAGATGACGCCTATAGTATAGATGACCTCTATAGTATAGATGACGTCTATAGTATAGATGACGTTTATAGTATAGATGAC
The DNA here is from genome assembly GCA_947623515.1 of Neoascia interrupta. Lineage (NCBI taxonomy): Eukaryota > Metazoa > Arthropoda > Insecta > Diptera > Syrphidae > Neoascia > Neoascia interrupta. Next base: position 887,942 of record CANQKQ010000033.1, read on the forward strand.
GTCTTTAGTATAGATGACGTTTATAGTATAGATGACGTCTAAAGTATAGATGACGTCTATAGTATAGATGACGTCTATAGTATTGATGACGTCTATAGTATTGATGACGTCTATAGTATTGATGACGTCTATAGTATTGATATGTCTATAGTATTGATATGTCTATAGTATAGATGACGTCTATAGTATAGATGACGTCTATTGCATAGATGACGTCCATAGTATATAGGACGTCTATAGTATAGATGACGTCTATAGTAGAGATGATGTCTATAGCATAGATGACGTCCATAGTATAGATGACGTCTTTAGTATAGATGACGTCTATAGTATAGATAACGTCTATAGTATAGATGACGTCTATAGTATAGATGACGTCTATAGTATAGATGACGTCTATAGTATAGATGACGTCTATAGTATAGATGACGTCTATGGTATAGATGACGTCTATGGTATAGATGACGTCTATAGTATAGACGACGTCTATAGTATAGATGACGTCTATAGTATAGATGACGTCTATAGTTTTGATGACGTCTATAGTATAGATGACGTCTATAGTATAGATGACGTCTATAGTATAGATGACGTCTATAGCATAGATGACGTCTATAGTTTTGATGACGTCTATAGTATAGATGACGTCTATAGTTTTGATGACGTCTATAGTATAGATGACGTCTATAGTATAGATGACGTCTATAGTATAGATGACGCCTATAGTATAGATGACCTCTATAGTATAGATGACGTCTATAGTATAGATGACGTCTATAGTATAGATGACGTCTATAGTATAGATGACGTCTATAGTATAGATGACGTCTATAGTATAGATGACGTCTATAGTATAGATGACGTCTATAGTATAGATGACGTCTAAAGTATAGATGACGTCTATAGTATAGATGACGTCTATAGTATAGATGACGTCTATAGTATAGATGACGTCTATAGTATTGATGATGTCTAAAGTATTGATATGTCTATAGTATAGATGACGTCTATAGTATTGATGACGTCTATAGTATTGATGATGTCTATAGAATTGATATGTCTATAGTATAGATGACGTCTATAGTATAGATGACGTCTATTGCATAGATGACGTCTATTGCATAGATGACGTCCATAGTATAGATGACGTCTATTGTATAGATGACGTCTATAGTAGAGATGATGTCTATAGCATAGATGACGTGCATGGTATAAATGACGTCTATAGTATAGATGACGTCTATAGTATAGATAACGTCTATAGTATAGATGACATCTATAGTATAGATGACGTCTATAGTATAGATGACGTCTATGGTATAGATGACGTCTATAGTATAGATGACGTCTATAATATAGATGACGTCTATAGTATAGATGACGTCTATAGTATAGATGACGTCTATAGTATAGATGACGTCTATAGTATAGATGACGTCTATAGTTGGATGACGTCTATAGTATAGATGACGTCTATAGTATAGATGACGTCTATAGTATAGATGACGTCTATAATACAGATGACGTCTATAGTATAGATGACATCTATAGTATAGATGATGTCTATAGTATAGATGACGTCTATAGTATAGATGACGTCTATAGTATAGATGACGTCTATAGTATAGATGACGTCTATAGTATAGATGACGTCTATAGTATAGATGACGTCTATAGTATAGATGGCGTCTATAGTATAGATGGCGTCTATAGTATAGATGGCGTCTATAGTATAGATGGCATCTATAGTATGGATGGCGTCTATAGTATAGATGGCGTCTATAGTATAGATGAAGTCTATAGTATAGATGACGTTTATAGTATAGATGACGTCTATAGCATAGATGACGTCTATAGCATAGATGACGTCTATAGCATAGATGACGTCTATAGTATAGATGACGTCTATAGTATAGATGACGTCAATAGAATAAATGACGTCAATATAATAGATGACGTCTATAGTATAGATGACGTTTATAATATTGATGACGTCTATAGTATTGATGATGTCTATAGTATTGATGACGTCAATAGTATAGATGACGTCTATAGTATAGATGACGTCTATAGTATAGATGACGTCTATAGTATAGACGACGTCTATAGTATGGACGACATCTATAGTATAGATGACGTCTAAAGTATAGACGACATCTCTAGTATAGATGACGTCTATAGTATAGACATCTATAGTATAGGCGACATCTATAGTATAGATGAGGACTATAGTATAGATGACTTCTATAGTAAAGATGACGTCTATAGTATAAATGACGTCTATAGTAAAGATGACGTCTAAAGTATAGATGACGTCTATAGTATTGATGACGTCTACAGTATTGATGACGTCTATAGCATAGATGACGTCTATAGTACAGATGACGTCTATAGTACAGATGACGTCTATAGTATAGATGACGTCTATAGTATAGATGACGTCTATAGTATAGATGACGTTTATAGTATTGATGTATATACTATAGACGTCATCTATACTATAGACGTCATCATCTATACTATGACGATGACTATATATATCATCTATCTATAGTATAGATGACGTCTATAGTATAGATGACGTCTATAGTATATACATCAATACTATAAACGTCATCATAAACGTCATACTATAGACGTCATATTATAGATGATGACGTCTTTAGTATAGATGACGTCTATAGTATAGATGACGTCTATAGTATAGATGAGGTCTATAGTATAGATGACGTCTATAGTATAGATGAAGTCTATAGTATAGATGACGTCTATAGCATAGATGACGTCTATAGGATAGATGACTTTAATAGTATAGATGACGTCTGTAGTATAGATGACGTCTATGGTATAGATGACGTCTAAAGTATAGATGACGTCTATAGTATAGATGACGTGTATAGTATAGATGACGTCTATAGTATAGATGACGTCTATAGTATAGATGACGTCTATAGCATAGATGACGTCTATAGTATAGATGACGTCTATAGTATAGATGACGTCTATAGTATAGATGACGTCTATAGTATAGAAGACGTCTATAGTATAGATGACGTCTTTAGTATAGATGACGTCTATAGTATAGATGACGTCTATAGTATAGATGACGTCTATAGTATAGATGACGTCTATAGTATAGATGACGTCTATAGTATAGATGACGTCTATAGTATAGGTGACGTCTATAGTATAGGTGACGTCTATGGTATAGATGACGTCTATAGTATAGATGACGTCTATGGTATAGATGACGTCTATAGTATAGATGACGTCTATAGTATAGATGATGTCTATAGTATAGATGACGTCTATAGTATAGATGACGTCTATAGTATAGATAGTATAGATGACGTCTATAGTATAGATGACGTCTATAGTATAGATGACATCTATAGTATAGATGACGTCTATAGTATATATGACGTCTATAGTATATATGACGTCTATAGTATAGATGACGTCTATAGTACAGATGACGTCTATAGTATAGATGACGTCTATAGTATAGATGACGTCTATACTATAGATGACGTCTATAGTATAGATGACGTCTATAGTATAGATGACGTCTATAGTATAGATGACGTCTATAGTATAGATGACGTCTATAGTATAGATGACGTCTATAGTATAGATGACGTCTATAGTATAGATGACGTCTATAGTATAGATGACGTCTATAGTATAGATGACGTCTATAGTATAGATGACGTCTATAGTATAGATGACGTCCATAGTATAGATGCCGTCTATAGTATAGATGACGTCTATAGTATAGATGCCGTCTATAGTATAGATGACGTCTATAGTAAAGATGCCGTCTATAGTATAGATGCCGTCTATAGTATAGATGACGTCTATAGTATTGATGACGTCTATAGTATTAATGACGTCTATAATATAGATGACATCTATAGTATAGATGACGTCTACAGTATAGATGACGTTTATAGTATAGATGACGTCTATAGTTTTGATGACGTCTATAGTATAGATGACGTCTATAGTATAGATGACGTCTATAGTATAGATGACGTCTATAGTATAGATGACGTCTATAGTATAGATGACGTCTATAGTATAGATGACGTCTATAGTATAGATGACGTCTATAGTATAGATGGCGTCTATAGTATAGATGGCGTCTATAGTATAGATGGCGTCTATAGTATAGATGGCATCTATAGTATGGATGGCGTCTATAGTATAGATGGCGTCTATAGTATAGATGAAGTCTATAGTATAGATGACGTTTATAGTATAGATGACGTCTATAGCATAGATGACGTCTATAGCATAGATGACGTCTATAGCATAGATGACGTCTATAGTATAGATGACGTCTATAGTATAGATGACGTCAATAGAATAAATGACGTCAATAGAATAGATGACGTCTATAGTATAGATGACGTTTATAATATTGATGACGTCTATAGTATTGATGATGTCTATAGTATTGATGACGTCAATAGTATAGATGACGTCTATAGTATAGATGACGTCTATAGTATAGATGACGTCTATAGTATAGACGACATCTATAGTATAGACGACGTCTATAGTATGGACGACATCTATAGTATAGATGACGTCTAAAGTATAGACGACATCTCTAGTATAGATGACGTCTATAGTATAGACATCTATAGTATAGACGACATCTATAGTATAGATGAGGACTATAGTATAGATGACTTCTATAGTAAAGATGACGTCTATAGTATAAATGACGTCTATAGTAAAGATGACGTCTAAAGTATAGATGACGTCTATAGTATTGATGACGTCTACAGTATTGATGACGTCTATAGCATAGATGACGTCAATAGTACAGATGACGTCTATAGTATAGATGACGTCTATAGTATAGATGACGTCTATAGTATAGATGACGTTTATAGTATTGATGTATATACTATAGACGTCATCTATACTATAGACGTCATCTATACTATAGACGTCATCATCTATACTATGACGATGACTATATATATCATCTATCTATAGTATAGATGACGTCTATAGTATAGATGACGTCTATAGTATATACATCAATACTATAAACGTCATCATAAACGTCATACTATAGACGTCATATTATAGATGATGACGTCTTTAGTATAGATGACGTCTATAGTATAGATGACGTCTATAGTATAGATGAGGTCTATAGTATAGATGACGTCTATAGTATAGATGAAGTCTATAGTATAGATGACGTCTATAGCATAGATGACGTCTATAGGATAGATGACTTTAATAGTATAGATGACGTCTGTAGTATAGATGACGTCTATGGTATAGATGACGTCTAAAGTATAGATGACGTCTATAGTATAGATGACGTGTATAGTATAGATGACGTCTATAGTATAGATGACGTCTATAGTATAGATGACGTCTATAGCATAGATGACGTCTATAGTATAGATGACGTCTATAGTATAGATGACGTCTATAGTATAAATGACGTCTATAGTATAGAAGACGTCTATAGTATAGATGACGTCTTTAGTATAGATGACGTCTATAGTATAGATGACGTCTATAGTATAGATGACGTCTATAGTATAGATGACGTCTATAGTATAGATGACGTCTATAGTATAGGTGACGTCTATAGTATAGGTGACGTCTATGGTATAGATGACGTCTACAGTATAGATGACGTCTATGGTATAGATGACGTCTATAGTATAGATGACGTCTATAGTATAGATGATGTCTATAGTATAGATGACGTCTATAGTATAGATGACGTCTATAGTATAGATAGTATAGATGACGTCTATAGTATAGATAGTATAGATGACGTCTATAGTATAGATGACGTCTATAGTATAGATGACATCTATAGTATAGATGACGTCTATAGTATATATGACGTCTATAGTATATATGACGTCTATAGTATAGATGACGTCTATAGTACAGATGACGTCTATAGTATAGATGACGTCTATAGTATAGATGACGTCTATACTATAGATGACGTCTATAGTATAGATGACGTCTATAGTATAGATGACGTCTATAGTATAGATGACGTCTATAGTATAGATGACGTCTATAGTATAGATGACGTCTATAGTATAGATGACGTCTATAGTATAGATGACGTCTATAGTATAGATGACGTCTATAGTATAGATGACGTCTATAGTATAGATGACGTCTATAGTATAGATGACGTCCATAGTATAGATGCCGTCTATAGTATAGATGACGTCTATAGTATAGATGCCGTCTATAGTATAGATGACGTCTATAGTATAGATGCCGTCTATAGTATAGATGCCGTCTATAGTATAGATGCCGTCTATAGTATAGATGACGTCTATAGTATTGATGACGTCTATAGTATTAATGACGTCTATAATATAGATGACATCTATAGTATAGATGACGTCTACAGTATAGATGACGTTTATAGTATAGATGACGTCTATAGTTTTGATGACGTCTATAGTATAGATGACGTCTATAGTATAGATGACGTCTATAGTATAGATGACGTCTATAGTATAGATGACGTCTATAGTATAGATGACGTCTATAGTATAGATGACGTCTATAGTATAGATGACGTCTATAGTATAGATGACGTCTATAGTATAAATGACGTCTATAGTATAGATGACGTCTACAGTATAGATGACCTCTATAGTATAGATGACCTCTATAGTATAGATGACCTCTATAGTATAGATGACCTCTATAGTATAGATGACGTCTATAGTAAAGATGACGTCTATAGTATAGATGACGTCTATAGTATAAGTGACGTCTATAGTATAGATGACGTCTATAGTATAGATGACGTCTATAGTATAGATGACGTCTATAGTATAGATGACGTCTATAGAATAGATGACGTCTATAGTATAGATGCCGTCTAAAGTATAGATGACGTCTATAGTATTGATGACGTCTATAGTATTGATGACGTCTATAGCTTTGATGATGTCTATAGTATTGATGATGTCTATATTATTGATATGTCTATAGTATAGATGACGTATATAGTATAGATGACGTCTATTGCATAGATGACGTCCATAGTATAGATGACGTCTATAGTATAGATGACGTCTATAGAATAAATGACGTCAATAGAATAGATGACGTCTATAGTATAGATGACGTTTATAATATTGATGACGTCTATAGTATTGATGATGTCTATAGTATTGATGACGTCAATAGTATAGATGACGTCTATAGTATAGATGACGTCTATAGTATAGATGACGTCTATAGTATAGACGACATCTATAGTATAGACGACGTCTATAGTATGGACGACATCTATAGTATAGATGACGTCTAAAGTATAGACGACATCTCTAGTATAGATGACGTCTATAGTATAGACATCTATAGTATAGACGACATCTATAGTATAGATGAGGACTATAGTATAGATGACTTCTATAGTAAAGATGACGTCTATAGTATAAATGACGTCTATAGTAAAGATGACGTCTAAAGTATAGATGACGTCTATAGTATTGATGACGTCTACAGTATTGATGACGTCTATAGCATAGATGACGTCTATAGTTCAGATGACGTCTATAGTATAGATGACGTCTATAGTATAGATGACGTCTATAGTATAGATGACGTTTATAGTATTGATGTATATACTATAGACGTCATCTATACTATAGACGTCATCTATACTATAGACGTCATCATCTATACTATGACGATGACTATATATATCATCTATCTATAGTATAGATGACGTCTATAGTATATACATCAATACTATAAACGTCATCATAAACGTCATACTATAGACGTCATATTATAGATGATGACGTCTTTAGTATAGATGACGTCTATAGTATAGATGACGTCTATAGTATAGATGAGGTCTATAGTATAGATGACGTCTATAGTATAGATGACGTCTATAGTATAGATGACGTCTATAGCATAGATGACGTCTATAGGATAGATGACTTTAATAGTATAGATGACGTCTGTAGTATAGATGACGTCTATGGTATAGATGACGTCTATAGTATAGATGACGTCTATAGTATTGATGACGTCTATAGTATAGATGACGTCTTTAGTATAGATGACGTCTATAGTATAGATGACGTCTAAAGTATAGATGACGTCTATAGTATAGATGACGTGTATAGTATAGATGACGTCTACAGCATAGATGACGTCCATAGTATAGCTGACGTCCATAGTATAGATGACGTCCATAGTATAGATGACGTCTATAGTATAGATGACGTCTATAGTATAGATGACGTCTATAGTATAGATGACGTCTATAGTATAGATGACGTCTATAGTATAGATGACGTCTATAGTATATATGACATCTATAGAATAGATGACGTCTATAGTTTAGATGACGTCTATAGTATAGATGACGTCTATAGTAGAGATGATGTCTATAGCATAGATGACGTCCATAGTATATATGACGTCTATAGTATAGATGACGTCTATACTATAGATGACGTCTAAAGTATAGATGACGTCTATAGTATAGATGACGTCTATAGTATAGATGACGTCTATAGCATAGATGACGTCTATAGTATAGATGACGTCTATAGTATAGATGACGTCTATAGTATAGATGACGTCTATAGCATAGATGACTTCTATAGTATAGATGACGTCTATAGTATAGATGACGTCTATAGTATAGATGACGTCTATAGTATAGAAGACGTCTATAGTATAGATGACGTCTTTAGTATAGATGACGTCTATAGTATAGATGACGTCTATAGTATAGATGACGTCTATAGTATAGGTGACGTCTATAGTATAGGTGACGTCTATGGTATAGATGACGTCTATAGTATAGATGACGTCTATAGTATAGATGACGTCTATAGTATAGATGACGTCTATGGTATAGATGACGTCTATAGTATAGATGACGTCTATAGTATAGATGATGTCTATAGTATAGATGACGTCTATAGTATAGATGACGTCTATAGTATAGATGACGTCTATAGTATAGATAGTATAGATGACGTCTATAGTATAGATAGTATAGATGACGTCTATAGTATAGATGACGTCTATAGTATAGATGACATCTATAGTATAGATGACGTCTATAGTATATATGACGTCTATAGTATAGATGACATCTATAGTATAGATGACGTCTATAGTATATATGACGTCTATAGTATATATGACGTCTATAGTATAGATGACGTCTATAGTACAGATGACGTCTATAGTATAGATGACGTCTATAGTATAGATGACGTCTATACTATAGATGACGTCTATAGTATAGATGACGTCTATACTATAGATGACGTCTATAGTATAGATGACGTCTATAGTATAGATGACGTCTATAGTATAGATGACGTCTATAGTATAGATGACGTCTATAGTATAGATGACGTCTATAGTATAGATGACGTCTATAGTATAGATGACGTCTATAGTATAGATGACGTCTATAGTATAGATGACGTCTATAGTATAGATGACGTCCATAGTATAGATGCCGTCTATAGTATAGATGACGTCTATAGTATAGATGCCGTCTATAGTATAGATGACGTCTATAGTATAGATGCCGTCTATAGTATAGATGCCGTCTATAGTATAGATGACGTCTATAGTATTGATGACGTCTATAGTATTAATGACGTCTATAATATAGATGACATCTATAGTATAGATGACGTCTACAGTATAGATGACGTTTATAGTATAGATGACGTCTATAGTTTTGATGACGTCTATAGTATAGATGACGTCTATAGTATAGATGACGTCTATAGTATAGATGACGTCTATAGTATAGATGACGTCTATAGTATAGATGACGTCTATAGTATAGATGACGTCTATAATATAGATGACGTCTATAGTATAGATGACGTCTATAGTATAGATGACGTCTACAGTATAGATGGCCTCTATAGTATAGATGACGTCTATAGTAAAGATGACGTCTATAGTATAGATGACGTCTATAGTATAGATGACGTCTATAGTATAAGTGACGTCTATAGTATAGATGACGTCTATAGTATAGATGACGTCTATAGTATAGATGACGTCTATAGTATAGATGACGTCTATAGAATAGATGACGTCTATAGTATAGATGCCGTCTAAAGTATAGATGACGTCTTTAGTATAGATGACGTCTATAGTATTGATGACGTCTATAGTATTGATGACGTCTATAGTTTTGATGATGTCTATAGTATTGATGATGTCTATATTATTGATATGTCTATAGTATAGATGACGTATATAGTATAGATGACGTCTATTGCATAGATGACGTCCATAGTATAGATGACGTCTATAGTATAGATGACGTCTATAGTATAGATGATGTCTATAGCATAGATGACGTCCATAGTATAGATGATATCTATAGTATAGATGACGTCTATAGTATAGATGACGTCTATAGTATAGATGACGTCTATAGTATAGATGACGTCTATAGTATAGATGACGTCTATAGTATAGATGACGTCTATAGTATAGATGACGTCAATAGTATAGATGACGTCTATAGTATAGATGACGTCTATAGTATAGATGACGTCTATAGTATAGATGACGTCTATAGTATAGATGATGTCTATAGCATAGATGACGTCCATAGTATAGATGACGTCTATAGTATAGATGACGTCTATAGTATAAATGACGTCTATAGTATAGATGACGTCTATAGTATAGATGACGTCTATAGTATAGATGACGTCTATAGTAGAGATGATGTCTATAGCATAGATGACGTCCATAGTAGAGATGATGTCTATAGCATAGATGACGTCCATAGTATAGATGACGTCTATAGTATAGATGACGTCTATAGTATAGATGACGTCTATAGTATAGATGACGTCTATAGTATAGATGACGTCTATAGTATAGATGACGTCTATAGTATAGATGACGTCTATAGTATAGATGACGTCTATAGTATAGATGACGTCTATAGTATAGATGACGTCTATAGTATAGATGACGTCTATAGTATAGATGACGTCTATAGTATAGATGACGTCTATAGTATAGATGACGTCTATAGTTTAGATGATGTCTATAGTATAGATGACGTCTATAGTATAGATGACGTCTATAGTATAGATAGTATAGATGACGTCTATAGTATAGATAGTATAGATGACGTCTATAGTATAGATGACATCTATAGTATAGATGGCGTCTATAGTATATATGACGTCTATAGTATAGATGACGTCTATAGTGTAGATGACGTCTATAGTATAGATGACGTCTGTAGTATAGATGACGTCTATAGTATAGATGACGTCTATAGTATAGATGACGTCTATAGTATAGATGACGTCTATAGTATAGATGACGTCTATAGTATAGATGACGTCTATAGTATAGACGACGTCTATAGTATAGATGACGTCTATAGTATAGATGACGTCTATAGTATAGATGACGTCTATAGTATAGATGACGTCTATAGTATAGATGACGTCTATAGTATAGATGAGGTCTATAGTATAGATGACGTCTATAGTATAGATGACGTCTATAGTATAGATGACGTCTATGGTATAGATGCCGTCTATAGTATAGATGCCGTCTATAGTATAGATGACGTCTAAAGTAAAGATGACGTCTATAGTATTGATGAGGTCTATAGTATAGATGACGTCTATAGTATAGATGACGTCTATAGTATAGATGACGTCTATAGCATAGATGACGTCTATAGGATAGATGACTTTAATAGTATAGATGACGTCTGTAGTATAGATGACGTCTATAGTATAGATGACGTCTATAGCATAGATGACGTCTATAGGATAGATGACTTTAATAGTATAGATGACGTCTGTAGTATAGATGACGTCTATAGTATAGATGACGTCTATAGTATAGATGACGTCTATAGTATTGATGACGTCTATAGTATAGATGACGTCTTTAGTATAGATGACGTCTATAGTATAGATGACGTCTATAGTATAGATGACGTCTATAGTATAGATGACGTGTATAGTATAGATGACGTCTATAGCATAGATGACGTCCATAGTATAGATGACGTCTATAGTATAGATGAAGTCTATAGTATAGATGACGTCTATAGTATAGATGACGTCTATAGTATAGATGACGTCTATAGTATAGATGACGTCTATAGTATAGATGACGTCTATAGTATAGATGACATCTATAGTATAGATGACGTCTATAGTATATATGACGTCTATAGTATATATGACGTCTATAGTATAGATGACGTCTATAGTATAGATGACGTCTATAGTACAGATGACGTCTATAGTTTAGATGACGTCTATAGTATAGATGACGTCTATAGTAGAGATGATGTCTATAGCATAGATGACGTCCATAGTATAGATGACGTCTATGGTATAGATGACGTCTATAGTATAGATGACGTCTATAGTATAGATGACGTCTATAGTATAGATGACGTCTATAGTATAGATGACGTCTATAGTATAGATGCCGTCTATAGTATAGATGACGTCTATAGTATAGATGACGTCTATAGTTTAGATGACGTCTATAGTATAGATGACGTCTATAGTAGAGATGATGTCTATAGCATAGATGACGTCCATAGTATAGATGACGTCTATAGTATAGATGACGTCTATAGTATAGATGACGTCTATAGTATATATGACGTCTAAGGTATAGATGACGTCTATAGTATAGATGACGTCTATAGCATAGATGACGTCTATAGTATAGATGACGTCTATAGTATAGATGACGTCTATAGTATAGAAGACGTCTATAGTATAGATGACGTCTTTAGTATAGATGACGTCTATAGTATAGATGACGTCTATAGTATAGATGACGTCTATAGGTTAGATGACGTCTATAGTATAGATGACGTCTTTAGTATAGATGACGTCTATAGTATAGGTGACGTCTATAGTATAGATGATGTCTATAGTATAGATGACGTCTATAGTATAGATGACGTCTATAGTATAGATGACGTCTATGGTATAGATGACGTCTATGGTATAGATGACGTCTATAGTATAGATGACGTCTATAGTATAGATGATGTCTATAGTATAGATGACGTCTATAGTATAGATGACGTCTATAGTATAGATGACGTCTATAGTATAGATAGTATAGATGACGTCTATAGTATAGATGACATCTATAGTATAGATGACGTCTATAGTATATATGACGTCTATAGTATATATGACGTCTATAGTATAGATGACGTCTATAGTACAGATGACGTCTATACTATAGATGACGTCTATAGTATAGATGACGTCTATAGTATAGATCACGTCTATAGTATAGATGACGTCTATAGTATAGATGACGTCTATAGTATAGATGACGTCTTTAGTATAGATGACGTCTATAGTATAGATGACGTCTATAGTATAGATGACGTCTATAGTATAGATGACGTCTATAGTATAGATGACGTCTATAGTATAGATGACGTCTATAGTATAGATGACGTCTATAGTATAGATGACGTCTATAGTATAGATGACGTCTATGGTATAGATGACGTCTATAGTATAGATGACGTCTATAGTATAGATGACGTCTATAGTATAGATGACGTCTATAGTATAGATGCCGTCTATAGTATAGATGACGTCTATAGTATAGATGCCGTCTATAGTATAGATGCCGTCTATAGTATAGATGACGTCTATAGTATTGATGACGTCTATAGTATTGATGACGTCTATAATATAGATGACGTCTATAGTATAGATGACGTCTACAGTATAGATGACGTTTATAGTATAGATGACGTCTATAGTTTTGATGACGTCTATAGTATAGATGACGTCTATAGTATAGATGACGTCTATAGTATAGATGACGTCTATAGTATAGATGACGTCTATAGTATAGATGACGTCGTTAGTATAGATGACCTCTATAGTATAGATGACCTCTATAGTATAGATGACCTCTATAGTATGGATGACGTCTATAGTATAGATGACGTCTATAGTATAGATGACGTCTATAGTATAGATGACGTCTATAGTATAGATGACGTCTATAGTATAGATGACGTCTATAGTATAGATGACGTCTATAGTATAGATGACGTCTATAGTATAGATCACGTCTATAGTATAGATGACGTCTATAGTATAGATGACGTCTATAGTATAGATGACGTCTATAGTATAGATGACGTCTATAGTATAGATGACGTCTATAGTATAGATGACGTCTATAGTATAGATGACGTCTATAGTATAGATGACGTCTATAGAAGAGATGACGTCTATAGTATAGATGACGTCTAAAGTATAGATGACGTCTATAGTATAGATGACGTCTATAGTATTGATGACGTCTATAGTATTGATGACGTCTATAGTATTGATGATGACTATAGTATTGATGATGTCTATATTATTGATATGTCTATAGTATAGATGACGTATATAGTATAGATGACGTCTATTGCATAGATGACGTCCATAGTATAGATGACGTCTATAGTATAGATGACGTCTATAGTATAGATGATGTCTATAGCATAGATGACGTCCATAGTATAGATGATATCTATAGTATAGATGACGTCTATAGTATAGATGACGTCTATAATATAGATGACGTCTATAGTATAGATGACGTCTATAGTATAGATGACGTCTATAGTATAGATGACGTCTATAGTATAGATGACGTCTATAGTATAGATGACGTCTATAGTATAGATGATGTCTATAGCATAGATGACGTCCATAGTATAGATGACGTCTATAGTATAGATGACGTCTATAGTATAAATGACGTCTATAGTATAAATGACGTCTTTAGTATAGATGACGTCTATAGTTTAGATGACGTCTATAGTAGAGATGATGTCTATAGCATAGATGACGTCCATAGTAGAGATGATGTCTATAGCATAGATGACGTCCATAGTATAGATGACGTCTATAGTAGAGATGACGTCTATAGTATAGATGACGTCTATAGTATAGATGACGTCTATAGTATAGATGACGTCTATAGTATAGATGACGTCTATAGTATAGATGACGTCTATAGTATAGATGACGTCTATAGTATAGATGACGTCTATAGTATAGATGACGTCTATAGTATAGATGACGTCTATAGTATAGATGACGTCTATAGTATAGATGACGTCTATAGTATAGATGACGTCTATAGTATAGATGACGTCTATAGTATAGATGACGTCTATAGTTTAGATGATGTCTATAGTATAGATGACGTCTATAGTATAGATGACGTCTATAGTATAGATAGTATAGATGACGTCTATAGTATAGATAGTATAGATGACG
This sequence comes from Neoascia interrupta, assembly GCA_947623515.1. Classification (NCBI taxonomy): domain Eukaryota; kingdom Metazoa; phylum Arthropoda; class Insecta; order Diptera; family Syrphidae; genus Neoascia; species Neoascia interrupta. The sequence goes on from CANQKQ010000033.1 coordinate 903,286, forward strand.
TCTATAGTATAGATGACATCTATAGTATAGATGGCGTCTATAGTATAGATGACATCTATAGTATAGATGGCGTCTATAGTATATATGACGTCTATAGTATAGATGACGTCTATAGTGTAGATGACGTCTATAGTATAGATGACGTCTGTAGTATAGATGACGTCTATAGTATAGATGACGTCTATAGTATAGATGACGTCTATAATATAGATGACGTCTATAGTATAGATGACGTCTATAGTATAGATGACGTCTATAGTATAGATGACGTCTATAGTATAGATGACGTCTATAGTATAGATGACGTCTATAGTATAGATGACGTCTATAGTATAGATGACGTCTATAGTATAGATGACGTCTATAGTATAGATGACGTCTATAGTATAGATGACGTCTATAGTATAGATGACGTCTATCGTATAGATGCCGTCTATAGTATAGATGCCGTCTATAGTATAGATGACGTCTATAGTATAGATGCCGTCTATGGTATAGATGACGTCTATAGTATAGATGACGTCTAAAGTAAAGATGACGTCTATAGTATTGATGACGTCTTTAATATAGATGACGTCTATAGTATAGATGACGTCTATAGTATAGATGACGTCTATAGTATAGATGACGTCTATAGTATAGATGACGTCTATAGTATAGATGACGTCTATAGTATAGATCACGTCTATAGTATAGATGACGTCTATAGTATAGATGACGTCTATAGTATAGATGACGTCAATAGTATAGATGACGTCTATAGTATAGATGACGACTATAGTATAGATGACGTCTATAGTATAGATGACGTCTACAGTATAGATGACGTCTGTAGTATAGATGACATCTATAGTATTGATGACGTCTATAATATAGATGACGTCTATAGTATAAATGACGTTTATAGTATAGATGACGTCTATAGTTTTGATGACGTCTATAGTATAAATGACGTCTATAGTATAGATGACGTCTATAGTATAGATGACGTCTATAGTATAGATGACGTCTATAGTATAGATGACGTCTATAGTATAGATGACGTCTATAGTATAGATGACGTCTATAGTATAGATGACGTCTATAGTATAGATGACGTCTATATTATTGATGACGTCTATATTATAGATGACGTCTATAGTATAGATGACGTCTATAGTATAGATGACGTCTATAGTATAGATGACGTCTATAGTATAGATGACGTCTATAGTATAGATGACGTCTAAAGTATAGATGACGTCTATAGTATAGATGACGTCTATAGTATTGATGACGTCTATAGTATTGATAACGTCTATATTATTGATGATGTCTATAGTATTGATGATGTCTATAGTATTGATGATGTCTATAGTATTGATGATGTCTATAGTATTGATATGTCTATAGTATAGATGACGTCTATAGTATAGATGACGTCTATTGCATAGATGACGTCCATAGTATAGATGACGTCTATAGTATAGATGACGTCTATAGTAGAGATGATGTCTATAGAATAGATGACGTCCATAGTATAGATGATATCTATAGTATAGATGACGTCTATAGTATAGATGACGTCTATAGTATAGATGACGTCTATAGTATAGATGCGTCTATAGTATAGATGACGTCTATAGTATAGATGACGTCTATAGTATAGATGACGTCTATAGTATAGATGACGTCTATAGTATAGATGACGTCTATAGTATAGATGACGTCTATAGTATAGATGACGTCTATAGTATAGATGACGTCTATAGTATAGATGACGTCTATAGTATAGATGACGTCTATAGTATAGATGACGTCTATAGTATAGATGACGTCTATAGTATAGATGACGTCTATAGTATAGATGACGTCTATATTATTGATGACGTCTATATTATAGATGACGTCTACAGTATAGATGACGTCTATAGTATAGATGACGTCTATAGTATAGATGACGTCTATAGTATAGATGACGTCTATAGTATAGATGACGTCTATAGTATAGATGACGTCTATAGTATAGATGACGTCTATAGTATAGATGACGTCTATATTATTGATGACGTCTATATTATAGATGACGTCTATAGTATAGATGACGTCTATAGTATAGATGACGTCTATAGTATAGATGACGTCTATAGTATAGATGACGTCTATAGTATAGATGACGTCTATAGTATAGATGACGTCTATAGTATAGATGACGTCTATAGTATAGATGACGTCTAAAGTATAGATGACGTCTATATTATTGATGACGTCTATATTATAGATGACGTCTATAGTATAGATGACGTCTATAGTATAGATGACGTCTATAGTAGAGATGATGTCTATAGCATAGATGACGTCCATAGTATAGATGATATCTATAGTATAGATGACGTCTATAGTATAGATGACGTCTATAGTATAGATGACGTCTATAGTATAGATGACGTCTATAGTATAGATGACGTCTATAGTATAGATGACGTCTATAGTATAGATGACGTCTATAGTATAGATGATGTCTATAGTATAGATGACGTCTATAGTATAGATGACGTCTATAGTATAGATGACGTCTATAGTATAGATGACGTCTATAGTATAGATGACGTCTATAGTATAGATGACGTCTATATTATTGATGACGTCTATATTATTGATGACGTCTATATTATTGATGACGTCTATAGTATAGATGACGTCTATAGTATAGATGACGTCTATAGTATAGATGACGTCTATAGTATAGATGAGGTCTATAGTATAGATGACAGCGTCTATAGTATAGATGACGTCTATAGTATAGATGACGCCTATAGTATAGATGGCGTCTATAGTATAGATGACGTCTATAGTATAGATGACGTCTATAGTATAGATGACGTCTATAGTATAGATGAAGTCTATAGTATAGATGAGGTCTATAGTATAGATGACGTCTATAGTATAGATGACGTCTATAGTATAGATGAAGTCTATAGTATAAATGAAGTCTATAGTATAGATGACGTCTATAGCATAGATGAAGTCTATAGTATAGATGACGTCTATAGTATAGATGACGTCAAGAGTATAGATGACGTCTATAGTATAGATGACGACTATAGTATAGATGACGTCTATAGCATAGATGAAGTCTATAGTATAGATGATGTTTATAGTATAGATGGCGTCTATAGCATAGATGACGTCTATAGTATAGATGAAGTCTATAGTATAGATGACGTCTATGGTATAGATGACGTCTATAGTATAGATGACGTCTATAGTATAGATGATGTCTATAGTTTAGATGACGTCTATAGTATAGATGACGTCTATAGTATAGATAGTATAGATGACGTCTATAGTATATATGACGTCTATAGTATAGATGACGTCTATAGTATAGATGACGTCTATAGTATAGATGACGTCTATAGTATAGATGACGTCTATAGTATAGATGACGTCTATAGTATAGATGACGTCTATAGTATAGATGACGTCTATAGTATAGATGACGTCTATAGTATAGATGACGTCTATAGTATAGATGACGTCTATAGTATTGATGACGTCTATAGTATAGATGACGTCTTAAGTATAGATGACGTCTATAGTATAGATGACGTCTATAGTATAGATGACGTCTATAGTTTAGATGACGTTTATAATATTGATGACGTCTATAGTATTGATGATGTCTATAGTATTGATGACGTCTATAGTATTGATGATGTCTATAGTATTGATGACGTCAATAGTATAGATGACGTCTATAGTATAGATGACGTCTATAGTATAGACGACATCTATAGTATAGATGACATCTATAGTATAGACGACATCTATAGTATAGATGACGTCTATAGTATAGACGACATCTATAGTATAGATGACGTCTATAGTATAGACGACATCTATAGTATAGATGACGTCTATAGTATAGACGACATCTATAGTATAGATGTCTAGTATAGATAGTATAGATGTATAGACGACATATATAGTATAGATGACGTCTATAGTAAAGACGACATCTATAGTATAGATGACGACTATAGTATAGATGACGTCCATAGTATAGATGACGTCTATAGTATAGATGACGTCTATAGTAGAGATGATGTCTATAGAATAGATGACGTCCATAGTATAGATGATATCTATAGTATAGATGACGTCTATAGTATAGATGACGTCTATAGTATAGATGACGTCTATAGTATAGATGCGTCTATAGTATAGATGACGTCTATAGTATAGATGACGTCTATAGTATAGATGACGTCTATAGTATAGATGACGTCTATAGTATAGATGACGTCTATAGTATAGATGACGTCTATAGTATAGATGACGTCTATAGTATAGATGACGTCTATAGTATAGATGACGTCTATAGTATAGATGACGTCTATAGTATAGATGACGTCTATAGTATAGATGACGTCTTTAGTATAGATGACGTCTATAGTATAGATGACGTCTATATTATTGATGACGTCTATATTATAGATGACGTCTATAGTATAGATGACGTCTATAGTATAGATGACGTCTATAGTATAGATGACGTCTATAGTATAGATGACGTCTATAGTATAGATGACGTCTATAGTATAGATGACGTCTATAGTATAGATGACGTCTATAGTATAGATGACGTCTATATTATTGATGACGTCTATATTATAGATGACGTCTATAGTATAGATGACGTCTATAGTATAGATGACGTCTATAGTATAGATGACGTCTATAGTATAGATGACGTCTATAGTATAGATGACGTCTATAGTATAGATGACGTCTATAGTATAGATGACGTCTAAAGTATAGATGACGTCTATATTATTGATGACGTCTATATTATAGATGACGTCTATAGTATAGATGACGTCTATAGTATAGATGACGTCTATAGTAGAGATGATGTCTATAGCATAGATGACGTCCATAGTATAGATGATATCTATAGTATAGATGACGTCTATAGTATAGATGACGTCTATAGTATAGATGACGTCTATAGTATAGATGACGTCTATAGTATAGATGACGTCTATAGTATAGATGACGTCTATAGTATAGATGACGTCTATAGTATAGATGACGTCTATAGTATAGATGATGTCTATAGTATAGATGACGTCTATAGTATAGATGACGTCTATAGTATAGATGACGTCTATAGTATAGATGACGTCTATAGTATAGATGACGTCTATAGTATAGATGACGTCTATATTATTGATGACGTCTATATTATTGATGACGTCTATATTATTGATGACGTCTATAGTATAGATGACGTCTATAGTATAGATGACGTCTATAGTATAGATGACGTCTATAGTATAGATGAGGTCTATAGTATAGATGACAGCGTCTATAGTATAGATGACGTCTATAGTATAGATGACGCCTATAGTATAGATGGCGTCTATAGTATAGATGACGTCTATAGTATAGATGACGTCTATAGTATAGATGACGTCTATAGTATAGATGAAGTCTATAGTATAGATGAGGTCTATAGTATAGATGACGTCTATAGTATAGATGACGTCTATAGTATAGATGAAGTCTATAGTATAAATGAAGTCTATAGTATAGATGACGTCTATAGCATAGATGAAGTCTATAGTATAGATGACGTCTATAGTATAGATGACGTCAAGAGTATAGATGACGTCTATAGTATAGATGACGACTATAGTATAGATGACGTCTATAGCATAGATGAAGTCTATAGTATAGATGATGTTTATAGTATAGATGGCGTCTATAGCATAGATGACGTCTATAGTATAGATGAAGTCTATAGTATAGATGACGTCTATGGTATAGATGACGTCTATAGTATAGATGACGTCTATAGTATAGATGATGTCTATAGTTTAGATGACGTCTATAGTATAGATGACGTCTATAGTATAGATAGTATAGATGACGTCTATAGTATATATGACGTCTATAGTATAGATGACGTCTATAGTATAGATGACGTCTATAGTATAGATGACGTCTATAGTATAGATGACGTCTATAGTATAGATGACGTCTATAGTATAGATGACGTCTATAGTATAGATGACGTCTATAGTATAGATGACGTCTATAGTATAGATGACGTCTATAGTATTGATGACGTCTATAGTATAGATGACGTCTTAAGTATAGATGAAGTCTATAGTATAGATGACGTCTATAGTATAGATTACGTCTACAGTATAGATGACGTCTATAGTACAGATGACGTCCATAGTATAGATGACAGCGTCTATAGTATAGATGACGTCTATAGTATAGATGAGGTCTATAGTATAGATGACAGCGTCTATAGTATAGATGACGTCTATAGTATAGATGACGCCTATAGTATAGATGGCGTCTATAGTATAGATGACGTCTATAGTATAGATGACGTCTATAGTATAGATGACATCTATACTATAGACGTCATCTATACTATAGACGTCTATAGTATAGATGAGGTCTATAGTATAGATGACGTCTATAGTATAGATGACGTCTATAGTATAGATGAAGTCTATAGTATAGATGAAGTCTATAGTATAGATGACGTCTATAGCATAGATGAAGTCTATAGTATAGATGATGTTTATAGTATAGATGGCGTCTATAGCATAGATGACGTCTATAGTATAGATGACGTCTATAGCATAGATGACGTCTATAGAATAGATGACGTCTATAGTATAGATGACGTTTATAATATTGATGACGTCTATAGTATTGATGATGTCTATAGTATTGATGACGTCAATAGTATAGATGACGTCTATAGTATAGATGACGCTTATAGTATAGACGACATCTATAGTATAGATGACATCTATAGTATAGACGACATCTATAGTATAGATGACGTCTATAGTATAGACGACATCTATAGTATAGATGACGTCTATAGTATAGACGACATCAATAGTATAGATGTCTAGTATAGATAGTATAGATGTATAGACGACATATATAGTATAGATGACGTTTATAGTAAAGACGACATCTATAGTATAGATGACGACTATAGAATAGATGACGTCTATAGTATAGACGACATCTATAGTATAGATGAGGACTATAGTATAGATGACTTCTATAGTAAAGATGACGTCTATAGTATAAATGACGTCTATAGTAAAGATGACGTCTAAAGTATAGATGACGTTTATAGTATTGATGACGTCTATAGTATTGATGACGTCTATAGCATAGATGACGTCTATAGTATAGATGACGTCTATAGTATAGATGACGTCTATAGTATAGATGACGTCTATAGTATAGATGACGTCTATAGTATAGATGACGTCTATAGTATGGATGACGTCTATAGTATAGATGACGTCTATAGTATAGATGACGTCTATAGTATAGATGACGTCTATAGTATAGATGACGTCTATAGTATAGATGACGTCTATAGTATAGATGACGTCTATAGTATAGATGACGTCTATAGTATAGATGACGTCTATAGTATAGATGACGTCTATAGTATAGATGACTATACGTCTATCTAGACTATAGACGTCATCTATACTATAGACGTCATCTATACTATAGACGTCATCTATACTATAGACGTCATCTATACTATAGACGTCATCTATTCTATAGACGTCATCTATACTACAGACGTCATCTATACTATTAAAGTCATCTATCCTGTAGACGTCATCTATACTATAGACGTCATCTTTACTATAGACGTCATCTATACTAAAGACGTCATCTATACTATAGACGTCATCTATACTATAGACCTCATCTATACTATAGACGTCATCTATACTATAGACGTCATCTATACTATAGACGTCATCTATACTATAGACCTCATCTATACTATAGACGTCATCTATACTATAGACGTCATCATCTATACTATGACGATGACTATATATATCATCTATCTATAGTATAGATGACGTCTATAGTATAGATGACGTCTATAGTATAGATGACGTCTATAGTATAGATGAGGTCTATAGTATAGATGACGTCTATAGTATAGATGACGTCTTTAGTATAGATGACGTCTATAGTAAAGATGACGTCTATAGTATAGATGACGTCTACAGGATAGATGACTTTAATAGTATAGATGACGTCTGTAGTATAGATGACGTCTATAGGATAGATGACGTCTATAGTATAGATGACGTCTATAGTATAGATGACGTCTATAGTATAGATGACGTCTATAGTATAGATGACGTCTATAGTATAGATGACGTCTATAGTATAGATGACGTCTATAGGATAGATGACTTTAATAGTATAGATGACGTCTGTAGTATAGATGACGTCTATAGTATAGATGACGTCTATAGTATAGATGACGTCTATAGTATAGATGACGTCTATAGTATAGATGACGTCTATAGTATAGATGACGTCTATAGTATAGATGACGTCTATAGTATAGATGACGTCTATAGTATAGATGACGTCTATAGTATAGATGACGTCTATAGTATAGATGACGTCTATAGTATAGATGACGTCTATAGTATAGATGACGTCTATAGTATAGATGACGTCTATAGTATAGATGACGTCTATAGGATAGATGACTTTAATAGTATAGATGACGTCTGTAGTATAGATGACGTCTATAGTATAGATGACGTCTATAGTATCGATGACGTCTATAGTATAGATGACGTCTATAGTATAGATGACGTCTATAGTATAGATGACGTCTATAGTATAGATGACGTCTATAGTATAGATGACGTCTATAGTATAGATGACGTCTATAGTATAGATGACGTCTATAGTATAGATGACGTCTATAGTATAGATGACGTCTATAGTATAAACGACGTCTATAGTATAGATGACGTCTATAGTTTAGATGACGTCTATAGTATAGATGACGTCTATAGTAGAGATGATGTCTATAGCATAGATGTCGTCCATAGTATAGATGACGTCTATAGTATAGATGACGTCTATAGTATAGATGACGTCTATAGGATAGATGACTTTAATAGTATAGATGACGTCTGTAGTATAGATGACGTCTATAGTATAGATGCCGTCTGTAGTATAGATGCCGTCTATAGTATAGATGACGTCTATAGTATAGATGACGTCTATAGTATAGATGACGTCTATAGTATAGATGACGTCTATAGTATAGATGACGTCTATAGTATAGATGACGTCTATAGTATAGATGACGTCTATAGTATAGATGACGTCTATAGGATAGATGACTTTAATAGTATAGATGACGTCTGTAGTATAGATGACGTCTATAGTATAGATGACGTCTATAGTATAGATGACGTCTATAGTATAAATGACGTCTATAGTATAGATGACGTCTATAGTATAGATGACGTCTATAGTATAGATGACGTCTATAGTATAAACGACGTCTATAGTATAGATGACGTCTATAGTTTAGATGACGTCTATAGTATAGATGACGTCTATAGTAGAGATGATGTCTATAGCATAGATGTCGTCAATAGTATAGATGACGTCTATAGTATAGATGACGTCTATAGTATAGATGACGTCTATAGTATAGATGACGTCTATAGTATAGATGACGTCTATAGTATAGATGACGTCTATAGTATAGATGACGTCTATAGGATAGATGACTTTAATAGTATAGATGACGTCTGTAGAATAGATGACGTCTATAGTATAGATGACGTCTATAGTATAGATGACGTCTATAGTATAGATGACGTCTATAGTATAGATGACGTCTATAGTATAGATGACGTCTATAGTATAGATGACGTCTATAGTATAGATGACGTCTATAGTATAGATGACGTCTATAGTATAGATGACGTCTATAGTATAGATGACGTCTATAGTATAGATGACGTCTATAGTATAGATGACGTCTATAGCATAGATGACGTCTATAGTATAGATGACGTCTATAGTATAAACGACGTCTATAGTATAAACGACGTCTATAGTATAGATGACGTCTATAGTATAAACGACATCTATAGTATAGATGACGTCTATAGTTTAGATGACGTCTATAGTATAGATGACGTCTATAGTAGAGATGATGTCAATAGCATAGATGTCGTCCATAGTATAGATGACGTCTATAGTATAGATGACGTGTATAGTACAGATGACGTTTATAGTATAGATGACGTCTATAGTATAGATGACGTCTATAGTATAGATGACGTCTATAGTATAGATGACGTCTATAGTATAGATGACGTCTATAGTATAGATGACGTCTATAGTATAGATGACGTCTATAGTATAGATGACGTCTATAGTATAGATGACGTCTATAGTATAGATGACGTCTATAGTATAGATGACGTCTATAGTATAGATAGTATAGATGACGTCTATAGTATAGATGACATCTATAGTATAGATGACATCTATAGTATAGATGACGTCTATAGTATAGATGACGTCTATAGTATAGATGACGTCTAAAGTATAGATGACGTCTATAGTATAGATGACGTCTATAGCATAGATGACGTCTATAGCATAGATGACGTCTATAGTATAGATGACGTCTATAGTATAGATGACGTCTATAGTATAGATGACGTCTATAGTATAGATGCCGTCTGTAGTATAGATGCCGTCTATAGTATAGACGACGTCTATAGTATAGATGACGTCTATAGTATAGATGACGTCTATAGTATAGATGACGTCTATAGTATAGATGACTTCTATAGTATAGATGACGTCTATAGTATAGATGACGTCTATAGTATAGATGACGTCTATAGTATAGATGACGTCTATAGTATAGATGACGTCTATAGTATAGATGACGTCTATAGTATAGATGACGTCTACAGCATAGATGACGTCTATGGTATAGATGACGTCTATAGTATAGATGACGTCTATAGTATAGATGACGTCTATAGTATAGATGATGTCTATAGTATAGATGACATCTATAGTATGGATGACGTCTATAGTATAGATGACGTCTATAGTATAGATAGTATAGATGATATCTATAGTATAGATGGCGTCTATAGTATATATGACGTCTATAGTATAGATGACGTCTATAGTATAGATGACGTCTATAGTATAGATGACGTCAATAGTATAGATGACGTCAATAGTATAGATGACGTCTATAGTATAGATGACGTCTATAGTATAGATGACGTCTATAGTATAGATGACGTCTATAGTATAGATGACGTCTATAGTATAGATGACGTCTATAGGATAGATGACGTCTATAGTATAGATGACGTCTATAGTATAGATGACGTCTATAGTATAGATGACGTCTATAGTATAGATGACGTCTATAGTATAGATGACGTCTATAGTATAGATGACGTCTATAGTATAGATGACGTTTATAGTATAGATGACGTCTATAGTATATATGCCGTCTATAGTATAGATGACGTCTATAGTATAGATGCCGTCTGTAGTATAGATGCCGTCTATAGTATAGATGACGTCTATAGTATAGATGACGTCTAAGGTATAGATGACGTCTATAGTATTGATGACGTCTATAATATAGATGACGTCTATAGTATATATGACGTCTATAGTATAGATGACGTCTACAGTATAGATGACGTTTATAGTATAGATGACGTCTATAGTTTTGATGACGTCTATAGTATAGATGACGTCTATAGTATAGATGACGTCTATAGTATAGATGACGTCTATAGTATAGATGACGTCTATAGTATAGATGACGTCTATGGTATAGATGACGTCTATAGAATGGATGACGTCTATAGTATAGATGACGTCTAAAGTATAGATGACGTCTATAGTATAGATGACGTCTATAGTATTGATGACGTCTATAGTATTGATGACGTCTATAGTATTGATGATGTCTATAGTATTGATGATGTCTATATTATTGATATGTCTATAGTATAGATGACGTCTATAGTATAGATGACGTCTATTGCATAGATGACGTCCATAGTATAGATCACGTCTATAGTATAGATGACGTCTATAGTAGAGATGATGTCTATAGCATAGATGACGTCCATAGTATAGATGATATCTATAGTATAGATGACGTCTATAGTATAGATGACGTCTATAGTATAGATGACGGGTATAGTATAGATGACGTCTATAGTATAGATGACGTCTATAGTATAGATGACGTCTATAGTATAGATGACGTCTATAGTATAGATGACGTCTATAGTATAGATGACGTCTATAGTATAGATGACGTCTATAGTATAGATGACGTCTATAGTATAGATGATGTCTATAGTATAGATGACGTCTATAGTATAGATGACGTCTATAGTATAGATGACATCTATAGTATAGATGACATCTATAGTATAGATGGCGTCTATAGTATAGATGACGTCTATAGTATAGATAGTATAGATGACGTCTATAGTATAGATGACATCTATAGTATAGATGGCGTCTATAGTATATATGACGCCTATAGTATAGTTGACGTCTATAGTATAGATGGCGTCCATAGTATAGATGATATCTATAGTATAGATGACGTCTATAGTATAGATGACGTCTATAGTATAGATGACGGGTATAGTATAGATGACGTCTATAGTAGAGATGATGTCTATAGCATAGATGACGTCCATAGTATAGATGATATCTATAGTATAGATGACGTCTATAGTATAGATGACGTCTATAGTATTGATGACGTCTATAGTATTGATGACGTCTATAGTATTGATGATGTCTATAGTATTGATGATGTCTATATTATTGATATGTCTATAGTATAGATGACGTCTATAGTATAGATGACGTCTATTGCATAGATGACGTCCATAGTATAGATCACGTCTATAGTATAGATGACGTCTATAGTAGAGATGATGTCTATAGCATAGATGACGTCCATAGTATAGATGATATCTATAGTATAGATGACGTCTATAGTATAGATGACGTCTATAGTATAGATGACGGGTATAGTATAGATGACGTCTATAGTATAGATGACGTCTATAGTATAGATGACGTCTATAGTATAGATGACGTCTATAGTATAGATGACGTCTATAGTATAGATGACGTCTATAGTATAGATGACGTCTATAGTATAGATGACGTCTATAGTATAGATGATGTCTATAGTATAGATGACGTCTATAGTATAGATGACGTCTATAGTATAGATGACATCTATAGTATAGATGACATCTATAGTATAGATGGCGTCTATAGTATAGATGACGTCTATAGTATAGATAGTATAGATGACGTCTATAGTATAGATGACATCTATAGTATAGATGGCGTCTATAGTATATATGACGCCTATAGTATAGTTGACGTCTATAGTATAGATGGCGTCCATAGTATAGATGATATCTATAGTATAGATGACGTCTATAGTATAGATGACGTCTATAGTATAGATGACGGGTATAGTATAGATGACGTCTATAGTATAGATGACATCTATAGTATAGATGGCGTCTATAGTATATATGACGCCTATAGTATAGTTGACGTCTATAGTATAGATGGCGTCCATAGTATAGATGATATCTATAGTATAGATGACGTCTATAGTATAGATGACGTCTATAGTATAGATGACGTCTATAGTATAGATGACATCTATAGTATAGATGGCGTCTATAGTATATATGACGCCTATAGTATAGTTGACGTCTATAGTATAGATGGCGTCCATAGTATAGATGATATCTATAGTATAGATGACGTCTATAGTATAGATGACGTCTATAGTATAGATGACGGGTATAGTATTGATGACGTCTATAGTATTGATGATGTCTATAGTATTGATGATGTCTATATTATTGATATGTCTATAGTATAGATGACGTCTATTGCATAGATGACGTCCATAGTATAGATCACGTCTATAGTATAGATGACGTCTATAGTAGAGATGATGTCTATAGCATAGATGACGTCCATAGTATAGATGATATCTATAGTATAGATGATATCTATAGTATAGATGACGTCTATAGTATAGATGACGTCTATAGTATAGATGACGGGTATAGTATAGATGACGTCTAAAGTATAGATGACGTCTATAGTATTGATGACGTCTATAATATAGATGACGTCTATAGTATATATGACGTCTATAGTATAGATGACGTCTACAGTATAGATGACGTTTATAGTATAGATGACGTCTTTAGTTTTGATGACGTCTATAGTATAGATGACGTCTATAGTATAGATGACGTCTATAGTATAGATGACGTCTATAGAATGGATGACGTCTATAGTATAGATGACGTCTAAAGTATAGATGACGTCTATAGTATAGATGACGTCTATAGTATTGATGACGTCTATAGTATTGATGACGTCTATAGTATTGATGATGTCTATAGTATTGATGATGTCTATATTATTGATATGTCTATAGTATAGATGACGTCTATAGTATAGATGACGTCTATTGCATAGATGACGTCCATAGTATAGATGACGTCTATAGTATAGATGACGTCTATAGTAGAGATGATGTCTATAGCATAGATGACGTCCATAGTATAGATGATATCTATAGTATAGATGACGTCTATAGTATAGATGACGTCTATAGTATAGATGACGTCTATAGTATAGATGACGTCTATAGTATAGATGACGTCTATAGTATAGATGACGTCTATAGTATAGATGACGTCTATAGTATAGATGACGTCTATAGTATAGATGACGTCTATAGTATAGATGACGTCTATAGTATAGATGACGTCTATAGTATAGATGACGTCTATGGTATAATTGACGTCTATAGTATAGACGATGTCTATATTATAGATGACGTCTATACTATAGATGACGTCTATAGTATAGATGACGTCTATATTATAGATGACGTCTATACTATAGATGACGTCTATAGTATAGATGACGTCTATAGTATAGATGACGTCTATAGTATAGATGACGTCTATAGTATAGATGACGTCTATAGTATAGATGACGTCTATAGTACAGATGACGTCCATAGTATAGATGACAGCGTCTATAGTATAGATGACGTCTATAGCATAGATGACGCCTATAGTATAGATGGCGTCTATAGTATAGATTACGTCTATAGTATAGATGACGTCTATAGTATAGATGAAGTCTATAGTATAGATGAAGTCTATAGTATAGATGAAGTCTATAGTATAGATGAAGTCTATAGTATAGATGACGTCTATAGTATAGATGACGTCTACAGTATAGATGACGTCTATGGTATAGATGACGTCTATATTAAAGATGACGTCTATAGTATAGATGACGTCTATAGTATAGATGACGTCTAAAGTATAGATGACGTCTATAGTATAGATGACGTCTATAGTATAGATGACAGCGTCTATAGTATAGATGACGTCTATAGCATAGATGACGCCTATAGTATAGATGGCGTCTATAGTATAGATGACGTCTATAGTATAGATGACGTCTATAGTATAGATGACGTCTATAGTATAGATGACGTCTATAGTATAGATGACGTCTATAGTATAGATGACGTCTATAGTATAGATGACGTCTATAGTATAGATGACGTCTATAGTATAGATGACGTCTATAGTATAGATGAAGTCTATAGTATAGATGAAGTCTATAGTATAGATGAAGTCTATAGTATAGATGACGTCTATAGTATAGATGAAGTCTATAGTATAGATGACGTCTATAGTATAGATGACGTCTACAGTATAGATGACGTCTATGGTATAGATGACGTCTATAGTATAGATGACGTCTATAGTATAGATGATGTCTATAGTATAGATGACGTCTATAGTATAGATAGTATAGATGACGTCTTTAGTATAGATGACATCTATAGTATAGATGGCGTCTATAGTAAATATGACGTCTATAGTATAGATGACGTCTATAGTATAGATGGCGTCTATAGTATATATGACGTCTATAGTATAGATGACGTCTATAGTATAGATGACGTCTATAGTATAGATGACGTCTATAGGATAGATGACGTCAACAGTATAGATGACGTCTATAGTATAGATGACGTCTATACTATAGATGACGTCTATAGTATAGATGACGTCTATAGTATAGATGACGTCTATAGTATATATGCCGTCTATAGTATAGATGATGTCTATAGTATAGATGCCGTCTATAGTATAGATGCCGTCTATAGTATAGATGATGTCTATAGTATAGATGCCGTCTATAGTATAGATGACGTCTATAATATAGATGACGTCTAAAGTATAGATGACGTCTATAGTATTGATGACGTCTATAATATAGATCACGTCTATAGTATAGATGACGTCTATAGTATAGATGACGTCTACAGTATAGATGACGTTTATAGTATAGATGACGTCTATAGTTTTGATGACGTCTATAGTATAGATGACGTCTATAGTATAGATGACGTCTATAGTATAGATGACGTCTATAGTATAGATGACGTCTATAGTATAGATGACGTCTATAGTATAGATGACGTCTATAGAATGGATGACGTCTATAGTATAGATGCCGTCTATAGTATAGATGCCGTCTATAGTATAGATGCCGTCTATAGTATAGATGACGTCTATAGAATGGATGACGTCTATAGTATAGATGACGTCTATAGTATAGATGACGTCTATGGTATAATTGACGTCTATAAAATAGATGATGTCTATAGTATAGATGACGTCTATAGTATAGATGACGTCTATAGTATAGATGACGTCTATATTATAGATGACGTCTATATTATAGATGACGTCTATATTATAGATGACGTCTATAGTATAGATGACGTCTAAAGTATAGATGACGTCTATAGTATAGATGACGTCTATAGTATTGATGACGTCTATAGTATTGATGACGTCTATAGTATTGATGATGTCTATAGTATTGATGATGTCTATATTATTGATATGTCTATAGTATAGATGACGTCTATAGTATAGATGACGTCTATTGCATAGATGACGTCCATAGTATAGATGACGTCTATAGTATAGATGACGTCTATAGTATAGATGACGTCTATAGTATAGATGACGTCTATAGTATAGATGACGTCTATAGTATAGATGACGTCTATAGTATAGATGACGTCTATAGTATAGATGACGTCTATAGTATAGATGACGTCTATAGTATAGATGACGTCTATAGTATAGACGACGTCTATAGTATAGATGACGTCTATAGTATAGATGACGTCTATAGTATAGATGACGTCTATAGTATAGATGACGTCTATAGTATAGATGACGTCTATGGTATAATTGACGTCTATAGTATAGACGATGTCTATAGTATAGATGACGTCTATAGTATAGATGACGTCTATAGTATTGATGACGTCTATAGTATAGATGACGTCTATAGTATAGATGACGTCTATATTATAGATTACGTCTATACTATAGATGACGTCTATAGTATAGATGACGTCTATATTATAGATGACGTCTATACTATAGATGACGTCTATAGTATAGATGACGTCTATAGTATAGATGACGTCTATAGTATAGATGACGTCTATAGTATAGATGACGTCTATAGTATAGATGACGTCTATAGTACAGATGACGTCCATAGTATAGATGACAGCGTCTATAGTATAGATGACGTCTATAGCATAGATGACGCCTATAGTATAGATGGCGTCTATAGTATAGATTACGTCTATAGTATAGATGACGTCTATAGTATAGATGAAGTCTATAGTATAGATGAAGTCTATAGTATAGATGAAGTCTATAGTATAGATGAAGTCTATAGTATAGATGACGTCTATAGTATAGATGACGTCTACAGTATAGATGACGTCTATGGTATAGATGACGTCTATATTATAGATGACGTCTATAGTATAGATGACGTCTATAGTATAGATGACGTCTAAAGTATAGATGACGTCTATAGTATAGATGACGTCTATAGTATAGATGACAGCGTCTATAGTATAGATGACGTCTATAGCATAGATGACGCCTATAGTATAGATGGCGTCTATAGTATAGATGACGTCTATAGTATAGATGACGTCTATAGTATAGATGACGTCTATAGTATAGATGACGTCTATAGTATAGATGACGTCTATAGTATAGATGACGTCTATAGTATAGATGACGTCTATATTATAGATGACGCCTATAGTATAGATGGCGTCTATAGTATAGATGACGTCTATAGTATAGATGACGTCTATAGTATAGATGACGTCTATAGTATAGATGACGTCTATAGTATAGATGACGTCTATAGTATAGATGACGTCTATAGTATAGATGACGTCTATAGCATAGATGACGTCTATATTATAGATGACGTCTATATTATAGATGACGTCTATATTATAGATGACGTCTATACTATAGATGACGTCTATAGTATAGATGACGTCTATATTATAGATGACGTCTATACTATAGATGACGTCTATAGTATAGATGACGTCTATAGTATAGATGACGTCTATAGTATAGATGACGTCTATAGTATAGATGACGTCTATGGTATAATTGACGTCTATAGTATAGACGATGTCTATAGTATAGATGACGTCTATAGTATAGATGACGTCTATAGTATTGATGACGTCTATAGTATAGATGACGTCTATAGTATAGATGACGTCTATATTATAGATGACGTCTATACTATAGATGACGTCTATAGTATAGATGACGTCTATATTATAGATGACGTCTATACTATAGATGACGTCTATAGTATAGATGACGTCTATAGTATAGATGACGTCTATAGTATAGATGACGTCTATAGTATAGATGACGTCTATAGTATAGATGACGTCTATAGTACAGATGACGTCCATAGTATAGATGACAGCGTCTATAGTATAGATGACGTCTATAGCATAGATGACGCCTATAGTATAGATGGCGTCTATAGTATAGATTACGTCTATAGTATAGATGACGTCTATAGTATAGATGAAGTCTATAGTATAGATTACGTCTATAGTATAGATGAAGTCTATAGTATAGATGAAGTCTATAGTATAGATGAAGTCTATAGTATAGATGACGTCTATAGTATAGATTACGTCTACAGTATAGATGACGTCTATAGTATAAATGACGTCTATAGTATAGATGACGTCTATAGTATAGATGACGTCTATAGTATAGATGACGTCTATAGTATAGATGACGTCTATAGTATAGATGACGTCTATAGTATAGATGACGTCTATAGTATAGATGACGTCTATAGTATAGATGAAGTCTATAGTATAGATGAAGTCTATAGTATAGATGAAGTCTATAGTATAGATGACGTCTATAGTATAGATGAAGTCTATAGTATAGATGACGTCTATAGTATAGATGACGTCGACAGTATAGATGACGTCTATGGTATAGATGACGTCTATAGTATAGATGACGTCTATAGTATAGATGATGTCTATAGTATAGATGACGTCTATAGTATAGATAGTATAGATGACGTCTATAGTATAGATGACATCTATAGTATAGATGGCGTCTATAGTAAATATGACGTCTATAGTATAGATGGCGTCTATAGTATATATGACGTCTATAGTATAGATGACGTCTATAGTATAGATGACGTCTATAGTATAGATGACGTCTATAGTATAGATGACGTCTATAGTATAGATGACGTCTATAGGATAGATGACGTCAATAGTATAGATGACGTCTATAGTATAGATGACGTCTATACTATAGATGACGTCTATAGTATAGATGACGTCTATAGTATAGATGACGTCTATAGTATATATGCCGTCTATAGTATAGATGATGTCTATAGTATAGATGCCGTCTATAGTATAGATGCCGTCTATAGTATAGATGCCGTCTATAGTATAGATGCCGTCTATAGTATAGATGACGTCTATAATATAGATGACGTCTAAAGTATAGATGACGTCTATAGTATTGATGACGTCTATAATATAGATGACGTCTATAATATAGATGACGTCTATAGTATAGATGACGTCTATAGTATAGATGACGTCTACAGTATAGATGACGTTTATAGTATAGATGACGTCTATAGTTTTGATGACGTCTATAGTATAGATGACGTCTATAGTATAGATGACATCTATAGTATAGATGACGTCTATAGTATAGATGACGTCTATAGAATGGATGACGTCTATAGTATAGATGCCGTCTATAGTATAGATGCCGTCTATAGTATAGATGCCGTCTACAGTATAGATGACGTCTATAGAATGGATGACGTCTATAGTATAGATGACGTCTATAGTATAGATGACGTCTATGGTATAATTGACGTCTATAAAATAGATGATGTCTATAGTATAGATGACGTCTATAGTATAGATGACGTCTATAGTATAGATGACGTCTATATTATAGATGACGTCTATATTATAGATGACGTCTATAGTGTAGATGACGTCTAAAGTATAGATGACGTCTATAGTATAGATGACGTCTATAGTATTGATGACGTCTATAGTATTGATGACGTCTATAGTATTGATGATGTCTATAGTATTGATGATGTCTATATTATTGATATGTCTATAGTATAGATGACGTCTATAGTATAGATGACGTCTATTGCATAGATGACGTCCATAGTATAGATGACGTCTATAGTATAGATGACGTCTATAGTAGAGATGATGTCTATAGCATAGATGACGTCCATAGTATAGATGATATCTATAGTATAGATGACGTCTATAGTATAGATGACGTCTATAGTATAGATGACGTCTATAGTATAGATGACGTCTATAGTATAGATGACGTCTATAGTATAGACGACGTCTATAGTATATATGACGTCTATAGTATAGATGACGTATATAGTATAGATGACGTCTATAGTATAGATGACGTCTATAGTATAGATGACGTCTATGGTATAATTGACGTCTATAGTATAGACGATGTCTATAGTATAGATGAAGTCTATAGTATAGATGAAGTCTATAGTATTGATGACGTCTATAGTATAGATGACGTCTATAGTATAGATGACGTCTATATTATAGATGACGTCTATACTATAGATGACGTCTATAGTATAGATGACGTCTATATTATAGATGACGTCTATAGTATAGATGACGTCTATAGTATATATGCCGTCTATAGTATAGATGATGTCTATAGTATAGATGCCGTCTATAGTATAGATGACGTCTATAGTATAGATGACGTCTAAAGTATAGATGACGTCTATAGTATAGATGACGTCTATAGTATAGATGACAGCGTCCATAGTATAGATGACGTCTATAGCATAGATGACGCCTATAGTATAGATGGCGTCTATAGTATAGATGACGTCTATAGTATAGTTGACGTCTATAGTATAGATGACGTCTATAGTATAGATGACGTCTATAGTATAGATGACGTCTATAGTATAGACGACGTCTATAGTATAGATGACGTCTATAGTATAGATGACGTCTATAGTATAGATGACGTCTATAGTATAGATGACGTCTATAGTATAGATGACGTCTATAGTATAGATGACGTCTATAGTATAGATGAAGTCTATAGTATAGATGAAGTCTATAGTATAGATGAAGTCTATAGTATAGATGACGTCTATAGTATAGATGAAGTCTATAGTATAGATGACGTCTATATTATAGATGACGTCTATAGTATAGATGACGTCTATAGTATAGATGACGTCTATAGTATAGATGACGTCTATAGTATAGATGACGTCTATAGTATAGATGACGTCTATAGGATAGATGACGTCAATAGTATAGATGACGTCTATAGTATAGATGACGTCTATACTATAGATGACGTCTATAGTATAGATGACGTCTATAGTATAGATGACGTCTATAGTATATATGCCGTCTATAGTATAGATGATGTCTATAGTATAGATGCCGTCTATAGTATAGATGCCGTCTATAGTATAGATGCCGTCTATAGTATAGATGCCGTCTATAGTATAGATGACGTCTATAATATAGATGACGTCTAAAGTATAGATGACGTCTATAGTATTGATGACGTCTATAATATAGATGACGTCTATAATATAGATGACGTCTATAGTATAGATGACGTCTATAGTATAGATGACGTCTATAGTATAGATGACGTTTATAGTATAGATGACGTCTATAGTTTTGATGACGTCTATAGTATAGATGACGTCTATAGTATAGATGACGTCTATAGTATAGATGACGTCTATAGTATAGATGACGTCTATAGTATAGATGACGTCTATAGTATAGATGACGTCTATAGTATAGATGACGTCTATAGAATGGATGACGTCTATAGTATAGATGCCGTCTATAGTATAGATGCCGTCTATAGTATAGATGCCGTCTACAGTATAGATGACGTCTATAGAATGGATGACGTCTATAGTATAGATGACGTCTATAGTATAGATGACGTCTATAGTATAGATGACGTCTATGGTATAATTGACGTCTATAAAATAGATGATGTCTATAGTATAGATGACGTCTATAGTATAGATGACGTCTATAGTATAGATGACGTCTATATTATAGATGACGTCTATATTATAGCTGACGTCTATAGTGTAGATGACGTCTTAAGTATAGATGACGTCTATAGTATAGATGACGTCTATAGTATTGATGACGTCTATAGTATTGATGACGTCTATAGTATTGATGATGTCTATAGTATTGATGATGTCTATATTATTGATATGTCTATAGTATAGATGACGTCTATAGTATAGATGACGTCTATTGCATAGATGACGTCCATAGTATAGATGACGTCTATAGTATAGATGACGTCTATAGTAGAGATGATGTCTATAGCATAGATGACGTCCATAGTATAGATGATATCTATAGTATAGATGACGTCTATAGTATAGATGACGTCTATAGTATAGATGACGTCTATAGTATAGATGACGTCTATAGTATAGATGACGTCTATAGTATAGATGACGTCTATAGTATAGATGACGTCTATAGTATAGATGACGTCTATAGTATAGATGACGTCTATAGTATAGACGACGTCTATAGTATATATGACGTCTATAGTATAGATGACGTCTATAGTATAGATGACGTCTATGGTATAATTGACGTCTATAGTATAGACGATGTCTATAGTATAGATGACGTCTATAGTATAGATGACGTCTATAGTATTGATGACGTCTATAGTATAGATGACGTCTATAGTATAGATGACGTCTATATTATAGATGACGTCTATACTATAGATGACGTCTATAGTATAGATGACGTCTATATTATAGATGACGTCTATAGTATAGATGACGTCTATAGTATATATGCCGTCTATAGTATAGATGATGTCTATAGTATAGATGCCGTCTATAGTATAGATGACGTCTATAGTATAGATGACGTCTAAAGTATAGATGACGTCTATAGTATAGATGACGTCTATAGTATAGATGACAGCGTCTATAGTATAGATGACGTCTATAGCATAGATGACGCCTATAGTATAGATGGCGTCTATAGTATAGATGACGTCTATAGTATAGATGACGTCTATAGTATAGATGACGTCTATAGTATAGATGACGTCTATAGTATAGATGACGTCTATAGTATAGATGACGTCTATAGTATAGATGACGTCTATAGTATAGATGACGTCTATAGTATAGATGACGTCTATAGTATAGATGACGTCTATAGTATAGATGACGTCTATAGTATAGATGACGTCTATAGTATAGATGAAGTCTATAGTATAGATGAAGTCTATAGTATAGATGAAGTCTATAGTATAGATGACGTCTATAGTATAGATGAAGTCTATAGTATAGATGACGTCTATATTATAGATGACGTCTATAGTATAGATGACGTCTATAGTATAGATGACGTCTAAAGTATAGATGACGTCTATAGTATAGATGACGTCTATAGTATAGATGACAGCGTCTATAGTATAGATGACGTCTATAGCATAGATGACGCCTATAGTATAGATGGCGTCTATAGTATAGATGACGTCTATAGTATAGATGACGTCTATAGTATAGATGACGTCTATAGTATAGATGACGTCTATAGTATAGATGACGTCTATAGTATAGATGACGTCTATAGTATAGATGACGTCTATAGTATAGATGACGTCTATAGTATAGATGACGTCTATAGTATAGATGACGTCTATAGTATAGATGACGTCTATAGTATAGATGACGTCTATAGTATAGATGACGTCTATAGTATAGATGACGTCTATAGTATAGATGAAGTCTATAGTATAGATGAAGTCTATAGTATAGATGAAGTCTATAGTATAGATGACGTCTATAGTATAGATGAAGTCTATAGTATAGATGACGTCTATAGTATAGATGACGTCTACAGTATAGATGACGTCTATGGTATAGATGACGTCTATAGTATAGATGACGTCTATAGTATAGATGATGTCTATAGTATAGATGACGTCTATAGTATAGATAGTATAGATGACGTCTATAGTATAGATGACAACTATAGTATAGATGGCGTCTATAGTAAATATGACGTCTATAGTATAGATGGCGTCTATAGTATATATGACGTCTATAGTATAGATGACGTCTATAGTATAGATGACGTCTATAGTATAGATGACGTCTATAGTATAGATGACGTCTATAGTATAGATGACGTCTATAGGATAGATGACGTCAATAGTATAGATGACGTCTATAGTATAGATGAAGTCTATAGTATAGATGACGTCTATAGTATATATGCCGTCTATAGTATAGATGATGTCTATAGTATAGATGCCGTCTATAGTATAGATGCCGTCTATAGTATAGATGCCGTCTATAGTATAGATGCCGTCTATAGTATAGATGACGTCTATAATATAGATGACGTCTAAAGTATAGATGACGTCTATAGTATTGATGACGTCTATAATATAGATGACGTCTATAGTATAGATGACGTCTATAGTATAGATGACGTCTACAGTATAGATGACGTTTATAGTATAGATGACGTCTATAGTTTTGATGACGTCTATAGTATAGATGACGTCTATAGTATAGATGACGTCTATAGTATAGATGACGTCT
Organism: Neoascia interrupta; assembly: GCA_947623515.1. Classification (NCBI taxonomy): domain Eukaryota; kingdom Metazoa; phylum Arthropoda; class Insecta; order Diptera; family Syrphidae; genus Neoascia; species Neoascia interrupta. The sequence goes on from CANQKQ010000033.1 coordinate 928,357, forward strand.
ATAGTATAGATGACGTCTATAGTATAGATGACGTCTATAGTATAGATGACGTCTATAGAATGGATGACGTCTATAGTATAGATGCCGTCTATAGTATAGATGCCGTCTATAGTATAGATGCCGTCTATAGTATAGATGACGTCTATAGAATGGATGACGTCTATAGTATAGATGACGTCTATAGTATAGGTGACGTCTATGGTATAATTGACGTCTATAAAATAGATGATGTCTATAGTATAGATGACGTCTATAGTATAGATGACGTCTATAGTATAGATGACGTCTATATTATAGATGACGTCTATATTATAGATGACGTCTATATTATAGATGACGTCTATAGTATAGATGACGTCTAAAGTATAGATGACGTCTATAGTATAGATGACGTCTATAGTATTGATGACGTCTATAGTATTGATGACGTCTATAGTATTGATGATGTCTATAGTATTGATGATGTCTATATTATTGATATGTCTATAGTATAGATGACGTCTATAGTATAGATGACGTCTATTGCATAGATGACGTCCATAGTATAGATGACGTCTATAGTATAGATGACGTCTATAGTAGAGATGATGTCTATAGCATAGATGACGTCCATAGTATAGATGATATCTATAGTATAGATGACGTCTATAGTATAGATGACGTCTATAGTATAGATGACGTCTATAGTATAGATGACGTCTATAGAATAGATGACGTCTATAGTATAGATGACGTCTATAGTATAGATGACGTCTATAGTATAGATGACGTCTATAGTATAGACGACGTCTATAGTATATATGACGTCTATAGTATAGATGACGTCTATAGTATAGATGACGTCTATAGTATAGATGACGTCTATAGTATAGATGACGTCTATGGTATAATTGACGTCTATAGTATAGACGATGTCTATAGTATAGATGACGTCTATAGTATAGATGACGTCTATAGTATTGATGACGTCTATAGTATAGATGACGTCTATAGTATAGATGACGTCTATATTATAGATGACGTCTATACTATAGATGACGTCTATAGTATAGATGACGTCTATATTATAGATGACGTCTATACTATAGATGACGTCTATAGTATAGATGACGACTATAGTATAGATGAAGTCTATAGTATAGATGAAGTCTATAGTATAGATGAAGTCTATAGTATAGATGAAGTCTATAGTATAGATGAAGTCTATAGTATAGATGACGTCTATAGTATAGATGACGTCTATAGTATAGATGACGTCTATAGTATAGATGACGTCTATAGTATAGATGACGTCTATAGTATAGATGACGTCTATAGTATAGATGACGTCTATAGTATAGATGACGTCTATAGTATAGATGAAGTCTATAGTATAGATGAAGTCTATAGTATAGATGAAGTCTATAGTATAGATGACGTCTATAGTATAGATGAAGTCTATAGTATAGATGACGTCTATAGTATAGATGACGTATACAGTATAGATGACGTCTATGGTATAGATGACGTCTATAGTATAGATGACGTCTATGGTATAGATGACGTCTATATTATAGATGACGTCTATAGTATAGATGACGTCTATAGTATAGATGACGTCTAAAGTATAGATGACGTCTATAGTATAGATGACGTCTATAGTATAGATGACAGCGTCTATAGTATAGATGACGTCTATAGCATAGATGACGCCTAAAGTATAGATGGCGTCTATAGTATAGATTACGTCTATAGTATAGATGACGACTATAGTATAGATGAAGTCTATAGTATAGATGAAGTCTATAGTATAGATGAAGTCTATAGTATAGATGAAGTCTATAGTATAGATGACGTCTATAGTATAGATGACGTCTACAGTATAGATGACGTCTATGGTATAGATGACGTCTATATTATAGATGACGTCTATAGTATAGATGACGTCTATAGTATAGATGACGTCTAAAGTATAGATGACGTCTATAGTATAGATGACGTCTATAGTATAGATGACAGCGTCTATAGTATAGATGACGTCTATAGCATAGATGACGCCTATACTATAGATGGCGTCTATAGTATAGATGACGTCTATAGTATAGATGACGTCTATAGTATAGATGACGTCTATAGTATAGATGACGTCTATAGTATAGATGACGTCTATAGTATAGATGACGTCTATAGTATAGATGACGTCTATAGTATAGATGACGTCTATAGTATAGATGAAGTCTATAGTATAGATGAAGTCTATAGTATAGATGAAGTCTATAGTATAGATGACGTCTATAGTATAGATGAAGTCTATAGTATAGATGACGTCTATAGTATATATGCCGTCTATAGTATAGATGACGTCTATAGTATAGATGACGTCTATAGTATAGATGACGTCTATAGTATAGATGACGTCTATAGTATAGATGACGTCTATAGTATAGATGACGTCTATAGTATAGATGAAGTCTATAGTATAGATGAAGTCTATAGTATAGATGAAGTCTATAGTATAGATGACGTCTATAGTATAGATGAAGTCTATAGTATAGATGACGTCTATAGTATATATGCCGTCTATAGTATAGATGACGTCTATAGTATAGATGACGTCTATAGTATAGATGACGTCTATAGTATAGATGACGTCTATAGTATAGATGACGTCTATAGTATAGATGACGTCTATAGTATAGATGACGTCTATAGTATAGATGACGTCTATAGTATAGATGAAGTCTATAGTATAGATGAAGTCTATAGTATAGATGAAGTCTATAGTATAGATGACGTCTATAGTATAGATGAAGTCTATAGTATAGATGACGTCTATAGTATAGATGACGTCTACAGTATAGATGACGTCTATGGTATAGATGACGTCTATAGTATAGATGACGTCTATAGTATAGATGACGTCTATAATATAGATGACGTCTAAAGTATAGATGACGTCTATAGTATTGATGACGTCTATAATATAGATGACGTCTATAGTATAGATGACGTCTATAGTATAGATGACGTCTATAGGATAGATGACGTCAATAGTATAGATGACGTCTATAGTATAGATGACGTCTATACTATAGATGACGTCTATAGTATAGATGACGTCTATAGTATAGATGACGTCTATAGTATAGATGCCGTCTATAGTATAGATGCCGTCTATAGTATAGATGACGTCTATAATATAGATGACGTCTAAAGTATAGATGACGTCTATAGTATTGATGACGTCTATAATATAGATGACGTCTATAGTATAGATGACGTCTATAGTATAGATGACGTCTACAGTATAGATGACGTTTATAGTATAGATGACGTCTATAGTTTTGATGACGTCTATAGTATAGATGACGTCTATACTATAGATGACGTCTATAGTATAGATGACGTCTATAGTATAGATGACGTCTATAGTATAGATGCCGTCTATAGTATAGATGCCGTCTATAGTATAGATGACGTCTATAATATAGATGACGTCTATAGGATAGATGACGTCAATAGTATAGATGACGTCTATAGTATAGATGACGTCTATACTATAGATGACGTCTATAGTATAGATGACGTCTATACTATAGATGACGTCTATAGTATAGATGACGTCTATAGTATAGATGACGTCTATAGTATAGATGACATCTATAGTATAGATGGCGTCTATAGTAAATATGGCGTCTATAGTATAGATGACGTCTATAGTATAGATGGCGTCTATAGTATATATGACGTCTATAGTATAGATGACGTCTATAGTATAGATGACGTCTATAGTATAGATGACGTCAATAGTATAGATGACGTCTATAGGATAGATGACGTCAATAGTATAGATGACGTCTATAGTATAGATGACGTCTATACTATAGATGACGTCTATAGTATAGATGACGTCTATACTATAGATGACGTCTATAGTATAGATGACGTCTATAGTATAGATGACATCTATAGTATAGATGGCGTCTATAGTAAATATGGCGTCTATAGTATAGATGACGTCTATAGTATAGATGAAGTCTATAGTATAGATGAAGTCTATAGTATAGATGAAGTCTATAGTATAGATGACGTCTATAGTATAGATGAAGTCTATAGTATAGATGACGTCTATAGTATATATGCCGTCTATAGTATAGATGACGTCTATAGTATAGATGACGTCTATAGTATAGATGACGTCTATAGTATAGATGACGTCTATAGTATAGATGACGTCTATAGTATAGATGACGTCTATAGTATAGATGAAGTCTATAGTATAGATGAAGTCTATAGTATAGATGAAGTCTATAGTATAGATGAAGTCTATAGTATAGATGACGTCTATAGTATAGATGAAGTCTATAGTATAGATGACGTCTATAGTATAGATGACGTCTACAGTATAGATGACGTCTATGGTATAGATGACGTCTATAGTATAGATGACGTCTATAGTATAGATGATGTCTATAGTATAGATGACGTCTATAGTATAGATGACGTCTATACTATAGATGACGTCTATAGTATAGATGACGTCTATAGTATAGATGACGTCTATAGTATAGATGCCGTCTATAGTATAGATGCCGTCTATAGTATAGATGCCGTCTATAGTATAGATGACGTCTATAATATAGATGACGTCTAAAGTATAGATGACGTCTATAGTATTGATGACGTCTATAATATAGATGACGTCTATAGTATAGATGACGTCTATAGTATAGATGACGTCTATAGGATAGATGACGTCAATAGTATAGATGACGTCTATAGTATAGATGACGTCTATACTATAGATGACGTCTATAGTATAGATGACGTCTATAGTATAGATGACGTCTATAGTATAGATGACGTCTATAGTATAGATGCCGTCTATAGTATAGATGCCGTCTATAGTATAGATGACGTCTATAATATAGATGACGTCTAAAGTATAGATGACGTCTATAGTATTGATGACGTCTATAATATAGATGACGTCTATAGTATAGATGACGTCTATAGTATAGATGACGTCTACAGTATAGATGACGTTTATAGTATAGATGACGTCTATAGTTTTGATGACGTCTATAGTATAGATGACGTCTATACTATAGATGACGTCTATAGTATAGATGACGTCTATAGTATAGATGACGTCTATAGTATAGATGCCGTCTATAGTATAGATGCCGTCTATAGTATAGATGACGTCTATAATATAGATGACGTCTATAGGATAGATGACGTCAATAGTATAGATGACGTCTATAGTATAGATGACGTCTATACTATAGATGACGTCTATAGTATAGATGACGTCTATACTATAGATGACGTCTATAGTATAGATGACGTCTATAGTATAGATGACGTCTATAGTATAGATGACATCTATAGTATAGATGGCGTCTATAGTAAATATGGCGTCTATAGTATAGATGACGTCTATAGTATAGATGGCGTCTATAGTATATATGACGTCTATAGTATAGATGACGTCTACAGTATAGATGACGTCTATAATATAGATGACGTCTAAAGTATAGATGACGTCTATAGTATTGATGACGTCTATAATATAGATGACGTCTATAGTATAGATGACGTCTATAGTATAGATGACGTCTACAGTATAGATGACGTTTATAGTATAGATGACGTCTATAGTTTTGATGACGTCTATAGTATAGATGACGTCTATACTATAGATGACGTCTATAGTATAGATGACGTCTATAGTATAGATGACGTCTATAGTATAGATGACATCTATAGTATAGATGGCGTCTATAGTATAGATGACGTCTATAGTATAGATGACGTCTATAGTATAGATGACGTCTATAGGATAGATGACGTCAATAGTATAGATGACGTCTATAGTATAGATGACGTCTATACTATAGATGACGTCTATAGTATAGATGACGTCTATAGTATAGATGACGTCTATAGTATAGATGACGTCTATAGTATAGATGCCGTCTATAGTATAGATGCCGTCTATAGTATAGATGACGTCTATAATATAGATGACGTCTAAAGTATAGATGACGTCTATAGTATTGATGACGTCTATAATATAGATGACGTCTATAGTATAGATGACGTCTATAGTATAGATGACGTCTACAGTATAGATGACGTTTATAGTATAGATGACGTCTATAGTTTTGATGACGTCTATAGTATAGATGACGTCTATAGTATAGATGACGTCTATAGTATAGATGACGTCTATAGTATAGATGACGTCTATAGTATAGATGACGTCTATAGTATAGATGACGTCTATAGTATAGATGACGTCTATAGAATGGATGACGTCTATAGTATAGATGACGTCTATAGTATAGATGACGTCTATAGTATAGATGACGTCTATATTATAGATGACGTCTATATTATAGATGACGTCTATAGTATAGATGACATCTATAGTATAGATGACTATATATCTATATTATAGATGACGTCTATAGTATAGATGACGTCTATAGTATAGATGACGTCTATAGTATAGATGACGTCTATGGTATAGATGACGTCTATAGTATAGATGACGTCTATAGTATAGATGACGTCTATTGCATAGATGACGTCCATAGTATAGATGACGTCTATAGTATAGATGACGTCTTTAGTAGAGATGATGTCTATAGCATAGATGACGTCCATAGTATAGATGATATCTATAGTATAGATGACGTCTATAGTATAGATGACGTCTTTAGTATAGATGACGTCTATAGTATAGATGACGTCTATAGTATAGATGACGTCTATAGTATAGATGACGTCGATAGTATAGATGACGTCTATAGTATAGATGACGTCTATGGTATAGATGACATCTATAGTATAGATGACGTCTATAGTATAGATGACGTCTATTGCATAGATGACGTCCATAGTATAGATGACGTCTATAGTATAGATGACGTCTTTAGTAGAGATGATGTCTATAGCATAGATGACGTCCATAGTATAGATGATATCTATAGTATAGATGACGTCTATAGTATAGATGACGTCTTTAGTATAGATGACGTCTATAGTATAGATGACGTCTATAGTATAGATGACGTCTATAGTATAGATGACGTCTATAGTATAGATGACGTCTATAGTATAGATGACGTCTATAGTACAGATGACGTCCATAGTATAGATGACAGCGTCTATAGTATAGATGACGTCTATAGCATAGATGACGCCTATAGTATAGATGGCGTCTATAGTATAGATTACGTCTATAGTATAGATGACGACTATAGTATAGATGAAGTCTATAGTATAGATGAAGTCTATAGTATAGATGAAGTCTATAGTATAGATGAAGTCTATAGTATAGATGACGTCTATAGTATAGATGACGTCTACAGTATAGATGACGTCTATGGTATAGATGACGTCTATAGTATAGATGACTTCTATAGTATAGATGACGTCTAAAGTATAGATGACGTCTATAGTATAGATGACGTCTATAGTATAGATGACAGCGTCTATAGTATAGATGACGTCTATAGCATAGATGACGCCTATAGTATAGATGGCGTCTATAGTATAGATGACGTCTATAGTATAGATGACGTCTATAGTATAGATGACGTCTATAGTATAGATGACGTCTATAGTATAGATGACGTCTATAGTATAGATGACGTCTATAGTATAGATGACGTCTATAGTATAGATGACGTCTATAGTATAGATGACGTCTATAGTATAGATGACGTCTATAGTATAGATGAAGTCTATAGTATAGATGAAGTCTATAGTATAGATGAAGTCTATAGTATAGATGACGTCTATAGTATAGATGAAGTCTATAGTATAGATGACGTCTATAGTATAGATGACGTCTACAGTATAGATGACGTCTATGGTATAGATGACGTCTATAGTATAGATGACGTCTATAGTATAGATGATGTCTATAGTATAGATGACGTCTATAGTATAGATAGTATAGATGACGTCTATAGTATAGATGACATCTATAGTATAGATGGCGTCTATAGTAAATATGGCGTCTATAGTATAGATGACGTCTATAGTATAGATGGCGTCTATAGTATATATGACGTCTATAGTATAGATGACGTCTATAGTATAGATGACGTCTATAGTATAGATGACGTCTATAGTATAGATGACGTCTATAGTATAGATGACGTCTATAGTATAGATGACGTCTATAGGATAGATGACGTCAATAGTATAGATGACGTCTATAGTATAGATGACGTCTATACTATAGATGACGTTTATAGTATAGATGACGTCTATAGTATAGATGACGTCTATAGTATAGATGCCGTCTATAGTATAGATGCCGTCTATAGTATAGATGACGTCTAAAGTATAGATGACGTCTATAGTATTGATGACGTCTATAATATAGATGACGTCTATAGTATAGATGACGTCTATAGTATAGATGACGTCTACAGTATAGATGACGTTTATAGTATAGATGACGTCTATAGTTTTGATGACGTCTATAGTATAGATGACGTCTATAGTATAGATGACGTCTATAGTATAGATGACGTCTATAGTATAGATGACGTCTATAGTATAGATGACGTCTATAGTATAGATGACGTCTATAGAATGGATGACGTCTATAGTATAGATGACGTCTATAGTATAGATGACGTCTATGGTATAATTGACGTCTATAAAATAGATGATGTCTATAGTATAGATGACGTCTATAGTATAGATGACGTCTATAGTATAGATGACGTCTATATTATAGATGACGTCTATATTATAGATGACGTCTATAGTATAGATGACATCTATAGTATAGATGACTATATATCTATATTATAGATGACGTCTATAGTATAGATGACGTCTATAGTATAGATGACGTCTATAGTATAGATGACGTCTATGGTATAGATGACGTCTATAGTATAGATGACGTCTATAGTATAGATGACGTCTATTGCATAGATGACGTCCATAGTATAGATGACGTCTATAGTATAGATGACGTCTTTAGTAGAGATGATGTCTATAGCATAGATGACGTCCATAGTATAGATGATATCTATAGTATAGATGACGTCTATAGTATAGATGACGTCTTTAGTATAGATGACGTCTATAGTATAGATGACGTCTATAGTATAGATGACGTCTATAGTATAGATGACGTCGATAGTATAGATGACGTCTATAGTATAGATGACGTCTATAGTATAGATGACGTCTATGGTATAATTGACGTCTATAAAATAGATGATGTCTATAGTATAGATGACGTCTATAGTATAGATGACGTCTATAGTATAGATGACGTCTATAGTATAGATGACGTCTATAGTATAGATGACGTCTATATTATAGATGACGTCTATATTATAGATGACGTCTATAGTATAGATGACATCTATAGTATAGATGACTATATATCTATATTATAGATGACGTCTATAGTATAGATGACGTCTATAGTATTGATGACGTCTACAGTATTGATGACGTCTATAGTATTGATGATGTCTATAGTATTGATGATGTCTATATTATTGATATGTCTATAGTATAGATGACGTCTATAGTATAGATGACGTCTATTGCATAGATGACGTCCATAGTATAGATGACGTCTATAGTATAGATGACGTCTTTAGTAGAGATGATGTCTATAGCATAGATGACGTCCATAGTATAGATGATATCTATAGTATAGATGACGTCTATAGTATAGATGACGTCTTTAGTATAGATGACGTCTATAGTATAGATGACGTCTATAGTATAGATGATGTCTGTAGTATAGATGACGTCTACAGTATAGATGACGTCTATAGTATAGATGACGTCTATAGTATAGATGACGTCTATAGTATAGATGACGTCTATGGTATAATTGACGTCTATAAAATAGATGATGTCTATAGTATAGATGACGTCTATAGTATAGATGACGTCTATAGTATAGATGACGTCTATAGTATAGATGACGTCTATATTATAGATGACGTCTATATTATAGATGACGTCTATAGTATAGATGACATCTATAGTATAGATGACTATATATCTATATTATAGATGACGTCTATAGTATAGATGACGTCTATAGTATAGATGACGTCTATAGTATAGATGACGTCTATAGTATAGATGACGTCTATAGTATAGATGACGTCTATAGTATAGATGACGTCTATAGTATAGATGACGTCTATAGTATAGATGACGTCTATAGTATAGATGACGTCTATAGTATAGATGACGTCTATAGTATAGATGACGTCTATAGTATAGATGACGTCTATAGTATAGATGACGTCTATAGTATAGATGACGTCTATAGTATAGATGACGTCTATAGTATAGATGACGTCTATAGAATAGATGACGTCTATAGTATAGATGACGTCTATAGTATAGATGACGTCTATAGTATAGATGACGTCTATAGTATAGACGACGTCTATAGTATAGATGACGTCTATAGTATAGATGACGTCTATAGTATAGATGACGTCTATAGTACAGATGACGTCTATAGTATAGATGACAGCGTCTATAGTATAGATGACGTCTATAGCATAGATGACGCCTATAGTATAGATGGCGTCTATAGTATAGATGACGTCTATAGTATAGATGACGTCTATAGTATAGATGACGTCTATAGTATAGATGAAGTCTATAGTGTAGATAAAGTCTATAGTATAGATGACGTCTATAGCATAGATGACGTCTATAGTAAAGATGACGTCTATAGCATAGATGACGTCTATAGTATAGATGACGTCTATAGCATAGATGACATCTATAGAATAGATGACGTCTATAGTATAGATGACGTTTATAATATTGATGACGTCTATAGTATTGATGATGATGTCTACAGTATTGATGACGTCAATAGTATAGATGACGTCTATAGTATAGATGTCGTCTATAGTATAGATGACGTCTTTAGTATAGACGACATCTATAGTATAGATGACGTCTATAGTATAGATGACGTCTATAGTATATACATCAATACTATAAACGTCATCATAAACGTCATACTATAGACGTCATAATATAGATGATGACGTCTATAGTATAGATGACGTCTATAGTATAGATGACGTCTATAGTATAGATGACGTCTATAGTATAGATGACGTCTATAGTATAGATGACCTCTACAGTATAGATGACGTCTATAGTATAGATGACGTCTATAGCATAGATGACGTCTATAGGATAGATGACTTTAATAGTATAGATGACGTCTTTAGTATAGATGACGTCTATAGTATAGATGACGTCTATAGTATAGATGACGTCTATAGTACAGATGACGTCTATAGTATAGATGACGTCTATAGTATAGATGACGTCTATAGTATAGATGACCTCTACAGTATAGATGACGTCTATAGTATAGATGACGTCTATAGCATAGATGACGTCTATAGGATAGATGACTTTAATAGTATAGATGACGTCTTTAGTATAGATGACGTCTTTAGTATAGATGACGTCTATAGTATAGATGACGTCTATAGTATAGATGACGTCTATAGTACAGATGACGTCTATAGTATAGATGACGTCTATAGCATAGATGACGTCTATAGTATAGATGACGTCTATAGCATAGATGACGTCTATAGTATAGATGACGTCTATAGCATAGATGACATCTATAGAATAGATGACGTCTATAGTATAGATGACGTTTATAATATTGATGACGTCTATAGTATTGATGATGATGTCTATAGTATTGATGACGTCAATAGTATAGATGACGTCTATAGTATAGATGTCGTCTATAGTATAGATGACGTCTTTAGTATAGACGACATCTATAGTATAGATGACGTCTATAGTATAGATGACGTCTATAGTATATACATCAATACTATAAACGTCATCATAAACGTCATACTATAGACGTCATAATATAGATGATGACGTCTATAGTATAGATGACGTCTATAGTATAGATGACGTCTATAGTATAGATGACGTCTATAGTATAGATGACGTCTATAGTATAGATGACGTCTATAGTATAGATGACCTCTACAGTATAGATGACGTCTATAGTATAGATGACGTCTATAGCATAGATGACGTCTATAGGATAGATGACTTTAATAGTATAGATGACGTCTTTAGTATAGATGACGTCTATAGTATAGATGACGTCTATAGTATAGATGACGTCTATAGTATAGATGACTTCTATAGTATAGATGACGTCTATAGTATAGATGACGTCTATAGCATAGATGACGTCCATAGTATAGCTGACGTCCATAGTATAGAAGACGTCCATAGTATAGATGACGTCTATAGTATAGATGACGTCTATAGTATAGATGACGTCTATAGTATAGATGACGTCCATAGTATAGATGACGTCTATATATAGATGACGTCTATAGTAAAGATGACGTCTATAGTATAGATGACGTCTATAGTATAGATGACGTCTATAGTATAGATGACGTCTATAGTATAGATGACGTCTATAGTATAAATGACGTGTCTATAGTATAGATGACGTCTATAGTATAGATGACGTCTATAGTATAGATGACGTCTATAGTAGAGATGATGTCTATAGCATAGATGACGTCCATAGTATAGATGACGTCTATAGTATAGATGACGTCTATAGTATATTTGACGTCTATAGTATAGATGACGTCTATAGTATAGATGACGTCTATAGTATAGATGACGTCTATAGTATAGATGACGTCTATAGTATAGATGACGTCTATATTATAGATGACGTCTATAGTATAGATAACGTCTATATTATAGATGACGTCTATGGTATAGATGACGTCTATAGTATAGATGACGTCTATAGTATAGATGATGTCTATAGTATCACGGTTTAGATGACGTCTATAGTTTAGATGACGTCTATAGTATAGATGACGTCTATAGTATAGATGATGTCTATAGTATCACGGTTTAGATGACGTCTATAGTAGAGATGATGTCTATAGCATAGATGACGTCCATAGTATAGATGACGTCTATAGTATATTTGACGTCTATAGTATAGATGACGTCTATAGTATAGATGACGTCTATAGTATAGATGACGTCTATAGTATAGATGACGTCTATAGTATAGATGACGTCTATATTATAGATGACGTCTATAGTATAGATAACGTCTATATTATAGATAACGTCTATGGTATAGATGACGTCTATAGTATAGATGACGTCTATAGTATAGATGATGTCTATAGTATCACGGTTTAGATGACGTCTATAGTTTAGATGATGTCTATAGTATAGATGACGTCTATATTATAGATGACGTCTATAGTTTAGATGACGTCTATAGTATAGATGACGTCTATAGTATAGATGACGTCTATAGTATAGATGACGTCTATAATATATATGACGTCTATAATATAGATGACGTCTATAGTATAGATGACGTCTATAGTATAGATGACGTCTATAGTATAGATGACGTCTATAGTATAAATGACGTCTATAGTATAGATGACGTCTATAGTATGGATGACGTCTATAGTATAGATGACGTCTATAGAATAGATGACGTCTTTAGTATAGATGACGTCTATAGTATAGATGACGTCTTTAGTATAGATGACGTCTATAGTATAGATGACGTCTTTAGTATAGATGACGTCTATAGTATAGATGACGTCTATAGTATAGATGACTTCAATAGTATAGATGACGTCTATAGTATAGTAGACGTCTATAGTATAGATGACGTCTATAGTATAGATGACGTCTATAGTATAGATGACGTCTATAGTATAGATGACGTCTATAGTATAGATGACGTCAATAGTATAGATGACGTCTATAGTATAGATGACTTCAATAGTATAGATGACGTCTATAGTATAGATGACGTCTATATATAGATGACGTCTATAGTAAAGATGACGTCTATAGTATAGATGACGTCTATAGTATAGATGACGTCTATAGTATAGATGACGTCTATAGTATAGATGACGTCTATAGTATAGATGACGTCTATAGTATAAATGACGTGTCTATAGTATAGATGACGTCTATAGTATAGATGACGTCTATAGTATAGATGACGCCTATAGTAGAGATGATGTCTATAGCATAGATGACGTCCATAGTATAGATGACGTCTATAGTATAGATGACGTCTATAGTATATTTGACGTCTATAGTATAGATGACGTCTATAGTATAGATGACGTCTATAGTATAGATGACGTCTATAGTATAGATGACGTCTATAGTATAGATAACGTCTATAGTATTGATGAAGTCTATAATATAGGTGACGTCTTTAGTATAGATGACGTCTATAGTATAGATGACGTCTACAGTATAGATGACTTTTATAGTATAGATGACGTCTATAGTTTTGATGACGTCTATAGTATAGATGACGTCTATAGTATAGATGACGTCTATAGTATAGATGACGTCTATAGTATAGATGACGTCTATAGTATAGATGACGTCTATAGTATAGATGACGTCTATAGAATAGATGACGTCTATAGTATAGATGACGTCTAAGGTATAGATGACGTCTATAGTATAGATGACGTCTATAGTATTGATGACGTCTACAGTATTGATGACGTCTATAGTATTGATGATGTCTATAGTATTGATGATGTCTATATTATTGATATGTCTATAGTATGGATGACGTCTATAGTATAGATGACGTCTATTGCATAGATGACGTCCATAGTATAGATGACGTCTATAGTATAGATGACGTCTTTAGTAGAGATGATGTCTATAGCATAGATGACGTCCATAGTATAGATGATATCTATAGTATAGATGACGTCTATAGTATAGATGACGTCTTTAATATAGATGACGTCTATAGTATAGATGACGTCTATAGTATAGATGACGTCTATAGTATAGATGACGTCTACAGTATAGATGACGTCTATAGTATAGATGACGTCTATAGTATAGATGACGTCTATAGTATAGATGACGTCTATGGTATAATTGACGTCTATAAAATAGATGATGTCTATAGTATAGATGACGTCTATAGTATAGATGACGTCTATAGTATAGATGACTTCTATAGTATAGATGACGTCTATAGTATAGATGACGTCTATAGCATAGATGACGTCCATAGTATAGCTGACGTCCATAGTATAGAAGACGTCCATAGTATAGATGACGTCTATAGTATAGATGACGTCTATAGTATAGATGACGTCTATAGTATAGATGACGTCTATAGTATAGATGACGTCTATAGTATAGATGACGTCTATAGTATAGATGACGTCTATATATAGATGACGTCTATAGTAAAGATGACGTCTATAGTATAGATGACGTCTATAGTATAGATGACGTCTATAGTATAGATGACGTCTATAGTATAGATGACGTCTATAGTATAAATGACGTGTCTATAGTAAAGATGACGTCTCTAGTATAGATGACGTCTATAGTATAGATGACGTCTATAGTAGAGATGATGTCTATAGCATAGATGACGTCCATAGTATAGATGACGTCTATAGTATAGATGACGTCTATAGTATATTTGACGTCTATAGTATAGATGACGTCTATAGTAAAGATGACGTCTATAGTATAGATGACGTCTATAGTAAAGATGACGTCTATAGTATAGATGACGTCTATAGTATAGATGACGTGTCTATAGTATAGATGACGTCTCTAGTATAGATGACGTCTATAGTATAGATGACGTCTATAGTAGAGATGATGTCTATAGCATAGATGACGTCCATAGTATAGATGACGTCTATAGTATAGATGACGTCTATAGTATATTTGACGTCTATAGTATAGATGACGTCTATAGTATAGATGACGTCTATAGTATAGATGCCGTCTATAGTATAGATGACGTCTATAGTATAGATGACGTCTATAGTAGAGATGATGTCTATAGCATAGATGACGTCCATAGTATAGATGACGTCTATAGTATAGATGACGTCTATAGTATATTTGACGTCTATAGTATAGATGACGTCTATAGTATAGATGACGTCTATAGTATAGATGACGTCTCTAGTATAGATGACGTCTATAGTATAGATGACGTCTATAGTAGAGATGATGTCTATAGCATAGATGACGTCCATAGTATAGATGACGTCTATAGTATAGATGACGTCTATAGTATATTTGACGTCTATAGTATAGATGACGTCTATAGTATAGATGACGTCTATAGTATAGATGACGTCTATAGTATAGATGAAGTCTATAGTATAGATGAAGTCTATAGTGTAGATGAAGTCTATAGTATAGATGACGTCTATAGCATAGATGACGTCTATAGTATAGATGACGTCTATAGCATAGATGACGTCTATAGTATAGATGACGTCTATAGCATAGATGACATCTATAGAATAGATGACGTCTATAGTATAGATGACGTTTATAATATTGATGACGTCTATAGTATTGATGATGATGTCTATAGTATTGATGACGTCAATAGTATAGATGACGTCTATAGTATAGATGTCGTCTATAGTATAGATGACGTCTTTAGTATAGACGACATCTATAGTATAGATGACGTCTATAGTATAGATGACGTCTATAGTATATACATCAATACTATAAACGTCATCATAAACGTCATACTATAGACGTCATAATATAGATGATGACGTCTATAGTATAGATGACGTCTATAGTATAGATGACGTCTATAGTATAGATGACGTCTATAGTATAGATGACGTCTATAGTATAGATGACCTCTACAGTATAGATGACGTCTATAGTATAGATGACGTCTATAGCATAGATGACGTCTATAGGATAGATGACTTTAATAGTATAGATGACGTCTTTAGTATAGATGACGTCTATAGTATAGATGACTTCTATAGTATAGATGACGTCTATAGTATAGATGACGTCCATAGTATAGAAGACGTCCATAGTATAGATGACGTCTATAGTATAGATGACGTCTATAGTATAGATGACGTCTATAGTATAGATGACGTCTATAGTATAGATGACGTCTATATATAGATGACGTCTATAGTAAAGATGACGTCTATAGTATAGATGACGTCTATAGTATAGATGACGTCTATAGTATAGATGACGTCTATAGTATAGATGACGTCTATAGTATAAATGACGTGTCTATAGTATAGATGACGTCTCTAGTATAGATGACGTCTATAGTATAGATGACGTCTATAGTATAGATGACGTCTATATATAGATGACGTCTATAGTAAAGATGACGTCTATAGTATAGATGACGTCTATAGTATAGATGACGTCTATAGTATAGATGACGTCTATAGTATAGATGACGTCTATATATAGATGACGTCTATAGTAAAGATGACGTCTATAGTAGAGATGATGTCTATAGCATAGATGACGTCCATAGTATAGATGACGTCTATAGTATAGATGACGTCTATAGTATATTTGACGTCTATAGTATAGATGACGTCTATAGTAAAGATGACGTCTATAGTATAGATGACGTCTATAGTATAGATGACGTCTAAAGTATAGATGACGTCTATAGTATAGATGACGTCTATAGTATAGATGACGTCTATAGTATAGATGACGTCTATATTATAGATGACGTCTATAGTATAGATAACGTCTATATTATAGATGACGTCTATGGTATAGATGACGTCTATAGTATAGATGACGTCTATAGTATAGATGATGTCTATAGTATCACGGTTTAGATGACGTCTATAGTTTAGATGATGTCTATAGTATAGATGACGTCTATATTATAGATGACGTCTATAGTATAGATAACGTCTATATTATAGATGACGTCTATGGTATAGATGACGTCTATAGTATAGATGACGTCTATAGTATAGATGATGTCTATAGTATCACGGTTTAGATGACGTCTATAGTTTAGATGATGTCTATAGTATAGATGACGTCTATATTATAGATGACGTCTATAGTATAGATAACGTCTATATTATAGATGACGTCTATGGTATAGATGACGTCTATAGTATAGATGACGTCTATAGTATAGATGATGTCTATAGTATCACGGTTTAGATGACGTCTATAGTATAGAAGACGTCCATAGTATAGATGACGTCTATAGTATAGATGACGTCTATAGTATAGATGACGTCTATAGTATAGATGACGTCTATAGTATAGATGACGTCTATAGTATAGATGACGTCTATAGTATAGATGACGTCTATATATAGATGACGTCTATAGTAAAGATGACGTCTATAGTAGAGATGATGTCTATAGCATAGATGACGTCCATAGTATAGATTACGTCTATAGTATAGATGACGTCTATAGTATATTTGACGTCTATAGTATAGATGACGTCTATAGTAAAGATGACGTCTATAGTATAGATGACGTCTATAGTATAGATGACGTCTATAGTATAGATGACGTCTATAGTATAGATGACGTCTATAGTATAGATGACGTCTATAGTATAGATGACGTCTATAGTATAGATGACGTCTATAGTATAGATGACGTCTATAGTATAGATAACGTCTATATTATAGATGACGTCTATGGTATAGATGACGTCTATAGTATAGATGACGTCTATAGTATAGATGATGTCTATAGTATCACGGTTTAGATGACGTCTATAGTTTAGATGATGTCTATAGTATAGATGACGTCTATATTATAGATGACGTCTATAGTTTAGATGACGTCTATAGTATAGATGACGTCTATAGTATAGATGACGTCTATAGTATAGATGACGTCTATAGTATAGATGACGTCTATAATATATATGACGTCTATAATATAGATGACGTCTATAGTATAGATGACGTCTATAGTATAGATGACGTCTATAGTATAGATGACGTCTATAGTATAAATGACGTCTATAGTATAGATGACGTCTATAGTATGGATGACGTCTATAGTATAGATGACGTCTATAGTATAGATGACGTCTATAGTATAGATGACGTCTTTAGTATAGATGACGTCTTTAGTATAGATGACGTCTATAGTATAGATGACGTCTTTAGTATAGATGACGTCTTTAGTATAGATGACGTCTATAGTATAGATGACGTCTTTAGTATAGATGACGTCTATAGTATAGATGACGTCTATAGTAAAGATGACTTCAATAGTATAGATGACGTCTATAGTATAGTAGACGTCTATAGTATAGATGACGTCTATAGTATAGATGACGTCTATAGTATAGATGACGTCTATAGTATAGATGACGTCTATAGTATAGATGACGTCAATAGTATAGATGGCGTCTATAGTATAGATGACGTCTATATTATAGATGACGTCTATAGTATAGATGACGTCTATAGTATAGATGACGTCTATAGTATAGATGACGTCTATAGTATAGATGACGTCTATAGTATAGATGACGTCTTTAGTATAGATGACGTCTTTAGTATAGATGACGTCTATAGTATAGATGACGTCTTTAGTATAGATGACGTCTATAGTATAGATGACGTCTTTAGTATAGATGACGTCTATAGTATAGATGACGTCTTTAGTATAGATGACGTCTATAGTATAGATGACTTCAATAGTATAGATGACGTCTATAGTATAGTAGACGTCTATAGTATAGATGACGTCTATAGTATAGATGACGTCTATAGTATAGATGACGTCTATAGTATAGATGACGTCTATAGTATAGATGACGTCAATAGTATAGATGACGACTATAGTATAGATGACTTCAATAGTATAGATGACGTCTATAGTATAGTAGACGTCTATAGTATAGATGACGTCTATAGTATAGATGACGTCTATAGTATAGATGACGTCTATAGTATAGATGACGTCTATAGTATAGATGACGTCTATAGTATAGATGACGTCAATAGTATAGATGGCGTCTATAGTATAGATGACGTCTATATTATAGATGACGTCTATAGTATAGATGACGTCTATAGTATAGATGACGTCTATATTATGGATGACGTGTATAGTATATATGACGTCTATAGTATAGATGCCGTCTATAGTATAGATGACGTCTATAGTATAGATGACGTCTATAGTATAGATGACGTCTATAGTATAGATGACGTCTATAGTATAGATGACGTCTATAGTATAGATGACGTCTATAGTATAGATGACGTCTATATTATAGATGACGTCTATAGTATAGATAACGTCTATATTATAGATGACGTCTATGGTATAGATGACGTCTATAGTATAGATGACGTCTATAGCATAGATGATGTCTATAGTATCACGGTTTAGATGACGTCTATAGTTTAGATGATGTCTATAGTATAGATGACGTCTATAGTATAGATGACGTCTATAGTTTAGATGACGTCTATAGTATAGATGACGTCTATATTATAGATGACGTCTATAGTATAGATGACGTCTATAGTATAGATGACGTCTATAGTATAGATTACGTCTATTGTATAGATGACGTCTATAGTATAGATGACGTCTATAGTATAGATGACGTCTATATTATAGATGACGTCTATAGTATAGATAACGTCTATATTATAGATGACGTCTATGGTATAGATGACGTCTATAGTATAGATGACGTCTATAGTATAGATGATGTCTATAGTATCACGGTTTAGATGACGTCTATAGTTTAGATGATGTCTATAGTATAGATGACGTCTATAGTATAGATGACGTCTATAGTTTAGATGACGTCTATAGTATAGATGACGTCTATATTATAGATGACGTCTATAGTATAGATGACGTCTATAGTATAGATGACGTCTATAGTATAGATTACGTCTATTGTATAGATGACGTCTATAGTATAGATGATGTCTATAGTATCACGGTTTAGATGACGTCTATAGTTAAGATGACGTCTATAGTATAGATGATGTCTATAGTATCACGGTTTAGATGACGTCTATAGTTTAGATGATGTCTATAGTATAGATGACGTCTATAGTATAGATGACGTCTATAGTTTAGATGACGTCTATAGTATAGATGACGTCTATATTATAGATGACGTCTATAGTATAGATGACGTCTATAGTATAGATGACGTCTATAGTATAGATTACGTCTATTGTATAGATGACGTCTATAGTATAGATGATGTCTATAGTATCACGGTTTAGATGACGTCTATAGTTTAGATGACGTCTATAGTATAGATGACGTCTATAGTATAGATGATGTCTATAGTATCACGGTTTAGATGACGTCTATAGTTTAGATGATGTCTATAGTATAGATGACGTCTATAGTTTAGATGATGTCTATAGTATAGATGACGTCTATAGTATAGATGACGTCTATAGTTTAGATGACGTCTATAGTATAGATGACGTCTATAGTATAGATGACGTCTTTAGTATAGATGACGTCTATAGTATAGATGATGTCTTTAGTATAGATGACGTCTATAGTATAGATGACTTCAATAGTATAGATGACGTCTATAGTATAGTAGACGTCTATAGTATAGATGACGTCTATAGTATAGATGACGTCTATAGTATAGATGACGTCTATAGTATAGATGACGTCTATAGTATAGATGACGTCAATAGTATAGATGACGTCTATAGTATAGATGACTTCAATAGTATAGATGACGTCTATAGTATAGTAGACGTCTATAGTATAGATGACGTCTATAGTATAGATGACGTCTATAGTATAGATGACGTCTATAGTATAGATGACGTCTATAGTATAGATGACGTCTATAGTATAGATGACGTCTATAGTATAGATGACGTCAATAGTATAGATGGCGTCTATAGTATAGATGACGTCTATATTATAGATGACGTCTATAGTATAGATGACGTCTATAGTATAGATGACGTCTATATTATGGATGACGTGTATAGTATATATGACGTCTATAGTATAGATGCCGTCTATAGTATAGATGACGTCTATAGTATAGATGACGTCTATAGTATAGATGACGTCTATAGTATAGATGACGTCTATAGTATAGATGACGTCTATAGTATAGATGACGTCTATAGTATAGATGACGTCTATAGTATAGATGACGTCTATAGTATAGATGACGTCTATATTATAGATGACGTCTATAGTATAGATATCGTCTATATTATAGATGACGTCTATGGTATAGATGACGTCTATAGTATAGATGACGTCTATAGTATAGATGATGTCTATAGTATCACGGTTTAGATGACGTCTATAGTTTAGATGATGTCTATAGTATAGATGACGTCTATAGTATAGATGACGTCTATAGTTTAGATGACGTCTATAGTATAGATGACGTCTATATTATAGATGACGTCTATAGTATAGATGACGTCTATAGTATAGATGACGTCTATAGTATAGATTACGTCTATTGTATAGATGACGTCTATAGTATAGATGACGTCTATAGTATAGATGACGTCTATATTATAGATGACGTCTATAGTATAGATAACGTCTATATTATAGATGACGTCTATGGTATAGATGACGTCTATAGTATAGATGACGTCTATAGTATAGATGATGTCTATAGTATCACGGTTTAGATGACGTCTATAGTTTAGATGATGTCTATAGTATAGATGACGTCTATAGTATAGATGACGTCTATAGTTTAGATGACGTCTATAGTATAGATGACGTCTATATTATAGATGACGTCTATAGTATAGATGACGTCTATAGTATAGATGACGTCTATAGTATAGATTACGTCTATTGTATAGATGACGTCTATAGTATAGATGACGTCTATGGTATAGATGACGTCTATAGTATAGATGACGTCTATAGTATAGATGACGTCTATGGTATAGATGACGTCTATAGTATAGATGATGTCTATAGTATAGATGACGTCTATAGTATAGATGATGTCTATAGTATAGATGACGTCTATAGTATAGATGACGTCTATAGTATAGATGACGTCTATAGTATAGATGACGTCTATAGTATAGATGACGTCTATAGTATAGATGACGTCTATTATATTGATGACGTCTATATTATTGATGACGTCTATAGTATAGATGACGTCTATAGTATAGATGACGTCTATAGTATAGATGACGTCTATAGTATAGATGACGTCTATAGTATAGATGACGTCTATAGTATAGATGACGTCTATAGTATAGATGGGGTCTATAATATAGATGACAGCGTCTATAGTATAGATGACGTCTATAGTATAGATGACGTCTATAGTATAGATGACGCCTATAGTATAGATGGCGTCTATAGTATAGATGACGTCTATAGTATAGATGACGTCTATAGTAAAGATGACGTCTATAGCATAGATGAAGTCTATAGTATAGATGAAGTCTATAGTATAGATGACGTCTATAGTATAGATGACGTCTATAGTATAGATGAAGTCTATAGTATAGATGAAGTCTATAGTATAGATGACGTCTATAGCATAGATGAAGTCTATAGTATAGATGACGTTTATAGTATAGATGGCGTCTGTAGCATAGATGACGTCTATAGTATAGATGACGTCTAAAGCATAGATGACGTCTATAGAATAGATGACGTCTATAGTATAGATGACGTTTATAATATTGATGACGTCTATAGTATTGATGATGTCTATAGTATTGATGACGTCTATAGTATTGATGACGTCAATAGTATAGATGGCGTCTATAGTATAGATGACGTCTATAGTATAGATGACGTCTATAGTATAGATGACGTCTATAGTATAGATGACGTCTGTATTATAGATGACGTGTATAGTATATATGACGTCTATAGTATAGATGCAGTCTATAATATAGATGACGTCTATAGTATAAAAGACGTCTATAGTATAGATGACGTCTATAGTATAGATGACGTCTATATTATAGATGACGTCTATAGTATAGATGACGTCTATAGTATAGATGACGTCTATAGTATAGATGACGTCTATAGTATAGATTACGTCTATTGTATAGATGACGTCTATAGTATAGATGACGTCTATGGTATAGATGACGTCTATAGTATAGATGACGTCTATAGTATAGATGACGTCTATAGTATAGACGACATCTATAGTATAGATGACGTCTATAGTATAGACGACATCTATAGTATAGATGTCTAGTATAGATAGTATAGATGTATAGACGACATATATAGTATAGATGACGTCTATAGTAAAGACGACATCTATAGTATAGATGACGACTATAGTATAGATGACGTCTATAGTATAGACGACATCTTTAGTATAGATGAGGACTATAGTATAGATGACGTCTATAGTATAGATGACGTCTATAGTATAGATGACGTCTATAGTATAAATGACGTCTATAGTAAAGATGACGTCTAAAGTATAGATAACGTCTATAGTATTGATGACGTCTATAGTATAGATGACGTCTATAGTATAGATGAAGTCTACAGTATAGATGAAGTCTATAGTATAGATGACGTCTATAGCATAGATGAAGTCTATAGTATAGATGACGTCTATAGTATATACATCAATACTATAAACGTCATCACAAACGTCATACTGTAGACGTCATAATATAGATGATGACCTCTATAGTATAGATGACGTCTATAGTATATACATCAATACTATAAACGTAATCATAAACGTCATACTGTAGACGTCATAATATAGATGATGACGTCTATAGTATAGATGACGTCTATAGTATAGATGACGTCTATAGTATAGATGACGTCTATAGTATAGATGACGTCTATAGTATAGATGACGTCTATAGTATAGATGACGTCTATAGTATAGATGACGTCTATAGTATAGATGACGTCTATAGTATAGATGACGTCTATAGTATAGATGACGTCTATAGTATGGATGACGTCTATAGTATAGATGACGTCTATAGTCTAGATGACGTCTATAGTATAGATGACGTCTATAGTATATATGACGTCTTTAGTATAGATGACGTCTATAGTTTAGATGACGTCTA
The DNA here is from genome assembly GCA_947623515.1 of Neoascia interrupta. NCBI lineage: Eukaryota > Metazoa > Arthropoda > Insecta > Diptera > Syrphidae > Neoascia > Neoascia interrupta. Next base: position 953,316 of record CANQKQ010000033.1, read on the forward strand.
TAGTTTAGATGACGTCTATTGTATAGATGACGTCTATAGTATAGATGACTTCTCTAGTATAGATGACGTCTATAGTATAGATTACGCCTATAGTATGGATGACGTCTATAGTATAGATGACGTCCATAGTATAGATGACGTCTATAGTATAGATGACGTCTATAGTATAAATGACGTCTTTAGTATAGATGACGTCTATAGTATAGATGACGTCTATAGTATAGATGACGTCTATAGTATAGATGACGTCTATAGTATAGATGACGTCTATAGTATAGATGACGTCTATAGTATAGATGACGTCTATAGTATAGATGACGTCTATAGTATAGATGACGTCTAAAGTATAGATGACGTCTATAGTATAGATGACGTCTATGGTATAGATGACGTCTATAATATAGATGACGTCTATAGTATAGATGATGTCTATAGTATAGATGACGTCTATAGTATAGATAGTATAGATGACGTCTATAGTATATATGACGTCTATCGTGTATAGTATAGATGATGTCTATAGTATAGATGATGTCAATAGTATAGATGACGTCTATAGTATAGATGACGTCTATAGTATAGATGACGTCTATAGTATAGATGACGTCTATAGTATAGATGACGTCTACAGTATAGATGACGTCTATAGTATAGATGACATCTATAGTATAGATGACGTCTATAGTACAGATGACATCTATAGTACAGATGACATCTATAGTATAGATGACGTCTATAGTATAGATGACGTCTATAGTATAGATGACGTCTATAGTATAGATGACGTCTATAGTATAGATGACGTCTATAGTATAGATGACGTCTATAGTATAGATGACGTCTATAGTATAGATGACGTCTATAGTATAGATGACGTCTATAGTATAGATGACGTCTATAGTATAGATGACGTCTATAGTATAGATGACGTCTATAGTAAAGATGACGTCTATAGTATAGATGACGTCTATAGTAAAGATGACGTCTATAGTATAGATGACGTCTATAGTAAAGATGACGTCTATAGTATAGATGACGTCTATAGTATAGATGATGTCTATAGTATAGATGACGTCTATAGTATAGATGATGTCTATAGTAAAGATGACGTCTATAGTAAAGATGAAGTCCATAGTAAAGATGACGTCTATATTATAGATGACGTCTATAGTATAGATGACGTCTATAGTAAAGATGACGTCTATAGCATAGATGATGTCTATAGTATAGATGACGTGTATAGTATAGATGATGTCTATAGTATAGATGACGTCTATAGTATAGATGACGTCTATAGTATAGATGACCTCTATAGTATAGATGACGTCTATAGTATAGATGACGTCTATATTATAGATGACGTCTATAGTATAGATGACGTCTATTATATAGATGACGTCTATAGTAAAGATGACGTCTATTATATAGATGACGTCTATAGTAAAGATGACGTCTATAGTATAGATGACGTCTATAGTATAGATGACGTCTATAGTATAGATGACGTCTATAGTATAGATGACGTCTATAGTATAGATGACGTCTATAGTATAGATGACGTCTATAGTATAGATGACGTCTATAGTATAGATGACGTCTATAGTATAGATGACGTCTATAGTATAGATGACGTCTATAGTATAGATGACGTCTATAGCATAGATGATGTCTATAGTATAGATGACGTGTATAGTATAGATGATGTCTATAGTATAGATGACGTCTATAGTATAGATGACGTCTATAGTATAGATGACCTCTATAGTATAGATGACGTCTATAGTATAGATGACGTCTATAGTATAGATGACGTCTATAGTATAGATGACGTCTATTATATAGATGACGTCTATAGTATAGATGACTTCTCTAGTATAGATGACGTCTATACTATAGATTACGTCTATAGTATGGATGACGTCTATAGTATAGATGACGTCCATAGTATAGATGACGTCTATAGTATAGATGACGTCTATAGTATAAATGACGTCTTTAGTATAGATGACGTCTATAGTATAGATGACGTCTATAGTATAGATGACGTCTATAGTATAGATGACGTCTATAGTATAGATGACGTCTATAGTATAGATGACGTCTATAGTATAGATGACGTCTATAGTATAGATGACGTCTAAAGTATAGATGACGTCTATAGTATAGATGACGTCTATGGTATAGATGACGTCTATAATATAGATGACGTCTATAGTATAGATGATGTCTATAGTATAGATGACGTCTATAGTATAGATAGTATAGATGACGTCTATAGTATATATGACGTCTATCGTGTATAGTATAGATGATGTCTATAGTATAGATGATGTCAATAGTATAGATGACGTCTATAGTATAGATGACGTCTATAGTATAGATGACGTCTATAGTATAGATGACGTCTATAGTATAGATGACGTCTACAGTATAGATGACGTCTATAGTATAGATGACATCTATAGTATAGATGACGTCTATAGTACAGATGACATCTATAGTACAGATGACATCTATAGTATAGATGACGTCTATAGTATAGATGACGTCTATAGTATAGATGACGTCTATAGTATAGATGACGTCTATAGTATAGATGACGTCTATAGTATAGATGACGTCTATAGTATAGATGACGTCTATAGTATAGATGACGTCTATAGTATAGGTGACGTCTATAGTATAGATGACGTCTATAGTATAGATGACGTCTATAGTATAGATGACGTCTATAGTATAGATGACGTCTATAGTAAAGATGACGTCTATAGTATAGATGACGTCTATAGTAAAGATGACGTCTATAGTATAGATGACGTCTATAGTAAAGATGACGTCTATAGTATAGATGACGTCTATAGTATAGATGATGTCTATAGTATAGATGACGTCTATAGTATAGATGATGTCTATAGTAAAGATGACGTCTATAGTAAAGATGAAGTCTATAGTAAAGATGACGTCTATATTATAGATGACGTCTATAGTATAGATGACGTCTATAGTAAAGATGACGTCTATAGCATAGATGATGTCTATAGTATAGATGACGTGTATAGTATAGATGATGTCTATAGTATAGATGACGTCTATAGTATAGATGACGTCTATAGTATAGATGACCTCTATAGTATAGATGACGTCTATAGTATAGATGACGTCTATATTATAGATGACGTCTATAGTATAGATGACGTCTATTATATAGATGACGTCTATAGTAAAGATGACGTCTATTATATAGATGACGTCTATAGTAAAGATGACGTCTATAGTATAGATGACGTCTATAGTATAGATGACGTCTATAGTATAGATGACGTCTATAGTATAGATGACGTCTATAGTATAGATGACGTCTATAGTATAGATGACGTCTATAGTATAGATGACGTCTATAGTATAGATGACGTCTATAGTATAGATGACGTATATAGTATAGATGACGTCTATAGTAAAGATGACGTCTATAGTATAGATGACGTATATAGTATAGATGACGTCTATAGTAAAGATGACGTCTATAGTATAGATGACGTCTATAGTATAGGTGATGTCTATAGTATAGATGGCGTCTGTAGTATAGATGACGTCTATAGTATAGATGACGTCTATAGTATAGATGACGTCTATTATATAGATGACGTCTATAGTAAAGATGACGTCTATTATATAGATGACGTCTATAGTAAAGATGACGTCTATAGTATAGATGACGTCTATAGTATAGATGACGTCTATAGTATAGATGACGTCTATAGTATAGATGGCGTCTATAGTATAGATGACGTCTATAGTAAAGATGACGTCTATAGTATAGATGACGTATAGACAACGTCTATAGTAAAGATGACGTCTATAGTACAGATGACGTGTATAGTGTAGATGACGTCTATAGTATAGATGACGCCTATAGTACAGATGACGTGTATAGTATAGATGACGTCTATAGTATAGATGACGTCTATAGTATAGATGACGTCTATAGTATAGATGACGTCTGTAGTATAGATGACGTCTGTAGTATAGATGACGTCTCTAGTATAGATGACGTCTATAGTATAGATGACGTCTATAGTATAAATGACGTCTAAAGTATAGATGGCGTCTATAGTATAGATGACGTCTATAGTAAAGATGACGTCTATAGTATAGATGACGTATAGACGACGTCTATAGTAAAGATGACGTCTATAGTACAGATGACGTGTATAGTGTAGATGACGTCTATAGTATAGATGACGCCTATAGTACAGATGACGTGTATAGTATAGATGACGTCTATAGTATAGATGACGTCTGTAGTATAAATGACGTCTAAAGTATAGATGACGTCTATAGTACAGATGACGTCTATAGTATAGTTGACGTCTATAGTATAGATGACGTCTGTAGTATATATGACGTGTATAGTAAAGATGATGTCTATAGTATAGATGACGTCTATAGTATAGATGACGTCTATAGTATAGATGACGTCTATAGTATAGATGACGTCTATAGTATAGATGCTGTCTATAGTATAGATGACGTCTATTATATAGATGACGGCTATAGTATAGATGACGTCTATAGTATAGATGACGTCTATAGTATAGATGACGTCTATAGTATAGATGACGTATATAGTATAGATGACGTCTATAGTAAAGATGACGTCTAAAGTATAGATGACGTCTATAGTATAGATGACGTCTTTAGTATAGATGACGTCTATAGTATAGATGACGTCTATAGTATAGATGACGTCTATAGAATAGATGACGTCTATAGTATAGATGACGTCTATAGTATAGATGACGTCTATAGTATAGATGACGTCTAAAGTATAGATGACGTCTATAGTATAGATGACGTCTATAGTATAGATGACGTCTATAGTATAGATGACGTCTATAGTATAGATGACGTCTATAGTAAAGATGACGTCTATAGTATAGATGACGTCTATAGTATAGATGACGTCTATAGTATAGATGACGTCTTTACTATAGTTGACGTCTATAGTATAGATGACGTCTGTAGTATAGATGACGTGTATAGTATAGATGACGTCTCTAGTATAGATGACGTCTATAGTATAGATGACGTCTGTAGTATAAATGACGTCTAAAGTATAGATGACGTCTATAGTATAGATGACGTCTATAGTGTAGATGACGTCTGTAGTATAAATGACGTCTAAAGTATAGATGACGTCTATAGTATAGATGACGTCTATAGTATAGATGACGTCTATAGTATAGTTGACGTCTATAGTATAGATGACGTGTATAGTATAGATGATGTCTATAGTATAGATGACGTCTATAGTATAGATGACGTCTATAGTATAGATGACGTCTATAGTATAGATGACGTCTATAGTATAGATGACGTCTATAGTATAGATGACGTCTATAGTATAGATGACGTATATAGTATAGATGACGTATATAGTATAGATGACGTCTATAGTAAAGATGACGTCTAAAGTATAGTTGACGTCTATAGTATAGATGACGTCTATAGTATAGATGACGTCTTTAGTATAGATGACGTCTATAGTATAGATGACGTCTGTAGTATAAATGACGTCTAAAGTATAGATGACGTCTATAGTATAGATGACGTCTATAGTATAGATGACGTCTATAGTATAGATGACGTCTATAGTAAGGATGATGTCTATAGTATAGATGACGTCTTTAGTATAGATGACGTCTATAGTATAGATGACGTATAGACGACGTCTATAGTAAAGGTGACGTCTATAGTACAGATGACGTGTATAGTATAGATGACGTCTATAGTACAGATGACGTGCATAGTATAGATGACGTCTATAGTATAGATGACGTGTATAGTATAGATGACGTCTGTAGTATAGATGACGTCTATAGTATAGATGACGTCTATAGTATAGATGACGTCTATAGTATAGATGACGTCTGTAGTATAGATGACGTCTGTAGTATAGATGACGTGTATAGTATAGATGATGTCTTTAGTATAGATGACGTCTATAGTATAGATGACGTCTATAGTATAGATGATGTGTATAGTATAGATGACGTCTCTAGTATAGATGACGTCTATAGTATAGATGACGTCTATAGTATAGATGACGTCTATAGTATAGATGACTTCTATAATATAGATGACGTCTATAGTATAGATGACGTCTATAGTATAGATGAGTCTATAGTATAGATGACGACTATAGTATAGATGACGTCTATAGTATAGATGACGTCTATAGTATAGATGACGTCTATAGTATAGATGACGTCTATAGTATAGATGACGTCTATAGTATAGATGACGTCTATAGTATAGATGACGTCTATAGTATAGATGACGTCTATAGTATAGATGACGTCTATAGTATAGATGAGGTCTATAGAATAGATGACGTCTTTAGTATAGTTGACGTCTATAGTATAGATGACGTCTATAGTATAGATGACGTGTATAGTATAGATGACGTCTCTAGTATAGATGACGTCTATAGTATAGATGACGTCTGTAGTATAAATGACGTCTAAAGTATAGATGACGTCTATAGTATAGATGACGTCTATAGTATAGATGACGTCTATAGTATAGATGACGTCTATAGTATAGTTGACGTCTATAGTATAGATGACGTCAGTAGTATAGATGACGTGTATAGTATAGATGATGTCTATAGTATAGATGACGTCTATAGTATAGATGACGTCTATAGTATAGATGATGTCCATAGTATAGATGACGTCTATAGTATAGATGACGTCCATAGTATAGATGACGTCTATAGTATAGATGACGTCTATAGTATAGATGACGTCTATAGTATAGATGACGTCTATAGTATAGATGACGTCTATAGTATAGATGACGTCTATAGTCTAGATGACGTCTATAGTATAGATGACGTCTATAGTATAGATGATGTCCATAGTATAGATGACGTCTATAGTATAGATGACGTCCATAGTATAGATGACGTCTATAGTATAGATGACGTCTATAGTATAGATGACGTCTATAGTATAGATGACGTCTATAGTATAGATGACGTCTATAGTATAGATGACGTCTATAGTATAGATGACGTCTATAGTATAGATGACGTCTATAGTATAGATGACGTCTATAGTATAGATGACGTCTATAGTAAAGATGAAGTCTATAGTATAGATGACGTCTATAGTATAGAGGACGTGAATAGTATAGATGACGTCTATAGTAAAGATGACGTCTATAGTATAGATGATGTCTATAGTATAGATGACGTCTATAGTATAGATGACCTCTATAGTATAGATGACGTCTATAGTATAGATGACGTCTATAGTATAGATGACGTCTCTAGTATAGATGACGTCTATAGTATAGATGACGTCTGTAGTATAAATGACGTCTAAAGTATAGATGACGTCTATAGTATAGATGACGTCTATAGTATAGATGACGTCTATAGTATAGATGACGTCTATAGTATAGTTGACGTCTATAGTATAGATGACGTCAGTAGTATAGATGACGTGTATAGTATAGATGATGTCTATAGTATAGATGACGTCTATAGTATAGATGACGTCTATAGTATAGATGACGTCTATAGTATAGATGATGTCCATAGTATAGATGACGTCTATAGTATAGATGACGTCCATAGTATAGATGACGTCTATAGTATAGATGACGTCTATAGTATAGATGACGTCTATAGTATAGATGACGTCTATAGTATAGATGACGTCTATAGTATAGATGACGTCTATAGTATAGATGACGTCTATAGTCTAGATGACGTCTATAGTATAGATGACGTCTATAGTATAGATGATGTCCATAGTATAGATGACGTCTATAGTATAGATGACGTCCATAGTATAGATGACGTCTATAGTATAGATGACGTCTATAGTATAGATGACGTCTATAGTATAGATGACGTCTATAGTATAGATGACGTCTATAGTATAGATGACGTCTATAGTATAGATGACGTCTATAGTATAGATAAACGTCTATAGTATAGATGACGTCTATAGTATAGATGACGTCTATAGTATAGATGACGTCTATAGTATAGATGACGTCTATAGTATAGATGACGTCTATAGTATAGATGACGTCTATAGTATAGATGACGTCTATAGTAAAGATGAAGTCTATAGTATAGATGACGTCTATAGTATAGAGGACGTGAATAGTATAGATGACGTCTATAGTAAAGATGACGTCTATAGTATAGATGATGTCTATAGTATAGATGACGTCTATAGTATAGATGACCTCTATAGTATAGATGACGTCTATAGTATAGATGACGTCTATATTATAGATGACGTCTATAGTATAGATGACGTCTGTTATACAGATGACGTCTATAGTAAAGATGACGTCTATTATATAGATGACGTCTATAGTAAAGATGACGTCTATAGTATAGATGACGTCTATTGTATAGATGACGTCTATAGTATAGATGACGTCTATAGTATAGATGACGTCTATAGTATAGATGACGTCTATAGTATAGATGAAGTCTATAGTATAGGTGACGTCTATAGTATAGATGACGTATATAGTATAGATGACGTCTAAAGTAAAGATGACGTCTATAGTATAGATGACGTCTGTAGTATAGATGACGTCTATATTATAGATGACGTCTTTAGTATAGATGACGTCTATAGTATAGATGACGTCTATAGTATGGATGACGTCTATAGTATAGATGACGTCTATAGTATAGATGACGTCTATAGTATAGATGACGTCTATAGTATAGATGACGTCTATAGTATAGATGACGTCTATAGTATAGATGACGTCTATAGTATAGATGACGTCTATAGTATAGATGACGTCTATAGTATAGATGACGTCTATAGTATAGATGACGTCTATAGTATAGATGACGTCTATAGTATAGATGGCGTCTATAGTATAGATGACGTCTATAGTATAGATGACGTCTATAGTATAGATGACGTCTAAAGTAAAGGTGACGTCTATAGTACAGATGACGTGTATAGTATAGATGACGTCTATAGTATAGATGACGTCTATAGTACAGATGACGTGCATAGTATAGATGACGTCTATAGTATAGATGACGTGTATAGTATAGATGACGTCTGTAGTATAGATGACGTCTATAGTATAGATGACGTCTATAGTATAGATGACGTCTGTAGTATAGATGACGCCTGTAGTATAGATGACGTCTGTAGTATAGATGACGTGTATAGTATAGATGATGTCTTTAGTATAGATGACGTCTATTGTATAGATGACGTCTATAGTATAGATGATGTGTATAGTATAGATGACGTCTCTAGTATAGATGACGTCTATAGTATAGATGACGTCTGTAGTATAAATGACGTCTAAAGTATAGATGACGTCTATAGTATAGATGACGTCTATAGTATAGATGACGTCTGTAGTATAAATGACGTCTAAAGTATAGATGACGTCTATAGTATAGATGATGTCTATAGTATAGATGACGTCTATAGTATAGATGACGTCTATAGTATAGATGACGTCTATAGTATAGATGACGTCTATAGTATAGATGACGTCTATAGTATAGATGACGTCTATAGTATAGATGACGTCTATAGTAAAGATGACGCGTATAGTATAGATGACGTCTATAGCATAGATGCTGTCTATAGTATAGATGACGTCTATAGTATAGATGACGTCTATAGTATAGATGACGTCTATAGTATAGATGACGTCTATAATATAGATGACGTCTATAGTATAGATGACGTCTATAGTATAGATGACGTCTATTATATAGATGACGTCTATAGTATAGATGACGTCTATAGTATAGATGACGTCTATAGTATAGATGACGTCTATAGTATAGATGACGTCTATAGTATAGATGACGTCTATAGTATAGATGACGTCTATAGTATAGATGACGTCTATAGTATAGATGACGTCTATAGTATAGATGACGTCTATAGTATAGATGACGTCTATAGTATAGATGACGTCTATAGTATAGATGACGTCTATAGTATAGATGACTTCTATAATATAGATGACGTCTATAGTATAGATGACGTCTATAGTATAGATGACGTCTATAGTATAGATGACGTCTATAGTATAGATGACGTCTATGGTATAGATGACGTCTATAGTATAGATGACGTCTATAGTATAGATGACGTCTATAGTATAGATGACGTCTATAGTATAGATGACGTCTATAGAATAGATGATGTCTATGGTATAGATGACGTCTATAGTATAGATGACGTCTGTAGTATAGATGACGTGTATAGTATAGATGATGTCTATAGTATAGATGACGTCTATAGTATAGATGACGTCTATAGTATAGATGACGTCTATAGTATAGATGACGTCTATGGTATAGATGACGTCTATAGTATAGATGACGTCTATAGTATAGATGACGTCTATAGTATAGATGACGTCTATAGTATAGATGACGTCTATAGTATAGATGACGTCTATAGTATAGATGACGTCTATAGTATAGATGACGTCTATAGTATAGATGACGTCTATAGTATAGATGACGTCTATAGTATAGATGACATCTATAGTATAGATGACGTCTATAGAATAGATGATGTCTATGGTATAGATGACGTCTATAGTATAGATGACGTCTATAGTATAGATGATGTCTATGGTATAGATGACGTCTATAGTATAGATGACGTCTATAGTATAGATGACGTCTATAGTATAGATGACGTCTATAGTATAGATGACGTCTATAGTATAGATGACGTCTATAGTATAGATGACGTCTATAGTATAGATGACGTCTATAGTATAGATGACGTCTATAGTATAGATGACGTCTATAGTATAGATGACGTCTATAGTATAGATGACGTCTATAGTATAATTGACGTCCTTAGTATAGATGACGTCTGTAGTATAGATGACGTGTATAGTATAGATGATGTCTATGGTATAGATGACGTCTATAGTATAGATGATATCTATAGTATAGATGACGTCTATAGTATAAATGATGTCTATAGTATAGATGACGTCTATAGTATAGATGACGTCTATAGTATAGATGACGTCTATAGTATAGATGACGTCTATAGTATAGATGACGTCTATAGTATAGATGACGTCTATAGTATAGATGACGTCTATAGTATAGATGACGTCTGTAGTATAAATGACGTCTAAAGTATAGATGACGTCTATAGTATAGATGACGTCTATAGTATAGATGACGTCTGTAGTATAAATGACGTCTAAAGTATAGATGACGTCTATAGTATAGATGACGTCTATAGTATAGATGACGTCTATAGTATAGTTGACGTCCTTAGTATAGTTGACGTCTGTAGTATAGATGACGTGTATAGTATAGATGACGTGTATAGTATAGATGATGTCTATAGTATAGATGACGTCTATAGTATAGATGATATCTATAGTATAGATGACGTCTATAGTATAGATGATGTCTATAGTATAGATGACGTCTATAGTATAGATGACGTCTATAGTATAGATGACGTCTATAGTATAGATGACGTCTATAGTATAGATGAGGTCTTTAATATAGATGACGTCTATAGTATAGATGACGTCTATAGTATAGATGACGTCTATAATATAGATGACGTCTATAGTATAGATGACGTCTATAGTATAGATGACGTCTATAGTATAGATGACGTCTATAGTATAGATGACGTCTATAGTATAGATGACGTCTATAGTATAGATGACGTCTATAGTATAGATGACGTCTATAGTATAGATGACGTCTATAGTATAGATGACGTCTATAGTATAGATGACGTCTATAGTATAGATGACGTCTATAGTATAGATGACGTCTATAGTATAGATGACGTCTATAGTATAGAGGACGTCTATAGTATAGATGACGTCTATAGTATAGAGGACGTCTATAGTATAGATGACGTCTATAGTATAGAGGACGTCTATAGTATAGATGACGTCTATAGTATAGATGACGTCTATAGTATAGATGACGTCTATAGTATAGATGATGTCTATAGTATAGATGACGTCTGTAGTGTATGTGACGTGTATAGTATAGATGACGTCTATAGTATAGATGATGTCTGTTGTATAGATGACGTGTATAGTATAGATGACGTCTATAGTATAGATGACGTCTATAGTATAGATGACGTCTATAGTATAGATGACGTCTATAGTATAGATGACGTCTATAGTATAGATGACGTCTATAGTATAGATGACGTCTTTAGTATAGATGACGTCTATAGTATAGATGACTTCTATAGTATAGATGACGTCTATAGTATAGATGACGTCTATAGTATTGATGACGTCTATAGTATAGATGACGTCTATAGTATAGATGACGTCTATAGTATAGATGACGTGTATAGTGTAGTTGACGTCTGTAGTATAGATGACGTGTATAGTATAGATGACGTCTATAGTATAGATGATGTCTATAGTATAGATGACGTCTATAGTATAGATGACGTCTATAGTATAGATGACGTCTATAGAATAGATGATGTCTATGGTATAGATGACGTCTATAGTATAGATGACGTCTATAGTATAGATGATGTCTATGGTATAGATGACGTCTATAGTATAGATGACGTCTATAGTATAGATGACGTCTATAGTATAGATGACGTCTATAGTATAGATGACGTCTATAGTATAGATGACGTCTATAGTATAGATGACGTCTATAGTATAGATGACGTCTATAGTATAGATGACGTCTATAGTATAGATGACGTCTATAGTATAGATGACGTCTATAGTATAGATGACGTCTATAGTATAGATGACGTCTATAGTATAGATGACGTCTATAGTATAATTGACGTCCTTAGTATAGATGACGTCTATAGTATAGATGACGTCTATAGTATAGATGACGTCTATAGTATAGATGACGTCTATAGTATAGATGACGTCTATAGTATAGATGACGTCTATAGTATAGATGACGTCTATAGTATAGATGACGACTATAGTATAGATGACGTCTATAGTATAGATGACGTCTGTAGTATAGATGACGTCTGTAGTATAGATGACGTGTATAGTATAGATGGTGTCTATAGTATAGATGACGTCTATAGTATAGATGACGTCTATAGTATAGATGATGTCTATAGTATAGATGACGTCTCTAGTATAGATGACGTCTATAGTGTAGATGACGTCTATAGTATAAATGACGGCTTAAGTATAGATGACGTCTATAGTATAGATGACGTCTATAGTATAGATGACGTCTGTAGTATAAATGACGTCTAAAGTATAGATGACGTCTATAGTACAGATGACGTCTATAGCATAGTTGACGTCTATAGTATAGATGACGTCTGTAGAGTAGATGACGTGTATAGTATAGATGATGTCTATAGTATAGATGACGTCTATAGTATAGATGACGTCTATAGTATAGATGACGTCTATAGTATAGATGACGTCTATAGTATAGATGACGTCTATAGTATAGATGACGTCTATAGTATAGATGACGTCTATAGTATAGATGACGTCTATAGTATAGATGACGTCTATAGTATAGATGACGTCTATAGTATAGATGACGTCTATAGTATAGATGACGTCTATAGTATAGATAAGGTCTATAGTATAGATGACGTCTATAGTATAGATGACGTCTATTATATAGATGACGGCTATAGTATAGATGACCGCTATAGTATAGATGACGGCTATAGTATAGATGACGCCTATAGTATAGATGACGTCTATACTATAGATAACGTCTATAGAATAGATGACGTCTATAATATAGATGACGTCTATAGAATAGATGATGTCTATGGTATAGATGACGTCTATAGTATAAATGACGTCTATAGTATAGATGACGTCTTAATATAAATGACGTCTATGGTATAGATGACGTCTATAGTATAGATGACGTCTGTAGTATAAGTGACGTCTAAAGTATAGATGACGTCTATAGTATAGATGACGTCTATAGTATAGTTGACGTCTATAGTATAGATGACGTCTGTAGTATAGATGATGTGTATAGTATAGATGATGTCTATAGTATAGATGACGTCTATAGTATAGATGATGTCTATAGTATAGATGACGTCTATAGTATAGATGACGTCTATAGTATAGATGACGTCTATAGTATAGATGACGTCTATAGTATAGATGACGTCTATAGTATAGATGACGTCTATAGTATAGATGACGTCTATAGTATAGATGACGTCTATAGTATAGATGACGTCTATAGTATAGATGACGTCTATAGTATAGATGACGTCTATAGTATAGATGACGTCTATAGTATAGATGACGTCTATAGTATAGATGACGTCTATAGTATAGATGACGTCTATAGTATAGATGACGTCTATAGTATAGATGACGTCTATAGTATAGATAACGTCTATAGTATAGATGACGTCTATAGTGTAGATGACGTCTATAGTATAGATGACGTCTATAGTATAGATGACGTCTATAGTATAGATGACGTCTATAGTATAGATGACGTCTATAGTATAGATGACGTCTATAGTATAGATGACGTCTATAGTATAGATGACGTCTATAGTATAGATGACGTCTATAGTATAGATGACGTCTATAGTATAGATGACGTCTATAGTATAGATGACGTCTATGGTATAGATGACGTCTATAGTATAGATGACGTCTATAGTATAGATGACGTCTATAGTATAGATGACGTCTTTAGTATAGATGACGTCTATAGTATAGATGACGTCTATAGTATAGATGACGTCTATAGTATAGATGACGTCTATAGTATAGATGACGTCTATAGTATAGATGACGTCTATAGTATAGATGACGTGTATAGTATAGATGACGTGTATAGTATAGATGACGTCTATAGTATAGATGACGTCTATAGTATAGATGACGTCTTTAGTGTAGATGACGTCTATAGTATAGATGACGTCTATAGTATAGATGACGTCTATAGTATAGATGACGTCTATAGTATAGATGACGTCTATAGTATAGATGACGTCTATACTATAGATGACGTCATAGTATAGATGACGTCTGTAGTATAGACGACGTCTGTAGTATAGATGACGTCTATAGTATAGATGACGTCTATAGTAAAGATGACGTCTATAGTATGGATGATGTCTATAGTATAGATGACGTCTATAGTATAGATGACGTCTATAGTATAAATGACGTCTATAGTATAGATGACGTCTTAATATAAATGACGTCTATGGTATAGATGACGTCTATAGTATAGATGACGTCTGTAGTATAAGTGACGTCTAAAGTATAGATGACGTCTATAGTATAGATGACGTCTATAGTATAGTTGACGTCTATAGTATAGATGACGTCTGTAGTATAGATGATGTGTATAGTATAGATGATGTCTATAGTATAGATGACGTCTATAGTATAGATGATGTCTATAGTATAGATGACGTCTATAGTATAGATGACGTCTATAGTATAGATGACGTCTATAGTATAGATGACGTCTATAGTATAGATGACGTCTATAGTATAGATGACGTCTAAAGTATAGATGACGTCTATAGTATAGATGACGTCTATAGTATAGATGACGTCTATAGTATAGATGACGTCTATAGTATAGATGACGTCTATAGTATAGATGACGTCTATAGTATAGATGACGTCTATAGTATAGATGACGTCTATAGTATAGATGACGTCTATAGTATAGATGACGTCTATAGTATAGATGACGTCTATAGTGTAGATGAGGTCTATAGTATAGATGACGTCTATAGTATAGATGACGTCTATAGTATAGATGACGTCTATAGTATAGATGACGTCTAAAGTATAGATGACGTCTATAGTATAGATGACGTCTATAGTATAGATGACGTGTATAGTATAGATGACGTCTATAGTATAGATGACGTCTATAGTATAGATGACGTCTATAGTATAGATGACGTCTTTAGTATAGATGACGTCTATAGTATAGATGACGTCTATAGTATAGATGACGTCTATAGTATAGATGACGTCTATAGTATAGATGACGTCTATAGTATAGATGACGTCTATAGTATAGATGACGTCTATAGTATAGATGACGTCTATAGTATAGATGACGTCTATAGTATAGATGATGTCTATAGTATAGATGACGTCTATAGTATAGATGACGTCTATAGTATAGATGACGTCTATAGTATAGATGACGTCTATAGCATAGATGACGTCTATAGTATAGATGACGTCTATAGTATAGATGATGTCTATAGTAAAGATGACGTCTATAGTATGGATGATGTCTATAGTATAGATGACGTCTATAGTAAAGATGACGTCTATAGTATGGATGATGTCTATAGTATAGATGACGTCTATAGTATAGATGACGTCTATAGTATAGATGACGTCTATAGTATAGATGACGTCTATAGTATAGATGACGTCTATAGTATAGATGACGTCTATAGTATAGATGACGTCTATAGTATTGATGACGTCTATAGTATTGATGACGTCTATAGTATAGATGACGTCTATAGTACAGATTACGTCTATAGTATAGATGACGTCTATAGTAAAGATGACGTCTACGATGACGTGTATAGTATAGATGACGTCTATAGTATAGATGACGTGTATAGTATAGATGACGTGTATAGTATAGATGATGTCTATACTATAGATGACGTCATAGTATAGATGACGTCTGTAGTATAGACGACGTCTGTAGTATAGATGACGTCTATAGTATAGATGACGTCTATAGTATAGATGACGTCTATAGTGTAGATGACGTCTATAGTATAGATGACGTCTATAGTATAGATGACGTCTATAGTATAGATGACGTCTATAGTATAGATGACGTCTATAGTATAGATGACGTCTATAGTATAGATGACGTCTATAGTATAGATGACGTCTATAGTATAGATGACGTCTAAAGTATAGATGACGTCTATAGTATAGATGACGTCTATAGTATAAATGACGTCTATAGTATAGATGACGTCTATAGTATAGATGACGTCTATAGTATAGATGACGTGTATAGTATAGATGACGTGTATAGTATAGATGACGTCTATAGTATAGATGACGTCTATAGTATAGATGACGTCTTTAGTGTAGATGACGTCTATAGTATAGATGACGTCTATAGTATAGATGACGTCTATAGTATAGATGACGTCTATAGTATAGATGACGTCTATAGTATAGATGACGTCTATAGTATAGATGACGTCTAAAGTATAGATGACGTCTATAGTATAGATGACGTCTATAGTATAGATGACGTCTATAGTATAGATGATGTCTATAGTAAAGATGACGTCTATAGTAAAGATGAAGTCTATAGTATAGATGACGTCTATAGTAAAGATGACGTCTATAGTATGGATGATGTCTATAGTATAGATGACGTCTATAGTATAGATGACGTCTATAGTATAGATGACGTCTATAGTATAGATGACGTCTATAGTATAGATGACGTCTACAGTATAGATGACGTCTATACTATAGATGACGTCATAGTATAGATGACGTCTGTAGTATAGACGACGTCTGTAGTATAGATGACGTCTATAGTATAGATGACGTCTATAGTAAAGATGACGTCTATAGTATGGATGATGTCTATAGTATAGATGACGTCTATAGTATAGATGACGTCTATAGTATAAATGACGTCTATAGTATAGATGACGTCTTAATATAAATGACGTCTATGGTATAGATGACGTCTATAGTATAGATGACGTCTGTAGTATAAGTGACGTCTAAATTATAGATGACGTCTATAGTATAGATGACGTCTATAGTATAGTTGACGTCTATAGTATAGATGACGTCTGTAGTATAGATGATGTGTATAGTATAGATGATGTCTATAGTATAGATGACGTCTATAGTATAGATGATGTCTATAGTATAGATGACGTCTATAGTATAGATGACGTCTATAGTATAGATGACGTCTATAGTATAGATGACGTCTATAGTATAGATGACGTCTATAGTATAGATGACGTCTATAGTATAGATGACGTCTATAGTATAGATGACGTCTAAAGTATAGATGACGTCTATAGTATAGATGACGTCTATAGTATAGATGACGTCTATAGTATAGATGACGTCTATAGTATAGATGACGTCTATAGTATAGATGACGTCTATAGTATAGATGACGTCTATAGTATAGATGACGTCTATAGTATAGATGACGTCTATAGTGTAGATGAGGTCTATAGTATAGATGACGTCTATAGTATAGATGACGTCTATAGTATAGATGACGTCTATAGTATAGATGACGTCTAAAGTATAGATGACGTCTATAGTATAGATGACGTCTATAGTATAGATGACGTGTATAGTATAGATGACGTCTATAGTATAGATGACGTCTATAGTATAGATGACGTCTTTAGTATAGATGACGTCTATAGTATAGATGACGTCTATAGTATAGATGACGTCTATAGTATAGATGACGTCTATAGTATAGATGACGTCTATAGTATAGATGACGTCTATAGTATAGATGACGTCTATAGTATAGATGACGTCTATAGTATAGATGACGTCTATAGTATAGATGACGTCTATAGTATAGATGATGTCTATAGTATAGATGACGTCTATAGTATAGATGACGTCTATAGTATAGATGACGTCTATAGTATAGATGACGTCTATAGCATAGATGACGTCTATAGTATAGATGATGTCTATAGTAAAGATGACGTCTATAGTATGGATGATGTCTATAGTATAGATGACGTCTATAGTAAAGATGACGTCTATAGTATGGATGATGTCTATAGTATAGATGACGTCTATAGTATAGATGACGTCTATAGTATAGATGACGTCTATAGTATAGATGACGTCTATAGTATAGATGACGTCTATAGTATAGATGACGTCTATAGTATAGATGACGTCTATAGTATTGATGACGTCTATAGTATTGATGACGTCTATAGTATAGATGACGTCTATAGTACAGATTACGTCTATAGTATAGATGACGTCTATAGTAAAGATGACGTCTACGATGACGTGTATAGTATAGATGACGTCTATAGTATAGATGACGTGTATAGTATAGATGACGTGTATAGTATAGATGATGTCTATACTATAGATGACGTCATAGTATAGATGACGTCTGTAGTATAGACGACGTCTGTAGTATAGATGACGTCTATAGTATAGATGACGTCTATAGTATAGATGACGTCTATAGTGTAGATGACGTCTATAGTATAGATGACGTCTATAGTATAGATGACGTCTATAGTATAGATGACGTCTATAGTATAGATGACGTCTATAGTATAGATGACGTCTATAGTATAGATGACGTCTATAGTATAGATGACGTCTATAGTATAGATGACGTCTAAAGTATAGATGACGTCTATAGTATAGATGACGTCTATAGTATAAATGACGTCTATAGTATAGATGACGTCTATAGTATAGATGACGTCTATAGTATAGATGACGTGTATAGTATAGATGACGTGTATAGTATAGATGACGTCTATAGTATAGATGACGTCTATAGTATAGATGACGTCTTTAGTGTAGATGACGTCTATAGTATAGATGACGTCTATAGTATAGATGACGTCTATAGTATAGATGACGTCTATAGTATAGATGACGTCTATAGTATAGATGACGTCTATAGTATAGATGACGTCTAAAGTATAGATGACGTCTATAGTATAGATGACGTCTATAGTATAGATGACGTCTATAGTATAGATGATGTCTATAGTAAAGATGACGTCTATAGTAAAGATGAAGTCTATAGTATAGATGACGTCTATAGTAAAGATGACGTCTATAGTATGGATGATGTCTATAGTATAGATGACGTGTATAGTATAGATGATGTCTATAGTATAGATGACGTCTATAGTATAGATGACGTCTATAGTATAGATGACGTCTATAGTATAGATGACGTCTATAGTATAGATGACGTCTATAGTACAGATTACGTGTATGGTATAAATGACGTCTATAGTATAGATGACGTCTATAGTATAGATGACGTGTATAGTATAGATGACGTGTATAGTATAGATGATGTCTATACTATAGATGACGTCATAGTATAGATGACGTCTGTAGTGTAGATGACGTCTGTAGTATAGATGACGTGTACAGTATAGATGATGTCTATAGTATAGATGACGTCTATAGTATAGATGACGTCTATAGTAGAGATGATGTCTATAGTATAGATGACGTCTATAGTATAGATGACGTCTATAATATAGATGACGTCTGTAGTATAAATGACGTCTATAGTATAGATGACGTCTGTAGTATAAATGACGTCTAAAGTATAGATGACGTCTATAGTATAGATGACGTCTATAGTATAGTTGACGTCTATAGTATAGATGACGTCTATAGTATAGTTGACGTCTATAGTATAGATGACGTCTATAGTATAGATGACGTCTATAGTATAGATGACGTCTATAGTATAGATGACGTCTATAGTATAGATGACGTCTATAGTATAGATGACGTCTATAGTATAGATGACGTCTATAGTATAGATGACGTCTATAGTATAGATGACGTCTATAGTATAGATGACGTCTATAGTATAGATGACGTCTATAGTATAGATGACGTCTATAGTATAGATGACGTCTATAGTATAGATGACGTCTATAGTATAGATGACGTCTATAGTATAGATGACGTCTATAGTATAGATGACGTCTAATGAATAGATGACGTCTATGGTATAGATGACGTCTATAGTATAGATGACGTCTACAGTATAGATGACGTCTATAGTATAGATGACGTCTATAGTATAGATGACGTCTATAGTATAGATGACGTCTATAGTATAGATGACGTCTATAGTATAGATGACGTCTATAGTATAGATGACGTCTATAGTATAGATGACGTCTATAGTATAGATGACGTCTATAGTATAGATGACGTCTATAGTATAGATGACGTCTATAGTATAGATGACGTCTATAGTATAGATGACGTCTATTATATAGATGACGGCTATAGTATAGATGACCGCTATAGTATAGATGACGGCTATAGTATAGATGACGCCTATAGTATAGATGACGTCTATACTATAGATAACGTCTATAGAATAGATGACGTCTATAATATAGATGACGTCTATAGAATAGATGATGTCTATGGTATAGATGACGTCTATAGTATAAATGACGTCTATAATACAGATTACGTCTATAGTATAGATGACGTCTATACTAAAGATGACGTCTACGATGACGTGTATAGTATAGATGACGTCTATAGTATAGATGACGTGTATAGTATAGATGACGTGTATAGTATAGATGATGTCTATACTATAGATGACGTCATAGTATAGATGACGTCTGTAGTATAGACGACGTCTGTAATATAGATGACGTCTATAGTGTAGATGACGTCTATAGTATAGATGACGTCTATAGTATAGATGACGTCTATAGTATAGATGACGTCTATAGTATAGATGACGTCTATAGTATAGATGACGTCTATAGTATAGATGACGTCTATAGTATAGATGACGTCTATAGTATAGATGACGTCTATAGTATAGATGACGTCTATAGTATAGATGATGTCTATAGTAAAGATGACGTCTATAGTAAAGATGAAGTCTATAGTATAGATGACGTCTATAGTATAGATGATGTCTATAGTATAGATGACGTCTTTAGTAAAGATGACGTCTATAGTATAGATGACGTCTATAGTGTAGATGACTTCTATAGTATAGATGACGTCTATAGTATAGATGACGTCTATAGTATAGATGACGTCTATAGTATAGATGACGTCTAAAGTATAGATGACGTCTATAGTATAGATGAAGTCTATAGTATAGATGACGTCTATAGTATAGATGACGTCTATAGTATAGATGACGTGTATAGTATAGATGACGTGTATAGTATAGATGACGTCTATAGTATAGATGACGTCTATAGTATAGATGACGTCTATAGTATAGATGACGTCTATAGTGTAGATGACGTCTATAGTATAGATGACGTCTATAGTATAGATGACGTCTATAGTATAGATGACGTGTATAGTATAGATGACGTGTATAGTATAGATGATGTCTATACTATAGATGACGTCATAGTATAGATGACGTCTGTAGTATAGACGACGTCTGTAGTATAGATGACGTCTATAGTATAGATGACGTCTATAGTATAGATGACGTCTATAGTATAGATGACGTCTATAGTATAGATGACGTCTATAGTGTAGATGACGTCTTTAGTATAGATGACGTCTATAGTATAGATGACGTCTATAGTATAGATGACGTCTATAGTATAGATGACGTCTATAGTATAGATGACGTCTATAGTATAGATGACGTCTATAGTATAGATGACGTGTATAGTATAGATGACGTCTATAGTATAGATGACGTCTATAGTATAGATGACGTCTATAGTATAGATGACGTCTATAGTATAGATGACGTCTATAGTATAGATGACGTCTATAGTATAGATGACGTCTATAGTATAGATGACGTCTATAGTATAGATGACGTCTATAGTATAGATGACGTCTATAGTATAGATGACGTCTATAGTATAGATGACGTCTATAGTATAGATGACGTCTATAGTATAGATGACGTGTATAGTATAGATGACGTGTATAGTATAGATGATGTCTATACTACAGATGACGTCATAGTATAGATGACGTCTGTAGTATAGACGACGTCTGTAGTATAGATGACGTCTATAGTATAGATGACGTCTATAGTATAGATGACGTCTATAGTGTAGATGACGTCTATAGTATAGATGACGTCTATAGTATAGATGACGTCTATAGTATAGATGACGTCTATAGTATAGATGACGTCTATAGTATAGATGACGTCTATAGTATAGATGACGTCTATAGTATAGATGACGTCTATAGTATAGATGATGTCTATAGTATAGATGACGTCTATAGTATAGATGATGTCTATAGTAAAGATGACGTCTATAGTAAAGATGAAGTCTATAGTATAGATGACGTCTATAGTAAAGATGACGTCTATAGTATGGATGATGTCTATAGTATAGATGACGTGTATAGTATAGATGATGTCTATAGTATAGATGACGTCTATAGTATAGATGACGTC
The DNA here is from genome assembly GCA_947623515.1 of Neoascia interrupta. Lineage (NCBI taxonomy): Eukaryota > Metazoa > Arthropoda > Insecta > Diptera > Syrphidae > Neoascia > Neoascia interrupta. The sequence continues at coordinate 976,534 of CANQKQ010000033.1, forward strand.
TATAGTATAGATGACGTCTATAGTATAGATGACGTCTATAGTATAGATGACGTCTATAGTATAGATGACGTCTATAGTATAGATGACGTCTATAGTACAGATTACGTGTATAGTATAAATGACGTCTATAGTATAGATGATGTCTATAGTATAGATGACGTGTATAGTATAGATGACGTGTATAGTATAGATGATGTCTATACTATAGATGACGTCATAGTATAGATGAAGTCTGTAGTATAGATGACGTCTGTAGTATAGATGACGTGTATAGTATAGATGATGTCTATAGTATAGATGACGTCTATAGTATAGATGACGTCTATAGTATAGATGATGTCTATAGTATAGATGAAGTCTATAGTATAGATGACGTCTATAGTATAGATGACGTCTATAGTATAGATGACGTCTATAGTATAGATGACGTCTATAGTATAGATGACGTCTATAGTATAGATGACGTCTATAGTATAGATGACGTCTATAGTATAGATGACGTCTATAGTATAGATGACGTCTATAGTATAGATGACGTCTATAGTATAGATGACGTCTATAGTATAGATGACGTCTATAGTATAGATGACGTCTATAGTATAGATGACGTGTATAGTATAGATGACGTGTATAGTATAGATGATGTCTATACTACAGATGACGTCATAGTATAGATGACGTCTGTAGTATAGACGACGTCTGTAGTATAGATGACGTCTATAGTATAGATGACGTCTATAGTATATATGACGTCTATAGTGTAGATGACGTCTATAGTATAGATGACGTCTATAGTATAGATGACGTCTATAGTATAGATGACGTCTATAGTATAGATGACGTCTATAGTATAGATGACGTCTATAGTATAGATGACGTCTATAGTATAGATGACGTCTATAGTATAGATGATGTCTATAGTATAGATGACGTCTATAGTATAGATGATGTCTATAGTAAAGATGACGTCTATAGTAAAGATGAAGTCTATAGTATAGATGACGTCTATAGTAAAGATGACGTCTATAGTATGGATGATGTCTATAGTATAGATGACGTGTATAGTATAGATGATGTCTATAGTATAGATGACGTCTATAGTATAGATGACGTCTATAGTATAGATGACGTCTATAGTATAGATGACGTCTATAGTATAGATGACGTCTATAGTATAGATGACGTCTATAGTATAGATGACGTCTATAGTACAGATTACGTGTATAGTATAAATGACGTCTATAGTATAGATGATGTCTATAGTATAGATGACGTGTATAGTATAGATGACGTGTATAGTATAGATGATGTCTATACTATAGATGACGTCATAGTATAGATGACGTCTGTAGTATAGATGACGTCTGTAGTATAGATGACGTGTATAGTATAGATGATGTCTATAGTATAGATGACGTCTATAGTATAGATGACGTCTATAGTATAGATGATGTCTATAGTATAGATGAAGTCTATAGTATAGATGACGTCTATAATATAGATGACGTCTGTAGTATAAATGACGTCTAAAGTATAGATGACGTCTATAGTATAGATGACGTCTATAGTATAGATGACGTCTGTAGTATAAATGACGTCTAAAGTATAGATGACGTCTATAGTATAGATGACGTCTATAGTATAGTTGACGTCTATAGTATAGATGACGTCTGTAGAATAGATGACGTGTATAGTATAGATGACGTCTATAGTATAGATGACGTCTATAGTATAGATGACGTCTATAGTATAGATGACGTCTATAGTATAGATGACGTCTATAGTATAGATGACGTCTATAGTATAGATGACGTCTATAGTATAGATGACGTCTATAGTATAGATGACGTCTATAGTATAGATGACGTCTAAAGAATAGATGACGTCTATGGTATAGATGACGTCTATAGTATAGATGACGTCTATAGTATAGATGACGTCTATAGTATAGATGACGTCTAAAGTATAGATGACGTCTATAGTATAGATGACGTCTATAGTATAGATGACGTCTATAGTATAGATGATGTCTATAGTAAAGATGACGTCTATAGTAAAGATGAAGTCTATAGTATAGATGACGTCTATAGTAAAGATGACGTCTATAGTATGGATGATGTCTATAGTATAGATGACGTCTATAGTATAGATGACGTCTATAGTATAGATGACGTCTATAGTATAGATGACGTCTATAGTATAGATGACGTCTACAGTATAGATGACGTCTATACTATAGATGACGTCATAGTATAGATGACGTCTGTAGTATAGACGACGTCTGTAGTATAGATGACGTCTATAGTATAGATGACGTCTATAGTAAAGATGACGTCTATAGTATGGATGATGTCTATAGTATAGATGACGTCTATAGTATAGATGACGTCTATAGTATAAATGACGTCTATAGTATAGATGACGTCTTAATATAAATGACGTCTATGGTATAGATGACGTCTATAGTATAGATGACGTCTGTAGTATAAGTGACGTCTAAATTATAGATGACGTCTATAGTATAGATGACGTCTATAGTATAGTTGACGTCTATAGTATAGATGACGTCTGTAGTATAGATGATGTGTATAGTATAGATGATGTCTATAGTATAGATGACGTCTATAGTATAGATGATGTCTATAGTATAGATGACGTCTATAGTATAGATGACGTCTATAGTATAGATGACGTCTATAGTATAGATGACGTCTATAGTATAGATGACGTCTATAGTATAGATGACGTCTATAGTATAGATGACGTCTATAGTATAGATGACGTCTAAAGTATAGATGACGTCTATAGTATAGATGACGTCTATAGTATAGATGACGTCTATAGTATAGATGACGTCTATAGTATAGATGACGTCTATAGTATAGATGACGTCTATAGTATAGATGACGTCTATAGTATAGATGACGTCTATAGTATAGATGACGTCTATAGTGTAGATGAGGTCTATAGTATAGATGACGTCTATAGTATAGATGACGTCTATAGTATAGATGACGTCTATAGTATAGATGACGTCTAAAGTATAGATGACGTCTATAGTATAGATGACGTCTATAGTATAGATGACGTGTATAGTATAGATGACGTCTATAGTATAGATGACGTCTATAGTATAGATGACGTCTTTAGTATAGATGACGTCTATAGTATAGATGACGTCTATAGTATAGATGACGTCTATAGTATAGATGACGTCTATAGTATAGATGACGTCTATAGTATAGATGACGTCTATAGTATAGATGACGTCTATAGTATAGATGACGTCTATAGTATAGATGACGTCTATAGTATAGATGACGTCTATAGTATAGATGACGTCTATAGTATAGATGATGTCTATAGTATAGATGACGTCTATAGTATAGATGACGTCTATAGTATAGATGACGTCTATAGTATAGATGACGTCTATAGCATAGATGACGTCTATAGTATAGATGATGTCTATAGTAAAGATGACGTCTATAGTATGGATGATGTCTATAGTATAGATGACGTCTATAGTAAAGATGACGTCTATAGTATGGATGATGTCTATAGTATAGATGACGTCTATAGTATAGATGACGTCTATAGTATAGATGACGTCTATAGTATAGATGACGTCTATAGTATAGATGACGTCTATAGTATAGATGACGTCTATAGTATAGATGACGTCTATAGTATTGATGACGTCTATAGTATTGATGACGTCTATAGTATAGATGACGTCTATAGTACAGATTACGTCTATAGTATAGATGACGTCTATAGTAAAGATGACGTCTACGATGACGTGTATAGTATAGATGACGTCTATAGTATAGATGACGTGTATAGTATAGATGACGTGTATAGTATAGATGATGTCTATACTATAGATGACGTCATAGTATAGATGACGTCTGTAGTATAGACGACGTCTGTAGTATAGATGACGTCTATAGTATAGATGACGTCTATAGTATAGATGACGTCTATAGTGTAGATGACGTCTATAGTATAGATGACGTCTATAGTATAGATGACGTCTATAGTATAGATGACGTCTATAGTATAGATGACGTCTATAGTATAGATGACGTCTATAGTATAGATGACGTCTATAGTATAGATGACGTCTATAGTATAGATGACGTCTAAAGTATAGATGACGTCTATAGTATAGATGACGTCTATAGTATAAATGACGTCTATAGTATAGATGACGTCTATAGTATAGATGACGTCTATAGTATAGATGACGTGTATAGTATAGATGACGTGTATAGTATAGATGACGTCTATAGTATAGATGACGTCTATAGTATAGATGACGTCTTTAGTGTAGATGACGTCTATAGTATAGATGACGTCTATAGTATAGATGACGTCTATAGTATAGATGACGTCTATAGTATAGATGACGTCTATAGTATAGATGACGTCTATAGTATAGATGACGTCTAAAGTATAGATGACGTCTATAGTATAGATGACGTCTATAGTATAGATGACGTCTATAGTATAGATGATGTCTATAGTAAAGATGACGTCTATAGTAAAGATGAAGTCTATAGTATAGATGACGTCTATAGTAAAGATGACGTCTATAGTATGGATGATGTCTATAGTATAGATGACGTGTATAGTATAGATGATGTCTATAGTATAGATGACGTCTATAGTATAGATGACGTCTATAGTATAGATGACGTCTATAGTATAGATGACGTCTATAGTATAGATGACGTCTATAGTACAGATTACGTGTATGGTATAAATGACGTCTATAGTATAGATGACGTCTATAGTATAGATGACGTGTATAGTATAGATGACGTGTATAGTATAGATGATGTCTATACTATAGATGACGTCATAGTATAGATGACGTCTGTAGTGTAGATGACGTCTGTAGTATAGATGACGTGTACAGTATAGATGATGTCTATAGTATAGATGACGTCTATAGTATAGATGACGTCTATAGTAGAGATGATGTCTATAGTATAGATGACGTCTATAGTATAGATGACGTCTATAATATAGATGACGTCTGTAGTATAAATGACGTCTATAGTATAGATGACGTCTGTAGTATAAATGACGTCTAAAGTATAGATGACGTCTATAGTATAGATGACGTCTATAGTATAGTTGACGTCTATAGTATAGATGACGTCTATAGTATAGTTGACGTCTATAGTATAGATGACGTCTATAGTATAGATGACGTCTATAGTATAGATGACGTCTATAGTATAGATGACGTCTATAGTATAGATGACGTCTATAGTATAGATGACGTCTATAGTATAGATGACGTCTATAGTATAGATGACGTCTATAGTATAGATGACGTCTATAGTATAGATGACGTCTATAGTATAGATGACGTCTATAGTATAGATGACGTCTATAGTATAGATGACGTCTATAGTATAGATGACGTCTATAGTATAGATGACGTCTATAGTATAGATGACGTCTATAGTATAGATGACGTCTAATGAATAGATGACGTCTATGGTATAGATGACGTCTATAGTATAGATGACGTCTACAGTATAGATGACGTCTATAGTATAGATGACGTCTATAGTATAGATGACGTCTATAGTATAGATGACGTCTATAGTATAGATGACGTCTATAGTATAGATGACGTCTATAGTATAGATGACGTCTATAGTATAGATGACGTCTATAGTATAGATGACGTCTATAGTATAGATGACGTCTATAGTATAGATGACGTCTATAGTATAGATGACGTCTATTATATAGATGACGGCTATAGTATAGATGACCGCTATAGTATAGATGACGGCTATAGTATAGATGACGCCTATAGTATAGATGACGTCTATACTATAGATAACGTCTATAGAATAGATGACGTCTATAATATAGATGACGTCTATAGAATAGATGATGTCTATGGTATAGATGACGTCTATAGTATAAATGACGTCTATAATACAGATTACGTCTATAGTATAGATGACGTCTATACTAAAGATGACGTCTACGATGACGTGTATAGTATAGATGACGTCTATAGTATAGATGACGTGTATAGTATAGATGACGTGTATAGTATAGATGATGTCTATACTATAGATGACGTCATAGTATAGATGACGTCTGTAGTATAGACGACGTCTGTAATATAGATGACGTCTATAGTGTAGATGACGTCTATAGTATAGATGACGTCTATAGTATAGATGACGTCTATAGTATAGATGACGTCTATAGTATAGATGACGTCTATAGTATAGATGACGTCTATAGTATAGATGACGTCTATAGTATAGATGACGTCTATAGTATAGATGACGTCTATAGTATAGATGACGTCTATAGTATAGATGATGTCTATAGTAAAGATGACGTCTATAGTAAAGATGAAGTCTATAGTATAGATGACGTCTATAGTATAGATGATGTCTATAGTATAGATGACGTCTTTAGTAAAGATGACGTCTATAATATAGATGACGTCTGTAGTATAAATGACGTCTATAGTATAGATGACGTCTATAGTATAGATGACGTCTATAGTATAGATGACGTCTGTAGTATAGACGACGTCTGTAGTATAGATGACGTCTATAGTATAGATGACGTCTATAGTGTAGATGACTTCTATAGTATAGATGACGTCTATAGTATAGATGACGTCTATAGTATAGATGACGTCTATAGTATAGATGACGTCTAAAGTATAGATGACGTCTATAGTATAGATGAAGTCTATAGTATAGATGACGTCTATAGTATAGATGACGTCTATAGTATAGATGACGTGTATAGTATAGATGACGTGTATAGTATAGATGACGTCTATAGTATAGATGACGTCTATAGTATAGATGACGTCTATAGTATAGATGACGTCTATAGTGTAGATGACGTCTATAGTATAGATGACGTCTATAGTATAGATGACGTCTATAGTATAGATGACGTGTATAGTATAGATGACGTGTATAGTATAGATGATGTCTATACTATAGATGACGTCATAGTATAGATGACGTCTGTAGTATAGACGACGTCTGTAGTATAGATGACGTCTATAGTATAGATGACGTCTATAGTATAGATGACGTCTATAGTATAGATGACGTCTATAGTATAGATGACGTCTATAGTGTAGATGACGTCTTTAGTATAGATGACGTCTATAGTATAGATGACGTCTATAGTATAGATGACGTCTATAGTATAGATGACGTCTATAGTATAGATGACGTCTATAGTATAGATGACGTCTATAGTATAGATGACGTGTATAGTATAGATGACGTCTATAGTATAGATGACGTCTATAGTATAGATGACGTCTATAGTATAGATGACGTCTATAGTATAGATGACGTCTATAGTATAGATGACGTCTATAGTATAGATGACGTCTATAGTATAGATGACGTCTATAGTATAGATGACGTCTATAGTATAGATGACGTCTATAGTATAGATGACGTCTATAGTATAGATGACGTCTATAGTATAGATGACGTGTATAGTATAGATGACGTGTATAGTATAGATGATGTCTATACTACAGATGACGTCATAGTATAGATGACGTCTGTAGTATAGACGACGTCTGTAGTATAGATGACGTCTATAGTATAGATGACGTCTATAGTATAGATGACGTCTATAGTGTAGATGACGTCTATAGTATAGATGACGTCTATAGTATAGATGACGTCTATAGTATAGATGACGTCTATAGTATAGATGACGTCTATAGTATAGATGACGTCTATAGTATAGATGACGTCTATAGTATAGATGACGTCTATAGTATAGATGATGTCTATAGTATAGATGACGTCTATAGTATAGATGATGTCTATAGTAAAGATGACGTCTATAGTAAAGATGAAGTCTATAGTATAGATGACGTCTATAGTAAAGATGACGTCTATAGTATGGATGATGTCTATAGTATAGATGACGTGTATAGTATAGATGATGTCTATAGTATAGATGACGTCTATAGTATAGATGACGTCTATAGTATAGATGACGTCTATAGTATAGATGACGTCTATAGTATAGATGACGTCTATAGTATAGATGACGTCTATAGTATAGATGACGTCTATAGTACAGATTGCGTGTATAGTATAAATGACGTCTATAGTATAGATGATGTCTATAGTATAGATGACGTGTATAGTATAGATGACGTGTATAGTATAGATGATGTCTATACTATAGATGACGTCATAGTATAGATGAAGTCTGTAGTATAGATGACGTCTGTAGTATAGATGACGTGTATAGTATAGATGATGTCTATAGTATAGATGACGTCTATAGTATAGATGACGTCTATAGTATAGATGATGTCTATAGTATAGATGAAGTCTATAGTATAGATGACGTCTATAGTATAGATGACGTCTATAGTATAGATGACGTCTATAGTATAGATGACGTCTATAGTATAGATGACGTCTATAGTATAGATGACGTCTATAGTATAGATGACGTCTATAGTATAGATGACGTCTATAGTATAGATGACGTCTATAGTATAGATGACGTCTATAGTATAGATGACGTCTATAGTATAGATGACGTCTATAGTATAGATGACGTCTATAGTATAGATGACGTGTATAGTATAGATGACGTGTATAGTATAGATGATGTCTATACTACAGATGACGTCATAGTATAGATGACGTCTGTAGTATAGACGACGTCTGTAGTATAGATGACGTCTATAGTATAGATGACGTCTATAGTATATATGACGTCTATAGTGTAGATGACGTCTATAGTATAGATGACGTCTATAGTATAGATGACGTCTATAGTATAGATGACGTCTATAGTATAGATGACGTCTATAGTATAGATGACGTCTATAGTATAGATGACGTCTATAGTATAGATGACGTCTATAGTATAGATGATGTCTATAGTATAGATGACGTCTATAGTATAGATGATGTCTATAGTAAAGATGACGTCTATAGTAAAGATGAAGTCTATAGTATAGATGACGTCTATAGTAAAGATGACGTCTATAGTATGGATGATGTCTATAGTATAGATGACGTGTATAGTATAGATGATGTCTATAGTATAGATGACGTCTATAGTATAGATGACGTCTATAGTATAGATGACGTCTATAGTATAGATGACGTCTATAGTATAGATGACGTCTATAGTATAGATGACGTCTATAGTATAGATGACGTCTATAGTACAGATTACGTGTATAGTATAAATGACGTCTATAGTATAGATGATGTCTATAGTATAGATGACGTGTATAGTATAGATGACGTGTATAGTATAGATGATGTCTATACTATAGATGACGTCATAGTATAGATGACGTCTGTAGTATAGATGACGTCTGTAGTATAGATGACGTGTATAGTATAGATGATGTCTATAGTATAGATGACGTCTATAGTATAGATGACGTCTATAGTATAGATGATGTCTATAGTATAGATGAAGTCTATAGTATAGATGACGTCTATAATATAGATGACGTCTGTAGTATAAATGACGTCTAAAGTATAGATGACGTCTATAGTATAGATGACGTCTATAGTATAGATGACGTCTGTAGTATAAATGACGTCTAAAGTATAGATGACGTCTATAGTATAGATGACGTCTATAGTATAGTTGACGTCTATAGTATAGATGACGTCTGTAGAATAGATGACGTGTATAGTATAGATGACGTCTATAGTATAGATGACGTCTATAGTATAGATGACGTCTATAGTATAGATGACGTCTATAGTATAGATGACGTCTATAGTATAGATGACGTCTATAGTATAGATGACGTCTATAGTATAGATGACGTCTATAGTATAGATGACGTCTATAGTATAGATGACGTCTAAAGAATAGATGACGTCTATGGTATAGATGACGTCTATAGTATAGATGACGTCTATAGTATAGATGACGTCTATAGTATAGATGACGTCTATAGTATAGATGACGTCTATAGTATAGATGACGTCTATAGTATAGATGACGTCTATAGTATAGATGACGTCTATAGTATAGATGACGTCTAAAGTATAGATGACGTCTATAGTATAGATGACGTCTATAGTATAGATGACGTCTATAGTATAGATGACGTCTATAGTATAGATGACGTCTATAGTATAGATGACGTCTATAGTATAGATGACGTCTATAGTATAGATGACGTCTATAGTATAGATGACGTCTATTGTATAGATGACGTCTATAGTATAGATGACGTCTATAGTATAGATGACGTCTAAAGAATAGATGACGTCTATGGTATAGATGACGTCTATAGTATAGATGACATCTATAGTATAGATGACATCTATAGTATAGATGACATCTATAGTATAGATGACGTCTATAGTATAGATGACGTCTATAGTATAGATAAGGTCTATAGTATAGATGACGTCTATAGTATAGATGACGTCTATTATATAGATGACGGCTATAGTATAGATGACCGCTATAGTATAGATGACGGCTATAGTATAGATGACGCCTATAGTATAGATGACGTTTATAGAATAGATGACGTCTATAATATAGATGACGTCTATAGAATAGATGATGTCTATGGTATAGATGACGTCTATAGTATAAATGACGTCTATAGTATAGATGACGTCTTAATATAAATGACGTCTATGGTATAGATGACGTCTATAGTATAGATGACGTCTGTAGTATAAATGACGTCTAAAGTATAGATGACGTCTATAGTATAGATGACGTCTATAGTATAGTTGACGTCTATAGTATAGATGACGTCTATAGTATAGATGATGTCTATAGTATAGATGACGTCTATAGTATAGATGACGTCTATAGTATAGATGACGTCTATAGTATAGATGACGTCTATAGTATAGATGACGTCTATAGTATAGATGACGTCTATAGTATAGATGACGTCTATAGTATAGATGACGTCTATAGTATAGATGACGTCTATAGTATAGATGACGTCTATAGTGTAGATGACGTCTATAGTGTAGATGACGTCTATAGTATAGATGACGTCATAGTATAGATGACGTCTGTAGTATAGACGACGTCTGTAGTATAGATGACGTCTATAGTATAGATGACGTCTATAGTATAGATGATGTCTATACTATAGATGACGTCTATAGTATAGATGACGTCTATAGTATAGATGACGTCTATAGTATAGATGACGTCTAAAGAATAGATGACGTCTATGGTATAGATGACGTCTATAGTATAGATGACGTCTATAGTATAGATGACGTCTATAGTATAGATGGCGTCTATAGTATAGATGACGTCTATAGTATAGATGACGTCTATAGTATAGATGACGTCTATAGTATAGATGACGTCTATAGTATAGATGACGTCTATAGTATAGATGACGTCTAAAGAATAGATGACGTCTATGGTATAGATGACGTCTATAGTATAGATGACGTCTATAGTATAGATGACGTCTATAGTATAGATGACGTCTATAGTATAGATAAGGTCTATAGTATAGATGACGTCTATAGTATAGATGACGTCTATTATATAGATGACGGCTATAGTATAGATGACCGCTATAGTATAGATGACGGCTATAGTATAGATGACGCCTATAGTATAGATGACGTCTATACTATAGATAACGTCTGTAGAATAGATGACGTCTTTAATATAGATGACGTCTATAGAATAGATGATGTCTATGGTATAGATGACGTCTATAGTATAAATGACGTCTATAGTGCAGATCACTTCTATAGTATAGATGACGTCTATAGTAAAGATGACGTCTACGATGACGTGTATAGTATAGATGACGTCTATAGTATAGATGACGTGTATAGTATAGATGACGTGTATAGTATAGATGATGTCTATACTATAGATGACGTCATAGTATAGATGACGTCTGTAGTATAGACGACGTCTGTAGTATAGATGACGTCTATAGTATAGATGACGTCTATAGTATAGATGACGTCTATAGTGTAGATGACGTCTATAGTATAGATGACGTCTATAGTATAGATGACGTCTATAGTATAGATGACGTCTATAGTATAGATGACGTCTATAGTATAGATGACGTCTATAGTATAGATGACGTCTATAGTATAGATGACGTCTATAGTATAGATGATGTCTATAGTAAAGATGACGTCTATAGTAAAGATGAAGTCTATAGTATAGATGACGTCTATAGTATAGATGATGTCTATAGTATAGATGACGTCTTTAGTATAGATGACGTCTATAATATAGATGACGTCTGTAGTATAAATGACGTCTATAGTATAGATGACGTCTATAGTATAGATGACGTCTATAGTATAGATGACGTCTGTAGTGTAAATGACGTCTAAAGTATAGATGACTTCTATAGTATAGATGACGTCTATAGTATAGTTGACGTCTATAGTATAGATGACGTGTATAGTATAGATGACGTGTATAGTATAGATGATGTCTATACTATAGATGACGTGTATAGTATAGATGACGTCTGTGGTATAGACGATGTCTGTAGTATAGATGACGTCTATAGTATAGATGACGTCTGTAGTATAGATGACGTCTATAGTGTAGATGACGTCTATAGTATAGATGACGTCTATAGTATAGATGACGTCTATAGTATAGATGACGTCTATAGTATAGATGACGTCTATAGTATAGATGACGTCTAAAGTATAGATGACGTCTATAGTATAGATGACGTCTATAGTATAGATGACGTCTATAGTATAGATGACGTCTATAGTATAGATGACGTCTATAGTATAGATGACGTCTATAGTATAGATGACGTGTATAGTATAGATGACGTGTATAGTATAGATGACGTCTATAGTATAGATGACGTCTATAGTAGAGATGACGTCTATAGTATAGATGACGTCTATAGTGTAGATGACGTCTATAGTATAGATGACGTCTATAGTATAGATGACGTGTATAGTATAGATGATGTCTATACTATAGATGATGTCTGTACTATAGATGACGTCATAGTATAGATGACGTCTGTAGTATAGACGACGTCTGTAGTATAGATGACGTCTATAGTATAGATAACGTCTATAGTATAGATGACGTCTATAGTGTAGATGACGTCTATAGTATAGATGACGTCTATAGTATAGATGACGTCTATAGTATAGATGACGTCTATAGTATAGATGACGTCTATAGTATAGATGACGTCTATAGTATAGATGACGTCTATAGTATAGATGACGTCTATAGTATAGATGACGTCTATAGTATAGATGACGTGTATAGTATAGATGACGTGTATAGTATAGATGACGTCTATAGTATAGATGACGTGTATAGTATAGATGACGTGTATAGTATAGATGACGTCTATAGTATAGATGACGTCTATAGTATAGATGACGTCTTTAGTATAGATGACGTCTATAGTATAGATGACGTCTATAGTATAGATGACGTCTATAGTATAGATGACGTCTATAGTATAGATGACGTCTATAGTATAGATGACGTCTATAGTATAGATGACGTCTATAGTATAGATGACGTCTATAGTATAGATGATGTCTATAGTAAAGATGACGTCTATAGTAAAGATGAAGTCTATAGTATAGGTGACGTCTATAGTAAAGATGACGTCTATAGTATGGATGATGTCTATAGTATAGATGACGTGTATAGTATAGATGATGTCTATAATATAGATGACGTCTATAGTATAGATGACTTCTATAGTATAGATGACGTCTATAGTATAGATGACGTCTATAGTATAGATGACGTCTATAGTATAGATGACGTCTATAGTATAGATGACGTCTATAGTACAGATTACGTGTATAGTATAAATGACGTCTATAGTATAGATGACGTCTATAGTATAGATGACGTGTATAGTATAGATGACGTGTATAGTATAGATGATGTCTATACTATAGATGACGTCATAGTATAGATGACGTCTGTAGTATAGATGACGTCTGTAGTATAGATGACGTGTATAGTATAGATGATGTCTATAGTATAGATGACGTCTATAGTATAGATGACGTCTATAGTATAGATGATGTCTATAGTATAGATGACGTCTATAGTATAGATGACGTCTATAATATAGATGACGTCTGTAGTATAAATGACGTCTAAAGTATAGATGACGTCTATAGTATAGATGACGTCTATAGTATAGATGACGTCTGTAGTATAAATGACGTCTAAAGTATAGATGACGTCTATAGTATAGATGACGTGTATAGTATAGATGATGTCTATACTATAGATGACGTCTATAGTATAGATGACGTCTATAGTATAGATGACGTCTATAATATAGATGACGTGTATAGTATAGATGATGTCTATACTATAGATGACGTCATAGTATAGATGACGTCTGTAGTATAGATGACGTCTATAGTATAGATGACGTCTATAGTATAGATGACGTCTATAGTATAGATGACGTCTATAGTGTAGATGACGTCTATAGTATAGATGACGTCTATAGTATAGATGATGTCTATACTATAGATGACGTCATAGTATAGATGACGTCTGTAGTATAGACGACGTCTGTAGTATAGATGACGTCTATAGTATAGATGACGTCTATAGTGTAGATGACGTCTATAGTATAGATGACGTCTATAGTATAGATGACGTCTATAGTATAGATGACGTCTATAGTATAGATGACGTCTATAGTATAGATGACGTCTAAAGTATAGATGACGTCTATAGTATAGATGACGTCTATAGTATAGATGACGTCTATAGTATAGATGACGTCTATAGTATAGATGACGTCTATAGTATAGATGACGTCTATAGTATAGATGACGTGTATAGTATAGATGACGTGTATAGTATAGATGACGTGTATAGTATAGATGACGTCTATAGTATAGATGACGTCTATAGTATAGATGACGTCTATAGTGTAGATGACGTCTATAGTGTAGATGACGTCTATAGTGTAGATGTCGTCTATAGTATAGATGACGTGTATAGTATAGATGACGTGTATAGTATAGATGATGTCTATACTATAGATGACGTCTATAGTATAGATGACGTCTATAGTATAGATGACGTCTGTAGTATAAATGACGTCTAAAGTATAGATGACGTCTATAGTATAGATGACGTGTATAGTATAGATGATGTCTATACTATAGATGACGTCTATAGTATAGATGACGTCTATAGTATAGATGACGTCTATAGTATAGATGACGTGTATAATATAGATGACGTGTATAGTATAGATGACGTCATAGTATAGATGACGTCTGTAGTATAGATGACGTCTATAGTATAGATGACGTCTATAGTATAGATGACGTCTATAGTATAGATGACGTCTATAGTGTAGATGACGTCTATAGTATAGATGACGTCTATAGTAAAGATGATGTCTATACTATAGATGACGTCATAGTATAGATGACGTCTGTAGTATAGATGACGTCTGTAGTATAGATGACGTGTATAGTATAGATGATGTCTATAGAATAGATGACGTCTATAGTATAGATGACGTCTATAGTATAGATGATGTCTATAGTATAGATGACGTCTATAGTATAGATGACGTCTATAATATAGATGACGTCTGTAGTATAAATGACGTCTAAAGTATAGATGACGTCTATAGTATAGATGACGTCTATAGTATAGATGACGTCTGTAGTATAAATGACGTCTAAAGTATAGATGACGTCTATAGTATAGATCTCGTGTATAGTATAGATGATGTCTATACTATAGATGACGTCTATAGTATAGATGACGTCTATAGTATAGATGACGTCTATAGTATAGATGACGTGTATAATATAGATGACGTGTATAGTATAGATGATGTCTATACTATAGATGACGTCATAGTATAGATGACGTCTGTAGTATAGATGACGTCTATAGTATAGATGACGTCTATAGTATAGATGACGTCTATAGTATAGATGACGTCTATAGTGTAGATGACGTCTATAGTATAGATGACGTCTATAGTATAGATGATGTCTATACTATAGATGACGTCATAGTATAGATGACGTCTGTAGTATAGACGACGTCTGTAGTATAGATGACGTCTATAGTATAGATGACGTCTATAGTATAGATGACGTCTATAGTGTAGATGACGTCTATAGTATAGATGACGTCTATAGTGTAGATGACGTCTATAGTATAGATGACGTCTATAGTATAGATGACGTCTATAGTATAGATGACGTCTATAGTATAGATGACGTCTATAGTATAGATGACGTCTATAGTATAGATGACGTCTAAAGTAAAGATGACGTCTATAGTATAGATGACGTCTATAGTATAGATGACGTCTATAGTATAGATGACGTCTATAGTATAGATGACGTGTATAGTATAGATGACGTGTATAGTATAGATGACGTCTATAGTATAGATGACGTCTATAGTATAGATGACGTCTATAGTATAGATGACGTCTATAGTGTAGATGACGTCTATAGTATAGATGACGTCTATAGTTTAGATGACGTCTATAGTATAGATGACGTGTATAGTATAGATGACGTGTATACTATAGATGATGTCTATACTATAGATGACGTCATAGTATAGATGACGTCTGTAGTATAGACGACGTCTGTAGTATAGATGACGTCTATAGTATAGATGACGTCTATAGTATAGATGACGTCTATAGTGTAGATGACGTCTATAGTATAGATGACGTCTATAGTGTAGATGACGTCTATAGTATAGATGACGTCTATAGTATAGATGACGTCTATAGTATAGATGACGTCTATAGTATAGATGACGTCTACAGTATAGATGACGTCTATAGTATAGATGACGTCTATAGTATAGATGACGTCTATAGTATAGATGACGTCTATAGTATAGATGACGTCTATAGTATAGATGACGTCTATAGTATAGATGACGTCTATAGTATAGATGACGTCTATAGTATAGATGACGTCTATAGTATAGATGACGTCTATAGTATAGATGACGTCTATAGTATAGATGACGTCTATAGTATAGATGACGTCTATAGTATAGATGACGTCTTTAGTATAGATGACGTCTATAGTATAGATGACGTCTATAGTATAGATGACGTCTATAGTATAGATGACGTCTATAGTATAGATGACGTCTATAGTATAGATGACGTCTATAGTATAGATGACGTCTATAGTATTGATGACGTCTATAGTATAGATGACGTCTATAGTATAGATGATGTCTATAGTAAAGATGACGTCTATAGTAAAGATGAAGTCTATAGTATAGATGACGTCTATAGTAAAGATGACGTCTATAGTATGGATGATGTCTATAGTATAGATGACGTGTATAGTATAGATGATGTCTATAGTATAGATGACGTCTATAGTACAGATTACGTGTATAGTATAAATGACGTCTATAGTATAGATGACGTCTATAGTATAGATGACGTGTATAGTATAGATGACGTGTATAGTATAGATGATGTCTATACTATAGATGACGTCATAGTATAGATGACGTCTGTAGTATAGATGACGTCTGTAGTATAGATGACGTGTATAGTATAGATGATGTCTATAGTATAGATGACGTCTATAGTATAGATGACGTCTATAGTATAGATGATGTCTATAGTATAGATGATGTCTATAGTATAGATGACGTCTATAGTACAGATTACGTGTATAGTATAAATGACGTCTATAGTATAGATGACGTCTATAGTATAGATGACGTGTATAGTATAGATGACGTGTATAGTATAGATGATGTCTATACTATAGATGACGTCATAGTATAGATGACGTCTGTAGTATAGATGACGTCTGTAGTATAGATGACGTGTATAGTATAGATGATGTCTATAGTATAGATGACGTCTATAGTATAGATGACGTCTATAGTATAGATGACGTCTATAGTATAGATGACGTCTATAGTATAGATGACGTCTATAGTATAGATGACGTCTTTAGTATAGATGACGTCTATAGTATAGATGACGTCTATAGTATAGATGACGTGTATAGTATAGATGATGTCTATACTATAGATGACGTCATAGTATAGATGACGTCTGTAGTATAGATGACGTCTGTAGTATAGATGACGTCCTATAGTATAGATGACGTCTATAGTATAGATGACGTCTATAGTATAGATGACGTCTTAGTATAGATGATGTCTATACTATAGATGACGTCTATAGTATAGATGACGTCTATAGTATAGATGACGTCTGTAGTATAAATGACGTCTAAAGTATAGATGACGTCTATAGTATAGATGACGTGTATAGTATAGATGATGTCTATACTATAGATGACGTCTATAGTATAGATGACGTCTATAGTATAGATGACGTCTATAGTATAGATGACGTGTATAATATAGATGACGTGTATAGTATAGATGACGTCATAGTATAGATGACGTCTGTAGTATAGATGACGTCTATAGTATAGATGACGTCTATAGTATAGATGACGTCTATAGTATAGATGACGTCTATAGTGTAGATGACGTCTATAGTATAGATGACGTCTATAGTAAAGATGATGTCTATACTATAGATGACGTCATAGTATAGATGACGTCTGTAGTATAGATGACGTCTGTAGTATAGATGACGTGTATAGTATAGATGATGTCTATAGAATAGATGACGTCTATAGTATAGATGACGTCTATAGTATAGATGATGTCTATAGTATAGATGACGTCTATAGTATAGATGACGTCTATAATATAGATGACGTCTGTAGTATAAATGACGTCTAAAGTATAGATGACGTCTATAGTATAGATGACGTCTATAGTATAGATGACGTCTGTAGTATTAAATGACGTCTAAAGTATAGATGACGTCTATAGTATAGATCTCGTGTATAGTATAGATGATGTCTATACTATAGATGACGTCTATAGTATAGATGACGTCTATAGTATAGATGACGTCTATAGTATAGATGACGTGTATAATATAGATGACGTGTATAGTATAGATGATGTCTATACTATAGATGACGTCATAGTATAGATGACGTCTGTAGTATAGATGACGTCTATAGTATAGATGACGTCTATAGTATAGATGACGTCTATAGTATAGATGACGTCTATAGTATAGATGACGTCATAGTGTAGATGACGTCTATAGTATAGATGACGTCTATAGTATAGATGATGTCTATACTATAGATGACGTCATAGTATAGATGACGTCTGTAGTATAGACGACGTCTGTAGTATAGATGACGTCTATAGTATAGATGACGTCTATAGTATAGATGACGTCTATAGTGTAGATGACGTCTATAGTATAGATGACGTCTATAGTGTAGATGACGTCTATAGTATAGATGACGTCTATAGTATAGATGACGTCTATAGTATAGATGACGTCTATAGTATAGATGACGTCTATAGTATAGATGACGTCTATAGTATAGATGACGTCTATAGTATAGATGACGTCTAAAGTAAAGATGACGTCTATAGTATAGATGACGTCTATAGTATAGATGACGTCTATAGTATAGATGACGTCTATAGTATAGATGACGTCTATAGTATAGATGACGTCTATAGTATAGATGACGTCTATAGTATAGATGACGTGTATAGTATAGATGACGTGTATAGTATAGATGACGTCTATAGTATAGATGACGTCTATAGTATAGATGACGTCTATAGTATAGATGACGTCTATAGTGTAGATGACGTCTATAGTATAGATGACGTCTATAGTTTAGATGACGTCTATAGTATAGATGACGTGTATAGTATAGATGACGTGTATACTATAGATGATGTCTATACTATAGATGACGTCATAGTATAGATGACGTCTGTAGTATAGACGACGTCTGTAGTATAGATGACGTCTATAGTATAGATGACGTCTATAGTATAGATGACGTCTATAGTGTAGATGACGTCTATAGTATAGATGACGTCTATAGTGTAGATGACGTCTATAGTATAGATGACGTCTATAGTATAGATGACGTCTATAGTATAGATGACGTCTATAGTATAGATGACGTCTACAGTATAGATGACGTCTATAGTATAGATGACGTCTATAGTATAGATGACGTCTATAGTATAGATGACGTCTATAGTATAGATGACGTCTATAGTATAGATGACGTCTATAGTATAGATGACGTCTATAGTATAGATGACGTCTATAGTATAGATGACGTCTATAGTATAGATGACGTCTATAGTATAGATGACGTCTTTAGTATAGATGACGTCTATAGTATAGATGACGTCTATAGTATAGATGACGTCTATAGTATAGATGACGTCTATAGTATAGATGACGTCTTAAGTATAGATGACGTCTATAGTATAGATGACGTCTATAGTATTGATGACGTCTATAGTATAGATGACGTCTATAGTATAGATGACGTCTATAGTATAGATGACGTCTATAGTATAGATGACGTCTATAGTATAGATGATGTCTATAGTAAAGATGACGTCTATAGTAAAGATGAAGTCTATAGTATAGATGACGTCTATAGTAAAGATGACGTCTATAGTATGGATGATGTCTATAGTATAGATGACGTGTATAGTATAGATGATGTCTATAGTATAGATGACGTCTATAGTACAGATTACGTGTATAGTATAAATGACGTCTATAGTATAGATGACGTCTATAGTATAGATGACGTGTATAGTATAGATGACGTGTATAGTATAGATGATGTCTATACTATAGATGACGTCATAGTATAGATGACGTCTGTAGTATAGATGACGTCTGTAGTATAGATGACGTGTATAGTATAGATGATGTCTATAGTATAGATGACGTCTATAGTATAGATGACGTCTATAGTATAGATGATGTCTATAGTATAGATGATGTCTATAGTATAGATGACGTCTATAGTACAGATTACGTGTATAGTATAAATGACGTCTATAGTATAGATGACGTCTATAGTATAGATGACGTGTATAGTATAGATGACGTGTATAGTATAGATGATGTCTATACTATAGATGACGTCATAGTATAGATGACGTCTGTAATATAGATGACGTCTGTAGTATAGATGACGTGTATAGTATAGATGATGTCTATAGTATAGATGACGTCTATAGTATAGATGACGTCTATAGTATAGATGACGTCTATAGTATAGATGACGTCTAGAGTATAGATGACGTCTATAGTATAGATGACGTCTTTAGTATAGATGACGTCTATAGTATAGATGACGTCTATAGTATAGATGACGTGTATAGTATAGATGATGTCTATACTATAGATGACGTCATAGTATAGATGACGTCTGTAGTATAGATGACGTCTGTAGTATAGATGACGTGTATAGTATAGATGATGTCTATAGTATAGATGACGTCATAGTATAGATGACGTCTGTAGTATAGATGACGTCTGTAGTATAGATGACGTGTATAGTATAGATGATGTCTATAGTATAGATGACGTCTATAGTATAGATGACGTCTATAGTATAGATGATGTCTATAGTATAGATGACGTCTATAGTATAGTTGACGTCTATAGTATAGATGACGTCTGTAGTATAGATGACGTGTATAGTATAGATGATGTCTATAGTATAGATGACGTCTATAGTATAGATGACGTCTATAGTATAGATGATGTCTATAGTATAGATGACGTCTATAGTATAGATGACGTCTATAATATAGATGACGTCTGTAGTATAAATGACGTCTAAAGTATAGATGACGTCTATAGTATAGTTGACGTCTATAGTATAGATGACGTCTGTAGTATAGATGACGTGTATAGTATAGATGATGTCTATAGTATAGATGACGTCTATAGTATAGATGACGTCTATAGTATAGATGATGTCTATAGTATAGATGACGTCTATAGTATAGATGACGTCTATAATATAGATGACGTCTGTAGTATAAATGACGTCTAAAGTATAGATGACGTCTAAAGTATAGATGACGTCTATAGTATAGTTGACGTCAATAGTATAGATGACGTCTGTAGTATAGATGACGTCTATAGTATAGATGACGTCTATAGTATAGATGACGTCTATAGTATAGATGACGTCTATAGTATAGATGACGTCTATAGTATAGATGACGTCTATAGTACAGATTACGTGTATAGTATAAATGACGTCTATAGTATAGATGACGTCTATAGTATAGATGACGTCTATAGTATAGATGACGTCTATAGTACAGATTACGTGTATAGTATAAATGACGTCTATAGTATAGATGACGTCTATAGTATAGATGACGTGTATAGTATAGATGACGTGTATAGTATAGATGATGTCTATACTATAGATGACGTCATAGTATAGATGACGTCTGTAGTATAGATGACGTCTGTAGTATAGATGACGTGTATAGTATAGATGATGTCTATAGTATAGATGACGTCTATAGTATAGATGACGTCTATAGTATAGATGACGTCTATAATATAGATGACGTCTGTAGTATAAATGACGTCTAAAGTATAGATGACGTCTATAGTATAGATGACGTCTATAGTATAGATGACGTCTGTAGTATAAATGACGTCTAAAGTATAGATGACGTCTATAGTATAGATGACGTCTATAGTATAGTTGACGTCTATAGTATAGATGACGTCTGTAGTATAGATGACGTGTATAGTATAGATGATGTCTATAGTATAGATGACGTCTATAGTATAGATGACGTCTATAGTATAGAAGACGTCTATAGTATAGATGACGTCTATAGTATAGATGACGTCTATAGTATAGATGACGTCTATAGTATAGATGACGTCTATAGTATAGATGACGTCTATAGTATAGATGACGTCTATAGTATAGATGACGTCTATAGTATAGATGACGTGTATAGTATAGATGACATCTATAGTATAGATGACGTCTATAGTATAGATGACGTCTATAGTATAGATGACGTCTATAGTATAGATGACGTCTATAGTATAGATTACGTCTATAGTATAGATGACGTCTATAGTATAGATGACGTCTAAAGAATAGATGACGTCTATGGTATAGATGACGTCTATAGTATAGATGACGTCTATAGTATAGATGACGTCTATAGTATAGATGACGTCTATAGTATAGATGACGTCTATAGTATAGATGACGTCTATAGTATAGATGACGTCTATAGTATAGATGACGTCTATAGTATAGATGACGTCTATAGTATAGATGACGTCTAAAGAATAGATGACGTCTATGGTATAGATGACGTCTATAGTATAGATGACGTCTATAGTATAGATGACGTCTATAGTATAGATGACGTCTATAGTATAGATAAGGTCTATAGTATAGATGACGTCTATAGTATAGATGACGTCTATTATATGTATAGATGACGGCTATAGTATAGATGACCGCTATAGTATAGATGACGGCTATAGTATAGATGACGACTATAGTATAGATGACGTCTATACTATAGATAACGTCTATAGAATAGATGACGTCTATAATATAGATGACGTCTATAGAATAGATGATGTCTATGGTATAGATGACGTCTATAGTATAAATGACGTCTATAGTATAGATGACTTCTATAATATAGATGACGTCTATAGTATAGATGACGTCTATAGTATAGATGACGTGTATAGTATAGATGACGTCTATAGAATAGACGATGTCTATAGTATAGATGACGTCTATAGTATAGATGACGTCTATAGTATAGATGACGTCTATAGTATAGATGACGTCTATAGTATAGATGACGTCTATAGTATAGATGATGTCTATAGTAAATATGACGTCTATAGTATAGATGACGTCTATAGTATAGATGACGTCTATAGTATAGATGACGTCTATAGTATAGATGACGTCTATAGTATAGATGACGTCTATATTATAGATGACGTCTATAGTATAGATGACGTCTATAGTATAGATGACGTCTATAGTATAGATGACGTGTATAGTATAGATGACGTCTATAGTATAGATGACGTCTATAGTATAGATGACGTCTATGGTATAGATGACGTCTATAGTATAGATGACGTCTATAGTATAGATGACGTCTATAGAATAGATGATGTCTATAGAATAGATGACGTCTATAGTATAGATGACGTCTATAGTATAGATGACGTCTATAGTATAGATGACTTCTATAATATAGATGACGTCTATAGTATAGATGACGTCTATAGTATAGATGACGTCTATAGTATAGATGACGTCTATAGTATAGATGACGTCTATAGTATAGATGACGTGTATAGTAGAGATGACGTCTATAGAATAGATGATGTCTATAGTATAGATGATGTCTATAGTATAGATGACGTCTATAGTATAGATGACGTCTATAGTATAGATGATGTCTATAGTATAGATGACGTCTATAGTATAGATGACGTCTTTAGTATAGATGACGTCTGTAGTATATATGACGTCTAAAGTATAGATGACGTCTATAGTATAGATGACGTCTATAGTATAGATGACGCCTGTAGTATAAATGACGTCTAAAGCATAGATGACGTCTATAGTATAGATGACGTCTATAGTATAGTTGACGTCTATATTATAGATGACGTCTGTAGTATAGATGACGTGTATGGTATAGATGATGTCTATAGTAAAGATGACGTCTATAGTATAGATGACGTCTATAGTATAGATGACGTCTATAGTATAGATGACGTCTATAGTATAGATGACGTCTATAGTATAGATGACGTCTATAGTATAGATGACGTCCATAGTATAGATGACGTCTTTAGTATAGATGACGTCTATATTATAGATGACGTCTATAGTATAGATGACGTCTATAGTATAGATGACGTCTATAGTATAGATGACGTCTATAGTATAGATGACGTCTATAGTATAGATGACGTCTATAGTATAGATGACGTCTATAGTATAGATGACGTCTATATTATAGATGACGTCTATATTATAGATGACGTCTATAGTATAGATGACGTCTATAGTATAGATGACGTCTATAGTATAGATGACGTGTATAGTATAGATGACGTCTATAGTATAGATGACGTCTATAGTATAGATGACGTCTATGGTATAGATGACGTCTATAGTATAGATGACGTCTATAGTATAGATGACGTCTATAGAATAGATGATGTCTATAGAATAGATGACGTCTATAGTATAGATGACGTCTATAGTATAGATGACTTCTATAATATAGATGACGTCTATAGTATAGATGACGTCTATAGTATAGATGACGTCTATAGTATAGATGACGTCCTTAGTATAGATGACGTCTATAGTAGAGATGACGTCTATAGTATAGATGACGTCTATAGTATAGATGACGTCTATAGTATAGATGACGTCTATAGTATAGTTGACGTCTATAGTATAGATGACGTCTGTAGTATAGATGACGTGTATAGTATAGATGAAGTCTCTAGTATAGATGACGTCTATAGTATAGATGACGTCTGTAGTATAAATGACGTCTAAAGTATAGATGACGTCTATAGTATAGATGACGTCTATAGTATAGATGACGTCTGTAGTATAAATGACGTCTAAAGTATAGATAACGTCTATAGTATAGATGACGTCTATAGTATAGATGACGTCTATAGTATAGTTGACGTCTATAGTATAGATGACGTCTGTAGTATAGATGACGTGTATAGTATAGATGACGTCTATAGTATAGATGACGTCTATAGTATAGATGAGGTCTATAATATAGATGACGTCTATAATATAGATGACGTCTATAGTATAGATGACGTCTATAGTATAGATGACGTCTATTATATAGATGACGTCTATAGTATAGATGACGTCTATAGTATAGATGAGGTCTATAATATAGATGACGTCTATAATATAGATGACGTCTATAGTATAGATGACGTCTATAGTATAGATGACGTCTATAGTATAGATGACGTCTATAGTATAGATGATGTCTATAGTAAATATGACGTCTATAGTATAGATGACGTCTATAGTATAGATGACGTCTATAGTATAGATGACGTCTATAGTATAGATGACGTCTATAGTATAGATGACGTCTATATTATAGATGACGTCTATAGTATAGATGACGTCTATAGTATAGATGACGTCTATAGTATAGATGACGTGTATAGTATAGATGACGTCTATAGTATAGATGACGTCTATAGTATAGATGACGTCTATGGTATAGATGACGTCTATAGTATAGATGACGTCTATAGTATAGATGACGTCTATAGAATAGATGATGTCTATAGAATAGATGACGTCTATAGTATAGATGACGTCTATAGTATAGATGACGTCTATAGTATAGATGACTTCTATAATATAGATGACGTCTATAGTATAGATGACGTCTATAGTATAGATGACGTCTATAGTATAGATGACGTCTATAGTATAGATGACGTCTATAGTATAGATGACGTGTATAGTATAGATGACGTCTATAGAATAGATGATGTCTATAGTATAGATGATGTCTATAGTATAGATGACGTCTATAGTATAGATGACGTCTATAGTATAGATGATGTCTATAGTATAGATGACGTCTATAGTATAGATGACGTCTTTAGTATAGATGACGTCTGTAGTATATATGACGTCTAAAGTATAGATGACGTCTATAGTATAGATGACGTCTATAGTATAGATGACGCCTGTAGTATAAATGGCGTCTAAAGCATAGATGACGTCTATAGTATAGATGACGTCTATAGTATAGTTGACGTCTATATTATAGATGACGTCTGTAGTATAGATGACGTGTATAGTATAGATGACGTCTATAGTATAGATGAGGTCTATAATATAGATGACGTCTATAATATAGATGACGTCTATAGTATAGATGACGTCTATAGTATAGATGACGTCTATAGTATAGATGACGTCTATAGTATAGATGATGTCTATAGTAAATATGACGTCTATAGTATAGATGACGTCTATAGTATAGATGACGTCTATAGTATAGATGACGTCTATAGTATAGATGACGTCTATAGTATAGATGACGTCTATATTATAGATGACGTCTATAGTATAGATGACGTCTATAGTATAGATGACGTCTATAGTATAGATGACGTGTATAGTATAGATGACGTCTATAGTATAGATGACGTCTATAGTATAGATGACGTCTATGGTATAGATGACGTCTATAGTATAGATGACGTCTATAGTATAGATGACGTCTATAGAATAGATGATGTCTATAGAATAGATGACGTCTATAGTATAGATGACGTCTATAGTATAGATGACGTCTATAGTATAGATGACTTCTATAATATAGATGACGTCTATAGTATAGATGACGTCTATAGTATAGATGACGTCTATAGTATAGATGACGTCTATAGTATAGATGACGTCTATAGTATAGATGACGTGTATAGTATAGATGACGTCTATAGAATAGATGATGTCTATAGTATAGATGATGTCTATAGTATAGATGACGTCTATAGTATAGATGACGTCTATAGTATAGATGATGTCTATAGTATAGATGACGTCTATAGTATAGATGACGTCTTTAGTATAGATGACGTCTGTAGTATATATGACGTCTAAAGTATAGATGACGTCTATAGTATAGATGACGTCTATAGTATAGATGACGCCTGTAGTATAAATGACGTCTAAAGCATAGATGACGTCTATAGTATAGATGACGTCTATAGTATAGTTGACGTCTATATTATAGATGACGTCTGTAGTATAGATGACGTCTATAGTATAGATGACGTCTACCGTATAGATG
Source organism: Neoascia interrupta (assembly GCA_947623515.1). Classification (NCBI taxonomy): domain Eukaryota; kingdom Metazoa; phylum Arthropoda; class Insecta; order Diptera; family Syrphidae; genus Neoascia; species Neoascia interrupta. The sequence goes on from CANQKQ010000033.1 coordinate 1,004,377, forward strand.
ACGTCTATAGTATAGATGACGTCTATATTATAGATGACGTCTATAGTATAGATGACGTCTATAGTATAGATGACGTCTATAGTATAGATGACGTCTATAGTATAGATGACGTCTATAGTATAGATGACGTCTATGGTATAGATGACGTCTATAGTATAGATGACGTCTATAGTATAGATGACGTCTATAGAATAGATGATGTCTATAGAATAGATGACGTCTATAGTATAGATGACGTCTATAGTATAGATGACTTCTATAATATAGATGACGTCTATAGTATAGATGACGTCTATAGTATAGATGACGTCTATAGTATAGATGACGTCTATAGTATAGATGACGTCTATAGTATAGATGACGTCTATAGTATAGATGACGTCTATAGTAGAGATGACGTCTATAGTATAGATGACGTCTATAGTATAGATGACGTCTATAGTATAGATGACGTCTATAGTAGAGATGACGTCTATAGTATAGATGACGTCTATAGTATAGATGACGTCTATAGTATAGATGACGTCTATAGTACAGATTACGTGTATAGTATAGATGACGTCTATAGTATAGATGACGTCTATAGTATAGATGACGTCTATAGTATAGATGACGTCTATAGTACAGGTGACGTGTATAGTATAGATGACGTCTATAGTATAGATGACGTGTATAGTATAGATGACGTGTATAGTATAGATGATGTCTATAGTATAGATGACGTCTATAGTATAGATGACGTCTGTAGTATAGATGACGTCTGTAGTATAGATGACGTGTATAGTATAGATGATGTCTATAGTATAGATGACGTCTATAGTATAGATGACGTCTATAGTATAGATGATGTCTATAGTATAGATGACGTCTATAGTATAGATGACGTCTTTAGTATAGATGACGTCTGTAGTATATATGACGTCTAAAGTATAGATGACGTCTATAGTATAGATGATGTCTATAGTATAGATGACGTCTGTAGTATAAATGACGTCTAAAGTATAGATGACGTCTATAGTATAGATGACGTCTATAGTATAGTTGACGTCTATAGTATAGATGACGTCTGTAGTATAGATGACGTGTATGGTATAGATGATGTCTATAGTAAAGATGACGTCTATAGTATAGATGACGTCTATAGTATAGATGACGTCTATAGTATAGATGACGTCTATAGTATAGATGACGTCCATAGTATAGATGACGTCTTTAGTATAGATGACGTCTATATTATAGATGACGTCTATAGTATAGATGACGTCTATAGTATAGATGACGTCTATAGTATAGATGACATCTATAGTATAGATGACGTCTATAGTATAGATGACGTCTATAGTATAGATGACGTCTATGGTATAGATGACGTCTATTGTATAGATGACGTGTATAGTATAGATGACGTCTATAGTATAGATGACGTCTATAGTATAGATGACGTCTATGGTATAGATGACGTCTATAGTATAGATGACGTCTATGGTATAGATGACGTCTATGGTATAGATGACGTCTATAGTATAGATGACGTCTATAGTATAGATGACGTCTATAGAATAGATGATGTCTATAGAATAGATGACATCTATAGTATAGATGACGTCTATAGTATAGATGACGTCTATAGTATAGATGACGTCAGTAGTATAAATGACGTCTATAGTATAGATGACGTCTATAGTATAGATGACGTCTATAGTATAGATGACGTCTATAGTAGAGATGACGTCTATAGTATAGATGACGTCTATAGTATAGATGACGTCTATAGTATAGATGACGTCTATAGTAGAGATGACGTCTATAGTATAGATGACGTCTATAGTATAGATGACGTCTATAGTATAGATGACGTCTATAGTATAGATGACGTCTATAGTATAGATGACGTCTATAGTATAGATGACGTCTATAGTATAGATGACGTCTATAGTATAGATGACGTCTATAGTATAGATGACGTCTATAGTATAGATGACGTCTATAGTATAGATGACGTCTACAGTATAGAGGACGTTTATAGTATAGATGACTTCTATAATATAGATGACGTCTATAGTATAGATGACGTCTATAGTATAGATGACGTGTATAGTATAGATGACGTCTATAGAATAGATGTTGTCTATAGTATAGATGACGTCTATAGTATAGATGACGTCTATAGTATAGATGACGTCTATAGTATAGATGACGTCTATAGTATAGATGATGTCTATAGTAAATATGACGTCTATAGTATAGATGACGTCTATAGTAAAGATGAAGTCTATAGTATAGATGACGTCTATAGTAAAGATGACGTCTATAGTATAGATGATGTCTATAGTATAGATGACGTGTATTGTATAGATGATGTCTATAGTATAGATTACGTCTATAGTATAGATGACGTCTATAGTATAGATGACGTCTATAGTATAGATGACGTCAATAGTATAGATGACGTCTATAGTATAGATGACGTCTATAGTATAGATGACGTCTATAGTATAGATGACGTCTATAGTATAGATGACGTCTATAGTATAGATGACGTCTATAGTATAGATGACGTCTATAGTATAGATGACGTCTATAGTACAGATTACGTGTATAGTATAGATGACGTCTATAGTATAGATGACGTCTATAGTATAGATGACGTCTATAGTATAGATGACGTCTATAGTACAGGTGACGTGTATAGTATAGATGACGTCTATAGTATAGATGACGTGTATAGTATAGATGACGTGTATAGTATAGATGATGTCTATAGTATAGATGACGTCTATAGTATAGATGACGTCTGTAGTATAGATGACGTCTGTAGTATAGATGACGTGTATAGTATAGATGATGTCTATAGTATAGATGACGTCTATAGTATAGATGACGTCTATAGTATAGATGATGTCTATAGTATAGATGACGTCTATAGTATAGATGACGTCTTTAGTATAGATGACGTCTGTAGTATATATGACGTCTAAAGTATAGATGACGTCTATAGTATAGATGATGTCTATAGTATAGATGACGTCTGTAGTATAAATGACGTCTAAAGTATAGATGACGTCTATAGTATAGATGACGTCTATAGTATAGTTGACGTCTATAGTATAGATGACGTCTGTAGTATAGATGACGTGTATGGTATAGATGATGTCTATAGTAAAGATTACGTCTATAGTATAGATGACGTCTATAGTATAGATGACGTCTATAGTATAGATGACGTCTATAGTATAGATGACGTCCATAGTATAGATGACGTCTTTAGTATAGATGACGTCTATATTATAGATGACGTCTATAGTATAGATGACGTCTATAGTATAGATGACGTCTATAGTATAGATGACGTCTATAGTATAGATGACGTCTATGGTATAGATGACGTCTATAGTATAGATGACGTCTATGGTATAGATGACGTCTATAGTATAGATGACGTCTATAGTATAGATGACGTCTATAGAATAGATGATGTCTATAGAATAGATGACGTCTATAGTATAGATGACGTCTATAGTATAGATGACGTCTATAGTATAGATGACGTCAGTAGTATAAATGACGTCTAAAGTATAGATGACGTCTATAGTATAAGATTAGTTTAGTGCCCCCCAAGGGGCAATTTATTGAGCTTAATACAAGCAAACTTAAAACTAGTTACAAATTCTTACACTAAACTTAAAGCTAGGGGGGAAAAGCAGAGGATGAGACAGTAGGGATTGCTGAATTTAAGGATGGATAGAGTGCAGGAGAATATTTTTAAGCAATGGTTTGGGGCAGTTAAGATCAAAAACTTCGGCGTACTTATTAGTTAATCGAAGCATTCTGGTAATTGGCTCGAAATGACCATAATTAGTGCGATGAGTAGATAGGCGGAACAAGGGTACAGATCTGAGATTGCGAGGGTTAGGTGAAAAGGAAATCAATTGTAAAAGTTGCGGGCTATCGATGTTTCTGTTTAAAAGCTGGTGAATAAAAAGGATGTCAGCCACATCTCGACGTTTTTTTAGTGATTGCATGCCAACTAAGTTTAGTCGATGTTCATACGGCGGCAACACGAAAGGATCAGTCCAACCGAGACCACGAAGAGCGAAACGGAGAAACCATCGCTGGACTGCCTCAATTCTTTGGATATGAGTTTGCTGGTATGGAGACCAAACTTGACAGGCATATTCAAGATGAGGTCTAACGAAACTGATATAGAGGGCTTTGGTTACATACGGGTCAGAGAATTCTTTAGACCATCTCTTTACAAAACCTAGAGCAGAATTTGCGCGGCTTATGATATTATCAATGTGGGGACGGAAGGTCAGTTCCTTGTCACAAATAACTCCTAAATCGCGAATCTCGGTAGTTATTGGAACAGGTTCATCATTAATGAAGTAGGTTCTTATAAGTTGGGGGGGAACGTTTACGGGAGTAGGTAATTGCCTGACATTTGCTGACGTTAAGGTCTAAATAATTTTTTTTGCACCAAACTGCAAATTTATTTAGGTCGTTTTGCAAGTCATGGAAATCAGAGGGCGCAGAAATGATTTTTGAGAGTCGCATATCATCTGCGAAGACAGAGGTGTTGGAAGAAGTCAGGACCATGTTGATGTCGTTGATTGCAAGGATGAAAATGATTGGGCCGAGATGGCTTCCTTGGGGGACACCGGAAGTTGCATTGATTGGGTCAGAAACTGAAGATCTAAAGAGCACTCTGTACTGTCGATCCTCTAGGTATGATTTGATCCAGTAAACAAAACTAGAGGGGAAACCGAGCTTCTTAAGCTTGAAGATAATAATTGGGAAAGCTAGTTTGTCAAAGGCCTTGCTAAAATCAGTGGCAATGGCGTCAACTTCCTTTCCGTCTTCCAATGCGCACAGTGTCCTTGAAACAAATTCAGTAAGATTGGTAACGGTGGATTTGCCTTTTAAAAAACCGTGTTGATCAATGGAAATTATTGACTTGCAACGAGGAAGCATTTCTTGATACACGATACTTTCAAAGAGTTTGGGTGTGCACGATAGCTTAGCAATGGGCCTGTAGTTACATACATCGTTTTTGTGACTCTTTTTGTGCGTGGGGATAATATTAGAGTCCTTCCATAGGAAGGGAAAGAGCGGTGATGCTGTCGACAGACGAAATAAGGCAGTTAGGGGGGGTGCTAATTCGGTCATGCATTTTTTTAAAAACTATCGCAGGTAGACCGTCAGGACCGGGTGAATAATCATCTTTGAGCCTACTGAATTTATCTGTCACTTGGGCTAGTGTTATGTCCACGGAGAAAGGGGTTGCCTGCGGACAGTTTACCATGTAACTAAAGTAGTTGAAATCAGGGGCTAGTATCGGTTCTGAAAACGATTGCCTGAAAAATTGTGCAAAAAAGTTGGCAATGGTTTGTGGGTCTGCGGACGAATTATTAAGAAATTTTAAAGTTGACGGGTAGCCATCAGATTTTCTTTTGGTATTGATGAATTGATAGAAACGCTTAGGATCAGAAACTATTTTAAATTGCATGCGGTGGAGGTAATCATGGTACAAAGATTCACAGAGCTCGGAGAAGCGATTATATAAATGTTGATAATTCATGTAATCAATTTCGGAACGGGTTTTTAGGAATGTTTGCCAAAGCTTGTTTCTATTATTTCGTAGAAAGCGTAACTCCTTGTTATACCATGGCGGGGATGATGACAAATCTTTGTGCCTTGAGTAGGGAACCGATTGTTGGAAACATGAGAAAATAATGGAGTAGAAAATGGAGAGTGCTAGGTCAATATGGATGTTATCACTTATAAAATCAAAGTTAACATTACTGAGAAGACTATTGAGTTTGTTGAAATTTGCTCGTCGGAAGGTAAAAACTTGTGAATTTACCGGAGCAATCTGAGGACTCGTGTTTTGAAATGAAAAGTTCAAGGACAGAGGGGGATGTAAGGAATCAAGTTTGGATAAGAGGTGAGCACTCTTGGAGACGAAAAAGTTATCACAATCGGACGTAAAAATAAGGTCGAGATATCTATTCATAATGTTGGGTATACCACTCCTTTGGTAGAGGCCGGAATTCGATAGACAATCAATGAACATTAACTCAGTTTGGGACGTCGGATTTAATTCATTCATCGTTTGATTCATCTTCTGATAAAGTCCATTTTAATCCCGGGAGATTAAAGTCACCCAACAAGATAACACTATCTTCGGGGTTTATCACGTCGGTCAAATAATCCAAAGTATCAATTATTGGCGTATAAGACTCAGTTGGTTGGGAGGGGTGAATATAACAGCAGAGTATGTATAAGCAATGTCTGGGGAAAGTGATCTTGCCACACACTAATTCAAGATTCTCAATGTTGGGAATTGGAAAGGGAGACGAATCGAGGCGATTGTTGATTGCTTACAAAACTCCTCGGCCGTTAGGATTTTCCAATCTCACGGGGCCATCCTTGCGGATAACGTTCAAATCGGTGGTGAAGATTTCGGAGTTTTTGATTTTACCAATAAGGTTGGTTTCAGTTAAGGCAAAAATGTCGTAAGGGAGTTTTTGCGAGTTTAAATATACCGCGGAAAGCTTGGTACGAAGTCCTCTTACGTTTTGATAGTAGAGGGACCATACTATAGGACTGGTAGTGGGTTGGTTAGGAGCGATAGTAGTTTTTGTTATCGGAACGAGATCTTTGAAGGTGGGAGATCCGCTTAGAGCTAACATGAGAGGCAAATGTAGAAAGGTCATTTGCTACATCGGAAGCCGACATATCAAAGCACTCATGAAAACTATCGAAAATTTTTCGTAATTCAACAGGGTTAGTTGGAAGACCCTCTAAAGGTAGTGATACCATGACATTTGTTTTTGTTTTACCATCGACACAGATATTGTTTGTTTTATCATGTAAGTAGGCTAGGTAGAGACGCACATTTTCATATGTTCGGCGATCTCTTAAACGAGATAGAACATAACGACTTTCAGTGCTGTGATCAGCAAGATGTTTCGTTAGTTTTACTGTAGGGGGAAACAATGGATCTAAAAATGCAGGGGATGGGGTGGGATTGGTTGAGGTCGACGAAACGGTTGTGGTGATTGAATTAAATGGGGCGATGGAGGGTGTCGTATGAGGATTGAGAACATGTGAGCGAATAAAGTTAGGGCTGTACGGAGTAGAAGATGGGGTATGGGTTGTTGCTGAAGAGGAAGAAGGTGTCAAATTAAAAGATACTCGCTGACGCTGAGGTTTGGTGTTAGAGTTAGCGGGGACAGAGGTAATTGCAGGAGTTGTTTGAGTGTTGGGGCAGGATTTGGGGTAGGTGCTTAACTGCCTTGAAAAATTAAAGTTGGGAAGGATTCCTTGTTTAAAGCTCCAGTTTGAGTTGGGTTCCTTGTTCACTTTTAGTTTGTTTAATTTAGAGCTAGAGCTGTTTTGATTTTTATTATATTCCCATTTAGTCATCTTCATCTTGCCTAGGGTGAGCACATCATTCGAGGGGTTGGTGAAAAGCCAGTCGTATTTAGATGGGATTGCAAATATGAAACTTGATGTGGTTCGTTTGAGTTTTTCGCATTGCTGAATAACTATAGAGAAACGCTGGAGAAATAATTTGTTTAACCAGGATACGTTCGCATGCCGTGGGACATCCTTTACTACGTAGAAAGTAAGATTTGTGGAGTTACTTATTGAAAGCCTGTTGAGCCTATTGGTCCACTCAGCATGTGTCCATGAAGTTCCTAGTTTTACAATCGGCTCGGGTATAACAGGTTGCGGTGTTGAAGAGGGTAGCGCGGCGGCAGCATCGGTGATTTGAGGTTCAGTCGTCTTATCTCCTATTTCGATATCTGCTTGAGAAGGAACAGAATTAACTGAAAGAGAGGAGAGCGAAAGAAAATCCGCATCAGAGGCACGAAGTTCTTCCAGTATCGAGGTGTTGTAAGGAGGTTTCGAGGATGAGACAAAGTCAGGAATGACCTTGCAAGATGTGGTTCTTATTTCATCAGCAATGTCACCAATCGTCAGTCGCATTGCTAGGAGATCATTGCTGATGTCATTGGTTTTGCCCAGCATGGTTTCAATTTTGTAAGAGAGATCAGGATCGATAGAGTTGGGAGTCGGCTTTGAGCTATTCTGGAATTGAACATCAAGAAAAGCTCGGAGGGATTTAAGCTCAGCGAAAACGGCTTTTGATGTGTTGACTGTGCTAAGTGTTGATACGAAGCTCCTTAGCTCATCTTTTAGTCCAGTAACGATGTTCTGGAGGAGGTCATCTAGGTCAGGCTTAGAAATTGGTTCCTTAGAAGATATTGATCCTTCGATGCTTTGAAATTTAGTATTAAATACCTTCCTTAGAGATTCGACGGAACTGGTCAAATCGTCGAAACTTTTGACGAACGCATCATTATTTGTATTCCGTTCCAGTTTTTTGATACTATGGCGCATCTCAGACCTCAGCTCGGCCAACGAATCACTCACTGCCATTACTTGTTCATTGTAGCGTTTGATGGCTAGCAATAAGTGCCCAAGCGACAAGGACTGACACTCCTCGCAAAAGAATGAGAAAATCCCACAGTACTCGTTTAAGTAAGATCTCGCGTTCCTGCTGAGACCTGTACAGACTGGATGAAAAGTTTTGCCGCAGATCCCCTTGCAAGCAATCACATCCATAGATTGGTTAGCAGCGGAGCAGTTAGATGATCCACAGGCAGGCATTTTTTGTTTATTGTTTATCTCTTTCAGGGGCACAGGTTTGTTCGAATTTTTTTTTTTTTTTTTAGAGCACGAGACTAGGTATTTGTTTATTAAATGGTTGCGCAGCTTGAATGGGAACACACAAAAACTGGGTTATTATCGTGTTTTTTATTTTTTGTGACGAATGAGGGTCAGCGCGGGTTAAATGGGAACACTTAATGTAACGCGGCGGAGAATGCTGAGCAGGCAAAAATTAATATCGTGTTTTTTTTTTATTTACCGAATAGTGCGAGTACTGACACAGAAGTGATATATAGATGACGTGTATAGTATAGTTGACGTCTATAGTATAGATGACGTCTGTAGTATAGATGACGTGTATAGTATAGATGAAGTCTCTAGTATAGATGACGTCTATAGTATAGATGACGTCTGTAGTATAAATGACGTCTAAAGTATAGATGACGTCTATAGTATAGATGACGTCTATAGTATATATGACGTCTGTAGTATAAATGACGTCTATAGTATAGATGACGTCTATAGTATAGATGACGTCTATAGTATAGATGACGTCTATAGTATAGATGACGTCTATAGTATAGATGACGTCTATAGTATAGATGACGTCTATAGTATAGATGACGTCTATAGTATAGATGACGTCTATAGTATAGATGACGTCTATAGTATAGATGACGTCTATAGTATAGATGACGTCTATAGTATAGATGACGTCTATAGTATAGATGACGTCTATAGTATAGATGACGTCTATAGTATAGATGACGTCTATAGTATAGATGACGTCTATAGTATAGATGACGTCTATAGTATAGATGACGTCTATAGTATAGATGACGTCTATAGTATAGATGACGTCTATGGTATAGATGACGTCAATAGTATAGATGACGTCTATAGTATAGATGACGTCTATAGAATAGATGATGTCTATAGAATAGATGACGTCTATAGTATAGATGACGTCTATAGTATAGATGACGTCTATAGTATAGATGACGTCTATAGTATAGATGACGTCAGTAGTATAAATGACGTCTAAAGTATAGATGACGTCAGTAGTATAAATGACGTCTATAGTATAGATGACGTCTGTAGTATAAATGACGTCTAAAGTATAGATGACGTCTATAGTACAGATGACGTCTATAGTATAGTTGACGTCTATAGTATAGATGACGTCTGTAGTATAGATGACGTGTATAGTATAGATGATGTCTATAGTATAGATGACGTCTATAGTATAGATGACGTCTATAGTATAGATGACGTCTATAGTATAGATGACGTCTATAGTATAGATGACGTCTATAGTATAGATGACGTCTATAGTATAGATGACGTCTATAGTATAGATGACGTCTATAGTATAGATGACGTCTATAGTATAGATGACGTCTATAGTATAGATGACGTCTATAGTATAGATAACGTCTATAGTATAGATGACGTCTATAGTATAGATGACGTCTATAGTATAGATGACGTCTATTATATAGATGACGGCTATAGTATAGATGACCGCTATAGTATAGATGACGGCTATAGTATAGATGACGCCTATAGTATAGATGACGTCTATACTATAGATAACGTCTATAGAATAGATGACGTCTATAATATAGATGACGTCTATAGAATAGATGATGTCTATGGTATAGATGACGTCTATAGTATAGATGACGTCTATAGTATAGATGACGTCTGTAGTATAAATGACGTCTATGGTATAGATGACGTCTATAGTATAGATGACGTCTATAGTATAGATGACGTCTGTAGTATAAATGACGTCTAAAGTATAGATGACGTCTATAGTATAGATGACGTCTATAGTATAGTTGACGTCTATAGTATAGATGACGTCTGTAGTATAGATGACGTCTATAGTATAGATGATGTCTATAGTATAGATGACGTCTATAGTATAGATGATGTCTATAGTATAGATGACGTCTATAGTATAGATGACGTCTATAGTATAGATGACGTCTATAGTATAGATGACGTCTATAGTATAGATGACGTCTATAGTATAGATGACGTCTATAGTATAGATGACGTCTATAGTATAGATGACGTCTATAGTATAGATGACGTCTATAGTATAGATGACGTCTATAGTATAGATGACGTCTATAGTATAGATGACGTCTATAGTATAGATGACGTCTATAGTACAGATGACGTCTGTAGTATAGATGACGTCTGTAGTATATATGACGTGTATAGTATAGATGATGTCTATAGTATAGATGACGTCTATAGTATAGATGACGTCTATAGTATAGATGACGTCTATAGTATAGATGACGTCTATAGTATAGATGACGTTCTATAGTATAGATGACGTCTATAGTATAGATTAGGTCTATAATATAGATGACGTCTATAGTATAGATGACGTCTATAATATAGATGACGTCTATAGTATAGATGACGTCTATAGTATAGATGACTTCTATAATATAGATGACGTCTATAGCATAGATGACGTCTATAGTATAGATGACGTCTATAGTATAGATGACGTCTATAGTAAAGATGACGTCTATAGTATAGATGACGTCTATAGTATAGATGACGTCTATAGTATAGATGACGTCTAAAGTATAGATGACGTCTATAGTATAGATGACGTCTAAAGTATAGATGACGTCTATAGTATAGATGACGTCTATAGTATAGATGACGTCTATAGTATAGATGACGTCTATAGTATAGATGACGTCTATAGTATAGATGACGTCTATAGTATAGATGACGTCTATAGTAAAGATGACGTCTATAGTATAGATGACGTCTATAGTATAGATGACGTCTATAGTATAGATGACGTCTATAGTATAGATGACGTCTATAGTATAGATGACGTCTATAGTATAGATGACGTCTATAGTATAGATGACGTCTATAGTATAGATGACGTCTATAGTATAGATGACGTCTATAGTATAGATGACGTCTATAGTATAGATGACGTCTATAGTATAGATGACGTCTATAGTATAGATGACGTCTATAGTATAGATGACGTCTATAGTATAGATGACGTCTATAGTATAGATGACGTCTATAGTATAGATGACGTCTATAGTATAGATGACGTCTATAGTATAGATGACGTCTATAGTATAGATGATGTCTATAGTATAGATGACGTGTATAGTATAGATGATGTCTATAGTATAGATGACGTCTATAGTATAGATGACGTCTATAGTATAGATGACGTCTATAGTATAGATGACGTCTATTTTATAGATGACGTCTATAGTATAGATGACGTCTATAGTATAGATGACGTCTATTTTATAGATGACGTCTATAGTATAGATGACGTCTATAGTATAGATGACGTCTATAGTATAGATGACGTCTATAGTACAGATTACGTGTATAGTATAGATGACGTCTATAGTATAGATGACGTCTATAGTATAGATGACGTCTATAGTACAGATGACGTGTATAGTATAGATGACGTCTATAGTATAGATGACGTGTATAGTATAGATGACGTGTATAGTATAGATGATGTCTATAGTATAGATGACGTCATAGTTTAGATGACGTCTGTAGTATAGATGACGTCTGTAGTATAGATGACGTGTATAGTATAGATGATGTCTATAGTATAGATGACGTCTATAGTATAGATGACGTCTATAGTATAGATGATGTCTATAGTAGAGATGACGTCTTTAGTATAGATGACGTCTATAATATAGATGACGTCTGTAATAATATAATATGACGATATGATAATATAAATGACGTCTAAAGTATAGATGACGTCTATAGTATAGAAGGCGTCTATAGTATAGATGACGTCTGTAGTATAAATGACGTCTAAAGTATAGATGACGTCTATAGTATAGATGACGTCTATAGTATAGTTGACGTCTATAGTATAGATGACGTCTGTAGTATATATGACGTGTATAGTATAGATGATGTCTATAGTATAGATGACGTCTATAGTATAGATGACGTCTATAGTATAGATGACGTCTATAGTATAGATGACGTCTATAGTATAGATGACGTCTATAGTATAGATGACGTCTATAGTATAGATGACGTTCTATAGTATAGATGACGTCTATAGTATAGATTAGGTCTATAATATAGATGACGTCTATAGTATAGATGACGTCTATAATATAGATGACGTCTATAGTATAGATGACGTCTATAGTATAGATGACGTCTATAGTATAGATGACTTCTATAATATAGATGACGTCTATAGCATAGATGACGTCTATAGTATAGATGACGTCTGTAGTATAGATGACGTCTGTAGTATAGATGACGTGTATAGTATAGATGACGTCTATAGTATAGATGATGTCTATAGTATAGATGACGTCTATAGTATAGATGACGTCTATAGTATAGATGACGTCTATAGTATAGATGACGTCTATAGTATAGATGACGTCTATAGTATAGATGACGTCTATAGTATAGGTGACGTCTATAGTATAGATGACGTCTATAGTATAGATGACGTCTATAGTATAGATGACGTCTATAGTATAGATGACGTCTATAGTATAGATGACGTCTATAGTATAGATGACGTCTATAGTATAGATGACGTCTATAGTATAGATGACGTCTATAGTATAGATGACGTCTATAGTATAGATGACGTGTATAGTGTAGTTGACGTCTGTAGTATAGATGACGTCTATAGTATAGATGACGTGTATAGTGTAGTTGACGTCTGTAGTATTGATGACGTCTATAGTATAGATGATGTCTATAGTATAGATGACGTCTATAGTATAGATGACGTCTATAGTATAGATGACGTCTATAGTATAGATGACGTCTCTAGTATAGATGACGTCTATAGTATAGATGACGTCTATAGTATAGATGACGTCTATAGTATAGATGACGTCTATAGTATAAATGACGTCTATAGTATGGATGACGTCTATAGTATAGATGAGGTCTATAGTATAGATGACGTCTATAGTATAGATGACGTCTATAGTATAGATGACGTCTATAGTATAGATGACGTCTATAGTATAAATGACGTCTATAGTATAGATGATGTCTATAGTAAAGATGACGTCTATAGTATAGATGACGTCTATAGTAAAGATGAAGTCTATAGTATAGATGACGTCTATAGTATAGATGGCGTCTATAGATTAGATGACGTCTATAGTATTGATGACGTCTATAGTATAGATGACGTGTATAGTGTAGTTGACGTCTGTAGTATAGATGACGTGTATAGTATAGATGACGTCTATAGTATAGATGATGTCTATAGTATAGATGACGTCTATAGTATAGATGACGTCTATAGTAAAGATGACGTCTATAGTATAGATGATGTCTATAGTATAGATGACGCGTATAGTATAGATTATGTCTATAGTATAGATGACGTCTATAGTATAGATGACGTCTATAGTATAGATGACGTCTATAGTATAGATGACGTCTATAGTATAGATGACGTCTATAGTACAGATGAGGTGTATAGTATAGATGACGTCTATAGTATAGATGACGTCTATAGTATAGATGACGTCTATAGTACAGATGACGTGTATAGTATAGATGACGTCTATAGTATAGATGACGTGTATAGTATAGATGACGTGTATAGTATAGATGATGTCTATAGTATAGATGACGTCTATAGTATAGATGACGTCTGTAGTATAGGTGACGTCTGTAGTATAGATGACGTGTATAGTATAGATGATGTCTATAGTATAGATGACGTCTATAGTATAGATGACGTCTATAGTATAGATGACGTCTATAGTATAGATGACGTCTATAGTATAGATGACCGCTGTAGTATAGATGACGGCTATAGTATAGATGACGCCTATAGTATAGATGACGTCTATACTATAGATGACGTCTATAGAATAGATGACATCTATAATATAGATGACGTCTATAATATAGATGACGTCTACAGAATAGATGATGTCTATGGTATAGATGACGTCTATAGTATAGATGACGTCTGTAGTATAGATGACGTCTATAGTATAGATGACGTCTATAGTATAGATGACGTCTATAGTATAGATGACGTCTATAGTATAGATGACGTCTATAGTATAGATGACGTCTATAGTATAGATGACGTCTATAGTATAGATGACGTCTATAGTATAGATGACGTGTATAGTGTAGTTGACGTCTGTAGTATAGATGACGTCTATAGTATAGATGATGTCTATAGTATAGATGACGTCTATAGTATAGATGACGTCTATAGTATAGATGACGTCTATAGTATAGATGACGTATATTGTATAGATGACGTCTATAGTATAGATGACGTCTATAGTATAGATGACGTCTATAGTATAGATGACGTCTATAGTAGAGATGACGTCTATAGTATAGATGACGTCTATAGTAGAGATGACGTCTATAGTATAGATGACGTCTATAGTATAGATGACGTCTATAGTATGGATGACGTCTATAGTATAGATGAGGTCTATAGTATAGATGACGTCTTTAGTATAGATGACGTCTATAGTATAGATGACGTCTATAGTATAGATGACGTCTATAGTATAGATGACGTGTATAGTATAGATTATGTCTATAGTATAGATGACGTCTATAGTATAGATGACGTCTATAGTATAGATGACGTCTATAGTATAGATGACGTCTATAGTATAGATGACGTCTATAGTACAGATGACGTGTATAGTATAGATGACGTCTATAGTATAGATGACGTCTATAGTATAGATGACGTCTATAGTATAGATGACGTCTATAGTACAGATGACGTGTATAGTATAGATGACGTCTATAGTATAGATGACGTGTATAGTATAGATGACGTGTATAGTATAGATGATGTCTATAGTATAGATGACGTCTATAGTATAGATGACGTCTGTAGTATAGGTGACGTCTGTAGTATAGATGACGTGTATAGTATAGATGATGTCTATAGTATAGATGACGTCTATAGTATAGATGACGTCTATAGTATAGATGACGTCTATAGTATAGATGATGTCTATAGTATAGATGACGTCTTTAGTATAGATGACGTCAATAGTATAGATGACGTCAATAGTATAGATGACGTCTGTAGTATAAATGACGTCTAAAGTATAGATGACGTCTATAGTATAGATGACGTCTATAGTATAGATGACGTCTATAGTATAGATGACGTCTATAGTATAGATGACGTCTATAGTATAGATGACGTCTATAGTATAGATGACGTCTATAGTATAGATGACGTCTATAGTATAGATGACGTCTATAGTATAGATGACGTGTATAGTGTAGTTGACGTCTGTAGTATAGATGACGTCTATAGTATAGATGATGTCTATAGTATAGATGACGTCTATAGTATAGATGACGTCTATAGTATAGATGACGTCTTTAGTATAGATGACGTCTATAGTATAGATGACGTCTATAGTATAGATGACGTCTATAGTATAGATGACGTCTATAGTAGAGATGACGTCTATAGTATAGATGACGTCTATAGTATAGATGACGTCTATAGTAGAGATGACGTCTATAGTATAGATGACGTCTATAGTATAGATGGCGTCTATAGTATAGATGACGTCTATAGTATAGATGACGTCTATAGTATAGATGACGTCTATAGTATAGATGACGTCTATAGTATGGATGACGTCTATAGTATAGATGAGGTCTATAGTATAGATGACGTCTATAGTATAGATGACGTCTATAGTATAGATGACGTCTATAGTATAGATGACGTCTATAGTATAGATGACGTCTATGGTATAGATGACGTCTATGGTATAGATGACGTCTATAGTATAGATGACGTCTATGGTATAGATGACGTCTATAGTATAGATGACGTCTATAGTAAAGATGAAGTCTATATTATAGATGACGTCTATAGTATAGATGACGTCTATATTATAGATGACGTCTATAGTATAGATGACGTCTATAGTATAGATGACGTCTATAGTATAGATGACGTCTATAGTATAGATGACGTCTATAGTATAGATGACGTCTATAGTATGGATGACGTCTATAGTATAGATGACGTCTATAGTATAGATGACGTCTATAGTATAGATGACGTCTATAGTATAGATGACGTCTATAGTATAGATGACGTCTATAGTATAGATGACGTCTATAGTATAGATGACGTCTATAGTATAGATGACGTCTATAGTATAGATGACGTCTATAGTATAGATGACGTCTATAGTATAGATGACGTCTATAGTATAGATGACGTCTATAGTATAGACGACGTCTATAGTATAGATGATGTCTATAGTAAAGATGACGTCTATAGTATAGATGACGTCTATAGTAAAGATGAAGTCTATAGTAAAGATGAAGTCTATAGTATAGATGACGTCTATAGTATAGATGATGTCTATAGTATAGATGACGTGTATAGTATAGATTATGTCTATAGTATAGATGACGTCTATAGTATAGATGACGTCTATAGTATAGATGACGTCTATAGTATAGACGTCTATAGTATAGATGACGTCTATAGTATAGATGACGTCTATAGTATAGATGACGTCTATAGTACAGATGACGTGTATAGTATAGATGACGTCTATAGTAGAGATGACGTCTATAGTATAGATGACGTCTATAGTACAGATGACGTGTATAGTATAGATGACGTCTATAGTATAGATGACGTGTATAGTATAGATGACGTGTATAGTATAGATGATGTCTATAGTATAGATGACGTCTATAGTATAGATGACGTCTGTAGTATAGGTGACGTCTGTAGTATAGATGACGTGTATAGTATAGATGATGTCTATAGTATGGATGACGTCTATAGTATAGATGACGTCTATAGTATAGATGACGTCTATAGTATAGATGACGTCTATAGTATAGATGACGTCTATAGTAAAGATGATGTCTATAGTATAGATGACGTCTTTAGTATAGATGACGTCAATAGTATAGATGACGTCTGTAGTATAAATGACGTCTAAAGTATAGATTACGTCTATAGTATAGATGACGTCTGTAGTATAAATGACGTCTAAAGTATAGATGACGTCTATAGTATAGATGACGTCTATAGTATAGTTGAAGTCTATAGTATAGATGACGTCTGTAGTATAGATGACGTCTATAGTATAGATGACGTCTATAGTATAGATGACGTCTATAGTATAGATGACGTCTATAGTATAGATGACGTCTATAGTATAGATGACGTCTATAGTATAGATGACGTCTATAGTATAGATGACGTCTATAGTATAGACGACGTCTATAGTATAGATGATGTCTATAGTAAAGATGACGTCTATAGTATAGATGACGTCTATAGTAAAGATGAAGTCTATAGTAAAGATGAAGTCTATAGTATAGATGACGTCTATAGTATAGATGATGTCTATAGTATAGATGACGTGTATAGTATAGATTATGTCTATAGTATAGATGACGTCTATAGTATAGATGACGTCTATAGTATAGATGACGTCTATAGTATAGACGTCTATAGTATAGATGACGTCTATAGTATAGATGACGTCTATAGTATAGATGACGTCTATAGTATAGATGACGTCTATAGTACAGATGACGTGTATAGTATAGATGACGTCTATAGTAGAGATGACGTCTATAGTATAGATGACGTCTATAGTACAGATGACGTGTATAGTATAGATGACGTCTATAGTATAGATGACGTCTATAGTATAGATGACGTCTATAGTAAAGATGATGTCTATAGTATAGATGACGTCTTTAGTATAGATGACGTCAATAGTATAGATGACGTCTGTAGTATAAATGACGTCTAAAGTATAGATTACGTCTATAGTATAGATGACGTCTGTAGTATAAATGACGTCTAAAGTATAGATGACGTCTATAGTATAGATGACGTCTATAGTATAGATGACGTCTATAGTATAGATGACGTCTATAGTATAGATGACGTCTATAGTATAGATGACGTCTATAGTATAGATGACGTCTATAGTATAGATGACGTGTATAGTGTAGTTGACGTCTGTAGTATAGATGACGTCTATAGTATAGATGACGTCTATAGTATAGATGACGTCTATAGTATAGATGACGTCTATAGTATAGATGACGTCTATAGTATAGATGACGTCTATAGTATAGATGACGTCTATAGTATAGATGACGTCTATAGTATAGATGACGTCTATAGTAGAGATGACGTCTATAGTATAGATGACGTCTATAGTATAGATGACGTCTATAGTAGAGATGACGTCTATAGTATAGATGACGTCTATAGTATAGATGGCGTCTATAGTATAGATGACGTCTATAGTATAGATGACGTCTATAGTATAGATGACGTCTATAGTATAGATGACGTCTATAGTATGGATGACGTCTATAGTATAGATGAGGTCTATAGTATAGATGACGTCTATAGTATAGATGACGTCTATAGTATAGATGACGTCTATAGTATAGATGACGTCTATAGTATAGATGACGTCTATGGTATAGATGACGTCTATGGTATAGATGACGTCTATAGTATAGATGATGTCTATAGTAAAGATGACGTCTATAGTATAGATGACGTCTATAGTAAAGATGAAGTCTATATTATAGATGACGTCTATAGTATAGATGACGTCTATAGTATAGATGACGTCTATAGTATAGATGACGTCTATAGTATAGATGACGTCTATAGTATAGATGACGTCTATAGTATAGATGACGTCTATAGTATAGATGACGTCTATAGTATAGATGACGTCTATAGTATAGATGACGTCTATAGTATAGATGACGTCTATAGTATAGATGACGTCTATAGTATAGATGACGTCTATAGTATGGATGACGTCTATAGTATAGATGACGTCTATAGTATAGATGACGTCTATAGTATAGATGACGTCTATAGTATACATGACGTCTATAGTATAGATGACGTCTATAGTATAGATGACGTCTATAGTATAGATGACGTCTATAATATAGATGACGTCTATAGTATAGATGACGTCTATAGTATAGATGATGTCTATAGTAAAGATGACGTCTATAGTATAGATGACGTCTATAGTAAAGATGAAGTCTATAGTAAAGATGAAGTCTATAGTATAGATGACGTCTATAGTATAGATGATGTCTATAGTATAGATGACGTGTATAGTATAGATTATGTCTATAGTATAGATGACGTCTATAGTATAGATGACGTCTATAGTATAGATGACGTCTATAGTATAGATGACGTCTATAGTATAGATGACGTCTATAGTATAGATGACGTCTATAGTATAGATGACGTCTATAGTATAGATGACGTCTATAGTACAGATGACGTGTATAGTATAGATGACGTCTATAGTAGAGATGACGTCTATAGTATAGATGACGTCTATAGTACAGATGACGTGTATAGTATAGATGACGTCTATAGTATAGATGACGTGTATAGTATAGATGACGTGTATAGTATAGATGATGTCTATAGTATAGATGACGTCTATAGTATAGATGACGTCTGTAGTATAGGTGACGTCTGTAGTATAGATGACGTCTGTAGTATAGGTGACGTCTGTAGTATAGATGACGTGTATAGTATAGATGATGTCTATAGTATAGATGACGTCTATAGCATAGATGACGTCTATAGTATAGATGACGTCTATAGTATAGATGACGTCTATAGTAAAGATGATGTCTATAGTATAGATGACGTCTTTAGTATAGATGACGTCAATAGTATAGATGACGTCTGTAGTATAAATGACGTCTAAAGTATAGATTACGTCTATAGTATAGATGACGTCTGTAGTATAGATGACGTCTATAGTATAGTTGAAGTCTATAGTATAGATGACGTCTGTAGTATAGATGACGTGTATAGTATAGATGATGTCTATAGTATAGATGACGTCTATAGTATAGATGACGTCTATAGTATAGATGACGTCTATAGTATAGATGACGTCTTTAGTATAGATGACGTCTATAGTATAGATGACGTCTATAGTATAGATGACGTCTATAGTATAGATGACGTCTATAGTATAGATGACGTCTATAGTATAGATGACGTCTATAGTATAGATGACGTCTATAGTATAGATGACGTCTATAGTATAGATGACGTCTGTAGTATAGATGACGTGTATAGTATAGATGATGTCTATAGTATAGATGACGTCTATAGTATAGATGACGTCTATAGTATAGATGACGTCTGTAGTATAGATGACGTGTATAGTATAGATGATGTCTATAGTATAGATGACGTCTATAGTATAGATGACGTCTATAGTATAGATGACGTCTATAGTATAGATGACGTCTATAGTATAGATGACGTCTATAGTATAGATGACGTCTATTGTATAGATGAACTCTATAGTATAGATGACGTCTATAGTATAGATGACGTCTATAGTATAGATGAACTCTATAGTATAGATGACGTCTATAGTATAGATGACGTCTATAGTATAGATGACGTCTATAGTATAGATGACGTCTATAGTATAGATGACGTCTATAGTATAGATGACGTCTATAGTATAGATGACGTCTATAGTAAAAATGACGTATATAGTAAAAATGAAGTATATAGTATAGATGACGTCTATAGTATAGATGACGTCTATAGTATAGATGGCGTCTATAGTATAGATGACGTCTATAGTATAGATGTCGTCTATAGTATACATGACGTCTATAGTATAGATGACGTCCATAGTATAGATGACGTCTATAGTATAGATGGCGTATAGACGACGTCTATAGTAAAGATGACGTCTATGGTACAGATGACGTCTATAGTATAGATGACGTCTATAGTATAGATGACGTCTATAGTAAAAATGACGTATATAGTATAGATGACGTCTATAGTAAAAATGACGTATATAGTAAAAATGAAGTATATAGTATAGATGACGTCTATAGTATAGATGACGTCTATAGTATGGATGACGTCTATAGTATAGATGACGTCTATGGTATAGATAATGTCTATAGTATAGATCATGTCTATAGTATAGATGACGTCTCTAGTATAGATGACGTCTATAGTATAGATGACGTCTATAGTATAGATTATGTCTATAGTATAGATCATGTCTATAGTATAGATGACGTCTCTAGTATAGATGACGTCTATAGTATAGATGACGTCTATAGTATAGATGACGTCTATAGTATGGATGACGTCTATAGTATAGATGACGTCTATAGTATAGATGACGTCTATAGTATAGATGACGTCTATAGTATAGATGACGTCTATAGTATAGATGACGTCTATAGTATAGATGATGTCTATAGTATAGATCATGTCTATAGTATAGATGACGTCTCTAGTATAGATGACGTCTATAGTATAGATGACGTCTATAGTATGGATGACGTCTATAGTATAGATGACTTCTATAGTATAGATGACGTCTATAGTATAGATGACGTCTATAGTATAGATGACGTCTATAGTATAGATGATGTCTATAGTATAGATCATGTCTATAGTATAGATGACGTCTCTAGTATAGATGACGTCTATAGTATAGATGACGTCTATAGTATGGATGACGTCTATAGTACAGATGACGTCTATAGTATAGATGACGTCTATAGTATAGATGACTTCTATAGTATAGATGACGTCTATAGTATAGATGACGTCTATAGTATAGATGACGTCTATAGTAAAGATGAGGTCTATAGTATAGATGACGTCTATAGTATAGATGACGTCTATAATATAGATGACGGCTATAGTATAGATGACCGCTATAGTATAGATGACGGCTATAGTATAGATGACGCCTATAGTATAGATGACGTCTATACTATAGATAACGTCTATAGAATAGATGACGTCTATAATAATATGATCTTAGACGTCTATAATAATAAAATTTAGTTTTTTCGCTTGATTTTCTCTCAAGTATTAGGTCTTTCGATAAGATTTTCTTTCAACTTCAAATATAAATTTAATGTATTTTCTTTTGAAACCGCAAGTATGTAATAAAGGTATGTATTGTTTTTATTTTGCTTTTAAGGGTCACCCCACCCATATTTATACTATATTGTTTTAAAATGCTCAGTAGACATTCAACACTATTTTCTTATTTATTAATATAAAAAAAAAGAATGTCAAGTAAATTTCCGTACTTTAATTTCTAATTTTAATGAATTGTATCAAATTGTAAATTGTTTTGTAGTTTAATAAGATATTGTACTGAAATAAAATAAAATATCTATCTATCTATCTATAGATGACGTCTATAGAATAGATGATGTCTATGGTATAGATGACGTCTATAGTATAGATGACGTCTATAGTATAGATGACGTCTGTAGTATAAATGACGTCTATGGTATAGATGACGTCTATAGTATAGATTACGTCTATAGTATAGATGACGTCTGTAGTATAAATGACGTCTAAAGTATAGATGACGTCTATAGTATAGATGACGTCTATAGTATAGTTGACGTCTATAGTATAGATGACGTCTGTGGTATAGATGACGTGTATAGTATAGATGATGTCTATAGTATAGATGGCGTCTATAGTATAGATGACGTCTATAGTATAGATGACGTCTATAGTATAGATGACGTCTATAGTATAGATGACGTCTATAGTATAGATGACGTCTATAGTATAGATGACGTCTATAGTATAGATGACGTCTATAGTATAGATGACGTCTATAGTATAGATGACGTCTATAGTATAGATGACGTCTATAGTATAGATGACGTCTATAGTATAGATGACGTCTATAGTATAGATGACGTCTATAGTAAAGATGACGTCTATAGTATAGATGACGTCTATAGTATAGATGACGTCTATAGTATAGATGACGTCTATAGTATAGATGACGTCTATAGTATAGATGACGTCTATAGTATAGATGACGTCTATAGTATAGATGAAGTCTATAGTATAGATGACGTCTATAGTATAGATGACGTCTATAGTATAGATGACGTCTATAGAATAGATGATGTCTATGGTATAGATGACGTGTATAGTATAGATGATGTCTATAGTATAGATGACGTGTATAGTATAGATGATGTCTATAGTATAGATGACGTCTATAGTATAGATGACGTCTATAGTATAGATGACGTCTATAGTACAGATGACGTGTATAGTATAGATGACGTCTATAGTATAGATGACGTCTATAGTATAGATGACGTCTATAGTATAGATGACGTCTATAGTATAGATGACGTCTATAGTATAGATGACGTCTATAGTATAGATGACGTCTATAGTATAGATGACGTCTATAGTATAGATGACTTCTATAGTATAGATGACGTCTATAGTATAGATGACGTCTATAGTATAGATGACGTCTATAGTATAGATGACGTCTATAGTATAGATAACGTCTATAGTATAGATGACGTCTATAGTATAGATAACGTCTATAGTATAGATGACGTCTATAGTATAGATAACGTCTATAGTATAGATGACGTCTATAGTATAGATGACGTCTATAGTATAGATGGCGTCTATAGTATAGATGGCGTCTATAGTATAGATGGCGTCTATAGTATAGATGACGTCTATATTATAGATGACGTCTATAGTATAGATGGCGTATTGATGACGTCTATAGTACAGATGACGTGTATAGTATAGATGACGTCTATAGTAAGGATGACGTCTATAGTATAGATGACGTCTATAGTATAGATGACGTCTATAGTATAGATGATGTCTATAGTAAGGATGACGTCTATAGTATAGATGACGTCTATAGTATAGATGACGTCTATAGTATAGATGACGTCTATAGTACAGATGACGTCTTTAGTATAGATGACGTCTATAGTATAGATGACGTCTATAGTATAATTGACGTCTATAGTATAGATGACGTCTATAGTATAGATGACGTCTATAGTATAGATGATGTCTATAGTATAGATGACGTCTATATTATAGATGACGTCTATAGTAAAGATGACGTCTATAGTAGAGATGACGTCTATACTATAGATGACGTCTATAGTAAAGATGACCTCTATAGTATGGATGGCGTCTATAGTATAGATGACGTCTATAGTATAGATGACGTCTATAGTATAGATGACGTCTATAGTATAGATGACGTCTATAGTATAGATGACGTCTATTGTATAGATGACGTCTATAGTATAGATGACGTCTATAGTATAGATGACGTCTATAGTATAGATGACGTCTATAGTATAGATGACGTCTATAGTATAGATGACGTCTATAGTATAGATGATGTCTATGGTAAAGATGACCTATATAGTATAGATGACGTCTATAGTATAGATGACGTCTGTAGTATAGATGACGTCTGTAGTATAGATGACGTCTATAGTATAGATGACGTCTATAGTATAGATGACGTCTATAGTTTAGATGACGTCTATAGTATAGATGACGTCTATAGTATAGATGACGTCTATAGTATAGATGACGTCTATAGTATAGATGACGTCTATAGTATAGATGACGTCTATAGTATAGATGACGTCTATAGTATAGATGAAGTCTATAGTATAGATGACGTCTATAGTATAGATGACGTCTATAGTAAAGATGACGTCTATAGAATAGATGATGTCTATAGTATAGATGACGTGTATAGTGTAGATGATGTCTATAGTATAGATGACGTTTATAGTATAGATGACCTCTATAGTATAGATGACGTCTATAGTATAGTTGACGTCTATAGTATAGATGACGTCTATAGTATAGATGACGTCTATAGTATAGATGACGTCTATAGTAGAGATGACGTCTATAGTATAGATGACGTCTATAGTATAGATGACGTCTATAGTATAGATGACGTCTATAGTATAGATGACGTCTATAGTATAGATGACGTCTATAGTATAGATGACGTCTATAGTATAGATGACGTCTATAGTATAGATGACGTCTATAGTATAGATGACGTCTATAATATAGATGACGTCTATAGTATAGATGACGTCTATAGTATAGATGAAGTCTATAGTATAGATGACGTCTATAGTATAGATGACGTCTATAGTAAAGATGACGTCTATAGAATAGATGATGTCTATAGTATAGATGACGTGTATAGTATAGATGATGTCTATAGTATAGATGACGTTTATAGTATAGATGACGTCTATAGTATAGATGACGTCTATAGTATAGATGACGTCTATAGTATAGATGACGTCTATAGTATAGATGACGTCTATAGTATAGATGATGTCTATGGTAAAGATGACCTATATAGTATAGATGACGTCTATAGTATAGATGACGTCTATAGTATAGATGACGTCTGTAGTATAGATGACGTCTGTAGTATAGATGACGTCTATAGTATAGATGACGTCTATAGTATAGATGACGTCTATAGTATAGATGACGTCTATAGTATAGATGACGTCTATAGTATAGATGACGTCTATAGTATAGATGAAGTCTATAGTATAGATGACGTCTATAGTATAGATGACGTCTATAGTAAAGATGACGTCTATAGAATAGATGATGTCTATAGTATAGATGACGTGTATAGTATAGATGATGTCTATAGTATAGATGACGTTTATAGTATAGATGACGTCTATAGTATAGATGACGTCTATAGTATAGATGACGTCTATAGTATAGATGACGTCTATAGTACAGATGACGTGTATAGTATAGATGACGTCTATAGTATAGATGACGTCTATAGTATAGATGACGTCTATAGTATAGATGACGTCTATAGTACAGATGACGTGTATAGTATAGATGACGTCTGTAGTATAGATGACGTCTGTAGTATAGATGACGTCTATAGTATAGATGACGTCTATAGTATAGATGACGTCTATAGTATAGATGACGTCTATAGTATAGATGACGTCTATAGTATAGATGACGTCTATAGTATAGATGACGTCTATAGTATAGATGACGTCTATAGTATAGATGACGTCTATAGTATAGATGACGTCTATAGTATAGATGACGTCTATAGTATAGATGACGTCTATAGTATAGATGACGTCTATAGTATAGATGACGTCTATAGTATAGATGACGTCTATAGTATAGATAACGTCTATAGTATAGATGACGTCTATAGTATAGATGACGTCTATAGTATAGATGACGTCTATAGTATAGATGACGTCTATAGTATAGATGACGTCTATAGTATAGATGGCGTCTATAGTATAGATGGCGTCTATAGTATAGATGGCGTCTATAGTATAGATGACGTCTATAGTATAGATGACGTCTATATTATAGATGACGTCTATAGTATAGATGGCGTATTGACGACGTCTATAGTACAGATGACGTGTATAGTATAGATGACGTCTATAGTATAGATGACGTCTATAGTACAGATGACGTGTATAGTGTAGATGACGTCTATAGTATAGATGATGTCTATAGTAAGGATGACGTCTATAGTATAGATGACGTCTATAGTATAGATGACGTCTATAGTATAGATGACGTCTATAGTAAAGATGACGTCTATAGTATGGATGGCGTCTATAGTATAGATGACGTCTATAGTATAGATGACGTCTGTAGTATAGATGACGTCTATAGTATAGATGACGTCTATTGTATAGATGACGTCTATAGTATAGATGACGTCTATAGTATAGATGACGTCTATAGTATAGATGACGTCTATAGTATAGATTACGTCTATAGTATAGATGACGTCTATAGTATAGATGACGTCTATAGTATAGATGATGTCTATGGTAAAGATGACCTATATAGTATAGATGACGTCTATAGTATAGATGACGTCTATAGTATAGATGACGTCTATAGTATAGATGGCGTCTATAGTATAGATGGCGTCTATAGTATAGATGACGTCTATAGTAAAGATGGCGTCTATAGTATAGATGACGTCTATATTATAGATGACGTCTATAGTAAAGATGGCGTCTATAGTATAGATGACGTCTATATTATAGATGACGTCTATAGTAAAGATGGCGTCTATAGTATAGATGACGTCTATATTATAGATGACGTCTATAGTATAGATGACGTCTATAGTATAGATGGCGTATAGACGACGTCTATAGTACAGATGACGTGTATAGTATAGATGACGTCTATAGTATAGATGACGTCTATAGTACAGATGACGTGTATAGTATAGATGACGTCTATAGTATAGATGACGTGTATAGTATAGATGACGTCTATAGTACAGATGACGTGTATAGTATAGATGACGTCTATAGTATAGATGACGTGTATAGTATAGATGACGTGTATAGTATAGATGATGTCAATAGTATAGATGACGTCTATAGTATAGATGACGTCTGTGGTATAGATGACGTCTATAGTATAGATGACGTCTATAGTAAAGATGACGTCTATAGTATAGATGACGTCTATAGTATAGATGACGTCTATAGTATAGATGACGTCTATAGTACAGATGACGTCTATAGTATAGATGACGTCTATAGTATAGATGACGTCTATAGTATAGATGACGTCTATAGTATAGATGACGTCTATAGTATAGATGACGTCTGTATAGTATAGATGACGTCTATAGTATAGATGACGTCTATAGTATAGATGACGTCTATAGTATAGATGACGTCTATTATATAGATGACGTCTATAGTAAAAATGACGTCTATTATATAGATGACGTCTATAGTAAGGATGACGTCTATAGTATAGATGACGTCTATAGTATAGATGACGTCTATAGTATAGATGACGTCTATAGTATAGATGAAGTCTATAGTATAGATGACGTCTATAGTATAGATGACGTCTATAGTAAGGATGACGTCTATAGTATAGATGACGTCTATAGTATAGATGACGTCTATAGTATAGATGAAGTCTATAGTATAGATGACGTCTATAGTATAGATGACGTCTATAGTATAGATGACGTCTATAGTATAGATGACGTCTATAGTATAGATGACGTCTATAGTATAGATGACGTCTATAGTATAGATGACGTCTATAGTATAGATGACGTCTATAGTATAGATGACGTCTATAGTATAGATGACGTCTATAGTATAGATGACGTCTATAGTACAGATGACGTCTATACTATAGATGACGTCTATACTATAGATGACGTCTATACTATAGATGACGTCTATACTATAGATGACGTCTATACTATAGATGACGTCTATAGTATAGATGACGTCTATAGTATAGATGACGTCTATAGTATAGATGACGTCTATAGTATAGATGACGTCTATAGTATAGATGACGTCTATAGTATAGATGACGTCTATAGTATAGATGACGTCTATAGTATAGATGACGTCTATAGTATAGATGACGTCTATAGTATAGATGACGTCTATAGTATAGATGACGTCTATAGTATAGATGACGTCTATAGTATAGATGACGTCTATAGTATAGATGACGTCTATAGTATAGATGACGTCTATAGTATAGATGACGTCTATAGTATAGATGATGTCTATAGTATAGATGACGTCTATAGTATAGATGACGTCTGTATAGTATAGATGACGTCTATAGTATAGATGACGTCTATAGTATAGATGACGTCTATAGTATAGATGACGTCTATAGTATAGATGACGTCTATAGTATAGATGACGTCTATTATATTGATGACGTCTATAGTAAAAATGACGTCTATTATATAGATGACGTCTATAGTAAGGATGACGTCTATAGTATAGATGACGTCTATAGTATAGATGACGTCTATAGTATAGATGACGTCTATAGTATAGATGACGTCTATAGTATAGATGACGTCTATAGTATAGATGACGTCTATAGTATAGATGACGTCTATAGTATAGATGACGTCTATAGTATAGATGACGTCTATAGTATAGATGACGTCTATAGTATAGATGACGTCTATAGTATAGATGACGTCTATAGTATAGATGACGTCTATAGTATAGATGACGTCTATAGTATAGATGACGTCTATAGTATAGATGACGTCTATAGTATAGATGACGTCTATAGTGTAGATGACGTCTATAGTGTAGATGACGTCTATAGTATAGATTGCGTCTATAGTATAGATGACGTCCATAGTATAGATGACGTCTATAGTATAGATGACGTATAGACGACGTCTATAGTAAAGATGACGTCTATAGTACAGATGACGCGTAAAGTATAGATGACGTCTATAGTATAGATGACGTCTATAGTACAGATGACGTGTATAGTATAGATGACGTCTATAGTATAGATGACGTGTATAGTATAGATGACGTGTATAGTATAGATGATGTCTATAGTATAGATGACGTCTATAGTATAGATGACGTCTGTAGTATAGATGACGTCTGTAGTATAGATGACGTGTATAGAATAGATGATGTCTATAGTATAGATGACGTCTATAGTATAGATGACGTCTATAGTATAGATGATGTCTATAGTATAGATGACGTCTCTAGTATAGATGATGTCTATAGTATAGATGACGTCTATAGTATAGATGACGTCTGTAGTATAGATGACGTCTGTAGTATAGATGACGTGTATAGAATAGATGATGTCTATAGTATAGATGACGTCTATACTATAGATGACGTCTATAGTATAGATGACGTCTATAGCATAGATGACGTCTATAGCATAGATGACGTCTATAATATAGATGACGTCTCTAGTATAGATGACGTCTATAGTATAGATGACGTCTATAGTATAGATGACGTCTATAGTATAGATGACGTCTATAGTATAGATGACGTCTATAGTATAGATGACGTCTATAGTATAGATGACGTCTATAGTATAGATGACGTCTATAGTATAGATGACGTCTATAGTATAGATGACGTCTATAGTATAGATGACGTCTATAGTATAGATGACGTCTATAGTATAGATGACGTCTATAGTATAGATGACGTCTATAGTATAGATGACGTCTATAGTATAGATGACGTCTGTATAGTATAGATGACGTCTGTATAGTATAGATGACGTCTATAGTATAGATGACGTCTATAGTATAGATGACGTCTATAGTATAGATGACGTCTATAGTATAGATGACGTCTATAGTATAGATGACGTCTATAGTATAGATGACGTCTATAGTATAGATGACGTCTATTATATTGATGACGTCTATAGTAAAAATGACGTCTATAGTATAGATGACGTCTATAGTATAGATGACGTCTATAGTATAGATGACGTCTATAGTATAGATGACGTCTATAGTATAGATGACGTCTATAGTATAGATGACGTCTATAGTATAGATGACGTCTATAGTATAGATGACGTCTATAGTATAGATGACGTCTATAGTATAGATGACGTCTATAGTATAGATGACGTCTATAGTATAGATGACGTCTATAGTATAGATGACGTCTATAGTATAGATGACGTCTATAGTATAGATGACGTCTATAAAATAGATGACGTCTATAGTATAGATGACGTCTATAAAATAGATGACGTCTATAGTATAGATGACGTCTATAGTATAGATTGCGTCTATAGTATAGATGACGTCTATAGTATAGATGACGTATAGACGACGTCTATAGTAAAGATGACGTCTATAGTACAGATGACGTGTAAAGTATAGATGACGTCTATAGTATAGATGACGTCTATAGTACAGATGACGTGTATAGTATAGATGACGTCTATAGTATAGATGACGTGTATAGTATAGATGACGTGTATAGTATAGATGATGTCTATAGTATAGATGACGTCTATAGTATAGATGACGTCTGTAGTATAGATGACGTCTGTAGTATAGATGACGTGTATAGAATAGATGATGTCTATAGTATAGATGACGTCTATAGTATAGATGACGTCTATAGTATAGATGATGTCTATAGTATAGATGACGTCTCTAGTATAGATGATGTCTATAGTATAGATGACGTCTCTAGTATAGATGACGTCTATAGTATAGATGACGTCTATAGTATAGATGACGTCTATAGTATAGATGACGTCTATAGTATAGATGATGTCTATAGTATAGATGACGTCTATAGTATAGATGACGTCTGTATAGTATAGATGACGTCTATAGTATAGATGACGTCTATAGTATAGATGACGTCTATAGTATAGATGACGTCTATAGTATAGATGACGTCTATAGTATAGATGACGTCTATAGTATAGATGACGTCTATAGTATAGATGACGTCTATAGTATAGATGACGTCTATAGTATAGATGACGTCTATAGTATAGATGACGTCTATAGTATAGATGACGTCTATAGTATAGATGACGTCTATAGTATAGATGACGTCTATTATATTGATGACGTCTATAGTAAAAATGACGTCTATAGTATAGATGACGTCTAAAGTATAGATGACGTCTATAGTATAGATGACGTCTATAGTATAGATGACGTCTATAGTATAGATGACGTCTATAGTATAGATGACGTCTATAGTATAGATGACGTCTATAGTATAGATGACGTCTATAGTATAGATGACGTCTATAGTATAGATGACGTCTATAAAATAGATGACGTCTATAGTATAGATGACGTCTATAGTATAGATGACGTCTATAGTATAGATGACGTCTATAGTGTAGATGACGTCTATAGTATAGATTGCGTCTATAGTATAGATGACGTCTATAGTATAGATGACGTATAGACGACGTCTATAGTAAAGATGACGTCTATAGTACAGATGACGTGTAAAGTATAGATGACGTCTATAGTATAGATGACGTCTATAGTACAGATGACGTGTATAGTATAGATGACGTCTATAGTATAGATGACGTGTATAGTATAGATGACGTGTATAGTATAGATGATGTCTATAGTATAGATGACGTCTATAGTATAGATGACGTCTGTAGTATAGATGACGTCTGTAGTATAGATGACGTGTATAGAATAGATGATGTCTATAGTATAGATGACGTCTATAGTATAGATGACGTATAGACGACGTCTATAGTAAAGATGACGTCTATAGTACAGATGACGTGTAAAGTATAGATGACGTCTATAGTATAGATGACGTCTATAGTACAGATGACGTGTATAGTATAGATGACGTCTATAGTATAGATGACGTGTATAGTATAGATGACGTGTATAGTATAGATGATGTCTATAGTATAGATGACGTCTATAGTATAGATGACGTCTGTAGTATAGATGACGTCTGTAGTATAGATGACGTGTATAGAATAGATGATGTCTATAGTATAGATGACGTCTATAGTATAGATGACGTCTATAGTATAGATGATGTCTATAGTATAGATGACGTCTCTAGTATAGATGATGTCTATAGTATAGATGACGTCTCTAGTATAGATGACGTCTATAGTATAGATGACGTCTATAGTATAGATGACGTCTATAGTATAGATGACGTCTATAGTATAGATGATGTCTATAGTATAGATGACGTCTATAGTATAGATGACGTCTGTATAGTATAGATGACGTCTATAGTATAGATGACGTCTATAGTATAGATGACGTCTATAGTATAGATGACGTCTATAGTATAGATGACGTCTATAGTATAGATGACGTCTATAGTATAGATGACGTCTATAGTATAGATGACGTCTATAGTATAGATGACGTCTATAGTATAGATGACGTCTATAGTATAGATGACGTCTATAGTATAGATGACGTCTATAGTATAGATGACGTCTATAGTATAGATGACGTCTATTATATTGATGACGTCTATAGTAAAAATGACGTCTATAGTATAGATGACGTCTAAAGTATAGATGACGTCTATAGTATAGATGACGTCTATAGTATAGATGACGTCTATAGTATAGATGACGTCTATAGTATAGATGACGTCTATAGTATAGATGACGTCTATAGTATAGATGACGTCTATAGTATAGATGACGTCTATAGTATAGATGACGTCTATAAAATAGATGACGTCTATAGTATAGATGACGTCTATAGTATAGATGACGTCTATAGTATAGATGACGTCTATAGTGTAGATGACGTCTATAGTATAGATTGCGTCTATAGTATAGATGACGTCTATAGTATAGATGACGTATAGACGACGTCTATAGTAAAGATGACGTCTATAGTACAGATGACGTGTAAAGTATAGATGACGTCTATAGTATAGATGACGTCTATAGTACAGATGACGTGTATAGTATAGATGACGTCTATAGTATAGATGACGTGTATAGTATAGATGACGTGTATAGTATAGATGATGTCTATAGTATAGATGACGTCTATAGTATAGATGACGTCTGTAGTATAGATGACGTCTGTAGTATAGATGACGTGTATAGAATAGATGATGTCTATAGTATAGATGACGTCTATAGTATAGATGACGTCTATAGTATAGATGATGTCTATAGTATAGATGACGTCTCTAGTATAGATGATGTCTATAGTATAGATGACGTCTCTAGTATAGATGACGTCTATAGTATAGATGACGTCTATAGTATAGATGACGTCTATAGTATAGATGACGTCTATAGTATAGATGACGTCTATAGCATAGATGACGTCTATAGCATAGATGACGTCTATAGCATAGATGACGTCTATAATATAGATGACGTCTATAGTATAGATGACGTCTATAGTATAGATGACGTCTATAGTATAGATGACGTCTGTAGTATAGATGACGTCTATAGTATAGATGACGTCTATAGTATAGATGACGTCTATAGTATAGATGACGGCTATAGTATAGATGACGGCTATAGTATAGATGACGGCTATAGTATAGATGACGTCTATAGTTTAGATGACGTCTATAGTATAGATGACGTCTATAGTATAGATGACGTCTATAGTATAGATGACGTCTATAGTATAGATGACGTCTATAGTATAGATGACGTCTATAGTATAGATGACGTCTATAATATAGATGACGTCTATAGTATAGATGACGTCTATAGTATAGATGACGTCTATAATATAGATTACGTCTATAGTATAGATGACGTCTATAGTATAGATGACGTCCATAGTATAGATGACGTCTATAGTATAGATGACGTCTATAGTATAGGTGACGTCTATAGTATAGATGACGTCTATAGTATAGATGACGTCTATAGTATAGATGACGTCTTTAGTATAGATGACGTCTATAATATAGATGACGTCTATAGTATAGATGACGTCTATAGTATAGATGGCGTCTATAGTATAGATGGCGTCTATAGTATAGATGGCGTCTATAGTATAGATGGCGTCTATGGTATAGATGACGTCTATATTATAGATGACGTCTATAGTATAGAGGACGTCTATAGTATAGATGGCGTATAGACGACGTCTATAGTACAGATGACGTCTATAGTACAGATGACGTGTATAGTATAGATGACGTCTATAGTATAGATGATGTCTATAGTAAAGATGACCTCTATAGTATAGATGACGTCTAAAGTATAGATGACGTCTATAGTACAGATGACGTCTTTAGTATAGATGACGTCTATAGTATAGATGACGTCTATAGTATAATTGACGTCCATAGTATAGATGACGTCTATAGTATAGATGACGTCTATAGTATAGATGACGTCTGTAGTATAGATGACGTCTGTAGTATAGATGACGTGTATAGAGTAGATGATGTCTATAGTATAGATGACGTCTATAGTATAGATGACGTCTATAGTATAGATGATGTCTATAGTATAGATGACGTCTCTAGTATAGATGATGTCTATAGTATAGATGACGTCTATAGTATAGATGACGTCTGTAGTATAGATGACGTCTGTAGTATAGATGACGTGTATAGAATAGATGATGTCTATAGTATAGATGACGTCTATACTATAGATGACGTCTATAGTATAGATGACGTCTATAGCATAGATGACGTCTATAGCATAGATGACGTCTATAATATAGATGACGTCTCTAGTATAGATGACGTCTATAGTATAGATGACGTCTATAGTATAGATGACGTCTATAGTATAGATGACGTCTATAGTATAGATGACGTCTATAGTATAGATGACGTCTATAGTATAGATGACGTCTATAGTATAGATGACGTCTATAGTATAGATGACGTCTATAGTATAGATGACGTCTATAGTATAGATGACGTCTATAGTATAGATGACGTCTATAGTATAGATGATGTCTATAGTATAGATGACGTCTATAGTATAGATGACGTCTATAGTATAGATGACGTCTGTATAGTATAGATGACGTCTGTATAGTATAGATGACGTCTATAGTATAGATGACGTCTATAGTATAGATGACGTCTATAGTATAGATGACGTCTATAGTATAGATGACGTCTATAGTATAGATGACGTCTATAGTATAGATGACGTCTATAGTATAGATGACGTCTATTATATTGATGACGTCTATAGTAAAAATGACGTCTATAGTATAGATGACGTCTATAGTATAGATGACGTCTATAGTATAGATGACGTCTATAGTATAGATGACGTCTATAGTATAGATGACGTCTATAGTATAGATGACGTCTATAGTATAGATGACGTCTATAGTATAGATGACGTCTATAGTATAGATGACGTCTATAGTATAGATGACGTCTATAGTATAGATGACGTCTATAGTATAGATGACGTCTATAGTATAGATGACGTCTATAGTATAGATGACGTCTATAGTATAGATGACGTCTATAGTATAGATGACGTCTATAGTATAGATGACGTCTATAGTATAGATGACGTCTATAAAATAGATGACGTCTATAGTATAGATGACGTCTATAGTATAGATTGCGTCTATAGTATAGATGACGTCTATAGTATAGATGACGTATAGACGACGTCTATAGTAAAGATGACGTCTATAGTACAGATGACGTGTAAAGTATAGATGACGTCTATAGTATAGATGACGTCTATAGTACAGATGACGTGTATAGTATAGATGACGTCTATAGTATAGATGACGTGTATAGTATAGATGACGTGTATAGTATAGATGATGTCTATAGTATAGATGACGTCTATAGTATAGATGACGTCTGTAGTATAGATGACGTCTGTAGTATAGATGACGTGTATAGAATAGATGATGTCTATAGTATAGATGACGTCTATAGTATAGATGACGTCTATAGTATAGATGATGTCTATAGTATAGATGACGTCTCTAGTATAGATGATGTCTATAGTATAGATG
Organism: Neoascia interrupta; assembly: GCA_947623515.1. NCBI lineage: Eukaryota > Metazoa > Arthropoda > Insecta > Diptera > Syrphidae > Neoascia > Neoascia interrupta. The sequence goes on from CANQKQ010000033.1 coordinate 1,041,312, forward strand.
ACGTCTCTAGTATAGATGACGTCTATAGTATAGATGACGTCTATAGTATAGATGACGTCTATAGTATAGATGACGTCTATAGTATAGATGATGTCTATAGTATAGATGACGTCTATAGTATAGATGACGTCTGTATAGTATAGATGACGTCTATAGTATAGATGACGTCTATAGTATAGATGACGTCTATAGTATAGATGACGTCTATAGTATAGATGACGTCTATAGTATAGATGACGTCTATAGTATAGATGACGTCTATAGTATAGATGACGTCTATAGTATAGATGACGTCTATAGTATAGATGACGTCTATAGTATAGATGACGTCTATAGTATAGATGACGTCTATTATATTGATGACGTCTATAGTAAAAATGACGTCTATAGTATAGATGACGTCTAAAGTATAGATGACGTCTATAGTATAGATGACGTCTATAGTATAGATGACGTCTATAGTATAGATGACGTCTATAGTATAGATGACGTCTATAGTATAGATGACGTCTATAGTATAGATGACGTCTATAGTATAGATGACGTCTATAGTATAGATGACGTCTATAAAATAGATGACGTCTATAGTATAGATGACGTCTATAGTATAGATGACGTCTATAGTATAGATGACGTCTATAGTGTAGATGACGTCTATAGTATAGATTGCGTCTATAGTATAGATGACGTCTATAGTATAGATGACGTATAGACGACGTCTATAGTAAAGATGACGTCTATAGTACAGATGACGTGTAAAGTATAGATGACGTCTATAGTATAGATGACGTCTATAGTACAGATGACGTGTATAGCATAGATGACGTCTATAGTATAGATGACGTGTATAGTATAGATGACGTGTATAGTATAGATGATGTCTATAGTATAGATGACGTCTCTAGTATAGATGATGTCTATAGTATAGATGACGTCTCTAGTATAGATGACGTGTATAGAATAGATGACGTCTGTAGTATAGATGACGTCTGTAGTATAGATGACGTGTATAGAATAGATGATGTCTATAGTATAGATGACGTCTATAGTATAGATGACGTCTATAGTATAGATGATGTCTATAGTATAGATGACGTCTCTAGTATAGATGATGTCTATAGTATAGATGACGTCTCTAGTATAGATGACGTCTATAGTATAGATGACGTCTATAGTATAGATGACGTCTATAGTATAGATGACGTCTATAGTATAGATGACGTCTATAGTATAGATGACGTCTATAGCATAGATGACGTCTATAGCATAGATGACGTCTATAGCATAGATGACGTCTATAATATAGATGACGTCTATAGTATAGATGACGTCTATAGTATAGATGACGTCTGTAGTATAGATGACGTCTATAGTATAGATGACGTCTATAGTATAGATGACGTCTATAGTATAGATGACGGCTATAGTATAGATGACGGCTATAGTATAGATGACGGCTATAGTATAGATGACGTCTATAGTTTAGATGACGTCTATAGTATAGATGACGTCTATAGTATAGATGACGTCTATAGTATAGATGACGTCTATAGTATAGATGACGTCTATAGTATAGATGACGTCTATAGTATAGATTACGTCTATAATATAGATGACGTCTATAGTATAGATGACGTCTATAGTATAGATGACGTCTATAATATAGATTACGTCTATAGTATAGATGACGTCTATAGTATAGATGACGTCCATAGTATAGATGACGTCTATAGTATAGATGACGTCTATAGTATAGGTGACGTCTATAGTATAGATGACGTCTATAGTATAGATGACGTCTATAGTATAGATGACGTCTTTAGTATAGATGACGTCTATAATATAGATGACGTCTATAGTATAGATGACGTCTATAGTATAGATGGCGTCTATAGTATAGATGGCGTCTATAGTATAGATGGCGTCTATGGTATAGATGACGTCTATATTATAGATGACGTCTATAGTATAGAGGACGTCTATAGTATAGATGGCGTATAGACGACGTCTATAGTACAGATGACGTCTATAGTACAGATGACGTGTATAGTATAGATGACGTCTATAGTATAGATGATGTCTATAGTAAAGATGACGTGTATAGTATGGATGGCGTCTATAGTATAGATGACGTCTATAGTATAGATGACGTCTATAGTATAGATGACGTCTATAGTATAGATGACGTCTATAGTATAGATGACGTCTATAGTATAGATGACGTCTATAGTATAGATGACGTCTATTGTATAGATGACGTCTATAGTATAGATGACGTCTATAGTATAGATGACGTCTATAGTATAGATGACGTCTATAGTATAGATGACGTCTATAGTATAGATGACGTCTATAGTATAGATGACGTCTATAGTATAGATGACGTCTATAGTATAGATGACGTCTATAGTATAGATGACGTCTATAGAATAAATGACGTCTATAATATAGATGACGTCTATAGTATAGATGACGTCTATAGTATAGATGACGTCTATAGTATAGATGACGTCTATAGTATAGATGACGTCTATAGTATAGATGACGTCTACAGTATAGATGACGTCTATACTATAGATGACGTCTATAGTATAGATGGCATCTATAGTATAGATGACGTCTATAGTATAGATGGCATCTATAGTATAGATGACGTCTATAGTATAGATGACGTCTATAGTATAGATGACGTCTATAGTATAGATGACGTCTATAGTATAGATGGCATCTATAGTATAGATGACGTCTATAGTATAGATGACGTCTATAGTATAGATGACATCTATAGTATAGATGACGTCTATAGTATAGATGACGTCTACAGTATAGATGACGTCTATACTATAGATGACGTCTATGGTAATGATGACGTATATAGTATAGATGACGTCTATAGTATAGATGACGTCTATAGTATAGATGACGTCTATAGTATAGATGACGTCTATAGTATAGATGACGTCTATAGTATAGATGACGTCTATAGTAAAGATGGCGTCTATAGTATAGATGACGTCTATATTATAGATGACGTCTATAGTATAGATGACGTCTATAGTATAGATGGCGTATAGACGACGTCTATAGTACAGATGACGTGTATAGTATAGATGACGTCTATATTATAGATGACGTCTATAGTATAGATGACGTCTATAGTATAGATGGCGTATAGACGACGTCTATAGTACAGATGACGTCTATAGTATAGATGACGTCTATAGTACAGATGACGTGTTTAGTATAGATGACGTCTATAGTATAGATGACGTGTATAGTATAGATGACGTCTATAGTATAGGTGACGTCTATAGTATAGGTGACGTCTATAGTATAGATGACGTCTATAGTATAGATGACGTCTATAGTATAGATGAAGTCTATAGTATAGATGACGTCTATAGTATAGATGACGTCTATAGTATAGATGACGTCTATAGTATAGATGACGTCTATAGTATAGATGACGTCTATAGTATAGATGACGTCTATAGTATAGATGACGTCTATAGTATAGATGACGTCTATAGTATAGATGACGTCTATAGTATAGATGACGTCTATAGTATAGATGACGTCTATAGTATAGATGACGTCTATAGTATAGATGACGTCTATAGTATAGATGACGTCTATAGTATAGATGACGTCTATAGTATAGATGACGTCTATAGTATAGATTACGTCCATAGTATAGATGACGTCTATAGTATAGATGACGTATAGACGACGTCTATAGTAAAGATGACGTCTATAGTACAGATGACGTGTAAAGTATAGATGACGTCTATAGTATAGATGACGTCTATAGTACAGATGACGTGTATAGTATAGATGACGTCTATAGTATAAATGACGTGTATAGTATAGATGACGTGTATAGTATAGATGATGTCTATAGTATAGATGACGTCTATAGTATAGATGACGTCTGTAGTATAGATGACGTCTGTAGTATAGATGACGTGTATAGAATAGATGATGTCTATAGTATAGATGACGTCTATAGTATAGATGACGTCTATAGTATAGATGACTTCTCTAGTATAGATGATGTCTATAGTATAGATGACGTCTCTAGTATAGATGATGTCTATAGTATAGATGACGTCTCTAGTATAGATGACGTCTATAGTATAGATGACGTCTATAGTATAGATGACGTCTATAGTATAGATGACGTCTATAGTATAGATGACGTCTATAGTATAGATGACGTCTATAGTATAGATGACGTCTATAGTATAGATGACGTCTATAATATAGATGACGTCTATAGTATAGATGACGTCTATAGTATAGATGACGTCTATAATATAGATGACGTCTATAGTATAGATGACGTCTATAGTATAGATGACGTCTATAGTATAGATGACGTCTGAAGTATAGATGACGTCTATAGTATAGATGACGTCTATAGTATAGATGACGGCTATAGTATAGATGACGGCTATAGTATAGATGACGTCTATAGTATAGATGACGTCTATAGTATAGATGACGTCTATAGTATAGATGACGTCTATAGTATAGATGACGTCTATAGTATAGATGACGTCTATAGTATAGATGACGTCTATAGTATAGATGACGTCTATAATATAGATGACGTCTATAGTATAGATGACGTCTATAGTATAGATGACGTCTATAGTATAGATGACGTCTATAGTATAGATGACGTCTTTAATATAGATTACGTCTATAGTATAGATGACGTCTATAGTCTAGATGACGTCTATAGTATAGATGACGTCTATAGTATAGATGACGTCTATAGAATAGATGACGTCTATAGAATAGATGACGTCTATAGAATAGATGACGTCTATAGAATAGATGACGTCTATAGTATAGATGACGTCTATAGTATAGATGACGTCTATAGTATAGATGACGTCTTTAATATAGATTACGTCTATAGTATAGATGACGTCTATAGTATAGATGACGTCTATAGCATAGAAGACGTCTTTAATATAGATTACGTCTATAGTATAGATGACGTCTATAGTATAGATGACTTCTATAGTATAGATGACGTCTATAGTATAGATGACGTCTATAGAATAGATGACGTCTATAGAATAGATGACGTCTATAGTATAGATGACGTCTATAGTATAGATGACGTCTGTAGTATAGATGACGTCTATAGTATAGATGACGTCTATAGTATAGATGACGTCTATAGTATAGATGACGTCTATAGTATAGATGACGGCTATAGTATAGATGACGGCTATAGTATAGATGACGGCTATAGTATAGATGACGTCTATAGTATAGATGACGTCTATAGTATAGATGAAGTCTATAGTATAGATGACGTCTATAGTATAGATGACGTCTATAGTATAGATGACGTCTATAGTATAGATGACGTCTATAGTATAGATGACGTCTATAATATAGATGACGTCTATAGTATAGATGACGTCTATAGTACAGATGACGTGTATAGTATTGATGACGTCTATAGTATAGATGACGTGTATAGTATAGATGACGTGTATAGTATAGATGATGTCTATAGTATAGATGACGTCTATAGTATAGATGCCGTCTGTAGTATAGATGACGTCTGTAGTATAGATGACGTGTATAGAATAGATGATGTCTATAGTATAGATGACGTCTATAGTATAGATGACGTCTATAGTATAGATGACGTCTATAGTATAGATGGCGTCTATAGTATAGATGACGTCTTTAATATAGATTACGTCTATAGTATAGATGACGTCTATAGAATAGATGACGTCTATAGTATAGATGACGTCTATAGTATAGATGACGTCTATAGAATAGATGACGTCTATAGAATAGATGACGTCTATAGAATAGATGACGTCTATAGTATAGATGACGTCTATAGTATAGATGACGTCTATAGAATAGATGACGTCTATAGAATAGATGACTTCTATAGAATAGATGACGTCTATAGTATAGATGACGTCTATAGTATAGATGACGTCTATACTATAGATGACGTCTATAGTATAGATGACGTCTATACTATAGATGACGTCTATAGTATAGATGACGTCTATACTATAGATGACGTCTATAGTATAGATGACGCCTATAGTATAGATGACGTCTATAGTATAGATGACGTCTATAGTATAGATGACGTCTATAGTATAGATGACGTCTATAGTATAGATGACGTCTATAGTATAGATGACGTCTATAGTAAAGATGACGCCTATAGTATAGATGACGTCTATTGTATAGATGACGTCTATTGTATAGATGACGTCTATAGTATAGATGACTATAGTATAGATGATGTCTATAGTATAGATGATGTCTATAGTATAGATGACGTGTATAGTATAGATGATGTCTATAGTATAGATGATGTCTATAGTATAGATGACGTCTATAGTATAGATGGTGTCTATAGTATAGATGACGTCTATAGTATAGATGACGTCTATAGTATAGATGACATCTATAGTATAGATGAGTTCTATAGTATAGATGACTTCTATAGTATAGATGACTTCTATAGTTTAGATGACTTCTATGGTATAGATGACTTCTATGGTATAGATGACTTCTATAATATAGATGACTTCCATAGTATAGATGACTTCTATAGTATAGATGACTTCTATAGTATACATGACGTCTATAGTATAGATGACGTCTATAGTATAGATGACTTCTATAGTATAGATGATTTCTATAGTATAGATGATTTCTATAGTAAAGATGACTTCTATAGTATAGATGATTTCTATAGTATAGATGATTTCTATAGTATAGATGACATCTATTGTATAGATGACGTCTATAGTATAGATGACGTCTATAGTATAGATGACGTCTATAGTATAGATGACGTCTATAGTATAGATGACGTCTATAGTATAGATGACGTCTATAGTATAGATGACGTCTATAGTATAGATGACGTCTATAGTATAGATGACGTCTATAGTATAGATGACGTCTATAGTATAGATGACGTCTATAGTATAGATGACGTCTATAGTATAGATGACGTCTATAGTATAGATGACGTCTATAGTATAGATGACGTCTATAGTATAGATGACGTCTATAGTATAGATGACGTCTATAGTATAGATGACGTCTATAGTATAGATGACGTCTATAGTATAGATGACGTCTATAGTATAGATGACGTCTATAGTATAGATGACGTCTATAGTATAGATGACGTCTATAGTATAGATGACGTCTATAGTATAGATGACGTCTATAATATAGCTGACGTCTATGGTATAGTTGACTTCTATAGTATAGATGATTTCTATAGTATAGATGATTTTTATAGTATAGATGATTTCTATAGTATAGATGATTTTTATAGTATAGATGACGTCTATAGTATAGATGACGTCTATAGTATAGATGACGTCTATAGTATAGATGACGTCTATAGTATAGATGACGTCTATAGTATAGATGACGTCTATAGTATAGATGACGTCTATAGTATAGATGACGCCTATAGTATAGATGACGTCTATTGTATAGATGACGTCTATTGTATAGATGACGTCTATAGTATAGATGACGTCTATAGTATAGATGACGTCTATAGTATAGATGACGCCTATAGTATAGATGACGTCTATTGTATAGATGACGTCTATTGTATAGATGACGTCTATAGTATAGATGACTATAGTATAGATGATGTCTATAGTATAGATGATGTCTATAGTATAGATGACGTGTATAGTATAGATGATGTCTATAGTATAGATGATGTCTATAGTATAGATGACGTCTATAGTATAGATGGTGTCTATAGTATAGATGACGTCTATAGTATAGATGACGTCTATAGTATAGATGACATCTATAGTATAGATGAGTTCTATAGTATAGATGACTTCTATAGTATAGATGACTTCTATAGTTTAGATGACTTCTATGGTATAGATGACTTCTATGGTATAGATGACTTCTATAATATAGATGACTTCCATAGTATAGATGACTTCTATAGTATAGATGACTTCTATAGTATACATGACGTCTATAGTATAGATGACGTCTATAGTATAGATGACTTCTATAGTATAGATGATTTCTATAGTATAGATGATTTCTATAGTAAAGATGACTTCTATAGTATAGATGATTTCTATAGTATAGATGATTTCTATAGTATAGATGACATCTATTGTATAGATGACGTCTATAGTATAGATGACGTCTATAGTATAGATGACGTCTATAGTATAGATGACGTCTATAGTATAGATGACGTCTATAGTATAGATGACGTCTATAGTATAGATGACGTCTATAGTATAGATGACGTCTATAGTATAGATGACGTCTATAGTATAGATGACGTCTATAGTATAGATGACGTCTATAGTATAGATGACGTCTATAGTATAGATGACGTCTATAGTATAGATGACGTCTATAGTATAGATGACGTCTATAGTATAGATGACGTCTATAGTATAGATGACGTCTATAGTATAGATGACGTCTATAGTATAGATGACGTCTATAGTATAGATGACGTCTATAGTATAGATGACGTCTATAGTATAGATGACGTCTATAGTATAGATGACGTCTATAATATAGCTGACGTCTATGGTATAGTTGACTTCTATAGTATAGATGATTTCTATAGTATAGATGATTTCTATAGTATAGATGACATCTATAGTATAGATGACGTCTATAGTATAGATGACGTCTCTAGTATAGATGACGTCTCTAGTATAGATGACGTCTATAGTATAGCTGACGTCTATAGTATAGATGACGTCTATAGTATAGATGACGTCTATAGTATAGATGACGTCTATAGTATATATGACGTCTATAGTATATATGACGTCTATAGTATGGATGACGTCTATAGTATAGATGACGTCTATAGTATAGATGACGTCTTTTGTATAGATGACGCCTATTGTAAAGATGACGTCTATAGTGTAGATGACGTCTATAGTATAGATGACGTCTATAGTATAGATGATGTCTATAGTATAGATGACGTGTATAGTAAAGATGATGTCTATAGTATAGATGATGTCTATAGTGTAGAAGACGTCTATAGTATAGAGTCTATAGTATAGATGACGTCTATAGTATAGATGACGTCTATAGTATAGATGACGTCAATAGTATAGATGACGTCTATAGTATAGATGACGTCTATAGTATAGATGACTTCTATAGTATAGATGACTTCTCTAGTATAGATGACTTCTATAATATAGATGACTTCCATAGTATAGATGACTTCTATAGTATAAATGATTTCTATAGTATAGATGACGTCTATAGTATAGATGACGTCTATAGTATAGATTACGTCTATAGTATAGATGATTTCTATAGTATAGATGACATCTATAGTTTAGATGACATCTATAGTATAGATGAGTTCTATAGTAGAGATGACGTCTATAGTATAGAAGATGTCTATAGTATAGATGACGTCTATAGTATAGATGACGTCTATAGTATAGAAGACGTCTATAGTATAGATGACATCTATAGTATAGATGACATCTATAGTATAGATGACATCTATAGTATAGATGAGTTCTATAGTATAGATGACTTCTATAGTATAGATGACGTCTTTAGTATAGATGATTTCTATAGTATAGATGATTTCTATAGTGTAGATGACTCCTATAGTATAGATGACGTCTATAGTATAGATGACGTCTATTGTATAGATGACGTCTATTGTAAAGATGACGTCTATAGTCTAGATGACGTCTATAGTATAGATGACGTCTATAGTATAGATGATGTCTATAGTGTAGATGACGTCTATAGTATAGATGACGTCTATAGTATAGATGACGTCTATGGTATAGATGACGTCTATAGTATAGATGACGTCTATAGTAAAGACGACGTCTATAGTATAGATGACGTCTATTGTAAAGATGACGTCTATAGTGTAGATGACGTCTATAGTATAGATGACGTCTATAGTATAGATGATATCTATAGTATAGATGACGTGTATAGTATAGATGATGTCTATAGTATAGATGATGTCTATAGTATAGATGACGTCTATAGTATAGATGGTGTCTATAGTATAGATGACGTCTATAGTATAGATGACGTCTATAGTATAGATGACGTCTATAGTATAGATGACGTCTATAGTATAGATGACATCTATAGTATAGATGGTGTCTATAGTATAGATGACGTCTATAGTATAGATGGTGTCTATAGTATAGATGACGTCTATAGTATAGATGACGTCTATAGTATAGATGACGTCTATAGTATAGATGACGTCTATAGTATAGATGACATCTATAGTATAGATGAGTTCTATAGTATAGATGACTTCTATAGTATAGATGAGTTCTATAGTATAGATGACTTCTATGGTATGGATGACTTCTATAATATAGATGACTTCCATAGTATAGATGACTTCTATAGTATAGATGACTTCTATAGTATAGATGATTTCTATAGTATAGATGATTTCTATAGTATAGATGACATCTATAGTTTAGATGACATCTATATTATAGATGAGCTCTATAGTATAGATGACGTCTATAGTATAGAAGACGTCTATAGTATAGATGACGTCTATAGTATAGAAGACGTCTATAGTATAGATGACGTCTATAGTATAGATGACGTCTATAGTATAGATGACGTCTATAGTATAGATGACGTCTATAGTATAGATGACGTCTATAGTATAGATGACGTCTATAGTATAGATGACGTCTATAGTATAGATGACGTCTTTAGTATAGATGACGTCTATAATATAGATGACGTCTATAGAATAGATGACGTCTATAGTATAGATGACGTCTATAGGATAGATGACGTCTATAGTATAGATGACATCTATAGTATAGATGAGTTCTATAGTATAGATGACTTCTATAGTATAGATGACTTCTATAGTATAGATGACTTCTATGGTATAGATGACTTCTATAATATAGATGACTTCCATAGTATAGATGACTTCTATAGTATAGATGACTTCTATAGTATAGATGATTTCTATAGTATAGATGACTTCTATAGTATAGATGATTTCTATAGTATAGATGATTTCTATAGTATAGATGACATCTATAGTATAGATGAGCTCTATAGTATAGATGACGTCTATAGTATAGAAGACGTCTATAGTATAGAAGACGTCTATAGTATAGATGACGTCTATAGTATAGAAGACGTCTATAGTATAGATGAATTCTATAGTATAGATGACTTCTATTGTATAGATGACTTCTATAGTATAGATGACTTCTATAGTATAGATGATTTTTATAGTATAGATGATTTCTATAGTATAGATGACATCTATAGTTTAGATGACATCTATAGTATAGATGAAGTCTATAATATAGATGACGTCTATAGTATAGATGACGTCTATAGTATAGATGACGTCTATAGTATAGATGACGTCTTTAGTATAGATGACGTCTATAATATAGATGACGTCTATAGTATAGATGAAGTCTATAATATAGATGACGTCTATAGTATAGATGACTTCTATAGTATAGATGACGTCTATAGTATAGATGACGTCTTTAGTATAGATGACGTCTATAATATAGATGACGTCTATAGTATAGATGACGTCTATAGTATAGATGAGGTCTATAGTATAGATGACGTCTATAGTATAGATGACGTCTATAGTATAGATGACGTCTATAGGATAGATGACGTCTATAGTATAGATGACGTCTATAGTATAGATGACATCTATAGTATAGATGAGTTCTATAGTATAGATGACGTCTATAGAATAGAAGACGTCTATAGTATAGATGACGTCTATAGTATAGATGACGTCTATAGTATAGATGACGTCTATTGTATAGATGACGTCTATAGTATAGATGACGTCTATTGTATAGATGACGTCTATTGTAAAGATGACGTCTATAGTGTAGATGACGTCTATAGTATAGATGACGTCTATAGTATAGATGATGTGTATAGTATAGATGACGTGTATAGTAAAGATGATGTCTATAGTATAGATGATGTCTATAGTATAGAAGACGTCTATAGTATGGATGGTGTCTATAGTATAGATGACGTCTATAGTATAGATGACGTCTATAGTATAGATGACGCCTATAGTATAGTTGACGTCTATAGTATAGATGACGTCTATAGTATAGATGACGTCTATAGTATAGATGACTTCTATAGTAAAGATGACTTCTATAGTATAGATGACTTCTATAGTATAGATGACTTCTATAATATAGATGACTTCCATAGTATAGATGACTTCTATAGTACAGATGATTTCTATAGTATAGATGACATCTATAGTTTAGATGACATCTATAGTATAGATGAGTTCTATAGTATAGATGACGTCTATAGAATAGAAGACGTCTATAGTATAGATGACGTCTATTGTATAGATGACGTCTATAGTCTAGATGACGTCTATTGTATAGATGACGTCTATTGTAAAGATGACGTCTATAGTGTAGATGACGTCTATAGTATAGATGACGTCTATAGTATAGATGATGTCTATAGTATAGATGACGTGTATAGTAAAGATGATGTCTATAGTATAGATGATGTCTATAGTATAGAAGACGTCTATAGTATGGATGGTGTCTATAGTATAGATGACGTCTATAGTATAGATGACGTCTATAGTATAGATGACGTCTATAGTATAGTTGACGTCTATAGTATAGATGACGTCTATAGTAGAGATGACGTCTATAGTATAGATGACTTCTATAGTAAAGATGACTTCTATAGTATAGATGACTTCTATAGTATAGATGACTTCTATAATATAGATGACTTCCATAGTATAGATGACTTCTATAGTACAGATGATTTCTATAGTATAGATGACGTCTAAAGTATAGATGACGTCTATAGTATAGATGACGTCTATAGTATAGATGACGTCTATAGTATGGATGACGTCTATAGTATAGATGATTTCTATAGTATAGATGACATCTATAGTTTAGATGACATCTATAGTATAGATGACATCTATAATATAGATGAGTTCTATAGTATAGATGACGTCTATAGTATAGAAGACGTCTATAGTATTGATGACGTCTATAGTATAGATGACGTCTATAGGATAGATGACGTCTATAGGATAGATGACGTCTATGGTATAGATGACGTCTATAGTATAGATGACGTCTATAGTATAGAGGACGTCTATAGTATAGATGAAGTCTTTAGTATAGATGACGTCTATAGTATAGATGAAGTCTTTAGTATAGATGACGTCTATAATATAGATGACGTCTATAGTATAGATGACTTCTATAGTATAGATGATTTCTATAGTATAGATGATTTCTATAGTATAGATGATTTCTATAGTATAGATGACATCTATAGTTTAGATGACATCTATAGTTTAGATGACATCTATAGTATAGATGAGTTCTATAGTATAGATGACGTCTATAGTATAGATGACGTCTATAGTATAGATGACGTCTATAGTATAGATGACGTCTATAGTATAGATGACATCTATAGTATAGATGACGTTTATAGTATAGATGACGTCTATAGTATAGATGACGTCTATAGTATAGATGACGTCTATAGTACAGATGACGTCTATAGTATAGATGACGTCTATAGTACAGATGACGTCTATAGTATAGATGACGTCTATAGTATAGATGACGTCTATAGTATAGATGACGTCTATAGTACAGATGACGTCTATAATATAGATGACGTCTATAGTATAGATGACGTCTATATTATAGATGACGTCTATAGTATAGATGACGTCTATATTATAGATGACGTCTATGGTATAGATGACGTCTATAGTATAGATGACGTCTATGGGTAGATGACGTCTATAGTATAGATGACTTCTATAGTAAAGATGACTTCTATAGTATAGATGACTTCTATAGTATAGATGACTTCTATAATATAGATGACTTCCATAGTATAGATGACTTCTATAGTATAGATGATTTCTATAGTATAGCTGACGTCTATAGTATAGATGACGTCTATAGTAAAGATGACGTCTATAGTATAGATGACGTCTATAGTATAGATGACGTCTATAGTATAGATGAGTTCTATAGTATAGATGACGTCTATAGTATAGATGACGTCTATAGTAAAGATGACGTCTATAGTATAGATGACGTCTATAGTATAGATGACGTCTATAGTATAGATGAGTTCTATAGTATAGATGACGTCTATAGTATAGAAGACGTCTATAGTATAGATGACGTCTATAGTATAGATGACGTCTATAGTACAGATGACGTCTATAGGATAGATGACGTCTATAGTATAGATGACGTCTGTAGTATAGATGACGTCTATATTATAGATGACGTCTATGGTATAGATGACCTCTATAGTATAGATGACGTCTATAGTGTAGGTGACGTCTATAGTATAGATGACGTCTATAGTATAGATGACGTCTATAGTAAAGATGACGTCTATAGTATAGATGACGTCTATAGTAAAGATGACGTCTATAGTAAAGATGACGTCTATAGTATAGATGACGTCTATTGTAAAGATGACGTCTATAGTATAGATGACGTCTATAGTATAGATGACGCCTATAGTATACATGATGTCTATAGTATAGATGACGTGTATAGTATAGATGATGTCTATAGTATAGATGATGTCTATAGTATAGATGACGTCTATAGTATAGATGGTGTCTATAGTATAGATGACGTCTATAGTATAGATGACGTCTATAGTATAGATGATGTCTATAGTATAGATGACGTGTATAGTAAAGATGATGTCTATAGTATAGATGATGTCTATAGTATAGAAGACGTCTATAGTATAGAGTCTATAGTATAGATGACGTCTATAGTATAGATGACGTCTATAGTATAGATGACGTCAATAGTATAGATGACGTCTATAGTATAGATGACGTCTATAGTATAGATGACTTCTATAGTATAGATGACTTCTCTAGTATAGATGACTTCTATAATATAGATGACTTCCATAGTATAGATGACTTCTATAGTATAAATGATTTCTATAGTATAGATGACGTCTATAGTATAGATGACGTCTATAGTATAGATGACGTCTATAGTATAGATGATTTCTATAGTATAGATGACATCTATAGTTTAGATGACATCTATAGTATAGATGAGTTCTATAGTAGAGATGACGTCTATAGTATAGAAGATGTCTATAGTATAGATGACGTCTATAGTATAGATGACGTCTATAGTATAGATGACGTCTATAGTATAGATGACATCTATAGTATAGATGACATCTATAGTATAGATGACATCTATAGTATAGATGAGTTCTATAGTATAGATGACTTCTATAGTATAGATGACGTCTTTAGTATAGATGATTTCTATAGTATAGATGATTTCTATAGTGTAGATGACTCCTATAGTATAGATGACTTCTATAGTATAGATGACGTCTATTGTATAGATGACGTCTATTGTAAAGATGACGTCTATAGTCTAGATGACGTCTATAGTATAGATGACGTCTATAGTATAGATGATGTCTATAGTGTAGATGACGTCTATAGTATAGATGACGTCTATAGTATAGATGACGTCTATGGTATAGATGACGTCTATAGTATAGATGACGTCTATAGTAAAGACGACGTCTATAGTATAGATGACGTCTATTGTAAAGATGACGTCTATAGTGTAGATGACGTCTATAGTATAGATGACGTCTATAGTATAGATGATATCTATAGTATAGATGACGTGTATAGTATAGATGATGTCTATAGTATAGATGATGTCTATAGTATAGATGACGTCTATAGTATAGATGGTGTCTATAGTATAGATGACGTCTATAGTATAGATGACGTCTATAGTATAGATGACGTCTATAGTATAGATGACGTCTATAGTATAGATGACGTCTATAGTATAGATGACATCTATAGTATAGATGACATCTATAGTATAGATGGTGTCTATAGTATAGATGACGTCTATAGTATAGATGGTGTCTATAGTATAGATGACGTCTATAGTATAGATGACGTCTATAGTATAGATGACGTCTATAGTATAGATGACGTCTATAGTATAGATGACGTCTATAGTATAGATGACATCTATAGTATAGATGAGTTCTATAATATAGATGACTTCTATAGTATAGATGAGTTCTATAGTATAGATGACTTCTATGGTATGGATGACTTCTATAATATAGATGACTTCCATAGTATAGATGACTTCTATAGTATAGATGACTTCTATAGTATAGATGATTTCTATAGTATAGATGATTTCTATAGTATAGATGACATCTATAGTTTAGATGACATCTATATTATAGATGAGCTCTATAGTATAGATGACGTCTATAGTATAGAAGACGTCTATAGTATAGATGACGTCTATAGTATAGATGACGTCTATAGTATAGATGACGTCTATAGTATAGATGACGTCTATAGTATAGATGACGTCTATAGTATAGATGACGTCTATAGTATAGATGACGTCTATAGTATAGATGACGTCTATAGTATAGATGACGTCTTTAGTATAGATGACGTCTATAATATAGATGACGTCTATAGAATAGATGACGTCTATAGTATAGATGACGTCTATAGGATAGATGACGTCTATAGTATAGATGACATCTATAGTATAGATGAGTTCTATAGTATAGATGACTTCTATAGTATAGATGACTTCTATAGTATAGATGACTTCTATGGTATAGATGACTTCTATAATATAGATGACTTCCATAGTATAGATGACTTCTATAGTATAGATGACTTCTATAGTATAGATGATTTCTATAGTATAGATGACTTCTATAGTATAGATGATTTCTATAGTATAGATGATTTCTATAGTATAGATGACATCTATAGTATAGATGAGCTCTATAGTATAGATGACGTCTATAGTATAGAAGACGTCTATAGTATAGAAGACGTCTATAGTATAGATGACGTCTATAGTATAGAAGACGTCTATAGTATAGATGAATTCTATAGTATAGATGACTTCTATAGTATAGATGACTTCTATAGTATAGATGACTTCTATAGTATAGATGATTTTTATAGTATAGATGATTTCTATAGTATAGATGACATCTATAGTTTAGATGACATCTATAGTATAGATGAAGTCTATAATATAGATGACGTCTATAGTATAGATGACGTCTATAGTATAGATGACGTCTATAGTATAGATGACGTCTTTAGTATAGATGACGTCTATAATATAGATGACGTCTATAGTATAGATGAAGTCTATAATATAGATGACGTCTATAGTATAGATGACTTCTATAGTATAGATGACGTCTATAGTATAGATGACGTCTTTAGTATAGATGACGTCTATAATATAGATGACGTCTATAGTATAGATGACGTCTATAGTATAGATGACGTCTATAGTATAGATGACGTCTATAGTATAGATGACGTCTATAGTATAGATGACGTCTATAGGATAGATGACGTCTATAGTATAGATGACGTCTATAGTATAGATGACATCTATAGTATAGATGAGTTCTATAGTATAGATGACGTCTATAGAATAGAAGACGTCTATAGTATAGATGACGTCTATAGTATAGATGACGTCTATAGTATAGATGACGTCTATTGTATAGATGACGTCTATAGTATAGATGACGTCTATTGTATAGATGACGTCTATTGTAAAGATGACGTCTATAGTGTAGATGACGTCTATAGTATAGATGACGTCTATAGTATAGATGATGTCTATAGTATAGATGATGTGTATAGTAAAGATGATGTCTATAGTATAGATGATGTCTATAGTATAGAAGACGTCTATAGTATGGATGGTGTCTATAGTATAGATGACGTCTATAGTATAGATGACGTCTATAGTATAGATGACGCCTATAGTATAGTTGACGTCTATAGTATAGATGACGTCTATAGTATAGATGACGTCTATAGTATAGATGACTTCTATAGTAAAGATGACTTCTATAGTATAGATGACTTCTATAGTATAGATGACTTCTATAATATAGATGACTTCCATAGTATAGATGACTTCTATAGTACAGATGATTTCTATAGTATAGATGACATCTATAGTTTAGATGACATCTATAGTATAGATGAGTTCTATAGTAAAGATGACGTCTATAGAATAGAAGACGTCTATAGTATAGATGACGTCTATTGTATAGATGACGTCTATAGTCTAGATGACGTCTATTGTATAGATGACGTCTATTGTAAAGATGACGTCTATAGTGTAGATGACGTCTATAGTATAGATGACGTCTATAGTATAGATGATGTCTATAGTATAGATGACGTGTATAGTAAAGATGATGTCTATAGTATAGATGATGTCTATAGTATAGAAGACGTCTATAGTATGGATGGTGTCTATAGTATAGATGACGTCTATAGTATAGATGACGTCTATAGTATAGATGACGTCTATAGTATAGATGACGTCTATAGTATAGATGACTTCTATAGTAAAGATGACTTCTATAGTATAGATGACTTCTATAGTATAGATGACTTCTATAATATAGATGACTTCCATAGTATAGATGACTTCTATAGTACAGATGATTTCTATAGTATAGATGACGTCTAAAGTATAGATGACGTCTATAGTATAGATGACGTCTATAGTATAGATGACGTCTATAGTATGGATGACGTCTATAGTATAGATGATTTCTATAGTATAGATGACATCTATAGTTTAGATGACATCTATAGTATAGATGACATCTATAGTATAGATGACATCTAT
The DNA here is from genome assembly GCA_947623515.1 of Neoascia interrupta. Taxonomy (NCBI): domain Eukaryota; kingdom Metazoa; phylum Arthropoda; class Insecta; order Diptera; family Syrphidae; genus Neoascia; species Neoascia interrupta. The sequence goes on from CANQKQ010000033.1 coordinate 1,060,136, forward strand.
AATATAGATGAGTTCTATAGTATAGATGACGTCTATAGTATAGAAGACGTCTATAGTATTGATGACGTCTATAGTATAGATGACGTCTATAGGATAGATGACGTCTATAGGATAGATGACGTCTATGGAATAGATGACGTCTATAGTATAGATGACGTCTATAGTATAGAGGACGTCTATAGTATAGATGAAGTCTTTAGTATAGATGACGTCTATAGTATAGATGAAGTCTTTAGTATAGATGACGTCTATAATATAGATGACGTCTATAGTATAGATGACTTCTATAGTATAGATGATTTCTATAGTATAGATGATTTCTATAGTATAGATGATTTCTATAGTATAGATGACATCTATAGTTTAGATGACATCTATAGTTTAGATGACATCTATAGTATAGATGAGTTCTATAGTATAGATGACGTCTATAGTATAGATGACGTCTATAGTATAGATGACGTCTATAGTATAGATGACGTCTATAGTATAGATGACATCTATAGTATAGATGACGTTTATAGTATAGATGACGTCTATAGTATAGATGACGTCTATAGTACAGATGACGTCTATAGTATAGATGACGTCTATAGTACAGATGACGTCTATAGTATAGATGACGTCTATAGTATAGATGACGTCTATAGTATAGATGACGTCTATAGTACAGATGACGTCTATAATATAGATGACGTCTATAGTATAGATGACGTCTATATTATAGATGACGTCTATAGTATAGATGACGTCTATATTATAGATGACGTCTATGGTATAGATGACGTCTATAGTATAGATGACGTCTATGGGTAGATGACGTCTATAGTATAGATGACTTCTATAGTAAAGATGACTTCTATAGTATAGATGACTTCTATAGTATAGATGACTTCTATAATATAGATGACTTCCATAGTATAGATGACTTCTATAGTATAGATGATATCTATAGTATAGATGACTTCTATATTATAGATGACGTCTGTAGTATAGATGATGTCTATAGTATAGATGACGTCTATAGTATAGATGATTTCTATAGTATAGCTGACGTCTATAGTATAGATGACGTCTATAGTAAAGATGACGTCTATAGTATAGATGACGTCTATAGTATAGATGACGTCTATAGTATAGATGAGTTCTATAGTATAGATGACGTCTATAGTATAGAAGACGTCTATAGTATAGATGACGTCTATAGTATAGATGACGTCTATAGTACAGATGACGTCTATAGGATAGATGACGTCTATAGTATAGATGACGTCTGTAGTATAGATGACGTCTATATTATAGATGACGTCTATGGTATAGATGACGTCTATAGTATAGATGACGTCTATAGTGTAGGTGACGTCTATAGTATAGATGACGTCTATAGTATAGATGACGTCTATAGTAAAGATGACGTCTATAGTATAGATGACGTCTATAGTAAAGATGACGTCTATAGTAAAGATGACGTCTATAGTATAGATGACGTCTATTGTAAAGATGACGTCTATAGTATAGATGACGTCTATAGTATAGATGACGCCTATAGTATACATGATGTCTATAGTATAGATGACGTGTATAGTATAGATGATGTCTATAGTATAGATGATGTCTATAGTATAGATGACGTCTATAGTATAGATGGTGTCTATAGTATAGATGACGTCTATAGTATAGATGACGTCTATAGTATAGATGACGTCTATAGTATAGATGACGTCTATAGTATAGATGACGTCTATAGTATAGATGACGTCTATAGTATAGATGACGTCTATAGTATAGATGACGTCTATAGTATAGATGACGTCTATATTATAGATGACTTCTATAGTATGGATGACCTCTATAGTATAGATGACTTCTATAGTATAGATGACTTCTATAGTATAGATGATTTTTATAGTATAGATGATTTCTATAGTATAGATGACATCTATAGTATAGATGTCATCTATAGTTTAGATGACATCTATAGTATAGATGAGTTCTATAGTATAGATGACGTCTATAGTATAGAAGACGTCTAAAGTATAGATGAGGTCTATAGTATAGAAGACGTCTTTAGTATAGTTGACGTCTATAGTATAGATGACGTCTATATTATAGATGACTTCTATAGTATAGATGACATCTATAGTTTAGATGACATCTATAGTATAGATGAGTTCTATAGTATAGATGACGTCTATAGTATAGAAGACGTCTAAAGTATAGATGACGTCTATAGTATAGAAGACGTCTTTAGTATAGATGACGTCTATAGTATAGATGACTTCTATAGTATAGATGACGTCTATAGTATAGATGACGTCTATAGGATAGATGACGTCTATAGGATAGATGACGTCTATAGTATAGATGACGTCTATAGTATAGATGACGTCTATAGTATAGATGACGTCTATACTATAGATGACGTCTATAGCATAGATGACGTCTATAATATAGATGACGTCTATAGTATAGATGACGTCTATAGCATAGATGACGTCTATAATATAGATGACGTCTATAGTATAGATGACGTCTATAATATAGATGACTTCTATAGTATAGATGATTTTTATAGTATAGATGATTTCTATAGTATAGATGACATCTATAGTTTAGATGACATCTATAGTATAGATGAGTTCTATAGTATAGATGACGTCTATAGTATAGAAGACGTCTAAAGAATAGATGACGCCTATAGTATAGAAGACGTCTTTAGTATAGATGACGTCTATAGTATAGATGACTTCTATAGTATAGATGACGTCTATAGTATAGATGACGTCTATAGGATAGATGACGTCTATAGGATAGATGACGTCTATAGTATAGATGACGTTTATAGTATAGATGACGTCTATAGTATAGATGACGTCTATAGTATAGATGACGTCTATAGCATAGATGACGTCTATAATATAGATGACGTCTATAGTATAGATGACGTCTATAGCATAGATGACGTCTATAATATAGATGACGTCTATAGTATAGATGACGTCTATAATATAGATGACGTCTATAGCATAGATGACGTCTATAATATAGATGACGTCTATAGGATAGATGACGTGTATAGCAGAGATGACGTCTATAGTATAGATGACGTCTATAGGATAGATGACGTCTATAGTATAGATGACGTCTATAGGATAGATGACGTTTATAGTATAGATGACGTCTATAGTATAGATGACGTCTATAGTATAGATGACGTCTATAGTATAGATGACGTCTATAGTATAGATGACGTCTATAGTATAGATGACGTCTATAGTATAGATGACGTCTATAGTATAGATGACGTCTATAGTATAGATGACGTCTATAGTATAGATGACGTCTATAGTATAGATGACTTCTATAGTATAGATGACTTCTATAGTATAGATGACTTCTATAGTATAGATGATTTTTATAGTATAGATGATTTCTATAGTATAGATGACATCTATAGTTTAGATGACATCTATAGTATAGATGAGTTCTATAGTATAGATGACGTCTATAGTATAGAAGACGTCTAAAGTATAGATGACGTCTATAGTATAGAAGACGTCTATAGTATAGATGACGTCTATAGTATAGATGACGTCTATAGTATAGATGACGTCTATAGTATAGATGCCGTCTATATTATAAATGACGTCTAAAGTATAGATGACGTCTATAGTATAGATGACGTCTATAGTATAGATGACGTCTATAGCATAGATGACGTCTATAATATAGATGACGTCTATAGTATAGATGACGTCTATAGCATAGATGACGTCTATAATATAGATGACGTCTATAGTATAGATGACGTCTATAATATAGATGACGTCTATAGTATAGATGACGTCTATAATATAGATGACGTCTATAGGATAGATGACGTGTATAGTAGAGATGACGTCTATAGTATAGATGACGTCTATAGGATAGATGACGTCTATAGTATAGATGACGTCTATAGGATAGATGACGTCTATAGTATAGATGACGTCTATAGGATAGATGACGTCTATAGTATAGATGACGTCTATAGTATAGATGACGTCTATAGTATAGATGACGTCTATAGTATAGATGACGTCTATAGTATAGATGACTTCTATAGTATAGATGACTTCTATAGTATAGATGACTTCTATAGTATAGATGATTTTTATAGTATAGATGATTTCTATAGTATAGATGACATCTATAGTTTAGATGACATCTATAGTATAGATGAGTTCTATAGTATAGATGACGTCTATAGTATAGAAGACGTCTAAAGTATAGATGACGTCTATAGTATAGAAGACGTCTATAATATAGATGACGTCTATAGTATAGATGACTTCTATAGTATAGATGACGTCTATAGTATAGATGACGTCTATAGGATAGATGACGTCTATAGGATAGATGACGTCTATAGTATAGATGACGTCTATAGTAGAGATGACGTCTATAATATAGATGACGTCTATAGTATAGATGACGTCTATAGTATAGATGACGTCTATAGCATAGATGACGTCTATAGTATAGATGACGTCTATAGTATAGATGACGTCTATAGCATAGATGACGTCTATAATATAGATGACGTCTATAGTATAGATGACGTCTATAATATAGATGACGTCTATAGTATAGATGACGTCTATAATATAGATGACGTCTATAGGATAGATGACGTCTATAGTATAGATGACATCTATAGTATAGATGACGTCTATAGTATAGATGACTTCTATAGTATAGATGACTTCTATAGTATAGATGACTTCTATAGTATAGATGACTTCTATGGTATAGATGACTTCTATAGTATAGATGATTTTTATAGTATAGATGATTTCCATAGTATAGATGACATCTATAGTTTAGATGACATCTATAGTATAAATGAGTTCTATAGTATAGATGACGTCTATAGTATAGAACACGTCTATAGTATAGATGACGTCTATAGTATAGATGACGTCTATAGTATAGATGACGTCTATAGTATAGATGACGTCTATAGTATAGATGACGTCTATAGTATAGATGACGTCTATAGTATAGATGCCGTCTATATTATAAATGACGTCTAAAGTATAGATGACGTCTATAGTATAGATGACGTCTATAGTATAGATGACGTCTAAAGTATAGATGACGTCTATAGTATAGATGACGTCTAAAGTATAGATGACGTCTATAGTATAGATGACGTCTAAAGTATAGATGACGTCTATAGTATAGATGACGTCTAAAGTATAGATGACGTCTATAGTATAGATGACGTCTATAGTATAGATGACGTCTATAGTATAGATGACGTCTATAGTATGGATGACGTCTATAGTATAAATGACGTCTATAGTATGGATGACGTCTATAGCATAGGTGACGTCTATAGTATAGATGACGTCTATAGTATAGATGACGTCTATAGTATAGACGACGTCTAGAGTATAGATGACGTCTATAGTATAGATGACGTCTATAGTATAGGTGACGTCTATAGTATAGGTGACGTCTATAGCATAGATGACGTCTATAGTATAGATGACGTCTTTAGTATAGATGACGTCTTTAGTATAGATGACGTCTATAGTATAGATGACGTCTATAGTATAGATGACGTCTATAGTATAGATGACGTCTATAGTATAGATGACGTCTATAGTATAGATGACGTCTATAGTATAGATGACGTCTATAGTATAGATGACGTCTATAGTATAGATGACGTCTATAGTATAGATGACGTCTATAGTGTAAACGATGTCTATAGTAAAGATGACGTCTATAGTATAGATGACGTCTATAGTATAGATGACGTCTACAGTATAGATGACGTCTATAGTATAGATGACGTCTACAGTATAGATGACGTCTATAGTATAGATGACGTCTACAGTATAGATGACGTCTATAGTATAGACGACGTCTATAGTGTAGATAACGTCTATAGAATAGATGACGTCTATAATATAGATGACGTCTTTAGTATAGATAACGTCTATAGTATAGATGACGTCTATAGTATAGATAACGTCTATAGTATAGATGACGTCTATAGTATAGATGACGTCTATAGTATAGATGACGTCTATAGTATAGATGACGTCTATAGTATAGATGACGTCTATAGTAAAGATGACGTCTATAGTGTAGATGACGTCTATAGTGTAGATGACATCTATAGTAAAGATGACGTCTAAAGTGTAGATGATGTCTATAGTAAAGATGACGTCTATAGTATAGATGACGTCTATAGTATAGATGACGTCTATAGTATAGATGACGTCTATAGTATAGATGACGTCTATAGTATAGATGACGTCTATAGTATAGATGACGTCTATAGTATAGATGACGTCTATAGTATAGATGACGTCTATAGTATAGACGACGTCTATAGTATAGACGACGTCTATAGTGTAGATGACGTCTATAGTGTAGATGACGTCTATAGTGTAGATGACGTCTATAGTATAGATGACGTCTATAGTGTAGATGACGTCTATAGTGTAGATGACGTCTATAGTGTAGATGACGTCTAAAGTAAAGATGACGTCTATAGTATAGATGACGTCTATAGTATAGATGACGTCTACAGTATAGATGACGTCTATAGTATAGACGACGTCTATAGTGTAGATGACGTCTATAGTGTAGATGACGTCTATAGTGTAGATGACGTCTATAGTAAAGATGACGTCTATAGTATAGATGACATCTATAGTATAGATGTCATCTATAGTAGTATAGTAGTATAGATGATATAGTATAGATGACATCTATAGTATAGATGACATCTATAGTATAGATGACATCTATAGTATAGATGACATCTATAGTTTAGATGACATCTATAGTATAGATGACTTCTATAGTATAGATGACTTCTATGGTATAGATGACTTCTATAGTATAGATGATTTTTATAGTATAGATGATTTCCATAGTATAGATGACATCTATAGTTTAGATGACATCTATAGTATAAATGACTTCTATAGTATAGATGACGTCTATAGTATAGAAAACGTCTATAGTATAGATAACGTCTATAGTATAGATGACGTCTATAGTATAGATGACGTCTATAGTATAGATGACGTCTATAGTATAGATGACGTCTAAAGTATAGATGACGTCTATAGTATAGATGACGTCTATAGTATAGATGACGTCTATAGTATAGATGACGTCTATAGTATAGATGACGTCTATAGTATAGATGACGTCTATAATATAGATGACGTCTATAGGATAGATGACGTCTATAGTATAGATGACGTCTATAGTATAGATGACTTCTATAGTATAGATGACTTCTATAGTATAGATGACTTCTATAGTATAGATGACTTCTATGGTATAGATGACTTCTATAGTATAGATGATTTTTATAGTATAGATGATTTCCATAGTATAGATGACATCTATAGTTTAGATGACATCTATAGTATAAATGAGTTCTATAGTATAGATGACGTCTATAGTATAGAACACGTCTATAGTATAGATGACGTCTATAGTATAGATGACGTCTATAGTATAGATGACGTCTATAGTATAGATGACGTCTATAGTATAGATGACGTCTATAGTATAGATGACGTCTATAGTATAGATGACGTCTATAGTATAGATGACGTCTATAGTATAGATGACGTCTATAGTATAGATGCCGTCTATATTATAAATGACGTCTAAAGTATAGATGACGTCTATAGTATAGATGACGTCTATAGTATAGATGACGTCTAAAGTATAGATGACGTCTATAGTATAGATGACGTCTAAAGTATAGATGACGTCTATAGTATAGATGACGTCTAAAGTATAGATGACGTCTATAGTATAGATGACGTCTAAAGTATAGATGACGTCTATAGTATAGATGACGTCTATAGTATAGATGACGTCTATAGTATAGATGACGTCTATAGTATGGATGACGTCTATAGTATAAATGACGTCTATAGTATGGATGACGTCTATAGCATAGGTGACGTCTATAGTATAGATGACGTCTATAGTATAGATGACGTCTATAGTATAGACGACGTCTAGAGTATAGATGACGTCTATAGTATAGATGACGTCTATAGTATAGGTGACGTCTATAGTATAGGTGACGTCTATAGCATAGATGACGTCTATAGTATAGATGACGTCTATAGTATAGATGACGTCTACAGTATAGATGACGTCTATAGTATAGATGACGTCTATAGTATAGATGAAGTCTATAGTATAGATGAAGTCTATAGTATAGATGACCTCTATAGTATAGATGACTTCTACAGTATAGATTACGTCTATGGTATAGATGACGTCTATAGTATAGATGATGTCTATAGTATAGATGACGTCTATAGTATAGAGGACGTCTATAGTATAGATGACGTCTATAGTATAGATGACGTCTATAATATAGATGACGTCTATAGTGTAAACGATGTCTATAGTAAAGATGACGTCTATAGTATAGATGACGTCTATAGTATAGATGACGTCTACAGTATAGATGACGTCTATAGTATAGATGACGTCTACAGTATAGATGACGTCTATAGTATAGATGACGTCTACAGTATAGATGACGTCTATAGTATAGACGACGTCTATAGTGTAGATAACGTCTATAGAATAGATGACGTCTATAATATAGATGACGTCTTTAGTATAGATAACGTCTATAGTATAGATGACGTCTATAGTATAGATAACGTCTATAGTATAGATGACGTCTATAGTATAGATGACGTCTATAGTATAGATGACGTCTATAGTATAGATGACGTCTATAGTATAGATGACGTCTATAGTATAGATGACGTCTATAGTATAGATGACGTCTATAGTATAGATGACGTCTATAGTATAGATGACGTCTATAGTATAGATGACGTCTATAGTGTAGATGACGTCTATAGTGTAGATGACATCTATAGTAAAGATGACGTCTAAAGTGTAGATGATGTCTATAGTAAAGATGACGTCTATAGTATAGATGACGTCTATAGTATAGATGACGTCTATAGTATAGATGACGTCTATAGTATAGATGACGTCTATAGTATAGATGACGTCTATAGTATAGATGACGTCTATAGTATAGATGACGTCTATAGTATAGATGACGTCTATAGTATAGATGACGTCTATAGTATAGACGACGTCTATAGTGTAGATGACGTCTATAGTGTAGATGACGTCTATAGTGTAGATGACGTCTATAGTATAGATGACGTCTATAGTGTAGATGACGTCTATAGTGTAGATGACGTCTATAGTGTAGATGACGTCTAAAGTAAAGATGACGTCTATAGTATAGATGACGTCTATAGTATAGATGACGTCTACAGTATAGATGACGTCTATAGTATAGACGACGTCTATAGTGTAGATGACGTCTATAGTGTAGATGACGTCTATAGTGTAGATGACGTCTATAGTAAAGATGACGTCTATAGTATAGATGACATCTATAGTATAGATGTCATCTATAGTAGTATAGTAGTATAGATGATATAGTATAGATGACATCTATAGTATAGATGACATCTATAGTATAGATGACATCTATAGTTTAGATGACATCTATAGTATAGATGACATCTATAGTTTAGATGACATCTATAGTATAGATGACATCTATAGTATAGATGACGTCTACAGTATAGATGACGTCTATAGTATAGATGACGTCTATATTATAGATGACGTCTATAGTATAGGTGACGTCTATAGTATAGATGACGTCTATTGTATAGATGACGTCTATAGTATAGATGACGTCTATAGTTTAGATGACGTCTATAGTATAGATTACGTCTATAGTATAGATGACGTCTACAGTATAGATGACGTCTATACTATAGATGACGTCTATAGTATAGATGACGTCTATAGTATAGATGACGTCTATAGTATAGATGGCGTCTATAGTAGTGATGACGTCTATAGTATAGATGACGTCTATAGTATAGGTGACGTCTATATTATAGATGACGTCTATAGTATAGATGACGTCTATAGTATAGATGACGTCTATAGTATAGATGACGTCTATAGTATAGATGACGTCTATAGTATAGATGACGTCTATAGTATAGATGACGTCTATAGTATAGATGACGTCTATAGTATAGATGACGTCTATAGTATAGATGACGTCTATAGTATAGATGACGTCTATAGTATAGATGACGTCTATATTATAGATGACGTCTAAAGTATAAATGACGTCTATAGTATAGATGACCTCTATAGTATAAATGACGTCTATAGTATACATGACGTCTATAGTATAGATGACGTCTATAGTATAGATGACGTCTATAGTATAGATGACGTCTATAGTATAGATGACGTCTATAGTATAGATGACATCTATAGTATGGATGTCGTCTATAGTATAGGTGACGTCTATAGTATAGATGACGTCTATAGTATACATGACGTCTATTGTATAGATGACGTCTATTGTATAGATGACGTCTATAGTATAGATGACGTCTAAAGTAAAGATGACGTCTATAGTTTAGATGACGTCTATTGTAAAGATGACGTCTATAGTATAGATGACGTCTATAGTATAGATGACGTCTATAGTATAGACGACGTCTATAGTATAGACGACGTCTATAGTATAGACGACGTCTATAGTGTAGATGACGTCTATAGTGTAGATGACGTCTATAGTATAGATGACGTCTATAGTGTAGATGACGTCTATAGTGTAGATGACTTCTATAGTGTAGATGACGTCTAAAGTATAGATGACGTCTATAGTATAGATGACGTCTATAGTATAGATGATGTCTGTAGTAAAGATGATGTCTATAGTATAGATGACGTCTATAGTATAGATGACGTCTATAGTATAGATGACGTCTATAGTATAGATGACGTCTATAGTATAGATGACATCTATAGTATAGATGTCTATAGTATAGTGTCTATAGTGTCTATAGTATAGATGTCATCTATAGTAGTATAGTAGTATAGATGATATAGTATAGATGACATCTATAGTATAGATGACATCTATAGTATAGATGACATCTATAGTATAGATGACATCTATAGTTTAGATGACATCTATAGTATAGATGAAATCTATAGTATAGATGACGTCTACAGTATAGATGACGTCTATAGTATAGATGACGTCTATATTATAGATGACGTCTATAGTATAGGTGACGTCTATAGTATAGATGACGTCTATTGTATAGATGACGTCTATAGTATAGATGACGTCTATAGTATAGATGACGTCTATAGAATAGATGACGTCTATAGTATAGATGACGTCTACAGTATAGATGACGTCTATAGTATAGATGACGTCTATAGTATACATGACGTCTATTGTATAGATGACGTCTATTGTATAGATGACGTCTATAGTATAGATGACGTCTAAAGTAAAGATGACGTCTATAGTTTAGATGACGTCTATTGTAAAGATGACGTCTATAGTATAGATGACGTCTATAGTATAGATGACGTCTATAGTAGATACGACGTCTATAGTATAGATGACGTCTATAGTATAGATGACGTCTACAGTATAGATGACGTCTATAGTATAGATGACGTCTATAGTATACATGACGTCTATTGTATAGATGACGTCTATTGTATAGATGACGTCTATAGTATAGATGACGTCTAAAGTAAAGATGACGTCTATAGTTTAGATGACGTCTATTGTAAAGATGACGTCTATAGTATAGATGACGTCTATAGTATAGATGACGTCTATAGTATAGACGACGTCTATAGTATAGATGACGTCTATTGTATAGATGACGTCTATTGTATAGATGACGTCTATAGTATAGATGACGTCTATAGTATAGATGATGTCTGTAGTAAAGATGATGTCTATAGTATAGATGACGTCTATAGTATAGATGACGTCTATAGTATAGATGACGTCTATAGTATACATGACGTCTATTGTATAGATGACGTCTATAGTATAGACGACGTCTATAGTATAGATGACGTGTATAGTATAGATGACGTCTATAGTATAGATGATGTCTGTAGTAAAGATGATGTCTATAGTATAGATGACGTCTATAGTATAGATGACGTCTATAGTATAGATGACGTCTATAGTATACATGACGTCTATTGTATAGATGACGTCTATTGTATAGATGACGTCTATAGTATAGATGACGTCTAAAGTAAAGATGACGTCTATAGTTTAGATGACGTCTATTGTAAAGATGACGTCTATAGTATAGATGACGTCTATAGTATAGATGACGTCTATAGTATAGACGACGTCTATAGTATAGACGACGTCTATAGTGTAGATGACGTCTATAGTGTAGATGACGTCTATAGTATAGATGACGTCTATAGTGTAGATGACGTCTATAGTGTAGATGACTTCTATAGTGTAGATGACGTCTAAAGTATAGATGACGTCTATAGTATAGATGACGTCTATAGTATAGATGACGTCTACAGTATAGATGACGTCTATAGTATAGACGACGTCTATAGTGTAGATGACGTCTATAGTGTAGATGACGTCTATAGTGTAGATGACGTCTATAGTAAAGATGACGTCTATAGTATAGACGACGTCTATAGTGTAGATGACGTCTATAGTGTAGATGACGTCTATAGTGTAGATGACGTCTATAGTATAGATGACGTCTATAGTATAGATGACATCTATAGTATAGATGTCTATAGTATAGTGTCTATAGTGTCTATAGTATAGATGTCATCTATAGTAGTATAGTAGTATAGATGATATAGTATAGATGACATCTATAGTATAGATGACATCTATAGTATAGATGACATCTATAGTATAGATGACATCTATAGTTTAGATGACATCTATAGTATAGATGAAATCTATAGTATAGATGACGTCTACAGTATAGATGACGTCTATAGTATAGATGACGTCTATATTATAGATGACGTCTATAGTATAGGTGACGTCTATAGTATAGATGACGTCTATTGTATAGATGACGTCTATAGTATAGATGACGTCTATAGTATAGATGACGTCTATAGAATAGATGACGTCTATAGTATAGATGACGTCTACAGTATAGATGACGTCTATACTATAGATGACGTCTATAGTATAGATGACGTCTATAGTATAGATGACGTCTATAGTATAGATGGCGTCTATAGTAGTGATGACGTCTATAGTATAGATGACGTCTATAGTATAGGTGACGTCTATAGTATAGATGACGTCTATAGTATAGATGACGTCTATAGTATAGATGACGTCTATAGTATAGATGACGTCTATAGTATAGATGACGTCTATAGTATAGATGACGTCTATAGTATAGATGACGTCTATAGTATAGATGACGTCTATAGTATAGATGACGTCTATAGTATAGATGACGTCTATAGTATAGATGACGTCTATAGTATAGATGACGTCTATAGTATAGATGACGTCTATAGTATAGATGACGTCTATAGTATAGATGACGTCTATATTATAGATGACGTCTAAGGTATAAATGACGTCTATAGTATAGATGACCTCTATAGTATAAATGACGTCTATAGTATACATGACGTCTATAGTATAGATGACGTCTATAGTATAGATGACGTCTATAGTATAGATGACGTCTATAGTATAGATGACGTCTATAGTATAGATGACGTCTATAGTATGGATGTCGTCTATAGTATAGGTGACGTCTATAGTATAGATGACGTCTATAGTATAGATGACGTCTATTGTATAGATGACGTCTATTGTATAGATGACGTCTATAGTATAGATGACGTCTAAAGTAAAGATGACGTCTATAGTTTAGATGACGTCTATTGTAAAGATGACGTCTATAGTATAGATGACGTCCATAGTATAGATGACGTGTATAGTATAGATGATGTCTATAGTATAGATGATGTCTATAGTATAGATGACGTCTATAGTATAGATGGTGTCTACAGTATAGATGACGTCTATAGTATAAATGACGTCTATAGTATAGATGACGTCTATAGTATAGATGAAGTCTATAGTATAGATGACGACTATAGTATAGATGACGTCTATAGTAGAGATGACGTCTATAGTATAGATGACGTATATAGTATAGATGACGTCTATAGTATAGACGACGTCTATAGTATAGATGATGTCTATAGTATAGATGACGTGTATAGTATAGATGATGTGTATAGTATAGATGATGTCTATAGTATAGATGACGTGTATAGTATAGATGACGTCTATAGTATAGATGATGTCTGTAGTAAAGATGATGTCTATAGTAAAGATGACGTCTATAGTATAGATGACGTCTATAGAATAGATGACGTCTATAATATAGATGACGTCTTTAGTATAGATGACGTCTATAGTATAGATGACGTCTATAGTATAGATGACGTCTATAGTATAGATGACGTCTATAGTATAGATGACGTCAATAGTATAGATGACGTCTATAGTATAGATGACGTCTATAGTAGTGATGACGTCTAAAGTATAGATGACGTCTATAGTATAGATGACGTCTATAGTATAGATGACGTCTATTGTATAGATGACGTCTATAGTATAGATGACGTCTATAGAATAGATGACGTCTATAATATAGATGACGTCTTTAGTATAGACGTCTTTAGTCTGATGACTTTAGTAAAGATGATGTCCATAGTATAGAAAACGTCTAAAGTGTAGATGATGTCTATAGTAAAGATAACGTCTATAGTATAGATAACGTTTATAGTATAGATGACGTCTACAGTATAGATGACGTCTATACTATAGATGACGTCTATAGTATAGATGACGTCTATAGTATAGATGACGTCTATAGTATAGATGACGTCTATAGTATAGATGACGTCTACAGTTTTGATGACGTCTACAGTATAGTTGACGTCTATACTATAGATGACGTCTATAGTATAGATCACGTCTCTAGTAGTGATGACGTCTATAGTATAGATGACGTCTAAGGTATAGATGACGTCTATAGTATAGATGACGTCTATAGTATAGATGACGTCTATAGTATAGATGACGTCTAAAGTATAGATGACGTCTATAGTATAGATGACGTCTATGGTATAGATGACGTCTATAGTATAGATGACGTCTAAAGTATAGATGACGTCTATAGTATAGATGACGTCTATAGTATAGATGACGTCTATAGTATAGATGACGTCTATAGTATAGATGACGTCTATATTATAGATGACGTCTAAAGTATAGATGACGTCTATAGTATAGATGACGTCTATAGTATAGATGATGTCTATAGTATAGATGACGTCTATAGTATAGATGACGTCTATAATATAGATGATGTCTATAGTATAGATGACGTGTATAGTATAGATGACGTCTATAGTATAGATGATGTCTGTAGTAAAGATGACGTCTTTAGTATAGATGACGTCTATAGAATAGATGACGTCTATAATATAGATGACGTCTTTAGTATAGATGACCTCTATAGTATAGATGACGTCTATAGTATAGATGACGTCTATAGTATAGATGACGTCTATAGTATAGATGACGTCTATAGTATAGATGACGTCTATAGTAGTGATGACGTCTATAGTATAGATGACGTCTATAGTATAGATGACGTCTATAGTATAGATGACGTCTATAGTATAGATGACGTCTATAGTATAGATGACGTCTATAGTATAGATGACGTCTATAGTATAGATGACGTCTATAGTATAGATGACGTCTATAGTATAGATGACGTCTATAGTATAGATGACGTCTATAGTATAGATGACGTCTATAGTATAGATGACGTCTATAGTATAGATGACGTCTATAGTATAGATGATGTCTGTAGTAAAGATGATGTCTATAGTAAAGATGACGTCTATAGTATAGATGACGTCTATAGAATAGATGACGTCTATAATATAGATGACGTCTTTAGTATAGATGACGTCTATAGTATAGATGACGTCTATAGTATAGATGACGTCTATAGTATAGATGACGTCTATAGTATAGATGACGTCTATAGTAGTGATGACGTCAATAGTATAGATGACGTCTATAGTAGTGATGACGTCTATAGTATAGATGATGTGTATAGTATAGATGATGTCTATAGTATAGATGACGTGTATAGTATAGATGACGTCTATAGTATAGATGATGTCTGTAGTAAAGATGACGTCTTTAGTATAGATGACGTCTATAGAATAGATGACGTCTATAATATAGATGACGTCTTTAGTATAGATGACCTCTATGGTATAGATGACGTCTATAGTATAGATGACGTCTATAGTAGTGATGACGTCTATAGTATAGATGATGTGTATAGTATAGATGATGTCTATAGTATAGATGACGTGTATAGTATAGATGACGTCTATAGTATAGATGATGTCTGTAGTAAAGATGACGTCTATAGTATAGATGACGTCTATAGTATAGATGACGTCTATAGTATAGATGACGTCTATAGTATAGATGATGTCTATAGTATAGATGACGTCTATAGTATAGATGACGTCTATAGTATAGATGACGTCTATAGTATAGATGATGTCTATAGTATAGATGACGTGTATAGTATAGATGATGTGTATAGTATAGATGATGTTTATAGTATAGATGACGTGTATAGTATAGATGACGTCTATAGTATAGATGATGTCTGTAGTAAAGATGATGTCCATAGTATAGATGACGTCTATAGTATAGATGACGTCTATAGTATAGATGACGTCTATAGTATAGATGACGTCTATAGTATAGATGACGTCTATAGTATAGATGACGTCTATAATATAGATGACGTCTTTAGTATAGATGACGTCTATAGTAACGATGACGTCTAAAGTGTAGATGATGTCTATAGTAAAGATAACGTCTATAGTATAGATAACGTTTATAGTATAGATGACGTCTACAGTATAGATGACGTCTATACTATAGATGACGTCCATAGTATAGATGACGTCTAAAGTATAGATGACGTCTACAGTATTGATGACGTCTACAGTATAGTTGACGTCTATACTATAGATGACGTCTATAGTATAGATGACGTCTATAGTAGTGATGACGTCTATAGTATAGATGACGTCTAAGGTATAGATGACGTCTATAGTATAGATGACGTCTATAGTATAGATGACGTCTATAGTATAGATGACGTCTAAAGTATAGATGACGTCTAGAGTATAGATGACGTCTATAGTATAGATGACGTCTATAGTATAGATGACGTCTATAGTATAGATAACGTCTATAGTATAGATAACGTCTATAGTATAGATAACGTCTATAGTATAGATGACGTCTAAAGTATAGATGACGTCTGTAGCATAGATGACGTCTATAGTATAGATGACGTCTATAGTATAGATGACGTCTATAGTATAGATGACGTCTATAGTATAGATGACGTCTATAGTATAGATGACGTCTATAGTATAGATGACGTCTATAGTATAGATGACGTCTATAGTACAGATGACGTCTATAGTATAGATGACGTCCATAGTATAGATGACGTCTATAGTATAGATGACGTCTATAGTATAGATGACGTCTATAGTAAAGATGACGTTTATTGTAAAGATGACGTCTATAGTATAGATGACGTCTATAGTATAGATGATGTCTATAGTATAGATGACGTGTATAGTATAGATGATGTGTATAGTATAGATGATGTCTATAGTATAGATGACGTGTATAGTATAGATGACGTCTTTAGTATAGATGATGTCTGTAGTAAAGATGATGTCTATAGTAAAGATGACGTCTATAGTATAGATGACGTCTATTGAATAGATGACGTCTATAATATAGATGACGTCTATAGTATAGATGACGTCTATAGTATAGATGACGTCTATAGTATAGATGACGTCTATAGTAGTGATGACGTCTATAGTAGTGATGACGTCTATAGTATAGATGACGTCTATAGTATAGATGACGTCTATAGTATAGATGACGTCTATAGTATAGATGACGTCTATAGTATAGATGACGTCTATAGTATAGATGACGTCTATAGTATAGATGACGTCTATAGTATAGATGACGTCTATAGTATAGATGATGTCTATAGTATAGATGACGTCTATAGTATAGATGACGTCTATAGTATAGATGACGTCTATAGTATAGATGACGTCTATAGTATAGATGACGTCTATAGTATAGATGACGTCTATAGTATAGATGACGTCTATAGTATAGATGACGTCTATAGTATAGATGACGTCTATAGTATAGATGACGTCTATAGTATAGATGACGTCTATAGTATAGATGACGTCTATAGTATAGACGACGTCTATAGTATAGATGACGTCTATAGTACAGATGACGTCTATAGTATAGATGACGTCCATAGTATAGATGACGTCTATAGTATAGATGACGTCTATAGTATAGATGACGTCTATAGTAAAGATGACGTTTATTGTAAAGATGACGTCTATAGTATAGATGACGTCTATAGTATAGATGACGTCTATAGCATAGATGACGTCTATAGTAGTGATGACGTCTATAGTATAGATGACGTCTATAGTATAGATGACGTCTATAGTATAGATGACGTCTATAGTATAGATGACGTCTATAGTATAGATGACGTCTATAGCATAGATGACGTCTATAGTAAAGATGACGTTTATTGTAAAGATGACGTCTATAGTATAGATGACGTCTATAGTATAGATGATGTCTATAGTATAGATGACGTGTATAGTATAGATGATGTGTATAGTATAGATGATGTCTATAGTATAGATGACGTGTATAGTATAGATGACGTCTATAGTATAGATGATGTCTGTAGTAAAGATGATGTCTATAGTAAAGATGACGTCTATAGTATAGATGACGTCTATAGAATAGATGACGTCTATAATATAGATGACGTCTTTAGTATAGATGACGTCTATAGTATAGATGACGTCTATAGTATAGATGACGTCTATAGTATAGATGACGTCTATAGTATAGATGACGTCTATAGTATAGATGACGTCTATAGTATAGATGACGTCTATAGTATAGATGACGTCTATAGTAGTGATGACGTCTATAGTATAGATGACGTCTATAGTATAGATGACGTCTATAGTATAGATGACGTCTATAGTATAGATGACGTCTATAGTATAGATGACGTCTATAGTATAGATGACGTCTATAGTATAGATGACGTCTATAGTATAGATGACGTCTATAGTATAGATGACGTCTATAGTATAGATGACGTCTATAGTATAGATGACGTCTATAGTATAGATGACGTCTATAGTATAGATGATGTCTATAGTATAGATGACGTCTTTAGTATAGATGACGTCTATAGTATAGATGATGTCTATAGTATAGATGACGTGTATAGTATAGATGATGTGTATAGTATAGATGACGTCTATAGTATAGATGATGTCTGTAGTAAAGATGATGTCTATAGTATAGATGACGTCTATAGTATAGATGACGTCTATAGTATAGATGACGTCTATAGAATAAATGACGTCTATAATATAGATGACGTCTTTAGTTTAGATGACGTCTATAGTAACGATGACGTCTAAAGTGTAGATGATGTCTATAGTAAAGATAACGTCTATAGTATAGATAACGTTTATAGTATAGATGACGTCTACAGTATAGATGACGTCTATACTATAGATGACGTCTATAGTAGTGATGACGTCTATAGTATAGATGACGTCTATAGTATAGATGACGTCTATAGTATAGATGACGTCTATAGTATAGATGACGTCTATAGTATAGATGACGTCTATAGTATAGATGACGTCTATAGTATAGATGACGTCTATAGTATAGATGACGTCTATAGTATAGATGATGTCTATAGTATAGATGACGTCTATAGTATAGATGACGTCTATAGTATAGATGATGTCTATAGTATAGATGATGTCTATAGTATAGATGACGTGTATAGTATAGATGATGTGTATAGTATAGATGATGTTTATAGTATAGATGACGTGTATAGTATAGATGACGTCTATAGTATAGATGATGTCTGTAGTAAAGATGATGTCTATAGTATAGATGACGTCTATAGTATAGATGACGTCTATAGTATAGATGACGTCTATAGTATAGATGACGTCTATAGAATAGATGACGTCTATAATATAGATGACGTCTTGAGTATAGATGACGTCTATAGTAACGATGACGTCTAAAGTGTAGATGATGTCTATAGTAAAGATAACGTCTATAGTATAGATAACGTTTATAGTATAGATGACGTCTACAGTATAGATGACGTCTATACTATAGATGACGTCTATAGTATAGATGACGTCTATAGTATAGATGACGTCTACAGTATAGATGACGTCTACAGTATAGTTGACGTCTATACTATAGATGACGTCTATAGTATAGATGACGTCTATAGTAGTGATGACGTCTATAGTATAGATGACGTCTAAGGTATAGATGACGTCTATAGTATAGATGACGTCTAAGGTATAGATGACGTCTATAGTATACATGACGTCTATAGTATAGATGACGTCTATAGTATAGATGACGTCTAAAGTATAGATGACGTCTATAGTATAGATGACGTCTATGGTATAGATAACGTCTATAGTATAGATGACGTCTAAAGTATAGATGACGTCTATAGTATAGATGACGTCTATAGTATAGATGACGTCTATAGTATAGATGACGTCTATAGTATAGATGACGTCTATATTATAGATGACGTCTAAAGTATAGATGACGTCTATAGTATAGATGACGTCTATAGTATAGAAGACGTCTATAGTATAGAAGACGTCTATAGTATAGATGACGTCTATAGTATAGATGATGTCTATAGTATGGATGACGTCTATAGTATAGATGATGTCTATAGTATAGATGACGTCTATAGTATAGATGACGTCTATAGTATAGATGACGTCTATAGTATAGACGACGTCTATAGTGTAGATGACGTGTTATAGTGTAGATGACGTCTATAGTGTAGATGACATCTATAGTAAAGATGACGTCTAAAGTAAAGATGACGTCTATAGTGTAGATGATGTCTACAGTAAAGATGACGTCTATAGTATAGATGACGTCTATAGTATAGATGACGTCTACAGTATAGATGACGTCTACAGTATAGATGACGTCTATAGTATAGATGATGTCTATAGTATAGGTGACGTCTATAGTATAGATGACGTCTATAGTATAGATGACGTCTAGTGTATAGATGACGTCTATAGTAGAGATGACGTCTATAGTATAGTTGACGTCTACAGTATAGATGACGTCTATACTATAGATGACGTCTATACTATAGATGACGTCTATAGTATAGATGACGTCTATATTGTAGATGATGTCTACAGTAAAGATGACGTCTATAGTATAGATGACGTCTATAGTATAGATGACGTCTATAGTATAGATGACGTCTATAGTATAGATGACGTCTATAGTATAGATGACGTCTATAGTATAGATGACGTCTATAGTATAGATGACGTCTATAGTAGTGATGACGTCTATAGTATAGATGACGTCTATAGTATAGATGACGTCTATAGTATAGATGACGTCTATAGTATAGAAGACGTCTATAGTATAGAAGACGTCTAAAGTATAGATGACGTCTATAGTATAGATGATGTCTATAGTATGGATGACGTCTATAGTATAGATGATGTCTATAGTATAGATGACGTCTATAGTATAGATGACGTCTATAGTATAGATGACGTCTATAGTATAGACGACGTCTATAGTGTAGATGACGTGTTATAGTGTAGATGACGTCTATAGTGTAGATGACATCTATAGTAAAGATGACGTCTAAAGTAAAGATGACGTCTATAGTGTAGATGATGTCTACAGTAAAGATGACGTCTATAGTATGGATGATGTGTATAGTATAGATGATGTTTATAGTATAGATGACGTGTATAGTATAGATGACGTCTATAGTATAGATGATGTCTGTAGTAAAGATGATGTCTATAGTATAGATGACGTCTATAGTATAGATGACGTCTATAGTATAGATGACGTCTATAGTATAGATGACGTCTATAGAATAGATGACGTCTATAATATAGATGACGTCTTGAGTATAGATGACGTCTATAGTAACGATGACGTCTAAAGTGTAGATGATGTCAATAGTAAAGATAACGTCTATAGTATAGATAACGTTTATAGTATAGATGACGTCTACAGTATAGATGACGTCTATACTATAGATGACGTCTATAGTATAGATGACGTCTACAGTATAGATGACGTCTATACTATAGATGACGTCTATAGTAGTGATGACGTCTATAGTATAGATGACGTCTATAGTATAGATGACGTCTATAGTATAGATGACGTCTATAGTATAGATGACGTCTATAGTATAGAAGACGTCTATAGTATAGAAGACGTCTATAGTATAGATGACGTCTATAGTATAGAAGACGTCTATAGTATAGATGACGTCTATAGTATAGATGATGTCTATAGTATGGATGACGTCTATAGTATAGATGATGTCTATAGTATAGATGACGTCTATAGTATAGATGACGTCTATAGTATAGATGACGTCTATAGTATAGACGACGTCTATAGTGTAGATGACGTGTTATAGTGTAGATGACGTCTATAGTGTAGATGACATCTATAGTAAAGATGACGTCTAAAGTAAAGATGACGTCTATAGTGTAGATGATGTCTACAGTAAAGATGACGTCTATAGTATAGATGACGTCTATAGTATAGATGACGTCTATAGTATAGATGACGTCTATAGTATAGATGACGTCTATAGTATAGATGACGTCTATAGTATAGATGACGTCTATAGTATAGATGACGTCTATAGTATAGATGACGTCTATAGTATAGATGACGTCTATAGTATAGATGACGTCTATAGTAGTGATGACGTCTATAGTATAGATGACGTCTATAGTATATATGACGTCTATAGTATAGATGACGTCTATAGTATAGATGACGTCTATAGTATAGATGACATCTATAGTATAGATGACGTCTATAGTATAGATGACGTCTATAGTATAGATGACGTCTATAGTATAGATGACGTCTATAGTAAAGATGACGTCTCTAGTATAGATGACGTCTATAGTATAGATGACGTCTCTAGTATAGATGACGTCTAAAGTATTGATGACGTCTATAGTATAGATGACGTCTATAGTATGGATGACGTCTATAGTATAGGTGACGTCTATAGTATAGATGACGTCTATAGTATAGATGATGTCTATAGTATAGATGACGTGTATAGTATAGATGATGTGTATAGTATAGATGATGTCTATAGTATAGATGATGTTTATAGTATAGATGACGTGTATAGTATAGATGACGTCTATAGTATAGATGATGTCTGTAGTAAAGATGATGTCTATAGTATAGATGACGTCTATAGTATAGATGACGTCTATAGTATAGATTTCGTCTATAGTAGTGATGACGTCTATAGTATAGATGACGTCTATAATATAGATGACGTCTTTAGTATAGATGACGTCTATAGTATAGATGACGTCTATAGTATGGATGACGTCTATAGTATAGATGATGTCTATAGTATAGATGACGTCTATAGTATAGATGACGTCTATAGTATAGATGACGCTTATAGTATAGATGACGTCTATAGTATAGACGACGTCTATAGTGTAGATGACGTCTATAGTGTAGATGACGTCTATAGTGTAGATGACATCTATAGTAAAGATGACGTCTAAAGTAAAGATGAATTCTATAGTGTAGATGATGTCTATAGTAAAGATGACGTCTATAGTATAGATGACGTCTATAGTATAGATGACGTCTATAGTATAGATGACGTCTATAGTATAGATGACGTCTATAGTATAGATGACGTCTATAGTATAGATGACGTCTATAGTATAGATGACGTCTATAGTAGTGATGACGTCTATAGTATAGATGACGTCTATAGTATAGATGACGTCTATAGTATAGATGACGTCTATAGTATAGAAGACGTCTATAGTATAGAAGACGTCTATAGTATAGATGACGTCTATAGTATAGATGATGTCTATAGTATGGATGACGTCTATAGTATAGATGATGTCTATAGTATAGATGACGTCTATAGTATAGATGACGTCTATAGTATAGATGACGTCTATAGTATAGACGACGTCTATAGTGTAGATGACGTGTTATAGTGTAGATGACGTCTATAGTGTAGATGACATCTATAGTAAAGATGACGTCTAAAGTAAAGATGACGTCTATAGTGTAGATGATGTCTACAGTAAAGATGACGTCTATAGTATGGATGATGTGTATAGTATAGATGATGTTTATAGTATAGATGACGTGTATAGTATAGATGACGTCTATAGTATAGATGATGTCTGTAGTAAAGATGATGTCTATAGTATAGATGACGTCTATAGTATAGATGACGTCTATAGTATAGATGACGTCTATAGTATAGATGACGTCTATAGAATAGATGACGTCTATAATATAGATGACGTCTTGAGTATAGATGACGTCTATAGTAACGATGACGTCTAAAGTGTAGATGATGTCTATAGTAAAGATAACGTCTATAGTATAGATAACGTTTATAGTATAGATGACGTCTACAGTATAGATGACGTCTATACTATAGATG
Source organism: Neoascia interrupta (assembly GCA_947623515.1). NCBI lineage: Eukaryota > Metazoa > Arthropoda > Insecta > Diptera > Syrphidae > Neoascia > Neoascia interrupta. The sequence continues at coordinate 1,084,834 of CANQKQ010000033.1, forward strand.
ACGTCTATAGTATAGATGACGTCTACAGTATAGATGACGTCTATACTATAGATGACGTCTATAGTAGTGATGACGTCTATAGTATAGATGACGTCTATAGTATAGATGACGTCTATAGTATAGATGACGTCTATAGTATAGATGACGTCTATAGTATAGAAGACGTCTATAGTATAGAAGACGTCTATAGTATAGATGACGTCTATAGTATAGATGATGTCTATAGTGTGGATGACGTCTATAGTATAGATGATGTCTATAGTATAGATGACGTCTATAGTATAGATGACGTCTATAGTATAGATGACGTCTATAGTATAGACGACGTCTATAGTGTAGATGACGTGTTATAGTGTAGATGACGTCTATAGTGTAGATGACATCTATAGTAAAGATGACGTCTAAAGTAAAGATGACGTCTATAGTGTAGATGATGTCTACAGTAAAGATGACGTCTATAGTATAGATGACGTCTATAGTATAGATGACGTCTATAGTATAGATGACGTCTATAGTATAGATGACGTCTATAGTATAGATGACGTCTATAGTATAGATGACGTCTATAGTATAGATGACGTCTATAGTAGTGATGACGTCTATAGTATAGATGACGTCTATAGTATATATGACGTCTATAGTATAGATGACGTCTATAGTATAGATGACGTCTATAGTATAGATGACATCTATAGTATAGATGACGTCTATAGTATAGATGACGTCTATAGTATAGATGACGTCTATAGTATAGATGACGTCTATAGTAAAGATGACGTCTCTAGTATAGATGACGTCTATAGTATAGATGACGTCTCTAGTATAGATGACGTCTAAAGTATTGATGACGTCTATAGTATAGATGACGTCTATAGTATGGATGACGTCTATAGTATAGGTGACGTCTATAGTATAGATGACGTCTATAGTATAGATGATGTCTATAGTATAGATGACGTGTATAGTATAGATGATGTGTATAGTATAGATGATGTCTATAGTATAGATGATGTTTATAGTATAGATGACGTGTATAGTATAGATGACGTCTATAGTATAGATGATGTCTGTAGTAAAGATGATGTCTATAGTATAGATGACGTCTATAGTATAGATGACGTCTATAGTATAGATTTCGTCTATAGTAGTGATGACGTCTATAGTATAGATGACGTCTATAATATAGATGACGTCTTTAGTATAGATGACGTCTATAGTATAGATGACGTCTATAGTATGGATGACGTCTATAGTATAGATGATGTCTATAGTATAGATGACGTCTATAGTATAGATGACGTCTATAGTATAGATGACGCTTATAGTATAGATGACGTCTATAGTATAGACGACGTCTATAGTGTAGATGACGTCTATAGTGTAGATGACGTCTATAGTGTAGATGACATCTATAGTAAAGATGACGTCTAAAGTAAAGATGAATTCTATAGTGTAGATGATGTCTATAGTAAAGATGACGTCTATAGTATAGATGACGTCTATAGTATAGATGACGTCTACAGTATAGATGACGTCTACAGTATAGATGACGTCCATAGTATAGATGATGTCTATAGTATAGGTGACGTCTATAGTATAGATGACGTCTATAGTATAGATGACGTCTAGTGTATAGATGACTTCTATAGTATAGATGACGTCTATAGTATAGATGACGTCTATAGTATAGATGACGTCTACAGTATAGATGACGTCTATACTATAGATGACGTCTATAGTATAGATGACGTCTATACTATAGATGACGTCTATAGTATAGATGACGTCTATAGTATAGATGACATCTATAGTATAGATGACATCTATAGTATAGATGACGTCTATAGTATAGATGACGTCTATAGTATAGACGACGTCTATAGTGTAGATGACGTCTATAGTGTAGATGACGTCTATAGTGTAGATGACGTCTATAGTGTAGATGACGTCTATAGTGTAGATGACGTCTATAGTGTAGATGACGTCTATAGTGTAGATGACGTCTATAGTGTAGATGACATCTATAGTAAAGATGACGTCTAAAGTAAAGATGACGTCTATAGTGTAGATGATGTCTATAGTAAAGATGACGTCTATAGTATAGATGACGTCTATAGTATAGATGACGTCTACAGTATAGATGACGTCTACAGTATAGATGACGTCTATAGTATAGATGATGTCTATAGTATAGGTGACGTCTATAGTATAGATGACGTCTATAGTATAGATGACGTCTAGTGTATAGATGACGTCTAGTGTATAGATGACGTCTATAGTATAGATGACGTCTATAGTATAGATGACGTCTATAGTATAGATGACGTCTATAGTATAGATGACGTCTATAGTATAGATGACGTCTATAGTATAGATGACGTCTATAGTATAGATGACGTCTATAGTATAGATGACGTCTATAGTATAGGTGACGTCTATAGTATAGATGACGTCTATAGTATAGATGACGTCTAGTGTATAGATGACGTCTATAGTATAGATGACGTCTATAGTATAGATGACATCTATAGTATAGATGACGTCTGTAGTATAGATGACGTCTATAGTATAGATGACGTCTATAGTATAGATGACGTCTATAGTATAGATGACGTCTATAGTATAGATGACGTCTATAGTATAGATGACGTCTATAGTATAGATGACGTCTCTAGTATAGATGACGTCTATAGTATAGATGCCGTCTATATTATAGATGACGTCTAAGGTATTGATGACGTCTATAGTATAGATGACGTCTATAGTATAGATGACGTCTATAGTATGGATGACGTCTATAGTATAGGTGACGTCTATAGTATAGATGACGTCTATAGTATAGATGATGTCTATAGTATAGATGACGTGTATAGTATAGAAAATGTGTATAGTCTAGATGATGTCTATATTATAGATGATGTCTATAGTATAGATGACGTGTATAGTATAGATGACGTCTATAGTATAGATGATGTCTGTAGTAAAGATGATGTCTATAGTATAGATGACGTCTATAGTATAGATGACGTCTATAGTATAGATGACGTCTATAGTATAGATGACGTCTATAGTATAGATGACGTCTATAGTATAGATGACGTCTATAGTATAGATGACGTCTATAGTATAGATGACGTCTATAGTAGTGATGACGTCTATAGTATAGATGACGTCTATAATATAGATGACGTCTATAGTATAGATGACGTCTATAGTATAGATGACGTCTATAGTATAGATGACGTCTATATTATAGATGACGTGTATAGTATAGATGATGTGTATAGTATAGATGATGTCTATAGTATAGATGACGTGTATAGTATAGATGATGTCTATAGTATAGATGACGTGTATAGTATAGATGACGTCTATAGTATAGATGATGTCTGTAGTAAAGATGATGTCTATACTATAGATGACGTCTATAGTATAGATGACGTCTATAGTATAGATGACGTCTATAGTATAGATGACGTCTATAGTAGTGATGACGTCTATAGTATAGATGACGTCTATAATATAGATGACGTCTTTAGTATAGATGACGTCTATAGTATAGATGACGTCTATAGTATAGATGACGTCTATAGTATAGATGACGTCTATAGTATAGATGACGTCTATAGTATAGATGACGTCTATAGTATAGATGACGTCTCTAGTATAGATGACGTCTATAGTATAGATGCCGTCTATATTATAGATGACGTCTAAAGTATAGATGACGTCTATAGTACAGATGACGTCTATAGTATAGATGACGTCTATAGTATAGATGACGTCTATAGTATAGATAACGTCTATAGTATAGATGACGTCTATAGTATAGATGATGTCTATAGTATAGATGACGTGTATAGTATAGATGATGTGTATAGTATAGATGATGTCTATAGTTTAGATGACGTGTATAGTATAGATGACGTCTATAGTATAGATGATGTCTGTAGTAAAAATGATGTCTATAGTATAGATGACGTCTATAGTATAGATGACGTCTATAGTATAGATGACGTCTATATTATAGATGACGTCTATAGAATAGATGACGTCTATAATATAGATGACGTCTTTAGTATAGATGACGTCTATAGTAAAGATGACGTCTAAAGTGTAGATGATGTCTATAGTAAAGATAACGTCTATATTATAGATGACGTCTAAAGTATTGATGACGTCTATAGTATAGATGACGTGTATAGTATAGATGATGTCTATAGTATAGATGACGTCTATAGTATGGATGACGTCTATAGTATAGGTGACGTCTATAATATAGATGACGTCTATAGTATAGATGATGTCTATAGTATAGATGACGTGTATAGTATAGATGATGTGTATAGTATAGATGATGTCTATAGTATAGATGATGTCTATAGTATAGATGACGTGTATAGTATAGATGACGTCTATAGTATAGATAATGTCTGTAGTAAAGATGATGTCTATAGTATAGATGACGTCTATAGTATAGATGACGTCTATAGTATAGATGACGTCTATAGTATAGATGACGTCTATAGTATAGATGACGTCTATAGTATAGATGACGTCTATAGTAGTGATGACGTCTATAGTATAGATGACGTCTATAATATAGATGACGTCTGTAGTATAGATGACGTCTATAGTATAGATGACGTCTATAGTATAGATGACGTCTATAGTATAGATGACGTGTATAGTATAGATGATGTGTATAGTATAGATGATGTCTATAGTATAGATGACGTGTATAGTATAGATGACGTCTATAGTATAGATGATGTCTGTAGTGAAGATGATGTCTATACTATAGATGACGTCTATAGTATAGTTGACGTCTATAGTATAGATGACGTCTATAGTATAGTTGACGTCTATAGTATAGATGACGTCTATAGTATAGTTGACGTCTATAGTATAGATGACGTCTATAGTATAGATGACGTCTATAATATAGATGACGTCTTTAGCATAGATGACGTCTATAGTATAGATGACGTCTATAGTATAGATGACGTCTATAGTATAGATGACGTCTATAGTATAGATGACGTCTATAGTATAGATGACGTCTCTAGTATAGATGACGTCTATAGTATAGATGCCGTCTATATTATAGATGACGTCTAAAGTATAGATTACGTCTATAGTATAGATGACGTCTATAGTATAGATGACGTCTATAGTAAAGATAACGTCTATATTATAGATGACGTCTAAAGTATTGATGACGTCTATAGTATAGATGACGTCTATAGTATAGATGATGTCTATAGTATAGATGACGTCTATAGTATGGATGACGTCTATAGTATAGGTGACGTCTATAATATAGATGACGTCTATAGTATAGATGATGTCTATAGTATAGATGACGTGTATAGTATAGATGATGTGTATAGTATAGATGACGTCTATAGTATAGATGATGTCTATAGTATAGATGACGTGTATAGTATAGATGACGTCTATAGTATAGATAATGTCTGTAGTAAAGATGATGTCTATAGTATAGATGACGTCTATAGTATAGATGACGTCTATAGTATAGATGACGTCTATAGTATAGATGACGTCTATAGTATAGATGACGTCTATAGTATAGATGACGTCTATAGTATAGATGACGTCTATAGTATAGATGACGTCTATAGTATAGATGACGTCTATAGTAGTGATGACGTCTATAGTATAGATGACGTCTATAATATAGATGACGTCTGTAGTATAGATGATGTGTATAGTATAGATGATGTCTATAGTATAGATGACGTGTATAGTATAGATGACGTCTATAGTATAGATGATGTCTGTGTATAGTGACGTGTATAGTATAGATGATGTGTATAGTATAGATGATGTCTATAGTATAGATGACGTCTATAATATAGATGACGTCTTTAGCATAGATGACGTCTATAGTATAGATGACATCTATAGTATAGATGACATCTATAGTATAGATGACGTCTATAGTATAGATGACGTCTATAGTATAGACGACGTCTATAGTGTAGATGACGTCTATAGTGTAGATGACGTCTATAGTGTAGATGACGTCTATAGTGTAGATGACGTCTATAGTGTAGATGACGTCTATAGTGTAGATGACGTCTATAGTGTAGATGACGTCTATAGTGTAGATGACGTCTATAGTGTAGATGACGTCTATAGTGTAGATGACGTCTATAGTGTAGATGACATCTATAGTAAAGATGACGTCTAAAGTAAAGATGACGTCTATAGTGTAGATGATGTCTATAGTAAAGATGACGTCTATAGTATAGATGACGTCTATAGTATAGATGACGTCTACAGTATAGATGACGTCTACAGTATAGATGACGTCTATAGTATAGATGATGTCTATAGTATAGGTGACGTCTATAGTATAGATGACGTCTATAGTATAGATGACGTCTAGTGTATAGATGACGTCTATAGTATAGATGACGTCTATAGTATAGATGACGTCTATAGTATAGATGACGTCTATAGTATAGATGACGTCTATAGTATAGATGACGTCTATAGTAGTGATGACGTCTATAGTATAGATGACGTCTATAATATAGATGACGTCTATAGTATAGATGACGTCTATAGTATAGATGACGTCTATAGTATAGATGACGTCTATATTATAGATGACGTGTATAGTATAGATGATGTGTATAGTATAGATGATGTCTATAGTATAGATGACGTGTATAGTATAGATGATGTCTATAGTATAGATGACGTGTATAGTATAGATGACGTCTATAGTATAGATGATGTCTGTAGTAAAGATGATGTCTATACTATAGATGACGTCTATAGTATAGATGACGTCTATAGTATAGATGACGTCTATAGTAGTGATGACGTCTATAGTATAGATGACGTCTATAATATAGATGACGTCTTTAGTATAGATGACGTCTATAGTATAGATGACGTCTATAGTATAGATGACGTCTATAGTACAGATGACGTCTATAGTATAGATGACGTCTATAGTATAGATGACGTCTATAGTATAGATGACGTCTCTAGTATAGATGACGTCTATAGTATAGATGCCGTCTATATTATAGATGACGTCTAAAGTATAGATGACGTCTATAGTACAGATGACGTCTATAGTATAGATGACGTCTATAGTATAGATGACGTCTATAGTATAGATAACGTCTATAGTATAGATGACGTCTATAGTATAGATGATGTCTATAGTATAGATGACGTGTATAGTATAGATGATGTGTATAGTATAGATGATGTCTATAGTATAGATGACGTGTATAGTATAGATGACGTCTATAGTATAGATGATGTCTGTAGTAAAAATGATGTCTATAGTATAGATGACGTCTATAGTATAGATGACGTCTATAGTATAGATGACGTCTATATTATAGATGACGTCTATAGAATAGATGACGTCTATAATATAGATGACGTCTTTAGTATAGATGACGTCTATAGTAAAGATGACGTCTAAAGTGTAGATGATGTCTATAGTAAAGATAACGTCTATATTATAGATGACGTCTAAAGTATTGATGACGTCTATAGTATAGATGACGTGTATAGTATAGATGATGTCTATAGTATAGATGACGTCTATAGTATGGATGACGTCTATAGTATAGGTGACGTCTATAATATAGATGACGTCTATAGTATAGATGATGTCTATAGTATAGATGACGTGTATAGTATAGATGATGTGTATAGTATAGATGATGTCTATAGTATAGATGATGTCTATAGTATAGATGACGTCTATAGTATAGATGACGTCTATAGTAGTGATGACGTCTATAGTATAGATGACGTCTATAATATAGATGACGTCTGTAGTATAGATGACGTCTATAGTATAGATGACGTCTATAGTATAGATGACGTCTATAGTATAGATGACGTGTATAGTATAGATGATGTGTGTAGTATAGATGATGTCTATAGTATAGATGACGTGTATAGTATAGATGACGTCTATAGTATAGATGATGTCTGTAGTAAAGAAGATGTCTATACTATAGATGACGTCTATAGTATAGTTGACGTCTATAGTATAGATGACGTCTATAGTATAGTTGACGTCTATAGTATAGATGACGTCTATAGTATAGATGACGTCTATAATATAGATGACGTCTTTAGCATAGATGACGTCTATAGTATAGATGACGTCTATAGTATAGATGACGTCTATATTATAGATGACGTCTAAAGTATAGATTACGTCTATAGTATAGATGACGTCTATAGTATAGATGACGTCTATAGTATAGATGACGTCTATAATATAGATGACGTCTTTAGCATAGATGACGTCTATAGTATAGATGACGTCTATAGTATAGATGACGTCTATAGTATAGATGACGTCTATAGTATAGATGACGTCTATAGTATAGATGACGTCTATAGTATGGATGACGTCTATAGTATAGGTGACGTCTATAATATAGATGACGTCTATAGTATAGATGATGTCTATAGTATAGATGACGTGTATAGTATAGATGATGTGTATAGTATAGATGACGTCTATAGTATAGATGATGTCTATAGTATAGATGACGTGTATAGTATAGATGACGTCTATAGTATAGATAATGTCTGTAGTAAAGATGATGTCTATAGTATAGATGACGTCTATAGTATAGATGACGTCTATAGTATAGATGACGTCTATAGTATAGATGACGTCTATAGTATAGATGACGTCTATAGTATAGATGACGTCTATAGTATAGATGACGTCTATAGTATAGATGACGTCTATAGTATAGATGACGTCTATAGTATAGATGACGTCTATAGTAGTGATGACGTCTATAGTATAGATGACGTCTATAATATAGATGACGTCTGTAGTATAGATGATGTGTATAGTATAGATGATGTCTATAGTATAGATGACGTGTATAGTATAGATGACGTCTATAGTATAGATGATGTCTGTGTATAGTGACGTGTATAGTATAGATGATGTGTATAGTATAGATGATGTCTATAGTATAGATGACGTCTATAATATAGATGACGTCTTTAGCATAGATGACGTCTATAGTATAGATGACGTCTATAGTATAGATGACGTCTATAGTATAGATGACGTCTATAGTATAGATGACGTCTATAGTATAGATGACGTCTCTAGTATAGATGACGTCTATAGTATAGATGCCGTCTATATTATAGATGACGTCTAAAGTATAGATTACGTCTATAGTATAGATGACGTCTATAGTATAGATGACGTGTATAGTATAGATGACGTCTATTGTATAGATGATGTCTGTAGTAAAGATGATGTCTATAGTATAGATGACGTCTATAGTATAGATGATGTCTATAGTATAGATGACGTGTATAGTATAGATGATGTGTATAGTATAGATGATGTCTATAGTATAGATGACGTGTATAGTATAGATGACGTCTATAGTATAGATGATGTCTGTAGTAAAGATAATGTCTATACTATAGATGACGTCTATAGTATAGTTGACGTCTATAGTATAGATGACGTCTATAGTATAGATGACGTCTATAATATAGATGACGTCTTTAGCATAGATGACGTCTATAGTATAGATGATGTCTATAGTATAGATGACGTGTATAGTATAGATGATGTGTATAGTATAGATGATGTCTATAGTATAGATGATGTCTATAGTATAGATGACGTGTATAGTATAGATGACGTCTATAGTATAGATAATGTCTGTAGTAAAGATGATGTCTATAGTATAGATGACGTCTATAGTATAGATGATGTCTATAGTATAGATGACGTCTATAGTATAGATGACGTGTATAGTATAGATGATGTGTATAGTATAGATGATGTCTATAGTATAGATGACGTGTATAGTATAGATGACGTCTATAGTATAGATGATGTCTGTAGTAAAGATGATGTCTATACTATAGATGACGTCTATAGTATAGATGACGTCTATAGTATAGATGACGTCTATAGTAGTGATGACGTCTATAGTATAGATGACGTCTATAATATAGATGACGTCTTTAGTATAGATGACGTCTATAGTATAGATGACGTCTATAGTATAGATGACGTCTATAGTATAGATGACGTCTATAGTATAGATGACGTCTATAGTATAAATGACGGCTATAGTATAGATGACGTCTATAGTATAGATGACGTCTATAGTATAGATGACGTCTATAGTATAGATGACGTCTATAGTATAGATGACGTCTATAGTATAGATGACGTCTCTAGTATAAATGACGTCTATAGTATAGATGCCGTCTATATTATAGATGACGTCTAAAGTATAGATGACGTCTATAGTATAGATGACGTCTATAGTATAGATGACGTCTATAGTATAGATAACGTCTATAGTATAGATGACGTCTATAGTATAGATGATGTCTATAGTATAGACGACGTGTATAGTATAGATGATGTGTATAGTATAGATGATGTCTATAGTATAGATGACGTGTATAGTATAGATGACGTCTATAGTATAGATGATGTCTGTAGTAAAAATGATGTCTATAGTATAGATGACGTCTATAGTATAGATGACGTCTATAGTATAGATGACGTCTATATTATAGATGACGTCTATAGAATAGATGACGTCTATAATATAGATGACGTCTTTAGTATAGATGACGTCTATAGTAAAGATGACGTCTAAAGTGTAGATGATGTCTATAGTAAAGATAACGTCTATATTATAGATGACGTCTAAAGTATTGATGACGTCTATAGTATAGATGACGTCTATAGTATAGATGATGTCTATAGTATAGATGACGTCTATAGTATAGATAATGTCTGTAGTAAAGATGATGTCTATAGTATAGATGACGTCTATAGTATAGATGACGTCTATAGTATAGATGATGTCTATAGTATAGATGACGTCTATAGTATAGATGACGTCTATAGTATAGATGATGTCTATAGTATAGATGATGTCTATAGTATAGATGATGTCTATAGTATAGATGACGTGTATAGTATAGATGACGTCTATAGTATAGATAATGTCTGTAGTAAAGATGATGTCTATAGTATAGATGACGTCTATAGTATAGATGATGTCTATAGTATAGATGACGTGTATAGTATAGATGACGTCTATAGTATAGATAATGTCTGTAGTAAAGATGATGTCTATAGTATAGATGATGTCTATAGTATAGATGACGTGTATAGTATAGATGATGTCTATAGTATAGATGATGTCTATAGTATAGATGACGTGTATAGTATAGATGACGTCTATAGTATAGATAATGTCTGTAGTAAAGATGATGTCTATAGTATAGATGACGTCTATAGTATAGATAATGTCTGTAGTAAAGATGATGTCTATAGTATAGATGACGTCTATAGTATAGATGACGTCTATAGTATAGATGACGTCTATAGTATAGATGACGTCTATAGTAGTGATGACGTCTATAGTATAGATGACGTCTATAATATAGATGACGTCTGTAGTATAGATGACGTCTATAGTATAGATGACGTCTATAGTATAGATGACGTCTATAGTATAGATGACGTGTATAGTATAGATGATGTGTATAGTATAGATGATGTCTATAGTATAGATGACGTGTATAGTATAGATGACGTCTATAGTATAGATGATGTCTGTAGTAAAGATGATGTCTATACTGTAGATTACGTCTATAGTATAGTTGACGTCTATAGTATAGATGACGTCTATAGTATAGATGACGTCTATAGTATAGATGACGTTTATAGTATAGATGACGTCTATAGTATAGATGACGTCTATAGTAGTGATGACGTCTATAGTATAGATGACGTCTATAATATAGATGACGTCTTTAGTATAGATGACGTCTATAGTATAGATGACGTCTATAGTATAGATGACGTCTATAGTATAGATGACGTCTATAGTATAGATGACGTCTATAGTATAGATGACGTCTCTAGTATAGATGACGTCTATAGTATAGATGCCGTCTATATTATAGATGACGTCTAAAGTATAGATGACGTCTATAGTACAGATGACGTCTATAGTATAGATGACGTCTATAGTATAGATGACGTCTATAGTATAGATAACGTCTATAGTATAGATGACGTCTATAGTATAGATGATGTCTATAGTATAGATGACGTGTATAGTATAGATGATGTGTATAGTATAGATGATGTCTATAGTATAGATGACGTGTATAGTATAGATGACGTGTATAGTATAGATGACGTCTATAGTATAGATGATGTCTGTAGTAAAAATGATGTCTATAGTATAGACGTCTATATAAAAGACGACGTCTAAAGTGTAGATGATGTCTATAGTAAAGATAACGTCTATATTATAGATGACGTCTAAAGTATTGATGACGTCTATAGTATAGATGACGTCTAAAGTATAGATGATGTCTATAGTATAGATGACGTCTATAGTATGGATGACGTCTATAGTATAGGTGACGTCTATAATATAGATGACGTCTATAGTATAGATGATGTCTATAGTATAGATGACGTGTATAGTATAGATGATGTGTATAGTATAGATGATGTCTATAGTATAGATGATGTCTATAGTATAGATGACGTGTATAGTATAGATGACGTCTATAGTATAGATAATGTCTGTAGTAAAGATGATGTCTATAGTATAGATGACGTCTATAGTATAGATGACGTCTATAGTATAGATGACGTCTATAGTATAGATGACGTCTATAGTATAGATGACGTCTATAGTATAGATGACGTCTATAGTATAGATGACGTCTATAGTAGTGATGACGTCTATAGTATAGATGACGTCTATAATATAGATGACGTCTGTAGTATAGATGACGTCTATAGTATAGATGACGTCTATAGTATAGATGACGTCTATAGTATAGATGACGTGTATAGTATAGATGATGTGTATAGTATAGATGATGTCTATAGTATAGATGACGTGTATAGTATAGATGACGTCTATAGTATAGATGATGTCTGTAGTAAAGATGATGTCTATACTATAGATGACGTCTATAGTATAGATGACGTCTATAGTATAGTTGACGTCTATAGTATAGATGATGTCTGTAGTAAAGATGATGTCTATAGTATAGATGACGTCTATAGTATAGATGACGTCTATAGTATAGATGACGTCTATAGTAGTGATGACGTCTATAGTATAGATGACGTCTATAATATAGATGACGTCTTTAGTATAGATGACGTCTATAGTAGTGATGACGTCTATAGTATAGATGACGTCTATAATATAGATGACGTCTTTAGTATAGATGACGTCTATAGTATAGATGACGTCTATAGTATAGATGACGTCTATATTATAGATGACGTGTATAGTATAGATGATGTGTATAGTATAGATGATGTCTATAGTATAGATGACGTGTATAGTATAGATGACGTCTATAGTATAGATGATGTCTGTAGTAAAGATGATGTCTATACTATAGATGACGTCTATAATATAGATGACGTCTTTAGTATAGATGACGTCTATAGTATAGATGACGTCTATAGTATAGATGACGTCTATAGTATAGATGACGTCTATAGTATAGATGACGTCTATAGTATAGATGACGTCTATAGTATAGATGACGTCTATAGTATAATAGTATAGATGACGTCTATAGTATAGATGACGTCTATAGTATAGATGACGTCTCTAGTATAGATGACGTCTATAGTATAGATGACGTCTAAAGTATAGATGACGTCTATAGTATAGATGACGTCTATAGTATAGATGACGTCTATAATATAGATGACGTCTCTAGTATAGATGACGTCTATAGTATAGATGCCGTCTATATTATAGATGACGTCTAAGGTATTGATGACGTCTATAGTATAGATGACGTCTATAGTATAGATGACGTCTATAGTATGGATGACTTCTATAGTATAGGTGACGTCTATAGTATAGATGACGTCTATAGTATAGATGATGTCTATAGTATAGATGACGTGTATAGTATAGAAAATGTGTATAGTATAGATGATGTCTATATTATAGATGATGTCTATAGTATAGATGACGTGTATAGTATAGATGACGTCTATAGTATAGATGATGTCTGTAGTAAAGATGATGTCTATAGTATAGATGACGTCTATAGTATAGATGACGTCTATAGTATAGATGACGTCTATAGTAGTGATGACGTCTATAGTATAGATGACGTCTATAATATAGATGACGTCTTTAGTATAGATGACGTCTATAGTATAGATGACGTCTATAGTATAGATGACGTCTATATTATAGATGACGTGTATAGTATAGATGATGTGTATAGTATAGATGATGTCTATAGTATAGATGACGTGTATAGTATAGATGACGTCTATAGTATAGATGATGTCTGTAGTAAAGATGATGTCTATACTATAGATGACGTCTATAGTATAGATGACGTCTATAGTATAGATGACGTTTATAGTAGTGATGACGTCTATAGTATAGATGACGTCTATAATATAGATGACGTCTTTAGTATAGATGACGTCTATAGTATAGATGACGTCTATAGTATAGATGACGTCTATAGTATAGATGACGTCTATAGTATAGATGACGTCTATAGTATAGATGACGTCTATAGTATAGATGACGTCTATAGTATAGATGACGTCTATAGTATAGATGACGTCTCTAGTATAGATGACGTCTATAGTATAGATGTCGTCTATATTATAGATGTCGTCTATATTATAGATGACGTCTAAAGTATAGATGACGTCTATAGTACAGATGACGTCTATAGTATAGATGACGTCTATAGTATAGATGACGTCTATAGTATAGATGACGTCTATAGTATAGATGATGTCTATAGTATAGATGACGTGTATAGTATAGATGATGTGTATAGTATAGATGATGTCTATAGTATAGATGACGTGTATAGTATAGATGACGTCTATAGTATAGATGATGTCTGTAGTAAAAATGATGTCTATAGTATAGATGACGTCTATAGTATAGATGACGTCTATATTATAGATGACGTCTATAGAATAGATGACGTCTATAATATAGATGACGTCTTTAGTATAGATGACGTCTATAGTAAAGATGACGTCTAAAGTGTAGATGATGTCTATAGTAAAGATAACGTCTATATTATAGATGACGTCTAAAGTATTGATGACGTCTATAGTATAGATGACGTCTATAGTATAGATGATGTCTATAGTATAGATGACGTCTATAGTATGGATGACGTCTATAGTATAGATGACGTCTATAATATAGATGACGTCTATAGTATAGATGATGTCTATAGTATAGATGATGTGTATAGTATAGATGATGTCTATAGTATAGATGATGTCTATAGTATAGATGACGTGTATAGTATAGATGACGTCTATAGTATAGATAATGTCTGTAGTAAAGATGATGTCTATAGTATAGATGACGTCTATAGTATAGATGACGTCTATAGTATAGATGACGTCTATAGTATAGATGACGTCTATAGTATAGATGACGTCTATAGTAGTGATGACGTCTATAGTATAGATGACGTCTATAATATAGATGACGTCTGTAGTATAGATGACGTCTATAGTATAGATGACGTCTATAGTATAGATGACGTCTATAGTATAGATGACGTCTATAGTATAGATGACGTGTATAGTATAGATGATGTGTGTAGTATAGATGATGTCTATAGTATAGATGACGTGTATAGTATAGATGACGTCTATAGTATAGATGATGTCTGTAGTAAAGAAGATGTCTATACTATAGATGACGTCTATAGTATAGTTGACGTCTATAGTATAGATGACGTCTATAGTATAGTTGACGTCTATAGTATAGATGACGTCTATAGTATAGATGACGTCTATAATATAGATGACGTCTTTAGCATAGATGACGTCTATAGTATAGATGACGTCTATAGTATAGATGACGTCTATAGTATAGATGACGTCTATAGTATAGATGACGTCTATAGTATAGATGACGTCTCTAGTATAGATGACGTCTATAGTATAGATGCCGTCTATATTATAGATGACGTCTAAAGTATAGATTACGTCTATAGTATAGATGACGTCTATAGTATAGATGACGTCTATAGTATAGATGACGTGTATAGTATAGATGACGTCTATAGTATAGATGATGTCTGTAGTAAAGATGATGTCTATAGTATAGATGACGTCTATAGTATAGATGATGTCTATAGTATAGATGACGTGTATAGTATAGATGATGTGTATAGTATAGATGATGTCTATAGTATAGATGACGTGTATAGTATAGATGACGTCTATAGTATAGATGATGTCTGTAGTAAAGATAATGTCTATACTATAGATGACGTCTATAGTATAGTTGACGTCTATAGTATAGATGACGTCTATAGTATAGATGACGTCTATAATATAGATGACGTCTTTAGCATAGATGACTTCTATAGTATAGGTGACGTCTATAATATAGATGACGTCTATAGTATAGATGATGTCTATAGTATAGATGACGTGTATAGTATAGATGATGTGTATAGTATAGATGATGTCTATAGTATAGATGATGTCTATAGTATAGATGACGTGTATAGTATAGATGACGTCTATAGTATAGATAATGTCTGTAGTAAAGATGATGTCTATAGTATAGATGACGTCTATAGTATAGATGATGTCTATAGTATAGATGACGTGTATAGTATAGATGATGTGTATAGTATAGATGATGTCTATATTATAGATGATGTCTATAGTATAGATGACGTGTATAGTATAGATGACGTCTATAGTATAGATGATGTCTGTAGTAAAGATGATGTCTATAGTATAGATGACGTCTATAGTATAGATGACGTCTATAGTATGTATGACGTCTATAGTAGTGATGACGTCTATAGTATAGATGACGTCTATAATATAGATGACGTCTTTAGTATAGATGACGTCTATAGTATAGATGACGTCTATAGTATAGATGACGTCTATAGTATAGATGACGTCTATAGTATAGATGAGGTGTATAGTATAGATGATGTGTATAGTATAGATGATGTCTATAGTATAGATGACGTGTATAGTATAGATGACGTCTATAGTATAGATGATGTCTGTAGTAAAGATGATGTCTATACTATAGATGACGTCTATAGTATAGATGACGTCTATAGTATAGATGACGTCTATAGTAGTGATGACGTCTATAGTATAGATGACGTCTATAATATAGATGACGTCTTTAGTATAGATGACGTCTATAGTATAGATGACGTCTATAGTATAGATGACGTCTATAGTATAGATGACGTCTATAGTATAGATGACGTCTATAGTATAGATGACGTCTATAGTATAGATGACGTCTATAGTATAGATGACGTCTATAGTATAGATGACGTCTATAGTATAGATGACGTCTATAGTATAGATGACGTCTCTAGTATAGATGACGTCTATAGTATAGATGCCGTCTATATTATAGATGACGTCTAAAGTATAGATGACGTCTATAGTATAGATGACGTCTATAGTATAGATGACGTCTATAGTATAGATGACGTCTATAGTATAGATAACGTCTATAGTATAGATGACGTCTATAGTATAGATGATGTCTATAGTATAGAGGACGTGTATAGTATAGATGATGTGTATAGTATAGATGATGTCTATAGTATAGATGACGTGTATAGTATAGATGACGTCTATAGTATAGATGATGTCTGTAGTAAAAATGATGTCTATAGTATAGATGACGTCTATAGTATAGATGACGTCTATAGTATAGATGACGTCTATATTATAGATGACGTCTATAGAATAGATGACGTCTATAATATAGATGACGTCTTTAGTATAGATGACGTCTATAGTAAAGATGACGTCTAAAGTGTAGATGATGTCTATAGTAAAGATAACGTCTATATTATAGATGACGTCTAAAGTATTGATGACGTCTATAGTATAGATGACGTCTATAGTATAGATGATGTCTATAGTATAGATGACGTCTATAGTATGGATGACGTCTATAGTATAGGTGACGTCTATAATATAGATGACGTCTATAGTATAGATGATGTCTATAGTATAGATGACGTGTATAGTATAGATGATGTGTATAGTATAGATGATGTCTATAGTATAGATGATGTCTATAGTATAGATGACGTGTATAGTATAGATGACGTCTATAATATAGATAATGTCTGTAGTAAAGATGATGTCTATAGTATAGATGACATCTATAGTATAGATGACGTCTATAGTATAGATGACGTCTATAGTATAGATGACGTCTATAGTATAGATGACGTCTATAGTAGTGATGACGTCTATAGTATAGATGACGTCTATAATATAGATGACGTCTGTAGTATAGATGACGTCTATAGTATAGATGACGTCTATAGTATAGATGACGTCTATAGTATAGATGACGTGTATAGTATAGATGATGTGTATAGTATAGATGATGTCTATAGTATAGATGACGTGTATAGTATAGATGACGTCTATAGTATAGATGATGTCTGTAGTAAAGATGATGTCTATACTGTAGATTACGTCTATAGTATAGTTGACGTCTATAGTATAGATGACGTCTATAGTATAGATGACGTCTATAATATAGATGACGTCTTTAGCATAGATGACGTCTATAGTATAGATGACGTCTATAGTATAGATGACGTCTATAGTATAGATGACGTCTATAGTATAGATGACGTCTATAGTATAGATGACGTCTATAGTATAGATGACGTCTACAGTATATATGACGTCTATAGTATAGATGACGTCTATAGTATAGATGACGTCCTAGTATAGATGACGTCTATAGTATAGATGCCGTCTATATTATAGATGACGTCTAAAGTATAGATTACGTCTAAAGTATAGATGACGTCTATAGTATAGATGACGTCTATAGTATAGATGACGTCTATAGTATAGATGACGTCTATAGTATAGATGACGTCTATAGTATAGATGACGTCTATAGTATAGATGACGTCTATAGTATAGATGACGTCTATAGTATAGATGACGTTTAAAGTATAGATGACGTCTATAGTATATATGACGTCTATAGTATAGATGACGTCTATAGTATAGATGACGTCTATAGTATAGATGACGTCTATAGTATAGATGACGTCTATAGTATAGATGACGTCTCTAGTATAGATGACGTCTATAGTATAGATGCCGTCTATATTATAGATGACGTCTAAAGTATAGATTACGTCTATAGTATAGATGACGTCTATAGTATAGATGACGTCTATAGTATGTATGACGTCTATAGTAGTGATGACGTCTATAGTATAGATGACGTCTATAATATAGATGACGTCTTTAGTATAGATGACGTCTATAGTATAGATGACGTCTATAGTATAGATGACGTCTATAGTATAGATGACGTCTATAGTATAGATGAGGTGTATAGTATAGATGATGTGTATAGTATAGATGATGTCTATAGTATAGATGACGTGTATAGTATAGATGACGTCTATAGTATAGATGATGTCTGTAGTAAAGATGATGTCTATACTATAGATGACGTCTATAGTATAGATGACGTCTATAGTATAGATGACGTCTATAGTAGTGATGACGTCTATAGTATAGATGACGTCTATAATATAGATGACGTCTTTAGTATAGATGACGTCTATAGTATAGATGACGTCTATAGTATAGATGACGTCTATAGTATAGATGACGTCTATAGTATAGATGACGTCTATAGTATAGATGACGTCTATAGTATAGATGACGTCTATAGTATAGATGACGTCTATAGTATAGATGACGTCTATAGTATAGATGACGTCTCTAGTATAGATGACGTCTATAGTATAGATGCCGTCTATATTATAGATGACGTCTAAAGTATAGATGACGTCTATAGTATAGATGACGTCTATAGTATAGATGACGTCTATAGTATAGATGACGTCTATAGTATAGATAACGTCTATAGTATAGATGACGTCTATAGTATAGATGATGTCTATAGTATAGAGGACGTGTATAGTATAGATGATGTGTATAGTATAGATGATGTCTATAGTATAGATGACGTGTATAGTATAGATGACGTCTATAGTATAGATGATGTCTGTAGTAAAAATGATGTCTATAGTATAGATGACGTCTATAGTATAGATGACGTCTATAGTATAGATGACGTCTATATTATAGATGACGTCTATAGAATAGATGACGTCTATAATATAGATGACGTCTTTAGTATAGATGACGTCTATAGTAAAGATGACGTCTAAAGTGTAGATGATGTCTATAGTAAAGATAACGTCTATATTATAGATGACGTCTAAAGTATTGATGACGTCTATAGTATAGATGACGTCTATAGTATAGATGATGTCTATAGTATAGATGACGTCTATAGTATGGATGACGTCTATAGTATAGGTGACGTCTATAATATAGATGACGTCTATAGTATAGATGATGTCTATAGTATAGATGACGTGTATAGTATAGATGATGTGTATAGTATAGATGATGTCTATAGTATAGATGATGTCTATAGTATAGATGACGTGTATAGTATAGATGACGTCTATAATATAGATAATGTCTGTAGTAAAGATGATGTCTATAGTATAGATGACATCTATAGTATAGATGACGTCTATAGTATAGATGACGTCTATAGTATAGATGACGTCTATAGTATAGATGACGTCTATAGTAGTGATGACGTCTATAGTATAGATGACGTCTATAATATAGATGACGTCTGTAGTATAGATGACGTCTATAGTATAGATGACGTCTATAGTATAGATGACGTCTATAGTATAGATGACGTGTATAGTATAGATGATGTGTATAGTATAGATGATGTCTATAGTATAGATGACGTGTATAGTATAGATGACGTCTATAGTATAGATGATGTCTGTAGTAAAGATGATGTCTATACTGTAGATTACGTCTATAGTATAGTTGACGTCTATAGTATAGATGACGTCTATAGTATAGATGACGTCTATAATATAGATGACGTCTTTAGCATAGATGACGTCTATAGTATAGATGACGTCTATAGTATAGATGACGTCTATAGTATAGATGACTATAGACGTCATCTATACTTTAAACGTCATCTATACTATAGACGTCATCTATACTATAGACGTCATCTATACTATAGACGTCATCTATACTATAGACGTCATCTATACTATAGACGTCATCTATACTATAGACGTCATCTATACTATAGACGTCATCTATACTATAGACGTCATCTATACTTTAGACGTAATCTATACTTTAGACGTCATCTATAATATAGACGGCATCTATACTATAGACGTCATCTATACTAGGACGTCATCTATACTATAGACGTCATCTATAATATAGACGGCATCTATACTATAGACGTCATCTATACTAGAGACGTCATCTATACTATAGACGTCATCATATAGTATAGATGACGTCTATAGTATAGATGACGTCTATAGTATAGATGACGTCTACAGTATATATGACGTCTATAGTATAGATGACGTCTATAGTATAGATGACGTCCTAGTATAGATGACGTCTATAGTATAGATGACGTCTATAGTATAGATGACGTCTATAGTATAGATGACGTCTATAGTATAGATGACGTCTATAGTATAGATGACGTCTATAGTATAGATGACGTCTATAGTATAGATGACGTCTATAGTATAGATGACGTCTATAGTATAGATGACGTCTATAGTATAGATGACGTCTATAGTATAGATGACGTCTATAGTATACATGACGTCCATAGTATAGATGACGTCTAGTGTATAGATGACGTCTATAGTATAGATGACGTCTATAGTATAGATGACGTCTATAGTATACATGAAGTCCATAGTATAGATGAAGTCTAGTGTATAGATGACGTCTATAGTATAGATGACGTCTATAGTATTGATGACGTCTATAGTATAGATGCCGTCTATATTATATATGACGTCTAAAGTATAGATGACGTCTATAGTATAGATGACGTCTATAGTATAGATGACGTCTATAGTATAGATGACGTCTATAGTATAGATGACGTCTATAGTATAGATGACGTCTATAGTATAGATGACGTCTATAGTATAGATGCCGTCTATATTATATATGACGTCTAAAGTATAGATTACGTCTATAGTATAGATGACGTCTATAGTATAGATGACGTCTATAGTATAGATGACGTCTATAGTATAGATGACGTCTATAGTATAGATGACGTCTATAGTATAGATGACGTCTATAGTATAGATGACGTCTATAGTATAGATGACGTCTATAGTATAGATGACGTCTATAGTATAGATGACGTCTATAATATAGATGACGTCTTTAGCATAGATGACGTCTATAGTATAGATGACGTCTATAGTATAGATGACGTCTATAGTATAGATGACGTCTATAGTATAGATGACGTCCTAGTATAGATGACGTCTATAGTATAGATGCCGTCTATATTATAGATGACGTCTAAAGTATAGATTACGTCTATAGTATAGATGACGTCTATAGTATAGATGACGTCTATAGTATAGATGACGTCTATAGTATAGATGACGTCTATAGTATAGATGACTTCTATAGTATAGATGACGTTTATAGTATAGATGACGTCTATAGTATATATGACGTCTATAGTATAGATGACGTCTATAGTATAGATGACGTCTATAGTATAGATGACGTCTATAGTATAGATGACGTCTCTAGTATAGATGACGTCTATAGTATAGATGCCGTCTATATTATAGATGACGTCTAAAGTATAGATTACGTCTATAGTATAGATGACGTCTATAGTATAGATGACGTCTATAGTATAGATGACGTCTATAGTATAGATGACGTCTATAGTATAGATGACGTCTATAGTATAGATGACGTCTATAGTATACATGACGTCCATAGTATAGATGACGTCTAGTGTATAGATGACGTCTAGAGTATAGATGACGTCTATAGTATAGATGACGTCTATAGTATAGATGACGTCTATAGTATAGATGACGTCTATAGTATAGATGACGTCTATAGTATAGATGACGTCTATAGTATACATGACGTCCATAGTATAGATGACGTCTAGTGTATAGATGACGTCTATAGTATAGATGACGTCTATAGTATAGAAGACGTCTATAGTATACATGACGTCCATAGTATAGATGACGTCTAGTGTATAGATGACGTCTATAGTATAGATGACGTCTATAGTATAGATGACGTCTATAGTATAGATGCCGTCTATATTATATATGACGTCTAAAGTATAGATTACGTCTATAGTAAAGATGACGTCTATAGTATAGATGACGTCTATAGTATAGATGACGTCTATAGTATAGATGACGTCTATAGTATAGATGACGTCTATAGTATAGATGACGTCAATAGTATAGATGACGTCTATAGTATAGATGACGTCTATAGTATAGATGACGTCTATAGTATAGATGACGTCTATAGTATAGATGACGTCTATAGTATAGATGACGTCTTTAGTATAGATGACGTCTATAGTATAGATGACGTCTATAGTATAGATGACGTCTATAGTATAGATGACGTCTATAGTATAGATGACGTCTATAGTATAGATGATGTCTATAGTATAGATGACGTGTATAGTATAGATGATGTGTATAGTATAGACGATGTCTATAGTATAGATGACGTGTATAGTATAGATGACGTCTATAGTATAGATGATGTCTGTAGTAAAGATGATGTCTATAGTGTAGATGACGTCTATAGCATAGATGACGTCTATAGTGTAGATGACGTCTATAGTATAGATGACGTCTATAGAATAGATGACGTCTATAATATAGATGACGTCTTTAGTATAGATGACGTCTATAGTGTAGATGACGTCTATAGTATAGATGACGTCTATAGAATAGATGACGTCTATAATATAGATGACGTCTTTAGTATAGATGACGTATATAGTAAAGATGACGTCTAAAGTGTAGATGATGTCTATAGTAAAGATAACGTCTATAGTATAGATAACGTCTATAGTATAGATGACGTCTACAGTATAGATGACGTCTATAGTATAGCTGACGTCAATAGTATGGATGACGTCTATAGTATAGATGACGTCTTTAGTATAGATGACGTCTATACTAAAGATGACGTCTATAGTATAGATGACGTCTATAGTAGTGATGACGTCTATAGTATAGATGACGTCTTAAGTATAGATGACGTCTATAGTATAGATGACGTCTATAGTATAGATGACGTCTATAGTATAGATGACGTCTAAAGTATAGATGACGTCTATAGTGTAGATGACGTCTATAGTGTAGATGACGTCTATAGTAAAGATGACGTCTAAAGTGTAGATGATGTCTATAGTAAAGATGACGTCTATAGTATAGATGACATCTATAGTATAGATGACGTCTATAGTATAGATGACGTCTATAGTATAGATGACGTCTATAGTATAGATGACGTCTATAGTATAGATGACGTCTATAGTATTGATGACGTCTATAGTATAGATGACGTCTATAGTATAGATGACGTCTATAGTATAGATGACGTCTATAGTATAGATGACGTCTATAGTATAGATGATGTCTATAGTATAGATGACGTCTATAGTATAGATGATGTCTGTAGTAAAAATGATGTCTATTGTATAGATGACGTCTATAGTATAGATGACGTCTATTGTATAGATGACGTCTATAGTATAGATGACGTCTATAGTATAGATGACGTCTGTATTATAGATGACGTCTATAGAATAGATGACGTCTATAATATAGATGACGTCTTTAGTATAGATGACGTCTATAGTAAAGATGACGTCTAAAGTGTAGATGATGTCTATAGTAAAGATAACGTCTATATTATAGATGACGTCTAAAGTATTGATGACGTCTATAGTATAGATGACGTCTATAGTATAAATGATCTCTATAGTATAGATGACGTCTATAGTATGGATGACGTCTATAGTATAGGTGACGTCTATAATATAGATGACGTCTATAGTATAGATGATGTCTATAGTATAGATGACGTGTATAGTATAGATGATGTGTATAGTATAGATGATGTCTATAGTATAGATGATGTCTATAGTATAGATGACGTGTTTAGTATAGATGACGTCTATAGTATAGATAATGTCTGTAGTAAAGATGATGTCTATAGTATAGATGACGTCTATAGTATAGATGACGTCTATAGTATAGATGACGTCTATAGTATAGATGACGTCTATAGTAGTGATGACGTCTATAGTATAGATGACGTCTATAGTATAGATGACGTCTATAGTATAGATGACGTCTATAGTATAGATGACGTCTATAGTATACATGACGTCCATAGTATAGATGACGTCTAGTGTATAGATGACGTCTATAGTATAGATGACGTCTATAGTATAGATGACGTCTATAGTATAGATGACGTCTATAGTATAGATGACGTCTATAGTATAGATGACGTCTATAGTATAGATGACGTCTATAGTATAGATGACGTCTATAGTATAGATGACGTCTATAGTATAGATGACGTCGATAGTATAGATGACGTCTATAGTATAGATGACGTCTATAGTATAGATGACGTCTATAGTATAGATGACGTCTATAGTATAGATGACGTCTATAGTATAGATGACGTCTATAGTATAGATGACGTCTATAGTATAGATGACGTCTATAGTATAGATGACGTCTATAGTATAGATGACGTCTCTAGTATAGATGACGTCTATAGTATAGATGCCGTCTATATTATATATGACGTCTAAAGTATAGATTACGTCTATAGTATAGATGACGTCTACAGTATAGATGACGTCTATAGTATAGATGACGTCTATAGTATAGATGACGTCTATAGTATAGATGACGTCTCTAGTATAGATGACGTCTATAGTATAGATGCCGTCTATATTATATATGACGTCTATAGTATAGATGACGTCTATAGAATAGATGACGTCTATAATATAGATGACGTCTTTAGTATAGATGACGTATATAGTAAAGATGACGTCTAAAGTGTAGATGATGTCTATAGTAAAGATAACGTCTATAGTATAGATAACGTCTATAGTATAGATGACGTCTACAGTATAGATGACGTCTATAGTATAGATGACGTCTATAGTATGGATGACGTCTACAGTATAGATGACGTCTATAGTATAGATGACGTCTATAGTATAGATGACGTCTATAGTATAGATGACGTCTATAGTATGGATGACGTCTACAGTATAGATGACGTCTATAGTATAGATGACGTCTATAGTATAGATGACGTCTATAGTATAGATGACGTCTATAGTATAGATGACGTCTATAGTATAGATGACGTCTATAGTATAGATGACGTCTATAGTATAGATGACGTCTATAGTATAGATGACGTCTATAGTATAGATGACGTCTATAGTATAGATGACGTCTATAGTATAGATGACGTCTATAGTATAGATGATGTCTATAGTATAGATGACGTGTATAGTATAGATGATGTGTATAGTATAGATGATGTCTATAGTATAGATGACGTGTATAGTATAGATGACGTGTATAGTATAGATGACGTCTATAGTATAGATGATGTCTGTAGTAAAGATGATGTCTATAGTGTAGATGACGTCTATAGTATAGATGACGTCTATAGTATAGATGACGTCTATAGTATGGATGACGTCTATAGTATAGATGACGTCTATAGAATAGATGACGTCTATAATATAGATGACGTCTTTAGTATAGATGACGTATATAGTAAAGATGACGTCTAAAGTGTAGATGATGTCTATAGTAAAGATAACGCCTATAGTATAGATAACGTCTAAAGTATAGATGACGTCTACAGTATAGATGACGTCTATAGTATAGATGACGTCTATAGTATGGATGACGTCTAAAGTCTAGATGACGTCTACAGTATAGATGACGTCTATACTATAGATGACGTCTATAGTATAGATGACGTCTATAGTAGTGATGACGTCTATAGTATAGATGACGTCTAAAGTATAGATGACGTCTATAGTATAGATGACGTCTATAGTATAGATGACGTCTAAAGTATAGATGACGTCTATAGTATAGATGACGTCTATAGTATAGATGACGTCTATAGTATAGATGACGTCTATAGTATAGATGACGTCTAAAGTATAGATGACGTCTATAGAGTAGATGACGTCTATAGTGTAGATGACGTCTATAGTAAAGATGACGTCTAAAGTGTAGATGATGTCTATAGTAAAGATGACGTCTATAGTATAGATGACGTCTATAGTATAGATGACGTCTATAGTATAGATGACGTCTATAGTATAGATGACGTCTATAGTATAGATGACGTCTATAGTATAGATGACGTCTATAGTATAGATGACGTCTATAGTATAGATGACGTCTATAGTATAGATGACGTCTATAGTATAGATGACGTCTATAGTATAGATGACGTGTATAGTATAGATGACGTCTATAGTATAGATGATGTCTGTAGTAAAAATGATGTCTATAGTATAGATGACGTCTATAGTATAGATGACGTCTATAGTATAGATGACGTCTATATTATAGATGACGTCTATAGAATAGATGACGTCTATAATATAGATGACGTCTCTAGTATAGATGACGTCTATAGTAAAGATGACGTCTAAAGTGTAGATGATGTCTATAGTAAAGATAACGTCTATATTATAGATGCTGTCTAAAGTATTGATGACGTCTATAGTATAGATGACGTCTATAGTATAAATGATCTCTATAGTATAGATGACGTCTATAGTATAGATGATGTCTATAGTATAGATGACGTGTATAGTATAGATGATGTGTATAGTATAGATGATGTCTATAGTATAGATGATGTCTATAGTATAGATGACGTGTATAGTATAGATGACGTCTATAGTATAGATAATGTCTGTAGTAAAGATGATGTCTATAGTATAGATGACGTCTATAGTATAGATGACGTCTATAGTATAGATGACGTCTATAGTATAGATGACGTCTATAGTATAGATGACGTCTTTAGTAGTGATGACGTCTATAGTATAGATGACGTCTATAATATAGATGACGTCTGTAGTATAGATGACGTCTGTAGTAAAGATGACGTCTATAGTATAGATGACGTCTATAGTATAGATGACGTGTATAGTATAGATGATGTGTGTAGTATAGATGATGTCTATAGTATAGATGACGTGTATAGTATAGATGACGTCTATAGTATAGATGATGTCTGTAGTAAAGATGATGTCTATACTATAGATGACGTCTATAGTATAGATGACGTCTATAGTATAGATGACGTCTATAATATAAATGACGTCTTTAGCATAGATGACGTCTATAGTATAGATGACGTCTATAGTATAGATGACGTCTATAGTATAGATGACGTCTATAGTATAGATGACGTCTATAGTATAGATGACGTCTATAGTATAGATGACGTCTATAGTATAGATGACGTCTATAGTATAGATTACGTCTCTAGTATAGATGACGTCTATAGTATAGATGCCGTCTATATTATAGATGACGTTTAAAGTATAGATGACGTCTATAATATAGATGACGTCTATAGTATAGATGACGTCTATAGTATAGATGACGTCTATAGTATAGATGACGTCTATAGTATAGATGACGTCTATAGTATAGATGACGTCTATAGTATAGATGACGTCTATAGTATAGATGACGTCTATAGTATAGATGACGTCTATAGTATAGATGACGTCTATAGTATACGTCTATAGATGACGTCTATAGTATAGATGACGTCTATAGTATAGATGACGTCTATAGTATAGATGACGTCTCTAGTATAGATGACGTCTATAGTATAGATGCCGTCTATATTATAGATGACGTCTAAAGTATAGATTACGTCTAAAGTATAGATGACGTCTATAGTATAGATGACGTCTATAGTATAGATGACGTCTTTAGTATAGATGACGTCTATAGTATAGATGACGTCTATAGTATAGATGACGTCTATAGTATAGATGACGTCTATAGTATAGATGACGTCTATAGTATAGATGACGTCTATAGTATAGATGACGTCTATAGTATAGATGACGTCTAGTGTATAGATGACGTCTTGTGTATAGATGACGTCCATAGTATAGATGACGTCTATAGTATAGATGACGTCTATAGTATAGATCACGTCTATGGCATAGATGACGTCTATAGTAAAGATGACGTCTATAGTATAGATGACGTCTATAGTATAGATGACGTCTATAGTATAGATGACGTCTATAGTATAGATGACGTCTATAGTATAGATGACGTCTATAGTATAGATGACGTCTATAGTATAGATGACGTCTATAGTATAGATGACGTCTATAGTATAGATGACGTCTATAGTATAGATGACGTCTATAGTATAGATGACGTCTATAGTATAGATGACGTCTCTAGTATAGATGACGTCTATAGTATAGATGCCATCTATATTATAGATGACGTCTAAAGTATAGATTACGTCTATAGTATAGATGACGTCTTTAGTATAGATGACGTCTATAGTATAGATGACGTCTATAGTATAGATGACGTCTATAGTATAGATGACGTCTATAGTATAGATGACGTCTATAGTATAGATGACGTCTATAGTATAGATGACGTCTATAGTTTAGATGACGTCTATAGTATAGATGACGTCTATAGTATAGATGACGTCTATAGTATAGATGACGTCTATAGTATAGATGACGTCTATAGTATAGATGATGTCTATAGTATAGATGACGTGTATAGTATAGATGATGTGTATAGTATAGATGATGTCTATAGTATAGATGACGTGTATAGTATAGATGACGTCTATAGTATAGATGATGTCTGTAGTAAAGATGATGTCTATTGTGTAGATGACGTCTATAGTATAGATGACGTCTATAGTATAGATGACGTCTATAGTATAGATGACGTCTATAGTATAGATGACGTCTATAGTATAGATGATGTCTATAGTATAGATGACGTGTATAGTATAGATGATGTGTATAGTATAGATGATGTCTATAGTATAGATGACGTGTATAGTATAGATGACGTCTATAGTATAGATGATGTCTGTAGTAAAGATGATGTCTATTGTGTAGATGACGTCTATAGTATAGATGACGTCTATAGTATAGATGACGTCTATAGTATAGATGACGTCTATAGTATAGATGACGTCTATAGTATAGATGACGTCTATAGTATAGATGACGTCTATAGTATAGATGACGTCTATAGTATAGATGATGTCTATAGTATAGATGACGTGTATAGTATAGATGATGTGTATAGTATAGATGATGTCTTTAGTATAGATGACGTATATAGTAAAGATGACGTCTAAAGTGTAGATGATGTCTATAGTAAAGATAACGTCTATAGTATAGATAACGTCTATAGTATAGATGACGTCTACAGTATAGATGACGTCTATAGTATAGATGACGTCTATAGTATGGATGACGTCTATAGTATAGATGACGTCTACAGTATAGATGACGTCTACACTATAGATGACGTCTATAGTATAGATGACGTCTATAGTAGTGATGACGTCTATAGTATAGATGACGTCTAAAGTATAGATGACGTCTATAGTATAGATGACGTCTATAGTATAGATGACGTCTAAAGTATAGATGACGTCTATAGTATAGATGACGTCTATAGTATAGATGACGTCTATAGTATAGATGACGTCTATAGTATAGATGACGTCTAAAGTATAGATGACGTCTATAGTATAGATGACGTCTATAGTGTAGATGACGTCTATAGTAAAGATGACGTCTAAAGTGTAGATGATGTCTATAGTAAGGATGACGTCTATAGTATAGATGACGTCTATAGTATAGATGACGTCTATAGTATAGATGACGTCTATAGTATAGATGACGTCTATAGTATAGATGACGTCTATAGTATAGATGACGTCTATAGTATCGATGACGTCTATAGTATAGATGACGTCTATAGTATAGATGACGTCTATAGTATAGATGACGTCTATAGTATAGATGACGTCTATAGTATAGATGACGTCTATAGTATAGATGACGTCTATAGTATAGATGACGTCTACAGTATAGATGACGTCTACAGTATAGATGACGTCTATAGTATAGATGACGTCTATAGTATAGATGACGTCTATAGTATAGATGACGTCTATAGTATAGATGACGTCTATAGTATAGATGACGTCTATAGTATAGATGACGTCTATAGTAAAGATGACGTCTATAGTATAGATGACGTCTATAGTATAGTATAGATGACGTCTATAGTATAGATGACGTCTATAGTATAGATGACGTCTATAGTATAGATGACGTCTATAGTATAGATGACGTCTCTAGTATAGATGCCGTCTATATTATATATGACGTCTAAAGTATAGATTACGTCTATAGTATAGATGACGTCTATAGTATAGATGACGTCTATAGTATAGATGACGTCTATAGTATAGATGACGTCTATAGTATAGATGACGTCTATAGTATAGATGACGTCTATAGTATAGATGACGTCTATAGTATAGATGACGTCTATAGTATAGATGACGTATATAGTAAAGATGACGTCTAAAGTGTAGATGACGTATATAGTAAAGATGACGTCTAAAGTGTAGATGATGTCTATAGTAAAGATAACGTCTATAGTATAGATAACGTCTATAGTATAAATGACGTCTACAGTATAGATGACGTCTATAGTATAGATGACGTCTATAGTATGGATGACGTCTATAGTAAAGATGACGTCTACAGTATAGATGACGTCTATACTATAGATGACGTCTATAGTATAGATGACGTCTATAGTAGTGATGACGTCTATAGTATAGATGACGTCTAAAGTATAGATGACGTCTATAGTATAGATGACGTCTATAGTATAGAAGACGTCTATAGTATAGATGACGTCTATAGTATAGATGACGTCTATAGTATAGATGACGTCTATAGTATAGATGACGTCTATAGTATAGATGACGTCTCTAGTATAGATGACGTCTATAGTATAGATGCCGTCTATATTATATATGACGTCTAAAGTATAGATTACGTCTATAGTATAGATGACGTCTATAGTATAGATGACGTCTATAGTATAGATGACGTCTATAGTATAGATGACGTCTATAGTATAGATGACGTCTATAGTATAGATGACGTCTATATTATAGATGACGTCTATAGTATAGATGACGTCTATAGTATAGATGACGTCTATAGTATAGATTACGTCTATAGTATAGATGACGTCTATAGTATAGATGACGTCTATAGTATAGATGATGTCTATAGTATAGATGACGTGTATAGTATAGATGATGTGTATAGTATAGATGATGTCTATAGTATAGATGACGTGTATAGTATAGATGACGTGTATAGTATCGATGACGTCTATAGTATAGATGATGTCTGTAGTAAAGATGATGTCTATAGTGTAGATGACGTCTATAGTATAGATGACGTCTATAGTATAGATGACGTCTATAGTATAGATGACGTCTATAGTATAGATGACGTCTATAGAATAGATGACGTCTATAATATAGATGACGTCTTTAGTATAGATGACGTATATAGTAAAGATGACGTCTAAAGTGTAGATGATGTCTATAGTAAAGATAACGTCTATAGTATAGATAACGTCTATAGTATAGATGACGTCTACAGTATAGATGACGTCTATAGTATAGATGACGTCTATAGTATGGATGACGTCTATAGTATAGATGACGTCTACAGTATAGATGACGTCTATACTATAGATGACGTCTATAGTATAGATGACGTCTATTGTAGTGATGACGTCTATAGTATAGATGACGTCTAAAGTATAGATGACGTCTATAGTATAGATCACGTCTATAGTATAGATGACGTCTAAAGTATAGATGACGACTATAGTATAGATGACGTCTATAGTATAGACGACGTCTATAGTATAGATGACGTCTAAAGTATAGATGACGTCTATAGTGTAGATGACGTCTATAGTGTAGATGACGTCTATAGTAAAGATGACGTCTAAAGTGTAGATGATGTCTATAGTAAAGATGACGTCTATAGTATAGATGACATCTATAGTATAGATGACGTCTATAGTATAGATGACGTCTATAGTATAGATGACGTCTATAGTATAGATGACGTCTATAGTATAGATGACGTCTATAGTATAGATGACGTCTATAGTATAGATGACGTCTATAGTATAGATGACGTCTATAGTATAGATGACGTCTATAGTATAGATGACGTCTATAGTATAGATGACGTCTATAGTATAGATGACGTCTATAGTATAGATGACGTCTATAGTATAGATGACGTCTATAGTATAGATGACGTCTATAGTATAGATGACGTGTATAGTATAGATGACGTCTATAGTATAGATGATGTCTGTAGTAAAAATGATGTCTATAGTATAGATGACGTCTATAGTATAGATGAAGTCTATAGTATAGATGACGTCTATATTATAGATGACGTCTATAGAATAGATGACGTCTATAATATAGATGACGTCTTTAGTATAGATGACGTCTATAGTAAAGGTGACGTCTAAAGTGTAGATGATGTCTATAGTAAAGATAACGTCTATATTATAGATGACGTCTAAAGTATTGATGACGTCTATAGTATAGATGACGTCTATAGTATAAATGATCTCTATAGTATAGATGACGTCTATAGTATGGATGACGTCTATAGTATAGGTGACGTCTATAATATAGATGACGTCTATAGTATAGATGATGTCTATAGTATAGATGACGTGTATAGTATAGATGATGTGTATAGTATAGATGATGTCTATAGTATAGATGATGTCTATAGTATAGATGACGTGTATAGTATAGATGACGTCTATAGTATAGATAATGTCTGTAGTAAAGATGATGTCTATAGTATAGATGACGTCTATAGTATAGATGACGTCTATAGTATAGATGACGTCTATAGTATAGATGACGTCTATAGTAGTGATGACGTCTATAGTATAGATGACGTCTATAATATAGATGACGTCTGTAGTATAGATGACGTCTATAGTATAGATGACGTCTATAGTATAGATGACGTCTATAGTATAGATGACGTGTATAGTATAGATGATGTGTATAGTATAGATGATGTCTATAGTATAGATGACGTGTATAGTATAGATGACGTCTATAGTATAGATGATGTCTGTAGTAAAGATGATGTCTATACTATAGATGACGTCTATAGTATAGATGACGTCTATAGTATAGATGACGTCTATAATATAGATGACGTCTTTAGCATAGATGACGTCTATAGTATAGATGACGTCTATAGTATAGATGACGTCTATAGTATAGATGACGTCTATAGTATAGATGACGTCTATAGTATAGATGACGTCTCTAGTATAGATGACGTCTATAGTATAGATGCCGTCTATATTATAGATGACGTCTAAAGTATAGATTACGTCTATAGTATAGATGACGTCTATAGTATAAATGACGTCTATAGTATAGATGACGTCTATAGTATAGATGACGTCTATAGTATAGATGACGTCTATAGTATAGATGACGTCTATAGTATAGATGACGTCTATAGTATAGATGACGTCTATAGTATAGATGACGTCTATAGTATAGATGACGTCTATAGTATAGATGACGTCTATAGTATAGATGACGTCTATAGTATAGATGACGTCTATAGTATAGATGACGTCTCTAGTATAGATGCCGTCTATATTATAGATGACGTCTAAAGTATAGATTACGTCTAAAGTATAGATGACGTCTATAGTATAGATGACGTCTATAGTATAGATGACGTCTTTAGTATAGATGACGTCTATAGTATAGATGACGTCTATAGTATAGATGACGTCTATAGTATAGATGACGTCTATAGTATAGATGACGTCTATAGTATAGATGACGTCTATAGTATAGATGACGTCTATAGTATAGATGACGTCTATAGTATAGATGACCTCTAGTGTATAGATGACGTCCATAGTATAGATGACGTCCATAGTATAGATGACGTCAATAGTATAGATGACGTCTATAGTATAGATGACGTCTATAGTATAGATGACGTCTATAGTATAGATGACGTCTATAGTATAGATGACGTCTATAGTATAGATGACGTCTATAGTATAGATGACGTCTATAGTATAGATGACGTCTATAGTATAGATGACGTCTATAGTATAGATGACGTCTATAGTATAGATGACGTCTATAGTATAGATGACGTCTATAGTATAGATGACGTCTATAGTATAGATGCCGTCTATATTATAGATGACGTCTAAAGTATAGATTACGTCTATAGTATAGATGACGTCTATAGTATAGATGACGTCTATAGTATAGATGACGTCTATAGTATAGATGACGTCTATAGTATAGATGACGTCTATAGTATAGATGACGACTATAGTATAGATGATGTGTATAGTATAGATGATGTCTATAGTATAGATGACGTGTATAGTATAGATGATGTCTATAGTATAGATGATGTCTGTAGTAAAGATGATGTCTACAGTGTAGATGACGTCTATAGTATAGATGACGTCTATAGTATAGATGACGTCTAAAGTATAGATGACGTCTATAGAATAGATGACGTCTATAATATAGATGACGTCTTTAGTATAGATGACGTATATAGTAAAGATGACGTCTTAAGTGTAGATGATGTCTATAGTAAAGATAACGTCTATAGTATAGATAACGTCTATAGTATAGATGACGTCTACAGTATAGATGACGTCTATAGTATAGATGACGTCTATAGTATGGATGACGCCTATAGTATAGATGACGTCTACAGTAAAGATGACGTCTAAAGTATAGATGACGTCTAGAGTATAGATGACGTCTATAGTATAGATGACGTCTAAAGTATAGATGACGTCTATAGTATAGATGACGTCTATAGTATAGATGACGTCTATAGTATAGATGACGTCTATATTATAGATGACGTCTAAAGTATAGATGACGTCTATAGTGTAGATGACGTCTATAGTGTAGATGACGTCTATAGTAAAGATGACGTCTAAAGTGTAGATGATGTCTATAGTAAAGATGACGTCTATAGTATAGATGCCGTCTATATTATAGATGACGTCTAAAGTATAGATTACGTCTAAAGTATAGATGACGTCTATAGTATAGATGACGTCTATAGTATAGATGACGTCTTTAGTATAGATGACGTCTATAGTATAGATGACGTCTATAGTATAGATGACGTCTATAGTATAGATGACGTCTATAGTATAGATGACGTCTATAGTATAGATGACGTCTATAGTATAGATGACGTCTAGTGTATAGATGACGTCTAGTGTATAGATGACGTCCATAGTATAGATGACGTCAATAGTATAGATGACGTCTATAGTATAGATGACGTCTATAGTATAGATGACGTCTATAGTATAGATGACGTCTATAGTATAGATGACGTCTATAGTATAGATGACGTCTATAGTATAGATGACGTCTATAGTATAGATGACGTCTATAGTATAGATGACGTCTATAGTATAGATGACGTCTATAGTATAGATGACGTCTATAGTATAGATGACGTCTATAGTATAGATGACGTCTATAGTATAGATGACGTCTATAGTATAGATGACGTCTATAGTATAGATGACGTCTATAGTATAGATTCCGTCTATATTATAGATGACGTCTAAAGTATAGATTACGTCTATAGTATAGATGACGTCTATAGTATAGATGACGTCTATAGTATAGATGACGTCTATAGTATAGATGACGTCTATAGTATAGATGACGTCTATAGTATAGATGACGTCTATAGTATAGATGACGTCTATAGTATAGATGACGTCTATAGTATAGATGACGTCTATAGAATAGATGACGTCTATAATATAGATGACGTCTTTAGTATAGATGACGTATATAGTAAAGATGACGTCTTAAGTGTAGATGATGTCTATAGTAAAGATAACGTCTATAGTATAGATAACGTCTATAGTATAGATGACGTCTACAGTATAGATGACGTCTATAGTATAGATGACGTCTATAGTATGGATGACGTCTATAGTATAGATGACGTCTACAGTAAAGATGACGTCTATACTATAGATGACGTCTATAGTATAGATGACGTCTATAGTAGTGATGACGTCTATAGTATAGATGACGTCTAAAGTATAGATGACGTCTATAGTATAGATGACGTCTATAGTATAGATGACGTCTAAAGTATAGATGACGTCTATAGTATAGATGACGTCTATAGTATAGATGACGTCTATAGTGTAGATGACGTCTATAGTGTAGATGACGTCTATAGTGTAGATGACGTCTATAGTAAAGATGACGTCTAAAGTGTAGATGATGTCTATAGTAAAGATGACGTCTATAGTATAGATGACGTCTATAGTATAGATGACGTCTATAGTATAGATGACGTCTATAGTATAGATGACGTCTATAGTATAGATGACGTCTATAGTATAGATGACGTCTATAGTATAGATGACGTCTATAGTATAGATGACGTCTATAGTATAGATGACGTCTATAGTATAGATGACGTCTACAGTATAGATGACGTCTACAGTATAGATGACGTCTACAGTATAGATGACGTCTACAGTATAGATGACGTCTATAGTATAGATGACGTCTATAGTATAGATGACGTCTATAGTATGATGACGTCTATAGTATAGATGACGTCTATAGTATAGATGACGTCTATAGTATAGATGACGTCTATAGTATAGATGACGTCTATAGTATAGATGACGTCTATAGTATAGATGACGTCTATAGTATAGATGACGTCTATGTATAGATGACGTCTATAGTATAGATGACGTCTATAGTATAGATGACGTCTATAGTATAGATGACGTCTATAGTATAGATGACGTCTATAGTATAGATGACGTCTATAGCATAGATGACGTCTATAGTATAGATGACGTCTATAGTATAGATGACGTCTATAGTATAGATGACGTCTATAGAATAGATGACGTCTATAGTATAGATGACGTCTATAGTATAGATGACGTCTATAGTATAGATGACGTCTATAGTATGGATGACGTCTATAGTATGGATGACGTCTATAGTATAGGTGACGTCTATAGTATAGGTGACGTCTATAATATAGACGACGTCTATAGTATAGATGATGTCTATAGTATAGATGACGTGTATAGTATAGATGATGTGTATAGTATAGATGATGTCTATAGTATAGATGATGTCTATAGTATAGATGACGTGTATAGTATAGATGACGTCTATAGTATAGATAATGTCTGTAGTAAAGATGATGTCTATAGTATAGATGACGTCTATAGTATAGATGACGTCTATAGTATAGATGACGTCTATAGTATAGATGACGTCTATAGTAGTGATGACGTCTATAGTATAGATGACGTCTATAATATAGATGACGTCTTTAGTATAGATGACGTCTATAGTATAGATGACGTCTATAGTATAGATGACGTCTATAGTATAGATGACGTCTATAGTATAGATGACGTCTATAGTATAGATGACGTGTATAGTATAGATGATGTGTATAGTATAGATGATGTCTAAAGTATAGATGACGTGTATAGTATAGATGACGTCTATAGTATAGATGATGTCTGTAGTAAAGATGATGTCTATACTATAGATGACGTCTATAGTATAGTTGACGTCTATAGTATAGATGACGTCTATAGTATAGATGACGTCTATAGTATAGATGACGTCTATAGTATAGATGACGTCTATAGTATAGATGACGTCTATAGTATAGATGACGTCTATAGTATAGATGACGTCTATAGTATAGATGACGTCTATAGTATAGATGACGTCTATAGTATAGATGACGTCTATAGTATAGATGACGTCTATAGTATAGATGACGTCTATAGTATAGATGACGTCTATAGTATAGATGACGTCTATAGTATAGATGACGTCTATAGTATAGATGACGTCTATAGTATAGATGACGTCTATAGTATAGATGACGTCTATAGTATAGATGACGTCTATAGTATAGATGACGTCTATAGTATAGATGACGTCTATAGTATAGATGACGTCTATAGTATAGATGACGTCTATAGTATAGATGACGTCTATAGTATAGATGACGTCTATAGTATAGATGACGTCTATAGTATAGATGACGTCTATAGTATAGATGACGTCTATAGTATAGATGACGTCTATAGTATAGATGACGTCTATAGTATAGATGACGTCTATAGTATGGATGACGTCTATAGTATAGGTGACGTCTATAGTATGGATGACGTCTATAGTATAGGTGACGTCTATAATATAGATGACGTCTATAGTATAGATGATGTCTATAGTATAGATGACGTGTATAGTATAGATGATGTGTATAGTATAGATGATGTCTATAGTATAGATGATGTCTATAGTATAGATGACGTGTATAGTATAGATGACGTCTATAGTATAGATAATGTCTGTAGTAAAGATGATGTCTATAGTATAGATGACGTCTATAGTAGTGATGACGTCTATAGTATAGATGACGTCTATAATATAGATGACGTCTTTAGTATAGATGACGTCTATAGTATAGATGACGTCTATAGTATAGATGACGTCTATAGTATAGATGACGTGTATAGTATAGATGATGTGTATAGTATAGATGATGATGTCTAAAGTATAGATGACGTGTATAGTATAGATGACGTCTATAGTATAGATGATGTCTGTAGTAAAGATGATGTCTATACTATAGATGACGTCTATAGTATAGTTGACGTCTATAGTATAGATGACGTCTATAATATAGATGACGTCTTTAGCATAGATGACGTCTATAGTATAGATGACGTCTATAGTATAGATGACGTCTATAGTATAGATGACGCCTATAGTATAGATGACGTCTATAGTATAGATGACGTCTATAGTATAGATGACGTCTATAGTATAGATGACGTCTCTAGTATAGATGACGTCTATAGTAAAGATGCCGTCTATATTATAGATGACGTCTAAAGTATAGATTACGTCTATAGTATAGATGACGTCTATAGTATAGATGACGTCTATAGTATAGATGACGTCTATAGTATAGATGACGTCTATAGTATAGATGACGTCTATAGTATAGATGACGTCTATAGTATAGATGACGTCTATAGTATAGATGACGTCTATAGTATAGATGACGTCTATAGTATAGATGACGTCTATAGTATAGATGACGTCTATAGTATAGATGACGTCTATAGTATAGATGACGTCTATAGTATAGATGACGTCTATAGTATAGATGACTTCTATAGTATAGATGACGTCTATAGTATAGATGACGTCTCTAGTATAGATGACGTCTATAGTATAGATGACGTCTCTAGTATAGATGACGTCTATAGTATAGATGACGTCTATAGTATAGATTACGTCTATAGTATAGATGACGTCTATAGTATAGATGCCGTCTATAGTATAGATGACGTCTATAGTATAGATGACGTCTATAGTATAGATGACGTCTATAGTATAGATGACGTCTATAGTATAGATGACGTCTATAGTATAGATGACGTCTATAGTATAGATGACGTCTATAGTATAGATGACGTCTATAGTATAGATGACGTCTATAGTATAGATTACGTCTATAGTATAAATGACGTCTATAGTATAGATGACGTCTACAGTATAGATGACGTCTATAGTATAGTTGACGTCTACAGTATAGATGACGTCTATAGTATAGATGACGTCTATAGTATAGATGACGTCTACAGTATAGATGACGTCTATAGTATAGATGACGTCTATAGTATAGATGACGTCTACAGTATAGATGACGTCTATACTATAGATGACGTCTATAGTATAGATGACGTCTATAGTATAGATGACGTCTATAGTATAGATGAAGTCTATAGTAGTGATGACGTCTATAGTATAGATGACGTCTATAGTATAAATGACGTCTATAGTATAGATGACGTCTACAGTATAGATGACGTCTATAGTATAGATGACGTCTATAGTATAGATGACGTCTATAATATAGATGACGTCTATAGTATAGATGTCGTCTCTAGCATAGATGACGTCTATAGTATAGATGCCGTCTATATTATAGATGACGTCTATAGTATAGATGACGTCTATAGTATAGATGACGTCTATAGTATAGATGACGTCTATAGTATGGATGACGTCTATAGTATAGGTGACGTCTATAGTATAGATGACGTCTATAGTATAGATGACGTCTATTGTATAGATGACGTCTACAGTATAGATGACGTCTATAGTATAGATGATGTCTATAGTATAGATGACGTGTATAGTATAGATGATGTGTAGAGTATAGATGATGTCTATAGTATAGATGACGTTTATTGTAAAGATGACGTCTATAGTATAGATGACGTCTATAGTATAGATGACGTCTATAGTATAGATGACGTCTATAGTATAGATGATGTTTATAGTATAGATGACGTGTAT
The DNA here is from genome assembly GCA_947623515.1 of Neoascia interrupta. NCBI lineage: Eukaryota > Metazoa > Arthropoda > Insecta > Diptera > Syrphidae > Neoascia > Neoascia interrupta. The sequence goes on from CANQKQ010000033.1 coordinate 1,126,535, forward strand.
AGTATAGATGATGTGTATAGTATAGATGATGTCTATAGTATAGATGACGTGTATAGTATAGATGACGTCTATAGTATAGATGATGTCTCTAGTATAGATGACGTGTATAGTATAGATGATGTGTATAGTATAGATGATGTGTATAGTATAGATGATGTCTATAGTATAGATGACGTCTATAGTATAGATGACGTCTATTGTATAGATGACGTCTATAGTATAGATGACGTCTATAGTATAGATGATGTCTATAGTATAGATGACGTGTATAGTATAGATGATGTGTAGAGTATAGATGATGTCTATAGTATAGATGACGTTTATTGTAAAGATGACGTCTATAGTATAGATGACGTCTATAGTATAGATGACGTCTATAGTATAGATGACGTCTATAGTATAGATGACGTCTATAGTATAGATGACGTCTATAGTATAGATGATGTTTATAGTATAGATGACGTGTATAGTATAGATGATGTGTATAGTATAGATGATGTCTATAGTATAGATGACGTGTATAGTATAGATGACGTCTATAGTATAGATGATGTCTGTAGTAAAGATGATGTCTATAGTATAGATGACGTCTATAGTATAGATGATGTCTCTAGTATAGATGACGTGTATATTATAGATGATGTGTATAGTATAGATGATGTGTATAGTATAGATGATGTCTATAGTATAGATGACGTCTATAGTATAGATGACGTCTATTGTATAGATGACGTCTATAGTATAGATGACGTCTATAGTATAGATGATGTCTATAGTATAGATGACGTGTATAGTATAGATGATGTGTATAGTATAGATGATGTCTATAGTATAGATGACGTTTATTGTAAAGATGACGTCTATAGTATAGATGACGTCTATAGAATAGATGACGTCTATAGTATAGATGACTTCTATAGTATAGATGACGTCTATAGTATAGATGACGTCTATAGTAGTGATGACGTCTATAGTATAGATGACGTCTATAGTATAGATGACGTCTATAGTATAGATGACGTCTATAGTATAGATGACGTCTATAGTATAGATGACGTCTATAATATAGATGACGTCTATAGTATAGATGACGTCTACAGTATAGATGACGTCTACAGTACAGATGACGTCTATACTATAGACGACGTCTATAGTGTAGATGACGTCTATAGTGTAGATGACGTCTATAGTATAGATGACGTCTATAGTATAGATGACGTCTATAGTATAGATGACGTCTACAGTATAGTATAGATGACGTCTATAGTATAGATGACGTCTATAGTATAGATGACGTCTATAGCATAGATGACGTCTATAGTATAGATGCCGTCTAAAGTGTAGATGACGTCTATAGTATAGATGACGTCTATAGTATAGATGACGTCTATAGTATAGATGACGTCTATAGTATAGATGACGTCTATAGTATAGATGACGTCTATAGTATAGATGACGTCTATAGTATAGATGACGTCTATAGTATAGATGACGTCTATAGTATAGATGACGTCTATAGTATGGATGACGTCTATAGTATAGGTGACGTCTATAGTATAGATGACGTCTATAGTATAGATGACGTCTATTGTATAGATGACGTCTACAGTATAGATGACGTCTATAGTATAGATGATGTCTATAGTATAGATGACGTGTATAGTATAGATGATGTGTAGAGTATAGATGATGTCTATAGTATAGATGACGTTTATTGTAAAGATGACGTCTATAGTATAGATGACGTCTATAGTATAGATGACGTCTATAGTATAGATGACGTCTATAGTAAAGATGATGTTTATAGTATAGATGACGTGTATAGTATAGATGATGTGTATAGTATAGATGATGTCTATAGTATAGATGACGTGTATAGTATAGATGACGTCTATAGTATAGATGATGTCTCTAGTATAGATGACGTGTATAGTATAGATGATGTGTATAGTATAGATGATGTGTATAGTATAGATGATGTCTATAGTATAGATGACGTCTATAGTATAGATGACGTCTATTGTATAGATGACGTCTATAGTAAAGATGACGTCTATAGTATAGATGACGTCTATAGTATAGATGATGTTTATAGTATAGATGACGTGTATAGTATAGATGATGTGTATAGTATAGATGATGTCTATAGTATAGATGACGTGTATAGTATAGATGACGTCTATAGTATAGATGATGTCTGTAGTAAAGATGATGTCTATAGTATAGATGACGTCTATAGTATAGATGATGTCTCTAGTATAGATGACGTGTATAGTATAGATGATGTGTAGAGTATAGATGATGTCTATAGTATAGATGACGTTTATTGTAAAGATGACGTCTATAGTAAAGATGACGTCTATAGTATAGATGACGTCTATAGTATAGATGACGTCTATAGTATAGATGATGTTTATAGTATAGATGACGTGTATAGTATAGATGATGTGTATAGTATAGATGATGTCTATAGTATAGATGACGTGTATAGTATAGATGACGTCTATAGTATAGATGATGTCTCTAGTATAGATGACGTGTATAGTATAGATGATGTGTATAGTATAGATGATGTGTATAGTATAGATGATGTCTATAGTATAGATGACGTCTATAGTATAGATGACGTCTATTGTATAGATGACGTCTATAGTATAGATGACGTCTATAGTATAGATGATGTCTATAGTATAGATGACGTGTATAATATAGATGATGTGTAGAGTATAGATGATGTCTATAGTATAGATGACGTTTATTGTAAAGATGACGTCTATAGTATAGATGACGTCTATAGTATAGATGACGTCTATAGTATAGATGACGTCTATAGTATAGATGACGTCTATAGTATAGATGACGTCTATAGTATAGATGACGTCTATAGTATAGATGATGTTTATAGTATAGATGACGTGTATAGTATAGATGATGTGTATAGTATAGATGATGTCTATAGTATAGATGACGTGTATAGTATAGATGACGTCTATAGTATAGATGATGTCTGTAGTAAAGATGATGTCTATAGTATAGATGACGTCTATAGTATAGATGATGTCTCTAGTATAGATGACGTGTATAGTATAGATGATGTGTATAGTATAGATGATGTGTATAGTATAGATGATGTCTATAGTATAGATGACGTCTATAGTATAGATGACGTCTATTGTATAGATGACGTCTATAGTATAGATGACGTCTATAGTATAGATGACGTCTATAGTATAGATGACGTCTATAGTATAGATGATGTCTATAGTATAGATGACGTGTATAGTATAGATGATGTGTATAGTATAGATGATGTCTATAGTATAGATGACGTTTATTGTAAAGATGACGTCTATAGTATAGATGACGTCTATAGAATAGATGACGTCTATAATATAGATGACGTCTTTAGTTTAGATGACGTCTATAGTATAGATGACGTCTATAGTATAGATGACTTCTATAGTATAGATGACGTCTATAGTATAGATGACGTCTATAGTAGTGATGACGTCTATAGTATAGATGACGTCTATAGTATAGATGACGTCTATAGTATAGATGACGTCTATAGTATAGATGACGTCTATAGTATAGATGACGTCTATAGTATAGATGACGTCTATAGTATAGATGACGTCTATAATATAGATGACGTCTATAGTATAGATGACGTCTACAGTATAGATGACGTCTACAGTACAGATGACGTCTATACTATAGACGACGTCTATAGTGTAGATGACGTCTATAGTGTAGATGACGTCTATAGTGTAGATGACGTCTACAGTATAGTATAGATGACGTCTATAGTATAGATGACGTCTACAGTATAGTATAGATGACGTCTATAGTATAGTTGACGTCTATAGTATAGATGACGTCTATAGCATAGATGACGTCTATAGTATAGATGCCGTCTATAGTGTAGATGACGTCTATAGTATAGATGACGTCTATAGTATAGATGACGTCTATAGTATAGATGACGTCTATAGTATAGATGACGTCTATAGTATAGATGACGTCTATAGTATAGATGACGTCTATAGTATAGATGACGTCTATAGTATAGATGACGTCTATAGTATGGATGACGTCTATAGTATAGGTGACGTCTATAGTATAGATGACGTCTATAGTATAGATGACGTCTATTGTATAGATGACGTCTACAGTATAGATGACGTCTATAGTATAGATGATGTCTATAGTATAGATGACGTGTATAGTATAGATGATGTGTAGAGTATAGATGATGTCTATAGTATAGATGACGTTTATTGTAAAGATGACGTCTATAGTATAGATGACGTCTATAGTATAGATGACGTCTATAGTATAGATGACGTCTATAGTATAGATGATGTTTATAGTATAGATGACGTGTATAGTATAGATGATGTGTATAGTATAGATGATGTCTATAGTATAGATGACGTGTATAGTATAGATGACGTCTATAGTATAGATGATGTCTCTAGTATAGATGACGTGTATAGTATAGATGATGTGTATAGTATAGATGATGTGTATAGTATAGATGATGTCTATAGTATAGATGACGTCTATAGTATAGATGACGTCTATTGTATAGATGACGTCTATAGTATAGATGACGTCTATAGTATAGATGATGTCTATAGTATAGATGACGTTATAGTATAGATGATGTGTAGAGTATAGATGATGTCTATAGTATAGATGACGTTTATTGTAAAGATGACGTCTATAGTATAGATGACGTCTATAGTATAGATGACGTCTATAGTATAGATGACGTCTATAGTATAGATGATGTTTATAGTATAGATGACGTGTATAGTATAGATGATGTGTATAGTATAGATGATGTCTATAGTATAGATGACGTGTATAGTATAGATGACGTCTATAGTATAGATGATGTCTGTAGTAAAGATGATGTCTATAGTATAGATGACGTCTATAGTGTAGATGATGTCTCTAGTATAGATGACGTGTATAGTATAGATGATGTGTATAGTATAGATGATGTGTATAGTATAGATGATGTCTATAGTATAGATGACGTCTATAGTATAGATGACGTCTATTGTATAGATGACGTCTTTAGTATAGATGACGTCTATAGTATAGATGATGTCTATAGTATAGATGACGTGTATAGTATAGATGATGTGTATAGTATAGATGATGTCTATAGTATAGATGACGTTTATTGTAAAGATGACGTCTATAGTATAGATGACGTCTATAGAATAGATGACGTCTATAATATAGATGACGTCTTTAGTTTAGATGACGTCTATAGTATAGATGACGTCTATAGTATAGATGACTTCTATAGTATAGATGACGTCTATAGTATAGATGACGTCTATATTAGTGATGACGTCTATAGTATAGATGACGTCTATAGTATAGATGACGTCTATAGTATAGATGACGTCTATAGTATAGATGACGTCTATAGTATAGATGACGTCTATAGTATAGATGACGTCTATAGTATAGATGACGTCTATAGTATAGATGACGTCTATAATATAAATGACGTCTATAGTATAGATGACGTCTACAGTATAGATGACGTCTACAGTACAGATGACGTCTATACTATAGACGACGTCTATAGTGTAGATGACGTCTATAGTGTAGATGACGTCTATAGTATAGATGACGTCTATAGTATAGATGACGTCTATAGTATAGATGACGTCTACAGTATAGTATAGATGACGTCTATAGTATAGATGACGTCTATAGTATAGATTACGTCTATAGTATAGATGACGTCTATAGTATAGACGACGTCTATAGTGTAGATGACGTCACGTCTGTAGTGTAGATGACGTCTATAGTGTAGATGACGTCTATAGTATAGATGACGTCTATAGTATAGATGACGTCTATAGTATAGATGACGTCTATAGTATAGATGACGTCTACAGTATAGTATAGATGACATCTATAGTATAGATGACGTCTATAGTATAGATGACGTCTATAATATAGATGACGTCTATAGTATAGATGACGTCTACAGTATACATGACGTCTACAGTACGGATGACGTCTATACTATAGACGACGTATATAGTGTAGATGACGTCTATAGTGTAGATGACGTCTATAGTATAGATGACGTCTATAGTATAGATGACGTCTATAGTATAGATGACGTCTATAGTATAGATGACGTCTACAGTATAGTATAGGTGACGTCTATAGTATAGATGACGTCTATTGTATAGGTGACGTCTATAGTATAGATGACGTCTATAGCATATATGACGTCTATAGTATAGATGACGTCTATAGTATAGATGACGTCTATAGTATAGATGACGTCTATAGTATAGATGACGTCTACAGTATAGATGACGTCTATAGTATAGATGACGTCTACAGTATAGATGACGTCTATACTATAGATGACGTCTATAGTATAGATGACTTCTATACTATAGATGACGTCTATAGTATAGATGACGTCTATAGTATAGATGAAGTCTACACTATAGTATAGATGACGTCTATAGTATAGATGACGTCTATAGTATAGATTACGTCTATAGTATAGATGACGTCTATAGTATAGACGACGTCTATAGTGTAGATGACGTCACGTCTGTAGTGTAGATGACGTCTATAGTGTAGATGACGTCTATAGTATAGATGACGTCTATAGTATAGATGACGTCTATAGTATAGATGACGTCTATAGTATAGATGACGTCTACAGTATAGTATAGATGACATCTATAGTATAGATGACGTCTATAGTATAGATGACGTCTATAATATAGATGACGTCTATAGTATAGATGACGTCTACAGTATACATGACGTCTACAGTACGGATGACGTCTATACTATAGACGACGTATATAGTGTAGATGACGTCTATAGTGTAGATGACGTCTATAGTATAGATGACGTCTATAGTATAGATGACGTCTATAGTATAGATGACGTCTATAGTATAGATGACGTCTACAGTATAGTATAGGTGACGTCTATAGTATAGATGACGTCTATTGTATAGGTGACGTCTATAGTATAGATGACGTCTATAGCATAGATGACGTCTATAGTATAGATGACGTCTATAGTATAGATGACGTCTATAGTATAGATGACGTCTATAGTATAGATGACGTCTACAGTATAGATGACGTCTATAGTATAGATGACGTCTACAGTATAGATGACGTCTATACTATAGATGACGTCTATAGTATAGATGACTTCTATACTATAGATGACGTCTATAGTATAGATGACGTCTATAGTATAGATGAAGTCTATAGTAGTGATGACGTCTATAGAATAGATGACGTCTATAGTGTAAATGACGTCTATAGTATAGATGACGTCTACAGTATAGATGACGTCTATAGTATAGATGACGTCTATAGTATAGATGACGTCTATAGTCTATATACTATAGACTATAGTCATCTATACTATAGACGTCATCTATACTATAGACGTCATCTATACTATAGACGTCATCTATACTATAGACGTCATCTATACTGTAGACGTCATCTATACTATAGACGTCATTTATACTATAGACGTCATCTATTCTATAGACGTCATCACTACTATAGACTTCATCTATACTATAGACGTCATCTATACTATAGACGTCATCTATACTATAGACGTCATCTATAGTATAGACGTCATCTATACTATAGACGTCATCTATAGTATAGACGTCATCTATACTGTAGACGTCATCTATACTATAGACGTCATCTATACTGTAGACGTCATCTATACTATAGACGTCATCTATACTATAGACGTCATCTATACTATAGACGTCATCTATGCTATAGACGTCATCTATACTATAGACGTCACCTATACAATAGACGTCATCTATACTATAGACGTCACCTATACTATACTGTAGACGTCATCTATACTATAGACGTCATCTATACTATAGACGTCATCTATACTATAGACGTCATCTATACTATAGACGTCATCTACACTATAGACGTCATCTACACTATAGACGTCGTCTATAGTATAGACGTCATCTGTACTGTAGACGTCATGTATACTGTAGACGTCATCTATACTATAGACGTCATCTATATTATAGACGTCATCTATACTATAGACGTCATCTATACTATAGATGTCATCTATACTATACTGTAGACGTCATCTATACTATAGACGTCATCTATACTATAGACGTCATCTATACTATAGACGTCATCTATACTATAGACGTCATCTACACTATAGACGTCATCTACACTACAGACGTGACGTCATCTACACTATAGACGTCGTCTATACTATAGACGTCATCTATACTATAGACGTCATCTATACTATAGACGTCATCTATACTATACTGTAGACGTCATCTATACTATAGACGTCATCTATACTATAGACGTCATCTACACTATAGACGTCGTCTATAGTATAGACGTCATCTGTACTGTAGACGTCATCTATACTGTAGACGTCATCTATACTATAGACGTCATCTATATTATAGACGTCATCTATACTATAGACGTCATCTATACTATAGACGTCATCTATACTATAGACGTCATCTATACTATAGACGTCATCTATACTATAGACGTCATCTATACTATAGAAGTCATCTATACTATAGACGTCATCTATACTATAGACGTCATCTAAACTAAAGACGTCATCTATATTATAGACGTCATCTATTCTATAGACGTCATCTATACTATAGACGTCATCTTTACAATAAACGTCATCTATACTATAGACATCATCTATACTATACACATCATCTATACTATACACGTCATCTATACTATAGACATCATCTATACTATAGACGTCATCTATACTAAAGACGTCATCTATACAATAGACGTCATCTATACTATAGACGTCATCTATACTATAGACATCATCTATACTATACACATCATCTATACTATACACATCATCTATACTATACACGTCATCTATACTAGAGACATCATCTATACTATAGACGTCATCTATACTATAGACATCATCTTTACTACAGACATCATCTATACTATAGACGTCATCTATACTATACACGTCATCTATACTATAGACATCATCTATACTATACACATCATCTATACTATACACGTCATCTATACTATAAACATCATCTATACTATAGACGTCATCTATACTATAGACGTCATCTATTTTATAGGCGTCATCTATACTATAGACGTCATCTATACTATAGACGTCATCTTTACAATAAACGTCATCTATACTATAGACATCATCTATACTCTACACATCATCTATACTATACACGTCATCTATACTATAGACATCATCTATACTATAGACGTCATCTATACTATAGACGTCATCTATACAATAGACGTCATCTATACTATAGACGTCATCTATACTATAGACATCATCTATACTATACACATCATCTATACTATACACATCATCTATACTATACACGTCATCTATACTAGAGACATCATCTATACTATAGACGTCATCTATACTATACACGTCATCTATACTATAGACATCATCTATACTATACACATCATCTATACTATACACGTCATCTATACTATAAACATCATCTATACTATAGACGTCATCTATACTATAGACGTCATCTATACTATAGACGTCATCTATACTATAGACGTCATCTTTACAATAAACGTCATCTATACTATAGACATCATCTATACTCTACACATCATCTATACTATACACGTCATCTATACTATAGACATCATCTATACTATAGACGTCATCTATACTGTAGACGTCATCTATACAATAGACGTCATCTATACTTTAGACTATAGATGACGTCTATTGTATACTACTATACTATTGTATACTACTATAGTAGTGATGACGTCTATAGAATAGATGACGTCTATAGTATAAATGACGTCTATAGTATAGATGACGTCTACAGTATAGATGACGACTATAGTATAGATGACGTCTATAGTATAGATGACGTCTATAGTATAGATGACGTCTATAGTATAGATGACGTCTATAGTATAGATGACGTCTCTAGCATAGATGACGTCTATAGTATAGATGCCGTCTATATTATAGATGACGTCTATAGTATAGATGACGTCTATAGTATAGATGACGTCTATAGTATAGATGACGTCTATAGTATAGATGACGTCTATAGTATAGATGACGTCTATAGTATAGATGACGTCTATAGTATAGATGACGTCTATAGTATAGATGACGTCTATAGTATAGATGACGTCTATAGTATAGATGACGTCTATAGTATAGATGACGTCTATAGTATGGATGACGTCTATAGTATAGGTGACGTCTATAGTATAGATGACGTCTATAGTATAGATGACGTCTATTGTATAGATGACGTCTACAGTATAGATGACGTCTATAGTATAGATGATGTCTATAGTATAAATGACGTGTATAGTATAGATGATGGGTAGAGTATAGATGATGTCTATAGTATAGATGACGTTTATTGTAAAGATGACGTCTATAGTATAGATGACGTCTATAGTATAGATGATGTTTACAGTATAGATGACGTGTAAAGTATAGATGATGTGTATAGTATAGATGATGTCTATAGTATAGATGACGTGTATAGTATAGATGACGTCTATAATATAGATGATGTCTGTAGTAAAGATGATGTCTATAGTATAGATGACGTCTATAGTATAGATGATGTCTCTAGTATAGATGACGTGTATAGTATAGATGATGTGTATAGTATAGATGATGTGTATAGTATAGATGATGTCTATAGTATAGATGATGTCTATAGTATAGATGACGTGTATAGTATAGATGATGTGTATAGTATAGATGATGTCTATAGTATAGATGACGTTTATTGTAAAGATGACGTCTATAGTATAGATGACGTCTATTGAATAGATGACGTCTATAATATAGATGACGTCCTTAGATTAGATGACGTCTATAGTATAGATGACGTCTATAGTATAGATGACTTCTATAGTATAGATGACGTCTACAGTATAGATGACGTCTATAGTAGTGATGACGTCTATAGTATAGATGACGTCTATAGTATAGATGACGTCTATAGTATAGATGACGTCTATAGTATAGATGACGTCTATAATATAGATGACGTCTATAGTATAGATGACGTCTACAGTATAGATGACGTCTACAGTACAGATGACGTCTATACTATAGACGACGTCTATAGTGTAGATGACGTCTATAGTGTAGATGACGTCTATAGTATAGATGACGTCTATAGTATAGATGACGTCTATAGTATAGATGACGTCTATAGTTTAGATGACGTCTATAGTATAGATGACGTCTATAGTATAGATGACGTCTACAGTATAGTATAGATGACGTCTATAGTATAGATGACGTCTATAGTATAGATGACGTCTATAGTATAGATGACGTCTATAGTATAGACGACGTCTATAGTATAGATGACGTCTATAGTATGGATGACGTCTATAGTATAGGTGACGTCTATAGTATAGATGACGTCTATAGTATAGATGACGTCTATTGTATAGATGACGTCTACAGTATAGATGACGTCTATAGTATAGATGATGTCTATAGTATAAATGACGTGTATAGTATAGATGATGGGTAGAGTATAGATGATGTCTATAGTATAGATGACGTTTATTGTAAAGATGACGTCTATAGTATAGATGACGTCTATAGTATAGATGACGTCTATAGTATAGATGACGTCTATAGTATAGATGACGTCTATAGTATAGATGACGTCTATAGTATGGATGACGTCTATAGTATAGGTGACGTCTATAGTATAGATGACGTCTATAGTATAGATGACGTCTATTGTATAGATGACGTCTACAGTATAGATGACGTCTATAGTATAGATGATGTCTATAGTATAAATGACGTGTATAGTATAGATGATGGGTAGAGTATAGATGATGTCTATAGTATAGATGACGTTTATTGTAAAGATGACGTCTATAGTATAGATGACGTCTATAGTATAGATGATGTTTACAGTATAGATGACGTGTAAAGTATAGATGATGTGTATAGTATAGATGATGTCTATAGTATAGATGACGTGTATAGTATAGATGACGTCTATAATATAGATGATGTCTGTAGTAAAGATGATGTCTATAGTATAGATGACGTCTATAGTATAGATGATGTCTCTAGTATAGATGACGTGTATAGTATAGATGATGTGTATAGTATAGATGATGTGTATAGTATAGATGATGTCTATAGTATAGATGATGTCTATAGTATAGATGACGTGTATAGTATAGATGATGTGTATAGTATAGATGATGTCTATAGTATAGATGACGTTTATTGTAAAGATGACGTCTATAGTATAGATGACGTCTATTGAATAGATGACGTCTATAATATAGATGACGTCCTTAGATTAGATGACGTCTATAGTATAGATGACGTCTATAGTATAGATGACTTCTATAGTATAGATGACGTCTACAGTATAGATGACGTCTATAGTAGTGATGACGTCTATAGTATAGATGACGTCTATAGTATAGATGACGTCTATAGTATAGATGACGTCTATAGTATAGATGACGTCTATAATATAGATGACGTCTATAGTATAGATGACGTCTACAGTATAGATGACGTCTACAGTACAGATGACGTCTATACTATAGACGACGTCTATAGTGTAGATGACGTCTATAGTGTAGATGACGTCTATAGTATAGATGACGTCTATAGTATAGATGACGTCTATAGTATAGATGACGTCTATAGTTTAGATGACGTCTATAGTATAGATGACGTCTATAGTATAGATGACGTCTACAGTATAGTATAGATGACGTCTATAGTATAGATGACGTCTATAGTATAGATGACGTCTATAGTATAGATGACGTCTATAGTATAGACGACGTCTATAGTGTAGATGACGTCACGTCTGTAGTGTAGATGACGTCTATAGTGTAGATGACGTCTATAGTAAAGATGACGTCTATAGTGTAGATGATGTCTATAGTAAAGATGACGTCTATAGTAAAGATGACGTCTATAGTATAGATGACGTCTATAGTATAGATGACGTCTACAGTATAGATGACATCTATAGTATAGATGACGTCTACAGTATAGATGACGTCTATAGTATAGATGACGTCTATAGGATAGATGACGTCTTTAGTATAGGTGACGTCTATAGTATAGATGACGTCTATAGTATAGTATAGATGACGTCTATTGTATAGATGACGTCTATAGTATAGATGACGTCTATAGTATAGATTACGTCTATAGTATAGATGACGTCTACAGTATAGACGACGTCTATACTATAGATGACGTCTATAGTATTGATGACGTCTATAGTATAGATGACGTCTATAGTATAGATGACGTCTATAGTAGTGATGACGTCTATAGTATAGATGATGTTTACAGTATAGATGACGTGTAAAGTATAGATGATGTGTATAGTATAGATGATGTCTATAGTATAGATGACGTGTATAGTATAGATGACGTCTATAATATAGATGATGTCTCTAGTATAGATGACGTGTATAGTATAGATGATGTGTATAGTATAGATGATGTGTATAGTATAGATGATGTCTATAGTATAGATGACGTCTATAGTATAGATGACGTCTATTGTATAGATGATGTCTATAGTATAGATGACGTGTATAGTATAGATGATGTGTATAGTATAGATGATGTCTATAGTATAGATGACGTTTATTGTTAAGATGACGTCTATAGTATAGATGACGTCTATAGAATAGATGACGTCTATAATATAGATGACGTCTTTAGATTAGATGACGTCTATAGTATAGATGACGTCTATAGTATAGATGACTTCTATAGTATAGATGACGTCTATAGTATAGATGACGTCTATAGTAGTGATGACGTCTATAGTATAGATGACGTCTATAGTATAGATGACGTCTATAGTATAGATGACGTCTATAGTATAGATGACGTCTATAATATAGATGACGTCTATAGTATAGATGACGTCTACAGTATAGATGACGTCTACAGTACAGATGACGTCTATACTATAGACGACGTCTATAGTGTAGATGACGTCTATAGTGTAGATGACGTCTATAGTATAGATGACGTCTATAGTATAGATGACGTCTATAGTATAGATGACGTCTATAGTATAGATGACGTCTATAGTATAGATGACGTCTAGAGTTTAGATGACGTCTACAGTATAGTATAGATGACGTCTATAGTATAGATGACGTCTATAGTATAGATGACGTCTATAGTATAGATGACGTCTATAGTATAGACGACGTCTATAGTGTAGATGACGTCACGTCTGTAGTGTAGATGACGTCTATAGTGTAGATGACGTCTATAGTAAAGATGACGTCTATAGTGTAGATGATGTCTATAGTAAAGATGACGTCTATAGTAAAGATGACGTCTATAGTATAGATGACGTCTATAGTATAGATGACGTCTACAGTATAGATGACATCTATAGTATAGATGACGTCTACAGTATAGATGACGTCTATAGTATAGATGACGTCTATAGGATAGATGACGTCTTTAGTATAGGTGACGTCTATAGTATAGATGACGTCTATAGTATAGATGACGTCTATTGTATAGATGACGTCTATAGTATAGATGACGTCTATAGTATAGATTACGTCTATAGTATAGATTACGTCTATAGTATAGATGACGTCTATAGTATAGATGACGTCTATAGTATAGATGACGTCTATAGTATAGATGACGTCTATAGTATAGATGACGTCTATAGTATAGATGACGTCTATAGTATAGATGACGTCTATAGTATAGATGACGTCTATAGTATAGATGACGTCTATAGTATAGATGACGTCTATAGTATAGATGCCGTCTCTAGTATAGATGACGTCTATAGTATAGATGCCGTCTATATTATAGATGACGTCTAAAGTATAGATGACGTCTATAGTATAGATGACGTCTATAGTATAGATGACGTCTATAGTATAGATGACGTCTATAGTATAGATGACGTCTAT
The DNA here is from genome assembly GCA_947623515.1 of Neoascia interrupta. Taxonomy (NCBI): domain Eukaryota; kingdom Metazoa; phylum Arthropoda; class Insecta; order Diptera; family Syrphidae; genus Neoascia; species Neoascia interrupta. The sequence continues at coordinate 1,141,612 of CANQKQ010000033.1, forward strand.
AGTATAGATGACGTCTATAGTATGGATGACGTCTATAGTATAGGTGACGTCTATAGTATAGATGACGTCTATAGTATAGATGACGTCCATTGTATAGTTGACGTCTATAGTATAGATGACGTCTATAGTATAGATGACGTCTATAGTATAGATGATGTCTATAGTATAGATGACGTGTATAGTATAGATGATTTGTATAGTATACATGATGTCTATAGTATAGATGATGTGTATAGTATACATGATGTCTATAGTATAGATGACGTTTATTGTAAAGATGACGTCTATAGTATAGATGACGTCTATAGTATAGATGACGTCTATAGTATAGATGACGTCTATAGTAAAGATGATGTCTATAGTATAGATGACGTGTATAATATAGATGATGTGTATAGTATAGATGATGTCTATAGCATTGATGACGTGTATAGTATAGATGACGTCTATAGTATAGATGATGTCTGTAGTAAAGATGATGTCTATAGTATAGATGACGTCTATAGTATAGATGACGTCTATAGAATAGATGACAACTATAATATAGATGACGTCTTTAGTTTAGATGACTTCTATAGTATAGATGACTTCTATAGTATAGATGACGTCTATAGTATAGATGACGTCTATAGTAGTGATGACGTCTATAGTATAGATGACGTCTATAGTATAGATAACGTCCATAGTATAGATGACGTCTATAGTATAGATGACGTTTATAGTATAGATGACGTCTATAGTATAGATGACGTCTTTAGTATAGATGACGTCTCTAGTATAGATGACGTCTATAGTATAGATTCCGTCTATATTAAAGATGACGTCTAAAGTATACATGACGTCTATAGTATAGATGACGTCTATAGTATAGATGACGTCTATAGTATAGGTGACGTCTATAGTATGGATGACGTCTATAGTATAGGTGACGTCTATAGTATAGATGACGTCTATAGTATAGATGACGTCTATTGTATAGATGACGTCTATAGTATAGATGACGTCTATAGTATAGATGGCGTCTATAGTATAGATGGCGTCTATAGTATAGATGATGTCTATAGTATAGATGACGTGTATAGTATAGATGATGTGTATAGTATAGATGATGTCTGTAGTATAGATGACGAGTATAGTATAGATGACGTCTATAGTATAGATGACGTCTATAGTATAGATGACGTCTATAGTATAGATGACGTCTATAGTATAGATGACGTCTATAGTATAGATGACGTCTATAGTATAGATGACGTCTATAGTATAGATGACGTCTAAAGTATAGATGGCGTCTAGAGTATAGATGACGTCTATAGTATAGATGACGTCTATAGTATAGATGACGTCTATAGTATAGATGACGTCTATAGTATAGATGACGTCTATAGCATAGATGACGTCTATAGCATAGATGACGTCTATAGTATTGATGACGTCTACAGTATTGATGACGTCTATAGTATTGATGACATCTATAGTGTAGATGACTTTTATAGTATAGTATAGATGACGTCTATAGTATAGATGACGTCTATACTATAGATGACGTCTATAGTATAGATGACGTCTATAGTATAGATGACGTCTGTAGTATAGATGACGTCTTTAGTATAGTATAAATGACGTCTATAGTATAGATAACGTCTATAGTATAGATGACGTCTATAGTATAGATGACGTCTATAGTATAGATGACGTCTATAGTATAGATGACGTCTATAGTATAGATGACGTCTATAGTATAGATGACGTCTATAGTATAGATGACGTCTATAGTATAGATGACGTCTATAGTATAGATGACGTCTATAGTATAGATGACGTCTATAGTATAGATGACGTCTATAGTAAAGATGACGTCTATATTATAGATGATGTCTATAGTATAGATGACGTCTATAGTATAGATGACGTCTATAGTACAGATGACGTCTATAGTACAGACGACGTCTATAGTACAGACGACGTCTATAATATAGATGACGTCTATAGTATAGATGACGTCTATAGTATAGATGACGTCTATAGTATAGATGATGTCTATAGTATAGATGACGTCTATAGTATAGATGACGTCTATAGTATAGATGACGTCTATAGTATAGATGACGTCTATAGTATAGATGACGTCTATAGCATAGATGACGTCTATAGTATAGATGACGTTTATATTATTAATGACGTCTATAGTATTCTATTGTATAGATGACGTCTATAGAATAGATGACGTCTATAGTATAGATGACGTCTATAGTATAGATGACGTCTATAGTATAGATGACGTTTATAGTATTAATGACGTCTATAGTATTCTATTGTATAGATGACGTCTATAGAATAGATGACGTCTATATTATAGATGACGTCTATATTATAGATGACGTCTATAGTATAGATGACGTCTATAGTATAGATGACGTCTATAGTATAGATGACGTCTATAGTATAGATGACGTCTATTTTATAGATGACGTCTATAGTATAGATGACGTCTATAGTATAGATGACGTCTATAGTATAGATGACGTCTATAGTATAGATGACGTCTATAGTATAGATGACGCCTGTAGTATAGATGACGTCTATAGTATAGATGACGTCTATATTATAGATGACGTCTATAGTATAGATGACGTCTATAGTATAGATGACGTCTATAGTATAGATGACGTCTATAGTATAGATGACGTCTATAGTATAGATGACGTCTATAGTATAGATGACGTCTATAGTATAGATGACGTCTAAAGTATAGATGACGTCTATAGTATAGATGACGTCTATAGCATAGATGACGTCTATAGTATAGATGACGTCTATAGTATTGATGACGTCTACAGTATTGATGACGTCTATAGTATTGATGACATCTTTAGTGTAGATGACTTTTATAGTATAGATGACTTTTATAGTATAGATGACGTCTATATTATAGATGACGTCTATAGTATAGATGACGTCTAAAGTATAGATGACGTCTATAGTATTGATGACGTCTATAGTATAGATGACGTCTATAGTATAGATGACGTCTATAGTATAGATGACGTCTATAGTATAGATGACGTCTATAGTATAGATGACGTCTATAGTATAGATGACGTCTATAGTATAGATGACGTCTATAGTATAGATGACGTCTATAGTATAGATGACGTCTATAGTATAGATGACGTCTATAGTATTGATGATGTCTATAGCATAGATGACGTCTATAGTATAGATGACGTCTATAGTATAGATGACGTCTAAAGTATTGATGACGTCTATAGTATAGTTGACGTCTATAGTAAAGATGACGTCTATAGTATAGATGACGTCTATAGTATAGACGACGTCTATAGTATGGATGACGTCTATAGTATAGACGACGTCTATAGTATAGACGACGTCTATAGTATAGACGACGTCTATAGTATAGATGACGTCTATAGTACAGATGACGTCTATAGTACAGATGACGTCTATAGTATAGATGACGTTTATAGTATAGATGACGTCAATAGTATAGATGACGTCTATAGTATAGATGACGTCTATATTATAGATGACGTCTATAGTATAGATGACGTCTATATTATAGATGACGTCTATAGTATAGATGACGTCTATAGTATAGATGACGTCTATAGTATAGATGACGTCTATAGTATAGATGACGTCTATAGTATAGATGACGTCTATAGTATAGATGACGTCTATAGAAAAGATGACGTCTATAGTATAGATGATGTCTATAGTATAGATGACGTCTATAGTATAGATGACGTCTATAGTATAGATGACGTCTATAGTATAGATGACGTCTATAGTATAGATGACGTCTATAGTATAGATGACGTCTATAGCATAGATGACGTCTATTGTATAGATGACGTCTATAGCATAGATGACGTCTATAGTATAGATGACGTCTATAGTATAGATGACGTTTATAGTATTAATGACGTTTATAGTATTAATGACGTCTATAGTATTGATGATGTCTATAGTATTGATGATGTCTATAGTATTGATGACGTCAATAGTATAGATGACGTCTATAGTATAGATGACGTCTATACTGTAGATGACGTCTATAGTATAGATGACGTCTATACCATAGATGACGTCTATAGTATAGATGACGTCTATACCATAGATGACGTCTATAGTATAGATGACGTCTATAGTATAGATGACGTCTATAGTATAGATGACGTCTATAGTATAGATGACGTCTATAGTATAGATGACGTCTATAGTATAGATGACGTCTTTAGTATAGTATAGATGACGTCTATAGTATAGATGACGTCTATACTATAGATGACGTCTATAGTATAGATGACGTCTATAGTATAGATGACGTCTGTAGTATAGATGACGTCTTTAGTATAGTATAGATGACGTCTATAGTATAGATAACGTCTATAGTATAGATGACGTCTATAGTATAGATGACGTCTATAGTATAGATGACGTCTATAGTATAGATGACGTCTATAGTATAGATGACGTCTATAGTATAGATGACGTCTATAGTATAGATGACGTCTATAGTATAGATGACGTCTATAGTATAGATGACGTCTATAGTATAGATGACGTCTATAGTAAAGATGACGTCTATATTATAGATGATGTCTATAGTATAGATGACGTCTATAGTATAGATGACGTCTATAGTACAGATGACGTCTATAGTACAGACGACGTCTATAGTACAGACGACGTCTATAATATAGATGACGTCTATAGTATAGATGACGTCTATAGTATAGATGACGTCTATAGTATAGATGATGTCTATAGTATAGATGATGTCTATAGTATAGATGACGTCTATAGTATAGATGACGTCTATAGTATAGATGACGTCTATAGTATAGATGACGTCTATAGCATAGATGACGTCTGTAGTATAGATGACGTCTATAGTATAGATGACGTTTATATTATTAATGACGTCTATAGTATTCTATTGTATAGATGACGTCTATAGAATAGATGACGTCTATAGTATAGATGACGTCTATAGTATAGATGACGTCTATAGTATAGATGACGTTTATAGTATTAATGACGTCTATAGTATTCTATTGTATAGATGACGTCTATAGAATAGATGACGTCTATATTATAGATGACGTCTATATTATAGATGACGTCTATAGTATAGATGACGTCTATAGTATAGATGACGTCTATAGTATAGATGACGTCTATAGTATAGATGACGTCTATTTTATAGATGACGTCTATAGTATAGATGACGTCTATAGTATAGATGACGCCTATAGTATAGATGACGTCTATAGTATAGATGACGTCTATATTATAGATGACGTCTATAGTATAGATGACGTCTATAGTATAGATGACGTCTATAGTATAGATGACGTCTATAGTATAGATGACGTCTATAGTATAGATGACGTCTATAGTATAGATGACGTCTATAGTATAGATGACGTCTAAAGTATAGATGACGTCTATAGTATAGATGACGTCTATAGTATAGATGACGTCTATAGTATAGATGACGTCTATAGTATAGATGACGTCTATAGCATAGATGACGTCTATAGTATAGATGACGTCTATAGTATTGATGACGTCTACAGTATTGATGACGTCTATAGTATTGATGACATCTATAGTGTAGATGACTTTTATAGTATAGATGACTTTTATAGTATAGATAACGTCTATATTATAGATGACGTCTATAGTATAGATGACGTCTAGAGTATAGATGACGTCTATAGTATTGATGACGTCTATAGTATAGATGACGTCTATAGTATAGATGACGTCTATAGTATAGATGACGTCTATAGTATAGATGACGTCTATAGTATAGATGACGTCTATAGTATAGATGACGTCTATAGTATAGATGACGTCTATAGTATTGATGATGTCTATAGCATAGATGACGTCTATAGTATAGATGACGTCTATAGTATAGATGACGTCTAAAGTATTGATGACGTCTATAGTATAGTTGACGTCTATAGTAAAGATGACGTCTATAGTATAGATGACGTCTATAGTATAGACGACGTCTATAGTATGGATGACGTCTATAGTATAGACGACGTCTATAGTATGGATGACGTCTATAGTATAGACGACGTCTATAGTATAGATGACGTCTATAGTATAGACGTCGTCTATAGTATAGATGACGTCTATAGTACAGATGACGTCTATAGTACAGATGACGTCTATAGTATAGATGACGTTTATAGTATAGATGACGTCAATGGTATAGATGACGTCTATAGTATAGATGACGTCTATATTATAGATGACGTCTATATTATAGATGACGTCTATAGTATAGATGACGTCTATATTATAGATGACGTCTATAGTATAGATGACGTCTATAGTATAGATGACGTCTATAGTATAGATGACGTCTATAGTATAGATGACGTCTATAGTATAGATGACGTCTATAGAAAAGATGACGTCTATAGTATAGATGACGTCTATAGAAAAGATGACGTCTATAGTATAGATGATGTCTATAGTATAGATGACGTCTATAGTATAGATGACGTCTATAGTATAGATGACGTCTATAGCATAGATGACGTCTATTGTATAGATGACGTCTATAGCATAGATGACGTCTATAGTATAGATGACGTCTATAGTATAGATGACGTTTATAGTATTAATGACGTCTATAGTATTGATGACGTCTATAGTATTGATGATGTCTATAGTATTGATGATGTCTATTGTATTGATGACGTCAATAGTATAGATGACGTCTATAGTATAGATGACGTCTATACTGTAGATGACGTCTATAGTATAGATGACGTCTATACTATAGATGACGTCTATAGTATAGATGACGTCTATAGTATAGATGACGTCTATAGTATTGATGATGTCTATAGCATAGATGACGTCTATAGTATAGATGACGTCTATAGTATAGATGACGTCTAAAGTATTGATGACGTCTATAGTATAGTTGACGTCTATAGTAAAGATGACGTCTATAGTATAGATGACGTCTATAGTATAGATGACGTCTAGAGTATAGATGACGTCTATAGTATTGATGACGTCTATAGTATAGATGACGTCTATAGTATAGATGACGTCTATAGTATAGATGACGTCTATAGTATAGATGACGTCTATAGTATAGATGACGTCTATAGTATAGATGACGTCTATAGTATAGATGACGTCTATAGCATAGATGACGTCTATAGTATAGATGACGTCTATAGTATAGATGACGTTTATAGTATTAATGACGTCTATAGTATTCTATTGTATAGATGACGTCTATAGAATAGATGACGTCTATAGTATAGATGACGTCTATAGTATTGATGACGTCTATAGTATAGATGACGTCTATAGAAAAGATGACGTCTATAGTATGGATGACGTCTATAGTATAGACGACGTCTATAGTATGGATGACGTCTATAGTATAGACGTCGTCTATAGTACAGATGACGTCTATAGTACAGATGACGTCTATGGTATAGATGACGTTTATAGTATAGATGACGTCAATAGTATAGATGACGTCTATAGTATAGATGACGTCTATATTATAGATGACGTCTATAGTATAGATGACGTCTATATTATAGATGACGTCTATAGTATAGATGACGTCTATAGTATAGATGACGTCTATAGTATAGATGACGTCTATAGTATAGATGACGTCTATAGTATAGATGACGTCTACAGAAAAGATGACGTCTATAGTATAGATGATGTCTATAGTATAGATGACGTCTATAGTATAGATGACGTCTATAGTATAGATGACGTCTATAGTATAGATGACGTCTATAGCATAGATGACGTCTATTGTATAGATGACGTCTATAGCATAGATGACGTCTATAGTATAGATGACGTCTATAGTATAGATGACGTTTATAGTATTAATGACGTCTATAGTATTGATGACGTCTATAGTATTGATGATGTCTATAGTATTGATGATGTCTATAGTATTGATGACGTCAATAGTATAGATGACGTCTATAGTATAGATGACGTCTATACTGTAGATGACGTCTATAGTATAGATGATGTCTATACTATAGATGACGTCTATAGTATAGATGACGTCTTTAGTATTGATGACGTCTATAGTATACATGACGTCTTTAGTATAGTATAGATGACGTCTATAGTATAGATGACGTCTATACTATAGATGACGTCTATAGTATAGATGACGTCTATAGTATAGATGACTTCTGTAGTATAGATGACGTCTTTAGTATAGTATAGATGACGTCTGTAGTATAGATGACGTCTTTAGTATAGATGACGTCTATAGTATAGATAACGTCTATAGTATAGATGACGTCTATAGTATAGATGACGTCTATAGTATAGATGACGTCTATAGTATAGATGACGTCTATAGTATAGATGACGTCTATAGTAAAGATGACGTCTATATTATACAGGGTGTTTCCAAATTCGATGCAAATATTTTGACACAAGATTTTTGGGTATATTTGAAGAAAAAAATTGTTCTACAGTATGGGCCTATCTCAAATTTTGATACCACTAATTGGGAATTTAAGAAAACACCTACTTTGAGGTACCTTGACCCATACTAACACAAATATCTCCGCTAACACTTACAACAGGTACTTTATTTAGGGCTTAAATTTTAGAAGAAATAGTACTCCTTTTAACTGCATTAAAATAAAATTAATGGCTTTTTTAGCTTTCGAGATATTTGATTTTAAGTCGGATCCTTTTTCCCTGCCCATGACATTTTTTTTACTTTCAAGACACATTTCTGCGAAAAATGCGTAATAAACATACCGGTAATTTTTTTTTTCTAGTGCACCTAACAATACTTAATAAAAATTGCTAAGACAAGTTACCCGAAAAACCCACAGATTTTATGATACTGGGAAATTCCATAGCAGGTAAAATTATGAAAAACTCGATTCATAGTGTTCAATTCCTATTATTCTGAATAAAAATGCTTGTGTTTGGCTTATGTTTTTTTTTTATTTCATTAAGTTAACTTTACAATCAAATAAGGCGTTCAAAGTGTCCTCCTCCATTTTGTATGCATGCTAGAGCCCATTTTTGGATTGCGCTGTCAACGTTTATTGAGGATAACTCCTGCCTCACTTGTGACGAGGCTTGGAGAATGCGATCTTCTAAATCATTTAGAGTTGATATTTCTGTAGAATAAACAAGTTCTTTCATTCTCCCCCATACAAAAAAATCCATAATTGTAAGGTCTGGAGATCTTTCAGGCCAGTGAACTGGTCCATTTCTTCCTATCCAACGACCAGCGTACTTTTCATCCTGCCAATTCTTAACCTCGCGACCAAAGTGGGCTGGGGCTCCATCCTGTTGAAAATATGACGAAGCTCGTTGAGTTACCGGAACATCCTCCAGTAGATCTGTTAAATCATTGCGCAAAAATTCCAGATAGTTTGCAGAATTCAGTGTGGGAGGCAGTCTGAAGGGACCGATTAAGTTGTTTCCAATAACACCTGCCCACAATTTGACGCTTAATCTGTGTTGAAATGATGACTCTCTCCTTGTGTGTGGGTTTTCCGCAGCCCATGTGTGTAGATTGTGAAAATTTGTTATCCCATCTCTAGTAAATTGAGATTCGTCCGTCCATAGGATTCTGCTTATAAAACCGTTGTCATCCAAGTTCCGCTCTAACAACCAGTTGCAAAACTCAAGTCTCGGCTCCAAATCACTCGGAAGCAGTTCCTGCACAGGTGTTTGGTGGTAAGGATACAAGTTTTCCGTATGCAGGAGACGATCAATTTTATGTGTTGAAACATTAAATCGCAAGGATAAGCGCCTGATGCTGATTGATGGATCATTTGCAACCGCTTCCAGTATTCTTTCATCAACTGCAATTCTTCCTGGTGAACCTCCTGCGTTAGGTCGTCTTGTTGAAACAGATCCCGTTTCCCGAAGTCTTCGAAACGAATTTGTAAATACGCGGGGATTAGGTAATCTTCGGTTAGGATAAAGCTGATGGTATCTTTGTTGTGCTCTAATAGAACTTCCGTTGCACATGCCATAAACGTAGATAATATCGGCGTATTCTTCGTTTGTAAAAGATGCCATTTCAAGTAGGGTTTCTTAACAACTGTTGTGTCACCTCGGCTTCAAAAATGACTTTGATGGATTTAATTTTGTTTTCTAACCTTTTATACAATTTACGTTAGGTAAATTTTCCAACTAGGCGACCAACCTCAAACTTAATCCTTTTTGGGATTTAACAGAAAAATGATAGGGAAATTACCTTTTTATCAGGTAGACTAATAAAAATGCATGCTCTAAAACCTACGCAAATTATTAATACATAGTCGAAAAATCGTTCTTGTTGTCAATCGCGGTTATAAATGTAGGTAACAAATCATATTTCCACCTTATACCTGTCGCGGCTTCGTGAAAAGAGTTTTTCATAATTTTACCTGCTATGGAATTTCGCAAGTTTTATTTTATAGCAATTTTTATTAAGTATTGTTAGTTGCACTAGAAAAAAAAAATTACCGGTATGTTTATTACGCATTTTTCGCAGAAATGTGTCTTGAAAGTCAAAAAAATGTCATGGGCAGGGAAAAAGGATCCGACTTAAAAGCAAATATCTCGAAAGTTAAAAAAGTCATCAATTTTATTTTAATGCAGTTAAAAGGAGTACTATTTCTTCTAAAATTTAAGTCCTAAATGAAGTACCTGTTGTAAGTGTTAGCGGAGATATTTGTGTTAGTATGGGTCAAGGTACCTCAATGTAGGTGTTTTCTTAAATTCCCAATAAGTGGTATCAAAATTTGAGATAGGCCCATACTGTAGAACAATTTTTTCCTTCAAATATACCCAAGAATCTCGTGTCAAAATATTTGCATCGAATTTGGAAACACCCTGTAGATGATGTCTATAGTATAGATGACGTCTATAGTATAGATGACGTCTATAGTACAGATGACGTCTATAGTACAGACGACGTCTATAGTACAGACGACGTCTATAGTACAGACGACGTCTATAATATAGATGACGTCTATAGTATAGATGACGTCTATAGTATAGATGACGTCTATAGTATAGATGATGTCTATAGTATAGATGACGTCTATAGCATAGATGACGTCTATAGTATAGATGACGTCTATAGTATAGATGACGTCTATAGTATAGATGACGTTTATAGTATTAATGACGTCTATAGTATTCTATTGTATAGATGACGTCTATAGAATAGATGACGTCTATATTACAGATGACGTCTATATTATAGATGACGTCTATAGTATAGATGACGTCTATAGTATAGATGACGTCTATAGTATAGATGACGTCTATAGTATAGATGACGTCTATAGTATAGATGACGTCTATAGTATAGATGACGTCTATAGTATAGATGACGTCTATTGTATAGATGACGTCTATAGTATAGATGACGTCTATAGTATAGATGACGTCTATAGTATAGATGACGTCTATAGTATAGATGACGTCTATAGTATAGATGACGTCTATAGTATAGATGACGTCTATAGTATAGATGACGTCTATAGTATAGATGACGTCTATAGTATAGATGACGCCTATAGTATAGATGACGCCTATAGTATAGATGACGTCTATAGTATAGATGACGTCTATAGTATAGATGACGTCTATAGTATAGATGACGTCTATAGTATAGATGACGTCTATAGTATAGATGACGTCTATAGTATAGATGACGTCTATAGTATAGATGACGTCTATAGTATAGATGACGTCTATAGTATAGATGACGTCTATAGTATAGATGACGTCTATAGTATAGATGACGTCTATAGTATAGATGACGTCTATAGTATAGATGACGTCTATAGTATAGATGACGTCTATAGTATAGATGACGTCTATAGTATAGATGACGTCTATAGCATAGATGACGTCTATAGTATAGATGACGTCTATAGTATTGATGACGTCTATAGTATAGATGACGTCTATAGTATAGATGACGTCTATAGTATTGATGACGTCTATAGTATAGATGACGTCTATAGTATAGATGACATCTATAATATAGACGACATCTATAGTTTTGATGACATCTATAGTATAGATGACGTCTATAGTATAGATGACGTCTATAGTATAGATGACGTCTATACTATAGACGACATCTATAGTATAGATGACTTCTATAGATGACGTCTATAGTATAGATGACGTCTATAGTATAGATGACGTCTATACTATAGACGACATCTATAGTATAGATGACTTCTATAGTATAGATGACGTCTAAAGTATAGATGACGTCTATAGTGTTGACGACGTCTTTAGTATAGATGACTTTTATAGTATAGATGACGTCTATAGTATAGATGTCGTCTATAGTATAGATGACGTCTATAGTATAGATGACATCTATAGTATAGATGACGTCTATAGTATAGATAACGTCTATAGTATAGATGACGTCTATAGTATAAATGACGTCTATAGTATAGATGAAGTCTATAGTATAGATGACGTCTATAGTATAGATGACTTTTATAGTATAGATGACTTTTATAGTAAAGATGACGTCTATAGTATAGATGACGTCTATAGTAAAGATGACGTTTATAGTATTGATGACGTCTATAGTATTGATGACGTCTATAGTATAGATGACGTCTATAGTATAGATGATGTCTATAGCATAGATGACGTCTATAGTATAGATGACGTCTATAGCATAGATGACGTCTATAGTATAGATGACGTCTAAAGTATTGATGACGTCTATAGTATAGTTGACGTCTATTGCATAGATGACGTCTATTGCATAGATGACGTCCATAGTATAGATGACGTCTATAGTATAGATGACGTCTATAGTATAGATGACGTCTATGGTATAGATGACGTCTATAGTATAGATGACGTCTATAGTATAGATGACGTCTATAGTATAGATGACGTCTATAGTATAGATGACGTCTATAGTATAGATGACGTCTATAGTATAGATCACGTCTATAGTATAGATGACGTCTATAGTATAGATGACGTCTATAGTATAGATGACGTCTATAGTATAGATGACGTCTATAGGATAGATGACGTCTATAGTATAGATGACGTCTATAGTATAGATGACGTCTATACTATAGATGACGTCTATAGTATAGATGACGTCTATAGTATATATGCCGTCTATAGTATAGATGACGTCTATAGTATAGATGCCGTCTATAGTATAGATGCCGTCTATAGTATAGATGCCGTCTATAGTATAGATGACATCTATAGTATAGATGACGTCTACAGTATAGATGACGTTTATAGTATAGATGACGTCTACAGTATAGATGACGTCTATGGTATAGATGACGTCTATGGTATAGATGACGTCTATAGTATATATGACGTCTATAGTATAGATGACGTCTATAGTATAGATGACGTCTATAGTATAGATGACGTCTATAGTATAGATGACGTCTATAGTATAGATGACGTCTATAGTATAGATGACGTCTATAGGATAGATGACGGCTATAGTATAGATGACGTCTATAGTATAGATGACGTCTATACTATAGATGACGTCTATAGTATAGATGACGTCTATAGTATATATGCCGTCTATAGTATAGATGACGTCTATAGTATAGATGCCGTCTATAGTATAGATGCCGTCTATAGTATAGATGCCGTCTATAGTATAGATGCCGTCTATAGTATAGATGACATCTATAGTATAGATAGTATAGATGACGTCTCTAGTATAGATGACGTCTATAGTATAGATGACATCTATAGTATAGATGGCGTCTATAGTATATATGACGTCTATAGTATAGATGACGTCTATAGTATAGATGGCGTCTATAGTATATATGACGTCTATAGTATAGATGACGTCTATAGTATAGATGGCGTCTATAGTATATATGACGTCTATAGTATAGATGACGTCTATAGTATAGATGACGTCTATAGTATAGATGACGTCTATAGTATAGATGACGTGTATAGTATAGGTGACGTCTATAGTATAGATGACGTCTATAGTATAGATGACGTCTATAGGATAGATGACGTCTATAGTATAGATGACGTCTATAGTATAGGTGACGTCTATACTATAGATGACGTCTATAGTATAGATGACGTCTATAGTATATATGCCGTCTATAGTATAGATGACGTCTATAGTATAGATGCCGTCTATAGTATAGATGCCGTCTATAGTATAGATGCCGTCTATAGTATAGATGCCGTCTATAGTATAGATGACATCTATAGTATAGATGACGTCTATAGTATAGATGACGTCTACAGTATAGATGACGTTTATAGTATAGATGACGTCTATAGTTTTGATGACGTCTATAGTATAGATGACGTCTATAGTATAGATGACGTCTATAGAATAGATGACGTCTATAGTATAGATGACGTCTATAGTATAGATGACGTCTATAGAATGGATGACGTCTATAGTATAGATGACGTCTAAAGTATAGATGACGTCTATAGTATAGATGACGTCTATAGTATTGATGATGTCTATAGTATTGATGATGTCTATATTATTGATATGTCTATATTATTGATATGTCTATAGTATAGATGACGTCTATAGTATAGATGACGTCCATAGTATAGATGACGTCTATAGTATAGATGACGTCTATAGTAGAGATGATGTCTATAGCATAGATGACGTCCATAGTATAGATGATATCTATAGTATAGATGACGTCTATAGTATAGATGACGTCTATAGTATAGATGACGTCTATAGTATAAATGACGTCTATAGTATAGATGACGTCTATAGTATAGATGACGTCTATAGTATAGATGACGTCTATAGTATAGATGACGTCTATAGTATAGATGACGTCTATAGTATAGATGACGTCTATAGTATAGATGACGTCTATAGTATAGATGACGTCTATAGTATAATTGACGTCTATAGTATAGATGATGTCTATAGTATAGATGACGTCTATAGTATAGATGACGTCTATAGTATAGATGACGTCTATAGTATAGATGACGTCTATAGTATAGATGACGTCTATAGTATAGATGACGTCTATAGTATAGATGACGTCTATAGTATAGATGATATCTATAGTATAGATGACGTCTATATTATAGATGACGTATATAGTATAGATGACGTCTATAGTAAAGATGACGTCTATAGTATAGATGACGTCTATAGTATAGATGACGTCTATAGTATAGATGACGTCTATAGTATAGATGACGTCTATAGTATAGATGACGTCTATAGTATAGATGACGTCTATAGTATGGATGACGTCTATAGTACAGATGACGTCTATAGTATAGATGACGCCTACAGGATAGATGGCGTCTATAGTATAGATGACGTCTATAGTATAGATGACGTCTATAGTATAGATGAAGTCTATAGTATAGATGAAGTCTATAGTATAGATGAAGTCTATAGTATAGATGACGTCTATAGCATAGATGACGTCTATAGTATAGATGACGTCTATAGCATAGATGACGTCTATAGTATAGATGACGTCTATAGCATAGATGACATCTATAGAATAGATGACGTCTATAGAATAGATGACGTCTATAGTATAGATGACGTTTATAATATTGATGACGTCTATAGTATTGATGATGATGTCTATAGTATTGATGACGTCTATAGTATAGATGACGTCTATGGTATAATTGACGTCTATAGTATAGATGACGTTTATAGTATAGATGACGTCTATAGTATAGATGACGTCTATAGTATAGATGACGTCTATAGTATAGATGACGTCTATAGTATAGATGACGTCTATAGTATAGGTGACGTCTATAGTATAGATGACGTCTATAGTATAGATGACGTCTATAGTATATACATCAATACTATAAACGTCATCATATACGTCATACTATAGACGTCATAATATAGATGATGACGTCTATAGTATAGATGACGTCTATAGTATAGATGACGTCTATAGTATAGATGACGTCTTTAGTATAGACGACATCTATAGTATAGATGACGTCTATAGTATAGATGACGTCTATAGTATATACACCAATACTATAAACGTCATCATAAACGTCATACTATAGACGTCATAATATAGATGATGACGTCTATAGTATAGATGACGTCTATAGTATAGATGGCGTCTATAGTATAGATGACGTCTATAGTATAGATGACGTCTACAGTATAGATGACGTCTACAGTATAGATGACGTCTATAGTATAGATGACGTCTACAGTATAGATGACGACTATAGTATAGATGACGTCTATAGCATAGATGACGTCTATAGGATAGATGACTTTAATAGTATAGATGACGTCTGTAGTATAGATGACGTCTATAGTATATACATCAATACTATAAACGTCATCATAAACGTCATACTATAGACGTCATAATATAGATGATGACGTCTATAGTATAGATGACGTCTATAGTATAGATGACGTCTATAGTATAGATGACGTCTTTAGTATAGACGACATCTATAGTAAAGATGACGTCTATAGTATAGATGACGTCTATAGTATATACATCAATACTATAAACGTCATCATAAACGTCATACTATAGACGTCATAATAAAGATGATGACGTCTATAGTATAGATGACGTCTATAGTATAGATGGCGTCTATAGTATAGATGACGTCTATAGTATAGATGACGTCTACAGTATAGATGACGTCTATAGTATAGATGACGTCTATAGCATAGATGACGTCTATAGGATAGATGACTTTAATAGTATAGATGACGTCTGTAGTATAGATGACGTCTATAGTATAGATGACGTCTATAGTATAGATGACGTCTATAGTATAGATGACGTCTATGGTATAATTGACGTCTATAGTATAGATGATGTCTATAGTATAGATGACGTCTATAGTATAGATGACGTCTATAGTATAGATGACGTCTATATTATAGATGACGTCTATATTATAGATGACGTCTATAGTATAGATGACGTCTATAGTATAGATGACGTCAATAGTATAGATGACGTCTATAGTATAGATGACGTCTATAGTATAGATGACGTCTATAGCATAGATGACGTCTATAGGATAGATGACTTTAATAGTATAGATGACGTCTGTAGTATAGATGACGTCTATAGTATAGATGACGTCTATAGTATAGATGACGTCTATGGTATAATTGACGTCTATAGTATAGATGATGTCTATAGTATAGATGACGTCTATAGTATAGATGACGTCTATAGTATAGATGACGTCTATAGTATAGATGACGTCTATATTATAGATGACGTCTATATTATAGATGACGTCTATAGTATAGATGACGTCTATAGTACAGATGACGTCTAGAGTATAGAAGACAGCGTCTATAGTATAGATGACGTCTATAGCATAGATGACGCCTATAGTATAGATGGCGCCTATAGTATAGATGACGTCTATAGTATAGATGACGTCTATAGTATAGATGACGTCTATAGTATAGATGAAGTCTATAGTATAGATGAAGTCTATAGTATAGATGACGTCTATAGCATAGATGACGTCTATAGTATAGATGACGTCTATAGCATAGATCACGTCTATAGTATAGATGACGTCTATAGCATAGATGACATCTATAGAATAGATGACGTCTATAGTATAGATGACGTTTATAATATTGATGACGTCTATAGTATTGATGATGATCTCTATAGTATTGATGACGTCAATAGTATAGATGACGTCTATAGTATAGATGACGTCTATAGTATAGATGACGTCTACAGTATAGATGACGTCTATAGTATAGATGACGTCTATAGCATAGATGACGTCTATAGGATAGATGACTTTAATAGTATAGATGACGTCTGTAGTATAGATGACGTCTATAGTATAGATGACGTCTATAGTACAGATGACGTCTATAGTATAGATGACGCCTACAGGATAGATGGCGTCTATAGTATAGATGACGTCTATAGTATAGATGACGTCTATAGTATAGATGAAGTCTATAGTATAGATGAAGTCTATAGTATAGATGAAGTCTATAGTATAGATGACGTCTATAGCATAGATGACGTCTATAGTATAGATGACGTCTATAGCATAGATGACGTCTATAGTATAGATGGCGTCTATAGTATAGATGACGTCTATAGTATAGATGACGTCTACAGTATAGATGACGTCTATAGTATAGATGACGTCTATAGCATAGATGACGTCTATAGGATAGATGACTTTAATAGTATAGATGACGTCTGTAGTATAGATGACGTCTATAGTATAGATGACGTCTATAGTATAGATGACGTCTATAGTATAGATGACGTCTATGGTATAATTGACGTCTATAGTATAGATGATGTCTATAGTATAGATGACGTCTATAGTATAGATGACGTCTATAGTATAGATGACGTCTATAGTATAGATGACGTCTATATTATAGATGACGTCTATATTATAGATGACGTCTATAGTATAGATGACGTCTATAGTATAGATGACGTCAATAGTATAGATGACGTCTATAGTATAGATGACGTCTATAGTATAGATGACGTCTATAGCATAGATGACGTCTATAGGATAGATGACTTTAATAGTATAGATGACGTCTGTAGTATAGATGACGTCTATAGTATAGATGACGTCTATAGTATAGATGACGTCTATGGTATAATTGACGTCTATAGTATAGATGATGTCTATAGTATAGATGACGTCTATAGTATAGATGACGTCTATAGTATAGATGACGTCTATAGTATAGATGACGTCTATATTATAGATGACGTCTATATTATAGATGACGTCTATAGTATAGATGACGTCTATAGTACAGATGACGTCTAGAGTATAGAAGACAGCGTCTATAGTATAGATGACGTCTATAGCATAGATGACGCCTATAGTATAGATGGCGCCTATAGTATAGATGACGTCTATAGTATAGATGACGTCTATAGTATAGATGACGTCTATAGTATAGATGAAGTCTATAGTATAGATGAAGTCTATAGTATAGATGACGTCTATAGCATAGATGACGTCTATAGTATAGATGACGTCTATAGCATAGATCACGTCTATAGTATAGATGACGTCTATAGCATAGATGACATCTATAGAATAGATGACGTCTATAGTATAGATGACGTTTATAATATTGATGACGTCTATAGTATTGATGATGATCTCTATAGTATTGATGACGTCAATAGTATAGATGACGTCTATAGTATAGATGACGTCTATAGTATAGATGACGTCTACAGTATAGATGACGTCTATAGTATAGATGACGTCTATAGCATAGATGACGTCTATAGGATAGATGACTTTAATAGTATAGATGACGTCTGTAGTATAGATGACGTCTATAGTATAGATGACGTCTATAGTATAGATGACGTCTATAGTATAGATGACGTCTATAGTATAGATGACGTCTATAGTATAGATGACTTCTATAGTATAGATGACGTCTATAGTATAGATGACGTCTATAGCATAGATGACGTCCATAGTATAGCTGACGTCCATAGTATAGATGACGTCCATAGTATAGATGACGTCTATAGTATAGATGACGTCTATAGTATAGATGACGTCTATAGTATAGATAACGTCTATAGTATAGATGACGTCTATAGTATAGATGACGTCTATAGTATAGATGACGTCTATATATAGATGACGTCTATAGTATAGATGACGTCTATAGTATAGATGACGTCTATAGTATAGATGACGTCTATAGTATAGATGACGTCTATAGTATAGATGACGTCTATAGTATAATACTATAATAATATACATCTATACTATTGACGTCATCAATACTATAGACATCATCATCTATACTATAGACGTCATCTATACTATAGACGTCATCTATACTATAGATAGATGATATATATAGTCATCGTCATAGTATAGATGATGACGTCTATAGTATAGATGACGTCTATTGTATAGATGACGTCTATAGTATATACATCAATACTATAAACGTCATCATAAACGTCATACTATAGACGTCATAATATAGATGATGACGTCTATAGTATAGATGACGTCTATAGTATAGATGACGTCTATAGTATAGATGACGTCTACAGTATAGATGACGTCTATAGTATAGATGACGTATATAGCATAGATGACGTCTATAGGATAGATAACTTTAATAGTATAGATGACGTCTGTAGTATAGATGACGTCTATAGTATAGATGACGTCTATAGTATAGATGACTTCTATAGTATAGATGACGTCTATAGTATAGATGACGTCTATAATATAGATGACGTCTATAGTATAGATGACGTCTATAGCATAGATGACGTCCATAGTATAGCTGACGTCCATAGTATAGATGACGTCTATAGTATAGATGACGTCTATAGTATAGATGACGTCTATATATAGATGACGTCTATAGTATAGATGACGTCTATAGTATAGATGACGTCTATAGTATAGATGACGTCTATAGTATAGATGACGTCTATAGTATAGATGACGTCTATAGTATAGATGACGTCTATAGTATAGATGACGTCTATAGTATAGATGACGTCTATAGTATAGATGACGTCTATAGTATAGATGACGTCTATAGTATAGATGACGTCTATAGTATAGATGACGTCTATAGTATAGATGACGTCTATAGTATAGATGACGTCTATAGTATAGATGACGTCTATAGTATAGATGACGTCTATAGTATAGATGACGTCTATAGTATAGATGACGTCTATGGTATAGATGACGTCTATAGTATAGATGACGTCTATGGTATAGATGACGTCTATAGTATAGATGACGTCTATAGTATAGATGATGTCTATAGTATAGATGACGTCTATAGTATAGATGACATCTATAGTATAGATGACGTCTATAGTATAGATGACGTCTATAGTATAGATGACGTCTATAGTATAGATGACGTCTATAGTATAGATGACGTCTATAGTATAGATGACGTCTATATTATAGATGACGTCTATAGTATAGATGACGTCTATAGTATAGATGACGTCTATAGTATAGATGACGTCTATAGTATAGATGACGTCTATAGTATAGATGACGTCTATAGTATAGATGACGTCTATATTATAGATGCCGTCTATAGTAAAGATGACGTCTATAGTATAGATGACGTCTATAGTATAGATGACGTCTATAGTATAGATGACGTCTATAGTATAGATGGCGTTTATAGTATAGATGACGTTTATAGTATAGATGACGTCTATAGTATAGATGACGTCTATAGAATAGATGACGTCTATAGTATAGATGACCTCTATAGTATAGATGACGTCTATAGTATAGATGACGTCTATAGTATAGATGACGTCTATAGTATAGATGACGTCTATAGTATAGATGACGTCTATAGTATAGATGACGTCTATAGTATAGATGACGTCTATAGTATAGATGACGTCTATAGTATAGATGACGTCTATAGTATAGATGACGTCTATAGTATAGATGACGTCTATAGTATAGATGACGTCTATAGTATAGATGACGTCTATAGTATAGATGAAGTCTATAGTATAGATGACGTCTATAGTATAGATGACGTCTATAGTATTGATGACGTCTATAGTATTGATGACGTCTATAGTATTGATGATGTCTATAGTATTGATGATGTCTATAGTATTGATATGTCTATAGTATAGATGACGTCTATAGTATAGATGACGTCTATTGCATAGATGACGTCCATAGTATAGATGACGTCTATAGTATAGACGACGTCTATAGAAGAGATGATGTCTATAGTATAGATGACGTCTATAGTATAGATGACGTCTATAGTATAGATGACGTCTATAGTATAGATGACGTCTATAGTATAGATGACGTCTATAGTATAGATGACGTCTATAGTATAGATGACGTCTATAGTATAGATGACGTCTATAGTATAGATGACGTCTATAGTATAGATGACGTCTATAGTATAGATGACGTCTATAGTATAGATGACGTCTATAGTATAGATGACGTCTATAGTATAAATGACGTCTATAGTATAGATGACGTCTATAGTATAGATGACGTCTATAGTATAGATGACGTCTATAGTATAGATGACGTCAATAGTATAGATGACGTCTATAGTATAGATGATGTCTATAGCATAGATGACGTCCATAGTATAGATGACGTCTATAGTATAGATGACGTCTATAGTATAAATGACGTCTATAGTATAGATGACGTCTATAGTATAGATGACGTCTATAGTATAAATGACGTCTACAGTATAGATGACGTCTATAGTATAGATGACGTCTATAGCATAGATGACGTCTATAGGATAGATGACTTTAATAGTATAGATGACGTCTGTAGTATAGATGACATCTATAGTATAGATGACATCTATAGTATAGATGGCGTCTATAGTATAGATGACGTCTATAGTATAGATGACGTCTATAGTATAGATGACGTCTATAGTATAGATGACGTCTATTGTATAGATGACGTCTATAGTATAGATGACGTCTATAGTATAGATGACGTCTATAGTATAGATGACGTCTATAGTATAGATGACGTCTATAGTATAGATGACGTCTATAGTATAGATGACGTCTATAGTATAGATGACGTCTATAGTATAGATGACGTCTATAGTATAGATGACGTCTATAGTATAGATGATGTCTATAGCATAGATGACGTCCATAGTATAGATGACGTCTATAGTATAGATGACGTCTATAGTATAAATGACGTCTATAGTATAGATGACGTCTATAGTATAGATGACGTCTATAGTATAAATGACGTCTACAGTATAGATGACGTCTATAGTATAGATGACGTCTATAGCATAGATGACGTCTATAGGATAGATGACTTTAATAGTATAGATGACGTCTGTAGTATAGATGACATCTATAGTATAGATGGCGTCTATAGTATAGATGACGTCTATAGTATAGATGACGTCTATAGTATAGATGACGTCTATAGTATAGATGACGTCTATTGTATAGATGACGTCTATAGTATAGATGACGTCTATAGCATAGATGACGTCCATAGTATAGCTGACGTCCATAGTATAGATGACGTCCATAGTATAGAGAACGTCTATATATAGATGACGTCTATAGTATAGATGACGTCTATAGTATAGATGACGTCTATAGTATAGATGACGTCTATAGTATAGATGACGTCTATAGTATAGATGACGTCTATAGTATAAATGACGTGTCTATAGTATAGATGACGTCTATAGTATAGATGACGTCTATAGTATAGATGACGTCTATAGTAGAGATGATGTCTATAGCATAGATGACGTCCATAGTATAGTTGACGTCTATAGTATAGATGACGTCTATAGTATAGATGACGTCTATAGTATAGATGACGTCTATAGTATAGATGACGTCTATGGTATAGATGACGTCTATAGTATAGATGATGTCTATAGTATAGATGACGTCTATAGTATAGATGACGTCTATAGTATAGATGACGTCTATAGTATAGATAGTATAGATGACGTCTATAGTATAGATGACATCCATAGTATAGATGACGTCTATAGTATATATGACGTCTATAGTATAGATGACGTCTATAGTATAGATGACGTCTATAGTATGGATGACGTTTATAGTATAGATGACGTCTATAGTATAGATGACGTCTATAGTATAGATGACGTCTATAGTAAAGATGACGTCTATAGTATAGATGACGTCTATAGTATAGATGACGTTTATATTATAGATGACGTCTATAGTATAGATGACGTCTATATTATAGATGACGTCTATAGTATAGACGACGTCTATAGTATAGATGACGTCTATAGTATAAATGACGTGTCTATAGTATAGATGACGTCTATAGTATAGATGACGTCTATAGTATAGATGACGTCTAAAGTAGAGATGATGTCTATAGCATAGATGACGTCCATAGTATAGTTGACGTCTATAGTATAGATGACGTCTATAGTATAGATGACGTCTATAGTATAGATGACGTCTATAGTTTTGATGACGTCTATAGTATAGATGACGTCTATAGAATAGATGACGTCTATAGTATAGATGACCTCTATAGTATAGATGACGTCTATAGTATAGATGACGTCTATAGTATAGATGACGTCTATAGAATAGAAGACGTCTATAGAATAGAAGACGTCTATAGTATAGATGACGTCTAAAGTATAGATGACGTCTATAGTATGGATGACGTCTATAGTATTGATGACGTCTATAGTATTGATGACGTCTATAGTATTGATATGTCTATAGTATAGATGACGTCTATTGTATAGATGACGTCTATTACATAGATGACGTCCATAGTATAGATGACGTCTATAGTATAGATGACGTCTATAGTAGAGATGATGTCTATAGCATAGATGACGTCCATAGTATAGATGATATCTATAGTATAGATGACCTCTATAGTAGAGATGATGTCTATAGCATAGATGACGTCCATAGTATAGATGATATCTATAGTATAGATGACGTCTATAGTATAGATGACGTCTATAGTATAGATGACGTCTATAGTATAGATGACGTCTATAGTATAGATGACGTCTATAGTATAGATGACGTCTATAGTATAGATGACGTCTATAGTATAGATGACGTCTATAGTATAGATGACGTCTATAGTATAGATGACGTCTATAGTATAAATGACGTCTATAGTATAGATGACGTCTATAGTATAGATGACGTCTATAGTATAGATGACGTCTACAGTATAGATGACGTCTATAGTATAGATGACATCTATAGCATAGATGACGTCTATAGGATAGATGACTTTAATAGTATAGATGACGTCTGTAGTATAGATGACATCTATAGTATAGATGACGTCTATAGTATAGATGACGTCTATAGTATAGATGACGTCTATAGTATAGATGACGTCTATTGTATAGATGACGTCTATAGTATAGATAACGTCTATAGCATAGATGACGTCCATAGTATAGCTGACGTCCATAGTATAGATGACGTCCATAGTATAGATGACGTCTATAGTATAGATGACGTCTATAGTATAGATGACGTCTATAGTATAGATGACGTCTATATATAGATGACGTCTATAGTATAGATGACGTCTATAGTATAGATGACGTCTATAGTATAGATGACGTCTATAGTATAAATGTCGTGTCTATAGTATAGATGACGTCTATAGTATAGATGACGTCTATAGTATAGATGACGTCTATAGTATAGATGACGTCTATAGTAGAGATGATGTCTATAGCATAGATGACGTCCATAGTATAGTTGACGTCTATAGTATAGATGACGTCTATAGTATAGATGACTTCTATAGTATAGATGACGTCTACAGTATAGATGACGTCTATAGTATAGATGACGTCTATAGCATAGATGACGTCTATAGGATAGATGACTTTAATAGTATAGATGACGTCTGTAGTATAGATGACATCTATAGTATAGATGACGTCTATAGTATAGATGACGTCTATGGTATAGATGACGTCCATAGTATAGATGACGTCCATAGTATAGATGATGTCTATAGTATAGATGACGTCTATAGTATAGATGACGTCTATAGTATAGATGACGTCTATATATAGATGACGTCTATAGTATAGATGACGTCTATAGTATAGATGACGTCTATAGTATAGATGACGTCTATAGTATAGATGACGTCTATAGTATAGATGACGTCTATAGTATAAATGACGTGTCTATAGTATAGATGACGTCTATAGTATAGATGACGTCTATAGTATAGATGACGTCTATAGTATAGATGACGTCTATAGTATAGATGACGTCTATAGTAGAGATGATGTCTATAGCATAGATGACGTCCATAGTATAGTTGACGTCTATAGTATAGATGACGTCTATAGTAAAGATGACGTCTATAGTATAGATGACGTCTATAGTATAGATGACGTCTATAGTATAGATGACGTCTATAGTATAGATGACGTCTATGGTATAGATGACGTCTATAGTATAGATGACGTCTATAGTATAGATGATGTCTATAGTATAGATGACGTCTATAGTATAGATGACGTCTATAGTATAGATGACGTCTATAGTATAGATAGTATAGATGACGTCTATAGTATAGATGACATCTATAGTATAGATGACGTCTATAGTATATATGACGTCTATAGTATATATGACGTCTATAGTATAGATGACGTCTATAGTACAGATGACGTCTATAGTATAGATGACGTTTATAGTATAGATGACGTCTATAGTATAGATGACGTCTATAGTATAGATGACGTCTATAGTATAGATGACGTCTATAGTATAGATGACGTCTATAGTATAGATGACGTCTATAGTATAAATGACGTGTCTATAGTATAAATGACGTCTATAGTATAGATGACGTCTATAGTAGAGATGACGTCTATAGTAGAGATGATGTCTATAGCATAGATGACGTCCATATTATAGTTGACGTCTATAGTATAGATGACGTCTATAGTATAGATGACGTCTATAGTATAGATGACGTCTATAGTATAGATGCCGTCTATAGTTTTGATGACGTCTATAGTATAGATGACGTCTATAGAATAGATGACGTCTATAGTATAGATGACCTCTATAGTATAGATGACCTCTATAGTATAGATGACCTCTATAGTATAGATGACCTCTATAGTATAGATGACGTCTATAGTATAGATGACGTCTATAGTATAGATGACGTCTATAGTATAGATGACGTCTATAGAATAGAAGACGTCTATAGTATAGATGACGTCTAAAGTATAGATGACGTCTATAGTATAGATGACGTCTATAGTATTGATGACGTCTATAGTATTGATGACGTCTATAGTATTGATGATGTCTATAGTATTGATGATGTCTATAGTATTGATATGTCTATAGTATAGATGACGTCTATAGTAAAGATGACGTCTATTGCATAGAGGACGTCCATAGTATAGATGACGTCTATAGTATAGATGACGTCTATAGTAGAGATGATGTCTATAGCATAGATGACGTCCATAGTATAGATGATATCTATAGTATAGATGACGTCTATAGTATAGATGACGTCTATAGTATAGATGACGTCTATAGTATAGATGACGTCTATAGTATAGATGACGTCTATAGTATAGATGACGTCTATAGTATAGATGATGTCTATAGCATAGATGACGTCCATAGTATAGATGACGTCTATAGTATAGATGACGTCTATAGTATAAATGACATCTATAGTATAGACGACGTCTATAGTATAGATGACGTCTATAGTATAGATGACGTCTACAGTATAGATGACGTCTATAGCATAGATGACGTCTATAGGATAGATGACTTTAATAGTATAGATGACGTCTGTAGTATAGATGACATCTATAGTATAGATGACGTCTATAGTATAGATGACGTCTATAGTATAGATGACGTCTATAGTATAGATGACGTCTATAGTATAGATGACGTCTATAGTATAGATGACGTCTATTGTATAGATGACGTCTATAGTATAGATGACGTCTATAGCATAGATGACGTCCATAGTATAGCTGACGTCCATAGTATAGATGACGTCCATAGTATAGATGACGTCTATAGTATAGATGACGTCTATAGTATAGATGACGTCTATAGTATAGATGACGTCTATATATAGATGACGTCTATAGTATAGATGACGTCTATAGTATAGATGACGTCTATAGTATAGATGACGTCTATAGTATAGATGACGTCTATAGTATAAATGACGTGTCTATAGTATAGATGACGTCTATAGTATAGATGACGTCTATAGTATAGATGACGTCTATAGTAGAGATTATGTCTATAGCATAGATGACGTCCATAGTATAGTTGACGTCTATAGTATAGATGACGTCTATAGTATAGATGACGTCTATAGTATAGATGACGTCTATAGTATAGATGACGTCTACAGTATAGATGACGTCTATAGTATACATGACGTCTATAGCATAGATGACGTCTATAGTATAGATGACGTCTATAGTATAGATGAAGTCTATTGTATAGATGACGTCTATAGTATAGATGACGTCTATAGCATAGATGACGTCCATAGTATAGCTGACGTCCATAGTATAGATGACGTCCATAGTATAGATGACGTCTATAGTATAGATGACGTCTATAGTATAGATGACGTCTATAGTATAGATGACGTCTATATATAGATGACGTCTATAGTATAGATGACGTCTATAGTATAGATGACGTCTATGGTATAGATGACGTCTATAGTATAGATGACGTCTATAGTATAAATGACGTGTCTATAGTATAGATGACGTCTATAGTATAGATGACGTCTATAGTATAGATGACGTCTATAGTAGAGATGATGTCTATAGCATAGATGACGTCCATAGTATAGTTGACGTCTATAGTATAGATGACGTCTATAGTATAGATGACGTCTATAGTATAGATGACGTCTATAGTATAGATGACGTCTATAGTATAGATGACGTCTATAGTATAGATGACGTCTATGGTATAGATGACGTCTATAGTATAGATGACGTCTATAGTATAGATGATGTCTATAGTATAGATGATGTCTATAGTATAGATGACGTCTTTAGTATAGATGACGTCTATAGTATAGATGACGTCTATAGTATAGATGACGTCTATAGTATAGATAGTATAGATGACGTCTATAGTATAGATGACATCTATAGTATAGATGACGTCTATAGTATATATGACGTCTATAGTATAGATGACGTCTATAGTATAGATGACGTCTATAGTATAGATGACGTTTATAGTATAGATGACGTCTATAGTATAGATGACGGCTATAGTATAGATGACGGCTATAGTATAGATGACGTCTATAGTATAGATGACGTCTATAGTATAGATGACGTCTATAGTATAGATGACGTCTATAGTATAGATGACGTCTACAGTATAGATGACGTCTATAGTATAGATGACGTCTATAGTATAGATGACGTCTATAGTATAGATGACGTCTATAGTATAGATGACGTCTATAGTATAGATGACGTCTATAGTATAGATGACGTCTATAGTATAGATGACGGGTATAGTATAAATGACGTCTATAGTATAGATGACGTCTATAGTATAGATGACGTCTATAGTATAGATGACGTCTATAGTATAGATGACGTCTATAGTATAGATGACGTCTATAGTATAGATGACGTCTATAGTATAGATGACGTCTATAGTATAGATGACGTCTATAGTATAAATGACGTGTCTATAGTATAAATGACGTCTATAGTATAGATGACGTCTATAGTAGAGATGACGTCTATAGTAGAGATGATGTCTATAGCATAGATGACGTCCATAGTATAGTTGACGTCTATAGTATAGATGACGTCTATAGTATAGATGACGTCTATAGTATAGATGACGTCTATAGTATAGATGACGTCTATAGTATAGATGACGTCTATAGTTTTGATGACGTCTATAGTATAGATGACGTCTATAGAATAGATGACGTCTATAGTATAGATGACCTCTATAGTATAGATGACCTCTATAGTATAGATGACCTCTATAGTATAGATGACGTCTATAGTATAGATGACCTCTATAGTATAGATGACGTCTATAGTATAGATGACCTCTATAGTATAGATGACGTCTATAGTATAGATGACGTCTATAGTATAGATGACGTCTATAGAATAGAAGACGTCTATAGTATAGATGACGTCTAAAGTATAGATGACGTCTATAGTATAGATGACGTCTATAGTATATATATGTCTATAGTATAGATGACGTCTATAGTAAAGATGACGTCTATTGCATAGATGACGTCCATAGTATAGATGACGTCTATAGTATAGATGACGTCTATAGTAGAGATGATGTCTATAGCATAGATTACGTCCATAGTATAGATGATATCTATAGTATAGATGACGTCTATAGTATAGATGACGTCTATAGTATAGATGACGTCTATAGTATAGATGACGTCTATAGTACAGATGACGTCTATAGTATAGATGTCGTCTATAGTATAGATGACGTCTATAGTATAGATGACGTCTATAGTATAGATGATGTCTATAGCATAGATGACGTCCATAGTATAGATGACGTCTATAGTATAGATGACGTCTATAGTATAAATGACGTCTATAGTATAGATGACGTCTATAGTATAGATGACGTCTATAGTATAGATGACGTCTACAGTATAGATGACGTCTATAGTATAGATGACGTCTATAGTATAGATGACGTCTATAGTATAGATGACGTCTATAGTATAGATAGTATAGATGACGTCTATAGTATAGATGACATCTATAGTATAGATGACGTGTATAGTATAGATGACGTCTATAGTATAGATGACGTCTACAGTATAGATGACGTCTATAGTATAGATGACATCTATAGTATAGATGACGTCTATAGTATAAATGACGTCTATAGTATAGATGACGTCTATAGTATAGATGACGTCTATAGTATAGATGACGTCTACAGTATAGATGACGTCTATAGTATAGATGACGTCTATAGTATAGATGACGTCTATAGTATAGATGACGTCTATAGTATAGATGACGTCTATAGTATAGATGACGTCTATAGTATAGATAGTATAGATGACGTCTATAGTATAGATGACATCTATAGTATAGATGACGTCTATAGTATAGATGATGTCTTTAGTATAGATGACGTCTTTAGTATAGATGACGTCTATAGTATAGATGACGTCTATAGTATAGATGACGTCTATAGTATAGATAGTATAGATGACGTCTATAGTATAGATGACATCTATAGTATAGATGACGTCTATAGTATATATGACGTCTATAGTATAGATGACGTCTATAGTATAGATGACGTCTATAGTATAGATGACGTTTATAGTATAGATGACGTCTATAGTATAGATGACGGCTTTAGTATAGATGACGTCTATAGTATAGATGACGTCTATAGTATAGATGACGTCTATAGTATAGATGACGTCTATAGTATAGATGACGTCTATAGTATAGATGACGTCTATAGTATAGATGACGTCTATAGTATAGATGACGTCTATAGTATAGATGACGTCTATAGTATAGATGACGTCTATAGTATAGATGACGTCTATAGTATAGATGACGTCTATAGTATAGATGACGTCTATAGTATAGATGACGTCTATAGTATAGATGACGTCTATAGTATAGATGACGTCTATAGTATAGATGACGGGTATAGTATAGATGACGTCTATAGTATAGATGACGTCTATAGTATAGATGACGTCTATAGTATAGATGACGTCTATAGTATAGATGACGTCTATAGTATAGATGACGTCTATAGTATAGATGACGTCTATAGTATAGATGACGTCTATAGTATAGATGACGTCTATAGTATAAATGACGTGTCTATAGTATAAATGACGTCTATAGTATAGATGACGTCTATAGTAGAGATGACGTCTATAGTAGAGATGATGTCTATAGCATAGATGACGTCCATAGTATAGTTGACGTCTATAGTATAGATGACGTCTATATTATAGATGACGTCTATAGTATAGATGACGTCTATAGTATAGATGACGTCTATAGTATAGATGACGTCTATAGTTTTGATGACATCTATAGTATAGATGACGTCTATAGAATAGATGACGTCTATAGTATAGATGACCTCTATAGTATAGATGACCTCTATAGTATAGATGACCTCAATAGTATAGATGACGTCTATAGTATAGATGACCTCTATAGTATAGATGACGTCTATAGTATAGATGACCTCTATAGTATAGATGACGTCTATAGTATAGATGACGTCTATAGTATAGATGACGTCTATAGTATAGATGACGTCTATAGAATAGAAGACGTCTATAGTATAGATGACGTCTAAAGTATAGATGACGTCTATAGTATAGATGACGTCTATAGTATATATATGTCTATAGTATAGATGACGTCTATAGTAAAGATGACGTCTATTGCATAGATGACGTCCATAGTATAGATGACGTCTATAGTATAGATGACGTCTATAGTAGAGATGATGTCTATAGCATAGATTACGTCCATAGTATAGATGATATCTATAGTATAGATGACGTCTATAGTATAGATGACGTCTATAGTATAGATGACGTCTATAATATAGATGACGTCTATAGTACAGATGACGTCTATAGTATAGATGTCGTCTATAGTATAGATGACGTCTATAGTATAGATGACGTCTATAGTATAGATGATGTCTATAGCATAGATGACGTCCATAGTATAGATGACGTCTATAGTATAGATGACGTCTATAATATAAATGACGTCTATAGTATAGATGACGTCTATAGTATAGATGACGTCTATAGTATAGATGACGTCTACAGTATAGATGACGTCTATAGTATAGATGACGTCTATAGTATAGATGACGTCTATAGCATAGATGACGTCTAAAGAATAGATGACGTCTATATATAGATGACGTCTATAGTATAGATGACGTCTATAGTATAGATGACGTCTATAGTATAGATGACGTCTATAGTATAGATGACGTCTATAGTATAGATGACGTCTATAGTATAGATGACGTCTATAGTATAAATGACGTGTCTATAGTATAGATGACGTCTATAGTATAGCTGACGTCCATAGTATAGATGACGTCCATAGTATAGATGACGTCTATAGTATAGATGACGTCTATAGTATAGATGACGTCTATATATAGATGACGTCTATAGTATAGATGACGTCTATAGTATAGATGACGTCTATAGTATAGATGACGTCTATAGTATAAATGACGTGTCTATAGTATAGATGACGTCTATAGTATAGATGACGTCTATAGTAGAGATGATGTCTATATATAGATGACGTCTATAGTATAGATGACGTCTATAGTATAGATGACGTCTATAGTATAGATGACGTCTATAGTATAGATGACGTCTATAGTATAGATGACGTCTATAGTATAGATGACGTCTATAGCATAGATGACGTCCATAGTATAGCTGACGTCCATAGTATAGATGACGTCCATAGTATAGATGACGTCTATAGTATAGATGACGTCTATAGTATAGATGACGTCTATATATAGATGACGTCTATAGTATAGATGACGTCTATAGTATAGATGACGTCTATAGTATAGATGACGTCTATAGTATAAATGACGTGTCTATAGTATAGATGACGTCTATAGTATAGATGACGTCTATAGTAGAGATGATGTCTATAGCATAGATGACGTCCATAGTATAGTTGACGTCTATGGTATAGGTGACGTCTATAGTATAGATGACGTCTATAGTATAGATGACGTCTATAGTATAGATGACGTCTATAGTATAGATGACGTCTATAGTATAGATGACGTCTATAGTATAGATGACGTCTATAGTATAGATGACGTCTATAGTATAGATGACGTCTATAGTATAGATGACGTCTATAGTATAGATGATGTCTATAGTATAGATGACGTCTATAGTATAGATGACGTCTATAGTATAGATAGTATAGATGACGTCTATAGTATAGATGACATCTATAGTATAGATTACGTCTATAGTATATATGACGTCTATAGTATAGATGACGTCTATAGTATAGATGACGTCTATAGTATAGATGACGTTTATGGTATAGATGACGTCTATAGTATAGATGACTTCTATAGTATAGATGACGTCTATAGTATAGATGACGTCTATAGTATAGATGACGTCTATAGTATAGATGATGTCTATAGTATAGATGACGTCTATAGTATAGATGACGTCTATAGTATAGATGACGTCTATAGTATAGATGACGTCTATAGTATAGATGACGTCTATAGTATAGATGACGTCTATAGTATAGATGACGTCTATAGTATAAATGACGTGTCTATAGTATAGATGACGTCTATAGTATAGATGACGTCTATAGTATAGATGACGTCTATAGTATAGATGACGTCTATAGTAGAGATGATGTCTATAACATAGATGACGTCCATTGTATAGTTGACGTCTATAGTATAGATGACGTCTATAGTATAGATGACGTCTATAGTATAGATGACGTCTATAGTATAGATGACGTCTATAGAATAGATGACGTCTATAGTATAGATGACCTCTATAGTATAGATGACCTCTATAGTATAGATGACCTCTATAGTATAGATGACCTCTATAGTATAGATGACCTCTATAGTATAGATGACCTCTATAGTATAGATGACGTCTATAGTATAGATGACGTCTATAGTATAGATGACGTCTATAGTATAGATGACGTCTATAGAATAGAAGACGTCTATAGTATAGATGACGTCTAAAGTATAGATGACGTCTATAGTATAGATGACGTCTATAGTATTGATGACGTCTATAGTATTGATGACGTCTACAGTATAGATGACGTCTATAGTATAGATGACGTCTATAGTATAGATGACGTCTATAGTATAGATGACGTCTATAGTATAGATAGTATAGATGACGTCTATAGTATAGATGACATCTATAGTATAGATGACGTCTATAGTATAGATGATGTCTTTAGTATAGATGACGTCTTTAGTATAGATGACGTCTATAGTATAGATGACGTCTATAGTATAGATGACGTCTATAGTATAGATAGTATAGATGACGTCTATAGTATAGATGACATCTATAGTATAGATGACGTCTATAGTATATATGACGTCTATAGTATAGATGACGTCTATAGTATAGATGACGTCTATAGTATAGATGACGTCTATAGTATAGATGACGTTTATAGTATAGATGACGTCTATAGTATAGATGACGTCTATAGTATAGATGACGTCTATAGTATAGATGACGTCTATAGTATAGATGACGTCTATAGTATAGATGACGTCTATAGTATAGATGACGTCTATAGTATAGATGACGTCTATAGTATAGATGACGCCTATAGTATAGATGACGGGTATAGTATAGATGACGTCTATAGTATAGATGACGTCTATAGTATAGATGACGTCTATAGTATAGATGACGTCTATAGTATAGATGACGTCTATAGTATAGATGACGTCTATAGTATAGATGACGTCTATAGTATAGATGACGTCTATAGTATAGATGACGTCTATAGTATAGATGACGTCTATAGTATAGATGACGTCTATAGTTTTGATGACATCTATAGTATAGATGACGTCTATAGAATAGATGACGTCTATAGTATAGATGACCTCTATAGTATAGATGACCTCTATAGTATAGATGACCTCAATAGTATAGATGACGTCTATAGTATAGATGACCTCTATAGTATAGATGACGTCTATAGTATAGATGACCTCTATAGTATAGATGACGTCTATAGTATAGATGACGTCTAAAGTATAGATGACGTCTATAGTATAGATGACGTCTATAGTATATATATGTCTATAGTATAGATGACGTCTATAGTAAAGATGACGTCTATTGCATAGATGACGTCCATAGTATAGATGACGTCTATAGTATAGATGACGTCTATAGTAGAGATGATGTCTATAGTATAGATGACGTCTATAGTATAAATGACGTCTATAGTATAGATGACGTCTATAGTATAGATGACGTCTATAGTATAGATGACGTCTACAGTATAGATGACGTCTATAGTATAGATGACGTCTATAGTATAGATGACGTCTATAGCATAGATGACGTCTAAGGGATAGATGACTTTAATAGAATAGATGACGTCTATAGTATAGATGACGTCTATTGTATAGATGGCGTCTATAGTATAGATGACGTCTATAGCATAGATGACGTCCATAGTATAGCTGACGTCCATAGTATAGATGACGTCCATAGTATAGATGACGTCTATAGTATAGATGACGTCTATAGTATAGAAGACGTCTATAGTATAGATGACGTCTATATATAGATGACGTCTATAGTATAGATGACGTCTATAGTATAGATGACGTCTATAGTATAGATGACGTCTATAGTATAGATGACGTCTATAGTATAGATGACGTCTATAGTATAGATGACGTCTATAGTAGAGATGATGTCTATAGCATAGATGACGTCCATAGTATAGTTGACGTCTATGGTATAGGTGACGTCTATAGTATAGATGACGTCTATAGTACAGATGACGTCTATAGTATAGATGACGTCTATAGTATAGATGACGTCTATAGTATAGATGACGTCTATAGTATAGATGACGTCTATAGTATAGATGACGTCTATAGTATAGATGACGTCTATAGTATAGATGATGTCTATAGTATAGGTGACGTCTATAGTATAGATGACGTCTATAGTATAGATGACGTCTATAGTATAGATAGTATAGATGACGTCTATAGTATAGATGACATCTATAGTATAGATTACGTCTATAGTATATATGACGTCTATAGTAAAGATGACGTCTATTGCATAGATGACGTCCATAGTATAGATGACGTCTATAGTATAGATGACGTCTATAGTAGAGATGATGTCTATAGCATAGATAACGTCCATAGTATAGATGATATCTATAGTATAGATGACGTCTATAGTATAGATGACGTCTATAGTATAGATGACGTCTATAATATAGATGACGTCTATAGTACAGATGACGTCTATAGTATAGATGTCGTCTATAGTATAGATGACGTCTATAGTATAGATGACGTCTATAGTATAGATGATGTCTATAGCATAGATGACGTCCATAGTATAGATGACGTCTATAGTATAGATGACGTCTATAGTATAAATGACGTCTATAGTATAGATGACGTCTATAGTATAGATGACGTCTATAGTATAGATGACGTCTACAGTATAGATGACGTCTATAGTATAGATGACGTCTATAGTATAGATGACGTCTATAGCATAGATGACGTCTAAGGGATAGATGACTTTAATAGAATAGATGACGTCTATAGTATAGATGACGTCTATTGTATAGATGGCGTCTATAGTATAGATGACGTCTATAGCATAGATGACGTCCATAGTATAGCTGACGTCCATAGTATAGATGACGTCCATAGTATAGATGACGTCTATAGTATAGATGACGTCTATAGTATAGAAGACGTCTATAGTATAGATGACGTCTATATATAGATGACGTCTATAGTATAGATGACGTCTATAGTATAGATGACGTCTATAGTATAGATGACGTCTATAGTATAGATGACGTCTATAGTATAGATGACGTCTATAGTATAGATGACGTCTATAGTAGAGATGATGTCTATAGCATAGATGACGTCCATAGTATAGTTGACGTCTATGGTATAGGTGACGTCTATAGTATAGATGACGTCTATAGTATAGATGACGTCTATAGTATAGATGACGTCTATAGTATAGATGACGTCTATAGTATAGATGACGTCTATAGTATAGATGACGTCTATAGTATAGATGACGTCTATAGTATAGATGACGTCTATAGTATAGATGACGTTTATGGTATAGATGACGTCTATAGTATAGATGACTTCTATAGTATAGATGACGTCTATAGTATAGATGACGTCTATAGTATAGATGACGTCTATAGTATATATGACGTCTATAGTATAGATGACGTCTATAGTATAGATGACGTCTATAGTATAGATGACGTTTATGGTATAGATGACGTCTATAGTATAGATGACTTCTATAGTATAGATGACGTCTATAGTATAGATGACGTCTATAGTATAGATGACGTCTATAGTATAGATGATGTCTATAGTATAGATGACGTCTATAGTATAGATGACGTCTATAGTATAGATGACGTCTATAGTTTAGATGACGTCTATAGTATAGATGACGTCTATAGTATAGATGACGTCTATAGTATAAATGACGTGTCTATAGTATAGATGACGTCTATAGTATAGATGACGTCTATAGTATAGATGACGTCTATAATATAGATGACGTCTATAGTAGAGATGATGTCTATAACATAGATGACGTCCATAGTATAGTTGACGTCTATAGTATAGATGACGTCTATAGTATAGATGACGTCTATAGTATAGATGACGTCTATAGAATAGATGACGTCTATAGTATAGATGACCTCTATAGTATAGATGACCTCTATAGTATAGATGACCTCTATAGTATAGATGACCTCTATAGTATAGATGACCTCTATAGTATAGAT
Source organism: Neoascia interrupta (assembly GCA_947623515.1). Taxonomy (NCBI): domain Eukaryota; kingdom Metazoa; phylum Arthropoda; class Insecta; order Diptera; family Syrphidae; genus Neoascia; species Neoascia interrupta. Next base: position 1,179,905 of record CANQKQ010000033.1, read on the forward strand.
GACCTCTATAGTATAGATGACGTCTATAGTATAGATGACGTCTATAGTATAGATGACGTCTATAGTATAGATGACGTCTATAGAATAGAAGACGTCTATAGTATAGATGACGTCTAAAGTATAGATGACGTCTATAGTATAGATGACGTCTATAGTATTGATGACGTCTAAAGTATAGATGACGTCTATAGTATAGATGACGTCTATAGTATTGATGACGTCTATAGTATTGATGACGTCTATAGTATTGATGATGTCTATAGTATTGATGATGTCTATAGTATTGTTATATCTGTAGTATAGATGACGTCTATAGTATTGATGACGTCTATTGCATAGATGACGTCAATAGTATAGATGACGTCTATAGTATAGATGACGTCTATAGTAGAGATGATGTCTATAGCATAGATGACGTCCATAGTATAGATGATATCTATAGTATAGATGACGTCTATAATATAGATGACGTCTATAGTATAGATGACGTCTATAGTATATATGACGTCTATAGTATAGATGAGGTCTATAGTATAGATGACGTCTATAGTATAGATGACGTCTATAGTATAGATGACGTCTATAGTATAGATGACGTCCATAGTATAGATGACGTCTATAGCATAGATGACGTCTATAGTATAGATGACGTCTATAGTATAGATGATGTCTATAGCATAGATGACGTCCATAGTATAGATGACGTCTATAGTATAGATGACGTCTATAGTATAAATGACCTCTATAGTATAGATGACGTCTATAGTATAGAAGACGTCTATAGTATAGATGACGTCTATAGTTTAGATGACGTCTATGGTATAGATGACGTCTATAGTATAGATGACGTCTATAGAATAGAAGACGTCTATAGAATAGAAGACGTCTATAGAATAGAAGACGTCTATAGTATAGATGACGTCTATAGAATAGAAGACGTCTATAGTATAGATGACGTCTATAGTATAGATGACGTCTATAGTATAGATGACGTCTATAGTATAGATGACGTCTATAGTATAGATGACGTTTATAGTATAGATGACGTCTATAGTATAGATGACGTTTATAGTATAGATGACGTCTATAGTATAGATGACGTCTATAGTATAGATGACGTCTATAGTATAGATGACGTCTATAGTATAGATGACGTCTATAGTATAGATGACGTCTATAGTATAGATGACGTCTATAGTATAGATGACGTCTATAGTATAGATGACGTCTATAGTATAGATGACGTCTATAGTATAGATGACGTCTATAGTATAGATGACGTCTATAGTATAGATGACGTCTATAGTATAGATGACGTCTATAGTATAAATGACGTGTCTATAGTATAGATGACGTCTATAGTATAGATGACGTCTATAGTATAGATGACGTCTATAGTAGAGATGATGTCTCTAGCATAGATGACGTCCATAGTATAGTTGACGTCTATAGTATAGATGACGTCTATAGTATAGATGACGTCTATAGTATAGATGACGTCTATAGTATAGATGACGTCTATAGTATAGATGACGTCTATAGTATAGATGACGTCTATAGTTTTGATGACGTCTATAGTATAGATGACGTCTATAGAATAGATGACGTCTATAGTATAGATGACCTCTATAGTATAGATGACCTCTATAGTATAGATGACCTCTATAGTATAGATGACGTCTATAGGATAGATGACGTCTATAGTATAGATGACGTCTATAGAATAGAAGACGTCTATAGTATAGATGACGTCTAAAGTATAGATGACGTCTATAGTATAGATGACGTCTATAGTATTGATGACGTCTATAGTATTGATGACGTCTATAGTATTGATGATGCCTATAGTATTGATGATGTCTATTGTATTGTTATATCTATAGTATAGATGACGTCTATAGTATAGATGACGTCTATTGCATAGATGACGTCCATAGTATAGATGACGTCTATAGTATAGATAACGTCTATAGTAGAGATGATGTCTATAGCACAGATGACGTCCATAGTATAGATGATATCTATAGTATAGATGACGTCTATAGTGTAGATGACGTCTATAGTATTGATGACGTCTATAGTATAGATGACGTCTATAGTATAGATGACGTCTATAGTATAGATGACGTCTATAGTATAGATGACGTCTATAGTATAGATGACGTCTATAGTATAGATGACGTCTATAGTATAGATGACGTCTATAGTATAGATGACGTCTATAGTATAGATGACGTCTATAGTATAGATGACGTCTATAGTATAGATGACGTCTATAGTATAGATGACGTCTATAGTATAGATGACGTCTATAGTATAGATGACGTCTATAGTATAGATGACGTCTATAGTATAGATGATGTCTATAGCATAGATGACGTCCATAGTATAGATGACGTCTATAGTATAGATGACGTCTATAGTATAAATGACGTCTATAGTATAGATGACGTCTTTAGTATAGATGACGTCTATAGTATAGATGACGTCTATAGTAGAGATGATGACTATAGCATAGACGACGTCCATAGTATAGATGACGTCTATAGTATAGATGACGTCTATATTATAGATGACGTCTATAGTATAGATGACGTCTATAGTATAGATGAAGGTCTATAGTATAGATGACGTCTATAGTATTGATGACGTCTATAGTATAGATGACGTCTATAGTATAGATGACGTCTACAGTATAGATGACGTTTATAGTATAGATGACGTCTATAGTATTGATGACGTCTATAGTAGAGATGACGTCTATAGTATAGATGACGTCTACAGTATAGATGACGTTTATAGTATAGATGACGTATAAATTATAGATGACGTCTATAGTATAGATGACGTATAAAGTATAGATGACGTCTATAGTATAGATGACGTCTATAATATTGATGACGTCTATAGTAGAGATGACGTCTATAGTATAGATGACGTCTACAGTATAGATGACGTTTATAGTATAGATGACGTATAAATTATAGATGACGTCTATAGTATAGATGACGTCTATAGAATAGATGACGTCTATAGTTTAGATGACGTCTAAAGTATAGATGAAGTCTATAGTATAGATGACGTCTATTGCATAGATGACGTCCATAGTATTGATGACGTCTATAGTAGAGATGACGTCTATAGTATAGATGACGTCTACAGTATAGATGACGTTTATAGTATAGATGACGTATAAATTATAGATGACGTCTATAGTATAGATGACGTCTATAGAATAGATGACGTCTATAGTATAGATGACGTCTATAGTATAGATGACGTCTATAGTATAGATGACGTCTATAGTATAGATGACGTCTATAGTATAGATGATGTCTATAGTATAGATGACGTCTATAGTATAGATGACGTCTATAGTATGGATGACGTCTATAGTATAGATGACGTCTATAGTATAGATGATGTCTATAGTATAGATGACGTCTATAGTATAGATGACGTCTATAGTATAGATGACGTCTATAGTATAGATGACGTCTATAGTATAGATGACGTCTATAGTATAGATGACGTCTATATTATAGATGACGTCTATATTATAGATGACGTCTATATTATAGATGACGTCTATATTATAGATGACTTCTATATTATAGATGACGTCTATAGTATAGATGACGTCTATAGTATAGATGAGTTCTTTAGTATAGATGACATCTATAGTACAGATGAGGTCTATAGTATAGATGACAGCGTCTATAGTATAGATGACGTCTATAGTATAGATGACGTCTATAGTATAGATGAGTTCTTTAGTATAGATGACATCTATAGTACAGATGAGGTCTATAGTATAGATGACAGCGTCTATAGTATAGATGACGTCTATAGTATAGATGACGTCTGTAGTATAGATGACGTCTATAGTGTAGATGACGTCTATAGTATAGATGACGTCTATAGTATAGATGACGTCTATAGTATAGATGAAGTCTATAGTATAGATGAAGTCTATAGTATAAGTATAGATGACGTCTATAGCATAGATGACGTCTATAGTATAGATGACGTCTAGAGCATAGATGACGTCTATAGTATAGATGACGTCTATAGTATAGATGACGTTTATAGTATAGATGACGTCTATAGTATAGATGACGTCTATAGTATAGATGACGTCTATAGTATAGATGACGTCTATAGTATAGATGACGTCTATAGTGTAGATGACGTCTATAGTATAGATGACGTCTATAGTATAGATGACGTCTATAGTATAGATGACGTCTATAGTATAAGTATAAATGACGTCTATAGCATAGATGACGTCTATAGTATAGATGACGTCTATAGCATAGATGACATCTATAGTATAGATGACGTCTATAGTATAGATGAGTTCTTTAGTATAGATGACATCTATAGTACAGATGAGGTCTATAGTATAGATGACAGCGTCTATAGTATAGATGACGTCTATAGTATAGATGACGTCTATAGTATAGATGACGTCTATAGTATAGATGACGTCTATAGTGTAGATGACGTCTATAGTATAGATGACGTCTATAGTATAGATGACGTCTATAGTATAGATGAAGTCTATAGTATAAGTATAGATGACGGGTATAGCATAGATGACGTCTATAGTATAGATGACGTCTATAGCATAGATGACGTCTATAGTATAGATGACGTCTATAGTATAGATGACGTTTATAATATTGATGACGTCTATAGTATTGATTATGTCTATAATATTGATGACGTCTATAGTATTGATGATGTCTATAGTATTGATGACGTCAATAGTATAGATGACGTCTATAGTATAGATGACGTCTATAGTATAGATGACGTCTATAGTATAGATGACGTCTATAGTATAGACGACGTCTATAGTATAGATGACGTCTATAGTATAGATGACGTCTATAGTATAGACGACATCTATAGTATAGATTACACATCTATAGTATAGACGACATCTATAGTATAGATTACACATCTATAGTATAGATGACGACTATAGTATAGATGACGTCTATAGTATAGATGACGACTATAGTAAAGATGACGTCTATAGTATAGACGACATCTATAGTATAGATGAGGACTATAGTATAGATGACGTCTATAGTATAGATGACTTCTATAGTAAAGATGACGTCTATAGTATAGATGACGTCTATAGTAAAGATGACGTCTAAGGTATGGATGACGTCTATAGTATTGATAACGTCTATAGTATTGATGACGTCTATAGTATTGATGACGTCTATAGTATAGATGACGTCTATAGTATAGATGACGTATTAGTATTGATGACGTCTATAGTATTGATGATGTCTATAGTATTGATGACGTCTATAGTATTGATGACGTCTATAGTATAGATGACGTCTATAGTATAGATGACGTCTATAGTATATATGACGTCTATAGTAAAGATGACGTCTATAGTATAGATGACGTCTATAGTATAGATGACGTCTATAATATAGATGACGTCTATAGTATAGATGACGTCTATAGTATAGATGACGTCTATAGTATTGATGACGTCTATAGTATAGATGACGTCTATAGTATAGATGACGTCTATAGTATTGATGACGTCTATAGTATAGATGACGTCTATAGTATAGATGACGTCTATAGTATTGATGACGTCTATAGTATAGATGACGTCTATAGTATAGATGACGTCTATAGTATTGATGACGTCTATAGTATAGATGACTTCTATAGTATAGATGACGTCTATAGCATAGATGACGTCTATAGTATAGATGACGTCTATAGTATTGATGACGTCTATAGTATTGATGATGTCTATAGTATTGATGACGTCTATAGTATTGATGTCTATAGTATAGATGACGTCTATTGCATAGATGACGTCTATTGCATAGACGACGTCCATAGTACAGATGACGTCTATAGTATAGATGTCGTCTATAGTATAGATGACGTCTAAAGTATAGATGAAGTCTATAGTATAGATGACGTCTATAGTATAGATGACGTCTATAGTATAGATGACGTCTATAGTATAGATGACGTCTATAGTATAGATGACGTCCATAGTATAGATGACGTCTATAGTATAGATGACGTCTATAGTATAGATGACGTCCATAGTATAGATGACGTCTATATTATAGATGTCGTCTATAGTATAGATGACGTCTATAGTATAGATGACGTCTATAGTATAGATGACGTCTATAGTATAGATGACGTCTATAGTATAGATGATGTCTATAGTATAGATGACGTCTATAGTATAGATGACGTCTATAGTATAGATGATGTCTATAGTATAGATGACGTCTATAGTATAGATGACGTCTATAGTATAGATGACGTCTATAGTATAGATGACGTCTATAGTATAGATGACGTCTATAGTATTGATGACGTCTATAGTATTGATGACGTCTATAGTATAGATGACGTCTATTGCCTAGATGACGTCTATTGCATAGATGACGTCCATAGTATAGATGACGTCTATAGTATAGATGACGTCTATAGTATAGATGACGTCTATAGTATAGATGAAGTCTATAGTATAGATGACGTCTATAGTATAGATGACGTCTATAGTATAGATGACGTCTATAGTATAGATGACGTCTATAGTATAGATGACGTCTATAGTATAGATGACGTCTATAGTATAGATGACGTCCATAGTATAGATGACGTCTATAGTATAGATGACGTCTATAGTATAGATGACGTCTATAGTATAGATGACGTCTATAGTATAGATGACGTCTATAGTATAGATGACGTCTATAGTATAGATGACGTCTATAGTATAGATGACGTCTATAGTATAGATGACGTCTATAGTATAGATGACGTCTATAGTAGAGATGATGTCTATAGCATAGATGACGTCCATAGAATAGATGACGTTCATAGAATAGATGACGTCTATAGTATAGATGACGTCTATAGTATAGATGACGTCTATAGTATAGATGACGTCTATAGTATAGATGAAGTCTATAGTATAGATGACGTCTATAGTATAGATGACGTCTATAGTATAGATGACGTCTATAGTATAGATGACGTCCATAGTATAGATGACGTCTATAGTATAGATGACGTCTATAGTATAGATGACGTCTATAGTATAGATGACGTCTATAGTATAGATGACGTCTATAGTATAGATGACGTCTATAGTATAGATGACGTCTATAGTATAGATGACGTCTATAGTATAGATGACGTCTATAGTATTGATGACGTCTATAGTATAGATGACGTCTATAGTATAGATGACGTCTATAGTATAGATGACGTCTATAGTATAGATGACGTCTATAGTATAGATGACGTCTATAGTATAGATGACGTCTATAGTAGAGATGATGTCTATAGTAGAGATGATGTCTATAGAATAGATGACGTCTATAGTATAGATGACGTCTATAGTATAGATGACGTCTATAGTATAGATGACGTCTATAGTATAGATGACGTCTATAGTATAGATGACGTCTATAGTATAGATGACGTCTATAGTATAGATGACGTCTATAGTATAGATGACGTCTATAGTATAGATGACGTCTATAGTATAGATGACGTCTATAGTATAGATGACGTCTTTAGTATAGATGACGTCTATAGTATAGATGACATCTATAGTATTGATGACGTCTATTGCCTAGATGACGTCTATTGCATAGATGACGTCCATAGTATAGATGACGTCTATAGTATAGATGACGTCTATAGTATAGATGACGTCTATAGTATAGATGAAGTCTATAGTATAGATGACGTCTATAGTATAGATGACGTCTATAGTATAGATGACGTCTATAGTATAGATGACGTCTATAGTATAGATGACGTCTATAGTATAGATGACGTCTAGATGATGAGTATAGATGACGTCTATAGTATAGATGACGTCTATAGTATAGATGACGTCTATAGTATAGATGACGTCTATAGTATAGATGACGTCTATAGTATAGATGACGTCTATAGTATAGATGACGTCTATAGTATAGATGACGTCTATAGTAGAGATGATGTCTATAGCATAGATGACGTCCATAGAATAGATGACGTCTATAGTATAGATGACGTCTATAGTATAGATGACGTCTATAGTATAGATGACGTCTATAGTATAGATGACGTCTATAGTATAGATGACGTCTATAGTATAGATGACGTCTATAGTATAGATGACGTCTATAGTATAGATGACGTCTATAGTATAGATGACGTCTATAGTATAGATGACGTCTATAGTATAGATGACGTCTATAGTAGAGATGATGTCTATAGTATTGATGACGTCTATAGTATAGATGACGTCTATTGCCTAGATGACGTCTATTGCATAGATGACGTCCATAGTATAGATGACGTCTATAGTATAGATGACGTCTATAGAATTGATGACGTCTATAGTATAGATGAAGTCTATAGTATAGATGACGTCTATAGTATAGATGACGTCTATAGTATAGATGACGTCTGTAGTATAGATGACGTCTATAGTATAGATGACGTCTATAGTATAGATGACGTCCATAGTATAGATGACGTCTATAGTATAGATGACGTCTATAGTATAGATGACGTCTATAGTATAGATGACGTCTATAGTATAGATGACGTCTATAGTATAGATGACGTCTATAGTATAGATGACGTCTATAGTATAGATGACGTCTATAGTATAGATGACGTCTATAGTATAGATGACGTCTATAGTATAGATGACGTCTATAGTATAGATGACGTCTATAGTATAGATGACGTCTATAGTATAGATGACGTCTATAGTAGAGATGATGTCTATAGCATAGATGACGTCCATAGAATAGATGACGTCTATAGTATAGATGACGTCTATAGTATAGATGACGTCTATAGTATAGATGACGTCTATAGTATAGATGACGTCTATAGTATAGATGACGTCTATAGTATAGATGACGTCTTTAGTATAGATGACGTCTATAGTATAGATGACGTCTATAGTATAGATGACGTCTATAGTATAGATGACGTCTATAGTATAGATGACGTCTATAGTATAGATGACGTCTATAGTATAGATGACGTCTATAGTATAGATGACGTCTATAGTATAGATGACGTCTATAGTATAGATGACGTCTATAGTAGAGATGATGTCTATAGTAGAGATGATGTCCATAGCATAGATGACGTCTATAGTATAGATGACGTCTATAGTATAGATGACGTCTATAGTATAGATGACGTCTATAGTATAGATGACGTCTATAGTATAGATGACGTCTATAGTATAGATGACGTCTATAGTATAGATGACGTCTATAGTATAGATGACGTCTATAGTATAGATGACGTCTTTAGTATAGATGACGTCTATAGTATAGATGACGTCTATAGTATTGATGACGTCTATAGTATAGATGACGTCTATAGTATAGATGACGTCTATAGTATAGATGACGTCTATAGTATAGATGACGTCTATAGTATAGATGACGTCTATAGTATAGATGACGTCTATAGTAGAGATGATGTCTATAGTAGAGATGATGTCCATAGCATAGATGACGTCTATAGTATAGATGACGTCTATAGTATAGATGACGTCTATAGTTGAGATGATGTCTATAGCATAGATGACGTCTATAGTAGAGATGATGTCTATAGCATAGATGACGTCCATAGTATAGATGACGTCTATAGTATAGATGACGTCTATAGTATAGATGACGTCTATAGTATAGATGACGTCTATAGTATAGATGACGTCTATAGTATAGATGACGTCTATGGTATAGATGACGTCTATAGTATAGATGACGTCTACAGTATAGATGACGTCTATAGTATAGATGACGTCTATAGTATAGATGACGTCTATAGTATAGATGATGTCTATAGTATAGATGATGTCTATAGTATAGATGACGTCTATAGTATAGATAGTATAGATGACATCTATAGTATAGATGACATCTATAGTATAGATGACGTCTATGGTATAGATGACGTCTATGGTATAGATGACGTCTATAGTATAGATGACGTCTATAGTATAGATGACGTCTATAGTATAGATGACGTCTATAGTATAGATGACGTCTATAGTATAGATGACGTCTTTAGTATAGATGACTTCTATAGTATAGATGACGTATATAGTATAGATGACGTCTATAGTATAGATGACGTCTATAGTAGAGATGATGTCTATAGCATAGATGACGTCCATAGAATAGATGACGTCTATAGTATAGATGACGTCTATAGTATAGATGACGTCTATAGTATAGATGATGTCCATAGTATAGATGACGTCTATAGTAGAGATGATGTCTATAGTAGAGATGATGTCCATAGCATAGATGACGTCTATAGTATAGATGACGTCTATAGTATAGATGACGTCTATAGTATAGATGACGTCTATAGTATAGATGACGTCTATAGTATAGATGACGTCTATAGTATAGATGACGTCTATAGTATAGATGACGTCTATAGTATAGATGACGTCTATAGTATAGATGACGTCTATAGTATAGATGACGTCTATAGTATAGATGACGTCTATAGTATAGATGACGTCTTTAGTATAGATGACGTCTATAGTATTGATGACGTCTATAGTATTGATGATGTCTATAGTATTGATGACGTCTATAGTATTGATGACGTCTCTAGTATAGATGACGTCTATTGCATAGATGACGTCTATTGCATAGATGACGTCCATAGTATAGATGACGTCTATAGTATAGATGTCGTCTATAGCATAGATGACGTCTATAGTATAGATGACGTCAATAGTATAGATGAAGTCTATAGTATAGATGACGTCTATAGTATAGATGACGTCTTTAGTATAGATGACGTCTATAGTATAGATGGCGTCTATAGTAGAGATGATGTCTATAGTATAGATGACGTCCATAGAATAGATGACGTCTATAGTATAGATGACGTCTACAGTATATATGACGTCTATAGTATAGATGACGTCTATAGTATAGATGACGTCTATAGTATAGATGACGTCTATAGTATAGATGACGTCTAAAGTATAGATGACGTCTATAGTATAGATGACGTCTATAGTATAGATGACGTCTATAGTATAGATGACGTCTATAGTATAGATGACGTCTATAGTTGAGATGATGTCTATAGCATAGATGACGTCTATAGTAGAGATGATGTATATAGCATAGATGACGTCCATAGTATAGATGACGTCTATAGTAGAGATGACGTCTATAGTATAGATGACGTCTATAGTATAGATGAAGTCTATAGTATAGATGACGTCTATGGTATAGATGACGTCTATAGTATAGATGACGTCTACAGTATAGATGACGTCTATAGTATAGATGACGTCTATAGTATAGATGATGTCTATAGTATAGATGATGTCTATAGTATAGATGACGTCTATAGTATAGATAGTATAGATGACATCTATAGTATAGATGACATCTATAGTATAGATGACGTCTATGGTATAGATGACGTCTATAGTATAGATGACGTCTACAGTATAGATGACGTCTATAGTATAGATGAAGTCTATAGTATAGATGATGTCCATAGTATTGATGACGTCTATAGTATAGATGACGTCTATAGTATAGATAGTATAGATGACGTCTATAGTATAGATAGTATAGATGACGTCTATAGTATAGATGACATCTATAGTATAGATGACGTCTATGGTATAGATGACGTCTATAGTATAGATGACGTCTACAGTATAGATGACGTCTATAGTATAGATGACGTCTATAGTATAGATGATGTCTATAGTATTGATGACGTCTATAGTATAGATGACGTCTATAGTATAGATAGTATAAATGACGTCTATAGTATAGATGACGTCTATAGTATAGATGACGTCTATGGTATAGATGACGTCTACAGTATAGATGACGTCTATAGTATAGATGACGTCTATAGTATAGATGATGTCTATAGTATAGATGACGTCTATAGTATAGATGACGCCTATAGTATAGATAGTATAGATGACGTCTATAGCATAGATGACGTCTATAGTAGAGATGATGTCTATAGCATAGATGACGTCCATAGTATAGATGACGTCTATAGTATAGATGACGTCTATAGTATAGATGACGTCTATAGTATAGATGACGTCTATAGTATAGATGACGTCTATAGTATAGATGACGTCTATAGTATAGATGACGTCTATAGTATAGATGACGTCTATAGTATAGATGACGTCAATAGTATAGATGACGTCTATAGTATAGATGACGTCTATAGTATAGATGACGTCTATAGTATAGATGACGTCTATAGTATAGATGACGTCTATAGTATATATGCCGTCTATAGTATAGATGACGTCTATGGTATAGATGCCGTCTATAGTATAGATGCCGTCTATAGTATAGATGACGTCTATAGTATAGATGCCGTCTATAGTATAGATGACGTCTATAGTACAGATGACGTCTAAAGTATAGATGACGTCTATAGTATTGATGACGTCTATAATATAGATGACGTCTATAGTATAGATGACGTCTATAGTATAGATGACGTCTATAGTATAGATGACGTCTATAGCATAGATGACGTCTATAGTATAGATGACGTCTATAGTATAGATGACGTCTATAGTATAGATGACGTCTATAGTATAGATGACGTCTATAGTATAGATGACGTCTATAGTATAGATGACGTCTATAGTATAGATGACGTCTATAGTATAGATGACGTCTATAGTATAGATGACGTCTATAGTATAGATGACGTATATAGTATAGATGACGTCAATAGTATAGATGACGTCTACAGTATAGATGACGTCTATAGTATAGATGCCGTCTATAGTATAGATGCCGTCTATAGTATAGATGCCGTCTATAGTATAGATGACGTCTATAGTATAGATGACGTCTAAAGTATAGATGACGTCTATAATATAGATGACGTCTATAATATAGATGACGTCTATAGTATAGATGACGTCTATAGTATAGATGACGTCTATAGTATAGATGACGTCTATAGTATAGATGACGTCTATAGTTTAGATGACGTCTATAGTATAGATGACGTCTATAGTATAGATGACGTCTAAAGTATAGATGACGTCTATAGTATTGATGACGTCTATAATATAGATGACGTCTATAATATAGATGACGTCTATAGTATAGATGAAGTCTATAGTATAGATGACGTCTATAGTATAGATGACGTCTATAGTATAGATGACGTCTATAGTATAGATGACGTCTATAGTATAGATGACGTCTATAGTATAGATGACGTCTATAGTATAGATGACGTCTATAGTATAGATGACGTCTATAGTATAGATGACGTCAATAGTATAGATGACGTCTATAGTATAGATGACGTCTATAGTATAGATGCCGTCTATAGTATAGATGACGTCTATGGTATAGATGTCGTCTATAGTATAGATGCCGTCTATAGTATAGATGACGTCTATAGTATAGATGACGTCTAAAGTATAGATGACGTCTATAGTATTGATGACGTCTATAATATAGATGACGTCTATAGTATAGATGAAGTCTATAGTATAGATGACGTCTATAGTATAGATGACGTCTATAACATAGATGACGTCTATAGTATAGATGAAGTCTATGGTATAGATGCCGTCTATAGTATAGATGCCGTCTATAGTATAGATGACGTCTATAGCATAGATGCCGTCTATAGTATAGATGACGTCTATAGTATAGATGACGTCTAAAGTATAGATGACGTCTATAGTATTGATGACTTCTATAATATAGATGACGTCTATAGTATAGATGACGTCTATAGTATAGATGACGTCTATAGTATAGATGACGTCTATAGTATAGATGACGTCAATAGTATAGATGACGTCTATAGTATAGATGACGTCTATAGTATAGATGACGTCTATAGTATAGATTACGTCTATAGTATATATGCCGTCTATAGTATAGATGACGTCTATGGTATAGATGCCGTCTATAGTATAGATGCCGTCTATAGTATAGATGACGTCTATAGTATAGATGCCGTCTATAGTATAGATGACGTCTATAGTATAGATGACGTCTAAAGTATAGATGACGTCTATAGTATTGATGACGTCTATAATATAGATGACGTCTATAGTGTAAATGACGTCTATAGTATAGATGACGTCTATAGTATAGATGACGTCTATAGTATAGATGACGTCTATAGTATAGATGACGTCTATAGTATAGATGACGTCTATAGTATAGATGACGTCTATAGTATAGATGCCGTCTATAGTATAGATGACGTCTATGGTATAGATGCCGTCTATAGTATAGATGCCGTCTATAGTATAGATGACTTCTATAGTATAGATGACGTCTAAAGTATAGATGACGTCTATAGTATTGATGACGTCTATAATATAGATGACGTCTATAGTATAGATGACGACTATAGTATAGATGACGTCTATAGTATAGATGACGTCTATAGTATAGATGACGTCTATAGTATAGATAAAGTCTATAGTATAGATGACGTCTATAGTATAGATGACGTCTATAGTATAGATGACGTCAATAGTATAGATGACGTCTATAGTATAGATGACGTCTATAGTATAGATGACGTCTATAGTATAGATGCCGTCTATAGTATAGATGACGTCTATGGTATAGATGCCGTCTATAGTATAGATGCCGTCTACAGTATAGATGACGTCTATAGTATAGATGACGTCTAAAGTATAGATGACGTCTATAGTATTGATGACGTCTATAGTATAGATGAGGTCTATAGTATAGATGAGGTCTATAGTATAGATGACGTCTATAGTATAGATGACGTCTATAGTATAGATGACGTCTATAGTATAGATGACGTCTATAGTATAGATGACGTCTATAATATAGATGACGTCTATAGTATAGATGACGTCTAAAGTATAGATGACGTCTATAGTATTGATGACGTCTATAATATAGATGACGTCTATAATATAGATGACGTCTATAGTATAGATGAAGTCTATAGTATAGATGACGTCTATAGTATAGATGACGTCTATAGTGTAGATGACGTCTATAGTATAGATGACGTCTATAGTATAGATGACGTCTATAGTATAGATGACGTCTATAGTATAGATGACGTCTATAGTATAGATGACGTCTATAGTATAGATGACGTCTATAGTGTAGATAACGTCTATAGTATAGATGACGTCTATAGTATAGATGACGTCTATAGTATAGATGCCGTCTATAGTATAGATGACGTCTATGGTATAGATGCCGTCTATAGTATAGATGCCGTCTATAGTATAGATGACGTCTATAGTATAGATGACGTCTAAAGTATAGATGACGTCTATAGTATTGATGACGTCTATAATATAGATGACGTCTATAGTATAGATGACGACTATAGTATAGATGACGTCTATAGTATAGATGACGTCTATAGTATAGATGACGTCTATAGTATAGATAAAGTCTATAGTATAGATGACGTCTATAGTATAGATGACGTCTATAGTATAGATGACGTCTATAGTATAGATGACGTCTATAGTATAGATGACGTCTATAGTATAGATGACGTCTATAGTATAGATGACGTCTATAGTATAGATGACGTCTATAGTATAGATGACGTCTATAGTATAGATGACGTCTATAGTATAGATGACGTCTATAGTATAGATGACGTCTATGGTATAGATGACGTCTATAGTATAGATGACGTCTATAGTATAGATGACGTCTATAGTATAGATGACGTCTATAGTATAGATGACGTCTATAGTATAGATGACGTCTATAGCATAGATGACGTCTACAGTATAGATGACGTCTATAGTATAGATGACGTCTATAGTATAGATGATGTCTATAGTATTGATGACGTCTATAGTATAGATGACGTCTATAGTATAGATGACGTCTATAGTATAGATAGTATAGATGACGTCTATAGTATAGATGACATCTATAGTATAGATGACGTCTATGGTATAGATGACGTCTATAGTATAGATGACGTCTACAGTATAGATGACGTCTATAGTATAGATGACGTCTATAGTATAGATGATGTCTATAGTATTGATGACGTCTATAGTATAGATGACGTCTATAGTATAGATAGTATAAATGACGTCTATAGTATAGATGACGTTTATAGTATAGATGACGTCTATGGTAAAGATGACGTCTATAGTATAGATGACGTCTACAGTATAGATGACGTCTATAGTATAGATGACGTCTATAGTATAGATGATGTCTATAGTATAGATGACGTCTATAGTATAGATGACGCCTATAGTATAGATAGTATATATGACGTCTATGGCATAGATGACGTCTATAGTAGAGATGATGTCTATAGCATAGATGACGTCCATAGTATAGATGACGTCTATAGTATAGATGACGTCTATAGTATAGATGACGTCTATAGTATAGATGACGTCTATAGTATAGATGACGTCTATAGTATAGATGACGTCTATAGTATAGATGACGTCTATAGTATAGATGACGTCTATAGTATAGATGACGTCTATAGTATAGATGACGTCAATAGTATAGATGACGTCTATAGTATAGATGACGTCTATAGTATAGATGACGTCTATAGTATAGATGACGTCTATAGTATATATGCCGTCTATAGTATAGATGACGTCTATGGTATAGATGCCGTCTATAGTATAGATGCCGTCTATAGTATAGATGACGTCTATAGTATAGATGCCGTCTATAGTATAGATGACGTCTATAGTATAGATGCCGTCTATAGTATAGATGACGTCTATAGTATAGATGACGTCTATAGTACAGATGACGTCTAAAGTATAGATGACGTCTATAGTATTGATGACGTCCATAATATAGATGACGTCTATAGTATAGATGACGTCTATAGTATAGATGACGTCTATAGTATAGATGACGTCTATAGCATAGATGAAGTCTATAGTATAGATGACGTCTATAGTATAGATGACGTCTATAGTATAGATGACGTCTATAGTATAGATGACGTCTATAGTATAGATGACGTCTATAGTATAGATGACGTCTATAGTATAGATGACGTCTATAGTAAAGATGACGTCTATAGTATAGATGACGTCTATAGTATAGATGACGTCAATAGCATAGATGACGTCTATAGTATAGATGACGTCTATAGTATAGATGACGTCTATAGTATAGATGACGTCTATGGTATAGATGCCGTCTATAGTATAGATGACGTCTATAGTATAGATGACATCTAAAGTATAGATGACGTCTATAGTATTGATGACGTCTATAATATAGATGACGTCTATAGTATAGATGACGTCTATAGTATAGATGACGTCTATAGTATAGATGACGTCTATAGTATAGATGACGTCTATAGTATAGATGACGTCTATAGTATAGATGACGTCTATAGTATAGATGACGTCTATAGTATAGATGACGTCTATAGTTTAGATGACGTCTATAGTATAGATGACGTCTATAGTATAGATGACGTCTATAGTATAGATGACGTCTATGGCATAGATGACGTCTATAGTAGAGATGATGTCTATAGCATAGATGACGTCCATAGTATAGATGACGTCTATAGTATAGATGACGTCTATAGTATAGATGACGTCTATAGTATAGATGACGTCTATAGTATAGATGACGTCTATAGTATAGATGACGTCTATAGTATAGATGACGTCTATAGTATAGATGACGTCTATAGTATAGATGACGTCTATAGTATAGATGACGTCTATAGTATAGATGACGTCTATAGTATAGATGACGTCAATAGTATAGATGACGTCTATAGTATAGATGACGTCTATAGTATAGATGACGTCTATAGTATAGATGACGTCTATAGTATATATGCCGTCTATAGTATAGATGACGTCTATGGTATAGATGCCGTCTATAGTATAGATGCCGTCTATAGTATAGATGACGTCTATAGTATAGATGCCGTCTATAGTATAGATGACGTCTATAGTATAGATGCCGTCTATAGTATAGATGACGTCTATAGTATAGATGACGTCTATAGTACAGATGACGTCTAAAGTATAGATGACGTCTATAGTATTGATGACGTCCATAATATAGATGACGTCTATAGTATAGATGACGTCTATAGTATAGATGACGTCTATAGTATAGATGACGTCTATAGCATAGATGAAGTCTATAGTATAGATGACGTCTATAGTATAGATGACGTCTATAGTATAGATGACGTCTATAGTATAGATGACGTCTATAGTATAGATGACGTCTATAGTATAGATGACGTCTATAGTATAGATGACGTCTATAGTAAAGATGACGTCTATAGTATAGATGACGTCTATAGTATAGATGACGTCAATAGCATAGATGACGTCTATAGTATAGATGACGTCTATAGTATAGATGACGTCTATAGTATAGATGACGTCTATGGTATAGATGCCGTCTATAGTATAGATGACGTCTATAGTATAGATGACATCTAAAGTATAGATGACGTCTATAGTATTGATGACGTCTATAATATAGATGACGTCTATAGTATAGATGACGTCTATAGTATAGATGACGTCTATAGTATAGATGACGTCTATAGTATAGATGACGTCTATAGTATAGATGACGTCTATAGTATAGATGACGTCTATAGTATAGATGACGTCTATAGTATAGATGACGTCTATAGTATAGATGACGTCTATAGTTTAGATGACGTCTATAGTATAGATGACGTCTATAGTATAGATGACGTCTATAGTATAGATGACGTCTATAGTATAGATGACGTCTATAGTATAGATGACGTCTATAGTATAGATGACGTCTATAGTATAGATGACGTCTATAGTATAGATGACGTCTAAAGTATAGATGACGTCTATAGTATTGATGACGTCTATAATATAGATGACGTCTATAACATAGATGATGTCTATAGTATAGATGAAGTCTATAGTATAGATGACGTCTATAGTATAGATGACGTCTATAGTATAGATGACGTCTATAGTATAGATGACGTCTATAGTATAGATGACGTCTATAGTATAGATGCCGTCTATAGTATAGATGACGTCTATGGTATAGATGCCGTCTATAGTATAGATGCCGTCTATAGTATAGATGACGTCTATAGTATAGATGACGTCTAAAGTATAGATGACGTCTATAGTATTGATGACGTCTATAATATAGATGACGTCTATAGTATAGATGACGACTATAGTATAGATGACGACTATAGTATAGATGACGTCTATAGTATAGATGACGTCTATAGTATAGATGACGTCTATAGTATAGATAAAGTCTATAGTATAGATGACGTCTATAGTATAGATGACGTCTATAGTATAGATGACGTCTATAGTATAGATGACGTCTATAGTATAGATGACGTCTATAGTATAGATGACGTCTATAGTATAGATGACGTCTATAGTATAGATGACGTCTATAGTATAGATGACGTCTATAGTATAGATGACGTCTATAGTATAGATGACGTCTATAGTATAGATGACGTCTATGGTATAGATGACGTCTATAGTATAGATGACGTCTATAGTATAGATGACGTCTATAGTATAGATGACGTCTATAGTATAGATGACGTCTATAGCATAGATGACGTCTACAGTATAGATGACGTCTATAGTATAGATGACGTCTATAGTATAGATGATGTCTATAGTATTGATGACGTCTATAGTATAGATGACGTCTATAGTATAGATAGTATAGATGACGTCTATAGTATAGATGACATCTATAGTATAGATGACGTCTATGGTATAGATGACGTCTATAGTATAGATGACGTCTACAGTATAGATGACGTCTATAGTATAGATGACGTCTATAGTATAGATGATGTCTATAGTATTGATGACGTCTATAGTATAGATGACGTCTATAGTATAGATAGTATAAATGACGTCTATAGTATAGATGACGTCTATAGTATAGATGACGTCTATAGTATAGATGACGTCTATGGTATAGATGACGTCTATAGTATAGATGACGTCTACAGTATAGATGACGTCTATAGTATAGATGACGTCTATAGTATAGATGATGTCTATAGTATAGATGACGTCTATAGTATAGATGACGCCTATAGTATAGATAGTATATATGACGTCTATGGCATAGATGACGTCTATAGTAGTGATGATGTCTATAGCATAGATGACGTCCATAGTATAGATGACGTCTATGGTATAGATGACGTCTATAGTATAGATGACGTCTATAGTATAGATGACGTCTATAGTATAGATGACGTCTATAGTATAGATGACGTCTATAGTATAGATGACGTCTATAGTATAGATGACGTCTATAGTATAGATGACGTCTATAGTATAGATGACGTCTATAGTATAGATGACGTCAATAGTATAGATGACGTCTATAGTATAGATGACGTCTATAGTATAGATGACGTCTATAGTATAGATGACGTCTATAGTATATATGCCGTCTATAGTATAGATGACGTCTATGGTATAGATGCCGTCTATAGTATAGATGCCGTCTATAGTATAGATGACGTCTATAGTATAGATGCCGTCTATAGTATAGATGACGTCTATAGTATAGATGCCGTCTATAGTATAGATGACGTCTATAGTACAGATGACGTCTAAAGTATAGATGACGTCTATAGTATTGATGACGTCTATAATATAGATGACGTCTATAGTATAGATGACGTCTATAGTATAGATGACGTCTATAGTATAGATGACGTCTATAGTATAGATGACGTCTATAGTATAGATGACGTCTATAGCATAGATGAAGTCTATAGTATAGATGACGTCTATAGTATAGATGACGTCTATAGTATAGATGACGTCTATAGTATAGATGACGTCTATAGTATAGATGACGTCTATAGTATAGATGACGTCTATAGTATAGATGACGTCTATAGTATAGATGACGTCTATAGTATAGATGACGTCTATAGTATAGATGACGTCTATAGTATAGATGACGTCTATAGTATAGATGACGTCAATAGCATAGATGACGTCTATAGTATAGATGACGTCTATAGTATAGATGACGTCTATAGTATAGATGACGTCTATGGTATAGATGCCGTCTATAGTATAGACGTCATCTATACTTTAGACGTCATCTATACTATAGACGTCATCTATACTATAGACGGCATCTATACTATAGACGTCATCTATAGACGTCATCTATATATAGTATAGATGACGTCTATAGTATAGATGACGTCTATAGTATAGATGTCGTCTATAGGATAGATGACGTCTATAGTATAGATGACGTCTATAGTATAGATGACGTCTATAGTATAGATGACGTCTGTAGTATAGATGACGTCTATAGTATAGATGACGTCTAAAGTATAGATGACGTCTATAGTATTGATGACGTCTATAATATAGATGACGTCTATAATATAGATGATGTCTATAGTATAGATGAAGTCTAGAGTATAGATGACGTCTATAGTATAGATGACGTCTATAGTATAGATGACGTCTATAGTATAGATGACGTCTATAGTATAGATGACGTCTATAGTATAGATGACGTCTATAGTATAGATGACGTCAATAGTAAAGATGACGTCTATAGTATAGATGACGTCTATAGTATAGATGCCGTCTATAGTATAGATGACGTCTATGGTATAGATGCCGTCTATAGTATAGATGCCGTCTATAGTATAGATGACGTCTATAGTATAGATGACGTCTAAAGTATAGATGACGTCTATAGTATTGATGACGTCTATAGTATAGATGAAGTCTATAGTATAGATGAAGTCTATAGTATAGATGACGTCTATAGTATAGATGACGTCTATAGCATAGATGACGTCTATAGCATAGATGAAGTCTATAGTATTGATGACGTCTATAATATAGATGACGTCTATAGTATAGATGAAGTCTATGGTATAGATGCCGTCTATAGTATAGATGCCGTCTATAGTATAGATGACGTCTATAGTATAGATGCCGTCTATAGTATAGATGACGTCTATAGTATAGATGACGTCTAAAGTATAGATGACGTCTATAGTATTGATGACGTCTATAATATAGATGTCGTCTATAGTATAGATGACGTCTATAGTATAGATGACGTCTATAGTATAGATGACGTCTATAGTATAGATGACGTCAATAGTATAGATGACGTCTATAGTATAGATGACGTCTATAGTATAGATTACGTCTATAGTATATATGCCGTCTATAGTATAGATGACGTCTATGGTATAGATGCCGTCTATAGTATAGATGCCGTCTATAGTATAGATGACGTCTATAGTATAGATGCCGTCTATAGTATAGATGACGTCTATAGTATAGATGACGTCTAAAGTATAGATGACGTCTATAGTGTAGATGACGTCTATAGTATAGATGACGTCTATAGTATTGATGACGTCTATAATATAGATGACGTCTATAGTATAGATGACGACTATAGTATAGATGACGTCTATAGTATAGATGACGTCTATAGTATAGATGACGTCTATAGTATAGATAAAGTCTATAGTATAGATGACGTCTATAGTATAGATGACGTCTATAGTATAGATGACGTCAATAGTATAGATGACGTCTATAGTATAGATGACGTCTATAGTATAGATGCCGTCTATAGTATAGATGACGTCTATGGTATAGATGCCGTCTATAGTATAGATGCCGTCTATAGTATAGATGACGTCTATAGTATAGATGACGTCTAAAGTATAGATGACGTCTATAGTATTGATGACGTCTATAATATAGATGACGTCTATAGTATAGATGACGTCTATAGTATAGATGACGTCTATAGTATAGATGACGTCTATGGTATAGATGCCGTCTATAGTATAGATGCCGTCTATAGTATAGATGACGTCTATAGTATAGATGACGTCTAAAGTATAGATGACGTCTATAGTATTGATGACGTCTATAATATAGATGACGTCTATAGTATAGATGACGACTATAGTATAGATGACGTCTATAGTATAGATGACGTCTATAGTATAGATGACGTCTATAGTATAGATAAAGTCTATAGTATAGATGACGTCTATAGTATAGATGACGTCTATAGTATAGATGACGTCAATAGTATAGATGACGTCTATAGTATAGATGACGTCTATAGTATAGATGCCGTCTATAGTATAGATGACGTCTATGGTATAGATGCCGTCTATAGTATAGATGCCGTCTATAGTATAGATGACGTCTATAGTATAGATGACGTCTAAAGTATAGATGACGTCTATAGTATTGATGACGTCTATAATATAGATGACGTCTATAGTATAGATGACGTCTATAGTATAGATGACGTCTATAGTATAGATGACGTCTATAGTTTAGATGACGTCTATAGTATAGATGACGTCTAAAGTATAGATGACGTCTATAGTATAGATGACGTCTATAGTATAGATGACGTCTATAGTATAGATGACGTCTATAGTATAGATGACGTCTATAGTATAGATGACGTCTATAGTATAGATGACGTCTATAGTATAGATGACGTCTATAGTATAGATGACGTCTATAGTATAGATGACGTCTATAGTATTGATGACGTCTATAATATAGATGAAGTCTATAATATAGATGACGTCTATAATATAGATGACGTCTATAATATAGATGAAGTCTATAGTATAGATGACGTCTATAATATAGATGACGTCTATAGTATAGATGAAGTCTATAGTATAGATGACGTCTATAGTATAGATGACGTCTATAGTATAGATGACGTCTATAGTATAGATGACGTCTATAGTATAGATGACGTCTATGGTATAGATGACGTCTATAGTATAGATGACGTCTATAGTATAGATGACGTCTATAGTATAGATGACGTCTATAGTATAGATGACGTCTATAGTATAGATGACGTCTATAGTATAGATGACGTCTATAGCATAGATGACGTCTACAGTATAGATGACGTCTATAGTATAGATGACGTCTATAGTATAGATGATGTCTATAGTATTGATGACGTCTATAGTATAGATGACGTCTATAGTATAGATAGTATAGATGACGTCTATAGTATAGATGACATCTATAGTATAGATGACGTCTATGGTATAGATGACGTCTATAGTATAGATGACGTCTACAGTATAGATGACGTCTATAGTATAGATGACGTCTATAGTATAGATGATGTCTATAGTATTGATGACGTCTATAGTATAGATGACGTCTATAGTATAGATGACGTCTATAGTATAGATAGTATAAATGACGTCTATAGTATAGATGACGTCTATAGTATAGATGACGTCTATGGTATAGATGACGTCTATAGTATAGATGACGTCTACAGTATAGATGACGTCTATAGTATAGATGACGTCTATAGTATAGATGACGTCTATAGTATAGATGATGTCTATAGTATAGATGACGTCTATAGTATAGATGACGCCTATAGTATAGATAGTATATATGACGTCTATGGCATAGATGACGTCTATAGTAGAGATGATGTCTATAGCATAGATGACGTCCATAGTATAGATGACGTCTATAGTAGAGATGATGTCTATAGCATAGATGACGTCCATAGTATAGATGACGTCTATAGTATAGATGACGTCTATAGTATAGATGACGTCTATAGTATAGATGACGTCTATAGTATAGATGACGTCTATAGTATAGATGACGTCTATAGTATAGATGACGTCTATAGTATAGATGACGTCTATAGTATAGATGACGTCTATAGTATAGATGACGTCTATAGTATAGATGACGTCTATAGTATAGATGACGTCTATAGTATAGATGACGTCAATAGTATAGATGACGTCTATAGTATAGATGACGTCTATAGTATAGATGACGTCTATAGTATAGATGACGTCTATAGTATATATGCCGTCTATAGTATAGATGACGTCTATGGTATAGATGCCGTCTATAGTATAGATGCCGTCTATAGTATAGATGAAGTCTATAGTATAGATGCCGTCTATAGTATAGATGACGTCTATAGTATAGATGCCGTCTATAGTATAGATGACGTCTATAGTACAGATGACGTCTAAAGTATAGATGACGTCTATAGTATTGATGACGTCTATAATATAGATGACGTCTATAGTATAGATGACGTCTATAGTATAGATGACGTCTATAGTATAGATGACGTCTATAGTATAGATGACGTCTATAGTATAGATGACGTCTATAGCATAGATGAAGTCTATAGTATAGATGACGTCTATAGTATAGATGACGTCTATAGTATAGATGACGTCTATAGTATAGATGACGTCTATAGTATAGATGACGTCTATAGTATAGATGACGTCTATAGTATAGATGACGTCTATAGTATAGATGACGTCTATAGTATAGATGACGTCTATAGTATAGATGACGTCTATAGTATAGATGACGTCTATGGTATAGATGCCGTCTATAGTATAGATGACGTCTATAGTATAGATGACATCTAAAGTATAGATGACGTCTATAGTATTGATGACGTCTATAATATAGATGACGTCTATAGTATAGATGACGTCTATAGTATAGATGACGTCTATAGTATAGATGACGTCTATAGTATAGATGACGTCTATAGTATAGATGACGTCTATAGTATAGATGACGTCTATAGTATAGATGACGTCTATAGTAAAGATGACGTCTATAGTATAGATGACGTCTATAGTTTAGATGACGTCTATAGAATAGATGACGTCTATAGTATAGATGACGTCTATAGTATAGATGACGTCTATAGTATAGATGACGTCTATAGTATAGATGACGTCTATAGTATAGATGACGTCTAAAGTATAGATGACGTCTATAGTATTGATGACGTCTATAATATAGATGACGTCTATAATATGGATGATGTCTATAGTATAGATGAAGTCTATAGTATAGATGACGTCTGTAGTATAGATGACGTCTATAGTATAGATGACGTCTATAGTATAGATGACGTCTATAGTATAGATGACGTCTATAGTAAAGATGACGTCTATAGTATAGATGACGTCTATAGTATAGATGACGTCTATAGTATAGATGACGTCAATAGTATAGATGACGTCTATAGTATAGATGACGTCCATAGTATAGATGCCGTCTATAGTATAGATGACGTCTATGGTATAGATGCCGTCTATAGTATAGATGCCGTCTATAGTATAGATGACGTCTATAGTATAGATGACGTCTAAAGTATAGATGACGTCTATAGTATTGATGACGTCTATAGTATAGATGAAGTCTATAGTATAGATGAAGTCTATAGTATAGATGACGTCTATAGTATAGATGACGTCTATAGCATAGATGACGTCTATAGCATAGATGAAGTCTATAGTATTGATGACGTCTATAATATAGATGACGTCTATAGTATAGATGAAGTCTATGGTATAGATGCCGTCTATAGTATAGATGCCGTCTATAGTATAGATGACGTCTATAGTATAGATGCCGTCTATAGTATAGATGACGTCTATAGTATAGATGACGTCTAAAGTATAGATGACGTCTATAGTATTGATGACGTCTATAATATAGATGACGTCTATAGTATAGATGACGTCTATAGTATAGATGACGTCTATAGTATAGATGACGTCTATAGTATAGATGACGTCAATAGTATAGATGACGTCTATAGTATAGATTACGTCTATAGTATATATGCCGTCTATAGTATAGATGACGTCTATGGTATAGATGCCGTCTATAGTATAGATGACGTCTATAGTATAGATGCCGTCTATAGTATAGATGACGTCTATAGTATAGATGACGTCTAAAGTATAGATGACGTCTATAGTGTAGATGACGTCTATAGTATAGATGACGTCTATAGTATAGATGACGTCTATAGTATAGATGATGTCTATAGTATAGATGACGTCTATAGTATAGATGCCGTCTAAAGTATAGATGACGTCTATGGTATAGATGCCGTCTATAGTATAGATGCCGTCTATAGTATAGATGCCGTCTATAGTATAGATGACGTCTATAGTATAGATGACGTCTAAAGTATAGATGACGTCTATAGTATTGATGACGTCTATAATATAGATGACGTCTATAGTATAGATGACGACTATAGTATAGATGACGTCTATAGTATAGATGACGTCTATAGTATAGATGACGTCTATAGTATAGATGACGTCTATAGTATAGATGACGTCTATAGTATAGATAAAGTCTATAGTATAGATGACGTCTATAGTATAGATGACGTCTATAGTATAGATGACGTCAATAGTATAGATGACGTCTATAGTATAGATGACGTCTATAGTATAGATGCCGTCTATAGTATAGATGACGTCTATGGTATAGATGCCGTCTATAGTATAGATGCCGTCTATAGTATAGATGACGTCTATAGTATAGATGACGTCTAAAGTATAGATGACGTCTATAGTATTGATGACGTCTATAATATAGATGACGTCTATAGTATAGATGACGTCTATAGTATAGATGACGTCTATAGTATAGATGACGTCTATAGTTTAGATGACGTCTATAGTATAGATGACGTCTAAAGTATAGATGACGTCTATAGTATAGATGACGTCTATAGTATAGATGACGTCTATAGTATAGATGACGTCTATAGTATAGATGACGTCTATAGTATAGATGACGTCTATAGTATAGATGACGTCTATAGTATAGATGACGTCTATAGTATTGATGACGTCTATAATATAGATGAAGTCTATAATATAGATGACGTCTATAATATAGATGACGTCTATAGTATAGATGAAGTCTATAGTATAGATGACGTCTATAGTATAGATGACGTCTATAGTATAGATGACGTCTATAGTATAGATGACGTCTATAGTATAGATGACGTCTATAGTATAGATGACGTCTATAATATAGATGACGTCTATAGTATAGATGACGTCTATGGTATAGATGACGTCTATAGTATAGATGACGTCTATAGTATAGATGACGTCTATAGTGTAGATGACGTCTATAGTATAGATGACGTCTATAGCATAGATGACGTCTACAGTATAGATGACGTCTATAGTATAGATGACGTCTATAGTATAGATGATGTCTATAGTATTGATGACGTCTATAGTATAGATGACGTCTATAGTATAGATAGTATAGATGACGTCTATAGTATAGATGACATCTATAGTATAGATGACGTCTATGGTATAGATGACGTCTATAGTATAGATGACGTCTACAGTATAGATGACGTCTATAGTATAGATGACGTCTATAGTATAGATGATGTCTATAGTATTGATGACGTCTATAGTATAGATGACGTCTATAGTATAGATAGTATAAATGACGTCTATAGTATAGATGACGTCTATAGTATAGATGACGTCTATGGTATAGATGACGTCTATAGTATAGATGACGTCTACAGTATAGATGACGTCTATAGTATAGATGACGTCTATAGTATAGATGATGTCTATAGTATAGATGACGTCTATAGTATAGATGACGCCTATAGTATAGATAGTATATATGACGTCTATGGCATAGATGACGTCTATAGTAGAGATGATGTCTATAGCATAGATGACGTCCATAGTATAGATGACGTCTATAGTATAGATGACGTCTATAGTATAGATTACGTCTATAGTATAGATGACGTCTATAGTATAGATGACGTCTATAGTATAGATGACGTCTATAGTATAGATGACGTCTATAGTATAGATGACGTCTATAGTATAGATGACGTCTATAGTATAGATGACGTCTATAGTATAGATGACGTCTATAGTATAGATGACGTCTATAGTATAGATGACGTCTATAGTATAGATGACGTCTATAGTATAGATGACGTCTATAGTATAGATGACGTCTATAGTATAGATGACGTCTATAGTATAGATGACGTCTATAGTATAGATGACGTCTATGGTATAGATGCCGTCTATAGTATAGATGACGTCTATAGTATAGATGACGTCTATAGTATAGATGACGTCTATAGTATAGATGCCGTCTATAGTATAGATGACGTCTATAGTACAGATGACGTCTAAAGTATAGATGACGTCTATAGTATTGATGACGTCTATAATATAGATGACGTCTATAGTATAGATGACGTCTATAGTATAGATGACGTCTATAGTATAGATGACGTCTATAGTATAGATGACGTCTATAGCATAGATGAAGTCTATAGTATAGATGACGTCTATAGTATAGATGGCGTCTATAGTATAGATGACGTCTATAGTATAGATGACGTCTATAGTATAGATGACGTCTATAGTATAGATGACGTCTATAGTATAGATGACGTCTATAGTATAGATGACGTCTATAGTATAGATGACGTCTATAGTATAGATGACGTCAATAGCATAGATGACGTCTATAGTATAGATGACGTCTATAGTATAGATGACGTCTATAGTATAGATGACGTCTATGGTATAGATGCCGTCTATAGTATAGATGACGTCTATAGTATAGATGACATCTAAAGTATAGATGACGTCTATAGTATTGATGACGTCTATAATATAGATGACGTCTATAGTATAGATGACGTCTATAGTATAGATGACGTCTATAGTATAGATGACGTCTATAGTATAGATGACGTCTATAGTATAGATGACGTCTATAGTATAGATGACGTCTATAGTATAGATGACGTCTATAGTATAGATGACGTCTATAGTTTAGATGACGTCTATATTATAGATGACGTCTATAGTATAGATGACGTCTATAGTATAGATGACGTCTATAGTATAGATGACGTCTATAGTATAGATGACGTCTAAAGTATAGATGACGTCTATAGTATTGATGACGTCTATAATATAGATGACGTCTATAATATAGATGATGTCTATAGTATAGATGAAGTCTATAGTATAGATGACGTCTATAGTATAGATGACGTCTATAGTATAGATGACGTCTATAGTATAGATGACGTCTATAGTATAGATGACGTCTATAGTATAGATGCCGTCTATAGTATAGATGACGTCTATGGTATAGATGCCGTCTATAGTATAGATGCCGTCTATAGTATAGATGACGTCTATAGTATAGATGACGTCTAAAGTATAGATGACGTCTATAGTATTGATGACGTCTATAATATAGATGACGTCTATAGTATAGATGACGACTATAGTATAGATGACGTCTATAGTATAGATGACGTCTATAGTATAGATGACGTCTATAGTATAGATAAAGTCTATAGTATAGATGACGTCTATAGTATAGATGACGTCTATAGTATAGATGACGTCTATAGTATAGATGACGTCTATAGTATAGATGACGTCTATAGTATAGATGACGTCTATAGTATAGATGACGTCTATAGTATAGATGACGTCTATAGTATAGATGACGTCTATAGTATAGATGACGTCTATAGTATAGATGACGTCTATAGTATAGATGACGTCTATAGTATAGATGACGTCTATAGTATAGATGACGTCTATAGTATAGATGACGTCTATAGTATAGATGACGTCTATAGCATAGATGACGTCTACAGTATAGATGACGTCTATAGTATAGATGACGTCTATAGTATAGATGATGTCTATAGTATTGATGACGTCTATAGTATAGATGACGTCTATAGTATAGATAGTATAGATGACGTCTATAGTATAGATGACATCTATAGTATAGATGACGTCTATGGTATAGATGACGTCTATAGTATAGATGACGTCTACAGTATAGATGACGTCTATAGTATAGATGACGTCTATAGTATAGATGATGTCTATAGTATTGATGACGTCTATAGTATAGATGACGTCTATAGTATAGATAGTATAAATGACGTCTATAGTATAGATGACGTCTATAGTATAGATGACGTCTATGGTATAGATGACGTCTATAGTATAGATGACGTCTACAGTATAGATGACGTCTATAGTATAGATGACGTCTATAGTATAGATGATGTCTATAGTATAGATGACGTCTATAGTATAGATGACGCCTATAGTATAGATAGTATATATGACGTCTATGGCATAGATGACTTCTATAGTAGAGATGATGTCTATAGCATAGATGACGTCCATAGTATAGATGACGTCTATAGTATAGATGACGTCTATAGTATAGATGACGTCTATAGTATAGATGACGTCTATAGTATAGATGACGTCTATAGTATAGATGACGTCTATAGTATAGATGACGTCTATAGTATAGATGACGTCTATAGTATAGATGACGTCTATAGTATAGATGACGTCTATAGTATAGATGACGTCTATAGTATAGATGACGTCTATAGTATAGATGACGTCAATAGTATAGATGACGTCTATAGTATAGATGACGTCTATAGTATAGATGACGTCTATAGTATAGATGACGTCTATAGTATATATGCCGTCTATAGTATAGATGACGTCTATGGTATAGATGCCGTCTATAGTATAGATGACGTCTATAGTATAGATGACGTCTATAGTATAGGTGCCGTCTATAGTATAGATGACGTCTATAGTATAGATGACGTCTATAGTACAGATGACGTCTAAAGTATAGATGACGTCTATAGTATTGATGACGTCTATAATATAGATGACGTCTATAGTATAGATGACGTCTATAGTATAGATGACGTCTATAGTATAGATGACGTCTATAGTATAGATGACGTCTATAGTATAGATGAAGTCTATAGTATAGATGACGTCTATAGTATAGATGACGTCTATAGTATAGATGACGTCTATAGTATAGATGACGTCTATAGTATAGATGACGTCTATAGTATAGATGACGTCTATAGTATAGATGACGTCTATAGTATAGATGACGTCTATAGTATAGATGACGTCTATAGTATAGATGACGTCAATAGCATAGATGACGTCTATAGTATAGATGACGTCTATAGTATAGATGACGTCTATAGTATAGATGACGTCTATGGTATAGATGCCGTCTATAGTATAGATGACGTCTATAGTATAGATGACATCTAAAGTATAGATGACGTCTATAGTATTGATGACGTCTATAATATAGATGACGTCTATAGTATAGATGACGTCTATAGTATAGATGACGTCTATAGTATAGATGACGTCTATAGTATAGATGACGTCTATAGTATAGATGACGTCTATAGTATAGATGACGTCTATAGTTTAGATGACGTCTATAGTATAGATGACGTCTATAGTATAGATGACGTCTATAGTATAGATGACGTCTATAGTATAGATGACGTCTATAGTATAGATGACGTCTATAGTATAGATGACGTCTAAAGTATAGATGATGTCTATAGTATTGATGACGTCTATAATATAGATGACGTCTATAATATAGATGATGTCTATAGTATAGATGAAGTCTATAGTATAGATGACGTCTATAGTATAGATGACGTCTATAGTATAGATGACGTCTATAGTATAGATGACGTCTATAGTATAGATGACGTCTATAGTATAGATGACGTCTATAGTATAGATGACGTCTATAGTATAGATGACGTCTATAGTATAGATGACGTCTATAGTATAGATGACGTCAATAGTATAGATGACGTCTATAGTATAGATGACGTCTATAGTATAGATGACGTCTATAGTATAGATGCCGTCTATAGTATATATGACGTCTATGGTATAGATGCCGTCTATAGTATAGATGCCGTCTATAGTATAGATGACGTCTATAGTATAGATGACGTCTAAAGTATAGATGACGTCTATAGTATTGATGACGTCTATAGTATAGATGAAGTCTATAGTATAGATGAAGTCTATAGTATAGATGACGTCTATAGTATAGATGACGTCTATAGCATAGATGACGTCTATAGCATAGATGAAGTCTATAGTATTGATGACGTCTATAATATAGATGACGTCTATAGTATAGATGAAGTCTAAGGTATAGATGCCGTCTATAGTATAGATGCCGTCTATAGTATAGATGACGTCTATAGTATAGATGCCGTCTATAGTATAGATGACGTCTATAGTATAGATGACGTCTAAAGTATAGATGACGTCTATAGTATTGATGACGTCTATAATATAGATGACGTCTATAGTATAGATGACGTCTATAGTATAGATGACGTCTATAGTATAGATGACGTCTATAGTATAGATGACGTCAATAGTATAGATGACGTCTATAGTATAGATGACGTCTATAGTATAGATGACGTCTATAGTATAGATGACGTCTATAGTATAGATTACGTCTATAGTATATATGCCGTCTATAGTATAGATGACGTCTATGGTATAGATGCCGTCTATAGTATAGATGCCGTCTATAGTATAGATGACGTCTATAGTATAGATGCCGTCTATAGTATAGATGACGTCTATAGTATAGATGACGTCTAAAGTATAGATGACGTCTATAGTGTAGATGACGTCTATAGTATAGATGACGTCTATAGTATAGATGACGTCTATAGTATAGATGATGTCTATAGTATAGATGACGTCTATAGTATAGATGACGTCTATAGTATAGATGACGTCTATAGTATAGATGCCGTCTAAAGTATAGATGACGTCTATGGTATAGATGCCGTATATAGTATAGATGCCGTCTATAGTATAGATGACGTCTATAGTATAGATGACGTCTAAAGTATAGATGACGTCTATAGTATTGATGACGTCTATAATATAGATGACGTCTATAGTATAGATGACGACTATAGTATAGATGACGTCTATAGTATAGATGACGTCTATAGTATAGATGACGTCTATAGTATAGATAAAGTCTATAGTATAGATGACGTCTATAGAATAGATGACGTCTATAGTATAGATGACGTCAATAGTATAGATGACGTCTATAGTATAGATGACGTCTATAGTATAGATGCCGTCTATAGTATAGATGACGTCTATGGTATAGATGCCGTCTATAGTATAGATGCCGTCTATAGTATAGATGACGTCTATAGTATAGATGACGTCTAAAGTATAGATGACGTCTATAGTATTGATGACGTCTATAATATAGATGACGTCTATAGTATAGATGACGTCTATAGTATAGATGACGTCTATAGTATAGATGACGTCTATAGTTTAGATGACGTCTATAGTATAGATGACGTCTAAAGTATAGATGACGTCTATAGTATAGATGACGTCTATAGTATAGATGACGTCTATAGTATAGATGACGTCTATAGTATAGATGACGTCTATAGTATAGATGACGTCTATAGTATAGATGACGTCTATAGTATAGATGACGTCTATAGTATTGATGACGTCTATAATATAGATGACGTCTATAATATAGATGACGTCTATAGTATAGATGAAGTCTATAGTATAGATGACG
Source organism: Neoascia interrupta (assembly GCA_947623515.1). Classification (NCBI taxonomy): domain Eukaryota; kingdom Metazoa; phylum Arthropoda; class Insecta; order Diptera; family Syrphidae; genus Neoascia; species Neoascia interrupta. The sequence continues at coordinate 1,214,385 of CANQKQ010000033.1, forward strand.
TCTATAGTATAGATGACGTCTATAGTATAGATGACGTCTATAGTATAGATGACGTCTATAGTATAGATGACGTCTATAGTATAGATGACGTCTATAGTATAGATGACGTCTATAGTATAGATGACGTCTATAGTATAGATGACGTCTATAGTATAGATGCCGTCTATAGTATAGATGACGTCTATGGTATAGATGCCGTCTATAGTATAGATGCCGTCTATAGTATAGATGACGTCTATAGTATAGATGCCGTCTAAAGTATAGATGACGTCTATGGTATAGATGCCGTCTATAGTATAGATGCCGTCTATAGTATAGATGACGTCTATAGTATAGATGACGTCTAAAGTATAGATGACGTCTATAGTGTAGATGACGTCTATAGTATAGATGACGTCTATAGTATAGATGACGTCTATAGTATAGATGATGTCTATAGTATAGATGACGTCTATAGTATAGATGACGTCTATAGTATAGATGACGTCTATAGTATAGATGACGTCTATAGTATAGATGCCGTCTAAAGTATAGATGACGTCTATGGTATAGATGCCGTCTATAGTATAGATGCCGTCTATAGTATAGATGACGTCTATAGTATAGATGACGTCTAAAGTATAGATGACGTCTATAGTATTGATGACGTCTATAATATAGATGACGTCTATAGTATAGATGACGACTATAGTATAGATGACGTCTATAGTATAGATGACGTCTATAGTATAGATGACGTCTATAGTATAGATAAAGTCTATAGTATAGATGACGTCTATAGTATAGATGACGTCTATAGTATAGATGACGTCAATAGTATAGATGACGTCTATAGTATAGATGACGTCTATAGTATAGATGCCGTCTATAGTATAGATGACGTCTATGGTATAGATGCCGTCTATAGTATAGATGCCGTCTATAGTATAGATGACGTCTATAGTATAGATGACGTCTAAAGTATTGATGACGTCTATAATATAGATGACGTCTATAGTATAGATGACGTCTATAGTATAGATGACGTCTATAGTTTAGATGACGTCTATAGTATAGATGACGTCTAAAGTATAGATGACGTCTATAGTATAGATGACGTCTATAGTATAGATGACGTCTATAGTATAGATGACGTCTATAGTATAGATGACGTCTATAGTATAGATGACGTCTATAGTATAGATGACGTCTATAGTATAGATGACGTCTATAGTATAGATGACGTCTATAGTATAGATGACGTCTATAGAATAGATGACGTCTATAGTATAGATGACGTCTATAGTATAGATGACGTCTATAGTATAGATGACGTCTATAGTATAGATGACGTCTATAGTATAGATGACGTCTATAGTATAGATGACGTCTATAGTATAGATGACGTCTATAGTATAGATGACGTCTATAGTATAGATGCCGTCTATAGTATAGATGCCGTCTATAGTATAGATGACGTCTATGGTATAGATGCCGTCTATAGTATAGATGACGTCTATAGTATAGATGACGTCTAAAGTATAGATGACGTCTATAGTATTGATGACGTCTATAATATAGATGACGTCTATAGTATAGATGAAGTCTATAGTATAGATTACGTCTATAGTATAGATGACGTCTATAGCATAGATGACGTCTATAGCATAGATGAAGTCTATAGTATTGATGACGTCTATAATATAGATGACGTCTATAGTATAGATGAAGTCTATGGTATAGATGCCGTCTATAGTATAGATGCCGTCTATAGTATAGATGACGTCTATAGTATAGATGCCGTCTATAGTATAGATGACGTCTATAGTATAGATGACGTCTAAAGTATTGATGACGTTTATAATATAGATGACGTCTATAGTATAGATGACGTCTATAGTATAGATGACGTCTATAGTATAGATGACGTCTATAGTATAGATGACGTCAATAGTATAGATGACGTCTATAGTATAGATGACGTCTATAGTATAGATGACGTCTATAGTATAGATGACGTCTATAGTATAGATGACGTCTATAGTATAGATTACGTCTATAGTATATATGCCGTCTATGGTATAGATGACGTCTATGGTATAGATGCCGTCTATAGTATAGATGCCGTCTATAGTATAGATGACGTCTATAGTATAGATGCCGTCTATAGTATAGATGACGTCTATAGTATAGATGACGTCTAAAGTATAGATGACGTCTATAGTATTGATGACGTCTATAATATAGATGACGTCTATAGTGTAGATGACGTCTATAGTATAGATGACGTCTATAGTATAGATGACGTCTATAGTATAGATGACGTCTATAGTATAGATGACGTCTATAGTATAGATGACGTCTATAGTATAGATGACGTCTATAGTATAGATGACGTCTATAGTATAGATGACGTCTATAGTATAGATGCTGTCTATAGTATAGATGACGTCTATGGTATAGATGCCGTCTATAGTATAGATGCCGTCTATAGTATAGATGACGTCTATAGTGTAGATGACGTCTAAAGTATAGATGACGTCTATAGTATTGTTGACGTCTATAATATAGATGACGTCTATAGTATAGATGACGACTATAGTATAGATGACGTCTATAGTATAGATGACATCTATAGTATAGATGACGTCTATAGTATAGATAAAGTCTATAGTATAGATGACGTCTATAGTATAGATGACGTCTATAGTATAGATGACGTCTATAGTATAGATGACGTCTATAGTATAGATGACGTCTATAGTATAGATGACGTCTATAGTATAGATGACGTCTATAGTATAGATGACGTCTATAGTATAGATGACGTCTATAGTATAGATGACGTCTATAGTATAGATGACGTCTATAGTATAGATGACGTCTATAGTATAGATGACGTCTATAGTATAGATGACGTCTATAGTATAGATGACGTCTATAGTATAGATGACGTCTATGGTATAGATGACGTCTATAGTATAGATTACGTCTATAGTATAGATGACGTCTATAGTATAGATGACGTCTATAGTATAGATGACGTCTATAGTATAGATGACGTCTATAGTATAGATGACGTCTATAGTATAGATGACGTCTATAGTAGAGATGATGTCTATAGCATAGATGACGTCCATAGAATAGATGGCGTCTATAGTATAGATGACGTCTATAGTATAGATGACGACTACAGTATATATGACGTCTATAGTATAGATGACGTCTATAGTATAGATGACGTCTATAGTATAGATGACGTCTATAGTATAGATGACGTCTATAGTATAGATGACGTCTATAGTATAGATGACGTCTATAGTATAGATGACGTCTATAGTATAGATGACGTCTATAGTATAGATGACGTCTATAGTATAGATGACGTCTATAGTATAGATGACGTCTAAAGTATAGATGACGTCTATAGTATAGATGACGTCTATAGTATTGATGACGTCTATAGTATTGATGACGTCTATAGTATTGATGACGTCTATAGTATTGATGACGTCTATAGTATAGATGACGTCTATTGCATAGATGACGTCTATTGCATAGATGACGTCCATAGTATAGATGACGTCTATTGCATAGATGACGTCTATAGTATAGATGACATCTATAGTATAGATGACGTCTATGGTATAGATGACGTCTATAGTATAGATGACGTCTATAGCATAGATGACGTCTATAGTATAGATGATGTCTATAATATTGATGACGTCTATAGTATAGATGACGTCTATAGTATAGATGACGTCTATAGTATAGATGATGTCTATAATATTGATGACGTCTATAGTATAGATGACGTCTATAGTATAGATAGTATAGATGACGTCTATAGTATAGATGACGTCTATAGTATAGATAGTATAGATGACGTCTATAGTATAGATGACATCTATAGTATAGATGACATCTATAGTATAGATGACATCTATAGTATAGATGACGTCTATGGTATAGATGACGTCTATAGTATAGATGACGTCTACAGTATAGATGACGTCTATAGTAAAGATGACGTCTATAGTATAGATGATGTCTATAGTATTGATGACGTCTATAGTATAGATGACGTCTATAGTATAGATAGTATAGATGACGTCTATAGTATAGATGACGTCTATAGTATAGATGACGTCTATGGTATAGATGACGTCTAAAGTATAGATGACGTCTACAGTATAGATGACGTCTATAGTATAGATGACGTCTATAGTATAGATGACGTCTATAGTATAGATGATGTCTATAGTATAGATGACGTCTATAGTATAGATGACGTCTATAGTATAGATGACGTCTATAGTATAGATAGTATAGATGACGTCTATAGCATAGATGACGTCTATAGTAGAGATGATGTCTATAGCATAGATGACGTCCATAGTATAGATGACGTCTATAGTATAGATGACGTCTATAGTATAGATGACGTCTATAGTATAGATGACGTCTATAGTATAGATGACGTCTATAGTATAGATGACGTCTATAGTAGAGATGATGTCTATAGCATAGATGACGTCCATAGTATAGATGACGTCTATAGTATAGATGACGTCTATAGTATAGATGACGTCTATAGTATAGATGACGTCTATAGTATAGATGACGTCTATAGTATAGATGACGTCCATAGTATAGATGACGTCTATAGTATAGATGACGTCTATGGTATAGATGCCGTCTATAGTATAGATGACGTCTATGGTATAGATGCCGTCTATAGTTTAGATGCCGTCTATAGTATAGATGACGTCTTTAGTATAGATGCCGTCTATAGTATAGATGACGTCTATAGTATAGATGACGTCTAAAGTATAGATGACGTCTATAGTATTGATGACGTCTATAATATAGATGACGTCTATAGTATAGATGACGTCTATAGTATAGATGACGTCTATAGTATAGATGACGTCTATAGTATAGATGACGTCTATAGTATAGATGACGTCTATAGTATAGATGACGTCTATAGTATAGATGACGTCTATAGTATAGATGACGTCTATAGTATAGATGACGTCTATAGTATAGATGACGTCTATAGTATAGATGACGTCTATAGTATAGATGACGTCTATAGTATAGATGACGTCTATAGTATAGATGACGTCTATAGTATAGATGACGTCAATAGTATAGATGACGTCTATAGTATAGATGACGTCTATAGTATAGATGACGTCTATAGTATAGATGACGTCTATAGTATAGATGACGTCTATAGTATAGATGACGTCTATAGTATAGATGACGTCTATAGTATAGATGACGTCTATAGTATAGATGACGTCAATAGTATAGATGACGTCTATAGTATAGATGACGTCAATAGTATAGATGCCGTCTATAGTATAGATGACGTCTATGGTATAGATGCCGTCTAAAGTATAGATGCCGTCTATAGTATAGATGACGTCTATAGTATAGATGACGTCTAAAGTATAGATGACGTCTATAGTATTGATGACGTCTATAATATAGATGACGTCTATAGTATAGATGAAGTCTATAGTATAGATGAAGTCTATAGTATAGATGACGTCTATAGTATAGATGACGTCTATAGTATAGATGACGTCTATTGCATAGATGACGTCTATTGCATAGATGACGTCCATAGTATAGATGACGTCTATTGCATAGATGACGTCTATAGTATAGATGACATCTATAGTATAGATGACGTCTATGGTATAGATGACGTCTATAGTATAGATGACGTCTATAGTATAGATGACGTCTATAGTATAGATGATGTCTATAGTATTGATGACGTCTATAGTATAGATGACGTCTATAGTATAGATAGTATAGATGACGTTTATAGTATAGATGACATCTATAGTATAGATGACGTCTATGGTATAGATGACGTCTATAGTATAGATGACGTCTACAGTATAGATGACGTCTATAGTAAAGATGACGTCTATAGTATAGATGATGTCTATAGTATTGATGACGTCTATAGTATAGATGACGTCTATAGTATAGATAGTATAGATGACGTCTATAGTATAGATGACGTCTATAGTATAGATGACGTCTATGGTATAGATGACGTCTATAGTATAGATGACGTCTACAGTATAGATGACGTCTATAGTATAGATGACGTCTATAGTATAGATGACGTCTATAGTATAGATGATGTCTATAGTATAGATGACGTCTATAGTATAGATGACGTCTATAGTATAGATAGTATAGATGACGTCTATAGCATAGATGACGTCTATAGTAGAGATGATGTCTATAGCATAGATGACGTCCATAGTATAGATGACGTCTATAGTATAGATGACGTCTATAGTATAGATGACGTCTATAGTATAGATGACGTCTATAGTATAGATGACGTCTATAGTATAGATGACGTCTATAGTATAGATGACGTCTATAGTATAGATGACGTCTATAGTAGAGATGATGTCTATAGCATAGATGACGTCCATAGTATAGATGACGTCTATAGTATAGATGACGTCTATAGTATAGATGACGTCTATAGTATAGATGACGTCTATAGTATAGATGACGTCTATAGTATAGATGACGTCTATAGTATAGATGACGTCCATAGTATAGATGACGTCTATAGTATAGATGACGTCTATGGTATAGATGCCGTCTATAGTATAGATGCCGTCTATAGTATAGATGACGTCTTTAGTATAGATGCCGTCTATAGTATAGATGACGTCTATAGTATAGATGACGTCTAAAGTATAGATGACGTCTATAGTATTGATGACGTCTATAATATAGATGACGTCTATAGTATAGATGACGTCTATAGTATAGATGACGTCTATAGTATAGATGACGTCTATAGTATAGATGACGTCTATAGTATAGATGACGTCTATAGTATAGATGACGTCTATAGTATAGATGACGTCAATAGTATAGATGACGTCTATAGTATAGATGACGTCAATAGTATAGATGACGTCTATAGTATAGATGACGTCTATAGTATAGATGACGTCTATAGTATAGATGACGTCTATAGTATAGATGACGTCTATAGTATAGATGACGTCTATAGTATAGATGACGTCTATAGTATAGATGACGTCAATAGTATAGATGACGTCTATAGTATAGATGACGTCAATAGTATAGATGCCGTCTATAGTATAGATGACGTCTATGGTATAGATGCCGTCTAAAGTATAGATGCCGTCTATAGTATAGATGACGTCTATAGTATAGATGACGTCTAAAGTATAGATGACGTCTATAGTATTGATGACGTCTATAATATAGATGACGTCTATAGTATAGATGAAGTCTATAGTATAGATGAAGTCTATAGTATAGATGACGTCTATAGTATAGATGACGTCTATAGTATAGATGACGTCTTTAGTATAGATGCCGTCTATAGTATAGATGACGTCTATAGTATAGATGACGTCTAAAGTATAGATGACGTCTATAGTATTGATGACGTCTATAATATAGATGACGTCTATAGTATAGATGACGTCTATAGTATAGATGACGTCTATAGTATAGATGACGTCTATAGTATAGATGACGTCTATAGTACAGATGACGTCTATAGTATAGATGACGTCTATAGTATAGATGACGTCTATAGTATAGATGACGTCTATAGTATAGATGACGTCTATAGTATAGATGACGTCTATAGTATAGATGACGTCTATAGTATAGATGACGTCTATAGTATAGATGACGTCAATAGTATAGATGACGTCTATAGTATAGATGACGTCTATAGTATAGATGACGTCTATAGATGACGTCTATAGACTAGACGTCTATAGTATAGATGACGTCTATAGTATAGATGACGTCTATAGTATAGATGACGTCTATAGTATAGATGACGTCTATAGTATAGATGACGTCTATAGTATAGATGACGTCAATAGTATAGATGACGTCAATAGTATAGATGACGTCTATAGTATAGATGACGTCTATAGATGACGTCTATAGTATAGATGACGTCTATAGTATAGATGACGTCTATAGTATAGATGACGTCAATAGTATAGATGACGTCTATAGTATAGATGACGTCTATAGTATAGATGCCGTCTATAGTATAGATGACGTCTATGGTATAGATGCCGTCTAAAGTATAGATGCCGTCTATAGTATAGATGACGTCTAAAGTATAGATGACGTCTATAGTATTGATGACGTCTATAATATAGATGACGTCTATAGTATAGATGAAGTCTATAGTATAGATGAAGTCTATAGTATAGATGACGTCTATAGTATAGATGACGTCTATAGTATAGATGACGTCTAAAGTATAGATGACGTCTATAGTATAGATGACGTCTATAGTAGAGATGACGTCTATAGTATAGATGACGTCTATAGTATAGATGACGTCTATAGTAGAGATGATGTCTATAGCATAGATGACGTCCATAGAATAGATGACGTCTATAGTATAGATGACGTCTATAGTATAGATGACGTCTATAGTATAGATGACGTCTATAGTATAGATGACGTCTATAGTATAGATGACGTCTATAGTATAGATGACGTCTATAGTATAGATGACGTCTATATTATAGATGACGTCTATAGTATAGATGACGTCTATAGTATAGATGACGTCTATAGTATAGATGACGTCTATGGTATAGATGACGTCTATAGTATAGATGACGTCTATGGTATAGATGACGTCTATAGTATAGATGAGGTCTATAGTATAGATGACGTCTATAGTATAGATGACGTCTATAGTATAGATGACGTCTACAGCATAGATGACGTCTATAGGATAGATGACTTTAATAGTATAGATGACGTCTATAGTATAAATGACGTCTATAGTATAGATGACGTCTATAGTATATATGACGTCTATAGTAGAGATGATGTCTATAGCATAGATGGCGTCTATAGCATAGATGACGTCCATAGTATAGATGACGTCTATAGTATAGATGACGTCTATAGTATAAATGACGTCTATAGTATAGATGACGTCTATAGTATAGATGACGTCTATAGTATAGATGACGTCTATAGTATTGATGACGTCTATACTATAGATGACGTCTATAGTATAGATGATGTCTATAGCATAGATGACGTCCATAGTGTAGATGATATCTATAGTATAGATGACGTCTATAGTATAGATGACGTCTATAGTATAGATGACGTCTATAGTATAGATGACGTCTATAGTATAGATGACGTCTATAGTATAGATGACGTCTATAGTATAGATGACGTCTATAGTATAGATGACGTCTATAGTATAGATGACGTCTATAGTATAGATGACGTCTATAGTATAGATGACGTCTATAGTATAGATGACGTCTATAGTATAGATGACGTCTATAGTATAGATGACGTCTATAGTATAGATGATGTCTATAGCATAGATGACGTCTATAGTATAGATGACGTCTATAGTATAAATGACGTCTATAGTATAGATGACGTCTATAGTATAGATGACGTCTATAGTATAGATGACGTCTATAGTATAGATGACGTCTATAGTAGAGATGATGTCTATAGCATAGATGACGTCTATAGCATAGATGACGTCCATAGTATAGATGACGTCTATAGTATAGATGACGTCTATAGTATAAATGACGTCTATAGTATAGATGACGTCTATAGTATAGATGACGTCTATAGTATAGATGACGTCTATAGTATAGATGACGTCTATAGTAGAGATGATGTCTATAGCATAGATGACGTCTATAGTAGAGATGATGTCTATAGCATAGATGACGTCCATAGTATAGATGACGTCTATAGTATAGATGACGTCTATAGTATAGATGACGTCTATAGTATAGATGACGTCTATAGTATAGATGACGTCTATAGTATAGATGACGTCTATAGTATAGATGACGTCTATGGTATAGATGACGTCTATAGTATAGATGACGTCTACAGTATAGATGACGTCTATAGTATAGATGACGTCTATAGTATAGATGACATCTATAGTATAGATGACGTCTATGGTATAGATAAAGTCTATAGTAAAGATGACGTCTACAGTATAGATGACGTCTATAGTATAGATGACGTCTATAGTATAGATGACGTCTATAGTAGAGATGATGTCTATAGCATAGATGACGTCTATAGCATAGATGACGTCCATAGTATAGATGACGTCTATAGTATAGATGACGTCTATAGTATAAATGACGTCTATAGTATAGATGACGTCTATAGTATAGATGACGTCTATAGTATAGATGACGTCTATAGTATTGATGACGTCTATACTATAGATGACGTCTATAGTATAGATGATGTCTATAGCATAGATGACGTCCATAGTGTAGATGATATCTATAGTATAGATGACGTCTATAGTATAGATGACGTCTATAGTATAGATGACGTCTATAGTATAGATGACGTCTATAGTATAGATGACGTCTATAGTATAGATGACGTCTATAGTATAGATGACGTCTATAGTATAGATGACGTCTATAGTATAGATGACGTCTATAGTATAGATGACGTCTATAGTATAGATGACGTCTATAGTATAGATGACGTCTATAGTATAGATGACGTCTATAGTATAGATGATGTCTATAGCATAGATGACGTCTATAGTATAGATGACGTCTATAGTATAAATGACGTCTATAGTATAGATGACGTCTATAGTATAGATGACGTCTATAGTATAGATGACGTCTATAGTAGAGATGATGTCTATAGCATAGATGACGTCTATAGCATAGATGACGTCCATAGTATAGATGACGTCTATAGTATAGATGACGTCTATAGTATAAATGACGTCTATAGTATAGATGACGTCTATAGTATAGATGACGTCTATAGTATAGATGACGTCTATAGTAGAGATGATGTCTATAGCATAGATGACGTCTATAGTAGAGATGATGTCTATAGCATAGATGACGTCCATAGTATAGATGACGTCTATAGTATAGATGACGTCTATAGTATAGATGACGTCTATAGTATAGATGACGTCTATAGTATAGATGACGTCTATAGTATAGATGACGTCTATGGTATAGATGACGTCTATAGTATAGATGACGTCTACAGTATAGATGACGTCTATAGTATAGATGACGTCTATAGTATAGATGACATCTATAGTATAGATGACGTCTATGGTATAGATAAAGTCTATAGTAAAGATGACGTCTACAGTATAGATGACGTCTATAGTATAGATGACGTCTATAGTATAGATGATGTCTATAGTATAGATGACGTCTATGGTATAGATGACGTCTATAGTATAGATGACGTCTACAGTATAGATGACGTCTATAGTATAGATGACGTCTATAGTATAGATGATGTCTATAGTATTGATGACGTCTATAGTATAGATGACGTCTATAGTATAGATAGTATAGATGACGTCTATAGTATAGATGACGTCTATAGTATAGATGACGTCTATGGTATAGATGACGTCTATGGTATAGATGACGTCTATAGTATAGATGACGTCTACAGTATAGATGACGTCTATAGTATAGATGACGTCTATAGTATAGATGATGTCTATAGTATAGATGACGTCTATAGTATAGATGACGTCTATAGTATAGATAGTATAGATGACGTCTATAGCATAGATGACGTCTATAGTAGAGATGATGTCTATAGCATAGATGACGTCCATAGTATAGATGACGTCTATAGTATAGATGACGTCTATAGTATAGATGACGTCTATAGTATAGATGACGTCTATAGTATAGATGACGTCTATAGTATAGATGACGTCTATAGTATAGATGACGTCTATAGTATAGATGACGTCTACAGTATAGATGAAGTCTATAGTATAGATGACGTCTATAGTATAGATGACGTCAATAGTATAGATGACGTCTACAGTATAGATGACGTCTATAGTATAGATGACGTCTATAGTATAGATGACGTCTATAGTATAGATGACGTCTATAGTATATATGCCGTCTATAGTATAGATGACGTCTATGGTATAGATGCCGTCTATAGTATAGATGCCGTCTATAGTATAGATGACGTCTATAGTATAGATGCCGTCTATAGTATAGATGACGTCTATAGTATAGATGACGTCTAAAGTATAGATGACGTCTATAGTATTGATGACGTCTATAATATAGATGACGTCTATAGTATAGATGACGTCTATAGTATAGATGACGTCTATAGTATAGATGACGTCTATAGTATAGATGACGTCTATAGTATAGATGACGTCTATAGTATAGATGACGTCTATAGTATAGATGACGTCTATAGTATAGATGACGTCTATAGTATAGATGACGTCTATAGTATAGATGACGTCTATAGTATAGATGACGTCTATAGTATAGATGACGTCTATAGTATAGATGACGTCTATAGTATAGATGACGTCTATAGTATAGATGACGTCTATAGTATAGATGACGTCTATAGTATAGATGACGTCTATAGTATAGATGACGTCTATAGTATAGATGATGTCTATAGCATAGATGACGTCTATAGTATAGATGACGTCTATAGTATAAATGACGTCTATATTATAGATGACGTCTATAGTATAGATGACGTCTATAGTATAGATGACGTCTATAGTAGAGATGATGTCTATAGCATAGATGACGTCTATAGCATAGATGACGTCCATAGTATAGATGACGTCTATAGTATAGATGACGTCTATAGTATAAATGACGTCTATAGTATAGATGACGTCTATAGTATAGATGACGTCTATAGTAGAGATGATGTCTATAGCATAGATGACGTCTATAGTAGAGATGATGTCTATAGCATAGATGACGTCCATAGTATAGATGACGTCTATAGTATAGATGACGTCTATAGTATAGATGACGTCTATAGTATAGATGACGTCTATAGTATAGATGACGTCTATAGTATAGATGACGTCTATGGTATAGATGACGTCTATAGTATAGATGACGTCTACAGTATAGATGACGTCTATAGTATAGATGACGTCTATAGTATAGATGACATCTATAGTATAGATGACGTCTATGGTATAGATAAAGTCTATAGTAAAGATGACGTCTACAGTATAGATGACGTCTATAGTATAGATGACGTCTATAGTATAGATGATGTCTATAGTATAGATGACGTCTATGGTATAGATGACGTCTATAGTATAGATGACGTCTACAGTATAGATGACGTCTATAGTATAGATGACGTCTATAGTATAGATGATGTCTATAGTATTGATGACGTCTATAGTATAGATGACGTCTATAGTATAGATAGTATAGATGACGTCTATAGTATAGATGACGTCTATAGTATAGATGACGTCTATGGTATAGATGACGTCTATGGTATAGATGACGTCTATAGTATAGATGACGTCTACAGTATAGATGACGTCTATAGTATAGATGACGTCTATAGTATAGATGATGTCTATAGTATAGATGACGTCTATAGTATAGATGACGTCTATAGTATAGATAGTATAGATGACGTCTATAGCATAGATGACGTCTATAGTAGAGATGATGTCTATAGCATAGATGACGTCCATAGTATAGATGACGTCTATAGTATAGATGACGTCTATAGTATAGATGACGTCTATAGTATAGATGACGTCTATAGTATAGATGACGTCTATAGTATAGATGACGTCTATAGTATAGATGACGTCTACAGTATAGATGAAGTCTATAGTATAGATGACGTCTATAGTATAGATGACGTCAATAGTATAGATGACGTCTACAGTATAGATGACGTCTATAGTATAGATGACGTCTATAGTATAGATGACGTCTATAGTATATATGCCGTCTATAGTATAGATGACGTCTATGGTATAGATGCCGTCTATAGTATAGATGCCGTCTATAGTATAGATGACGTCTATAGTATAGATGCCGTCTATAGTATAGATGACGTCTATAGTATAGATGACGTCTAAAGTATAGATGACGTCTATAGTATTGATGACGTCTATAATATAGATGACGTCTATAGTATAGATGACGTCTATAGTATAGATGACGTCTATAGTATAGATGACGTCTATAGTATAGATGACGTCTATAGTATAGATGACGTCTATAGTATAGATGACGTCTATAGTATAGATGACGTCTATAGTATAGATGACGTCTATAGTATAGATGACGTCTATAGTATAGATGACGTCTATAGTATAGATGACGTCAATAGTATAGATGACGTCTATAGTATAGATGACGTCTATAGTATAGATGACGTCTATAGTATAGATGACGTCTATAGTATAGATGACGTCTATAGTATAGATGACGTCTATAGTATAGATGACGTCAATAGTATAGATGACGTCTATAGTATAGATGACGTCTATAGTATAGATGCCGTCTATAGTATAGATGGCGTCTATGGTATAGATGCCGTCTAAAGTATAGATGCCGTCTATAGTATAGATGACGTCTATAGTATAGATGACGTCTAAAGTATAGATGACGTCTATAGTATCGATGACGTCTATAATATAGATGACGTCTATAGTATAGATGAAGTCTATAGTATAGATGAAGTCTATAGTATAGATGAAGTCTATAGTATAGATGAAGTCTATAGTATAGATGAAGTCTATAGTATAGATGAAGTCTATAGTATAGATGACGTCTATAGTATAGATGACGTCTATAGCATAGATGAAGTCTATAGTATAGATGACGTCTATAGTATAGACGACATCTAAAGTATAGATGACTTCTATAGTATAGACGACATCTATAGTATAGATACTATACTATAGATAGATACTATACTATAGATACTATACTATAGATAGATACTATACTATAGTATACTATAGATGACGTCTATAGTATAGATGACGTCAATAGTATAGATGAAGTCTATAGTATAGATGACGTCTATAGTATAGATGACGTCTATAGTATAGATGACGTCTATAGTATAGATGACGTCTATAGTATAGATGACGTCTATAGTATAGATGACGTCTATAGTATAGATGACGTCTATAGGATAGATGACGTCTATAGTATAGATGACGTCTATAGTATAGATGACGTCTATAGTATAGATGACGACTATAGTATAGATGATGTCTATAGCATAGATGACGTCCATAGAATAGATGACGTTTATAGTATAGATGACGTCTATAGTATAGATGACGTCTACAGTATATATGACGTCTATAGTATAGATGATGTCTATAGTATATATGACGTCTATAGTATAGATGACGTCTATAGTATAGATGACGTCTATAGTATAGATGACGTCTAAAGTATAGATGACGTCTATAGTATAGATGACTTCTATAGTATTGATGACGTCTATAGTATTGATGACGTCTATAGTATTGATGACGTCTATAGTATTGATGACGTCTATAGTATAGATGACGTCTATTGCATAGATGACGTCTATTGCATAGATGACGTCTATTGCATAGATGACGTCCATAGTATAGATGACGTCTATAGTATAGATGACGTCTATAGTATAGATGACGTCTATAGTATAGATGACGTCTATAGTATAGATGACGTCTATAGTATAGATGACGTCTATAGTATAGATGACGTCTATAGTATAGATGACGTCTATAGTATAGATGACGTCTATAGTAGAGATGATGTCTATAGCATAGATGACGTCCATAGAATAGATGACGTCTATAGTATAGATGACGTCTATAGTGTAGATGACGTCTATAGTATAGATGACGTCTATAGTATAGATGACGTCTATAGTATAGATGACGTCTATAGTATAGATGACGTCTATAGTATAGATGACGTCTATAATATAGATGACGTCTATAGTAGAGATGATGTCTATAGATGACGTCTATAGTATAGATGACGTCTATAGTATAGATGACGTCTATAGCATAGATGACGTCTATAGGATAGATGACTTTAATAGTATAGATGACGTCTGTAGTATAGATGACGTCTATAGTATAGATGACGTCTATAGTATAGATGACGTCTATAGTATTGATGACGTCTATAGTATAGATGACGTCTATAGTATAGATGATGTCTATAGCATAGATGACGTCCATAGTATAGATGATATCTATAGTATAGATGACGTCTATAGTATAGATGACGTCTATAGTATAGATGACGTCTATAGTATAGATGACGTCTATAGTATAGATGACGTCTATAGTATAGATGACGTCTATAGTATAGATGACGTCTATAGTATAGATGACGTCTATAGTATTGATGACGTCTATAGTATAGATGACGTCTATAGTATAGATGATGTCTATAGCATAAATGACGTCCATAGTATAGATGATATCTATAGTATAGATGACGTCTACAGTATAGATGACGTCTATAGTATAGATGACGTCTATAGTATAGATAGTATAGATGACGTCTATAGTATAGATGACATCTATAGTATAGATGACGTCTATAGTATTGATGACGTCTATAGTATTGATGACGTCTATAGTATAGATGACGTCTATAGTATAGATAGTATAGATGACGTCTATAGCATAGATGACGTCTATAGTAGAGATGATGTCTATAGCATAGATGACGTCCATAGTATAGATGACGTCTATAGTATAGATGACGTCTATAGTATAGATGACGTCTATAGTATAGATGACGTCTATAGTATAGATGACGTCTATAGTATAGATGACGTCTATAGTATAGATGACGTCTATAGTATAGATGACGTCTACAGTATAGATGACGTCTAGAGTATAGATGACGTCTATAGTATAGATGACGTCAATAGTATAGATGACGTCTACAGTATAGATGACGTCTATAGTATAGATGACGTCTATAGTATAGATGACGTCTATAGTATATATGCCGTCTATAGTATAGATGACGTCTATGGTATAGATGCCGTCTATAGTATAGATGCCGTCTATAGTATAGATGACGTCTATAGTATAGATGCCGTCTATAGTATAGATGACGTCTATAGTATAGATGACATCTAAAGTATAGATGACGTCTATAGTATTGATGACGTCTATAATATAGATGACGTCTATAGTATAGATGACGTCTATAGTATAGATGACGTCTATAGTATAGATGACGTCTATAGTATAGATGACGTCTATAGTATAGATGACGTCTATAGTATAGATGACGTCTATAGTATAGATGACGTCTATAGTATAGATGACGTCTATAGTATAGATGACGTCTATAGTATAGATGACGTCTATAGTATAGACGACGTCAATAGTATAGATGACGTCTATAGTATAGATGACGTCTATAGTATAGATAACGTCTATAGTATAGATGACGTCTATAGTATAGATGACGTCAATAGTATAGATGGCGTCTATGGTATAGATGCCGTCTAAAGTATAGATGCCGTCTATAGTATAGATGACGTCTATAGTATAGATGACGTCTAAAGTATAGATGACGTCTATAGTATTGATGACGTCTATAATATAGATGACGTCTATAGTATAGATGAAGTCTATAGTATAGATGAAGTCTATAGTAGAGATGACGTCAATAGTATAGATGAAGTCTATAGTATAGATGACGTCTATAGTATAGATGACGTCTATAGTATAGATGACGTCTATAGTATAGATGACGTCTATAGTATAGATGACGTCTATAGTATAGATGACGTCTATAGTATAGATGACGTCTATAGTATAGATGACGTCTATAGTATAGATGACGTCTATAGTATAGATGACGTCTATAGTATAGATGACGTCTATAGTATAGATGACGACTATAGTATAGATGACGTCTATAGTAGAGATGATGTCTATAGCATAGATGACGTCCATAGAATAGATGACGTTTATAGTATAGATGACGTCTATAGTATAGATGACGTCTACAGTATATATGACGTCTATAGTATAGATGACGTCTATAGTATAGATGACGTCTATAGTATAGATGACGTCTATAGTATAGATTACGTCTATAGTATAGATGACGTCTATAGTATAGATGACGTCTAAAGTATAGATGACGTCTATAGTATAGATGACGTCTATAGTATTGATGACGTCTATAGTATTGATGACGTCTATATTATTGATGGCGTCTATAGTATTGATGACGTCTATAGTATAGATGACGTCTATTGCATAGATGACGTCTATTGCATAGATGACGTCTATTGCATAGATGACGTCCATAGTATAGATGACGTCTATAGTATAGATGACGTCTATAGTATAGATGACGTCTATAGTATAGATGACGTCTATAGTATAGATGACGTCTATAGTATAGATGACGTCTATAGTAGAGATGATGTCTATAGCATAGATGACGTCCATAGAATAGATGACGTCTATAGTATAGATGACGTCTATAGTATAGATGACGTCTATAGTGTAGATGACGTCTATAGTATAGATGACGTCTATAGTATAGATGACGTCTATAGTATAGATGACGTCTATGGTATAGATGACGTCTTTAGTATAGATGACGTCTATAGTATAGATGACGTCTATAGTAGAGATGATGTCTATAGCATAGATGACGTCCATAGAATAGATGACGTCTATAGTATAGATGACGTCTATAGTATAGATGACGTCTACAGTATATATGACGTCTATAGTATAGATGACGTCTATAGTATAGATGACGTCTATAGTATAGATGACGTCTATGGTATAGATGACGTCTATAGTATAGATGAGGTCTATAGTATAGATGACGTCTATAGTATAGATGACGTCTATAGTATAGATGACGTATATAGCATAGATGACGTCTATAGGATAGATGACTTTAATAGTATAGATGACTTTAATAGTATAGATGACGTCTGTAGTATAGATGACGTCTATAGTATAGATGACGTCTATAGTATAGATGACGTCTATAGTATTGATGACGTCTATAGTATAGATGACGTCTATAGTATAGATGATGTCTATAGCATAGATGACGTCCATAGTATAGATGATGTCTATAGCATAGATGACGTCCATAGTATAGATGATATCTATAGTATAGATGACGTCTATAGTATAGATGACGTCTATAGTATAGATGACGTCTATAGTATAGATGACGTCTATAGTATAGATGACGTCTATAGTATAGATGACGTCTATAGTATAGATGACGTCTATAGTATAGATGACGTCTATAGTATAGATGACGTCTATAGTATAGATGATGTCTATAGCATAGATGACGTCCATAGTATAGATGACGTCTATAGTATAGATGACGTCTATAGTATAAATGACGTCTATAGTATAGATGACGTCTATAGTATAGATGACGTCTATAGTATAGATGACGTCTATAGTAGAGATGATGTCTATAGCATAGATGACGTCTATAGTAGAGATGATGTCTATAGCATAGATGACGTCTATAGTATAGATGACGTTTATAGTATAGATGACGTCTATAGTATAGATGACGTCTATAGTATAGATGACGTCAATAGTATAGATGACGTCTATAGTATAGATGACGTCTATAGTATAGATGACGTCTATAGTATAGATGACGTCTATGGTATAGATGACGTCTATAGTATAGATGACGTCTACAGTATAGATGACGTCTATAGTATAGATGACGTCTATAGTATAGATGATGTCTATAGTATAGATGACGTCTATAGTATAGATGATGTCTATAGTATAGATGACGTCTATAGTATAGATGACGTCTATAGTATAGATAGTATAGATGACGTCTATAGTATAGATGACATCTATAGTATAGATGACGTCTATGGTATAGATGACGTCTATAGTATAGATGACGTCTACAGTATAGATGACGTCTATAGTATAGATGACGTCTATAGTAAAGATGATGTCTATAGTATAGATGACGTCTATAGTATAGATGACGTCTATAGTATAGATAGTATAGAAGACGTCTATAGTATAGATGACGTCTATAGTATAGATGACGTCTATAGTATAGATGATGTCTATAGTATAGATGACGTCTATAGTATAGATAGTATAGATGACGTCTATAGCATAGATGACGTCCATAGTATAGATGACGTCTATAGTATAGATGACGTCTATAGTATAGATGACGTCTATAGTATAGATGACGTCTATAGTATAGATGACGTCTATAGTATAGATGACGTCTATAGTATAGATGACGTCTATAGTATAGATGACGTCAATAGTATAGATGACGTCTATAGTATAGATGACCTCAATAGTATAGATGACGTCTATAGTATAGATGACGTCTATAGTATAGATGACGTCTATAGTATAGATGACGTCTATAGTATATATGACGTCTATAGTATAGATGACGTCTATGGTATAGATGCCGTCTATAGTATAGATGCCGTCTATAGTATAGATGACGTCTATAGTATAGATGACGTCTAAAGTATAGATGACGTCTATAGTATTGATGACGTCTATAATATAGATGACGTCTATAGTATAGATGACGTCTATAATATAGATGACGTCTATAGTATAGATGACGTCTATAGTATAGATGACGTCTATAGTATAGATGACGTCTATAGTATAGATGACGTCTATAGTATAGATGACGTCTATAGTATAGATGACGTCTATGGTATAGATGCCGTCTATAGTATAGATGCCGTCTATAGTATAGATGACGTCTATAGTATAGATGACGTCTAAAGTATAGATGACGTCTAAAGTATAGATGACGTCTATAGTATTGATGACGTCTATAATATAGATGACGTCTATAGTATAGATGACGTCTATAGTATAGATGACGTCTATAGTATAGATGACGTCTATAGTATAGATGACGTCTATAGTATAGATGACGTCTATAGTATAGATGACGTCTATAGTATAGATGACGTCTATAGTATAGATGACGTCTATAGTATAGATGACGTCTATAGTATAGATGACGTCTATAGTATAGATGACGTCTATAGTATAGATAACGTCTATAGTATAGATGACGTCTATAGTATAGATGACGTCTATAGTATAGATGACGTCTATAGTATAGATAGTATAGATGACGTCTATAGTATAGATGACATCTATAGTATAGATGACGTCTATGGAATAGATGACGTCTATAGTATAGATGACGTCTACAGTATAGATGACGTCTATAGTATAGATGACGTCTATAGTAAAGATGATGTCTATAGTATAGATGACGTCTATTGTATAGATGACGTCTATAGTATAGATAGTATAGATGACGTCTATAGTATAGATGACGTCTATAGTATAGATGACGTCTATGGTATAGATGACGTCTATAGTATAGATGACGTCTACAGTATAGATGACGTCCATAGTATAGATGACGTCTATAGTATAGATGACGTCTATGGTATAGATGCCGTCTATAGTATAGATGCCGTCTATAGTATAGATGACGTCTATAGTATAGATGACGTCTAAAGTATAGATGACGTCTAAAGTATAGATGACGTCTATAGTATTGATGACGTCTATAATATAGATGACGTCTATAGTATAGATGACGTCTATAGTATAGATGACGTCTATAGTATAGATGACGTCTATAGTATAGATGACGTCTATGGTATAGATGACGTCTATAGTATAGATGACGTCTATAGTATAGATGACGTCTATAGTATAGATGACGTCTATAGTATAGATGACGTCTATAGTATAGATGACGTCTATAGTATAGATGACGTCTATAGTATAGATAACGTCTATAGTATAGATGACGTCTATAGTATAGATGACGTCTATAGTATAGATGACGTCTATAGTATAGATAGTATAGATGACGTCTATAGTATAGATGACATCTATAGTATAGATGACCTCTATAGTATAGATGACGTCTATAGTATAGATGACGTCTATAGTATAGATGACGTCTATAGTATAGATAACGTCTATAGTATAGATGACGTCTATAGTATAGATGACGTCTATAGTATAGATGACGTCTATAGTATAGATAGTATAGATGACGTCTATAGTATAGATGACATCTATAGTATAGATGACGTCTATGGTATAGATGACGTCTATAGTATAGATGACGTCTACAGTATAGATGACGTCTATAGTATAGATGACGTCTATAGTAAAGATGATGTCTATAGTATAGATGACGTCTATAGTATAGATGACGTCTATAGTATAGATAGTATAGATGACGTCTATAGTATAGATGACGTCAATAGTATAGATGACGTCTATGGTATAGATGACGTCTATAGTATAGATGACGTCTACAGTATAGATGACGTCTATAGTATAGATGACGTCTATAGTATAGATGACGTCTATGGTATAGATGACGTCTTTAGTATAGATGACGTCTATAGTATAGATGACGTCTATAGTAGAGATGATGTCTATAGCATAGATGACGTCCATAGAATAGATGACGTCTATAGTATAGATGACGTCTATAGTATAGATGACTTCTACAGTATATATGACGTCTATAGTATAGATGACGTCTATAGTATAGATGACGTCTATAGTATAGATGACGTCTATGGTATAGATGAGGTCTATAGTATAGATGAGGTCTATAGTATAGATGACGTCTATAGTATAGATGACGTCTATAGTATAGATGACGTCTATAGCATAGATGACGTCTATAGGATAGATGACTTTAATAGTATAGATGACTTTAATAGTATAGATGACGTCTGTAGTATAGATGACGTCTATAGTATAGATGACGTCTATAGTATAGATGACGTCTATAGTATTGATGACGTCTATAGTATAGATGACGTCTATAGTATAGATGATGTCTATAGCATAGATGACGTCCATAGTATAGATGATGTCTATAGCATAGATGACGTCCATAGTATAGATGATATCTATAGTATAGATGACGTCTATAGTATAGATGACGTCTATAGTATAGATGACGTCTATAGTATAGATGACGTCTATAGTATAGATGACGTCTATAGTATAGATGACGTCTATAGTATAGATGACGTCTATAGTATAGATGACGTCTATAGTATAGATGACGTCTATAGTATAGATGATGTCTATAGCATAGATGACGTCCATAGTATAGATGACGTCTATAGTATAGATGACGTCTATAGTATAAATGACGTCTATAGTATAGATGACGTCTATAGTATAGATGACGTCTATAGTATAGATGACGTCTATAGTAGAGATGATGTCTATAGCATAGATGACGTCTATAGTAGAGATGATGTCTATAGTATAGATGACGTCTATAGTATAGATGATGTCTATAGTATAGATGACGTCTATAGTATAGATGACGTCTATAGTATAGATAGTATAGATGACGTCTATAGTATAGATGACATCTATAGTATAGATGACGTCTATGGTATAGATGACGTCTATAGTATAGATGACGTCTACAGTATAGATGACGTCTATAGTATAGATGACGTCTATAGTAAAGATGATGTCTATAGTATAGATGACGTCTATAGTATAGATGACGTCTATAGTATAGATAGTATAGATGACGTCTATAGTATAGATAGTATAGATGACGTCTATAGTATAGATGACATCTATAGTATAGATGACGTCTATGGTATAGATGACGTCTATAGTATAGATGACGTCTACAGTATAGATGACGTCTATAGTATAGATGACGTCTATAGTAAAGATGATGTCTATAGTATAGATGACGTCTATAGTATAGATGACGTCTATAGTATAGATAGTATAGATGACGTCTATAGTATAGATAGTATAGATGACGTCTATAGTATAGATGACGTCTATAGTATAGATGACGTCTATGGTATAGATGACGTCTATAGTATAGATGACGTCTACAGTATAGATGACGTCTATAGTATAGATGACGTCTATAGTATAGATGATGTCTATAGTATAGATGACGTCTATAGTATAGATAGTATAGATGACGTCTATAGTATAGATGACGTCTATAGTATAGATGACGTCTATAGTATAGATGACGTCAATAGTATAGATGACTTCTATAGTATAGATGACGTCAATAGTATAGATGACGTCTATAGTATAGATGACGTCTATAGTATAGATGACGTCTATAGTATATATGCCGTCTATAGTATAGATGACGTCTATGGTATAGATGCCGTCTATAGTATAGATGCCGTCTATAGTATAGATGACGTCTATAGTATAGATGACGTCTAAAGTATAGATGACGTCTATAGTATTGATGACGTCTATAATATAGATGACGTCTATAGTATAGATGACGTCTATAATATAGATGACGTCTATAGTATAGATGACGTCTATAGTATAGATGACGTCTATAGTATAGATGACGTCTATAGTATAGATGACGTCTATAGTATAGATGACGTCTATAGTATAGATGACGTCTATAGTATAGATGACGTCTATAGTATAGATGACGTCTAAAGTATAGATGACGTCTATAGTATAGATGACGTCAATAGTATAGATGACGTCTAAAGTATAGATGACGTCAATAGTATAGATGACGTCAATAGTATAGATGACGTCTATAGTATAGATGACGTCTATAGTATAGATGACGTCTATAGTATAGATGACGTCTATAGTATAGATGACGTCTATAGTATAGATGACGTCTATAGTATAGATGACGTCTATAGTATAGATGACGTCTATAGTATAGATGACGTCTATAGTATAGATGACGTCTATGGTATAGATGCCGTCTATAGTATAGATGCCGTCTATAGTATAGATGACGTCTATAGTATAGATGACGTCTAAAGTATAGATGACGTCTAAAGTATAGATGACGTCTATAGTATTGATGACGTCTATAATATAGATGACGTCTATAGTATAGATGACGTCTATAGTATAGATGACGTCTATAGTATAGATGACGTCTATAGTATAGATGACGTCTATAGTATAGATGACGTCTATAGTATAGATGACGTCTATAGTATAGATGACGTCTATAGTATAGATGACGTCTATAGTATAGATGACGTCTATAGTATAGATGACGTCTATAGTATAGATGACGTCTATAGTATAGATGACGTCTATAGTATAGATAACGTCTATAGTATAGATGACGTCTATAGTATAGATGACGTCTATAGTATAGATGACGTCTATAGTATAGATGACGTCTATAGTATAGATGACGTCTATAGTATAGATGACGTCTATGGTATAGATGACGTCTATAGTATAGATGACGTCTACAGTATAGATGTCTATGGTATAGATGACGTCTATAGTATAGATGACGTCTACAGTATAGATGACGTCTATAGTATAGATGACGTCTATAGTATAGATGACGTCTATAGTATAGATGATGTCTATAGTATAGATGACGTCTATAGTATAGATGACGTCTATAGTATAGATAGTATAGATGACGTCTATAGTATAGATGACATCTATAGTATAGATGACGTCTATGGTATAGATGACGTCTATAGTATAGATGACGTCTACAGTATAGATGACGTCTATAGTATAGATGACGTCTATAGTATAGATGATGTCTATAGTATAGATGACGTCTATAGTATAGATGACGTCTATAGTATAGATGACGTCTATAGTATAGATAGTATAGATGACGTCTATAGTATAGATGACGTCTATAGTATAGATGACGTCTATGGTATAGATGACGTCTATAGTATAGATGACGTCTACAGTATAGATGACGTCTATAGTATAGATGACGTCTATAGTATAGATGATGCCTATAGTATAGATGACGTCTATAGTATAGATGACGTCTATAGTATAGATAGTATAGATGACGTCTATAGCATAGATGACGTCTATAGTAGAGATGATGTCTATAGCATAGATGACGTCCATAGTATAGATGACGTCTATAGTATAGATGACGTCTATAGTATAGATGACGTCTATAGTATAGATGACGTCTATAGTATAGATGACGTCTATAGTATAGATGACGTCTATAGTATAGATGACGTCTATAGTATAGATGACGGCTATAGTATAGATGACGTCTATAGTATAGATGACGTCAATAGTATAGATGACGTCTATAGTATAGATGACGTCAATAGTATAGATGACGTCTATAGTATAGATGACGTCTATAGTATAGATGACGTCTTTAGTATAGATGACGTCTATAGTATATATGCCGTCTATAGTATAGATGACGTCTATGGTATAGATGCTGTCTATAGTATAGATGCCGTCTATAGTATAGATGACGTCTATAGTATAGATGACGTCTAAAGTATAGATGACGTCTATAGTATTGATGACGTCTATAGTATAGATGACGTCTATAGTATAGATGACGTCTATAGTATAGATGACGTCTATAGTATAGATGACGTCTATAGTATAGATGACGTCTATAGTATAGATGACGTCTATAGTATAGATGACGTCTAAAGTATAGATGACGTCTATAGTATAGATGACGTCAATAGTATAGATGACGTCTAAAGTATAGATGACGTCTATAGTATAGATGACGTCAATAGTATAGATGACGTCTATAGTATAGATGACGTCTATAGTATAGATGACGTGTATAGTATAGATGACGTCTATAGTATAGATGACGTCTATAGTATAGATGACGTCTATAGTATAGATGACGTCTATAGTATAGATGACGTCTATAGTATAGATGACGTCTATAGTATTGATGCCGTCTATAGTATAGATGACGTCTATGGTATAGATGCCGTCTATAGTATAGATGACGTCTATAGTATAGATGACGTCTATAGTATAGATGACGTCTATAGTATAGATGCCGTCTATAGTATAGATGACGTCTATGGTATAGATGCCGTCTATAGTATAGATGACGTCTATAGTATAGATGACGTCTAAAGTATAGATGACGTCTATAGTATTGATGACGTCTATAATATAGATGACGTCTATAGTATAGATGACGTCTATAGTATAGATGACGTCTATAGTACAGATGACGTCTATAGTATAGATGACGTCTATAGTATAGATGACGTCTATAGTATAGATGACGTCTATAGTATAGATGACGTCTATAGTATAGATGACGTCTATAGTATAGATGACGTCTATAGTATAGATGACGTCTATAGTATAGATGACGTCTATAGTATAGATGACGTCTATAGTATAGATAACGTCTATAGTATAGATGACGTCTATAGTATAGATGACGTCTATAGTTTAGATGACGCCTATAGTATAGATGACGTCAATAGTATAGATGACGTCTGTAGTATAGATGACGTCTATAGTATAGATGACGTCTATAGTATAGATGACGTCTATAGTATTGATGACGTCTATAGTATAGATGACGTCTATAGTATAGATGATGTCTAAAGCATAGATGACGTCCATAGTATAGATGATATCTATAGTATAGATGACGTCTATAGTATAGATGACGTCTATAGTATAGATGACGTCTATAGTATAGATGACGTCTATAGTATAGATGACGTCTATAGTATAGATGACGTCTATAGTATAGATGACGTCTATAGTATAGATGACGTCTATAGTATAGATGACGTCTATAGTATAGATGACGTCTATAGTATAGATGACGTCTATAGTATAGATGACGTCTATAGTATAGATGACGTCTATAGTATAGATGACATCTATAGTATAGATGACGTCTATAGTATAGATGATGTCTATAGCATAGATGACGTCCATAGTATAGATGACGTCTATAGTATAGATGACGTCTATAGTATAAATGACGTCTATAGTATAGATGACGTCTATAGTATAGATGACGTCTATAGTATAGATGAAGTCTATAGTATAGATGAAGTCTATAGTATAGATGAAGTCTATAGTATAGATGACGTCTATAGTATAGATAGTATAGATGACGTCTATAGTATAGATAGTATAGATGACGTCTATAGTATAGATAGTATAGATGACGTCTATAGTATTGATGACGTCTATAATATAGATGACGTCTATAGTATAGATGAAGTCTATAGTATAGATGAAGTCTATAGTATAGATGAAGTCTATAGTATAGATGAAGTCTATAGTATAGATGACGTCTATAGTATAGATGACGTCTATAGTATAGATGACGTCTATAGTATAGATGACGTCTATAGTATAGATGACGTCTATAGTATAGATGACGTCTATAGTATAGATGACGTCTATAGTATAGATGACGTCTATAGTATAGATGATGTCTATAGCATAGATGACGTCCATAGTATAGATGACGTCTATAGTATAGATGACGTCTATAGTATAAATGACGTCTATAGTATAAATGACGTCTATAGTATAGATGACGTCTATAGTATAGATGACGTCTATAGTATAGATGATGTCTATAGCATAGATGACGTCTATAGCATAGATGACGTCTATAGTATAGATGACGTTTATAGTATAGATGACGTCTATAGTATAGATGACGTCTATAGTATAGATGACGTCTATAGTATTGATGACGTCTATAATATAGATGACGTCTATAGTATAGATGAAGTCTATAGTATAGATGAAGTCTATAGTATAGATGAAGTCTATAGTATAGATGAAGTCTATAGTATAGATGACGTCTATAGTATAGATGACGTCTATAGTATAGATGACGTCTATAGCATAGATGAAGTCTATAGTATAGATGACGTCTATAGTATAGACGACATCTAAAGTATAGATGACTTCTATAGTATAGACGACATCTATAGTATAGATGACGTCAATAGTATAGATGAAGTCTATAGTATAGATGACGTCTATAGTATAGATGACGTCTATAGTATAGATGACGTCTATAGTATAGACGACGTCTATAGTATAGATGACGTCTATAGTATAGATGACGTCTATAGTATAGATGACGTCTATAATATATATGCCGTCTATAGTATAGATGACGTCTATAGTATAGATGACGTCTATAGTATAGATGACGTCAATAGTATAGATGAAGTCTATAGTATAGATGACGTCTATAGTATAGATGACGTCTATAGTATAGATGACGTCTATAGTATAGACGACGTCTATAGTATAGATGACGTCTATAGTATAGATGACGTCTATAGTATAGATGACGTCTATAGTATAGATGACGTCTATAGTATAGATGACGTCTATAGTATAGATGACGACTATAGTATAGATGACGTCTATAGTAGAGATGATGTCTATAGCATAGATGACGTCCATAGAATAGATGACGTTTATAGTATAGATGACGTCTATAGTATAGATGACGTCTACAGTATATATGACGTCTATAGTATAGATGACGTCTATAGTATAGATGACGTCTATAGTATAGATGACGTCTATAGTATAGATGACGTCTATAGTATAGATGACGTCTATAGTATAGATGACGTCTATAGTATAGATGACGTCTATAGTATAGATGACGTCTATAGTATAGATGACGTCTAAAGTATAGATGACGTCTATAGTATAGATTACGTCTATAGTATTGATGACGTCTATAGTATTGATGACGTCTATAGTATTGATGACGTCTATAGTATTGATGACGTCTATAGTATAGATGACGTCTATTGCATAGATTACGTCTATTACATAGATGACGTCTATTGCATAGATGACGTCTATTGCATAGATGACGTCCATAGTACTATAGATGCCGTCTATAGTAGAGATGATGTCTATAGCATAGATGACGTCCATAGAATAGATGACGTCTATAGTATAGATGACGTCTATAGTATAGATGACGTCTATAGTATAGATGACGTCTATAGTATAGATGACGTCTTTAGTATAGATGACGTCTATAGTATAGATGACGTCTATAGTAGAGATGATGTCTATAGCATAGATGACGTCCATAGAATAGATGACGTCTATAGTATAGATGACGTCTATAGTATAGATGACGTCTACAGTATATATGACGTCTATAGTATAGATGACGTCTATAGTATAGATGACGTCTATAGTATAGATGACGTCTATGGTATAGATGACGTCTATAGTGTAGATGAGGTCTATAGTATAGATGACGTCTATAGTATAGATGACGTCTATAGTATAGATGACGTCTATAGCATAGATGACGTCTATAGGATAGATGACTTTAATAGTATAGATGACGTCTGTAGTATAGATGACGTCTATAGTATAGATGACGTCTATAGTATAGATGACGTCTATAGTATTGATGACGTCCATAGTATAGATGACGTCTATAGTATAGATGATGTCTATAGCATAGATGACGTCCATAGTATAGATGATATCTATAGTATAGATGACGTCTATAGTATAGATGACGTCTATAGTATAGATGACGTCTATAGTATAGATGACGTCTATAGTATAGATGTCGTCTATAGTATAGATGACGTCTATAGTATAGATGACGTCTATAGTATTGATGACGTCTATAGTATAGATGACGTCTATAGTATAGATGATGTCTATAGCATAGATGACGTCCATAGTATAGATGATATCTATAGTATAGATGACGTCTACAGTATAGATGACGTCTATAGTATAGATGACGTCTATAGTATAGATAGTATAGATGACGTCTATAGTATAGATGACATCTATAGTATAGATGACGTCTATGGTATAGATGACGTCTATAGTAAAGATGACGTCTACAGTATAGATGACGTCTATAGTATAGATGACGTCTATAGTATAGATGATGTCTATAGTATTGATGACGTCTATAGTATAGATGACGTCTATAGTATAGATAGTATAGATGACGTCTATAGTATAGATAGTATAGATGACGTCTATAGTATAGATGACATCTATAGTATAGATGACGTCTATGGCATAGATGACGTCTATAGTATAGATGACGTCTACAGTATAGATGACGTCTATAGTATAGATGACGTCTATAGTATAGATGATGTCTATAGTATTGATGACGTCTATAGTATAGATGACGTCTATAGTATAGATAGTATAGATGACGTCTATAGTATAGATGACGTCTATAGTATAGATGACGTCTATGGTATAGATGACGTCTATAGTATAGATGACGTCTACAGTATAGATGACGTCTATAGTATAGATGACGTCTACAGTATAGATGACGTCTATAGTATAGATGACGTCTATAGTATAGATGATGTCTATAGTATAGATGACGTCTATAGTATAGATGACGTCTATAGTATAGATAGTATAGATGACGTCTATAGCATAGATGACGTCTATAGTAGAGATGATGTCTATAGCATAGATGACGTCCATAGTATAGATGACGTCTATAGTATAGATGACGTCTATAGTATAGATGACGTCTATAGTATAGATGACGTCTATAGTATAGATGACGTCTATAGTATAGATGACGTCTATAGTATAGATGACGTCTATAGTATAGATGACGTCTACAGTATAGATGACGTCTAGAGTATAGATGACGTCTAGAGTATAGATGACGTCAATAGTATAGATGACGTCTACAGTATAGATGACGTCTATAGTATAGATGACGTCTATAGTATAGATGACGTCTATAGTATAGATGACGTCTATAGTATAGATGACGTCTATAGTATATATGCCGTCTATAGTATAGATGACGTCTATGGTATAGATGCCGTCTATAGTATAGATGACGTCTATAGTATAGATGCCGTCTATAGTATAGATGACGTCTATAGTATAGATGACGTCTAAAGTATAGATGACGTCTATAGTATTGATGACGTCTATAATATAGATGACGTCTATAGTATAGATGACGTCTATAGTATAGATGACGTCTATAGTATAGATGACGTCTATAGTATAGATGACGTCTATAGTATAGATGACGTCTATAGTATAGATGACGTCTATAGTATAGATGACGTCTATAGTATAGATGACGTCTATAGTATAGATGACGTCAATAGTATAGATGACGTCTATAGTATAGATGACGTCTATAGTATAGATGACGTCTATAGTATAGATGACGTCTATAGTATAGATGACGTCAATAGTATAGATGACGTCTATAGTATAGATGACGTCTATAGTATAGATACCGTCTATAGTATAGATGGCGTCTATGGTATAGAAACCGTCTAAAGTATAGATGCCGTCTATAGTATAGATGACGTCTATAGTATAGATGACGTCTAAAGTATAGATGACGTCTATAGTATTGATGACGTCTATAATATAGATGACGTCTATAGTATAGATGAAGTCTATAGTATAGATGAAGTCTATAGTATAGATGAAGTCTATAGTATAGATGACGTCAATAGTATAGATGAAGTCTATAGTATAGATGACGTCTATAGTATAGATGACGTCTATAGTATAGATGACGTCTATAGTATAGATGACGTCTATAGTATAGATGACGTCTATAGTATAGATGACGTCTATAGTATAGATGACGTCTATAGTATAGATGACGTCTATAGTATAGATGACGTCTATAGTATAGATGACGTCTATAGTATAGATGACGACTATAGTATAGATGACGTCTATAGTAGAGATGATGTCTATAGCATAGATGACGTCCATAGAATAGATGACGTTTATAGTATAGATGACGTCTATAGTATAGATGACGTCTACAGTATATATGACGTCTATAGTATAGATGACGTCTATAGTAAAGATGACGTCTATAGTATAGATGACGTCTATAGTATAGATGACGTCTATAGTATAGATGACGTCTAAAGTATAGATGACGTCTAAAGTATAGATGACGTCTATAGTATTGATGACGTCTATAGTATTGATGACGTCTATAGTATTGATGACGTCTATAGTATTGATGACGTCTATAGTATAGATGACGTCTATTGCATAGATGACGTCTATTGCATAGATGACGTCTATTGCATAGATGACGTCCATAGTATAGATGACGTCTATAGTATAGATGACGTCTATAGTATAGATGACGTCTATAGTATAGATGACGTCTATAGTATAGATGACGTCTATAGTATAGATGACGTCTATAGTAGAGATGATGTCTATAGCATAGATGACGTCCATAGAATAGATGACGTCTATAGTATAGATGACGTCTATAGTATAGATGACGTCTATAGTATAGATGACGTCTATAGTATAGATGACGTCTATAGTATAGATGACGTCTATAGTATAGATGACGTCTATAGTATAGATGACGTCTTTAGTATAGATGACGTCTATAGTATAGATGACGTCTATAGTAGAGATGATGTCTATAGTATAGATGACGTCCATAGAATAGATGACGTCTATAGTATAGATGACGTCTATAGTATAGATGACGTCTACAGTATATATGACGTCTATAGTATAGATGACGTCTATAGTATAGATGACGTCTATAGTATAGATGACGTCTATAGTATAGATGACGTCTATGGTATAGATGACGTCTATAGTATAGATGAGGTCTATAGTATAGATGACGTCTATAGTATAGATGACGTCTATAGTATAGATGACGTCTATAGCATAGATGACGTCTATAGGATAGATGACTTTAATAGTATAGATGACTTTAATAGTATAGATGACGTCTGTAGTATAGATGACGTCTATAGTATAGATGACGTCTATAGTATAGATGACGTCTATAGTATAGATGACGTCTATAGTATTGATGACGTCTATAGTATAGATGACGTCTATAGTATAGATGATGTCTATAGCATAGATGACGTCCATAGTATAGATGATATCTATAGTATAGATGACGTCTATAGTATAGATGACGTCTATAGTATAGATGACGTCTATAGTATAGATGACGTCTATAGTATAGATGACGTCTATAGTATAGATGACGTCTATAGTATAGATGACGTCTATAGTATAGATGACGTCTATAGTATAGATGACGTCTATAGTATAGATGACGTCTATAGTATAGATGACGTCTATAGTATAGATGACGTCTATAGTATAGATGACGTCTATAGTATAGATGACGTCTATAGTATAGATGACGTCTATAGTATAGATGACGTCTGTAGTATAGATGACGTCTATAGTATAGATGACGTCTATAGTATAGATGACGTCTATAGTATAGATGACGTCTATAGTATAGATGACGTCTATAGTATAGATGATGTCTATAGCATAGATGACGTCCATAGTATAGATGACGTCTATAGTATAGATGACGTCTATAGTATAGATGACGTCTATAGTAGAGATGATGTCTATAGCATAGATGACGTCTATAGTAGAGATGATGTCTATAGCATAGATGACGTCTATAGTATAGATGACGTTTATAGTATAGATGACGTCTATAGTATAGATGACGTCTATAGTATAGATGACGTCTATAGTATAGATGACGTCTATAGTATAGATGACGTCTATAGTATAGATGACGTCTATAGTATAGATGACGTCTATAGTATAGATGACGTCTATGGTAAAGATGACGTCTATAGTATAGATGACGTCTACAGTATAGATGACGTCTATAGTATAGATGACGTCTATAGTATAGATGATGTCTATAGTATAGATGACGTCTATAGTATAGATGATGTCTATAGTATAGATGACGTCTATAGTATAGATGACGTCTATAGTATAGATAGTATAGATGACGTCTATAGTATAGATAGTATAGATGACGTCTATAGTATAGATGACATCTATAGTATAGATGACGTCTATGGTATAGATGACGTCTATAGTATAGATGACGTCTACAGTATAGATGACGTCTATAGTATAGATGACGTCTATAGTAAAGATGATGTCTATAATATAGATGACGTCTATAGTATAGATGACGTCTATAGTATAGATAGTATAGATGACGTCTATAGTATAGATGACGTCTATAGTATAGATGACTTCTATGGTATAGATGACGTCTATAGTATAGATGACGTCTACAGTATAGATGACGTCTATAGTATAGATGACGTCTACAGTATAGATGACGTCTATAGTATAGATGACGTCTATAGTATAGATAGTATAGATGACGTCTATAGCATAGATGACGTCCATAGTATAGATGACGTCTATAGTATAGATGACGTCTATAGTATAGATGACGTCTATAGTATAGATGACGTCTATAGTATAGATAACGTCTATAGTATAGATGACGTCTATAGTATAGATGACGTCAATAGTATAGATGACGTCTATAGTATAGATGACGTCAATAGTATAGATAACGTCTATAGTATAGATGACGTCTATAGTATAGATGACGTCTATAGTATAGATGACGTCTATAGTATATATGCCGTCTATAGTATAGATGACGTCTATGGTATAGATGCCGTCTATAGTATAGATGCCGTCTATAGTATATAGTAAAGATGACGTCTATAGTATAGATGACGTCTACAGTATAGATGACGTCTAAAGTATAGATGACGTCTATAGTATAGATGACGTCAATAGTATAGATGACGTCTAAAGTATAGATGACGTCAATAGTATAGATGACGTCAATAGTATAGATGACGTCTATAGTATAGATGACGTCTATAGTATAGATGACGTCTATAGTATAGATGACGTCTATAGTATAGATAGTATAGATGACGTCTATAGTATAGATGACGTCTATGGTATAGATGACGTCTATAGTATAGATGACGTCTACAGTATAGATGACGTCTATAGTATAGATGATGCCTACAGTATAGATGACGTCTATAGTATAGATGACGTCTATAGTATAGATAGTATAGATGACGTCTATAGTATAGATAGTATAGATGACGTCTATAGCATAGATGACGTCTATAGTAGAGATGATGTCTATAGCATAGATGACGTCCATAGTATAGATGACGTCAATAGTATAGATGACGTCTATAGTATAGATGACGTCTATAGTATAGATGACGTCTATAGTATAGATGACGTCTATAGTATAGATGACGTCTATAGTATAGATGACGTCTATAGTATAGATGACGTCAATAGTATAGATGACGTCTATAGTATAGATGACGTCAATAGTATAGATGACGTCTATAGTATAGATGACGTCTATAGTATAGATGACGTCTATAGTATAGATGACGTCTATAGTATAGATGACGTCTATAATATATATGCCGTCTATAGTATAGATGACGTCTATGGTATAGATGCCGTCTATAGTATAGATGCCGTCTATAGTATAGATGACGTCTATAGTATAGATGACGTCTAAAGTATAGATGACGTCTATAGTATTGATGACGTCTATAGTATAGATGACGTCTATAGTATAGATGACGTCTATAGTATAGATGACGTCTATAGTATAGATGACGTCTATAGTATAGATGACGTCTATAGTATAGATGACGTCTATAGTATAGATGCCGTCTATAGTATAGATGACGTCTATGGTATAGATGCCGTCTATAGTATAGATGACGTCTATAGTATAGATGACGTCTAAAGTATAGATGACGTCTATAGTATTGATGACGTCTATAATATAGATGACGTCTGTAGTATAGATAGTATAGATGACGTCTATAGTATAGATAGTATAGATGACGTCTATAGCATAGATGACGTCTATAGTAGAGATGATGTCTATAGCATAGATGACGTCCATAGTATAGATGACGTCTATAGTATAGATGACGTCTATAGTATAGATGACGTCTATAGTATAGATGACGTCTATAGTATAGATGACGTCTATAGTATAGATGACGTCTATAGTATAGATGACGTCTATAGTATAGATGACGTCTATAGTATAGATGACGTCTAAAGTATAGATGACGTCTATAGTATAGATGACGTCAATAGTATAGATGACGTCTAAAGTATAGATGACGTCTATAGTATAGATGACGTCAATAGTATAGATGACGTCTATAGTATAGATGACGTCTATAGTATAGATGACGTCTATAGTATAGATGACGTCTATAGTATAGATGACGTCTATAGTATAGATGACGTCTATAGTATAGATGACGTCTATAGTATAGATGACGTCTATAGTATAGATGCCGTCTATAGTATAGATGACGTCTATGGTATAGATGCCGTCTATAGTATAGATGACGTCTATAGTATAGATGACGTCTAAAGTATAGATGACGTCTATAGTATTGATGACGTCTATAATATAGATGACGTCTATAGTATAGATGACGTCTATAGTATAGATGACATCTATAGCATAGATGACGTCTATAGTATAGATGACGTCTATAGCATAGATGACGTCTATAGTATAGATGACGTCTATAGTATAGATGACGTCTATAGTATAGATGACGTCTATAGTATAGATGACGTCTATAGTATAGATGACGTCTATAGTATAGATGACGTCTATAGTATAGATGACGTCTATAGTATAGATGCCGTCTATAGTATAGATGACGTCTATGGTATAGATGCCGTCTATAGTATAGATGACGTCTATAGTATAGATGACGTCTAAAGTATAGATGACGTCTATAGTATTGATGACGTCTATAATATAGATGACGTCTATAGTATAGATGACGTCTATAGTATAGATGACGTCTATAGTACAGATGACGTCTATAGTACAGATGACGTCTATAGTATAGATGACGTCTATAGTATAGATGACGTCTATAGTATAGATGACGTCTATAGTATAGATGACGTCTATAGTATAGATGACGTCTATAGTATAGATGACGTCTATAGTATAGATGACGTCTATAGTATAGATGACGTCTATAGTATAGATGACGTCTATAGTATAGATAACGTCTATAGTATAGATGACGTCTTTAGTATAGATGACGTCTATAGTATAGATGACGTCTATAGTATAGATGACGTCTATAGTATAGATGACGTCTGTAGTATAGATGACGTCTATAGTATAGATGACGTCTATAGTATTGATGACGTCTATAGTATAGATGACGTCTATAGTATAGATGATGTCTATAGCATAGATGACGTCCATAGTATAGATGATATCTATAGTATAGATGACGTCTATAGTATAGATGACGTCTATAGTATAGATGACGTCTATAGTATAGATGACGTCTATAGTATAGATGACGTCTATAGTATAGATGACGTCTATAGTATAGATGACGTCTATAGTATAGATGACGTCTATAGTATAGATGACGTCTATAGTATAGATGACGTCTATAGTATAGATGACGTCTATAGTATAGATGACGTCTATAGTATAGATGACGTCTATAGTATAGATGACGTCTATAGTATAGATGACGTCTATAGTATAGATGACGTCTATGGTATAGATGACGTCTATAGTA
Source organism: Neoascia interrupta (assembly GCA_947623515.1). Taxonomy (NCBI): domain Eukaryota; kingdom Metazoa; phylum Arthropoda; class Insecta; order Diptera; family Syrphidae; genus Neoascia; species Neoascia interrupta. The sequence continues at coordinate 1,252,590 of CANQKQ010000033.1, forward strand.
TAGATGAGGTCTATAGTATAGATGACGTCTATAGTATAGATGACGTCTATAGTATAGATGACGTCTATAGCATAGATGACGTCTATAGGATAGATGACTTTAATAGTATAGATGACTTTAATAGTATAGATGACGTCTGTAGTATAGATGACGTCTATAGTATAGATGACGTCTATAGTATAGATGACGTCTATAGTATAGATGACGTCTATAGTATAGATGACGTCTATAGTATAGATGATGTCTATAGCATAGATGACGTCCATAGTATAGATGACGTCTATAGTATAGATGACGTCTATAGTATAGATGACGTCTATAGTATAGATGACGTCTATAGTATAGATGACGTCTATAGTATAGATGACGTCTATAGTATAGATGACGTCTATAGTATATATGACGTCTATAGTATAGATGACGTCTATAGTATAGATGACGTCTATAGTATAGATGACGTCTATAGTATAGATGACGTCTATAGTATAGATGACGTCTATAGTATAGATGACGTCTATAGTATAGATGACGTCTATAGTATAGATGATGTCTATAGCATAGATGACGTCCATAGTATAGATGACGTCTATAGTATAGATGATGTCTATAGTATAGATGACGTCTATAGTATAGATGACGTCTATAGCATAAATGACGTCTATAGTATAGATGACGTCTATAGTATAGATGACGTCTATAGTATAGATGACGTCTATAGTAGAGATGATGTCTATAGCATAGATGACGTCTATAGTAGAGATGATGTCTATAGCATAGATGACGTCTATAGTATAGATGACGTTTATAGTATAGATGACGTCTATAGTATAGATGACGTCTATAGTATAGATGACGTCTATAGTATAGATGACGTCTATAGTATAGATGACGTCTATAGTATAGATGAGGTCTATAGTATAGATGACGTCTATAGTATAGATGACGTCTATAGTATAGATGACGTCTATGGTAAAGATGACGTCTATAGTATAGAGGACGTCTATAGTATAGATGATGTCTATAGTATAGATGACGTCTATAGTATAGATGATGTCTATAGTATAGATGACGTCTATAGTATAGATGATGTCTATAGTATAGATGACGTCTATAGTATAGATGACGTCTATAGTATAGATAGTATAGATGACGTCTATAGTATAGATAGTATAGATGACGTCTATAGTATAGATGACATCTATAGTATAGATGACGTCTATGGTATAGATGACGTCTATAGTATAGATGACGTCTACAGTATAGATGACGTCTATAGTATAGATGACGTCTATAGTAAAGATGATGTCTATAGTATAGATGACGTCTATAGTATAGATGACGTCTATAGTATAGATAGTATAGATGACGTCTATAGTATAGATGACGTCTATAGTATAGATGACGTCTATGGTATAGATGACGTCTATAGTATAGATGACGTCTACAGTATAGATGACGTCTATAGTATAGATGACGTCTACAGTATAGATGACGTCTATAGTATAGATGACGTCTATAGTATAGATAGTATAGATGACGTCTATAGCATAGATGACGTCCATAGTATAGATGACGTCTATAGTATAGATGACGTCTATAGTATAGATGACGTCTATAGTATAGATGACGTCTATAGTATAGATAACGTCTATAGTATAGATAACGTCTATAGTATAGATGACGTCTATAGTATAGATGACGTCAATAGTATAGATGACGTCTATAGTATAGATGACGTCAATAGTATAGATGACGTCTATAGTATAGATGACGTCTATAGTATAGATGACGTCTATAGTATAGATGACGTCTATAGTATATATGCCGTCTATAGTATAGATGACGTCTATGGTATAGATGCCGTCTATAGTATAGATGCCGTCTATAGTATATAGTATAGATGACGTCTATAGTATAGATGACGTCTACAGTATAGATGACGTCTAAAGTATAGATGACGTCTATAGTATAGATGACGTCAATAGTATAGATGACGTCTAAAGTATAGATGACGTCAATAGTATAGATGACGTCAATAGTATAGATGACGTCTATAGTATAGATGACGTTTAAAGTATAGATGACGACTATAGTATTGATGACGTCTATAATATAGATGACGTCTATAGTATAGATGACGTCTATAGTATAGATGACGTCTATAGTATAGATGACGTCTATAGTATAGATGACTTCTATAGTATAGATGACGTCTATAGTATAGATGACGTCTATAGTATAGATGACGTCTATAGTATAGATGACGTCTATAGTATAGATGACGTCTATAGTATAGATGACGTCTATAGTATAGATGACGTCTATAGTATAGATGACGTCTATAGTATAAATGACGTCTATAGTATAGATGACGTCTATAGTATAGATGACGTCTATAGTATAGATGACGTCTATAGTATAGATGACGTCTATAGTATAGATGACGTCTATAGTATAGATGACGTCTATAGTATAGATGACGTCTATAGTATAGATGACGTCTATAGTATAGATGACGTCTATAGTATAGATGACGTCTATAGTATAGATGACGTCTATAGTATAGATGACGTCTATAGTATAGATGACGTCTATAGTATAGATGACGTCTATAGTATAGATGACGTCTATAGTATAGATGACGTCTATAGTATAGATGATGTCTATAGTATAGATGACGTCTATAGTATAGATGACGTCTATAGTATAGATAGTATAGATGACGTCTATAGTATAGATGACATCTATAGTATAGATGACGTCTATGGTATAGATGACGTCTATAGTATAGATGACGTCTACAGTATAGATGACGTCTATAGTATAGATGACGTCTATAGTATAGATGATGTCTATAGTATAGATGACGTCTATAGTATAGATGACGTCTATAGTATAGATAGTATAGATGACGTCTATAGTATAGATGACGTCTATAGTATAGATGACGTCTATGGTATAGATGACGTCTAAAGTATAGATGACGTCTACAGTATAGATGACGTCTATAGTATAGATGACGTCTATAGTATAGATGATGCCTACAGTATAGATGACGTCTATAGTATAGATGACGTCTATAGTATAGATAGTATAGATGACGTCTATAGTATAGATAGTATAGATGACGTCTATAGCATAGATGACGTCTATAGTAGAGATGATGTCTATAGCATAGATGACGTCCATAGTATAGATGACGTCTATAGTACAGATGACGTCTATAGTATAGATGACGTCTATAGTATAGATGACGTCTATAGTATAGATGACGTCTATAGTATAGATGACGTCTATAGTATAGATGACGTCAATAGTATAGATGACGTCTATAGTATAGATGACGTCAATAGTATAGATGACGTCTATAGTATAGATGACGTCTATAGTATAGATGACGTCTATAGTATAGATGACGTCTATAGTATAGATGACGTCTATAATATATATGCCGTCTATAGTATAGATGACGTCTATGGTATAGATGCCGTCTATAGTATAGATGCCGTCTATAGTATAGATGCCGTCTATAGTATAGATGACGTCTATAGTATAAATGACGTCTAAAGTATAGATGACGTCTATAGTATTGATGACGTCTATAGTATAGATGACGTCTATAGTATAGATGACGTCTATAGTATAGATGACGTCTATAGTATAGATGACGTCTATAGTATAGATGACGTCTATAGTATAGATGCCGTCTATAGTATAGATGACGTCTATGGTATAGATGCCGTCTATGGTATAGATGCCGTCTATAGTATAGATGACGTCTATAGTATAGATGACGTCTAAAGTATAGATGACGTCTATAGTATTGATGACGTCTATAATATAGATGACGTCTATAGTATAGATAATATAGATGACGTCTATAGTATAGATAGTATAGATGACGTCTATAGCATAGATGACGTCTATAGTAGAGATGATGTCTATAGCATAGATGACGTCCATAGTATAGATGACGTCTATAGTATAGATGACGTCTATAGTATAGATGACGTCTATAGTATAGATGACGTCTATAGTATAGATGACGTCTATAGTATAGATGACGTCTATAGTATAGATGACGTCTAAAGTATAGATGACGTCTATAGTATAGATGACGTCAATAGTATAGATGACGTCTAAAGTATAGATGACGTCTATAGTATAGATGACGTCAATAGTATAGATGACGTCTATAGTAAAGATGACGTCTATAGTATAGATGACGTCTATAGTATAGATGACGTCTATAGTATAGATGACGTCTATAGTATAGATGACGTCTATAGTATAGATGACGTCTATAGTATAGATGACGTCTATAGTATAGATGACGTCTATAGTATAGATGACGTCTATGGTATAGATGCCGTCTATAGTATAGATGACGTCTATAGTATAGATGACGTCTAAAGTATAGATGACGTCTATAGTATTGATGACGTCTATAATATAGATGACGTCTATAGTATTGATGACGTCTATAATATAGATGACGTCTATAGTATAGATGACGTCTATAGTATAGATGACATCTATAGTATAGATGACGTCTATAGTATAGATGACGTCTATAGTATAGATGACGTCTATAGTATAGATGACGTCTATAGTATAGATGACGTCTATAGTATAGATGACGTCTATAGTATAGATGCCGTCTATAGTATAGATGACGTCTATGGTATAGATGCCGTCTATAGTATAGATGACGTCTATAGTATAGATGACGTCTAAAGTATAGATGACGTCTATAGTATTGATGACGTCTATAATATAGATGACGTCTATAGTATAGATGACGTCTATAGTATAGATGACGTCTATAGTACAGATGACGTCTATAGTATAGATGACGTCTATAGTATAGATGACGTCTATAGTATAGATGACGTCTATAGTATAGATGACGTCTATAGTATAGATGACGTCTATAGTATAGATGACGTCTATAGTATAGATGACGTCTATAGTATAGATGACGTCTATAGTATAGATGACGTCTATAGTATAGATGACGTCTATAGTATAGATGACGTCTATAGTATAGATGACGTCTATAGTATAGATGACGTCTATAGTATAGATGACGTCTATAGTATAGGTGACGTCTATAGTATAGATGACGTCTATAGTATAGATGACGTCTATAGTATAGATGACGTCTATAGTATAGATGACGTCTATAGTATAGATGACGTCTATAGTATAGATGACGTCTATAGTATAGATGACGTCTATAGTATAGATGACGTCTATAGTATAGATGACGTCTATAGTATAGATGACGTCTATAGTATAGATGACGTCTATAGTATAGATGACGTCTATAGTATAGATGATGTCTATAGCATAGATGACGTCCATAGTATAGATGACGTCTATAGTATAGATGACGTCTATAGTATAGATGACGTCTATAGTATAGATGACGTCTATAGTATAGATGACGTCAATAGTATAGATGACGTCTATAGTATAGATGACGTCAATAGTATAGATGACGTCTATAGTATAGATGACGTCTATAGTATAGATGACGTCTATAGTATAGATGACGTCTATAGTATAGATGACGTCTATAATATATATGCCGTCTATAGTATAGATGACGTCTATGGTATAGATGCCGTCTATAGTATAGATGCCGTCTATAGTATAGATGCCGTCTATAGTATAGATGACGTCTATAGTATAAATGACGTCTAAAGTATAGATGACGTCTATAGTATTGATGACGTCTATAGTATAGATGACGTCTATAGTATAGATGACGTCTATAGTATAGATGACGTCTATAGTATAGATGACGTCTATAGTATAGATGACGTCTATAGTATAGATGCCGTCTATAGTATAGATGACGTCTATGGTATAGATGCCGTCTATGGTATAGATGCCGTCTATAGTATAGATGACGTCTATAGTATAGATGACGTCTAAATTATAGATGACGTCTATAGTATTGATGACGTCTATAATATAGATGACGTCTATAGTATAGATAATATAGATGACGTCTATAGTATAGATAGTATAGATGACGTCTATAGCATAGATGACGTCTATAGTAGAGATGATGTCTATAGCATAGATGACGTCCATAGTATAGATGACGTCTATAGTATAGATGACGTCTATAGTATAGATGACGTCTATAGTATAGATGACGTCTATAGTATAGATGACGTCTATAGTATAGATGACGTCTATAGTATAGATGACGTCTAAAGTATAGATGACGTCTATAGTATAGATGACGTCAATAGTATAGATGACGTCTAAAGTATAGATGACGTCTATAGTATAGATGACGTCAATAGTATAGATGACGTCTATAGTAAAGATGACGTCTATAGTATAGATGACGTCTATAGTATAGATGACGTCTATAGTATAGATGACGTCTATAGTATAGATGACGTCTATAGTATAGATGACGTCTATAGTATAGATGACGTCTATAGTATAGATGACGTCTATAGTATAGATGACGTCTATGGTATAGATGCCGTCTATAGTATAGATGACGTCTATAGTATAGATGACGTCTAAAGTATAGATGACGTCTATAGTATTGATGACGTCTATAATATAGATGACGTCTATAGTATTGATGACGTCTATAATATAGATGACGTCTATAGTATAGATGACGTCTATAGTATAGATGACATCTATAGTATAGATGACGTCTATAGTATAGATGACGTCTATAGTATAGATGACGTCTATAGTATAGATGACGTCTATAGTATAGATGACGTCTATAGTATAGATGACGTCTATAGTATAGATGACGTCTATAGTATAGATGACGTCTATAGTATAGATGACGTCTATAGTATAGATGACGTCTATAGTATAGATGCCGTCTATAGTATAGATGACGTCTATGGTATAGATGCCGTCTATAGTATAGATGACGTCTATAGTATAGATGACGTCTAAAGTATAGATGACGTCTATAGTATTGATGACGTCTATAATATAGATGACGTCTATAGTATAGATGACGTCTATAGTATAGATGACGTCTATAGTACAGATGACGTCTATAGTATAGATGACGTCTATAGTATAGATGACGTCTATAGTATAGATGACGTCTATAGTATAGATGACGTCTATAGTATAGATGACGTCTATAGTATAGATGACGTCTATAGTATAGATGACGTCTATAGTATAGATGACGTCTATAGTATAGATGACGTCTATAGTATAGATGACGTCTATAGTATAGATGACGTCTATAGTATAGATGACGTCTATAGTATAGATGACGTCTATAGTATAGATGACGTCTATAGTATAGGTGACGTCTATAGTATAGATGACGTCTATAGTATAGATGACGTCTATAGTATAGATGACGTCTATAGTATAGATGACGTCTATAGTATAGATGACGTCTATAGTATAGATGACGTCTATAGTATAGATGACGTCTATAGTATAGATGACGTCTATAGTATAGATGACGTCTATAGTATAGATGACGTCTATAGTATAGATGACGTCTATAGTATAGATGACGTCTATAGTATAGATGACGTCTATAGTATAGATGACGTCTATAGTATAGATGATGTCTATAGCATAGATGACGTCCATAGTATAGATGACGTCTATAGTATAGATGACGTCTAATGTATAAATGACGTCTATAGTATAGATGACGTCTATAGTATAGATGACGTCTATAGTATAGATGACGTCTATAGTAGAGATGATGTCTATAGCATAGATGACGTCTATAGTAGAGATGATGTCTATAGCATAGATGACGTCTATAGTATAGATGACGTTTATAGTATAGATGACGTCTATAGTATAGATGACGTCTATAGTATAGATGACGTCTATAGTATAGATGACGTCTATAGTATAGATGACGTCTATAGTATAGATGACGTCTATAGTATAGATGACGTCTATAGTATAGATGACGTCTATAGTATAGATGACGTCTATAGTATAGATGACGTCTATGGTATAGATGACGTCTATAGTATAGATGACGTCTACAGTATAGATGACGTCTATACTATAGATATCGTCTATACTATAGATGACGTCTATAGTATAGATGATGTCTATAGTATAGATGACGTCTATATTATAGATGATGTCTATAGTATAGATGACGTCTATAGTATAGATGACGTCTATAGTATAGATGACGTCTATAGTATAGATAGTATAGATGACGTCTATAGTATAGATGACATCTATAGTATAGATGACGTCTATGGTATAGATGACGTCTATAGTATAGATGACGTCTATAGTATAGATGACGTCTATAGTATAGATGATGTCTATAGTATAGATGACGTCTATAGTATAGATGACGTCTATAGTATAGATAGTATAGATTACGTCTATAGTATAGATGACGTCTATAGTATAGATGACGTCTATGGTATAGATGACGTCTATAGTATAGATGACGTCTACAGTATACAGGGTGTTTCCAAATTCGATGCAAATATTTTGACACAAGATTCTTGGGTATTTTTGAAGAAAAAAATTGTTCTACAGTATGGGCCTATCTCAAATTTTGATACCACTTATTGGGAATTTAAGAAAACACCTACTTTGAGGTACCTTGACCCATACTAACACAAATATCTCCGCTAACACTTACAACAGGTACTTCATTTAGGGTTTAAATTTTAGAAGAAATAGTACACCTTTTAACTGCATTAAAATAAAATTGATGACTTTTTTAACTTTCGAGATATTTGCTTTTAAGTCGGATCCTTTTTCGCTGCCCATGATATTTTTTTGACTTTCAAGACACATTTCTGCGAAAAATGCGTAATAAACATATCGGTAATTTTTTTTTCTAGTGCTAGGTGCACAATACTTAATAAAAATTGCTAACCCGAAAAACCCACAGATTTTATGATACTTGGGATATTCCATAGCAGGTAAAATTATGAAAAACTCTTTTCACGAAGCCGCGACAGGTATAAGGTGGAAATATGATTTGTTACCTACTTTTGTAACCGCGATTGACAACAAGAACGATTTTTTGACTATGTATTAATAATTTACGTAATTTTTAGAGCGTGCATTTTTATTAGACTACCTGATAAAAAGGTAATTTCCCTATCATTTTTCTGTTAAATCCCAAAAAGGATTAAGTTTGAGGTTGGTCGCCTAGTTGGAAAATTTACCTAATGTAAATTGTATAAAAGGTTAGAAAACAAAATTAAATACATCAAAGTCATTTTTGAAGCCGAGGTGACACAACAGTTGTTAAGAAACCCTACTTGAAATGGCATCTTTTACAAACGAAGAATGCGCCGATATTATCTACGTTTATGGGATGTGCAACGGAAGTTCTATTAGAGCACAACAAAGATACCATCAGCTTTATCCTAACCGAAGAGTACCTAATCCCCGCGTATTTACAAATTCGTTTCGAAGACTTCGGGAAACGGGATCTGTTTCAACAAGACGACCTAACGCAGGAGCTTCACCAGGAAGAATTGCAGTTGATGAAAGAATCAGGCGCTTATCCTTGCGATTTAATGTTTCAACACATAAAATTGTTCGTCTCCTGCATACGGAAGACTTGTGTCCATACCACCATACACCTGTGCAGGAACTGCTTCCGAGTGATTTGGAGCCGAGACTTGAGTTTTGCAACTGGTTGTTAGAGCGGAACTTGGATGACAACGGTTTTATAAGCAGAATCCTATGGACGGACGAATCTCAATTTACTAGAGATGGGATTACAAATTTTCACAATCTACACACATGGGCTGCGGAAAACCCACACACAAGGAGAGAGTCATCATTTCAACACAGATTTAGCGTCAATTTGTGGGCAGGTGTTATTGGAAACAACTTAATCGGTCCCTTCGAACTGCCTCCCACACTGAATTCTGCAAACTATCTGGAATTTTTGCGCAATGATTTAACAGATCTACTGGAGGATGTTCCGGTAACTCAACGAGCTTCGTCATATTCTCAACAGGATGGAGCCCCAGCCCACTTTGGTCGCGAGAATTGGCTGGATGAAAAGTACGCTGGTCGTTAGATAGGAAGAAATGGACCAGTTCACTGGCCTGCAAGATCTCCAGACCATACAATTATGGATTTTTTTTGTATGGGGGAGAATGAAAGAACTTGTTTATTCTACAGAAATATCAACTCTAAATGATTTAGAAGATCGCATTCTCCAAGCCTCGTCACAAGTGAGGCAGGAGTTATCCTAAATAAACGTTGACAGCGCAATCCAAAAACGGGCTCTAGCATGCATAAAAAATGGAGGAGGACACTTTGAACACCTTATTTGATTGTAAAGTTAACTTAATGAAATAAAAAAAAAACATAAACCAAACACAAGCATTTTTATTCAGAATAATAGGAATTGAACACTATGAATCGAGTTTTTCATAATTTTACCTGCTATGGAATTTCCCAAGTATCATAAAATCTGTGGGTTTTTCGGGTAACTTGTCTTAGCAATTTTTATTAAGTATTGTTAGGTGCACTAGAAAAAAAAATTACTGATATGTTTTTTACGCATTTTTCGCAGAAATGTGTCTTGAAAGTCAAAAAAATGTCATGGGCAGCGAAAAAGGATCCGACTTAAAAGCAAATATCTCAAAAGTTAAAAAAGTCATCAATTTTATTTTAACGCAGTTAAAAGGAGTACTATTTCTTTTAAAATTTAAGTCCTAAATGAAGTACCTGTTGTAAGTGTTAGCGGAGATATTTGTGTTAGTATGGGTCAAGGTACCTCAAAGTAGGTGTTTTCTTAAATTCCCAATAAGTGGTATCAAAATTTGAGATAGGCCCATACTATAGAAAAATTTTTTTCTTCAAATATACCCAAGAATCTTGTGTCAAAATATTTGCATCGAATTTGGAAACACCCTGTAGATGACGTCTATAGTATAGATGATGTCTATAGTATAGATGACGTCTATAGTATAGATGACGTCTATAGTATAGATAGTATAGATGACGTCTATAGCATAGATGACGTCTATAGTAGAGATGATGTCTATAGCATAGATGACGTCCATAGTATAGATGACGTCTATAGTATAGATGACGTCTATAGTATAGATGACGTCTATAGTATAGATGACGTCTATAGTATAGATGACGTCTATAGTATAGATGACGTCTATAGTATAGATGACGTCTATAGTATAGATGACGTCTATAGTATAGATGACGTCTATAGTATAGATGACGTCAATAGTATAGATGACGTCTATAGTATAGATGACGTCTATAGTATAGATGACGTCTATAGTATAGATGACGTCTATAGTATATATGCCGTCTATAGTATAGATGACGTCTATGGTATAGATGCCGTCTATAGTATAGATGCCGTCTATAGTATAGATGCCGTCTATAGTATAGATGACGTCTATAGTATAGATGACGTCTAAAGTATAGATGACGTCTATAGTATTGATGACGTCTATAATATAGATGACGTCTATAGTATAGATGACGTCTATAGTATAGATGACGTCTATAGTATAGATGACGTCTATAGTATAGATGACGTCTATAGTATAGATGACGTCTATAGTATAGATGACGTCTATAGTATAGATGACGTCTATAGTATAGATGACGTCTATAGTATAGATGACGTCTATAGTATAGATGACGTCTATAGTACAAACGACGTCTATAGTATAGATGACGTCTATAGTATATATGACGTCTATAGTATAGATGACGTCTATAGTATAGATGACGTCTATAGTATAGATGACGTCAATAGTATAGATGACGTCTATAGTATAGATGACGTCTATAGTATAGATGACGTCTATAGTATAGATGACGTCTATAGTATAGATGACGTCTATAGTATATATGCCGTCTATAGTATAGATGACGTCTATGGTATAGATGACGTCTATAGTATAGATGACGTCTATAGTATATATGCCGTCTATAGTATAGATGACGTCTATGGTATAGATGCCGTCTATAGTATAGATGCCGTCTATAGTATAGATGCCGTCTATAGTATAGATGCCGTCTATAGTATAGATGACGTCTATAGTATAGATGACGTCTAAAGTATAGATGACGTCTATAGTATAGATGACGTCTATAGTATAGATGACGTCTATAGTATAGATGACGTCTATAGTATAGATGACGTCTATAGTATAGATGACGTCTATAGTATAGATGACGTCTATAGTATAGATGACGTCTATAGTATAGATGACGTCTATAGTATAGATGACGTCTATAGTATAGATGATGTCTATAGTATAGAAGACGTCTATAGTATAGATGACGTCTATAGTATAGATGACGTCTATAGTATAGATGACCTCTATAGTATAGATGACGTCTATAGTATAGATGACGTCTAAAATACAGATGACGTCTATAGTATAGATGACGTCTATAGTATAGATGACGTCTATAGTATAGATGACGTCTATAGTATAAATGACATCTATAGTATAAATGACGTCTATAGTATAGATGACGTCTATAGTATAGATGACCTCTATAGTATAGATGACGTCTATAGTATAGATGATAGCTATAGTATAGATGATAGCTCTAGTATAGATGACGTCTATAGTATAGATGACGTCTATAGTATAGATGACGTCTATAATATAGATGATGTCTATAGTATAGATGACGTCTATAGTATAGATGACGTCTATAGTATAGATGACGTCTATAGTATAGATGACGTCTATAGTATAGATGACGTCTATAGTATAGATGACGTCTATAGTATAGATGATGTCTATAGTATAGATGACGTCTATAGTATAGATGACGTCTATAGTATAGATGACGTCTATAGTATAGATGACGTCTATAGTATAGATGACGTCTATAGTATAGATGACGTCTATAATATAGATGATGTCTATAGTATAGATGACGTCTATAGTATAGATGACGTCTATAGTATAGATGACGTCTATAGTATAGATGACGTCTATAGTATAGATGACGTCTATAGTATAGATGACGTCTATAGTATAGATGACGTCTATAGTATAGATGACGTCTATAGTATAGATGACGTCTATAGTATAGATGACGTCTATAGTATAGATGACGTTATAGTATAGATGACGTCTATAGTATAGATGACGTCTATAGTATAGATGACGTCTATAGTATAGATGACGTCTATAGTATAGATGACGTCTATAGTATAGATGACGTCTATAGTATAGATGATGTCTATAGTATAGATGACGTCTATAGTATAGATGACGTCTATAGTATAGATGACGTCTACAGTATAGATGACGTCTATAGTATACATGACGTCTATATTATAGATGACGTTTATAGTATTGATGACGTCTATAGTATTGATGATGTCTATAGTATAGATGACGTCTATAGTATAGATGACGTCTATAGTATAGATGACGTCTATAGTATAGATGACGTCTATAGTATAGATGACGTCTATAGTATAGATGACGTCTATAGTATAGATGACCTCTATAGTATAGATGACGTCTATAGTATAGATGATAGCTATAGTATAGATGACGTCTATAGTATAGATGACGTCTATAGTATAGATGACGTCTATAGTATAGATGACGTCTATACTATAGATGACGTCTATAGTATAGATGACGTCTATAGTATAGATGACGTCTATAGTATAGATGACGTCTATAGTATAGATGATAGCTATAGTATAGATGACGTCTATAGTATAGATGACGTCTATAATATAGATGATGTCTATAGTATAGATGACGTCTATAGTATAGATGACGTCTATAGTATAGATGACGTCTATAGTATAGATGACGTCTATAGTATAGATGACGTCTATAGTATAGATGACGTCAATAGTATAGATGACGTCTATAGTATAGATGACGTCTATAGTATAGATGACGTCTATAGTATAGATGACGTCTATAGTATAGATGACGTCAATAGTATAGATGACGTCTATAGTATACATGACGTCTATATTATAGATGACGTTTATAGTATTGATGACGTCTATAGTATTGATGATGTCTATAGTATAGATGACGTCTATAGTATAGATGACGTCTATAGTATAGATGACGTCTATAGTATAGATGACGTCTATAGTATAGATGACGTCTATAGTATAGATGACGTCTATAGTATAGATGACGTCTATAGTATAGATGACGTCAATAGTATAGATGACGTCTATAGTATACATGACGTCTATATTATAGATGACGTTTATAGTATTGATGACGTCTATAGTATTGATGATGTCTATAGTATAGATGACGTCTATAGTATAGATGACGTCTATAGTATAGATGACGTCTATAGTATAGATGACGTCTATAGTATAGATGACGTCTATAGTATAGATGACGTCTATAGTATAGATGACGTCTATAGTATAGATGACGTCTATAGTATAGATGACGTCTATAGTATAGATGACGTCAATAGTATAGATGACGTCTATAGTATAGATGACGTCAATAGTATAGATGACGTCTATAGTATAGATGACGTCTATAGTATAGATGACGTCTATAGTATAGATGACGTCTATAGTATATATGCCGTCTATAGTATAGATGACGTCTATGGTATAGATGACGTCTATAGTATAGATGACGTCTATAGTATATATGCCGTCTATAGTATAGATGACGTCTATGGTATAGATGCCGTCTATAGTATAGATGCCGTCTATAGTATAGATGCCGTCTATAGTATAGATGCCGTCTATAGTATAGATGACGTCTATAGTATAGATGACGTCTAAAGTATAGATGACGTCTATAGTATAGATGACGTCTATAGTATAGATGACGTCTATAGTATAGATGACGTCTATAGTATAGATGACGTCTATAGTATAGATGACGTCTATAGTATAGATGACGTCTATAGTATAGATGATGTCTATAGTATAGAAGACGTCTATAGTATAGATGACGTCTATAGTATAGATGACGTCTATAGTATAGATGACCTCTATAGTATAGATGACGTCTATAGTATAGATGACGTCTAAAATACAGATGACGTCTATAGTATAGATGACGTCTATAGTATAGATGACGTCTATAGTATAGATGACGTCTATAGTATAAATGACATCTATAGTATAAATGACGTCTATAGTATAGATGACGTCTATAGTATAGATGACCTCTATAGTATAGATGACGTCTATAGTATAGATGATAGCTATAGTATAGGTGATAGCTCTAGTATAGATGACGTCTATAGTATAGATGACGTCTATAGTATAGATGACGTCTATAATATAGATGATGTCTATAGTATAGATGACGTCTATAGTATAGATGACGTCTATAGTATAGATGACGTCTATAGTATAGATGACGTCTATAGTATAGATGACGTCTATAGTATAGATGATGTCTATAGTATAGATGACGTCTATAGTATAGATGACGTCTATAGTATAGATGACGTCTATAGTATAGATGACGTCTATAGTATAGATGACGTCTATAATATAGATGATGTCTATAGTATAGATGACGTCTATAGTATAGATGACGTCTATAGTATAGATGACGTCTATAGTATAGATGACGTCTATAGTATAGATGACGTCTATAGTATAGATGACGTCTATAGTATAGATGACGTCTATAGTATAGATGACGTCTATAGTATAGATGACGTCTATAGTATAGATGACGTCTATAGTATAGATGACGTCTATAATATAGATGATGTCTATAGTATAGATGACGTCTATAGTATAGATGACGTCTATAGTATAGATGACGTCTATAGTATAGATGACGTCTATAGTATAGATGACGTCTATAGTATAGATGACGTCTATAGTATAGATGACGTCTATACTATAGATGACGTCTATAGTATAGATGACGTCTATAGTATAGATGACGTCTATAGTATAGATGACGTCTATAGTATAGATGATAGCTATAGTATTGATGACGTCTATAGTATAGATGACGTCTATAATATAGATGATGTCTATAGTATAGATGACGTCTATAGTAAAGATGACGTCTATAGTATAGATGACGTCTATAGTATAGATGACGTCTATAGTATAGATGACGTCTATAATATAGATGATGTCTATAGTATAGATGACGTCTATAGTAAAGATGACGTCTATAGTATAGATGACGTCTATAGTATAGATGACGTTTATAGTATTGATGACGTCTATAGTATTGATGATGTCTATAGTATAGATGACGTCTATAGTAAAGATGACGTCTATAGTATAGATGACGTCTATAGTATAGATGACGTCTATAGTATAGATGACGTCTATAATATAGATGATGTCTATAGTATAGATGACGTCTATAGTATAGATGACCTCTATAGTATAGATGACGTCTATAGTATAGATGATAGCTATAGTATAGATGACGTCTATAGTATAGATGAAGTCTATAGTATAGATGACGTCTATAGTATAGATGACGTCTATAGTATAGATGACGTCTATAGTATAGATGACGTCTATACTATAGATGACGTCTATAGTATAGATGACGTCTATAGTATAGATGACGTCTATAGTATAGATGACGTCTATAGTATAGATGATAGCTATAGTATTGATGACGTCTATAGTATAGATGACGTCTATAATATAGATGATGTCTATAGTATAGATGACGTCTATAGTATAGATGACGTCTATAGTATAGATGACGTCTATAGTATAGATGACGTCTATAGTATAGATGATGTCTATAGTATAGATGACGTCTATAGTATAGATGACGTCCATAGTATAGATGACGTCCATAGTATAGATGACGTCTATAGTATAGATGACGTCTATAGTATAGATGACGTCTATAGTATAGATGACGTATATAGTATAGATGACGTCTATAGTATAGATGACGTCTATAGTATAGATGACGTCTATAGTATAGATGACGTCTATAGTATAGATGACGTCTATAGTATAGATGACGTCTATAGTATAGATGACGTCTATAGTATAGATGACGTCTATAGTATAGATGACGTCTATAGTATAGATGACGTCTATAGTATAGATGACGTCTATAGTATAGATGACGTCTATAGTATAGATGACGTCTATAGTATAGATGACGTCTATAGTATAGATGACGTCTATAGTATAGATGATGTCTATAGTATAGATGACGTCTATAGTATAGATGACGTCTATAGTATAGATGACGTCTATAGTATAGATGACGTCTATAGTATAGATGACGTCTGTAGTATAGATGACGTCTATAGTATAGATGACGTCTATAGTATAGATGACGTCTATAGTATAGATGACGTCTATAGTATAGATGGCGTCTATAGTATAGATGACGTTATAGTATAGATGACGTCTATAGTATAGATGACGTCTATAGTATAGATGACGTCTATAGTATAGATGACGTCTATAGTATAGATGACGTCTATAGTATAGATGACGTCTATAGTATAGATGACGTCTATAGCATAGATGACGTCTATAGTATAGATGATGTCTATAGTATAGATGACGTCTATAGTATAGATGACGTCTACAGTATAGATGACGTCTATAGTATACATGACGTCTATATTATAGATGACGTTTATAGTATTGATGACGTCTATAGTATTGATGATGTCTATAGTATAGATGACGTCTATAGTATAGATGACGTCTATAGTATAGATGACGTCTATAGTATAGATGACGTCTATAGTATAGATGACGTCTATAATATAGATGATGTCTATAGTATAGATGACGTCTATAGTATAGATGACCTCTATAGTATAGATGACGTCTATAGTATAGATGATAGCTATAGTATAGATGCCGTCTATAGTATAGATGACGTCTATAGTATAGATGACGTCTATAGTATAGATGACGTCTATAGTATAGATGACGTCTATACTATAGATGACGTCTATAGTATAGATGACGTCAATAGTATAGATGACGTCTATAGTATAGATGACGTCTATAGTATAGATGATAGCTATAGTATAGATGACGTCTATAGTATAGATGCCGTCTATAATATAGATGATGTCTATAGTATAGATGACGTCTATAGTATAGATGACGTCTAAAGTATAGATGACGTCTATAGTATAGATGACGTCTATAGTATAGATGATGTCTATAGTATAGATGATGTCTATAGTATAGATGACGTCTATAGTATAGATGACGTCCATAGTATAGATGACGTCTATAGTATAGATGACGTCTATAGTATAGATGACGTCTATAGTATAGATGACGTCTATAGTATAGATGACGTATATAGTATAAATGACGTCTAT
Organism: Neoascia interrupta; assembly: GCA_947623515.1. NCBI lineage: Eukaryota > Metazoa > Arthropoda > Insecta > Diptera > Syrphidae > Neoascia > Neoascia interrupta. The sequence continues at coordinate 1,270,893 of CANQKQ010000033.1, forward strand.
AGTATAGATGACGTCTATAGTATAGATGACGTCTATAGTATAGATGACGTCTATAGTATAGATGACGTCTATAGTATAGATGACGTCTATAGTATAGATGACGTCTATAGTATAGATGACGTCTATAGTATAGATGACGTCTATAGTATAGATGACGTCCATAGTATAGATGACGTCCATAGTATAGATGACGTCTATAGTATAGATGACGTCTATAGTATAGATGACGTCTGTAGTATAGATGACGTCTATAGTATAGATGACGTCTATAGTATAGATGACGTATATAGTATAAATGACGTCTATAGTATAGATGACGTATATAGTATAAATGACGTCTATAGTATAGATGACGTCTATAGTATAGATGACGTCTATAGTATAGATGACGTCTATAGTATAGATGACGTCTATAGTATAGATGACGTCTATAGTATAGATGACGTCTATAGTATAGATGACGTCTATAGTATAGATGACGTCTATAGTATAGATGACGTCTATAGTATAGATGACGTCTATAGTATAGATGACGTCTATAGTATAGATGATGTCTATAGTATAGATGACGTCTATAGTATAGATGACGTCTATAGTATAGATGACGTCTATAGTATAGATGACGTCTATAGTATAGATGACGTCTATAGTATAGATGACGTCTATAGTATAGATGACGTCTATAGTATAGATGACGTCTATAGTATAGATGACGTCTATAGTATAGATGACGTCTATAGTATAGATGACGTCTATAGTATAGATGACGTCTATAGTATAGATGGCGTCTATAGTATAGATGACGTTATAGTATAGATGACGTCTATAGTATAGATGACGTCTATAGTATAGATGACGTCTATAGTATAGATGACGTCTAGAGTATAGATGACGTCTATAGTATAGATGACGTCTATAGTATAGATGACGTCTATAGTATAGATGACGTCTATAGTATAGATGATGTCTATAGTATAGATGACGTCTATAGTATAGATGACGTCTATAGTATAGATGACGTCTACAGTATAGATGACGTCTATAGTATACATGACGTCTATATTATAGATGACGTTTATAGTATTGATGACGTCTATAGTATTGATGATGTCTATAGTATAGATGACGTCTATAGTATAGATGACGTCTATAGTATAGATGACGTCTATAGTATAGATGACGTCTATAGTATAGATGACGTCTATAGTATAGATGACGTCTATAGTATAGATGATGTCTATAGTATAGATGACGTCTATAGTATAGATGACGTCTATAGTATAGATGACGTCTATAGTATAGATGACGTCTATAGTATAGATGACGTCTATAGTATAGATGGCGTCTATAGTATAGATGACGTTATAGTATAGATGACGTCTATAGTATAGATGACGTCTATAGTATAGATGACGTCTATGGTATAGATGACGTCTATAGTATAGATGACGTCTATAGTATAGATGACGTCTATAGTATAGATGACGTCTATAGTATAGATGATGTCTATAGTATAGATGACGTCTATAGTATAGATGACGTCTATAGTATAGATGACGTCTACAGTATAGATGACGTCTATAGTATACATGACGTCTATATTATAGATGACGTTTATAGTATTGATGACGTCTATAGTATTGATGATGTCTATAGTATAGATGACGTCTATAGTATAGATGACGTCTATAGTATAGATGACGTCTATAGTATAGATGACGTCTATAGTATAGATGACGTCTATAATATAGATGATGTCTATAGTATAGATGACGTCTATAGTATAGATGACCTCTATAGTATAGATGACGTCTATAGTATAGATGATAGCTATAGTATAGATGCCGTCTATAGTATAGATGACGTCTATAGTATAGATGACGTCTATAGTATAGATGACGTCTATAGTATAGATGACGTCTATACTATAGATGACGTCTATAGTATAGATGACGTCAATAGTATAGATGACGTCTATAGTATAGATGACGTCTATAGTATAGATGATAGCTATAGTATAGATGACGTCTATAGTATAGATGCCGTCTATAATATAGATGATGTCTATAGTATAGATGACGTCTATAGTATAGATGACGTCTAAAGTATAGATGACGTCTATAGTATAGATGACGTCTATAGTATAGATGACGTCTATAGTATAGATGATGTCTATAGTATAGATGATGTCTATAGTATAGATGACGTCTATAGTATAGATGACGTCCATAGTATAGATGACGTCTATAGTATAGATGACGTCTATAGTATAGATGACGTCTATAGTATAGATGACGTCTATAGTATAGATGACGTATATAGTATAAATGACGTCTATAGTATAGATGACGTCTATAGTATAGATGACGTCTATAGTATAGATGACGTCTATAGTATAGATGACGTCTATAGTATAGATGACGTCTATAGTATAGATGACGTCTATAGTATAGATGACGTCTATAGTATAGATGACGTCTATAGTATAGATGACGTCTATAGTATAGATGACGTCTATAGTATAGATGACGTCTATAGTATAGATGACGTCTATAGTATAGATGACGTCTATAGTATAGATGACGTCTATAGTATAGATGACGTCTATAGTATAGAGGACGTCTATAGTATAGATGACGTCTATAGTATAGATGACGTCTATAGTATAGATGACGTCTATAGTATAGATGACGTCTATAGTATAGATGACGTCTATAGTATAGATGACGTCTATAGTATAGATGACCTCTATAGTATAGATGACGTCTATAGTATAGATGATAGCTATAGTATAGATGACGTCTATAGTATAGATGACGTCTATAGTATAGATGACGTCTATAATATAGATGATGTCTATAGTATAGATGACGTCTATAGTATAGATGACGTCTATAGTATAGATGACGTCTATAGTATAGATGACGTCTATAGTATAGATGACGTCTATAGTATAGATGACGTCTATAGTATAGATGATGTCTATAGTATAGATGACGTCTATAGTATAGATGATGTCTATAGTATAGATGACGTCTATAGTATAGATGACGTCTATAGTATAGATGACGTCTACAGTATAGATGACGTCTATAGCATACATGACGTCTATAGTATACATGACGTCTATAGTATAGATGATGTTTATAGTATTGATGACGTCTATAGTATTGATGATGTCTATAGTATTGATGACGTCAATAGTATAGATGACGTCTATACTATAGATGACGTCTTTAGTATAGTATAGATGACGTCTATAGTATAGATGACGTCTATAGTATAGATGGCGTCTATAGTATAGATGACGTCTATAGTATAGATGACGTCTATAGTATAGATGACGTCTATAGTATAGATGACGTCTATAGTATAGATGACGTCTATAGTATAGATGACGTCTATAGTATAGATGACGTCTATAGTATAGATGACGTCTATAGTATAGATGACGTCTTTAGTATAGTATAGATGACGTTTATAGTATAGATGACGTCTTTAGTATAGTATAGATGGCGTCTATAGTATAGATGGCGTCTATAGTATAGATGACGTCTATAGTACAGATGACGTCTTTAGTATAGATGACGTCTATAGTATAGATGACGTCTATAGTATAGATGACGTCTATAGTATAGATGACGTCTATAGTATAGATGACGTCTATAGTATAGATGACGTCTATAGTATAGATGACGTCTATAGTATAGATGACGTCTATAGTATAGATGACGTCTATAGTATAGATGACGTCTATAGTATAGATGACGTCTATAGTATAGATGACGTCTATAGTATAGATGACGTCTATAGTATAGATGACGTCTATAGTATAGATGACGTCTATAGTACAAACGACGTCTATAGTATAGATGACGTCTATAGTATATATGACGTCTATAGTATAGATGACGTCTATAGTATAGATGACGTCTATAGTATAGATGACGTCAATAGTATAGATGACGTCTATAGTATAGATGACGTCTATAGTATAGATGACGTCTATAGTATAGATGACGTCTATAGTATATATGCCGTCTATAGTATAGATGACGTCTATGGTATAGATGACGTCTATAGTATAGATGACGTCTATAGTATATATGCCGTCTATAGTATAGATGACGTCTATGGTATAGATGCCGTCTATAGTATAGATGCCGTCTATAGTATAGATGCCGTCTATAGTATAGATGCCGTCTATAGTATAGATGACGTCTATAGTATAGATGACGTCTAAAGTATAGATGACGTCTATAGTATAGATGACGTCTATAGTATAGATGACGTCTATAGTATAGATGACGTCTATAGTATAGATGACGTCTATAGTATAGATGACGTCTATAGTATAGATGACGTCTATAGTATAGATGACGTCTATAGTATAGATGACGTCTATAGTATAGATGACGTCTATAGTATAGATGACGTCTATAGTATAGATGACGTCTATAGTATAGATGACGTCAATAGTATAGATGACGTCTATAGTATAGATGACGTCTATAGTATAGATGACGTCTATAGTATAGATGACGTCTATAGTATATATGCCGTCTATAGTATAGATGACGTCTATAGTATAGATGACGTCTATAGTATAGATGACGTCTATAATATAGATGATGTCTATAGTATAGATGACGTCTATAGTATAGATGACGTCTATAGTATAGATGACGTCTATAGTATAGATGACGTCTATAGTATAGATGACGTCTATAGTATAGATGACGTCTATAGTATAGATGACGTCTATAGTATAGATGACGTCTATAGTATAGATGATGTCTATAGTATAGATGACGTCTATAGTATAGATGACGTCTATAGTATAGATGACGTCTATAGTATAGATGACGTCTATAGTATAGATGACGTCTATAGTATAGATGACGTCTATAGTATAGATGACGTCTATAGTATAGATGACGTCTATAGTATAGATGACGTCTATAGTACAAACGACGTCTATAGTATAGATGACGTCTATAGTATATATGACGTCTATAGTATAGATGACGTCTATAGTATAGATGACGTCTATAGTATAGATGACGTCTATAGTATAGATGATGTCTATAGTATAGAAGACGTCTATAGTATAGATGACGTCTATAGTATAGATGACGTCTATAGTATAGATGACCTCTATAGTATAGATGACGTCTATAGTATAGATGACGTCTAAAATACAGATGACGTCTATAGTATAGATGACGTCTATAGTATAGATGACGTCTATAGTATAGATGACGTCTATAGTATAAATGACATCTATAGTATAAATGACGTCTATAGTATAGATGACGTCTATAGTATAGATGACCTCTATAGTATAGATGACGTCTATAGTATAGATGATAGCTATAGTATAGATGATAGCTCTAGTATAGATGACGTCTATAGTATAGATGACGTCTATAGTATAGATGACGTCTATAATATAGATGATGTCTATAGTATAGATGACGTCTATAGTATAGATGACGTCTATAGTATAGATGACGTCTATAGTATAGATGACGTCTATAGTATAGATGACGTCTATAGTATAGATGACGTCTATAGTATAGATGACATCTATAGTATAGATGACGTCTATGGTATAGATGACGTCTATAGTATAGATGACGTCTATAGTATAGATGATGTCTATAGTATAGATAGTATAGATGACGTCTATAGTATAGATGACATCTATAGTATAGATGACGTCTATGGTATAGATGACGTCTATAGTATAGATGACGTCTATAGTATAGATGATGTCTATAGTATAGATGACGTCTATAGTATAGATGACGTCTATAGTATAGATAGTATAGATTACGTCTATAGTATAGATGACATCTATAGTATAGATGACGTCTATGGTATAGATGACGTCTATAGTATAGATGACGTCTATAGTATAGATGATGTCTATAGTATAGATGACGTCTATAGTATAGATGACGTCTATAGTATAGATAGTATAGATTACGTCTATAGTATAGATGACGTCTATAGTATAGATGACGTCTATGGTATAGATGACGTCTATAGTATAGATGACGTCTACAGTATACAGGGTGTTTCCAAATTCGATGCAAATATTTTGACACAAGATTCTTGGGTATTTTTGAAGAAAAAAATTGTTCTACAGTATGGGCCTATCTCAAATTTTGATACCACTTATTGGGAATTTAAGAAAACACCTACTTTGAGGTACCTTGACCCATACTAACACAAATATCTCCGCTAACACTTACAACAGGTACTTCATTTAGGGTTTAAATTTTAGAAGAAATAGTACACCTTTTAACTGCGATAAAATAAAATTGATGACTTTTTTAACTTTCGAGATATTTGCTTTTAAGTCGGATCCTTTTTCGCTGCCCATGATATTTTTTTGACTTTCAAGACACATTTCTGCGAAAAATGCGTAATAAACATATCGGTAATTTTTGTTTTCTAGTGCTAGGTGCACAATACTTAATAAAAATTGCTAACCCGAAAAACCCACAGATTTTATGATACTTGGGATATTCCATAGCAGGTAAAATTATGAAAAACTCTTTTCACGAAGCCGCGACAGGTATAAGGTGGAAATATGATTTGTTACCTACTTTTGTAACCGCGATTGACAACAAGAACGATTTTTTGACTATGTATTAATAATTTACGTAATTTTTAGAGCGTGCATTTTTATTAGACTACCTGATAAAAAGGTAATTTCCCTATCATTTTTCTGTTAAATCCCAAAAAGGATTAAGTTTGAGGTTGGTCGCCTAGTTGGAAAATTTACCTAATGTAAATTGTATAAAAGGTTAGAAAACAAAATTAAATACATCAAAGTCATTTTTGAAGCCGAGGTGACACAACAGTTGTTAAGAAACCCTACTTGAAATGGCATCTTTTACAAACGAAGAATGCGCCGATATTATCTACGTTTATGGGATGTGCAACGGAAGTTCTATTAGAGCACAACAAAGATACCATCAGCTTTATCCTAACCGAAGAGTACCTAATCCCCGCGTATTTACAAATTCGTTTCGAAGACTTCGGGAAACGGGATCTGTTTCAACAAGACGACCTAACGCAGGAGCTTCACCAGGAAGAATTGCAGTTGATGAAAGAATCAGGCGCTTATCCTTGCGATTTAATGTTTCAACACATAAAATTGTTCGTCTCCTGCATACGGAAGACTTGTGTCCATACCACCATACACCTGTGCAGGAACTGCTTCCGAGTGATTTGGAGCCGAGACTTGAGTTTTGCAACTGGTTGTTAGAGCGGAACTTGGATGACAACGGTTTTATAAGCAGAATCCTATGGACGGACGAATCTCAATTTACTAGAGATGGGATTACAAATTTTCACAATCTACACACATGGGCTGCGGAAAACCCACACACAAGGAGAGAGTCATCATTTCAACACAGATTTAGCGTCAATTTGTGGGCAGGTGTTATTGGAAACAACTTAATCGGTCCCTTCGAACTGCCTCCCACACTGAATTCTGCAAACTATCTGGAATTTTTGCGCAATGATTTAACAGATCTACTGGAGGATGTTCCGGTAACTCAACGAGCTTCGTCATATTCTCAACAGGATGGAGCCCCAGCCCACTTTGGTCGCGAGAATTGGCTGGATGAAAAGTACGCTGGTCGTTAGATAGGAAGAAATGGACCAGTTCACTGGCCTGCAAGATCTCCAGACCATACAATTATGGATTTTTTTTGTATGGGGGAGAATGAAAGAACTTGTTTATTCTACAGAAATATCAACTCTAAATGATTTAGAAGATCGCATTCTCCAAGCCTCGTCACAAGTGAGGCAGGAGTTATCCTAAATAAACGTTGACAGCGCAATCCAAAAACGGGCTCTAGCATGCATAAAAAATGGAGGAGGACACTTTGAACACCTTATTTGATTGTAAAGTTAACTTAATGAAATAAAAAAAAAACATAAACCAAACACAAGCATTTTTATTCAGAATAATAGGAATTGAACACTATGAATCGAGTTTTTCATAATTTTACCTGCTATGGAATTTCCCAAGTATCATAAAATCTGTGGGTTTTTCGGGTAACTTGTCTTAGCAATTTTTATTAAGTATTGTTAGGTGCACTAGAAAAAAAAATTACTGATATGTTTTTTACGCATTTTTCGCAGAAATGTGTCTTGAAAGTCAAAAAAATGTCATGGGCAGCGAAAAAGGATCCGACTTAAAAGCAAATATCTCAAAAGTTAAAAAAGTCATCAATTTTATTTTAACGCAGTTAAAAGGAGTACTATTTCTTTTAAAATTTAAGTCCTAAATGAAGTACCTGTTGTAAATGTTAGCGGAGATATTTGTGTTAGTATGGGTCAAGGTACCTCAAAGTAGGTGTTTTCTTAAATTCCCAATAAGTGGTATCAAAATTTGAGATAGGCCCATACTATAGAAAAATTTTTTTCTTCAAATATACCCAAGAATCTTGTGTCAAAATATTTGCATCGAATTTGGAAACACCCTGTAGATGACGTCTATAGTATAGATGATGTCTATAGTATAGATGACGTCTATAGTATAGATAGTATAGATGACGTCTATAGCATAGATGACGTCTATAGTAGAGATGATGTCTATAGCATAGATGACGTCCATAGTATAGATGACGTCTATAGTATAGATGACGTCTATAGTATAGATGACGTCTATAGTAGAGATGATGTCTATAGCATAGATGACGTCCATAGTATAGATGACGTCTATAGTATAGATGACGTCTATAGTATAGATGACGTCTATAGTATAGATGACGTCTATAGTATAGATGACGTCTATAGTATAGATGACGTCTATAGTATAGATGACGTCTATAGTATAGATGACGTCTATAGTATAGATGACGTCTATAGTATAGATGACGTCTATAGTATAGATGACGTCTATAGTATAGATGACGTCTATAGTATAGATGACGTCTATAGTATAGATGACGTCTATAGTATAGATGACGTCTATAGTATAGATGACGTCAATAGTATAGATGACGTCTATAGTATAGATGACGTCTATAGTATAGATGACGTCTATAGTATAGATGACGTCTATAGTATATATGCCGTCTATAGTATAGATGACGTCTATGGTATAGATGCCGTCTATAGTATAGATGCCGTCTATAGTATAGATGCCGTCTATAGTATAGATGCCGTCTATAGTATAGATGACGTCTATAGTATAGATGACGTCTAAAGTATAGATGACGTCTATAGTATTGATGACGTCTATAATATAGATGACGTCTATAGTATAGATGACGTCTATAGTATAGATGACGTCTATAGCATAGATGACGTCTATAGTATAGATGACGTCTATAGTATAGATGACGTCTATAGTATAGATGACGTCTAAAGTATAGATGACGTCTATATTATAGATGACGTCAATAGTATAGATGACGTCTAAAGTATAGATGACGTCTATAGTATAGATGACGTCAATAGTATAGATGACGTCTATAGTATAGATGACGTCTATAGTATAGATGACGTCTATAGTATAGATGACGTCTATAGTATAGACGACGTCTATAGTATAGATGACGTCTATAGTATAGATGACGTCTATAGTATAGATGACGTCTATAGTATAGATGACGTCTATAGTATAGATGACGTCTATAGTATATATGACGTCTATAGTATAGATGACGTCTATAGTATAGATGACGTCTATAGTATAGATGCCGTCTATAGTATAGATGACGTCTATGGTATAGATGCCGTCTATAGTATAGATGCCGTCTATAGTATAGATGACGTCTATAGTATAGATGACGTCTATAGTATAGATGACGTCTAAAGTATAGATGACGTCTATAGTATTGATGACGTCTATAGTATAGATGCCGTCTATAGTATAGATGACGTCTATGGTATAGATGCCGTCTATAGTATAGATGACGTCTATAGTATAGATGACGTCTATAGTATAGATGACGTCTATAGTATAGATGACGTCTATAGTATAGATGACGTCTATAGTATAGATGACGTCTAAAGTATAGATGACGTCTATAGTATAGATGACGTCTATAGTATAGATGCCGTCTATAGTATAGATGACGTCTATGGTATAGATGCCGTCTATAGTATAGATGACGTCTATAGTATAGATGACGTCTATAGTATAGATGACGTCTATAGTATAGATGACGTCTATAGTATAGATGACGTCTATAGTATAGATGACGTCTATAGTATAGATGACGTCTATAGTATAGATGACGTCTATAGTATAGATGACGTCTATAGTATAGATGACGTCTATAGTATAGATGACGTCTATAGTATAGATGACGTCTATAGTATAAATGACGTCTATAGTATAGATAACGTCTATAGTATAGATGACGTCTATAGTATAGATGACGTCTATAGTATAGATGACGTCAATAGTATAGATGACGTCTATAGTATACATGACGTCTATAGTATAGATGACGTCTATAGTATAGATGACGTCTATAGTATATATGCCGTCTATAGTATAGATGCCGTCTATAGTATAGATGCCGTCTATAGTATAGATGACGTCTATAGTATAGATGACGTCTAAAGTATAGATGACGTCTATAGTATTGATGACGTCTATAATATAGATGACGTCTATAGTATAGATGACGTTTATAGTATAGATGACGTCTATAGTTTTGATGACGTCTATAGTATAAATGACGTCTATAGTATAGATGACGTCTATAGTATAGATGACGTCTATAGTATAGATGACGTCTAAAGTATAGATGACGTCTATAGTATTGATGACGTCTATAGTATTGATGACGTCTATAGTATTGATGATATCTATAGTATTGATGATGTCTATAGTATTGATATGTCTATAGTATAGATGACGTCTATAGTATAGATGACGTCTATTGCATAGATGACGTCCATAGTATAGACGACGTCTATAGTATAGATGACGTCTATAGTAGAGATGATGTCCATAGTATAGATGATATCTTTAGTATAGATGACGTCTATAGTATAGATGACGGCTATAGTATAGATGACGTCTATAGTATAGATGACGTCTATAGTATAAATGACGTCTATAGTATAGATGACGTCTATAGTATAGATGACGTCTATAGTATAGATGACGTCTATATTATAGATGACGTCTATAGTATAGATGACGTCTATATTATAGATGACGTCTATATTATTGATGACGTCTATAGTATAGATGACGTCTATATTATTGATGACGTCTATATTATAGATGACGTCTATAGTATAGATGACGTCTATAGTACAGATGACGTCTATATTATTGATGACGTCTATATTATAGATGACGTCTATTGTATAGATGACGTCTATAGTATAGATGACGTCTATAGTATAGATGACGTCTATAGTACAGATGACGTCTATAGTATAGATGACGTCTAAAGTATAGATAACGTCTATAGTATAGATGACGTCTATAGTATTGATGACGTCTATAGTATTGATGACGTCTATAGTATTGATGATGTCTATAGTATTGATGATGTCTATAGTATTGATATGTCTATAGTATAGATGACGTCTATAGTATAGATGACGTCTATTGCATAGATGACGTCCACAGTATAGATGACGTCTATAGTATAGATGACGTCTATAGTAGAGATGATGTCTATAGCATAGATGACGTCCATAGTATAGATGATATCTATAGTATAGATGACGTCTATAGTATAGATGACGTCTATAGTATAGATGACGTCTATAGTATAGATGACTCTATATTATAGATGACGTCTATAGTATAGATGACGTCTATAGTATAGATGACGTCTATAGTATAGATGACGTCTATAGTGTAGATGACGTCTATAGTATAGATGACGTCTATAGTATAGATGATGTCTATAGTATAGATGACGTTTATTGTATAGATGATGTCTATAATATAGATGACGTCTATAGTATAGATGACGTCTATAGTATAGATGACGTCTATAGTATAGATGACGTCTATAGTATAGATGACGTCTATAGTATAGATGACGTCTATAGTATAGATGACGTCTATAGTATAGATGACGTCTATAGTATAGATGACGTCTATAGTATAGATGACGTCTATATTATTGATGACGTCTATAGTATAGATGACGTCTATAGTATAGATGACGTCTATAGTATAGATGACGTCTATAGTATAGATGACGTCTATAGTATAGATGACGTCTATAGTATAGATGACGTCTATAGTATAGATGACGTCTATAGTACAGATGAGGTCTATAGTATAGATGACAGCGTCTATAGTATAGATGACGTCTATAGTATAGATGACGCCTATAGTATAGATGGCGTCTATAGTATAGATGACGTCTATAGTATAGATGACGTCTATAGTATAGATGACGTCTATAGTATAGATGACGTCTATAGTATAGATGAAGTCTATAGTATAGATGAAGTCTATAGTATAGATGAAGTCTATAGTATAGATGAAGTCTATAGTCTATAGTATAGTCTATAGTATAGATGACGTTTATAGTATAGATGGCGTCTATAGCATAGATGACGTCTATAGTATAGATGACGTCTATAGCATAGATGACGTCTATAGAATAGATGACGTCTATAGTATAGATGACGTTTATATTATTGATGACGTCTATAGTATTGATGACGTCTATAGTATTGATGATGTCTATAGTATTGATGACGTCTATAGTATTGATGATGTCTATAGTATTGACGTCAATAGTTAGATGACGTCTATAGTATAGATGACGTCTATAGTATAGATGACGTCTATAGTATAGACGACATCTATAGTATAGATGACGTCTATAGTATAGACGACATCTATAGTATAGATGTCTAGTATAGATAGTATAGATGTATAGACGACATATATAGTATATATGACGTCTATAGTAAAGACGACATCTATAGTATAGATGACGACTATAGTATAGATGACGTCTATAGTATAGATGACGTCTATAGTATAGATGATGTCTATAGTATAGATGACGTCTATAGTATAGATGACGTCTATAGTATAGATAGTATAGATTACGTCTATAGTATAGATGACGTCTATAGTACAGATGACGTCTATGGTATAGATGACGTCTATGGTATAGATGACGTCTATAGTATAGATGACGTCTACAGTATAGATGACGTCTATAGTATAGATGACGTCTATAGTATAGATGATGTCTATAGTATAGATGACGTCTGTAGTATAGATGACGTCTATAGTATAGATAGTATAGATGACGTCTATAGCATAGATGACGTCTATAGTAGAGATGATGTCTATAGCATAGATGACGTCCATAGTATAGATGACGTCTATAGTATAGATGACGTCTATAGTATAGATGACGTCTATAGTATAGATGACGTCTATAGTATAGATGACGTCTATAGTATAGATGACGTCTATAGTATAGATGACGTCTATAGTATAGATGACGTCTATAGTATAGATGACGTCAATAGTATAGATGACGTCTATAGTATAGATGACGTCAATAGTATAGATGACGTCTATAGTATAGATGACGTCTATAGTATAGATGACGTCTATAGTATAGATGACGTCTATAGTATAGATGACGTCTATAGTATAGATGACGTCTATAGTATATATGCCGTCTATAGTATAGATGACGTCTATGGTATAGATGCCGTCTATAGTATAGATGCCGTCTATAGTATAGATGCCGTCTATAGTATAGATGCCGTCTATAGTATAGATGCCGTCTATAGTATAGATGCCGTCTATAGTATAGATGACGTCTATAGTATAGATGACGTCTAAAGTATAGATGACGTCTATAGTATTGATGACGTCTATAATATAGATGACGTCTATAGTATAGATGACGTCTATAGTATAGATGACGTCTATAGTATAGATGACGTCTATAGTATAGATGACGTCTATAGTATAGATGACGTCTATAGTATAGATGACGTCTATAGTATAGATGACGTCTATAGTATAGATGACGTCTATAGTATAGATGACGTCTAAAGTATAGATGACGTCTATTGCATAGATGACGTCTATAGTATAGATGACGTCTATAGTATAGATGACGTCTAAAGTATAGATGACGTCTAAAGTATTGATGACGTCTATAGTATTGATGATGTCTATAGTATTGATGATGTCTATAGTATTGATATGTCTATAGTGTAGATGACGTCTATAGTATAGATGACGTCTATTGCATAGATGACGTCTATAGTATAGATGACGTCTATAGTATAGATGACGTCTATAGAATAGATGACGTCTATAGTATAGATGACGTCTAAAGTATAGATGACGTCTATAGTAAAGATGACGTCTAAAGTATAGATGACGTCTATAGTATTGATGACGTCTATAGTATTGATGATGTCTATAGTATTGATGATGTCTATAGTATTGATATGTCTATAGTGTAGATGACGTCTATAGTATAGATGACGTCTATTGCATAGATGACGTCCATAGTATAGACGACGTCTATAGTATAGATGACGTCTATAGTAGAGATGATGTCTATAGCATAGATGACGTCCATAGTATAGATGATATCTTTAGTATAGATGACGTCTATAGTATAGATGACGGCTATAGTATAGATGACGTCTATAGTATAGATGACGTCTATAGTATAGATGACGTCTATAGTATAGATGACGTCTATAGTATAGATGACGTCTATAGTATAGATGACGTCTATAGTATAGATGACGTCTATAGTATATATGCCGTCTAAAGTATAGATGACGTCTATGGTATAGATGCCGTCTATAGTATAGATGCCGTCTATAGTATAGATGCCGTCTATAGTATAGATGCCGTCTATAGTATAGATGCCGTCTATAGTATAGATGCCGTCTATAGTATAGATGACGTCTATAGTATAGATGACGTCTAAAGTATAGATGACGTCTATAGTATTGATGACGTCTATAATATAGATGACGTCTATAGTATAGATGACGTCTATAGTATAGATGACGTCTATAGTATAGATGACGTCTATAGTATAGATGACGTCTATAGTATAGATGACGTCTATAGTATAGATGACGTCTAAAGTATAGATGACGTCTAAAGTATAGATGACGTCTATAGTATTGATGACGTCTATAATATAGATGACGTCTATAGTATAGATGACGTTTATAGTATAGATGACGTCTATAGTTTTGATGACGTCTATAGTATAAATGACGTCTATAGTATAGATGACGTCTATAGTATAGATGACGTCTAAAGTATAGATGACGTCTAAAGTATTGATGACGTCTATAGTATTGATGATGTCTATAGTATTGATGATGTCTATAGTATTGATATGTCTATAGTGTAGATGACGTCTATAGTATAGATGACGTCTATTGCATAGATGACGTCTATAGTATAGATGACGTCTATAGTATAGATGACGTCTATAGAATAGATGACGTCTATAGTATAGATGACGTCTAAAGTATAGATGACGTCTATAGTAAAGATGACGTCTAAAGTATAGATGACGTCTATAGTATTGATGACGTCTATAGTATTGATGATGTCTATAGTATTGATGATGTCTATAGTATTGATATGTCTATAGTGTAGATGACGTCTATAGTATAGATGACGTCTATTGCATAGATGACGTCCATAGTATAGACGACGTCTATAGTATAGATGACGTCTATAGTAGAGATGATGTCTATAGCATAGATGACGTCCATAGTATAGATGATATCTTTAGTATAGATGACGTCTATAGTATAGATGACGGCTATAGTATAGATGACGTCTATAGTATAGATGACGTCTATAGTATAAATGACGTCTATAGTATAGATGACGTCTATAGTATAGATGACGTCTATATTATAGATGACGTCTATAGTATAGATGACGTCTATATTATAGATGACGTCTATATTATTGATGACGTCTATATTATAGATGACGTCTATTGTATAGATGACGTCTATAGTATTGATGACGTCTATATTATTGATGACGTCTATATTATAGATGACGTCTATTGTATAGATGACGTCTATTGTATAGATGACGTCTATATTATTGATGACGTCTATATTATAGATGACGTCTATTGTATAGATGACGTCTATAGTATAGATGACGTCTATAGTATAGATGACGTCTATAGTATAGATGACGTCTATAGTATAGATGACGTCTAAAGTATAGATAACGTCTATAGTATAGATGACGTCTATAGTATTGATGACGTCTATAGTATTGATGACGTCTATAGTATTGATGATGTCTATAGTATTGATGATGTCTATAGTATTGATATGTCTATAGTATAGATGACGTCTATAGTATAGATGACGTCTATAGTAGAGATGATGTCTATAGCATAGATGACGTCCATAGTATAGATGATATCTATAGTATAGATGACGTCTATAGTATAGATGACGTCTATAGTATAGATGACGTCTATAGTATAGATGACTCTATAGTATAGATGACGTCTATAGTATAGATGACGTCTATAGTATAGATGACGTCTATAGTATAGATGACGTCTATAGTATAGATGATGTCTATAGTATAGATGACGTCTATTGTATAGATGATGTCTATAATATAGATGACGTCTATAGTATAGATGACGTCTATAGTATAGATGACGTCTATAGTATAGATGACGTCTATAGTATAGATGACGTCTATAGTATAGATGACGTCTATAGTATAGATGACGTCTATAGTATAGATGACGTCTATAGTATAGATGACGTCTATATTATTGATGACGTCTATATTATAGATGACGTCTATAGTATAGATGACGTCTATAGTATAGATGACGTCTATAGTATAGATGACGTCTATAGTATAGATGACGTCTATAGTATAGATGACGTCTATAGTATAGATGACGTCTATAGTATAGATGACGTCTATAGTATAGATGACGTCTATAGTATAGATGACGTCTATAGTATAGATGACGTCTATAGTATAGATGACGTCTATAGTATAGATGACGTCTATAGTATAGATGACGTCTATAGTATAGATGACGTCTATAGTATAGATGACGTCTATAGTATAGATGACGTCTATAGTATAGATGACGTCTATAGTACAGATGAGGTCTACAGTATAGATGACAGCGTCTATAGTATAGATGACGTCTATAGTATAGATGACGCCTATAGTATAGATGGCGTCTATAGTATAGATGACGTCTATAGTATAGATGACGTCTATAGTATAGATGACGTCTATAGTATAGATGAAGTCTATAGTATAGATGACGTCTATAGCATAGATGAAGTCTATAGTATAGATGACGTTTATAGTATAGATGGCGTCTATAGCATAGATGACGTCTATAGTATAGATGACGTCTATAGCATAGATGACGTCTATAGAATAGATGACGTCTATAGTATAGATGACGTTTATATTATTGATGACGTCTATAGTATTGATGATGTCTATAGTATTGATGACGTCTATAGTATTGATGATGTCTATAGTATTGACGTCAATAGTTAGATGACGTCTATAGTATAGATGACGTCTATAGTATAGATGACGTCTATAGTATAGACGACATCTATAGTATAGATGACGTCTATAGTATAGACGACATCTATTGTATAGATGTCTAGTATAGATAGTATAGATGTATAGACGACATATATAGTATAGATGACGTCTATAGTAAAGACGACATCTATAGTATAGATGACGACTAGAGTATAGATGACGTCTATAGTATAGACGACATCTATAGTATAGATGAGGACTATAGTATAGATGACTTCTATAGTAAAGATGACGTCTATAGTATAAATGACGTCTATAGTAAAGATGACGTCTATAGTATTGATGACGTCTATAGTATTGATGACGTCTATAGTATTGATGACGTCTATAGCATAGATGACGTCTATAGTATAGATGACGTCTATAGTAGAGATGACGTCTATAGTATAGATGACGTCTATAGTATAGATGACGTCTATAGTATAGATGACGTCTATAGTATAGATGACGTCTATAGTATAGATGACGTCTATAGTATGGATGACGTCTATAGTATAGATGACGTCTATAGTATAGATGACGTCTATAGTATATAGGATAGATGACTTTAATAGTATAGATGACGTCTATAGTATAGATGACGTCTATAGTATAGATGACGTCTATAGTATAGATGACGTCTATAGTATAGATGACGTCTATAGCATAGATGACGTCCATAGTATAGATGACGTCCATAGTATAGATGACGTCCATAGTATAGATGACGTCTATAGTATAGATGACGTCTATAGTATAGATGACGTCTATAGTATAGATGACGTCTATAGTATAGATGACGTCTATAGTACAGATGATTTCGATAGTATAGATGACGTCTATAGTATAGATGACGTCTATAGTATAGATGACGTCTATAGTATAGATGAAGTCTATAGTAAAGATGACGTCTATAGTATAGATGACGTCTATAGTATAAATGACGTCTATAGTATAGATGACGTCTATAGTTTAGATGACGTCTATAGTATAGATGACGTCTATAGTAGAGATGATGTCTATAGCATAGATGTCGTTCATAGTATAGATGACGTCTATAGTATAGATGACGTCTATAGTACAGATGACGTCTATAGTATAGACGACGTCTATAGTATAGATGACGTCGTCTATAGTATAGATGACGTCTATAGTATAGATGACGTCTATAGTATAGATGACGTCTATAGTATAGATGACGTCTATAGTATAGATGACGTCTAAAGTATAGATGACGTCTATAGTATAGATGACGTCTATAGTATAGATGACGTCTATAGTATAGATGACGTCTATGGTATAGATGACGTCTATAGTATAGATGACGTCTATAGTATAGATAGTATAGATGACGTCTATAGTATAGATGACATCTATAGTATAGATGACGTCTATAGTATAGATGACGTCTATAGAATAGATGACGTCTATAGTATAGATGACGTCTATAGAATAGATGACATCTATAGTATAGATGACGTCTATAGTATAGATGACATCTATAGTATAGATGACGTCTATAGTATATATGACGTCTATAGTATAGATGACGTCTATAGTATAGATGACGTCTATAGTATAGATGACGTCTATAGTATAGATGACGTCTATGGTATAGATGACGTCTATGGTATAGATGACGTCTATAGTATAGATGACGTCTATAGTATAGATGACGTCTATAGTATAGATGACGTCTATAGTATAGATAGTATAGATGACATCTATAGTATAGATGACGTCTATAGTATAGATGACATCTATAGTATAGATGACGTCTATAGTATAGATGACATCTATAGTATAGATGACGTCTATAGTATAGATGACGTCTATAGTATAGATGACGTCTATAGTATAGATGAAAGCTATAGTATAGATGACGTCTATAGTATAGATGACGTCTATAGTATAGATGACGTCTATAGTATAGATGACGTCTATAGTATAGATGACGTCTATAGTATAGATGACGTCTATAGTATAGATGACGTCTATAGTATAGATGCCGTCTATAGTATAGATGACGTCTATAGTATAGATGACGTCTAAAGTATAGATGACGTCTATAGTATTGATGACGTCTATAATATAGATGACGTCTATAGTATAGATGACGTCTATAGTATAGATGACGTCTACAGTATAGATGACGTTTATAGTATAGATGACGTCTATAGTTTTGATGACGTCTATGGTATAGATAACGTCTAGAGTATAGATGACGTCTATAGTATAGATGACGTCTATAGTATAGATGACGTCTATAGTATAGATGACGTCTATAGAATAGATGACGTCTATAGTATAGATGACGTCTATAGTGTAGATGACGTCTATAGTGTAGATGACGTCTAAAGTATAGATGACGTCTATAGTATTGATGACGTCTATAGTATTGATGACGTCTATAGTATTGATGATGTCTATATTATTGATATGTCTATAGTATAGATGACGTCTATAGTATAGATGACGTCTATAGTATAGATGATGTCTATAGCATAGATGACGTCCATAGTATAGATGACGTCTATAGTATAGATGACGTCTATAGTATAGATGACGTCTATAGTATAGATGACGCCTATAGTATAGATGACGTCTATAGTATAGATGACGTCTATAGTATAGATGACGTCTATAGTATAGATGACGTCTATAGTATAGATGACGTCTATAGTATAGATGACGTCTATAGTATAGATGACGTCTATAGTATAGATGACGTCTATAGTATAGATGACGTCTATAGTATAGATGACGTCTATAGTATAGATGACGTCTATAGTATAGATGACGTCTATAGTATAGATGACGTCTATAGTATAGATGACGTCTATAGTAGAGATGATGTCTATAGCATAGATGACGTCCATAGAATAGATGACGTCTATAGTATAGATGACGTCTATAGTATAGATGACGTCTACAGTATATATGACGTCTATAGTATAGATGACGTCTATAGTATAGATGACGTCTATAGTATAGATGACGTCTATAGTATAGATGACGTCTATAGTATAGATGACGTCTATAGTATAGATGACGTCTATAGTATAGATGACGTCTATAGTATAGATGACGTCTATAGAATAGATGACGTCTATAGTATAGATGACGTCTATAGAATATATGACATCTATAGTATAGATGACGTCTATAGTATAGATGACATCTATAGTATAGATGACGTCTATAGTATAGATGACGTCTATAGAATAGATGACATCTATAGTATAGATGACGTCTATAGTATAGATGACATCTATAGTATAGATGACGTCTATAGTATATATGACGTCTATAGTATAGATGACGTCTATAGTATAGATGACGTCTATAGTATAGATGACGTCTATAGTATAGATGACGTCTATGGTATAGATGACGTCTATAGTATAGATGACGTCTATAGTATAGATGACGTCCATAGTATAGATGACGTCCATAGTATAGATGACGTCTATAGTATAGATGACGTCTATAGTATAGATGACGTCTATAGTATAGATGACGTCTATAGTATAGATGCCGTCTATAGTATAGATGCCGTCTATAGTATAGATGACGTCTATAGTATAGATGACGTCTAAAGTATAGATGACGTCTATAGTATTGATGACGTCTATAATATAGATGACGTCTATAGTATAGATGACGTCTATAGTATAGATGACGTCTACAGTATAGATGACGTTTATAGTATAGATGACGTCTATAGTTTTGATGACGTCTATGGTATAGATAACGTCTAGAGTATAGATGACGTCTATAGTATAGATGACGTCTATAGTATAGATGACGTCTATAGTATAGATGACGTCTATAGAATAGATGACGTCTATAGTATAGATGACGTCTATAGAATAGATGACGTCTATAGTATTGATGACGTCTATAGTATTGATGATGTCTATATTATTGATATGTCTATAGTATAGATGACGTCTATAGTATAGATGACGTCTATAGTATAGATGATGTCTATAGCATAGATGACGTCCATAGTATAGATGACGTCTATAGTATAGATGACGTCTATAGTATAGATGACGTCTATAGTCTAGATGACGTCTATAGTATAGATGACGTCTATAGTATAGAGGACGTCTATAGTATAGATGACGTCTATAGTATAGATGACGTCTATAGTATAGATGACGTCTATAGTATAGATGACGTCTATAGTATAGATGACGTCTATAGTATAGATGACGTCTATAGTATAGATGACGTCTATAGTATAGATGACGTCTATAGTATAGATGACGTCTATAGTATAGATGACGTCTATAGTATAGATGACGTCTATAGTATAGATGACGTCTATAGTATAGATGACGTCTATAGTATAGATGACGTCTATAGTATAGATGACGTCTATAGTATAGATGACGTCTATAGTATAGATGACGTCTATAGTAGAGATGATGTCTATAGCATAGATGACGTCCATAGAATAGATGACGTCTATAGTATAGATGACGTCTATAGTATAGATGACGTCTACAGTATATATGACGTCTATAGTATAGATGACGTCTATAGTATAGATGACGTCTATAGTATAGATGACGTCTATAGTATAGATGACGTCTATAGTATAGATGACGTCTATAGTATAGATGACGTCTATAGTATAGATGACGTCTATAGTATAGATGACGTCTATAGTATTGATGACGTCTATAGTATTGATGACGTCTATAGTATTGATGACGTCTATAGTATTGATGACGTCTATAGTATTGATGACGTCTATAGTATAGATGACGTCTATTGCATAGATGACGTCTATTGCATAGATGACGTCCATAGTATAGATGACGTCTATAGTATAGATGACGTCTATAGTATAGATGACGTCTATAGTAGAGATGATGTCTATAGCATAGATGACGTCCATAGAATAGATGACGTCTATAGTATAGATGACGTCTATAGTATAGATGACGTCTATAGTATAGATGACGTCTATAGTATAGATGACGTCTATAGTATAGATGACGTCTATAGTATAGATGACGTCTATAGTATAGATGACGTCTATAGTAGAGATGATGTCTATAGCATAGATGACGTCCATAGAATAGATGACGTCTATAGTATAGATGACGTCTATAGTATAGATGACGTCTATAGTATAGATGACGTCTATAGTATAGATGACGTCTATAGTATAGATGACGTCTATAGTATAGATGACGTCTATAGTATAGATGACGTCTATAGTAGAGATGATGTCTATAGCATAGATGACGTCCATAGAATAGATGACGTCTATAGTATAGATGACGTCTATAGTATAGATGACGTCTATAGTATAGATGACGTCTACAGTATATATGACATCTATAGTATAGATGACGTCTATAGTATAGATGACGTCTATGGTATAGATGACGTCTATAGTATAGATGACGTCTATGGTATAGATGACGTCTATAGTATAGATGAAGTCTATAATATAGATGACGTCTATAGTATAGATGACGTCTATAGTATAGATGACGTCTATAGCATAGATGACGTCTATAGGATAGATGACTTTAATAGTATAGATGACGTCTGTAGTATAGATGACGTCTATAGTATAGATGACGTCTATAGTATAGATGACGTCTATAGTATAGATGACGTCTATAGTATTGATGACGTCTATAGTATAGATGACGTCTATAGTATAGATGATGTCTATAGCATAGATGACGTCCATAGTATAGATGATATCTATAGTATAGATGACGTCTATAGTATAGATGACGTCTATAGTATAGATGACGTCTATAGTATAGATGACGTCTATAGTATAGATGACGTCTATAGTATAGATGACGTCTATAGTATAGATGACGTCTATAGTATAGATGACGTCTATAGTATAGATGACGTCTATAGTATAGATGACGTCTATAGTATAGATGACGTCTATAGTATAGATGACGTCTATAGTATAGATGACTTCTATAGTATAGATGACGTCTATAGTATAGATGACGTCTATAGTATAGATGACGTCTATAGTATAGATGCTGTCTATAGCATAGATGACGTCCATTGTATAGATGACGTCTATAGTATAGATGACGTCTATAGTATAAATGACGTCTATAGTATAGATGACGTCTATATTATAGATGACGTCTATAGTATAGATGACGTCTATAGTAGAGATGATGTCTATAGCATAGATGACGTCTATGGTAGAGATGATGTCTATAGCATAGATGACGTCCATAGTATAGATGACGTCTATAGTATAGATGACGTCTATAGTATAGATGACGTCTATAGTATAGATGACGTCTATAGTATAGATGACGTCTATAGTATAGATGACGTCTATGGTATAGATGACGTCTATAGTATAGATGACGTCTACAGTATAGATGACGTCTATAGTATAGATGACGTCTATAGTATAGATGATGTCTATAGTATAGATGACGTCTATAGTATAGATAGTATAGATGACGTCTATAGTATAGATGACATCTATAGTATAGATGACGTCTATGGTATAGATGACGTCTATAGTATAGATGACGTCTACAGTATAGATGACGTCTATAGTATAGATGACGTCTATAGTATAGATGATGTCTATAGTATTGATGACGTCTATAGTATAGATGACGTCTATAGTATAGATAGTATAGATGACGTCTATAGTATAGATAGTATAGATGACGTCTATAGTATAGATGACATCTATAGTATAGATGACGTCTATGGTACAGATGACGTCTATAGTATAGATGACGTCTACAGTATAGATGACGTCTATAGTATAGATGACGTCTATAGTATAGATGATGTCTATAGTATTGATGACGTCTATAGTATAGATGACGTCTATAGTATAGATAGTATAGATGACGTCTATAGTATAGATAGTATAGATGACGTCTATAGTATAGATGACGTCTATGGTATAGATGACGTCTATGGTATAGATGACGTCTATAGTATAGATGACGTCTACAGTATAGATGACGTCTATAGTATAGATGACGTCTATAGTATAGATGATGTCTATAGTATAGATGACGTCTATAGTATAGATAGTATAGATGACG
The DNA here is from genome assembly GCA_947623515.1 of Neoascia interrupta. Lineage (NCBI taxonomy): Eukaryota > Metazoa > Arthropoda > Insecta > Diptera > Syrphidae > Neoascia > Neoascia interrupta. The sequence goes on from CANQKQ010000033.1 coordinate 1,295,571, forward strand.
TCTATAGTAGAGATGATGTCTATAGCATAGATGACGTCCATAGTATAGATGACGTCTATAGTATAGATGACATCTATAGTATAGATGACGTCTATAGTATAGATGACGTCTATAGTATAGATGACGTCTATAGTATAGATGACGTCTATAGTATAGATGACGTCTATAGTATAGATGACGTCTATAGTATAGATGACGTCTATAGTATAGATGACGTCTATAGTATAGATGACGTCAATAGTATAGATGACGTCTATAGTATAGATGACGTCTATAGTATAGATGACGTCTATAGTATAGATGACGTTTATAGTATATATGCCGTCTATAGTATAGATGACGTCTATGGTATAGATGCCGTCTATAGTATAGATGCCGTCTATAGTATAGATGACGTCTATAGTATAGATGCCGTCTATAGTATAGATGACGTCTATAGTATAGATGACGTCTATAGTATAGATGACGTCTATAGTATAGATGACGTCTATAGTATAGATGCCGTCTATAGTATAGATGCCGTCTATAGTATAGATGACGTCTATAGTATAGATGCCGTCTATAGTATAGATGACGTCTATAGTATAGATGACGTCTATAGTATAGATGACGTCTATAGTATAGATGACGTCTATAGTATAGATGACGTCAATAGTATAGATGACGTCTATAGTATAGATGACGTCTATGGTATAGATGCCGTCTATAGTATAGATGACGTCTATAGTATAGATGACGTCTATAGTATAGATGACGTCAATAGTATAGATGACGTCTATAGTATAGATGACGTCTATATTATAGATGACGTCTATAGTATAGATGACGTCTATAGTATAGATGACGTCTATAGTATAGATGACGTCTATAGTATAGATGACGTCTATGGTATAGATGCCGTCTATAGTATAGATGACGTCTATGGTATAGATGACGTCTATAGTATAGATGACGTCTACAGTATAGATGCGTCTATAGTATAGATGACGTCTATAGTATAGATGATGTCTATAGTATAGATGACGTCTATAGTATAGATAGTATAGATGACGTCTATAGCATAGATGACGTCTATAGTAGAGATGATGTCTATAGCATAGATGACGTCCATAGTATAGATGACGTCTATAGTATAGATGACGTCTATAGTATAGATGACGTCTATAGTATAGATGACGTCTATAGTATAGATGACGTCTATAGTATAGATGACGTCTATAGTATAGATGACGTCTATAGTATAGATGACGTCTATAGTATAGATGACGTCTATAGTATAGATGACGTCAATAGTATAGATGACGTCTATAGTATAGATGACGTCTATAGTATAGATGACGTCTATGGTATAGATGACGTCTATAGTATAGATGACGTCTACAGTATAGATGACGTCTATAGTATAGATGATGTCTATAGTATAGATGACGTCTATAGTATAGATAGTATAGATGACGTCTATAGTATAGATGACATCTATAGTATAGATGACGTCTATGGTATAGATGACGTCTATAGTATAGATGACGTCTACAGTATAGATGACGTCTATAGTATAGATGACGTCTATAGTATAGATGATGTCTATAGTATTGATGACGTCTATAGTATAGATGACGTCTATAGTATAGATAGTATAGATGACGTCTATAGTATAGATAGTATAGATGACGTCTATAGTATAGATGACATCTATAGTATAGATGACGTCTATGGTACAGATGACGTCTATAGTATAGATGACGTCTACAGTATAGATGACGTCTATAGTATAGATGACGTCTATAGTATAGATGATGTCTATAGTATTGATGACGTCTATAGTATAGATGACGTCTATAGTATAGATAGTATAGATGACGTCTATAGTATAGATGACGTCTATAGTATAGATAACGTCTATGGTATAGATGACGTCTATGGTATAGATGACGTCTATAGTATAGATGACGTCTACAGTATAGATGACGTCTATAGTATAGATGACGTCTATAGTATAGATGATGTCTATAGTATAGATGACGTCTATAGTATAGATAGTATAGATGACGTCTGTAGCATAGATGACGTCTATAGTAGAGATGATGTCTATAGCATAGATGACGTCCATAGTATAGATGACGTCTATAGTATAGATGACATCTATAGTATAGATGACGTATATAGTATAGATGACGTCTATAGTATAGATGACGTCTATAGTATAGATGACGTCTATAGTATAGATGACGTCTATAGTATAGATGACGTCTATAGTATAGATGACGTCTATAGTATAGATGACGTCTATAGTATAGATGACGTCAATAGTATAGATGACGTCTATAGTATAGATGACGTCTATAGTATATGTTTGCGAATAAACGATGAATTAAACGATTAATGAAGAAGGACCAGCACTTGAATTCTAGTATCGATAAGAAGCCCTAACAAATACACGAGGCGAAACAAAATAGCGAAAAACCACAATAGACAATTTCTTTAATAAATGAATATATTTGTTGGCTTAGAAGGTACTTATCCATTGAGTGTCGAGATCCAAGTGAACGAGAATTACATTAGAACAAGAGAATGAAAGCTAATGCTCAAGTACATTGAGTGAACTGAACTGTTATACGTTAGAGAATACATAATACGAACATTAGAATAGGAGAACAGATTGAGTAATAATTGAGCAATAAATGAAAAAGAGCAAACATGAACATAATAATTAAGGTACTGTTGAATAGTTTACCGAATGAAACATATTAAGAAAATTATAGTGAATGAATTATAATACAAATTAAGAATTTTATAAATGCGATGTGTTGGTTGATTATATTTCTCAACATTCCCCCGCCCCTGGAACACAGTTTCAGGACAAGGGTAGTGGTGCCAGTTTGTGGATTGGTCGAACGATTGTTCCATTGGATGTTCGAAGGGTTACAACCCTGACGTAGCCGTCCTTTCCTGGGTGTGTTGCAATCACTCGTCCGATGATCCATTTGCCTGGTGGTAAATTTGGCTCCTTAATGGCCACCAAGTCATTTTGTTTGAGATTTTCCTTAGGCTGTGTCCATCGTGGACGTTGCTGCAGAGATGTTAAGTACTCCATACTCCAACGTTTCCAGTAGCCCTGTACCTTTGCTTGTAAGGCTTGCCAGCTTGCGAGTCGATTAAGTGGTACTTCGAGTGATGGTTCTGGGACAGCAGCATAAGTTTCACCTATAATGAAATGAGCAGGCGTTAGTGGGTCTATATCGTTATCAGATTTTTGACATAGAGGACGACAATCAAAAGGGCTTCTATTTGGGTTAAGAGAGTATAGTAATCTTCAAACGATAATACGTCGGTGCCGATAACACGACATAAATGGAGTTTTACAGACTTTACTCCCGCCTCCCACAACCCACCAAAATGTGGGGATGAGGGGGGAATAAAATGCCATGTAATGGCATCTAAGGCGAGAGATTCTGCTACGAGGGAGTTGTGATGTTCGGAAAGTGTAATACGTTGCATATCGGACAACCTTCTCGTCGATCCACGGAAGTTGGTGCCGTTGTCCGAGTATATGTGAGCTGGCTTTCCACGACGTGCGACGAACCTACGAAGGGCTCCGAGGAAGGCTTCTGTCGTCAGATCTGAAACAAGCTCTAGGTGTATGGCCTTTGTTGCGAGACACACGAAGAGCGATATATATCCCTTGGTTATTTGTGACTTTCGACCGATTTTTGTTTTGAGCGAAATTGGTCCCGCGTAGTCGACGCCACAGTGTGTAAAGGGCCTGCTTGGATGAATCCGCGGAGGCGGAAGATTTCCCATGATCTGCTTACATGTTGTCTTCCTTTGTTGAAAACATTTGCTGCAGTCGGAGGTAATTTTCCGTAGGAGATTGCGGCAGCCAATAATCCAAAACTCCTGTCGAATCAAAGAGAACAGTATGGACACTCCAGGGTGTAATAAGCGCTGATGAAAGTCGATTGCGATCAGCCTTGTTAAGGGGTCACCTTTAGGGATGATGATAGGATGCTTAACACTGAAAGGGATGTTTGCCTCCTGAATTCTGCCTCCAACTCGCAGTAGCTGTTCGTCATCTAAGAATGGGTTTAAAGAAGCAATTTTTGAATTCTTACCGCAGTAGCCATGTTGTTTTAGGTGGGCGATATCCTTTTCAAAGTGCCGATTTTGAAGCCATCTCAATAAATTGCGCTTTGTAGAGAACACTTCGCTGGAAAGAAGTCTATGAGAAGGATATTTTGCCAGTTTTCGCGTCGTTAAGGTAAACCGATGAACAAACGAAACGATTAGAATTAGTTGACTCCAAGATTTCACGCGGCTTGATAGATATTCGTATGGATGTTCTTCTATATTTGCTAGATAACACGTTCGTTGACTTGATTTTACCCTTTCCTCCTGCAGACAGTCTGGATGCTCGGTCGTGTGATGCATGATAGGCCAATGTTCCTCACTCTTTACAAGCCAATTAGGACCTGTCCACCACAGTGCGTGATTTACCAGGTTCGATGGTGCTATACCGCGCGAAGCACAGTCCGCAGGGTTCTGATCCGATTTGACGTGATACCATCTATTTCTTGGAATCGTGTTCAAGATCTCTGCTGTCCTGTTACCGACAAAAATATCCCAGCGACGAGGAGGTGACGAAAGCCAAGACAGAACTACATTTGAGTCACACCAGGCGAGGACATTAACGCCTGTTGTGTTTAACGACCTTTGAACCGCTACCAGCAGTCGCGCAAGTAGAAGAGCGCCACACAATTCTAAGCGAGGGATAGTGAGTTGTTTTAAAGGTGCAACTCTTGTTTTGGCAGCTAGGATGTTGGTTCCAATAGTTCCATCAGGTAAAATATGTCGCGAATAAACTACAGCAGAATAAGCTGACATGGAGGCATCCGAGAAGCCATGCAGTTGAAATCTGTCATTGACTATGCCGATGCAACGAGGAATGCTAATGGTTGTAAGCAAAGGGATTTCTTCACGATATTTTTTCCATTTTAATGCAATACAATCTGGCAGAGGTTCCTTCCAGCTAAGTTTTTGATGCCATAGTTCTTGGAGCATGATTTTGAATTGAATAACCGAGGGAGCGAGAAAGCCAAGCGGATCGAAAATTCTTGCAATGTCACTTAGAATTTGGGCTTTAGTGATGGGTTCATTTGATTCTAAATTGAGACGAAACGAAAACGAGTCAAGCCGGGAATTCCAGTACAAACCGAGAACCTTAACAACCGAGTCTAGTTCACTATCGAGAGAAAGGGTTTCTTCTTGCATTTGGTTTTCTTGTCCAAGAAGCTGAGGAGAGTTGCTTTGCCATTTGCTTAGACTTAAACCACCCTTTGACAAGAGTTCGATCAAGCTATTCTTTTTAAATATTGCATCAGGGAGCGAGTCTCCACCCGATACAACATCATCAACATAAAAGTCATTGGTTAGAATTTCTGCAGCGACAGGAAACTCTTCGCGGTAATCTTGAGCAAGTTGCTGCAGCACTCGTACCGATTCATATGGGGCGCACGACGTACCGTATGTTACCGTGCATAAACGAAAATGTTCGATTGGATCTGATCGTGATTTTCGCCAAACGATTCTTTGGAAATCAGTATCTTCTTCTGAGATCCAGATTTGACGAAACATTTTTACTATATCTGCGGTGAACACAAATTTATGCCGACGAAACCTCAAACATACCGAAAAAAGGTTACGCTGTATTGTGGGACCAATCATAAGCGAGTCGTTTAAGGACTTCCCGACCGCATCCTTAAACGAGCCGTCAAACACGACACGTAACTTTGTGGTTGAGCTGTCAGGCTTGAAGACGGCGTGGTGTGGCAAATAAAAAACATTAGACCTTGATATTTCGGAAGGTGGTATCCGACGCATATGCCCCAGTGCCAAGTATTCTTCCATAAACTTAGAGTAAGACTCAAACAGTGAAGTGTCTTGGGAAAACCGTTTTTCCATTGCGAATAACCGAGACGTTGCACCCTTAAGAGTGTCCGCGAACTGAGGAGTAGTTTTAAAAGGGAGTCTTACGATATATTTTCCACTATTAGAACGACGATGAGTTTTACAAAAATGCTCCTCAATAGCAACCTCTTCCTTGGAAAGAATTGATTTTGGATCGATCTCTTCAATCGTCCAAAAAGCTTGTAAAGTGGCATCGATATCGACGATAGTATGGTGGGAGCGAATCTGATGATTATCCGATTCCGAAGGTAACTGTCCAGCTAGAACCCAACCAAAAGTTGTCTTCTGTGCTACTGGATAGCCCTTTGCACTGCGAACAACCTCACCCTGAATAATTTCCCAAGCCTTATCTGCCCCGAGTAAAATGTCAATCGCACTAGGTTGGCTAAATTGTGGATCAGCTAGTTCGAGTTTGGAGATATGATCCCAATCCATAACGTCAAATTCTATTGCAGGTAATTCAGATGTAACGTTCGATAGAATGTATGTATCTACTCGGATACTAACTGCATCAAAACGCGAACCGATTACCAACGAGACTAGACCTCTGGTTTTTCCTGCACAAGCTGCCCCAACTCCAATGATTGGTATGCGAGCGTTTACTCGTCTTAATCCTAGTCTTTGAACGCAAGACTCGGTGACGAAGGAGACCTGTGATCCAGAGTCTATCAGAATGCGAACCGATTGATAATTACCATATTTGTCTAAGACCTTTCCAATGGCTGTAGGTAGCAATGTTTTAGGCACAATATTAACAGTGTTCACTTGATGGTTTGAAACTATTGGTTGGATACATTGAGCAGAGGTTGAAGCGTTGTGAGACGATCCGGATTCTAAATTCAACGAAGTCGAAATATAATTTTGGTTAGGGTTCTGCGAACAAGCTGCGGGCTTGTTTTCAGGTATTGGTTTAGAATGGGTTGTATCAAGGTGTACAAGGGTGTGATGTCGCGAGTTACAGTTTTTGCAGCGAGCCCTAGATTGGCAACCACCTGATTTGTGGCCACCGCGCAAGCAGTTGAAACAAAGTCCCTTTGACTTGACGAAATCCCTTCGCGACTCAATATCCAAGGCCATGAAATCCGAACACTGAGCAAGAGTATGTGAAGCACTGCATTTTGGACACTGAACCGACGACGAAACATGCATGCTTCTTACCGATGAAACCTTCTCCCTTGTGGGTTCACGAGAATTTCCCTTGCACGACTCCAGTGCCTCACAACGACGTTCTAAAAAGGTAAGGAATTGACCTATGGTGGGGTAATCAACGTCCATACATTCAGTGGACCAACCCTGACGAGTTTCAGGGTCGACTTTGCCAACTAATACATGAATCATCCATGGGTCTCGTTCGAAAATGTTTAAGGAGTTTAGACCCCTGACAATCTCATCGGCGCCATCCGATATTTTGCGCAATGTACGAACGTTAACGCTGTGTATTGATGGTAGTTGCATGAATGTTTCCACGAGATCGTTAACTATGAAACGCGGACGGTCGTATCTTTTCTCTAACCGATCCCAGGCCTGTTCATATGTAGCATCCGACACTGGAATGTGGTTTAGGAGACTAAGAGCAGGACCACGGAGATGCGACCGAAGAAGTTGGAACTTTTGTGTCGGCGACAAATTGGCTTTATTGTGAACCGCAGTTCCATACATGTCCCGAAACGAAGGCCAGTCATGGTAACTACCCGAGAAAGGTTCAATATGAATTTTTGGGAGATGATCATTGAAGTGTTGAGATGAACATGAGGTGTTTAATTGTTGTACCGAAGGAGATTGTAGGTTAGAAGCAGGAATTGGAGGAGCAGTATCAGACTTGGGTTTCTGTCTTTCGCGTATAGCTGAAAGGAGAACCGATTTGACAACTAAGAATTTTGACTCGAACTCATCAAACTCTTGTTCAGGATCGACAAAGCCTTCGACCTCCTGAAACCTATAAAGTTGTTCCTGGGTTGCACTAAACTTCTGCCACAATTCGTCTAACTTCTCCATACGCACCAAAAGAAGTTCCGAAAGAACGGCTTCTGTAATTTTTTCTGTAAATGAAGCCGCCTTCGTGAGCGATCCCTTAAGATTACCCCGAACCGCACGTAAAACCGCAAGATCCTCCTTTTTAGCCATTTCAAATGATTGGAATGAACTGTCTATAACACGAAATATTCAAATAAATGCAACCAAATGTCTATGGAATTGTACACGTGTCTACCCACAGCTAGTCTAAACTGATTTAACCAATATTTTACACGCTTAAAAGTCTTCACGGCAAATTAAGTCATAGTACACGTGGAAATCACTATCCAACACGTGTGAAATGTTCACGAAAATAATTTTCTTATCACAAAATTTCAAAGCAAAGTCTTAACACGATTGCAAGCGACGAAATGAGCGATGCAAGTATTTGCAATGGGTCAACTCGTGGTCCGTTAATCCCCAGCGTAGATTTATGCAGATAAGGTGATTCGATTTGTTTTTCGATTTTTCCAAATCCGGCTCGATTCGGACCAAAAATGTTTGCGAATAAACGATGAATTAAACGATTAATGAAGAAGGACCAGCACTTGAATTCTAGTATCGATAAGAAGCCCTAACAAATACACGAGGCGAAACAAAATAGCGAAAAACCACAATAGACAATTTCTTTAATAAATGAATATATTTGTTGGCTTAGAAGGTACTTATCCATTGAGTGTCGAGATCCAAGTGAACGAGAATTACATTAGAACAAGAGAATGAAAGCTAATGCTCAAGTACATTGAGTGAACTGAACTGTTATACGTTAGAGAATACATAATACGAACATTAGAATAGGAGAACAGATTGAGTAATAATTGAGCAATAAATGCAAAAGAGCAAACATGAACATAATAATTAAGGTACTGTTGAATAGTTTACCGAATGAAACATATTAAGAAAATTATAGTGAATGAATTATAATACAAATTAAGAATTTTATAAATGCGATGTGTTGGTTGATTATATTTCTCAACAGTATAGATGACGTCTATAGTATAGATGACGTCTATAGTATATATGCCGTCTATAGTATAGATGACGTCTATGGTATAGATGCCGTCTATAGTATAGATGCCGTCTATAGTATAGATGACGTCTATAGTATAGATGCCCTCTATAGTATAGATGACGTCTATAGTATAGATGACGTCTAAAGTATAGATGACGTCTATAGTATTGATGACGTCTATAATATAGATGACGTCTATAGTATAGATGACGTCTATAGTATAGATGACGTCTATAGTATAGATGACGTCTATAGTATAGATGACGTCTATAGTATAGATGACGTCTATAGTATAGATGACGTCTATAGTATATATGACGTCTATAGTATAGATGACGTCTATAGTATAGATGACGTCTATAGTATAGATGACGTCTATAGTATAGATGACGTCTATAGTATAGATGACGTCAATAGTATAGATGACGTCTATAGTATAGATGACGTCTATAGTATAGATGACATCTATAGTATAGATGACGTCTATGGTATAGATGACGTCTATAGTATAGATGACGTCTACAGTATAGATGACGTCTATAGTATAGATGACGTCTATAGTATAGATGATGTCTATAGTATTGATGACGTCTATAGTATAGATGACGTCTATAGTATAGATAGTATAGATGACGTCTATAGTATAGATGACGTCTATGGTATAGATGACGTCTATGGTATAGATGACGTCTATAGTATAGATGACGTCTACAGTATAGATGCGTCTATAGTATAGATGACGTCTATAGTATAGATGATGTCTATAGTATAGATGACGTCTATAGTTTAGAAAGTATAGATGACGTCTATAGCATAGATGACGTCTATAGTAGAGATGATGTCTATAGCATAGATGACGTCCATAGTATAGATGACGTCTATAGTATAGATGACGTCTATAGTATAGATGACGTCTATAGTATAGATGACGTCTATAGTATAGATGACGTCTATAGTATAGATGACGTCTATAGTATAGATGACGTCTATAGTATAGATGACGTCTATAGTATAGATGACGTCAATAGTATAGATGACGTCTATAGTATAGATGACGTCTATAGTATAGATGACGTCTATAGTATAGATGACGTCTATAGTATATATGCCGTCTATAGTATAGATGACGTCTATGGTATAGATGCCGTCTATAGTATAGATGCCGTCTATAGTATAGATGACGTCTATAGTATAGATGACGTCTATAGTATAGATGACGTCTATAGTATAGATGACATCTATAGTATAGATGACGTCTATAGTATAGATGACGTCTATAGTATAGATGACGTCTATAGTATAGATGACGTCTATAGTATAGATGACGTCTTTAGTATAGATGACGTCTATAGTATAGATGACGTCTATAGTATAGATGACGTCTATAGTATAGATGACGTCTATAGTATAGATGACGTCTATAGTATAGATGACGTCTATAGTATAGATGACGTCTATAGTATAGATGACGTCTATAGTATAGATGACGTCTATAGTATAGATGACGTCTATAGTATAGATGACGTCAATAGTATAGATGACGTCTATAGTATAGATGACGTCTATAGTATAGATGACGTCTATAGTATAGATGACGTCTATAGTATAGATGACGTCTATAGTAAAGATGACGTCTATAGTATAGATGACGTCAATAGTATAGATGACGTCTATAGTATAGATGACGTCTATAGTATAGATGCCGTCTATGGTATAGATGACGTCTATGGTATAGATGCCGTCTAAAGTATAGATGCCGTCTATAGTATAGATGACGTCTATAGTATAGATGACGTCTAAAGTATAGATGACGTCTATAGTATTGATGACGTCTATAATATAGATGACGTCTATTGTATAGATGAAGTCTATAGTATAGATGAAGTCTATAGTATAGATGACGTCTATAGTATAGATGACGTCTATAGCATAGATGAAGTCTATAGTATAGATGACGTCTATAGTATAAACGACATCTATAGTATAGATGACTTCTATAGTATAGACGACATCTATAGTATAGATACTATACTATAGATAGATACTATACTATAGATACTATACTATAGATAGATACTATACTATAGTATACTATAGATGACGTCTATAGTATAGACGACATCTATAGTATAGATGACGACTATAGTATAGATGACGTCTATAGTATAGATGACGTCTATAGTATAGATGAAGTCTATAGTAAAGATGACGTCTATAGTATAGATGACGTCTATAGTATAGATGACGTCTATAGTATAGATGACGTCTATAGTATAGATGACGTCTATAGTATAGATGACGTCTATAGCATAGATGACGTCTATAGGATAGATGACTTTAATAGTATAGATGACGTCTGTAGTATAGATGACGTCTATAGTATAGATGACGTCTATAGTATAGATGACGTCTATAGTATAGATGACGTCTATAGTATTGATGACGTCTATAGTATAGATGACGTCTATAGTATAGATGATGTCTATAGCATAGATGACGTCCATAGTATAGATGATATCTATAGTATAGATGACGTCTATAGTATAGATGACGTCTATAGTATAGATGACGTCTATAGTATAGATGACGTCTATAGTATAGATGACGTCTATAGTATAGATGACGTCTATAGTATAGATGACGTCTATAGTATAGATGACGTCTATAGTATAGATGACTTCTATAGTATAGATGACGTCTATAGTATAGATGACGTCTATAGTATAGATGACGTCTATAGTATAGATGCTGTCTATAGCATAGATGACGTCCATTGTATAGATGACGTCTATAGTATAGATGACGTCTATAGTATAAATGACGTCTATAGTATAGATGACGTCTATATTATAGATGACGTCTATAGTATAGATGACGTCTATAGTAGAGATGATGTCTATAGCATAGATGACGTCTATGGTAGAGATGATGTCTATAGCATAGATGACGTCCATAGTATAGATGACGTCTATAGTATAGATGACGTCTATAGTATAGATGACGTCTATAGTATAGATGACGTCTATAGTATAGATGACGTCTATAGTATAGATGACGTCTATGGTATAGATGACGTCTATAGTATAGATGACGTCTACAGTATAGATGACGTCTATAGTATAGATGACGTCTATAGTATAGATGATGTCTATAGTATAGATGACGTCTGTAGTATAGATAGTATAGATGACGTCTATAGTATAGATGACATCTATAGTATAGATGACGTCTATGGTATAGATGACGTCTATAGTATAGATGACGTCTACAGTATAGATGACGTCTATAGTATAGATGACGTCTATAGTATAGATGATGTCTATAGTATTGATGACGTCTATAGTATAGATGACGTCTATAGTATAGATAGTATAGATGACGTCTATAGTATAGATAGTATAGATGACGTCTATAGTATAGATGACATCTATAGTATAGATGACGTCTATGGTACAGATGACGTCTATAGTATAGATGACGTCTACAGTATAGATGACGTCTATAGTATAGATGACGTCTATAGTATAGATGATGTCTATAGTATTGATGACGTCTATAGTATAGATGACGTCTATAGTATAGATAGTATAGATGACGTCTATAGTATAGATAGTATAGATGACGTCTATAGTATAGATGACGTCTATGGTATAGATGACGTCTATGGTATAGATGACGTCTATAGTATAGATGACGTCTACAGTATAGATGACGTCTATAGTATAGATGACGTCTATAGTATAGATGATGTCTATAGTATAGATGACGTCTATAGTATAGATAGTATAGATGACGTCTATAGTAGAGATGATGTCTATAGCATAGATGACGTCCATAGTATAGATGACGTCTATAGTATAGATGACATCTATAGTATAGATGACGTCTATAGTATAGATGACGTCTATAGTATAGATGACGTCTATAGTATAGATGACGTCTATAGTATAGATGACGTCTATAGTATAGATGACGTCTATAGTATAGATGACGTCTATAGTATAGATGACGTCTATAGTATAGATGACGTCAATAGTATAGATGACGTCTATAGTATAGATGACGTCTATAGTATAGATGACGTCTATAGTATAGATGACGTCTATAGTATATATGCCGTCTATAGTATAGATGACGTCTATGGTATAGATGCCGTCTATAGTATAGATGCCGTCTATAGTATAGATGACGTCTATAGTATAGATGCCGTCTATAGTATAGATGACGTCTATAGTATAGATGACGTCTATAGTATAGATGCCGTCTATAGTATAGATGCCGTCTATAGTATAGATGACGTCTATAGTATAGATGCCGTCTATAGTATAGATGACGTCTATAGTATAGATGACGTCTATAGTATAGATGACGTCTATAGTATAGATGACGTCTATAGTATAGATGACGTCTATAGTATAGATGACGTCTATAGTATAGATGACGTCAATAGTATAGATGACGTCTATAGTATAGATGACGTCTATGGTATAGATGCCGTCTATAGTATAGATGACGTCTATAGTATAGATGACGTCTATAGTATAGATGACGTCTATAGTATAGATGACGTCAATAGTATAGATGACGTCTATAGTATAGATGACGTCTATAGTATAGATGACGTCTATAGTATAGATGACGTCTATAGTATAGATGACGTCTATAGTATAGATGACGTCTATGGTATAGATGCCGTCTATAGTATAGATGACGTCTATGGTATAGATGACGTCTATAGTATAGATGACGTCTACAGTATAGATGCGTCTATAGTATAGCTGACGTCTATAGTATAGATGATGTCTATAGTATAGATGACGTCTATAGTATAGATAGTATAGATGACGTCTATAGCATAGATGACGTCTATAGTAGAGATGATGTCTATAGCATAGATGACGTCCATAGTATAGATGACGTCTATAGTATAGATGACGTCTATAGTATAGATGACGTCTATAGTATAGATGACGTCTATAGTATAGATGACGTCTATAGTATAGATGACGTCTATAGTATAGATGACGTCTATAGTATAGATGACGTCTATAGTATAGATGACGTCTATAGTATAGATGACGTCTATAGTATAGATGACGTCAATAGTATAAATGACGTCTATAGTATAGATGACGTCTATAGTATAGATGACGTCTATAGTATAGATGACGTCTATGGTATAGATGACGTCTATAGTATAGATGACGTCTACAGTATAGATGACGTCTATAGTATAGATGATGTCTATAGTATAGATGACGTCTATAGTATAGATAGTATAGATGACGTCTATAGTATAGATGACATCTATAGTATAGATGACGTCTATGGTATAGATGACGTCTATAGTATAGATGACGTCTACAGTATAGATGATGTCTATAGTATTGATGACGTCTATAGTATAGATGACGTCTATAGTATAGATAGTATAGATGACGTCTATAGTATAGATAGTATAGATGACGTCTATAGTATAGATGACATCTATAGTATAGATGACGTCTATGGTACAGATGACGTCTATAGTATAGATGACGTCTACAGTATAGATGACGTCTATAGTATAGATGACGTCTATAGTATAGATGATGTCTATAGTATTGATGACGTCTATAGTATAGATGACGTCTATAGTATAGATAGTATAGATGACGTCTATAGTATAGATAGTATAGATGCCGTCTATAGTATAGATGACGTCTATAGTATAGATGCCGTCTATAGTATAGATGACGTCTATAGTATAGATGACGTCTATAGTATAGATGACGTCTATAGTATAGATGATGTCTATAGTATTGATGACGTCTATAGTATAGATGACGTCTATAGTATAGATAGTATAGATGACGTCTATAGTATAGATAGTATAGATGACGTCTATAGTATAGATGACATCTATAGTATAGATGACGTCTATGGTACAGATGACGTCTATAGTATAGATGACGTCTACAGTATAGATGACGTCTATAGTATAGATGACGTCTATAGTATAGATGATGTCTATAGTATTGATGACGTCTATAGTATAGATGACGTCTATAGTATAGATAGTATAGATGACGTCTATAGTATAGATGACGTCTATAGTATAGATAACGTCTATGGTATAGATGACGTCTATGGTATAGATGACGTCTATAGTATAGATGACGTCTACAGTATAGATGACGTCTATAGTATAGATGACGTCTATAGTATAGATGATGTCTATAGTATAGATGACGTCTATAGTATAGATAGTATAGATGACGTCTGTAGCATAGATGACGTCTATAGTAGAGATGATGTCTATAGCATAGATGACGTCCATAGTATAGATGACGTCTATAGTATAGATGACATCTATAGTATAGATGACGTATATAGTATAGATGACGTCTATAGTATAGATGACGTCTATAGTATAGATGACGTCTATAGTATAGATGACGTCTATAGTATAGATGACGTCTATAGTATAGATGACGTCTATAGTATAGATGACGTCTATAGTATAGATGACGTCAATAGTATAGATGACGTCTATAGTATAGATGACGTCTATAGTATAGATGACGTCTATAGTATAGATGACGTCTATAGTATATATGCCGTCTATAGTATAGATGACGTCTATGGTATAGATGCCGTCTATAGTATAGATGCCGTCTATAGTATAGATGACGTCTATAGTATAGATGCCGTCTATAGTATAGATGACGTCTATAGTATAGATGACGTCTAAAGTATAGATGACGTCTATAGTATTGATGACGTCTATAATATAGATGACGTCTATAGTATAGATGACGTCTATAGTATAGATGACGTCTATAGTATAGATGACGTCTATAGTATAGATGACGTCTATAGTATAGATGACGTCTATAGTATAGATGACGTCTATAGTATAGATGACGTCTATAGTATATATGACGTCTATAGTATAGATGACGTCTATAGTATAGATGACGTCTATAGTATAGATGACGTCTATAGTATAGATGACGTCTATAGTATAGATGACGTCAATAGTATAGATGACGTCTATAGTATAGATGACGTCTATAGTATAGATGACATCTATAGTATAGATGACGTCTATGGTATAGATGACGTCTATAGTATAGATGACGTCTACAGTATAGATGACGTCTATAGTATAGATGACGTCTATAGTATAGATGATGTCTATAGTATTGATGACGTCTATAGTATAGATGACGTCTATAGTATAGATGACGTCTATGGTATAGATGACGTCTATAGTATAGATGACGTCTACAGTATAGATGCGTCTATAGTATAGATGACGTCTATAGTATAGATGATGTCTATAGTATAGATGACGTCTATAGTTTAGAAAGTATAGATGACGTCTATAGCATAGATGACGTCTATAGTAGAGATGATGTCTATAGCATAGATGACGTCCATAGTATAGATGACGTCTATAGTATAGATGACGTCTATAGTATAGATGACGTCTATAGTATAGATGACGTCTATAGTATAGATGACGTCTATAGTATAGATGACGTCTATAGTATAGATGACGTCTATAGTATAGATGACGTCTATAGTATAGATGACGTCAATAGTATAGATGACGTCTATAGTATAGATGACGTCTATAGTATAGATGACGTCTATAGTATAGATGACGTCTATAGTATATATGCCGTCTATAGTATAGATGACGTCTATGGTATAGATGCCGTCTATAGTATAGATGCCGTCTATAGTATAGATGACGTCTATAGTATAGATGACGTCTATAGTATAGATGACGTCTATAGTATAGATGACATCTATAGTATAGATGACGTCTATAGTATAGATGACGTCTATAGTATAGATGACGTCTATAGTATAGATGACGTCTATAGTATAGATGACGTCTTTAGTATAGATGACGTCTATAGTATAGATGACGTCTATAGTATAGATGACGTCTATAGTATAGATGACGTCTATAGTATAGATGACGTCTATAGTATAGATGACGTCTATAGTATAGATGACGTCTATAGTATAGATGACGTCTATAGTATAGATGACGTCTATAGTATAGATGACGTCTATAGTATAGATGACGTCAATAGTATAGATGACGTCTATAGTATAGATGACGTCTATAGTATAGATGACGTCTATAGTATAGATGACGTCTATAGTATAGATGACGTCTATAGTAAAGATGACGTCTATAGTATAGATGACGTCAATAGTATAGATGACGTCTATAGTATAGATGACGTCTATAGTATAGATGCCGTCTATGGTATAGATGACGTCTATGGTATAGATGCCGTCTAAAGTATAGATGCCGTCTATAGTATAGATGACGTCTATAGTATAGATGACGTCTAAAGTATAGATGACGTCTATAGTATTGATGACGTCTATAATATAGATGACGTCTATTGTATAGATGAAGTCTATAGTATAGATGAAGTCTATAGTATAGATGACGTCTATAGTATAGATGACGTCTATAGCATAGATGAAGTCTATAGTATAGATGACGTCTATAGTATAAACGACATCTATAGTATAGATGACTTCTATAGTATAGACGACATCTATAGTATAGATACTATACTATAGATAGATACTATACTATAGATACTATACTATAGATAGATACTATACTATAGTATACTATAGATGACGTCTATAGTATAGACGACATCTATAGTATAGATGACGACTATAGTATAGATGACGTCTATAGTATAGATGACGTCTATAGTATAGATGAAGTCTATAGTAAAGATGACGTCTATAGTATAGATGACGTCTATAGTATAGATGACGTCTATAGTATAGATGACGTCTATAGTATAGATGACGTCTATAGTATAGATGACGTCTATAGTATAGATGACGTCAGTAGTATAGATGACGTCTATAGTATAGATGACGTCTATAGTATAGATGACGTCTATAGTATAGATGACGTCTATAGTATAGATGACGTCTATAGTATAGATGACGTCTATAGTAGAGGTTATGTCTATAGCATAGATGACGTCTATAGTATAGATGACGTCTATAGTATAGATGACGTCTATAGTATAGATGACGTCTATAGTATAGATGACGTCTATAGTATAGATGACGTCTATAGTATAGATGACGTCTATAGTATAGATGACGTCTATAGTATAGATGATGTCTATAGTATTGATGACGTCTATAGTATAGATGACGTCTATAGTATAGATGACGTCTATGGTATAGATGACGTCTATAGTATAGATGACGTCTATGGTATAGATGACGTCTATAGTATAGATGACGTCTATGGTATAGATGACGTCTATAGTATAGATGACGTCTATAGTATAGATGATGTCTATAGTATAGATGACGTCTATAGTATAGATAGTATAGATGACGTTTATAGCATAGATGACGTCTATAGTAGAGATGATGTCTATAGCATAGATGACGTCCACAGTATAGATGAAGTCTATAGTATAGATGTCGTCTATAGTATAGATGACGTCTATAGTATAGATGACGTCTATAGTATAGATGACGTCTATAGTATAGATGACGTCTATAGTATAGATGACGTCTATAGTATAGATGACGTCTATAGTATAGATGACGTCTAAAGTATAGATGACGTCAATAGTATAGATGACGTCTATAGTATAGATGACGTCTATAGTATAGATGACGTCTATAGTATAGATGACGTCTATAGTATAGATGACGTCTATAGTATAGATGACGTCTATAGTATAGATGACGTCTATAGTATAGATGACGTCAATAGTATAGATGACGTCTATAGTATAGATGACGTCTATAGTATAGATGACGTCTATAGTATAGATGACGTCTATAGTATAGATGACGTCTATGGTATAGATGCCGTCTATAGTATAGATGCCGTCTATAGTATAGATGCCGTCTATAGTATAGATGACGTCTATAGTATAGATGACGTCTATAGTATAGATGACATCTATAGTATAGATGACATCTATAGTATAGATGACGTCTATAGTATAGATGACGTCTATAGTATAGATGACGTCTATAGTATAGATGACGTCTATAGTATAGATGACGTCTATAGTATAGATGACGTCTATAGTATAGATGACGTCTTTAGTATAGATGACGTCTATAGTATAGATGACGTCTATAGTATAGATGACGTCTATAGTATAGATGACGTCTATAGTATAGATGACGTCTATAGTATAGATGACGTCTATAGTATAGATGACGTCTATAGTATAGATGACGTCTATAGTATAGATGACGTCTATAGTATAGATGACGTCTATAGTATAGATGACGTCTATAGTATAGATGACGTCTATAGTATAGATGACGTCAATAGTATAGATGACGTCTATAGTATAGATGACGTCTATAGTATAGATGACGTCTATAGTATAGATGACGTCTATAGTATAGATGACGTCTATAGTATAGATGACGTCAATAGTATAGATGACGTCTATAGTATAGATGACGTCTATAGTATAGATGACGTCTATAGTATAGATGCCGTCTATGGTATAGATGACGTCTATGGTATAGATGCCGTCTAAAGTATAGATGCCGTCTATAGTATAGATGACGTCTATAGTATAGATGACGTCTAAAGTATAGATGACGTCTATAGTATTGATGACGTCTATAATATAGATGACGTCTATTGTATAGATGAAGTCTATAGTATAGATGAAGTCTATAGTATAGATGACGTCTATAGTATAGATGACGTCTATAGCATAGATGAAGTCTATAGTATAGATGACGTCTATAGTATAAACGACATCTATAGTATAGATGACTTCTATAGTATAGACGACATCTATAGTATAGATACTATACTATAGATAGATACTATACTATAGATACTATACTATAGATAGATACTATACTATAGTATACTATAGATGACGTCTATAGTATAGACGACATCTATAGTATAGATGACGACTATAGTATAGATGACGTCTATAGTATAGATGACGTCTATAGTATAGATGAAGTCTATAGTAAAGATGACGTCTATAGTATAGATGACGTCTATAGTATAGATGACGTCTATAGTATAGATGACGTCTATAGTATAGATGACGTCTATAGTATAGATGACGTCTATAGTATAGATGACGTCTATAGTATAGATGACGTCTATAGTATAGATGACGTCTATAGTATAGATGACGTCTATAGTATAGATGACGTCTATAGTATAGATGACGTCTATAGTATAGATGACGTCTATAGTATAGATGACGTCTATAGTATAGATGACGTCTATAGTATAGATGACGTCTATAGTATAGATGACGTCTATAGTATAGATGACGTCTATAGTATAGATGACGTCTATAGTATAGATGACGTCTATAGTATAGATGACGTCTATAGTATAGATGACGTCTATAGTATAGATGACGTCTATAGTATAGATGACGTCTATAGTATAGATGACGTCTATAGTAGAGGTTATGTCTATAGCATAGATGACGTCTATAGTATAGATGACGTCTATAGTATAGATGACGTCTATAGTATAGATGACGTCTATAGTATAGATGACGTCTATAGTATAGATGACGTCTATAGTATAGATGATGTCTATAGTATTGATGACGTCTATAGTATAGATGACGTCTATAGTATAGATGACGTCTATGGTATAGATGACGTCTATAGTATAGATGACGTCTATGGTATAGATGACGTCTATAGTATAGATGACGTCTATAGTATAGATGATGTCTATAGTATAGATGACGTCTATAGTATAGATGACGTCTATAGTATAGATAGTATAGATGACGTTTATAGCATAGATGACGTCTATAGTAGAGATGATGTCTATAGCATAGATGACGTCCACAGTATATATGACGTCTATAGTATAGATGACGTCTATAGTATAGATGACGTCTATAGTATAGATGACGTCTATAGTATAGATGACGTCTATAGTATAGATGACGTCTATAGTATAGGTGACGTCTATAGTATAGATGACGTCTATAGTATAGATGACGTCTAAAGTATAGATGACGTCAATAGTATAGATGACGTCTATAGTATAGATGACGTCGATAGTATAGATGACGTCTATAGTATATATGCCGTCTATAGTATAGATGACGTCTATGGTATAGATGCCGTCTATAGTATAGATGCCGTCTATAGTATAGATGACGTCTATAGTATAGATGCCGTCTATAGTATAGATGACGTCTATAGTATAGATGACGTCTATAGTATAGATGATGTCTATAGTATAGATGACGTCTATAGTATAGATAACGTCTATAGTATGATAGTATAGATGACGTCTATAGTACAGATGACATCTATAGTATAGATGACGTCTATGGTATAGATGACGTCTATAGTATAGATGACGTCTACAGTATAGATGACGTCTATAGTATAGATGACGTCTATAGTAAAGATAATGTCTATAGTATTGATGACGTCTATAGTATAGATGACGTCTATAGTATAGATAGTATAGATGACGTCTATAGTATAGATGACGTCTATAGTATAGATGACGTCTATAGTATAGATGACGTCTATAGTATAGATGACGTCTATAGTATAGATGACGTCTATAGTAGAGATGATGTCTACAGCATAGATGACGTCCATAGTATAGATGACGTCTATAGTGTAGATGACGTCTATAGTATAGATGACGTCTATAGTATAGATGACGTCTATAGTATAGATGACGTCTATAGTATAGATGACGTCTATAGTATAGATGATGTCTATAGTATAGATGACGTCTATAGTATAGATGATGTCTATAGTATAGATGACGTCTATAGTATAGATAACGTCTATAGTATAGATAGTATAGATGACGTCTATAGTATAGATGACATCTATAGTATAGATGACGTCTATGGTATAGATGACGTCTATAGTATAGATGACGTCTACAGTATAGATGACGTCTATAGTATAGATGACGTCTATAGTATAGATAATGTCTATAGTATTGATGACGTCTATAGTATAGATGACGTCTATAGTATAGATAGTATAGATGACGACTATAGTATAGATGACATCTATAGTATAGATGACGTCTATGGTATAGATGACGTCTATAGTATAGATGACGTCTACAGTATAGATGACGTCTATAGTATAGATGACGTCTATAGTATAGATGATGTCTATAGTATTGATGACGTCTATAGTATAGATGACGTCTATAGTATAGATAGTATAGATGACGTCTATAGTATAGATGACGTCTATGGTATAGATGACGTCTATAGTATAGATGACGTCTACAGTATAGATGACGTTTATAGTATAGATGACGTCTATAGTATAGATGATGTCTATAGTATAGATGACGTCTATAGTATAGATAGTATAGATGACGTCTATAGCATAGATGACGTCTTTAGTAGAGATGATGTCTATAGCATAGATGACGTCCATAGTATAGATGACGTCTATAGTATAGATGACGTCTATAGTATAGATGACGTCTATAGTATAGATGACGTCTATAGTATAGATGACGTCTATAGTATAGATGACGTCTATAGTATAGATGACGTCTATAGTATAGATGACGTCTATGGTATAGATGCCGTCTATAGTATAGATGCCGTCTATAGTATAGATGATGTCTATAGTATAGATGACGTCTAAAGTATAGATGACGTCTATAGTATTGATGACGTCTATAATATAGATGACGTCTATAGTATAGATGACGTCTATAGTATAGATGACGTCTAAAGTATAGATGACGTCTATAGTATAGATGACGTCTATAGTATAGATGACGTCTATAGTATAGATGACATCTATAGTATAGATGACGTCTATAGTATAGATGACGTCTATAGTATAGATGACGTCTATAGTATAGATGACGTCTATAGTATAGATGACGTCTATAGTATAGATGACGTCTATAGTATAGATGACGTCTATAGTATAGATGACGTCTATAGTATAGATGACGTCTATAGTATAGATGACGTCTATAGTATAGATGATGTCTATAGTATAGATGACGTCTATAGTATAGATAACGTCTATAGTATAGATAGTATAGATGACGTCTATAGTATAGATGACATCTATAGTATAGATGACGTCTATGGTATAGATGACGTCTATAGTATAGATGACGTCTACAGTATAGATGACGTCTATAGTATAGATGACGTCTATAGTATAGATAATGTCTATAGTATTGATGACGTCTATAGTATAGATGACGTCTATAGTATAGATAGTATAGATGACGTCTATAGTATAGATAGTATAGATGACGTCTATATAGTATAGATGACATCTATAGTATAGATGACGTCTATGGTATAGATGACGTCTATAGTATAGATGACGTCTACAGTATAGATGACGTCTATAGTATAGATGACGTCTATAGTATAGATGATGTCTATAGTATTGATGACGTCTATAGTATAGATGACGTCTATAGTATAGATAGTATAGATGACGTCTATAGTATAGATGACGTCTATGGTATAGATGACGTCTATAGTATAGATGACGTCTACAGTATAGATGACGTCTATAGTATAGATGACGTCTATAGTATAGATGACGTCTATGGTATAGATGCCGTCTATAGTATAGATGACGTCTATGGTATAGATGACGTCTATAGTATAGATGACGTCTACAGTATAGATGCGTCTATAGTATAGATGACGTCTATAGTATAGATGATGTCTATAGTATAGATGACGTCTATAGTATAGATAGTATAGATGACGTCTATAGCATAGATGACGTCTATAGTAGAGATGATGTCTATAGCATAGATGACGTCCATAGTATAGATGACGTCTATAGTATAGATGACGTCTATAGTATAGATGACGTCTATAGTATAGATGACGTCTATAGTATAGATGACGTCTATAGTATAGATGACGTCTATAGTATAGATGACGTCTATAGTATAGATGACGTCTATAGTATAGATGACGTCAATAGTATAGATGACGTCTATAGTATAGATGACGTCTATAGTATAGATGACGTCTATAGTATAGATGACGTCTATGGTATAGATGACGTCTATAGTATAGATGACGTCTACAGAATAGATGACGTCTATAGTATAGATGACGTCTATAGTATAGATGATGTCTATAGTATAGATGACGTCTATAGTATAGATAGTATAGATGACGTCTATAGTATAGATGACATCTATAGTATAGATGACGTCTATGGTATAGATGACGTCTATAGTATAGATGACGTCTACAGTATAGATGACGTCTATAGTATAGATGACGTCTATAGTATAGATGATGTCTATAGTATTGATGACGTCTATAGTATAGATGACGTCTATAGTATAGATAGTATAGATGACGTCTATAGTATAGATAGTATAGATGACGTCTATAGTATAGATGACATCTATAGTATAGATGACGTCTATGGTACAGATGACGTCTATAGTATAGATGACGTCTACAGTATAGATGACGTCTATAGTATAGATGACGTCTATAGTATAGATGATGTCTATAGTATTGATGACGTCTATAGTATAGATGACGTCTATAGTATAGATAGTATAGATGACGTCTATAGTATAGATGACGTCTATAGTATAGATGACGTCTATGGTATAGATGACGTCTATGGTATAGATGACGTCTATAGTATAGATGACGTCTACAGTATAGATGACGTCTATAGTATAGATGACGTCTATAGTATAGATGATGTCTATAGTATAGATGACGTCTATAGTATAGATAGTATAGATGACGTCTGTAGCATAGATGACGTCTATAGTAGTGATGATGTCTATAGCATAGATGACGTCCATAGTATAGATGACGTCTATAGTATAGATGACATCTATAGTATAGATGACGTCTATAGTATAGATGACGTCTATAGTATAGATGACGTCTATAGTATAGATGACGTCTATAGTATAGATGACGTCTATAGTATAGATGACGTCTATAGTATAGATGACGTCTATAGTATAGATGACGTCTATAGTATAGATGACGTCAATAGTATAGATGACGTCTATAGTATAGATGACGTCTATAGTATAGATGACGTCTATAGTATAGATGACGTCTATAGTATATATGCCGTCTATAGTATAGATGACGTCTATGGTATAGATGCCGTCTATAGTATAGATGCCGTCTATAGTATAGATGACGTCTATAGTATAGATGCCGTCTATAGTATAGATGACGTCTATAGTATAGATGACGTCTAAAGTATAGATGACGTCTATAGTATTGATGACGTCTATAATATAGATGACGTCTATAGTATAGATGACGTCTATAGTATAGATGACGTCTATAGTATAGATGACGTCTATAGTATAGATGACGTCTATAGTATAGATGACGTCTATAGTATATATGACGTCTATAGTATAGATGACGTCTATAGTATAGATGACGTCTATAGTATAGATGACGTCTATAGTATAGATGACGTCTATAGTATAGATGACGTCAATAGTATAGATGACGTCTATAGTATAGATGACGTCTAAAGTATAGATGACGTCTATAGTATAGATGACGTCTATAGTATAGATGACGTCTATAGTATAGATGACGTCTACAGTATAGATGACGTCTATAGTATAGATGACGTCTATAGTATAGATGATGTCTATAGTATAGATGACGTCTATAGTATAGATGACGTCTATAGTATAGATGACGTCTATAGTATAGATAGTATAGATGACGTCTATAGTATAGATGACGTCTATAGTATAGATAGTATAGATGACGTCTATAGTATAGATGACATCTATAGTATAGATGACGTCTATGGTATAGATGACGTCTATAGTATAGATGACGTCTACAGTATAGATGACGTCTATAGTATAGATGACGTTTATAGTATAGATAATGTCTATAGTATTGATGACGTCTATAGTATAGATGACGTCTATAGTATAGATAGTATAGATGACGTCTATAGTATAGATAGTATAGATGACGTCTATAGTATAGATGACATCTATAGTATAGATGACGTCTATGGTATAGATGACGTCTATAGTATAGATGACGTCTACAGTATAGATGACGTCTATAGTATAGATGACGTCTATAGTATAGATGATGTCTATAGTATTGATGACGTCTATAGTATAGATGACGTCTATAGTATAGATAGTATAGATGACGTCTATAGTATAGATGACGTCTATGGTATAGATGACGTCTATAGTATAGATGACGTCTACAGTATAGATGCGTCTATAGTATAGATGACGTCTATAGTATAGATGATGTCTATAGTATAGATGACGTCTATAGTTTAGAAAGTATAGATGACGTCTATAGCATAGATGACGTCTATAGTAGAGATGATGTCTATAGCATAGATGACGTCCATAGTATAGATGACGTCTATAGTATAGATGACGTCTATAGTATAGATGACGTCTATAGTATAGATGACGTCTATAGTATAGATGACGTCTATAGTATAGATGAAGTCTATAGTATAGATGACGTCTATAGTATAGATGACGTCAATAGTATAGATGACGTCTATAGTATAGATGACGTCTATAGTATAGATGACGTCTATAGTATAGATGACGTCTATAGTATATATGCCGTCTATAGTATAGATGACGTCTATGGTATAGATGCCGTCTATAGTATAGATGCCGTCTATGGTATAGATGACGTCTATAGTATAGATGACGTCTATAGTATAGATGACATCTATAGTATAGATGACGTCTATAGTATAGATGACGTCTATAGTATAGATGACGTCTATAGTATAGATGACGTCTATAGTATAGATGACGTCTATAGTATAGATGACGTCTATAGTATAGATGACGTCTTTAGTATAGATGACGTCTATAGTATAGATGACGTCTATAGTATAGATGACGTCTATAGTATAAATGACGTCAATAGTATAGATGACGTCTATAGTATAGATGACGTCTATAGTATAGATGACGTCTATAGTATAGATGACGTCTATAGTATAGATGACGTCTATAGTATAGATGACGTCAATAGTATAGATGACGTCTATAGTATAGATGACGTCTATAGTATAGATGACGTCTATAGTATAGATGACGTCTATAGTATAGATGACGTCTATAGTAAAGATGACGTCTATAGTATAGATGACGTCAATAGTATAGATGACGTCTATAGTATAGATGACGTCTATAGTATAGATGCCGTCTATGGTATAGATGACGTCTATGGTATAGATGCCGTCTAAAGTATAGATGCCGTCTATAGTATAGATGACGTCTATAGTATAGATGACGTCTAAAGTATAGATGACGTCTATAGTATTGATGACGTCTATAATATAGATGACGTCTATTGTATAGATGAAGTCTATAGTATAGATGAAGTCTATAGTATAGATGACGTCTATAGTATAGATGACGTCTATAGCATAGATGAAGTCTATAGTATAGATGACGTCTATAGTATAAACGACATCTATAGTATAGATGACTTCTATAGTATAGACGACATCTATAGTATAGATACTATACTATAGATAGATACTATACTATAGATACTATACTATAGATAGATACTATACTATAGTATACTATAGATGACGTCTATAGTATAGACGACATCTATAGTATAGATGACGACTATAGTATAGATGACATCTATAGTATAGATGACGACTATAGTATAGATGACGTCTATAGTAAAGATGACGTCTATAGTATAGATGACGTCTATAGTATAGATGACGTCTATAGTATAGATGACGTCTATAGTATAGATGACGTCTATAATATAGATGACGTCTATAGTATAGATGACGTCTATAGTATAGATGACGTCTATAGTATAGATGACGTCTATAGTATAGATGACGTCTATAGTATAGATGACGTCTATAGTATAGATGACGTCTATAGTATAGATGACGTCTATAGTATAGATGACGTCAGTAGTATAGATGACGTCTATAGTATAGATGACGTCTATAGTATAGATGACGTCTATAGTATAGATGACGTCTATAGTATAGATGACGTCTATAGTATAGATGACGTCTATAGTATAGATGACGTCTATAGTAGAGGTTATGTCTATAGCATAGATGACGTCTATAGTATAGATGACGTCTATAGTATAGATGACGTCTATAGTATAGATGACGTCTATAGTATAGATGACGTCTATAGTATAGATGACGTCTATAGTATAGATGACGTCTATAGTATAGATGACGTCTATAGTATAGATGATGTCTATAGTATTGATGACGTCTATAGTATAGATGACGTCTATAGTATAGATGACGTCTATGGTATAGATGACGTCTATAGTATAGATGACGTCTATGGTATAGATGACGTCTATAGTATAGATGACGTCTATAGTATAGATGATGTCTATAGTATAGATGACGTCTATAGTATAGATGACGTCTATAGTATAGATAGTATAGATGACGTTTATAGCATAGATGACGTCTATAGTAGAGATGATGTCTATAGCATAGATGACGTCCACAGTATAGATGACGTCTATAGTATAGATGTCGTCTATAGTATAGATGACGTCTATAGTATAGATGACGTCTATAGTATAGATGACGTCTATAGTATAGATGACGTCTATAGTATAGATGACGTCTATAGTATAGATGACGTCTAAAGTATAGATGACGTCAATAGTATAGATGACGTCTATAGTATAGATGACGTCTATAGTATAGATGACGTCTATAGTATAGATGACGTCTATAGTATAGATGACGTCTATAGTATAGATGACGTCTATAGTATAGATGACGTCTATAGTATAGATGACGTCTATAGTATAGATGACGTCAATAGTATAGATGACGTCTATAGTATAGATGACGTCTATAGTATAGATGACGTCTATAGTATAGATGACGTCTATAGTATATATGCCGTCTATAGTATAGATGACGTCTATGGTATAGATGCCGTCTATAGTATAGATGCCGTCTATAGTATAGATGACGTCTATAGTATAGATGACGCCTATAGTATAGATGACGTCTATAGTATAGATGACATCTATAGTATAGATGACATCTATAGTATAGATGACGTCTATAGTATAGATGACGTCTATAGTATAGATGACGTCTATAGTATAGATGACGTCTATAGTATAGATGACGTCTATAGTATAGATGACGTCTATAGTATAGATGACGTCTATAGTATAGATGACGTCTTTAGTATAGATGACGTCTATATTATAGATGACGTCTATAGTATAGATGACGTCTATAGTATAGATGACGTCTATAGTATAGATGACGTCTATAGTATAGATGACGTCTATAGTATAGATGACGTCTATAGTATAGATGACGTCTATAGTATAGATGACGTCTATAGTATAGATGACGTCTATAGTATAGATGACGTCTATAGTATAGATGACGTCTATAGTATAGATGACGTCAATAGTATAGATGACGTCTATAGTATAGATGACGTCTATAGTATAGATGACGTCTATAGTATAGATGACGTCTATAGTATAGATGACGTCTATAGTATAGATGACGTCAATAGTATAGATGACGTCTATAGTATAGATGACGTCTATAGTATAGATGCCGTCTATGGTATAGATGACGTCTATGGTATAGATGCCGTCTAAAGTATAGATGCCGTCTATAGTATAGATGACGTCTATAGTATAGATGACGTCTAAAGTATAGATGACGTCTATAGTATTGATGACGTCTATAATATAGATGACGTCTATTGTATAGATGAAGTCTATAGTATAGATGAAGTCTATAGTATAGATGACGTCTATAGTATAGATGACGTCTATAGCATAGATGAAGTCTATAGTATAGATGACGTCTATAGTATAAACGACATCTATAGTATAGATGACTTCTATAGTATAGACGACATCTATAGTATAGATACTATACTATAGATAGATACTATACTATAGATACTATACTATAGATAGATACTATACTATAGTATACTATAGATGACGTCTATAGTATAGACGACATCTATAGTATAGATGACGACTATAGTATAGATGACGTCTATAGTATAGATGACGTCTATAGTATAGATGAAGTCTATAGTAAAGATGACGTCTATAGTATAGATGACGTCTATAGTATAGATGACGTCTATAGTATAGATGACGTCTATAGTATAGATGACGTCTATAGTATAGATGACGTCTATAGTATAGATGACGTCTATAGTATAGATGACGTCTATAGTATAGATGACGTCTATAGTATAGATGACGTCTATAGTATAGATGACGTCTATAGTATAGATGACGTCTATAGTATAGATGACGTCTATAATATAGATGACGTCTATAGTATAGATGACGTCTATAGTATAGATGACGTCTATAGTATAGATGACGTCTATAGTATAGATGACGTCTATAGTAGAGGTTATGTCTATAGCATAGATGACGTCTATAGTATAGATGACGTCTATAGTATAGATGACGTCTATAGTATAGATAACGTCTATAGTATAGATGACGTCTATAGTATAGATGACGTCTATAGTATAGATGACGTCTATAGTATAGATGACGTCTATAGTATAGATGACGTCTATAGTATAGATGATGTCTATAGTATTGATGACGTCTATAGTATAGATGACGTCTATAGTATAGATGACGTCTATGGTATAGATGACGTCTATAGTATAGATGACGTCTATGGTATAGATGACGTCTATAGTATAGATGACGTCTATAGTATAGATGACGTCTATAGTATAGATGACGTCTATAGTATAGATGACGTCTAAAGTATAGATGACGTCAATAGTATAGATGACGTCTATAGTATAGATGACGTCTATAGTATAGATGACGTCTATAGTATATATGCCGTCTATAGTATAGATGACGTCTATGGTATAGATGCCGTCTATAGTATAGATGCCGTCTATAGTATAGATTACGTCTATAGTATAGATGCCGTCTATAGTATAGATGACGTCTATAGTATAGATGACGTCTATAGTATAGATGACGTCTATAGTATAGATGACGTCTAAAGTATAGATGACGTCAATAGTATAGATGACGTCTATAGTATAGATGACGTCTATAGTATAGATGACGTCTATAGTATATATGCCGTCTATAGTATAGATGACGTCTATGGTATAGATGCCGTCTATAGTATAGATGCCGTCTATAGTATAGATTACGTCTATAGTATAGATGCCGTCTATAGTATAGATGACGTCTATAGTATAGATGACGTCTATAGTATAGATGATGTCTATAGTATAGATGACGTCTATAGTATAGATAACGTCTATAGTATAGATAGTATAGATGACGTCTATAGTACAGATGACATCTATAGTATAGATGACGTCTATGGTATAGATGACGTCTATAGTATAGATGACGTCTACAGTATAGATGACGTCTATAGTATAGATGACGTCTATAGTAAAGATAATGTCTATAGTATTGATGACGTCTATAGTATAGATGACGTCTATAGTATAGATAGTATAGATGACGTTTATAGCATAGATGACGTCTATAGTAGAGATGATGTCTATAGCATAGATGACGTCCACAGTATAGATGACGTCTATAGTATAGATGACGTCTATAGTATAGATGACGTCTATAGTATAGATGACGTCTATAGTATAGATGACGTCTATAGTATAGATGACGTCTATAGTATAGATGACGTCTATAGTATAGATGACGTCTAAAGTATAGATGACGTCAATAGTATAGATGACGTCTATAGTATAGATGACGTCTATAGTATAGATGACGTCTATAGTATATATGCCGTCTATAGTATAGATGACGTCTATGGTATAGATGCCGTCTATAGTATAGATGCCGTCTATAGTATAGATTACGTCTATAGTATAGATGCCGTCTATAGTATAGATGACGTCTATAGTATAGATGACGTCTATAGTATAGATGATGTCTATAGTATAGATGACGTCTATAGTATAGATAACGTCTATAGTATAGATAGTATAGATGACGTCTATAGTACAGATGACATCTATAGTATAGATGACGTCTATGGTATAGATGACGTCTATAGTATAGATGACGTCTACAGTATAGATGACGTCTATAGTATAGATGACGTCTATAGTAAAGATAATGTCTATAGTATTGATGACGTCTATAGTATAGATGACGTCTATAGTATAGATAGTATAGATGACGTCTATAGTATAGATGACGTCTATAGTATAGATGACGTCTATAGTATAGATGACGTCTATAGTATAGATGACGTCTATAGTATAGATGACGTCTATAGTAGAGATGATGTCTATAGCATAGATGACGTCCATAGTATAGATGACGTCTATAGTGTAGATGACGTCTATAGTATAGATGACGTCTATAGTATAGATGACGTCTATAGTATAGATGACGTCTAGAGTATAGATGACGTCTATAGTATAGATGATGTCTATAGTATAGATGACGTCTATAGTATAGATGATGTCTATAGTATAGATGACGTCTATAGTATAGATAACGTCTATAGTATAGATAGTATAGATGACGTCTATAGTATAGATGACATCTATAGTATAGATGACGTCTATGGTATAGATGACGTCTATAGTATAGATGACGTCTACAGTATAGATGACGTCTATAGTATAGATGACGTCTATAGTATAGATAATGTCTATAGTATTGATGACGTCTATAGTATAGATGACGTCTATAGTATATAGACGTCATAGTATATGACGTCTATAGTATAGATGACGTCTATAGTATAGATAGTATAGATGACGTCTATAGTATAGATAGTATAGATGACGTCTATAGTATAGATGACGTCTATAGTATAGATGACGTCTATAGTAGAGATGATGTCTATAGCATAGATGACGTCCATAGTATAGATGACGTCTATAGTGTAGATGACGTCTATAGTATAGATGACGTCTATAGTATAGATGACGTCTATAGTATAGATGACGTCTAGAGTATAGATGACGTCTATAGTATAGATGACGTCTATAGTATAGATGACGTCTATAGTATAGATGACGTCTAGAGTATAGATGACGTCTATAGTATAGATGATGTCTATAGTATAGATGACGTCTATAGTATAGATGATGTCTATAGTATAGATGACGTCTATAGTATAGATAACGTCTATAGTATAGATAGTATAGATGACGTCTATAGTATAGATGACATCTATAGTATAGATGACGTCTATGGTATAGATGACGTCTATAGTATAGATGACGTCTACAGTATAGATGACGTCTATAGTATAGATGACGTCTATAGTATAGATAATGTCTATAGTATTGATGACGTCTATAGTATAGATGACGTCTATAGTATATAGACGTCATAGTATATGACGTCTATAGTATAGATGACGTCTATAGTATAGATAGTATAGATGACGTCTATAGTATAGATAGTATAGATGACGTCTATAGTATAGATAGTATAGATGACGACTATAGTATAGATGACATCTATAGTATAGATGACGTCTATGGTATAGATGACGTCTATAGTATAGATGACGTCTACAGTATAGATGACGTCTATAGTATAGATGACGTCTATAGTATAGATGATGTCTATAGTATTGATGACGTCTATAGTATAGATGACGTCTATAGTATAGATAGTATAGATGACGTCTATAGTATAGATGACGTCTATGGTATAGATGACGTCTATAGTATAGATGACGTCTACAGTATAGATGACGTTTATAGTATAGATGACGTCTATAGTATAGATGAAGTCTATAGTATAGATGACGTCTATAGTATAGATAGTATAGATGACGTCTATAGCATAGATGACGTCTATAGTAGAGATGATGTCTATAGCATAGATGACCTCCATAGTATAGATGACGTCTATAGTATAGATGACGTCTATAGTATAGATGACGTCTATAGTATAGATGACGTCTATAGTATAGATGACGTCTATAGTATAGATGACGTCTATAGTATAGATGACGTCTATGGTATAGATGCCGTCTATAGTATAGATGCCGTCTATAGTATAGATGCCGTCTATAGTATAGATGATGTCTATAGTATAGATGACGTCTAAAGTATAGATGACGTCTATAGTATTGATGACGTCTATAATATAGATGACGTCTATAGTATAGATGACGTCTATAGTATAGATGACGTCTATAGTATAGATGACGTCTATAGTATAGATGACGTCTATAGTATAGATGACGTCTATAGTATAGATGACGTCTATAGTATAGATGACATCTATAGTATAGATGACGTCTATAGTATAGATGACGTCTATAGTATAGATGACGTCTATAGTATAGATGACGTCTATAGTATAGATGACGTCTATAGTATAGATGACGTCTATAGTATAGATGACGTCTATAGTATAGATGACGTCTATAGTATAGATGACATCTATAGTATAGATGACGTCTATAGTATAGATGACGTCTATAGTATAGATGACGTCTATAGTATAGATGATGTCTATAGTATAGATGACGTCTATAGTATAGATAACGTCTATAGTATAGATAGTATAGATGACGTCTATAGTATAGATGACATCTATAGTATAGATGACGTCTATGGTATAGATGACGTCTATAGTATAGATGACGTCTACAGTATAGATGACGTCTATAGTATAGATGACGTCTATAGTATAGATAATGTCTATAGTATTGATGACGTCTATAGTATAGATGACGTCTATAGTATAGATAGTATAGATGACGTCTATAGTATAGATAGTATAGATGACGTCTATATAGTATAGATGACATCTATAGTATAGATGACGTCTATGGTATAGATGACGTCTATAGTATAGATGACGTCTACAGTATAGATGACGTCTATAGTATAGATGACGTCTATAGTATAGATGATGTCTATAGTATTGATGACGTCTATAGTATAGATGACGTCTATAGTATAGATAGTGTAGATGACGTCTATAGTATAGATGACGTCTATGGTATAGATGACGTCTATAGTATAGATGACGTCTACAGTATAGATGACGTCTATAGTATAGATGACGTCTATAGTATAGATGATGTCTATAGTATAGATGACGTCTATAGTATAGATAGTATAGATGACGTCTATAGCATAGATGACGTCTATAGTAGAGATGATGTCTATAGCATAGATGACGTCCATAGTATAGATGACGTCTATAGTATAGATGACGTCTATAGTATAGATGACGTCTATAGTATAGATGACGTCTATAGTATAGATGACGTCTATAGTATAGATGACGTCTATAGTATAGATGACGTCTATAGTATAGATGACGTCTATAGTATAGATGACGTCTATAGTATAGATGACGTCAATAGTATAGATGACGTCTATAGTATAGATGACGTCTATAGTATAGATGACGTCTATAGTATAGATGACGTCTATAGTATAGATGACGTCTATAGTAAATATGCCGTCTATAGTATAGATGACGTCTATGGTATAGATGCCGTCTATAGTATAGATGCCGTCTATAGTATAGATGACGTCTATAGTATAGATGACGTCTAAAGTATAGATGACGTCTATAGTATTGATGACGTCTATAATATAGATGACGTAGTATAGATGACGTCTATAGTATAGATGACTTCTATAGTATAGATGACGTCTATAGTATAGATGACGTCTATAGTATAGATGACGTCTATAGTATAGATGACGTTTATAGTATAGATGACGTCTATAGTATAGATGACGTCTATAGTATAGATGACGTCTATAGTAAATATGCCGTCTATAGTATAGATGACGTCTATGGTATAGATGCCGTCTATAGTATAGATGCCGTCTATAGTATAGATGACGTCTATAGTATAGATGACGTCTAAAGTATAGATGACGTCTATAGTATTGATGACGTCTATAATATAGATGACGTCTATAGTATAGATGACGTCTATAGTATAGATGACGTCTATAGTATAGATGACGTCTATAGTATAGATGACGTCTATAGTATAGATGACGTCTATAGTATAGATGACGTCAATAGTATAGATGACGTCAATAGTATAGATGACGTCTATAGTATAGATGACGTCTATAGTATAGATGCCGTCTATAGTATAGATGACGTCTATGGTATAGATGCCGTCTAAAGTATAGATGCCGTCTATAGTATAGATGACGTCTATAGTATAGATGACGTCTAAAGTATAGATGACGTCTATAGTGTTGATGACGTCTATAATATAGATGACGTCTATTGTATAGATGAAGTCTATAGTATAGATGAAGTCTATAGTATAGATGACGTCTATAGTATAGATGACGTCTATAGCATAGATGAAGTCTATAGTATAGATGACGTCTATAGTATAAACGACATCTATAGTATAGATGACTTCTATAGTATAGACGACATCTATAGTATAGATACTATACTATAGATAGATACTATACTATAGATACTATACTATAGATAGATACTATACTATAGTATACTATAGATGACGTCTATAGTATAGACGACATCTATAGTATAGATGACGACTATAGTATAGATGACGTCTATAGTATAGATGACGTCTATAGTATAGATGAAGTCTATAGTATAGATGACGTCTAAAGTATAGATGACGTCTATAGTATAGATGACGTCTATAGTATAGATGACGTCTATAGTATAGATGAAGTCTATAGTATAGATGACGTCTATAGTATAGATGACGTCTATAGTATAGATGACGTCTATAGTATAGATGAAGTCTATAGTATAGATGACGTCTATAGTATAGATGACGTCTATAGTATTGATGACGTCTATAGTATAGATGACGTCTATAGTATAGATGACGTCTATAGTAGAGGTGATGTCTATAGCATAGATGACGTCTATAGTATAGATGACGTCTATAGTATAGATGACGTCTATAGTATAGATGACGTCTATAGCATAGATGACGTCTATAGTATAGATGACGTCTATAGTATAGATGACGTCTATAGTATAGATGACGTCTATAGTAGAGATGATGTCTATAGTAGAGATGATGTCCATAGCATAGATGACGTCTATAGTATAGATGAAGTCTATAGTATAGATGACGTCTATAGTATAGATGACGTCTATAGTATAGATGACGTCTATAGTATAGATGACGTCTATAGTATAGATGACGTCTATAGTATAGATGACGTCTATAGTATAGATGACTTCTATAGTATAGATGACGTCTATAGTATAGATGACGTCTATAGTATAGATGACGTCTATAGTATAGATGACGTCTAAAGTATAGATGACGTCTATAGTATAGATGACGTCTATAGTATAGATGACGTCTATAGTATTGATGACGTCTATAGTATAGATGACGTCTATAGTATAGATGACGTCTATAGTATTGATGACGTCTATAGTATAGATGACATCTATAGTATAGATGACGTCTATAGCATAGATGACGTCTATAGTATAGATTACGTCTATAGTATAGATGAAGTCTATAGTATAGATGAAGTCTATAGTATAGATGACGTCTATAGTATAGATGACGTCTATAGCATAGATGAAGTCTATAGTATAGATGACGTCTATAGTATAGACGACATCTATAGTATAGATGACGTCTATAGTATAGACGACATCTATAGTATAGATACTATACTATAGATAGATACTATACTATAGTATACTATAGATAGATACTATACTATAGTATACTATAGATGACGTCTATAGTATAGACGACATCTATAGTATAGATGACGACTATAGTATAGACGACATCTATAGTATAGATGACGTCCATAGTATAGATGACGTCTATAGTATAGATGTCGTCTATAGTATAGATGACGTCTATAGTATAGATGACGTCAATAGTATAGATGAAGTCTATAGTATAGATGACGTCTATAGTATAGATGACGTCTATAGTATAGATGACGTCTATAGTATAGATGACGTCTATAGTATAGATGACGTCTATAGTATAGATGACGTCTATAGTATAGATGACGTCTATAGTATAGATGACGTCTTTAGTATAGATGACGTCTATAGTATAGATGACGTCTATAGTATAGATGACGACTATAGTATAGATGACGTCTATAGTAGAGATGATGTCTATAGCATAGATGACGTCCATAGAATAGATGACGTCTATAGTATAGATGACGTCTATAGTATAGATGACGTCTATAGTATAGATGACGTCTATAGTATAGATGACGTCTATAGTATAGATGACGTCTATAGTATAGATGACGTCTATAGTATAGATGACGTCTATAGTATAGATGACGTCTATAGTATAGATGACGTCTATAGTATAGATGACGTCTATAGTATAAATGACGTCTATAGTATAGATGACGTCTATAGTATAAATGACGTCTAAAGTATAGATGACGTCTATAGTATAGATGACGTCTATAGTATTGATGACGTCTATAGTATTGATGACGTCTATAGTATTGATGACGTCTATAGTATTGATGACGTCTATAGTATAGATGACGTCTATTGCATAGATGACGTCTATTGCATAGATGACGTCCATAGTATAGATGACGTCTATAGTATAGATGACGTCTATAGTATAGATGACGTCTATAGTATAGATGACGTCTATAGTATAGATGACGTCTATAGTATAGATGACGTCTATAGTAGAGATGATGTCTATAGCATAGATGACGTCCATAGAATAGATGACGTCTATAGTATAGATGACGTCTATAGTATAGATGACGTCTATAGTATAGATGACGTCTATAGTATAGATGACGTCTTTAGTATAGATGACGTCTATAGTATAGATGACGTCTATAGTAGAGATGATGTCTATAGCATAGATGACGTCCATAGAATAGATGACGTCTATAGTATAGATGTCGTCTATAGTATAGATGACGTCTACAGTATATATGACGTCTATAGTATAGATGACGTCTATAGTATAGATGACGTCCATAGTATAGATGACGTCTATGGTATAGATGACGTCTATAGTATAGATGACGTCCATAGCATAGATGACGTCTATAGGATAGATGACTTTAATAGTATAGATGACGTCTGTAGTATAGATGACGTCTATAGTATAGATGATGTCTATAGCATAGATGACGTCCATAGTATAGATGATATCTATAGTATAGATGACGTCTATAGTATAGATGACGTCTATAGTATAGATGACGTCTATAGTATAGATGACGTCTATAGTATAGATGACGTCTATAGTATAGATGACGTCTATAGTATAGATGACGTCTATAGTATAGATGACGTCTATAGTAAAGATGACGTCTATAGTATAGATGACGTCTATAGTATAGATGACGTCTATAGTATAGATGATGTCTATAGCATAGATGACGTCCATAGTATAGATGACGTCTATAGTATAGATGACGTCTATAGTATAAATGACGTCTATAGTATAGATGACGTCTATAGTATAGATGACGTCTATAGTAGAGATGATGTCTATAGCATAGATGACGTCTATAGTAGAGATGAGGTCTATAGCATAGATGACGTCTATAGTATAGATGACGTCTATAGTATAGATGACGTCTATAGTATGTATGACGTCTATACTATAGATGACGTCTATGGTATAGATGACGTCTATAGTATAGATGACGTCTATAGTATAGATGACGTCTATAGTATAGATGACGTCTATAGTATAGATGACGTCTATAGTATAGATGACGTCTATAGTATAGATGACGTCTATAGTATAGATGACGTCTATAGTATAGATGACGTCTATAGTATAGATGACGTCTATGGTATAGATGACGTCTATAGTATAGATGACGTCTACAGTATAGATGACGTCTATAGTATAGATGACGTCTATAGTATAGATGACGTCTATAGTATAGATGACGTCTATAGTATAGATGATGTCTATAGTATAGATGACGTCTATAGTATAGATGATGTCTATAGTATAGATGACGTCTATAGTATAGATGACGTCTATAGTATAGATAGTATAGATGACGTCTATAGTATAGATAGTATAGATGACGTCTATAGTATAGATAGTATAGATGACGTCTATAGTATAGATGACATCTATAGTATAGATGACGTCTATGGTATAGATGACGTCTATAGTATAGATGACGTCTACAGTATAGATGACGTCTATAGTATAGATGACGTCTATAGTATAGATGATGTCTATAGTATAGATGACGTCTATAGTATAGATGACGTCTATAGTATAGATAGTATAGATGACGTCTATAGTATAGATGACGTCTATAGTATAGATGACGTCTATGGTATAGATGACGTCTATAGTATAGATGACGTCTACAGTATAGATGACGTCTATAGTATAGATGACGTCTATAGTATAGATGATGTCTATAGTATAGATGACGTCTATAGTATAGATGACGTCTATAGTATAGATAGTATAGATGACGTCTATAGCATAGATGACGTCTATAGTAGAGATGATGTCTATAGCATAGATGACGTCCATAGTATAGATGACGTCTATAGTATAGATGACGTCTATAGTATAGATGACGTCTATAGTATAGATGACGTCTATAGTATAGATGACGTCTATAGTATAGATGACGTCTATAGTATAGATGACGTCTATAGTATAGATGACGTCTATGGTATAGATGACGTCTATAGTATAGATGACGTCTATAGTATAGATGACGTCTATAGTATAGATGACATCTATAGTATAGATGACGTCAATAGTATAGATGACGTCAATAGTATAGATGACGTCTATAGTATAGATGACGTCTATAGTATAGATGACGTCTATAGTATAGATGACGTCTATAGTATAGATGACGTCTATAGTATATATGCCGTCTATAGTATAGATGACGTCTATGGTATAGATGCCGTCTATAGTATAGATACCGTCTATAGTAAAGATGACGTCTATAGTATAGATGACGTCTAAAGTATAGATGACGTCTATAGTATTGATGACGTCTATAATATAGATGACGTCTATAGTATAGATGACGTCTATAGTATAGATGACGTCTATAGTATAGATGACGTCTATAGTATAGATGACGTCTATAGTATAGATGACGTCTATAGTATAGATGACGTCTATAGTATAGATGACGTCTATAGTATAGATGACGTCTATAGTATAGATGACGTCTAAAGTATAGATGACGCTTATAGTATATATGCCGTCTATAGTATAGATGACGTCTATAGTATAGATGACGTCTATGGTATAGATGCCGTCTATAGTATATATGCCGTCTATAGTATAGATGACGTCTATAGTATAGATAACGTCTAAAGTATAGATGACGTCTATAGTATTGATGACGTTTATAGTATAGATGACGTCAATAGTATAGATGAAGTCTATAGTATAGATGACGTCTATAGTATAGATGACGTCTGTAGTATAGATGACGTCTATAGTATAGATGACGTCTATAGTATAGATGACGTCTATAGTATAGATGCCGTCTATAGTATAGATGACGTCTATAGTATAGATGACGTCTATAGTATAGATAGTATAGATGACGTCTATAGCATAGATGACGTCTATAGTAGAGATGAAGTCTATAGCATAGATGACGTCCATAGTATAGATGACGTCTATAGTATAGATGACGTCTATAGTATAGATGACGTCTATAGTATAGATGACGTCTAAAGTATAGATGACGTCTATAGTATTGATGACGTCTATAATATAGATATCGTCTATAGTATAGATGACGTCTATAGTATAGATGACGTCTATAGTATAGATGACGTCTATAGTATAGATGACGTCTATAGTATAGATGACGTCTATAGTATAGATGACGTCTATAGTATTGATGACGTCTATAGTATTGATGACGTCTATAGTATTGATGATGTCTATAGTATTGATGATGTCTATAGTATTGATATGTCTATAGTATTGATGACGTCTATAATATAGATGACGTCTATAGTATAGATGACGTTTATAGTATAGATGACGTCTACAGTTTTGATGACGTCTATAGTATAAATGACGTCTATAGTATAGATGACGTCTATAGTATAGATGACGTCTATAGTATAGATGACGTCTATAGTATAGATGACGTGTATAGTATAGATGACGTCTAAAGTATAGATGACGTCTATAGTATAGATGACGTCTTAAGTATAGATGACGTCTATAGTATAAATGACGTCTATAGTATTGATGACGTCTATAGTATTGATGACGTCTATAGTATTGATGATGTCTATAGTATTGATGATGTCTATAGTATTGATATGTCTATAGTATTGATGACGTCTATAATATAGATGACGTCTATAGTATAGATGACGTCTTAAGTATAGATGACGTCTATAGTATAAATGACGTCTATAGTATTGATGACGTCTATAGTATTGATGACGTCTATAGTATTGATGATGTCTATAGTATTGATGATGTCTATAGTATTGATATGTCTATAGTATTGATGACGTCTATAATATAGATGACGTCTATAGTATAGATGACGTTTATAGTATAGATGACGTCTATAGTTTTGATGACGTCTATAGTATAAATGACGTCTATAGTATAGATGACGTCTATAGAATAGATGACGTGTATAGTATAGATGACGTCTAAAGTATAGATGACGTCTATAGTATAGATGACGTCTAAAGTATAGATGACGTCTATAGTATAGATGACGTCTATAGTTTTGATGACGTCTATAGTATAAATGACGTCTATAGTATAGATGACGTCTATAGTATAGATGACGTCTATAGTATAGATGACGTCTATAGTATAGATGACGTCTATAGTAAAGATGATGTCTATAGTATAGATGACGTCTATAGTATAGATAGTATAGATGACGTCTATAGTATAGATGACGTCTATGGTATAGATGACGTCTATAGTATAGATGACGTCTACAGTATAGATGACGTCTATAGTATAGATGACGTCTATAGTATAGATGATGTCTATAGTATAGATGACGTCTATAGTATAGATGACGTCTATAGTATAGATAGTATAGATGACGTCTATAGCATAGATGACGTCTATAGTAAAGATGATGTCTATAGCGTAGATGACGTCCATAGTATAGATGACGTCTATAGTATAGATGACGTCTATAGTATAGATGACGTCTATAGTATAGATGACGTCTATAGTATAGATGACGTCTATAGTATAGATGACGTCTATAGTATAGATTAGACGTCTATAGTATAGATGACGTCTACAGTATAGATGACGTCTATAGTATAGATGACGTCTATAGTATAGATGACGTCTATAGTATAGATGATGTCTATAGTATTGATGACGTCTATAGTATAGATGACGTCTATAGTATAGATAGTATAGATGACGTCTATAGTATAGATGACATCTATAGTATAGATGACGTCTATGGTATAGATGACGTCTATAGTATAGATGACGTCTACAGTATAGATGACGTCTATAGTATAGATGACGTCTATAGTATAGATGATGTCTATAGTATTGATGACGTCTATAGTATAGATGACGTCTATAGTATAGATAGTATAGATGACGTCTATAGTATAGATGACGTCTATAGTATAGATGACGTCTATGGTATAGATGACGTCTATAGTATAGATGACGTCTACAGTATAGATGACGTCTATAGTATAGATGACGTCTATAGTATAGATGATGTCTATAGTATAGATGACGTCTATAGTATAGATGACGTCTATAGTATAGATAGTATAGATGACGTCTATAGTATAGATGACGTCTATAGTATAGATGACGTCTATAGTATATATGCCGTCTATAGTATAGATGACGTCTATGGTATAGATGCCGTCTATAGTATAGATGCCGTCTATAGTATAGATGACGTCTATAGTATAGATGCCGTCTATAGTATAGATGACGTCTATAGTATAGATGACGTCTAAAGTATAGATGACGTCTATAGTAT
Organism: Neoascia interrupta; assembly: GCA_947623515.1. NCBI lineage: Eukaryota > Metazoa > Arthropoda > Insecta > Diptera > Syrphidae > Neoascia > Neoascia interrupta. The sequence goes on from CANQKQ010000033.1 coordinate 1,339,598, forward strand.
TGATGACGTCTATAATATAGATGACGTCTATAGTATAGATGACGTCTATAGTATAGATGACGTCTATAGTATAGATGACGTCTATAGTATAGATGACGTCTATAGTATAGATGACGTCTATAGTATATATGACGTCTATAGTATAGATGACGTCTATAGTATAGATGACGTCTATAGTATAGATGACGTCTATAGTATAGATGACGTCTATAGTATAGATGACGTCAATAGTATAGATGACGTCTATAGTATAGATGACGTCTAAAGTATAGATGACGTCTATAGTATAGATGACGTCTATAGTATAAATGACGTCTATAGTATAGATGACGTCTACAGTATAGATGACGTCTATAGTATAGATGACGTCTATAGTATAGATAGTATAGATGACGTCTATAGTATAGATGACATCTATAGTATAGATGACGTCTATGGTATAGATGACGTCTATAGTATAGATGACGTCTATAGTATAGATAATGTCTATAGTATTGATGACGTCTATAGTATAGATGACGTCTATAGTATAGATAGTATAGATGACGTCTATAGTATAGATGACATCTATAGTATAGATGACGTCTATGGTATAGATGACGTCTATAGTATAGATGACGTCTACAGTATAGATGACGTCTATAGTATAGATGACGTCTATAGTATAGATGATGTCTATAGTATTGATGACGTCTATAGTATAGATGACGTCTATAGTATAGATGACGTCTATAGTATAGATGACGTCTATAGTATAGATAGTATAGATGACGTCTATAGTATAGATGACGTCTACAGTATAGATGACGTCTATAGTATAGATGACGTCTATAGTATAGATGATGTCTATAGTATAGATGACGTCTATAGTATAGATAGTATAGATGACGTCTATAGCATAGATGACGTCTATGGTAGAGATGATGTCTATAGCATAGATGACGTCCATAGTATAGATGACGTCTATAGTATAGATGACGTCTATAGTATAGATGACGTCTATAGTATAGATGACGTCTATAGTATAGATGACGTCTATAGTATAGATGACGTCTATAGTATAGATGACGTCTATAGTATAGATGACGTCTATAGTATAGATGACGTCTATAGTATAGATGCCGTCTATAGTATAGATGACGTCTATAGTATAGATGACGTCTAAAGTATAGATGACGTCTATAGTATTGATGACGTCTATAATATAGATGACGTCTATAGTATAGATGACGTCTATAGTATAGATGACGTCTATAGTATAGATGACGTCTATAGTATAGATGACGTCTATAGTATAGATGACGTCTATAGTATAGATGACGTCTATAGTATAGATGACGTCTATAGTATAGATGACGTCTATAGTATAGATGACATCTATAGTATAGATGACGTCTATAGTATAGATGACGTCTATAGTATAGATGACGTCTATAGTATAGATGACGTCTATAGTATAGATGACGTCTATAGTATAGATGACGTCTATAGTATAGATGACGTCTATAGTATAGATGACGTCTATAGTATAGATGACGTCTATAGTATAGATGACGTCTATAGTATAGATGACGTCTATAGTATAGATGACGTCAATAGTATAGATGACGTCTATAGTATAGATGACGTCTATAGTATAGATGACGTCTATAGTATAGATGACGCTATAGTATAGATGACGTCTATAGTATAGATGACGTCAATAGTATAGATGACGTCTATAGTATAGGTGACGTCTATAGTATAGATGCCGTCTATAGTATAGATGACGTCTATGGTATAGATGCCGTCTAAAGTATAGATGCCGTCTATAGTATAGATGACGTCTATAGTATAGATGACGTCTAAAGTATAGATGACGTCTATAGTATTGATGACGTCTATAATATAGATGACGTCTATTGTATAGATGAAGTCTATAGTATAGATGAAGTCTATAGTATAGATGACGTCTATAGTATAGATGACGTCTATAGCATAGATGAAGTCTATAGTATAGATGACGTCTATAGTATAAACGACATCTATAGTATAGATGACTTCTATAGTATAGACGACATCTATAGTATAGATACTATACTATAGATAGATACTATACTATAGATACTATAGTATAGATAGATACTATACTATAGTATACTATAGATGACGTCTATAGTATAGACGACATCTATAGTATAGATGACGACTATAGTATAGATGACGTCTATAGTATAGATGACGTCTATAGTATAGATGAAGTCTATAGTATAGATGACGTCTATAGTATAGATGACGTCTATAGTATAGATGACGTCTACAGTATAGATGACGTCTATAGTATAGATGACGTCTATAGTATAGATGAAGTCTATAGTATAGATGAAGTCTATAGTATGGATGACGTCTATAGTATAGATGACGTCTATAGTATAGATGACGTCTATAGTATAGATGACGTCTATAGTATAGATGACGTCTATAGTATAGATGACGTCTATAGTATAGATGACGTCTATAGTATAGATGAAGTCTATAGCATAGATGACGTCTATAGTATAGATGACGTCTATAGTATAGATGACGTCTATAGTATAAATGACGTCTATAGTATAGATGACGTCTATAGTATAGATGACGTCTATAGTATAGATGACGTCTATAGTATAGATGACGTCTATAGTATAGATGACGTCTATAGTATAGATGACGTCTATAGTAGAGGTGATGTCTATAGCATAGATGACGTCTATAGTATAGATGACGTCTATAGTATAGATGACGTCTATAGTATAGATGACGTCTATAGTATAGATGACGTCTATAGTAGAGATGATGTCTATAGTAGAGATGATGTCCATAGCATAGATGACGTCTATAGTATAGATGAAGTCTATAGTATAGATGACGTCTATAGTATAGATGACGTCTATAGTATAGATGACATCTATAGTATAGATGACGTCTATGGTATAGATGGCATCTATAGTATAGATGACGTCTACAGTATAGATGACGTCTATAGTATAGATGACGTCTATAGTATAGATGATGTCTATAGTATTGATGACGTCTATAGTATAGATGATGTCTATAGTATAGATGACGTCTATAGTATAGATAGTATAGATGACGTCTATAGCATAGATGACGTCTATGGTAGAGATGATGTCTATAGCATAGATGACGTCCGTAGTATAGATGACGTCTATAGTATAGATGACGTCTATAGTATAGATGACGTCTATAGTATAGATGACGTCTATAGTATAGATGACGTCTATAGTATAGATGACGTCTATAGTATAGATGACGTCTATAGTATAGATGACGTCTATAGTATAGATGACGTCTATAGTATAGATGACGTCTATAGTATAGATGACGTCAATAGTATAGATGACGTCTATAGTATAGATGACGTCTATAGTATAGATGACGTCTATAGTATAGATGACGTCTATAGTATATATGCCGTCTATAGTATAGATGACGTCTATGGTATAGATGCCGTCTATAGTATAGATGACGTCTATAGTATAGATGACGTCTATAGTATAGATGACGTCTAAAGTATAGATGACGTCTATAGTATTGATGACGTCTATAATATAGATGACGTCTATAGTATAGATGACGTCTATAGTATAGATGACGTCTATAGTATAGATGACGTCTATAGTATAGATGACGTCTATAGTATAGATGACATCTATAGTATAGATGACGTCTATAGTATAGATGACATCTATAGTATAGATGACGTCTATAGTATAGATGACGTCTATAGTATAGATGACGTCTATAGTATAGATGACGTCTATAGTATAGATGACGTCTATAGTATAGATGACGTCTATAGTATAGATGACGTCTATAGTATAGATGACGTCTATAGTATAGATGACGTCTATAGTATAGATGACGTCTATAGTATAGATGACGTCTATAGTATAGATGACGTCTATAGTATAGATGACGTCTATAGTATAGATGACGTCTATAGAATAGATGACGTCTATAGTATAGATGACGTCAATAGTATAGATGACGTCTATAGTATAGATGACGTCTATAGTATAGATGACGTCTATAGTATAGATGACGTCTATAGTATAGATGACGTCTATAGTATAGATGACGTCAATAGTATAGATGACGTCTATAGTATAGATGACGTCTATAGTATAGATGCCGTCTATAGTATAGATGCCGTCTATAGTATAGATGACGTCTATGGTATAGATGCCGTCTAAAGTATAGATGCCCTCTATAGTATAGATGACGTCTATAGTATAGATGACGTCTAAAGTATAGATGACGTCTATAGTATTGATGACGTCTATAATATAGATGACGTCTATTGTATAGATGAAGTCTATAGTATAGATGAAGTCTATAGTATAGATGACGTCTATAGTATAGATGACGTCTATAGCATAGATGAAGTCTATAGTATAGATGACGTCTATAGTATAAACGACATCTATAGTATAGATGACTTCTATAGTATAGACGACATCTATAGTATAGATACTATACTATAGATAGATACTATACTATAGATACTATACTATATATAGATACTATACTATAGTATACTATAGATGACGTCTATAGTATAGACGACATCTATAGTATAGATGACGACTATAGTATAGATGACGTCTATAGTATAGATGACGTCTATAGTATAGAAATAGTATAGATGAAGTCTAGATGAAGTATAGATGACGTCTATAATATAGATGACGTCTATAGTATAGATGACGTCTATAGTATAGATGACGTCTATAGTATAGATGACGTCTATAGTATAGATGACGTCTATAGTATAGATGAAGTCTATAGTATAGATGACGTCTATAGTATAGATGAAGTCTATAGTATAGATGACGTCTATAGTATAGATGAAGTCTATAGTATAGATGACGTCTATAGTATAGATGACGTCTATAGTATAGATGAAGTCTATAGTATAGATGACGTCTATAGTATAGATGACGTCTATAGTATAGATGACGTCTATAGTATAGATGACGTCTATAGTAGAGATGACGTCTATAGTATAGATGACGTCTATAGTATAGATGACGTCTATAGTATAGATGACGTCTATAGTATAGATGACGTCTATAGTATAGATGACGTCTATAGCATAGATGACGTCTATAGTATAGATGACGTCTATAGTATAGATGACGTCTATAGTATAGATGACGTCTATAGATAGTAGAGATGATGTCTATAGTAGAGATGATGTCCATAGCATAGATGACGTCTATAGTATAGATGAAGTCTATAGTATAGATGACGTCTATAGTATAGATGACGTCTATAGTATAGATGAAGTCTATAGTATAGATGACGTCTATAGTATAGATGACGTCTATAGTATAGATGACGTCTATAGTATAGATGACGTCTATAGTATAGATGACGTCTATAGTAGAGATGACGTCTATAGTATAGATGACGTCTATAGTAGAGGTGATGTCTATAGTATAGATGACGTCTATAGTATAGATGACGTCTATAGTATAGATGACGTCTATAGTATAGATGCCGTCTATAGTATAGATGACGTCTATGGTATAGATGCCGTCTAAAGTATAGATGCCCTCTATAGTATAGATGACGTCTATAGTATAGATGACGTCTAAAGTATAGATGACGTCTATAGTATTGATGACGTCTATAATATAGATGACGTCTATTGTATAGATGAAGTCTATAGTATAGATGAAGTCTATAGTATAGATGACGTCTATAGTATAGATGACGTCTATAGCATAGATGAAGTCTATAGTATAGATGACGTCTATAGTATAAACGACATCTATAGTATAGATGACTTCTATAGTATAGACGACATCTATAGTATAGATACTATACTATAGATAGATACTATACTATAGATACTATACTATATATAGATACTATACTATAGTATACTATAGATGACGTCTATAGTATAGACGACATCTATAGTATAGATGACGACTATAGTATAGATGACGTCTATAGTATAGATGACGTCTATAGTATAGAAATAGTATAGATGAAGTCTAGATGAAGTATAGATGACGTCTATAATATAGATGACGTCTATAGTATAGATGACGTCTATAGTATAGATGACGTCTATAGTATAGATGACGTCTATAGTATAGATGAAGTCTATAGTATAGATGACGTCTATAGTATAGATGAAGTCTATAGTATAGATGACGTCTATAGTATAGATGACGTCTATAGTATAGATGAAGTCTATAGTATAGATGACGTCTATAGTATAGATGACGTCTATAGTATAGATGACGTCTATAGTATAGATGACGTCTATAGTAGAGATGACGTCTATAGTATAGATGACGTCTATAGTAGAGGTGATGTCTATAGCATAGATGACGTCTATAGTATAGATGACGTCTATAGTATAGATGACGTCTATAGTATAGATGACGTCTATAGTATAGATGACGTCTATAGCATAGATGACGTCTATAGTATAGATGACGTCTATAGTATAGATGACGTCTATAGTATAGATGACGTCTATAGATAGTAGAGATGATGTCTATAGTAGAGATGATGTCCATAGCATAGATGACGTCTATAGTATAGATGAAGTCTATAGTATAGATGACGTCTATAGTATAGATGACGTCTATAGTATAGATGACGTCTATAGTATAGATGACGTCTATAGTATAGATGACGTCTATAGTATAGATGACGTCTATAGTATAGATGACTTCTATAGTATAGATGACGTCTATAGTATAGGTGACGTCTATAGTATAGATGACGTCTAAAGTATAGATGACGTCTATAGTATAGATGACGTCTATAGTATAGATGACGTCTATAGTATAGATGACGTCTATAGTATTGATGACGTCTATAGTATAGATGACGTCTATAGTATTGATGACGTCTATAGTATAGATGACTTCTATAGTATAGATGACGTCTATAGTATTGATGACGTCTATAGTATAGATGACATCTATAGTATAGATGCCGTCTATAGTATAGATGACGTCTATGGTATAGATGCCGTCTATAGTATAGATAGTATAGATGACGTCTATAGTATAGATGACATCTATAGTATAGATGACGTCTATGGTATAGATGACGTCTACAGTATAGATGACGTCTACAGTATAGATGACGTCTATAGTATAGATGATGTCTATAGTATTGATGACGTCTATAGTATAGATGACGTCTACAGTATAGATGACGTCTATAGTATAGATGATGTCTATAGTATAGATGACGTCTATGGTATAGATGACGTCTATAGTATAGATGACGTCTACAGTATAGATGACGTCTATAGTATAGATGACGTCTATAGTATAGATGATGTCTATAGTAAAGGTGACGTCTATAGTATAGATGACGTCTATAGTATAGATAGTATAGATGACGTCTATAGCATAGATGACGTCTATAGTAGAGATGATGTCTATAGCATAGATGACGTCCATAGTATAGATGACGTCTATAGTATAGATGACGTCTATAGTATAGATGACGTCTATAGTATAGATGACGTCTATAGTATAGATGACGTCTATAGTATAGATGACGTCAATAGTATAGATGACGTCTATAGTATAGATGACGTCTATAGTATAGATGACGTCTATAGTATATATGCCGTCTATAGTATAGATGACGTCTATGGTATAGATGCCGTCTATAGTATAGATGCCGTCTATAGTATAGATGACGTCTATAGTATAGATGCCGTCTATAGTATAGATGACGTCTATAGTATAGATGACGTCTAAAGTATAGATGACGTCTATAGTATTGATGACGTCTATAATATAGATGACGTCTATAGTATAGATGACGTCTATAGTATAGATGACGTCTATAGTATAGATGACGTCTATAGTATAGATGACGTCTATAGTATATATGACGTCTATAGTATAGATGACGTCTATAGTATATATGACGTCTATAGTATAGATGACTTCTATAGTATAGATGACGTCTATAGTATAGATGACGTCTATAGTATAGATGACGTCTATAGTATAGATGACGTCTATAGTATAGATGACGTCAATAGTATAGATGACGTCTATAGTATAGATGACGTCTAAAGTATAGATGACGTCTATAGTATAGATGACGTCTATAGTATAGATGACGTCTATAGTATAGATGACGTCTACAGTATAGATGACGTCTATAGTATAGATGACGTCTACAGTATAGATGACGTCTATAGTATAGATGACGTCTATAGTATAGATAGTATAGATGACGTCTATAGTATAGATGACATCTATAGTATAGATGACGTCTATGGTATAGATGACGTCTATAGTATAGATGACGTCTACAGTATAGATGACGTCTATAGTATAGATGACGTCTATAGTATAGATAATGTCTATAGTATTGATGACGTCTATAGTATAGATGACGTCTATAGTATAGATAGTATAGATGACGTCTATAGTATAGATAGTATAGATGACGTCTATAGTATAGATGACATCTATAGTATAGATGACGTCTATGGTATAGATGACGTCTATAGTATAGATGACGTCTACAGTATAGATGACGTCTATAGTATAGATGACGTCTATAGTATATATGATGTCTATAGTATTGATGACGTCTATAGTATAGATGACGTCTATAGTATAGATAGTATAGATGACGTCTATAGTATAGATGACGTCTATAGTATAGATGACGTCTATGGTATAGATGACGTCTATAGTATAGATGACGTCTACAGTATAGATGACGTCTATAGTATAGATGACGTATATAGTATAGATGATGTCTATAGTATAGATGACGTCTATAGTATAGATAGTATAGATGACGTCTATAGCATAGATGACGTCTATAGTAGAGATGATGTCTATAGCATAGATGACGTCCATAGTATAGATGACGTCTATAGTATAGATGACGTCTATAGTATAGATGACGTCTATAGTATAGATGACGTCTATAGTATAGATGACGTCTATAGTATAGATGACGTCTATAGTATAGATGACGTCTATAGTATAGATGACGTCAATAGTATAGATGACGTCTATAGTATAGATGACGTCTATAGTATAGATGACGTCTATAGTATAGATGACGTCTATAGTATAGATGACGTCTATAGTATATATGCCGTCTATAGTATAGATGACGTCTATGGTATAGATGCCGTCTATAGTATAGATGCCGTCTATAGTATAGATGACGTCTATAGTATAGATGACGTCTATAGTATAGATGCCGTCTATAGTATAGATGCCGTCTATAGTATAGATGACGTCTATAGTATTGATGACGTCTATAATATAGATGACGTCTATAGTATAGATGACGTCTATAGTATAGATGACGTCTATAGTATAGATGACGTCTATAGTATAGATGACATCTATAGTATAGATGACGTCTATAGTATAGATGACGTCTATAGTATAGATGACGTCTATAGTATAGATGACGTCTATAGTATAGATGACGTCTATAGTATAGATGACGTCTATAGTATAGATGACGTCTATAGTATAGATGACGTCTATAGTATAGATGACGTCTATAGTATAGATGACGTCTATAGTATAGATGACGTCTATAGTATAGATGACGTCTATAGTATAGATGACGTCTATAGTATAGATGACGTCTATAGTATAGATGACGTCTATAGTATAGATGACGTCAATAGTATAGATGACGTCTATAGTATAGATGACGTCTATAGTATAGATGACGTCTATAGTATAGATGACGTCTATAGTATAGATGACGTCTATAGTATAGATGACGTCTATAGTATAGATGACGTCTATAGTATAGATGACGTCTATAGTATAGATGCCGTCTATAGTATAGATGACGTCTATGGTATAGATGCCGTCTAAAGTATAGATGCCGTCTATAGTATAGATGACGTCTATAGTATAGATGACGTCTAAAGTATAGATGACGTCTATAGTATTGATGACGTCTATAATATAGATGACGTCTATTGTATAGATGAAGTCTATAGTATAGATGAAGTCTAAAGTATAGATGACGTCTATAGTATAGATGACGTCTATAGCATAGATGAAGTCTATAGTATAGATGACGTCTATAGTATAAACGACATCTATAGTATAGATGACTTCTATAGTATAGACGACATCTATAGTATAGATACTATACTATAGATAGATACTATACTATAGATACTATACTATAGTATACTATAGATGACGTCTATATTATAGACGACATCTATAGTATAGATGACGACTATAGTATAGATGACGTCTATAATACGACGACATCTATAGTATAGATGACGACTATAGTATAGATGACGTCTATAGTATAGATGACGTCTATAGTATAGATGACGTCTATAGTATAGATGAAGTCTATAGTATAGATGACGTCTATAGTATAGATGACGTCTATAGTATAGATGAAGTCTATAGTATAGATGACGTCTATAGTATAGATGAAGTCTATAGTATAGATGAAGTCTATAGTATAGATGACGTCTATAGTATAGATGACGTCTATAGTATAGATGAAGTCTATAGTATAGATGACGTCTATAGTATAGATGACGTCTATAGTATAGATGACGTCTATAGTATAGATGACGTCTATAGTATAGATGACGTCTATAGTATAGATGACGTCTCTAGTATAGATGACGTCTATAGTATAGATGACGTCTATAGTATAGATGACGTCTATAGTATAGATGACGTCTATAGTAGAGGTGATGTCTATAGCATAGATGACGTCTATAGTATAGATGACGTCTATAGTATAGATGACGTCTATAGTATAGATGACGTCTATAGCATAGATGACGTCTATAGTATAGATGACGTCTATAGTATAGATGACGTCTATAGTATAGATGACGTCTATAGTAGAGATGATGTCTATAGTAGAGATGATGTCCATAGCATAGATGACGTCTATAGTATAGATGAAGTCTATAGTATAGATGACGTCTATAGTATAGATGACGTCTATAGTATAGATGACGTCTATAGTATAGATGACTTCTATATTATAGATGACGTCTATAGTATAGATGACGTCTATAGTATAGATGACGTCTAAAGTATAGATGACGTCTATAGTATTGATGACGTCTATAGTATAGATGACGTCTATAGTATTGATGACGTCTATAGTATTGATGACGTCTATAGTATAGATGACGTCTATAGTATTGATGACGTCTATAGTATAGATGACATCTATAGTATAGATGACGTCTATAGCATAGATGACGTCTATAGCATAGATGACGTCTATAGCATAGATGACGTCTATAGTATAGATGACGTCTATAGTAGAGATGATGTCTATAGTAGAGATGATGTCCATAGCATAGATGACGTCTATAGTATAGATGACGTCTATAGTATAGATGACTTCTATAGTATAGATAACGTCTATAGTATAGATGACGTCTATAGTATAGATGACGTCTATAGTATAGATGACGTCTATAGTATAGATGGCGTCTATAGTATAGATGACGTCTATAGTATAGATGACGTCTATAGTATAGATGACGTCTATAGTATAGATGACGTCTATAGTATAGATGACGTCTATAGTATAGATAACGTCTATAGTATTGATGACGTCTATAGTATAAATGACGTCTATAGTATAGATGACGTCTATAGTATAGATGACGTCTATAGTATTGATGACGTCTATAGTATAGATGACGTCTATAGCATAGATGAAGTCTATAGCATAGATGACGTCTATAGTATAGATGACGTCTATAGTATAGATGACGTCTATAGTATAGATGACGTCTATATTATAGATGACGTCTATAGTATAGACGACGTCTATAGTATAGATGACGTCTATAGTAGAGATGATGTCTATAGCATAGATGACGTCCATAGAATAGATGACGTCTATAGTATAGATGACGTCTATAGTATAGATGACGTCTATAGTATAGATGACGTCTTTAGTATAGATGACGTCTATAGTATAGATGACGTCTATAGTAGAGATGATGTCTATAGCATAGATGACGTCCATAGAATAGATGATGTCTATAGTATAGATGACATCTATAGTATAGATGACATCTATAGTATAGATGACGTCTACAGTATATATGACGTCTATAGTATAGATGACGTCTATAGTATAGATGACGTCTATAGTATAGATGACGTCTATGGTATAGATGACGTCTATAGTATAGATGAGGTCTATAGTATAGATGACGTCTATAGTATAGATGACGTCTATAGTATAGATGACGTCTATAGCATAGATGACGTCTATAGGATAGATGACTTTAATAGTATAGATGACGTCTGTAGTATAGATGACGTCTATAGTATAGATGATGTCTATAGCATAGATGACGTCCATAGTATAGATGATATCTATAGTATAGATGACGTCTATAGTATAGATGACGTCTATAGTATAGATGACGTCTATAGTATAGATGACGTCTATAGTATAGATGACGTCTATAGTAAAGATGACGTCTATAGTATAGATGACGTCTATAGTATAGATGACGTCTATAGTATAGATGACGTCTATAGTATAGATGACGTCTATAGTATAGATGATGTCTATAGCATAGATGACGTCCATAGTATAGATGACGTCTATAGTATAGATGACGTCTATAGTATAAATGACGTCTATAGTATAGACGACGTCTATAGTATAGATGACGTCTATAGTAGAGATGATGTCTATAGCATAGATGACGTCTATAGTAGAGATGATGTCTATAGCATAGATGACGTCTATAGTATAGATGACGTCTATAGTATAGATGACGTCTATAGTATAGATGACGTCTATAGTATAGATGACGTCTATAGTATAGATGACGTCTATAGTATAGATGACGTCTATGGTATAGATGACGTCTATAGTATAGATGACGTCTATAGTATAGATGACGTCTATAGTATAGATGACGTCTATAGTATAGATGACGTCTATAGTATAGATGACGTCTATAGTATAGATGACGTCTATGGTATAGATGACGTCTATAGTATAGATGACGTCTACAGTATAGATGACGTCTATAGTATAGATGACGTCTATAGTATAGATGATGTCTATAGTATAGATGACGTCTATAGTATAGATGATGTCTATAGTATAGATGACGTCTATAGTATAGATGACGTCTATAGTATAGATGACGTCTATAGTATAGATAGTATAGATGACGTCTATAGTATAGATGACATCTATAGTATAGATGACGTCTATGGTACAGATGACGTCTATAGTATAGATGACGTCTACAGTATAGATGACGTCTATAGTATAGATGACGTCTATAGTATAGATGATGTCTATAGTATAGATGACGTCTATAGTATAGATGACGTCTATAGTATAGATAGTATAGATGACGTCTATAGTATAGATGACGTCTATAGTATAGATGACGTCTATGGTATAGATGACGTCTATAGTATAGATGACGTCTACAGTATAGATGACGTCTATAGTATAGATGACGTCTATAGTATAGATGATGTCTATAGTATAGATGACGTCTATAGTATAGATGACGTCTATAGTATAGATAGTATAGATGACGTCTATAGCATAGATGACGTCTATAGTAGAGATGATGTCTATAGCATAGATGACGTCTATGGTATAGATGACGTCTATAGTATAGATGACGTCTACAGTATAGATGACGTCTATAGTATAGATGACGTCTATAGTATAGATGACGTCTATAGTATAGATGACGTCTATAGTATAGATGACGTCTATAGTATAGATGACGTCTATAGTATAGATGACGTCTATAGTATAGATGACGTCTATAGTATAGATGACGTCTATAGTATAGATGACGTCTATAGTATAGATGACGTCTATAGTATAGATGACGTCTATAGTATAGATGACGTCAATAGTATAGATGACGTCTATAGTATAGATGACGTCAATAGTATAGATGACGTCTATAGTATAGATGACGTCTATAGTATAGATGACGTCTATAGTATAGATGACGTCTGTAGTATATATGCCGTCTATAGTATAGATGACGTCTATGGTATAGATGCCGTCTATAGTATAGATGCCGTCTATAGTATAGATGACGTCTATAGTATAGATGACGTCTAAAGTATAGATGACGTCTATAGTATTGATGACGTCTATAATATAGATGACGTCTATAGTATAGATGACGTCTATAGTATAGATGACGTCTATAGTATAGATGACGTCTATAGTATAGATGACGTCTATAGTATAGATGACGTCTATAGTATAGATGACGTCTATAGTATAGATGACGTCTATAGTATAGATGACGTCTATAGTATAGATGACGTCTATAGTATAGATGACGTCTATAGTATAGATGACGTCTATAGTATAGATGACGTTTATAGTATAGATGACGTCTATAGTATAGATGACGTCTATAGTATAGATGACGTTTATAGTATAGATGACGTCTATAGTATAGATGACGTCTATAGTATAGATGACGTCTAAAGTATAGATGACGTCTATAGTATAGATGACGTCAATAGTATGGATGACGTCTATAGTATAGATGACGTCTATAGTATAGATGACGTCTATAGTATAGATGACGTCTATAGTATAGATGACGTCTATAGTATAGATGACGTCTATAGTATAGATGCCGTCTATAGTATAGATGACGTCTATAGTATAGATGACGTCTATGGTATAGATGCCGTCTATAGTATAGATGCCGTCTATAGTATAGATGACGTCTATAGTATAGATGACGTCTAAAGTATAGATGACGTCTATAGTATTGATGACGTCTATAATATAGATATCGTCTATAGTATAGATGACGTCTATAGTATAGATGACGTCTATAGTATAGATGACGTCTATAGTATAGATGACGTCTATAGTATAGATGACGTCTATAGTATAGATGACGTCTATAGTATAGATGACGTGTATAGTATAGATGACGTCTATAGTATAGATGACGTCAATAGTACAGATGACGTCTGTAGTATATATGCCGTCTATAGTATAGATGACGTCTATGGTATAGATGCCGTCTATAGTATAGATGCCGCCTATAGTATAGATGCCGTCTATAGTATAGATGACGTCTATAGTATAGATGACGTCTAAAGTATAGATGACGTCTATAGTATTGATGACGTCTATAATATAGATGACGTCTATAGTATAGATGACGTTTATAGTATAGATGACGTCTATAGTTTTGATGACGTCTATAGTATAAATGACGTCTATAGTATAGATGACGTCTATAGTATAGATGACGTCTATAGTATAGATGACGTCTATAGTATAGATGACGTCTATAGTATAGATGACGTCTATAGAATAGATGACGTCTATAGTATAGATGACGTCTAAAGTATAGATGACGTCTATAGTATAGATGACGTCTAAAGTATAGATGACGTCTATAGTATAGATGACGTCTATACTTTTGATGACGTCTATAGTATAAATGACGTCTATAGTATAGATGACGTCTATAGTATAGATGACGTCTATAGTATAGATGACGTCTATAGTATAGATGACGTCTATAGTATAGATGACGTCTATAGTATAGATGATGTCTATAGTATAGATGATGTCTATAGTATAGATGACGTCTATAGTATAGATAGTATAGATGACGTCTATAGTATAGATGACGTCTATAGTATAGATGACGTCTATGGTATAGATGACGTCTATAGTATAGATGACGTCTACAGTATAGGTGACGTCTATAGTATAGATGACGTCTATAGTATAGATGATGTCTATAGTATAGATGACGTCTATAGTATAGATGACGTCTATAGTATAGATAGTATAGATGACGTCTATAGCATAGATGACGTCTATAGTAGAGATGATGTCTATAGCGTAGATGACGTCCATAGTATAGATGACGTCTATAGTATAGATGACGTCTATAGTATAGATGACGTCTATAGTATAGATGACGTCTATAGTATAGATGACGTCTATAGTATAGATGACGTCTATAGTATTGATGATGTCTATAGTATTGATGATGTCTATAGTATTGATATGTCTATAGTATAGATGACGTCTATAGTATAGATGACGTCTATTGCATAGATGACGTCCATAGTATAGACGACGTCTATAGTATAGATGACGTCTATAGTAGAGATGATGTCTATAGCATAGATGACGTCCATAGTATAGATGATATCTTTAGTATAGATGACGTCTATAGTATAGATGACGGCTATAGTATAGATGACGTCTATAGTATAGATGACGTCTATAGTATAAATGACGTCTATAGTATAGATGACGTCTATAGTATAGATGACGTCTATAGTATAGATGACGTCTATATTATAGATGACGTCTATAGTATAGATGACGTCTATATTATAGATGACGTCTATATTATTGATGACGTCTATAGTATAGATGACGTCTATATTATTGATGACGTCTATATTATAGATGACGTCTATAGTATAGATGACGTCTATAGTATAGATGACGTCTATAGTATAGATGACGTCTATATTATTGATGACGTCTATATTATAGATGACGTCTATTGTATAGATGACGTCTATAGTATAGATGACGTCAATAGTATAGATGACGTCTATAGTATAGATGCCGTCTATAGTATAGATGACGTCTATGGTATAGATGCCGTCTATAGTATAGATGACGTCTATAGTATAGATGACGTCTATAGTATAGATGACGTCTATAGTATAGATGACGTCTGTAGTATATATGCCGTCTATAGTATAGATGACGTCTATGGTATAGATGCCGTCTATAGTATAGATGACGTCTATAGTATAGATGACGTCTATAGTATAGATGACGTCTGTAGTATATATGCCGTCTATAGTATAGATGACGTCTATGGTATAGATGCCGTCTATAGTATAGATGCCGTCTATAGTATAGATGACGTCTATAGTATAGATGACGTCTAAAGTATAGATGACGTCTATAGTATTGATGACGTCTATAATATAGATGACGTCTATAGTATAGATGACGTCTATAGTATAGATGACGTCTATAGTATAGATGACGTCTATAGTATAGATGACGTCTATAGTATAGATGACGTCTATAGTATAGATGACGTCTATAGTATAGATGACGTCTATAGTATAGATGACGTCTATAGTATAGATGACGTCTATAGTATAGATGACGTCTATAGTATAGATGACGTCTATAGTATAGATGACGTCTATAGTATAGATGACGTCTAAAGTATAGATGACGTCTATAGTATAGATGACGTCAATAGTATAGATGACGTCTATAGTATAGATGACGTCTATAGTATAGATGACGTCTATAGTATAGATGACGTCTATAGTATAGATGACGTCTATAGTATAGATGACGTCTATAGTATAGATGACGTCTATAGTATAGATGACGTCTATAGTATAGATGCCGTCTATAGTATAGATGCCGTCTATAGTATAGATGACGTCTATGGTATAGATGCCGTCTATAGTATAGATGCCGTCTATAGTATAGATGACGTCTATAGTATAGATGACGTCTAAAGTATAGATGACGTCTATAGTATTGATGACGTCTATAATATAGATATCGTCTATAGTATAGATGACGTCTATAGTATAGATGACGTCTATAGTATAGATGACGTCTATAGTATAGATGACGTCTATAGTATAGATGACGTCTATAGTATAGATGACGTCTATAGTATAGATGACGTCTATAGTATAGATGACGTCTATAGTATAGATGACGTCTATAGTATAGATGACGTCAATAGTATAGATGACGTCTATAGTATATATGCCGTCTATAGTATAGATGACGTCTATGGTATAGATGCCGTCTATAGTATAGATGCCATCTATAGTATAGATGCCGTCTATAGTATAGATGACGTCTATAGTATAGATGACGTCTAAAGGTTAGATGACGTCTATAGTATTGATGACGTCTATAATATAGATGACGTCTATAGTATAGATGACGTTTATAGTATAGATGACGTCTATAGTTTTGATGACGTCTATAGTATAAATGACGTCTATAGTATAGATGACGTCTATAGTATAGATGACGTCTATAGTATAGATGACGTCTATAGTATAGATGACGTCTATAGTATAGATGACGTCTATAGTATAGATGACGTCTATAGAATAGATGACGTCTATAGTATAGATGACGTCTAAAGTAAAGATGACGTCTATAGTATAGATGACGTCTAAAGTATAGATGACGTCTATAGTATAGATGACGTCTATAGTTTTGATGACGTCTATAGTATAAATGACGTCTATAGTATAGATGACGTCTATAGTATAGATGACGTCTATAGTATAGATGACGTCTATAGTATAGATGACGTCTATAGTATAGATGACGTCTATAGTATAGATGACGTCTATAGTATAGATGACGTCTATAGTATAGATGATGTCTATAGTATAGATGACGTCTATAGTATAGATAGTATAGATGACGTCTATAGTATAGATAGTATAGATGACGTCTATAGTATAGATGACGTCTATAGTATAGATGACGTCTATGGTATAGATGACGTCTATAGTATAGATGACGTCTACAGTATAGGTGACGTCTATAGTATAGATGACGTCTATAGTATAGATGATGTCTATAGTATAGATGACGTCTATAGTATAGATGACGTCTATAGTATAGATAGTATAGATGACGTCTATAGCATAGATGACGTCTATAGTAGAGATGATGTCTATAGCGTAGATGACGTCCATAGTATAGATGACGTCTATAGTATAGATGACGTCTATAGTATAGATGACGTCTATAGTATAGATGACGTCTATAGTATAGATGACGTCTATAGTATAGATGACGTCTATAGTATAGATGACGTCTATAGTATTGATGATGTCTATAGTATTGATGATGTCTATAGTATTGATGATGTCTATAGTATAGATGACGTCTATAGTATAGATGACGTCTATTGCATAGATGACGTCCATAGTATAGACGACGTCTATAGTATAGATGACGTCTATAGTAGAGATGATGTCTATAGCATAGATGACGTCCATAGTATAGATGATATCTTTAGTATAGATGACGTCTATAGTATAGATGACGGCTA
Organism: Neoascia interrupta; assembly: GCA_947623515.1. Classification (NCBI taxonomy): domain Eukaryota; kingdom Metazoa; phylum Arthropoda; class Insecta; order Diptera; family Syrphidae; genus Neoascia; species Neoascia interrupta. The sequence continues at coordinate 1,358,769 of CANQKQ010000033.1, forward strand.
TAGTATAGATGACGTCTATAGTATAGATGACGTCTATAGTATAAATGACGTCTATAGTATAGATGACGTCTATAGTATAGATGACGTCTATAGTATAGATGACGTCTATAGTATAGATGACGTCTATATTATAGATGACGTCTATAGTATAGATGACGTCTATATTATAGATGACGTCTATATTATTGATGACGTCTATATTATAGATGACGTCTATATTATTGATGACGTCTATAGTATAGATGACGTCTATATTATTGATGACGTCTATATTATAGATGACGTCTATAGTATAGATGACGTCTATAGTATAGATGACGTTTATATTATTGATGACGTCTATATTATAGATGACGTCTATTGTATAGATGACGTCTATAGTATAGATGACGTCTATAGTATAGATGACGTCTATAGTATAGATGACGTCTTAAGTATAGATGACGTCTATAGTATAGATGACGTCTACAGTATTGATGACGTCTATAGTATTGATGACGTCTATAGTATTGATGATGTCTATAGTATTGATGATGTCTATAGTATTGATATGTCTATAGTATAGATGACGTCTATAGTATAGATGACGTCTATTGCATAGATGACGTCCACAGTATAGATGACGTCTATAGTATAGATGACGTCTATAGTAGAGATGATGTCTATAGCATAGATGACGTCCATAGTATAGATGATATCTATAGTATAGATGACGTCTATAGTATAGATGACGTCTATAGTATAGATGACGTCTATAGTATAGATGACGTCTATAGTATAGATGACGTCTATAGTATAGATGACGTCTATAGTATAGATGACGTCTATAGTATAGATGACGTCTATAGTATAGATGATGTCTATAGTATAGATGACGTCTATTGTATAGATGATGTCTATAATATAGATGACGTCTATAGTATAGATGACTTCTATAGTATAGATGACGTCTATAGTATAGGTGACGTCTATAGTATAGATGACGTCTATATTATTGATGACGTCTATATTATAGATGACGTCTATAGTATAGATGACGTCTATAGTATAGATGACGTCTATAGTATAGAAGACGTCTATAGTATAGATGACGTCTATAGTATAGATGACGTCTATAGTATAGATGACGTCTATAGTACAGATGAGGTCTATAGTATAGATGACAGCGTCTATAGTATAGATGACGTCTATAGTATAGATGACGCCTATAGTATAGATGGCGTCTATAGTATAGATGACGTCTATAGTATAGATGACGTCTATAGTATAGATGACGTCTATAGTATAGATGAAGTCTATAGTATAGATGAAGTCTATAGTATAGATGACGTCTATACCATAGATGAAGTCTATTATATAGATGACGTTTATAGTATAGATGGCGTCTATAGCATAGATGACGTCTATAGTATAGATGACGTCTATAGCATAGATGACGTCTATAGAATAGATGACGTCTATAGTATAGATGACGTTTATAATATTGATGACGTTTATAGTATTGATGATGTCTATAGTATTGATGACGTCTATAGTATTGATGATGTCTATAGTATTGATGACGTCAATAGTTAGATGACGTCTATAGTATAGATGACGTCTATAGTATAGACGACATCTATAGTATAGATGTCTAGTATAGTTAGTATAGATGTATAGACGACATATATAGTATAGATGACGTCTATAGTAAAGACGACATCTATAGTATAGATGACGACTAGAGTATAGATGACGTCTATAGTATAGACGAAATCTATAGTATAGATGAGGACTATAGTATAGATGACTTCTATAGTAAAGATGACGTCTAAAGTATAGATGACGTCTATAGTATTGATGACATCTATAGTATTGATGACGTCTATAGTATTGATGACGTCTATAGCATAGATGACGTCTATAGTATAGATGACGTCTATAGTATAGATGACGTCTATAGTATAGATGACGTCTATAGTATAGATGACGTCTATAGTATGGATGACGTCTATAGTATAGATGACGTCTATAGTATATGAGTATGGATGACGTCTATAGTATAGATGACGTCTATAGTATATAGGATAGATGACTTTAATAGTATAGATGACTTTAATAGTATAGATGACGTCTGTAGTATAGATGACGTCTATAGTATAGATGACGTCTATAGTATAGATGACGTCTATAGTATAGATGACGTCTATAGTATAGATGACGTCTATAGCATAGATGACGTCCATAGTATAGCTGACGTCCATAGTATAGATGACGTCCATAGTATAGATGACGTCTATAGTTAAGATGACGTCTATAGTATAGATGACGTCTATAGTATAGATGACGTCTATAGTATAGATGACGTCTATAGTATAGATGACGTCTATAGTATAGATGACGTCTATAGTATAGATGACGTCTATAGTATAGATGACGTCTATAGTATAGATGATTTCTATAGTATAGATGACGTCTATAGTATAGATGACGTCTATAGTATAGATGACGTCTATAGTATAGATGACGTCTATAGTATAGATGACGTCTATAGTATAGATGACGTCTATAGTATAGATGACGTCTATAGTATAAATGACGTCTATAGTATAGATGACGTCGTCTATAGTATAGATGACGTCTATAGTATAGATGACGTCTAAAGTATAGATGACGTCTATAGTATAGATGACGTCTATAGTATAGATGACGTCTATAGTATAGATGACGTCTATGGTATAGATGACGTCTATAGTATAGATGACGTCTATAGTATAGATGACGTCTATAGTAAAGATGACGTCTAAAGTATAGATGACGTCTATAGTATTGATGACATCTATAGTATTGATGACGTCTATAGTATTGATGACGTCTATAGCATAGATGACGTCTATAGTATAGATGACGTCTATAGTATAGATGACGTCTATAGTATAGATGACGTCTATAGTATAGATGACGTCTATAGTATGGATGACGTCTATAGTATAGATGACGTCTATAGTATAGATGACGTCTATAGTATATAGGATAGATGACTTTAATAGTATAGATGACTTTAATAGTATAGATGACGTCTGTAGTATAGATGACGTCTATAGTATAGATGACGTCTATAGTATAGATGACGTCTATAGTATAGATGACGTCTATAGTATAGATGACGTCTATAGCATAGATGACGTCCATAGTATAGCTGACGTCCATAGTATAGATGACGTCCATAGTATAGATGACGTCTATAGTATAGATGACGTCTATAGTATAGATGACGTCTATAGTATAGATGACGTCTATAGTATAGATGACGTCTATAGTATAGATGACGTCTATAGTATAGATGACGTCTATAGTATAGATGACGTCTATAGTATAGATGACGTCTATAGTATAGATGACGTCTATAGTATAGATGACGTCTATAGTATAGATGACGTCTATAGTATAGATGACGTCTATAGTATAAATGACGTCTATAGTATAGATGACGTCGTCTATAGTATAGATGACGTCTATAGTATAGATGACGTCTAAAGTATAGATGACGTCTATAGTATAGATGGCGTCTATAGTATAGATGACGTCTATGGTATAGATGACGTCTATAGTATAGATGACGTCTATAGTATAGATAGTATAGATGACGTCTATAGTATAGATGACATCTTTAGTATAGATGACGTCTATAGTATAGATGACGTCTATAGTATAGATGACATCTATAGTATAGATGACGTCTATAGTATAGATGACATCTATAGTATAGATGACATCTATAGTATAGATGACATCTATAGTATATATGACGTCTATAGTATAGATGACGTCTATAGTATAGATGACGTCTATAGTATAGATGACGTCTATAGTATAGATGACGTCTATAGTATAGATGACGTCTATAGTATAGATGACGTCTATAGTATAGATGACGTCTATAGTATAGATGACGTCTATAGTATAGATGCCGTCTATAGTATAGATGCCGTCTATAGTATAGATGACGTCTATAGTATAGATGACGTCTAAAGTAAAGATGACGTCTATAGTATTGATGACGTCTATAGTATAGATGACGTCTACAGTATAGATGACGTTTATAGTATAGATGACGTCTATAGTTTTGATGACGTCTTTGGTATAGATGACGTCCAGAGTATAGATGACGTCTATAGTATAGATGACGTCTATAGTATAGATGACGTCTATAGTATAGATGACGTCTATAGTATAGATGACGGCTATAGTATAGATGACGTCTATAGTATAGATGACGTCTATAGAATAGATGACGTCTATAGTATAGATGACGTCTATAGAATAGATGACGTCTATAGTATAGATGACGTCTAAAGTATAGATGACGTCTATAGTATAGATGACGTTTATAGTATTGATGACGTCTATAGTATTGATGACGTCTATAGTATTGATGATGTCTATATTATTGATATGTCTATAGTATAGATGACGTCTATAGTATAGATGACGTCTATTGCATAGATGATGTCCATAGTATAGATGAAGTCTATAGTATAGATGACGTCTATAGTAAAGATGATGTCTATAGCATAGATGACGTCCATAGTATAGATGATATCTATAGTATAGATGACGTCTATAGTATAGATGACGTCTATAGTATAGATGACGTCTATAGTATAGATGATGTCTATAGCATAGATGACGTCCATAGTATAGATGACGTCTATAGTATAGATGACGTCTATAGTATAAATGACGTCTATAGTATAGATGACGTCTATAGTATAGATGACGTCTATAGTATAGATGACGTCTATAGTATAGATGACGTCTATAGCATAGATGACGTCCATAGTATAGATGACGTCCATAGTATAGATGACGTCTATAGTATAGATGACGTCTTTAGTATAAATGACGTCTATAGTATAGATGACGTCTATAGTATATATGACGTCTATAGTAGAGATGACGTCTATAGAAGAGATGACGTCCATAGTATAGATGACGTCTATAGTATAGATGACGTCTATAGTATAGATGACGTCTATAGTATAGATGACGTCTATAGTATAGATGACGTCTATAGTATAGATGACGTCTATAGTATAGATGACGTCTATAGTATAGATGACGTCTATAGAATAGATGACGTCTATAGTATAGAGGACATCTATAGTATAGATGACGTCTATAGTATAGATGACGTCTATAGTATAGATGACGTCTATAGTATAGATGACGTCTATAGTATAGATGACGTCTACAGTATAGATGACGTCTATGGTATAGATGACGTCTATAGTATAGATGACGTCTATAGTATAGATGATGTCTATAGTATAGATGACGTCTATAGTATAGATGACGTCTATAGTATAGATGACGTCTATAGTATAGATGACGTCTATAGTATAGATGACATCTATAGTATAGATGGCGTCTATAGTATAGATGACGTCTATAGTATAGATAGTATAGATGACGTCTATAGTATAGATGACATCTATAGTACAGATGGCGTCTATAGTTTATATGACGTCTATAGTATAGATGACGTCTATAGTATAGATGGCGTCTATAGTATATATGACGTCTATAGTATAGATTACGTCTATAGTATAGATGACGTCTATAGTATTGATGACGTCTATAGTATAGATGACGTCTATAGTATAGATGACGTCTATAGTATAGATGACGTCTATAGTATAGATGACGTCTATAGTATAGATGACGTCTATAGTATAGATGACGTCTATAGTATAGATGACGTCTATAGTATAGATGACGTCTATAGTATAGATGACGTCTATAGTATAGATGACGTCTATAGTATAGATGACGTCTATAGTATAGATGACGTCTATAGTATTGATGACGTCTATAGTATAGATGACGTCTATAGGATAGATGACGTCTATAGTATATATGCCGTCTATAGTATATATGCCGTCTATAGTATAGATGACGTCTATAGTATATATGCCGTCTATAGTATATATGCCGTCTATAGTTTAGATGACGTCTATAGTATAGATGCCGTCTATAGTATAGATGCCGTCTATAGTATAGATGACGTCTATAGTATAGATGACGTCTATAGGATAGATGACGTCTATAGTATAGATGACGTCTATAGTATAGATGACGTCTATAGTATAGATGAGGTCTATAGTATAGATGACGTCTATAGTATAGATGACGTCTATAGTATAGATGACGTCTATAGTATATATGACGTCTATAGTATATATAGTATATATAGTATAGATGACGTCTATAGTATATATGCCGTCTATAGTTTAGATGACGTCTATAGTATATATGCCGTCTATAGTTTAGATGACGTCTATAGTATAGATGCCGTCTATAGTATATATGCCGTCTATAGTATATATGCCGTCTATAGTATAGATGACGTCTATAGTATATATGCCGTCTATAGTATATATGCCGTCTATAGTTTAGATGACGTCTATAGTATAGATGCCGTCTATAGTATAGATGCCGTCTATAGTATAGATGACGTCTATAGTATAGATGACGTCTATAGTATTGATGACGTCTATAGTATAGATGACGTCTATAGTATAGATGACGTCTATAGTATAGATGACGTCTATAGTATAGATGACGTCTATAGGATAGATGACGTCTATAGTATAGATGACGTCTATAGTATAGATGACGTCTATAGTATAGATGACGTCTATAGTATATATGCCGTCTATAGTATATATGCCGTCTATAGTTTAGATGACGTCTATAGTATAGATGCCGTCTATAGTATAGATGCCGTCTATAGTATAGATGACGTCTATAGTATAGATGACGTCTAAAGTATAGATGACGTCTATAGTATAGATGCCGTCTATAGTATAGATGACGTCTATAGTATAGATGACGTCTATAGTATAGATGACGTCTATAGTATAGATGACGTCTATAGTATAGATGAGGTCTATAGTATAGATGACGTCTATAGTATAGATGACGTCTATAGTATAGATGACGTCTATAGTATATATGACGTCTATAGTATATATGACGTCTATAGTATAGATGACGTCTATAGTATATATGACGCCTATAGTATAGATGACGTCTATAGTATATATGCCGTCTATAGTTTAGATGACGTCTGTAGTATAGATGCCGTCTATAGTATAGATGCCGTCTATAGTATAGATGACTTCTATAGTATAGATGACGTCTAAAGTATAGATGACGTCTATAATATAGATGACGTCTATAGTATAGATGACGTCTATAGTATAGATGACGTCTACAGTATAGATGACGTTTATAGCATAGATGACGTCTATAGTTTTGATGACGTCTATAGTATAGATGACGTCTATAGTATAGATGACGTCTATAGAATGGATGACGTCTATAGTATAGATGACGTCTAAAGTATAGATGACGTCTATAGTATTGATGACGTCTATAGTATAGATGACGTCTATAGTATAGATGACGTCTATGTTATAGATGACGTCTATACTATAGATGACGTCTATAGTATAGATGACGTCTATAGTATAGATGACGTCTATAGTATAGATGACGTCTATAGTACAGATGACGTCTATAGTATAGATGACAGCGTCTATAGTATAGATGACGTCTAAAGTATAGATGACGTCTATAATATAGATGACGTCTATAGTATAGATGACGTCTATAGTATAGATGACGTCTACAGTATAGATGACGTTTATAGCATAGATGACGTCTATAGTTTTGACGTCTATAGAATGGATGACGTCTATAGTATAGATGACGTCTAAAGTATAGATGACGTCTATAGTATTGATGACGTCTATAGTATAGATGACGTCTATAGTATAGATGACGTCTATGTTATAGATGACGTCTATACTATAGATGACGTCTATAGTATAGATGACGTCTATAGTATAGATGACGTCTATAGTACAGATGACGTCTATAGTATAGATGACAGCGTCTATAGTATAGATGACGCCTATAGTATTGATGACGTCTATAGTATAGATGACGTCTATAGAATGGATGACGTCTATAGTATAGATGACGTCTAAAGTATAGATGACGTCTATAGTATTGATGACGTCTATAGTATAGATGACGTCTATGTTATAGATGACGTCTATACTATAGATGACGTCTATAGTATAGATGACGTCTATAGTATAGATGACGTCTATAGTATAGATGACGTCTATAGTATAGATGACGTCTATAGTATAGATGAGGTCTATAGTATAGATGACGTCTATAGTATAGATGACGTCTATAGTATAGATGACGTCTATAGTATATATGACGTCTATAGTATATATGACGTCTATAGTATAGATGACGTCTATAGTATATATGACGCCTATAGTATAGATGACGTCTATAGTATATATGCCGTCTATAGTTTAGATGACGTCTGTAGTATAGATGCCGTCTTTAGTATAGATGCCGTCTATAGTATAGATGACTTCTATAGTATAGATGACGTCTAAAGTATAGATGACGTCTATAATATAGATGACGTCTATAGTATAGATGACGTCTATAGTATAGATGACGTCTACAGTATAGATGACGTTTATAGCATAGATGACGTCTATAGTTTTGATGACGTCTATAGTATAGATGACGTCTATAGTATAGATGACGTCTATAGAATGGATGACGTCTATAGTGTAGATGACGTCTAAAGTATAGATGACGTCTATAGTATTGATGACGTCTATAGTATAGATGACGTCTATAGTATAGATGACGTCTATGTTATAGATGACGTCTATACTATAGATGACGTCTATAGTATAGATGACGTCTATAGTATAGATGACTTCTATAGTATAGATGACGTCTATAGTATAGATGACGTCTATAGTATAGATGACGTCTATAGTATAGATGACGTCTATGTTATAGATGACGTCTATACTATAGATGACGTCTATAGTATAGATGACGTCTATAGTATAGATGACGTCTATAGTATAGATGACGTCTATAGTATAGATGACGTCTATAGTATAGATGACGTCTATAGTATAGATGACGTCTATAGTACAGATGACGTCTATAGTATAGATGACAGCGTCTATAGTATAGATGACGCCTATAGTATTGATGACGTCTATAGTATTGATGATGTCTATAGTATTGATGATGTCTATATTATTGATATGTCTATAGTATAGATGACGTCTATAGTATAGATGACGTCTATTGCATAGATGACGTCCATAGTATAGATGACGTCTATAGTATAGATGACGTCTATAGTAGAGATGATGTCTATAGCATAGATGACGTCCATAGTATAGATGATATCTATAGTATAGATGACGTCTATAGTATAGATGACGTCTATAATATAGATGACGTCTATAGTATAGATGACGTCTATAGTATAGATGACGTCTATAGTATAGATGACGTCTATAGTATAGATGACATCTATAGTATAGATGACGTCTATAGTATAGATGACGTCTATAGTATAGATGACGTCTATAGTATAGATGACGTCTATAGTATAGATTGACGTCTATAGTATAGATGACGTCTATAGTATAGATGACGTCTATAGTATAGATGACTTCTATAGTATAGATGACGTCTACTGTATAGATGACGTCTATAGTATAGATGACGTCTATAGTATAGATGACGTCTATGTTATAGATGACGTCTCTACTATAGATGACGTCTATAGTATAGATGACGTCTATAGTATAGATGACGTCTATAGTATAGATGACGTCTATAGTATAGATGACGTCTATAGTACAGATGACGTCTATAGTATAGATGACAGCGTCTATAGTATAGATGACGCCTATAGTATAGATGACGCCTATAGTATAGATGACGTCTATAGTATAGATGAAGTCTTTAGTATAGATGAAGTCTATAGTATTGATGACGTCTATAGTATAGATGACGTCTACAGTATAGATGACGTATATGGTATAGATGACGTCTATAGTATAGATGACGTCTATAGTATAGATGACGTCTATAGTATAGATGACGTCTATATTATAGATGACGTCTATAGTATAGATGACGTCTATATTATAGATGACGTCTATAGTATAGATGACGTCTATAGTACAGATGACGTCTATAGTATAGATGACAGCGTCTATAGTATAGATGACGTCTATAGCATAGATGACGCCTATAGTATAGATGACGTCTATAGTATAGATAGACGTCTATAGTATAGATGACGTCTATAGTATAGATGAAGTCTATAGTAGAGATGATGTCTACAGCATAGATGCGTCCATAGTATAGTTGACGTCTATAGTATAGATGACGTCTATAGAATAGATGACGTCTATAGAATAGATGACGTCTATAGTATAGATGACGTCTATAGTATAGATGACGTCTATAGTATAGATGACGTCTATAGTGTAGATGACGTCTATAGTATAGATGATGTCTATAGTATAGATGACGTCTATAGTATAGATGACGTCTATAGTATATATGACGTCTATAGTATAGATGACGTCTATAGTATATATGACGTCTATAGTATAGATGACGTCTATAGTATAGATGACGTCTATAGTATAGATGACGTCTATAGTATAGATGACGTCTACAGTATAGATGACGTCTAAAGTATAGATGACGTCTATGGTATAGATGACGTCTATAGTATTGATGACGTCTATAGTATTGATGATGTCTATAGTATTGATGATGTCTATAGTATTGATATGTCTATAGTATAGATGACGTCTATTGCATAGATGACGTCCATAGTATAGATGACGTCTATAGTATAGATGACGTCTATAGTAGAGATGATGTCTATAGCATAGATGACGTCCATAGTATAGATGACGTCTATAGTATAGATGACGTCAATAGTATATATGACGTCAATAGTATAGATGACGTCTATAGTATAGATGACGTCTATAGTATAGATGACGTCTATAGTATAGATGACGTCTATAGTATAGATGACGTCTATAGTATAGATGACGTCTATAGTATAGATGACGTCTATAGTATAGATGACGTCTATAGTATAGATGACGTCTATAGTATAGATGACGTCTATAGTATAGATGACGTCTATAGTATAGATGACGTCTATAGTATAGATGACGTCTATAGTATAGATGACGTCTATAGTATAGATGACGTCTATGTTATAGATGACGTCTATAGTATAGATGACAGCGTCTATAGTATAGATGACGTCTATAGTATAGATGACGTCTATAGTAGAGATGACGTCTATAGTATAGATGACGTCTATAGTAGAGATGACGTCTATAGTATAGATGACGTCTATAGTATAGATGACGTCTATAGTATAGATGAAGTCTATAGTATAGATGAAGTCTATAGTATAGATGACGTCTATAGTAAAGATGACGTCTATAGCATAGATGACGTCTATAGTATAGATGAGGTCTATAGTAAAGATGACGTCTATAGTATAGATGGCGTCTATAGTATAGATGACGTCTATAGTATAGATTACGTCTATAGTATAGATGAAGTCTATAGTATAGATGAAGTCTATAGTATAGATGACGTCTATAGTATAGATGACGTCTACAGCATAGATGAAGTCTATAGTATAGATGACGTCTATAGTATAGACGACATCTATAGTATAGATACTATACTATAGATAGATACTATACTATAGTATACTATAGATGACGTCTATAGTATAGACGACATCTATAGTATAGATGACGACTATAGTATAGACGACATCTATAGTATAAATGACGACTATAGTATAGATGACGTCTATAGTATAGATGACGTCTATAGTATAGATGAAGTCTATAGTATAGATAACGTCTATAGTATAGATGACGTCTATAGTATAGATGACGTCTATAGTATAGATGACGTCTTTAGTACAGATGACGTCTATAGTATTGATGACAGCGTCTATAGTATAGATGACGCCTATAGTATAGATGACGTCTATAGTATAGATGACGTCTATAGTATAGATGACGTCTATAGTATAGATGACGTCTATAGTATAGATGACGTCTATAGTATAGATGAAGTCCATAGTATAGATGAAGTCTATAGAATAGATGAAGTCTATAGTATAGATGAAGTCTATAGTATAGATGAAGTCTATAGTATAGATGACGTCTATAGTATAGATGACGTCTACAGTATAGATGACGTCTATAGTATAGATGACGTCTATAGTATAGATGACGTCTATAGTATAGATGACGTCTATAGTATAGATGACGTCTATAGTATAGATGACGTCTATATTATAGATGACGTCTATAGTATAGATGACGTCTATAGTACAGATGACGTCTATAGTATAGATGACAGCGTCTATAGTATAGATGACGTCTATAGCATAGTTGACGCCTATAGTATAGATGACGTCTATAGTATAGATGACGTCTATAGTATAGATGACGTCTATAGTATAGATGACGTCTATAGCATAGATGACGTCTATAGTATAGATGAGGTCTATAGTAAAGATGACGTCTATAGTATAGATGGCGTCTATAGTATAGATGACGTCTATAGTATAGATTACATCTATAGTATAGATGAAGTCTATAGTATAGATGAAGTCTATAGTATAGATGAAGTCTATAGTATAGATGACGTCTATAGTATAGATGACGTCTACAGCATAGATGAAGTCTATAGTATAGATGACGTCTATAGTATAGACGACGTCTATAGTATAGATGACGTCTATAGTATAGATGAAGTCTATAGTATAGATGAAGTCTATAGTATAGATGACGTCTATAGTATAGATGACGTCTATAGCATAGATGAAGTCTATAGTATAGATGACGTCTATAGTATAGATGACGTCTATAGTATAGATGACGTCTATAGTATAGATGACGTCTATAGTATAGATGACGTCTATAGTATAGATGACGTCTATAGTATAGATGACGTCTAAAGTATAGATGACGTCTATGGTATAGATGACTTCTATAGTATTGATGACGTCTATAGTATTGATGATGTCTATAGTATTGATGATGTCTATAGTATTGATATGTCTATAGTATAGATGACGTCTATTGCATAGATGACGTCCATAGTATAGATGACGTCTATAGTATAGATGACGTCTATAGTAGAGATGATGTCTATAGTATAGATGACGTCTATAGTATAGATGACGTCAATAGTATAGATGACGTCAATAGTATAGATGACGTCTATAGTATAGATGACGTCTATAGTATAGATGACGTCTATAGTATAGATGACGTCTATAGTATAGATGACGTCTATAGTATAGATGACGTCTATAGCATAGATGACGTCTATAGTATAGATGAGGTCTATAGTAAAGATGACGTCTATAGTATAGATAGCGTCTATAGTATAGATGACGTCTATAGTATAGATTACATCTATAGTATAGATGAAGTCTATAGTATAGATGAAGTCTATAGTATAGATGACGTCTATAGTATAGATGACGTCTACAGCATAGATGAAGTCTATAGTATAGATGACGTCTATAGTATAGATTACGTCTATAGTATAGATGAAGTCTATAGTATAGATGAAGTCTATAGTATAGATGACGTCTATAGTATAGATGACGTCTATAGCATAGATGAAGTCTATAGTATAGATGACGTCTATAGTGACATGACGTATAGATGACGTCTATAGTATAGACGACATCTATAGTATAGATACTATACTATAGATAGATACTATACTATAGTATACTATAGATGACGTCTATAGTATAGACGACATCTAT